>OY856414.1:161648700-163044950 GCA_963693085.1 Alisma plantago-aquatica | reverse complement strand
TTCATTACCTTCATTGATGACTTCAGTAGGTATGTCTATGTTTAATTAATGAAGCATATGTCAAAAACTCTTGAAAAGTTTAAGGAGTTTATGAATGAAGTACAAAACCAACTTGGTAAAATTATTAAGGCACTTTGTTCTAATTGAGGTGGAGGATATTTAAACCAAGAGTTTGAGAACCTTCTTAGAGTCCATGGGATTGTATCCCAGTGGACTCCACCTGGAACACCTCAGCATAATGGTGCGTCAGAAAGAAGGAATCACACATTAGTGGATATGGTGTGATCGATGATGAGTTTAGCTGAGCTTCTGGCTACCTTCTCGGGGTATGATTTAGAAACTACCACATTTACACTAAATCGAGTACCATCTAAATCTGTTAAAAAGACACCATATGAGATATGGACTAGGAAGAGTCCCAATATGCCTTTTATGATGATTTGGGGATGTGAATCTTATGTTAGCAAAATGCTTCCTGAGAAGCTTGGTCCTAAATCTTTTAAATGTTATTTTGTTAGATATCCTAAGGAGGCTAAAGCATATTACATTTATTCCATGTCTGACAACAAAATGTTTTTTTTCAGAGATGTTGTGTTCCTTGAAATATAATTTGTTTCCAAAGGAATCAGTGGGAGAAAAAAGTGAAACTCGAAGAGGTTTGAGGCCAACAAGAAAATAGTGAACCAATAGATGTACAGGAGGAACAAAGAGAATCACAAAGTGTTGTGAAATCTCAAATTCCTCAAGTAACACAGGAATCTTGTAGATCTAATAGGGCATCCCTTGATCCTGAAAGATTTGGATATCGTGTAACTCAAGAAGGTAGTGAATTGGTCATAGATGATGAGCCAATATCCTATCAAGATGTTTTTGAGAAACTAGGGTCTGAGAAATGGCTTGAGGCAATGAGATCTGAGATGGAATCCATGTATACCAACAAAGTATGTACTTTGGTGCAAGTGGGTCTTCAAGAAGAAGACCAACATAGACGGAGAAGTTCAAACTTATAAGGTCTTCAAACAATTTCAAGGTCTTGACTATGACCAAACCTTTTCTCCAGTTGCCATGGTTAAGTCCATTAGGATCATTCTTGCTATTGCATATTATCACAACTATGAGATTTGGCATATGGATGTTAAAATTGCATTCCTTAATGGGAATCTTCTCGAGGATGTGTACATGGCATTGCCTGAGGGTTTTATAAATCTGAAGGATTCAAATAAAGTCTAAGGTCAATCCAAGGATTGAGTCAAGCATCTTCGAGCTGGAGTCTTCATATTGATGAAATAGTCAAAGGGTTTGGCTTTATTCAAAATGAATATGAACCTTGTGTGTCTAAGAAGGTTAGTGGGAGCATAGTGACATTCCTCATATTGTATTTAGATGACATACTATTGATGGGGAATGAATCCCTACATCACAAAAAGGTAAAGACATGGCTTGGAAATACATTCTCTATGAAAGACCTGGGAGAATCATCCTACATCTTGGGGATAAAGAGCTATAGAGATAGATCCAGAAGGCTTCTTGGACTAAGTCAGAGAACATACATTGACAAAATGTTAAAGCGATTCGACATGGAGAACTCAAAGAGAGGAAACCTGTCAATGTTTCATGGAGTGACCATCTTTGAGAGTCAATGTCCCAATTCTTGTGAAGAAAGGGAACACATGAGTTTGATTCCATATGCCTCAGCAATTGGATCAATCATGTATGCAATGTTGTGTACCCATCTTGACGCCTCATATGCCTTGAGCATGGAGAGCATATATTAGTCAGATCCAGGTGATGCTCACTATACAACCGTAAAGAACATCCTTAAGTACTTGTGAAGGACTAAGGATCAGTTCTTGGTCTATGGTGGAGAGGAAGAGTTGGTGGTAAAAGGTTACACCGATCCAAGCTTCCAGACTGACCAAGATGATTACAAATCACAATCAGGGTTCGTGGTTTGCCTGAACAATGATATGTAAGCTAGAATAGTTCCAAGCAAGAGACAGTTGCCGATTCTACAACAGAGGCTGAGTATATTTCTACATCAAGTGCAGCAAAGGAGGTTGTATGGATCAATAATTTCATTATATAATTTGGGGTCATTCTAAGCATTAACGACGTAATCGAGCTATATTGTGACAACAATGGAGCTATTCACAACCTAAGGAACCCAGATCACATCAATGATCAAAGCATATACAAAGGAGGTTCCATCTCATATGAGAAATTGTACAACAATGAGATATAAAGATTTGCAAAGTACCAACTGAGAATAATGTTGTTGACCCCTTGACAAAAGCACTTTCACAGTAGAAACATGATGCACATGTTATATCACTTGGAATACGATTCATAAGTGATTGGCTCTACGTGAAAGTGGGAGTCTATTGGTATGTATGCCCAAAGAGCCAATCATGTGATGATTGTAATGGCAGAACTTGTAAAAACAAATTGATTATTCATAAAAGGCAAGCTTCCAATTTATTCAGTTTAAATCAGTTATGATATAATGATGTAACATTATAAATTCCTAGAGAATAATATCACTCAATGACGTATGTCTTCAAGTACGTGACTTGGAAGAATGAGATCATACAGATGTTAAGAGTACATATGAATATTCTTGTTATGTCCCTGATCGGTTATTATTGTGGACGGTTGATGGACAACTAACACATAATATTTTAGTGTGAGTTGGTTGATGATAAAATCTCATTACTCATGATATGTCAATATCAAACCAATCACACAAATACATGTTAGAGAATAGTGTATCAGACAGACCCACCATGAGAATGACACATGGAAGCCATCATCATGGAAGTCATAGTCAGTTCTCATAGTGATGGTGGTGGTTTTGGTTCTTAGATCTGAAATCACTGCACTCATCACATGTCTTTGGGTACACTTTGACATTATCAAACACATTCCTGAAACATTGGTTGTTATAAAGGTGATGATTGGATGACTTGACACGTGGGGATAGACTGTCAGTGATAGAAATGGGATTTGTCCCTCCTACGGGAGTTTGATGTCATAGGCCTCTTCATGAGCGAGACTAAGAAATACATGGACATGCACATGTGAGTCAATATGTGATATTGAGCTTACATATATATATCTCAGACAGTCTAAACTAGTTCAAGAAACAAGATTGAATGATAAAGAGGATGACTACTCCATGCCTTGAGTTCAATCGGGACATAAGTGACAAAGGAACTATACAAACACTACAACACCATATGCAAATTGTAGGTTGAAGTTGTTCTCCAACTTTCCATTTAATTGGATAGCATTGATGTGAGACTAGGCAACACTCATTGCTTGTGATGTCATAAGTTATTATGGACATTCATTGTCAACGTAATATGGGACTTATAGGGTCACACACATAAGATCTCAACCTAGAAGAGGAGTTTGATTTTGAATAATCGTTGAAGTGTTTAGGTATTCAGTTTACACAACAAGCAGCCTGACTTGTAACGACCCTCAAAATCCAGTCCCAAAATTTCTTAACTTTAATAAAGATGAAACTCTAAGTTGAAAGAGGTCATTTTCATATGATGACTTAAGTCGAGACCATGCTTAATTTGTAATCCAAAATGAGCTAAATATGCAAAGTTGACCTTGAATTGAATCTTTTACATTAATACTTATTCACATCAATGCCATTTAATGCACACAAACCTAACCCTTATTATACACATAATGAAAATGTGATTGGTTTTTGAGAAAGAACCTTTACCTCTACCTTGATATCCTTCTAGTCAAGTGCTATATATTTTATGAACTCACTAAGTTCATCTATCTTCATGTTGATAGTTTCATCTTATTGGGTCTCAACTTTGATTATCTTCTTGATAGGGGGGGTCAAATTTCCCCAGTCGCCATGATGTTGTAGTTTCTTTTTCCATCTCTGTCACAAGTTTATAATATTTTTAAGGGAATTGAGAAGGATGCCTCCTCCAGAAACACTTGTGAGGAGATGCTTCATGGGACATTGATACCCATTGTTGGAAGACCCAAAGACTAACCACTTTACATGGCCATGATGTGGGCACTTCCGAGAAGTGACTATATGCATAGGAGGCATAGTCACCACCTGGGTAGGGCTAGTAGGAGGGGTTTGGGAGGCTGTAGAATAGGTTCATGTGAGACATGATCTGACAGAGGTCCTAGTAGAGATGTTTCTAAACTTGAAGGTTGTACACCTGCTGATATATTTTATAACCCATAAGGGCTTCATTGGACACCAAGAAAGAGGCGTGGTCAGGTCGAGGTGGTGGTGGAGGTGCCTGAGTGGAGGTGGAGGCCCAAGTGTGGTAGAGAAGGAAGGTAGGAAGGTCTTCTTGATCATGGTTTCACTAATCCAGGCTCCTTTCTGACTTGCTTTATAATGAAGACAGTGGAAAAGAGATTTCTGAGTAGCAAAAGCAAACAAACCACAAATCAAGGTAGGGTAGGGAGGGTGGTGCCACATATGTTATTCCCAAAGTCAAAACAAGTGTGGTGTAGAATGTATCAGGACCACTTGACTCCAACATTCTTAAAGAGACAACACATGATCACAATAGTGTTTTCTACAATTTTCATTTGATTCTTCTTTGTGTGGACATTGTAGTTAACAACTAGTGCGATCAGGCGGTTCTTGAGATCTAGGGAAGAGGATGGAAGGTTTTAATTCTTCCGATACGGTACCTGAGGCTTTTTCAAAAACTTTTGGATATCAGTAAGAGTAAGATCAAAGTTTCTATACAAGGCCTCAAGGTCAAACATGTCAAAATAGTTAGGATAATCCTTCCTCCATGTGTCGATGACCTTAGTTCCATTGAAATAGATATTCAAGAAATATTCTAAGATGGTAAATTTTGTCCTGACAATCATGAAAGTAAGAATCACCTGGATATTAGGTGGTCGCACAATTGTGTCATAGTTCCATTGAAGATTGGCATAGAACTCATGGACCACCTTGGTGCTTGTGATGGAATTTTTGAAGTATCAAAGTTCTACACACAATGCACCTAGGTGATGGGTATATAACAACTCCACTATCTCCTTTATAAACTTCTTCATGGACATACGAGGCTCAAACAAGGATATAAATAGAAAAGGGTTCCTAGGAAGGAGGTCCTTATACCAATTTAGGGCTTCACAATTGATAAAGAGGTACCATCATAGGTTAGGAGGCAAGGATTAGAGGAAGAGGAAAGTGCTCCACCTGGGACAACTCGTTTCCTACTGTCATGGAGATGAAATGGAGAAGCAACACAACTAAAATAGAGAGAGGTCCTCACCAACATGTCATCTAACCACCTAGATGGGTGTGGGAAGAGGCAAGGAAGTCTATACTAGGAAAGGGAGAGGGTGTGTGAACCTAGGGTTGAAGATTAAGGGTGATGGAGGTAGAAAATCAGTCGAGTATTCTCTAATTGAGAGGGAGAAAAGTTAGTCAAACTCTTTTTAAGTTTGGCCCAACCCGACCATCGGTTGAGTTCTGAGATTGGGAAACTCGATCGAAATGCACATTCATATAACCTTTGACCAATGGATCGGTTGAGTTGGGAACTCAATCGACATGTACCTATAAAAAACTTGAAATTTAAATTCCTAGACTGTAGGATGCTAATTAAATTTATTTCTTTAGCCTATTATGCATTTTAGACATATTGAGGCACATTTCACTCATCGTAGGGTACTATTTTGCGATAAATAGTCATTTGCAAAAATTACCCAAAACAAGCAAAACAAGACAAGAAACATACAATTTTAGCACATAGCAAGCAGGATATGGCCAATTCTAAGCAAGAAACAATAGGTAAGATAACAACTAGTTAGAAGGCATGTCAATATCATCAAGAGCAGTTGTAAGTAGTTTTGATCTAATAAATGCAAATTTCTCTCTAGCTAGAGGTTTAGTGAAAAGGTCCGCAAGCTGATTCTCTGTATCTACATGTATGATATAAATATCCTTTTTGGAAATGTGGTCATGAAGGAAGTGATGACATACCTCTATATATTTAGCTCTAGTATGCAATATAGGATTGTAAGACAAATTTATTTCACTAGTATTATCACAAAAGATAGGAGAAGCATCAAAATAAATGTTAATGTCTTGGAGTATTTTCTTCATCCATAGGGCTTGGGCACAACAACTTCCAACTACAATGTATTCAACCTCGGTAATTGAAAGAGCCACAATTCTTTGTTTCTTAGAGAATCAAGAAACTAGGCATGTTCATAGGAAGAAGCAAAAACCACTTGTTTCTTAGAGAACCAAGAAACTAGGCATGGTCCTAGGAAGAAGCAAGTGCCTCTTGTGCACTTTCTATCAATCAAATAACCTTCATAGTCAGCATCTTGACTTGGGATACCATAGTCCAAAATTTTGTGTTTTGGCTAGATACCTCAAAATCCTCTTAACCGCTATAAGATGTGATTTCCTAGGACTTGATTAAAAGTGAGCACACAAGACACCACTAAACATTATATCAGTAAGTAAACTTCCAATCACACCTCTATAGAGCTACTCATCTACCTTTTCTCCTTCTTCATCTCTGTCAAGCTTGGCGGTATTTGACATAGGGGTGCCCATTGACTCGGTGTTCTCCATCCCAAAGCGCTTAAGTAGTTCATTGGTGTACTTGCCTTGGTTGATGATGTTCCCATTATTTGTGTGCTTGATTTGAAAGCCAATGAAGAATGTAAGCTCTACCATCATGCTCATCTCAAACTCACTCTACATAAGAGCACTAAACTTCTTCAAAGATCAAGGTTCGTTCTTCCAAAGATAATATCATCAACATAAATCTGAATAATCAAGAAATTGCTAGAATTGTGTTTTAGAAATAAGGTAGAATCAACTTTTCCCATGATATAGTTGCTATCTAACAAAAGGTTCTTTAGTTTGTCATACCAAGCTCAAGGTGTTTGTTTGAGACCATAGAGAGACTTTTGCAACAAATAAACATGGTTAGACAAGTTATCATGTTCAAAGCCTAGAGGTTGAGTAACATATACTTCCTCCTCAATTGTACCATTTATAAGCACACTTTTAACATCCATTTGATAAAGAAGAAAATTCTCGTGACTAGAAAAAGTAGGAAACATTCTAATTTACTCAAGTCTAGCTACATGTGCATATGTTTCATCAAAATCTATACCTTCTTGTTGATTGTATCCTTGAGCAACTAACCTTGTTTTGTTTCTTACCACTTTTCTGCTTCCATCAAGTTTGTTGTGATAGACCCACTTGGTGCCCATGATCTTTCTATCAATTGGTCTTAGCAAAAGAGTCCACACTCTATTCTTTTCAAACTATTCCATCTCTTCTTGCATGGCGAGGATCCACTCATCATCTTTAAGATATTCTTTGACATCTTTTGGCTCCAAATGAGAGATGAAGACTGTGGCAACACATCCCACTATCACACAGACAGTGAGGTGTTACGCGAAAATGTGCGGAAAACACCATAAACCACAAATTACCAAAAGCACGGGTTAATTAAAACCGATTGTGGAAAGTAGACAAACCAAGGAACTATTACATTTAGGTCCTCATCCTGCAGGGAAATATGTTAAATAAACATTTACAAGTCTTGATGTGTGTCCCCGGCTTAGGAGATCAGTTGTGTAGTCATCACATGAGTTCATCACCTATTTATATACATAACGGCTCACATCCGGCCAACAACGGGATATACAAAGTATCAACAACTATACATCGTGAAACAACGTCAAAACACCTCCAAGGACCTGAGAATATAGGGATGACTCTAAGACTCTACTACAAAACAACCAAAAAATCAGCATGTCCATCTCTTGCCTTCTACTACTCGTCTTGTTGCTCGGCCGCAACTCCGCGACCACCACCACGTCTATCTTGAACACCTAAAAAGGGTGTAAACCAGTGGGGCGAGACACACAGTCCCAGTGAGAAACATAACTCCCCGCCAAAACTATAAAACCTCAGAAAGATAAAGCAACAACAGCAGATAACTGATAAGAGGTATACAAGAGCAGTATATAAAATTAATCTATTCATACCATCAAGCTTACCATATGTACGGAAGGCATATCACCAAATATCTCTTTTATGGAACATGATTGAAAAGATAAGATTTATAAGGTCTTACCACATAACATGAGAAATGTATAAGTAACTGCAAGGTATAACAAGATTAACTACACAAGCAAGGCCTCAACCAATGTTTCATGTTTTGCCTTAAGCAGTAAATACTATTAGGCTGGATTATGTATTATTATGCCCTGAGAAGTGAGTCGTACCGCTCAGATCCAACCTTCGGTTGCAAAACCCAAAGTCGGTGCCATACAAGGTCAATGGAAGAGATGGACTCCACAACCTCCCACCTAGTGGTCACTGCACGAGTACAACACAAGCAGGACTGTAGTCTCATGCTTAAGTGGCCTCAGCCACAGGGTCAGCTCCCGCATGCTACCCTCTGCCTAGCCCGCCTCGGTATAGGTCTCGGCGCTAGTGAAACTGAGCCATGAGCCTGTTCACCGTGCTCTGAGCCATGAACGCATTCATGCTCCCATATCACATATATCCTGAGACATGGGCCTGTTCACCATGCTCTACACATATCCCGAGTCTGCAACCGCAGCTACACTCGAATCCTCACTATTTTAGGCTAGGAGAAACCTCGCATATTCAACAATATGTGCTCTGGGTTAACCCGCAGGAGAACCCGTTTCACCATCACCAACTCCTGACGATGATGGATCTATGGCCAGGGCAAACTACATGATATGTTCCACTGTGATTATTTAATGTATTTTAAGTGGATTGTTGAGGCAACCAAGTTGTAACACATGCATAACATAAAACTACATTATTATTACCACCATCACAATATTTTGAGATCTTCATCCCTCATCACAGGAAACCACTGCCTCTTAAGGCATTCTCATCACTTGGGATATCAATCCCAGATCATCATCAGAGGATAACACCTCAACTGGGCACTTTAGCCAAACTCAGGTCCTCAGACAAAAACACATATATCATCTCATCATCAAGAGTAACCATCAAGCAGTGTTACTCAAATACATATATATCTCATTGCCCTTATTCCTGGCTATGCAACTGTATGAGTCACCTGAATGGTTAGTATACACAATCATCATGGATTAACAGAAGATTCATATTATCAACATAGGGAAACATTGATGATTATATACATTATCATTTATTTATCAACCTATGACCATAAACATAGGTCATATCATTGTGCAAGTCATCTTATATGCTTACCATTTCCTCAGCATTATACATATAATCAAGATGATCATAAACACATGTACTATCGTGTCTAACTACACAGATGTGATCCATTATATCAATTATCAAACATGTCAGGGATCACTGTCATCAATCAAACGTGAAAGCATGTACAAGGACTATCATAACGGTTTTCTAGAAGGAACAAGTCCCTCACTAGAAGCGCCCACTACCCTCACCAAAGGTGTGACGGGTAGGGAAAACTTGCCAAAGGTAGGTATCGGGTAGGGTACTCTCCCATATCGTCCAACCATATCAACCATGCAACAATCCAACAAACCAGCCACCTATCGGCCAAGCAAACTAGCAAGGGTGTCGGGCTACCACATGTATCGAGCAACAAGGAACCAAGCCAACTCGTGCACTCATGTGTAGCGTGCAACGCTGTGTCGTGCAACGCAGGGACAATGGCCACAAGGCCTGTCGGGCAGCTGATCCTATGGGCGTGTCGTGCATCTAGTGTGACGTGCGACGCATTAACATGCAACACCATGCCGTGCAACACTAGTATACCATGCAGCAAGATCTTATAAGGCATATCGTGCAACAACGCGTCGTGCACAAGGTGTATCGGTCAACACCACTAGACAAGGCATCACGCCCAAGGGTATAACTCAGACCGTCGCTCAACTAGCCTAGCCATGATCTATCGGCCAACACAAGGCAACAACGGAGGTGCGACGTCTGACACAGGGCCACACCCACAACGTCCAAGGGGATAACAGCACCAAGAAACCTACAGAGCTAAGTGTGCCGGGTAGGATACATAACCAGGTGTGACGCCCGACACACACACACAAGGGTAACAACCAACGTTCTACTCATCGAGGTATAACGGCCAGGGCACAACCTCAAACGACAACAAGGAAAGCATGTCGTCCAGCTAGCTAACCACATCTATCGGCCAACACACAAAGCCAGGGCCAAGGGGTGACGCCCACCACAGAACCAGGTAACAAGCTTCCACAACATCAGGGTATAATGAGGTTAAGTGTGTTGGGCAGGGTACTTATCATGGTGTGAAGCCCGACACCACAAGGCAGGAGCCAGGTGTGTGACACCCGACACAACACCTCAACAGGTCAACCAAGGTTCTAGCCAAAGAAGGATATCAGACTGCATCAACCTCAAGACTATATCGGCCAAGATGCCACTCCACAAGGTCATCATCAACCTCAAGCACAAGGGCACCACAACCCTAGTGGATCAAGAAGATGCTCACCTCTCAACAACCAAGAGAGAGGGGTCTTGCACACTTCTTATCACCAATCGAGCAACACAAGGGACAACCACAACCAAGGTCCACAACCACCACAAGGCTCACCCTTCAAGTCCATGGTGAGACAAGGGTGTTGCTCAAGCAACTAGAACACAAGCTCACCTCTCAACTTAAACGAGAGAGGGGTATTGCCCATATTGCTAGAACTCAAGCTCACTCCTCTAGACCCAGGAGAGAAAGGAGTGTTGCTCACCAAGAAACCCTAGAACATAGGTTCGGCCAACAAGGAACAACTAAGCAAGAAACTAAGCTAGCCACATACATAGCTGATATGATCATAAGAAACATATAAGAACATAAAGGAAGGTAGTGTAGTTAGGGTTAGGAGTTATGTAACCTGCCTTAAGAAAGATCTAAGCTCCTAGCTCCAAGCTCCAAGAACCACCAAGGAAGAAGAGCAAGGCACTCTAGGGTTCTGCCACCACTACAGGAAGAAGGAGACTCCAAGGCAAGGATCGGACACCAATCCTGCAAAGGAAAGAGGGATGTCGTGCACCAAAGGAGAAGGAGACTAAGGAACTAAAGAGATCCTTAGCAAGGGAAAGGAAACACATATATAAGGGGATCGAGGAGAAACCAAGGTGGAACAAAGCAAGGTGTCGCCACCTAGGAACACTTGTCCATGTGCAAAGCCACCACTCTAACATGCCCTAAACACATGTCCAAGGCCATTGCCACATGCAAGCATCAAGCACCAAGTGTCCACTAGTGGTGACACAAACGAGGTCAAAGAGAGTCAAAGGGTCCATGGGCGACACACCTCCACACCATGGCCGACACACACCCTGGGCGACACACCACATGCCAACACAAGCACAAGCCGACACACCTAGGCCGACACATGGCACTCTTGCCTGACACAAGGTCCAAAGAAGCAAAGACAAAGCACCATAAAGCCTAACAAGCTCAACCAAGCCCAAGGGAACTCAAGCAATGAGCCCAAACATTCCTCTCAACACTAGAGGAAGCAAGGAGAGGGAGGAAAACCTCACAAGGTGGAAAACTTGCCCAAAAACCCTAGACTTGGGTTAATTGCAAGTAGCACCTCCAACTCTCAACAAATCACCAGCAAACCCTAATCACCACCAAAGGTGATTAGCAAGCAACTAAGAATCAGGGTTAAGCAAAACAGATAGGATAAGCCCTAAACGGAGGTTAGGGTCCTTACAAAGGCTCTATCTGCTTGTTCTTTATTGTAGGTCAACCGTGTCTTCACCCTTTCAAAAGGATTTCCTATGATGAGATCTTTAGGATCATGCTTTTGATAAGCCTTTTTCTCACATCCGGAAATGAACGCGGGACAAACGAAGGAATCAAGCTTTTAAATTTATAAAACGAAACCATCTAGGCCCCTGTAACTTTTATTATGGGGTCGAAGTAGATATACGGGTTCAAACACAGGGATGTGGGGACGTTTAAGATGCTGCAGACTTCATTCTTTAGTTAGATAAGCCAAAATGATAGTCGATTAAAGTATGTGCTAGAACTAGTCTAGCGGGCTTTCAGGATTTAAAACAAAACAAAGAAAAGAAAAGTAAAACAAAAAATAGAGCTCGTGGTTCTACAAATTAGAGTGAGAGAGAGAGTTCCTGGCTATGTAACCACAAGTTGGGAAGTCTATGCACCTATTCTCGGGCATAGACAACCCTCAAACACCTGAGCAAGCAATTTATATCAAACATAGTATGTACTCTCGTGTCTGTTCCTATGGGTCATCCTACTCGCTCTCGCGTTGCATGACTAAAACCATCAAAAATCTGTCACCGACCCTCTCTCAAGGAATGACATATCAACACCTCGGGATATGCTAAGTTCCCTATTAGGTCTTAGGATATTCTGGGATGTTAGGAACAGAATACCTTGGATCATCCTCCTCTCGGGTTCAGATCCAAACTATCTTCTCTTAACCATTCCTACACAGATCTCTCGATACAACCAGAAATAGCAGTTCAAGCAAGAAAGAGATCAACCAAGCTAGCTATCATAACCAAAAAGGGAAGATAGAACAAGAAACATACTAGATTTGATACAAATCTACTTGCTTAAGGCAAAAGTACATATACATGCCCAGATCGGGCTACATAGCCAAGAAGGAGCTCAACTAGACATGGACAAGCATAGTTGGCACGAATAAAGATGAAAGGACATCATTGTACAAGAAACCAAGAAGCACATCAGTAGAAAGGGGAAGAAGAAGAGATTTATCCCGTGAAAGAGAGGTGGCTCTCGCTCCTTTGCCTCCGTATAGGTCGTATATCGTCTTTTGGTCCTCCTCCTTGATCAGATCTGGACTCCTTGGTCCTCTTTCTCTCTAGATTTTCCCCAAACAACAGCTTGGTGGGTGAATGGAGGTGGAGGACGACCATGGTTGGTCTAGATCTGAGTTTCCACCTCAGATCTGGGTAGAGATGGGTGGATGGGTGGAGAAAGGACAGAAGATGGCTATAGAGGGCAGCGTAGAGTGAATGCCTTGGTCTCTCGGACCTTTGGATGCTCCCATAGGGCTTTGGGAACCTTCAGATCTCAGAGCAGTAGCCTCTCGGCGTCCTTGGTCGAGGTCCCCCTCAAATGAGTGAGGGGAACCCTATTTATAGAGGCGGATTGCAGACCACGGCCAGTAGGTCACGGGGTCGGCTACAGTCATGGCCTATGGCCACGGTCGTTGCCAACACCACGGTCGCAATTCATGGAATGGAAATCACAATCATGATTATTGGGAACCGCGATCGTGATTATTGGCCATGGTCGTGGCCGACGACGACGGTTGTGGTAGATGGCCACAATTGTGGTGGAGGGAGTCAGCCATGGTCATGGCTAAAGGACACGGCTGTGGCGAGGAATCGCGGTTGCGGTTGTTGATGGAAAAATCACGATCACGATTATTGGGAACCGAGGTCACTATCATTGACCACGGTCGTGGAGGATAATCGCGGTCGCGGTTGTTGGAGATGAAGATCACGGTCACGGTGTTGAAGCCCGCAATTGCAGTTATTGGCCACAGTCATGGCAGATGGCCACAGTCATGGAGAAGGTGGACGACCACGGTCGTGGTCAGGGTGGATTGCCACGGTCGTGACTGGTTGCCACAGTCGTGGCGGGTTCATAGCTGCCGCAAAAATCATGTGTTGGGGAGGAATCTTTGGAGAATAGATGTCTTGCTTGGTTTGGTGCCTGCAAGTCCGAAAATTGGCTAAATTGACTACATTATTGGATATTCTAACTACATTATCTAATGAGAGAAAGAAAGCATAAAACATTAGCATTATTGGGCATATTAAGACCAAAGTGGCACAGAACTATAGATAAAATGCACAGATAATATGCATATATTTGGGTGTTATCAACTACCCCAAGCTTAAAACTTGCTTGTCCTCAAGCAAGACTATGCTCAAAGAACAAAAAGATGACATCCAAATTAAGCTTGGCAATAAATGCTAAGGCTAAGAACAACAGTTTTAAAGCAGCTATTCTTCTTATCCATGTCGTTTCAGAAAAAACCCCCACCAATCATGCACAATCCTTCCAAAGCAAGATCAAAGAGTGTCCATGCAAGATTAAGCGAATTCACTATAGCCTTCTGATACTCACGAGGGTTTGAATCATAATTATTAAACATGAAAGAATTGACACATAGGTGATCACGCAGGTGATGAGCAATGAGCCATTACCATGAATTTGTGCATACCAATCAGGAATACCATGCCTCTCACTTATTCATGTCCTAAGAAACAAAGCAAAAAGACTCTAATGACTTCTGAGGATCCCGATCTGTGTCAGGTTGGTCCCTGTAGCAAGCAACAGTCCCTGCAGTCCGAACTAGTTGGTCGAAAGCAGTGAGATGAACTCCTCGTACTACGCCTGAACCAACCCTGCTACTAGGATGATCTCATAGGTCTCCTAGGGGTTCCTAGTGACTCTCTAACGAACATTTGGAGTGATACTATCAGTCACGACATACCCGCATTTGTGAACATAGTCATACACCGGTTGGGCACCATCCTCAACTCTCCTAAAAGAGAAAACAATGCTCATTTATTGTTCACACTCGGGATTTTATCATCTGCATTCTAATCTGTAGGCTTGGGTGAGAACTATATAGATATTTTGGGATTTTGTGGGTGTACAAGCCTCTTTTGCACATTTTTATATTTTGACTCAATCTAATGTGAGAAGACACGTAGTCCATCAAGGAAAAACACTTCATCTTAATTATAGCTCAAAGCTCATCATGATCCGCTTGACACCTGTGTGAATAGTTGCAATTATGATTCAGGAATCCTTTGAATAGAGGCAAGCTTGTAAATTTAGAGCTAGGATTCTTTGATCGCGTTTTAGCTCATTCCATCGGTCCTTTACCTTGGATTTTCCATTCACAACATAGATCAAGGGAATTTAGCTTTAAGCTATGAAAAATTGACATAACCTTAGATTTATTACCAAACTCAAGGAAAAAGTCAAAGAGAAAGTCAAGCAAAAGGTCAAGCATTTTTAAGATAAAAATTGTGCATTTAGGCATAAGGTCAAGCATTTATCTATTAGATTTGTACTATATATCCATAATTGCAAAGATAAAAAGCTAAAAATTTTTGAAAATTTTAAAACTAAATGCAAGAAGTAAACATGCATGCAAGAAGGGTGTGCAACAAAAAGTATATATATATATATATATATATATATATATATATATATATATATATATATATATATATATATATATATATATATATATATATATATATATATATGGTTCATCTTTATTGCCCGCGCGGGTAGCTACCCGCCCACCCTTCCGACCACTTTTTTTCAAAAAAAAAAGTCGTTATTGTAGAGGACTATTTTGTCTAGCTCTTCAAAAAATTTGAGCCAAAAATAATATCATTTGCCCCTCCAAAATCAAAAAACCCGTCCTTATATATATCTGCTGTATATTTTGTACAGAGTTACTTTTTTGGCTAGCAGAGTTACTTTTTTTACACCATAGTTACTTTTTTACAATAGAATTACTTTCTTATCTAGGAGAGTTACTTTTTTGGTTGCAGGGTAGTGAAAATCCATGCTACCCGCGGGGGCAATGAATAAACACCCATATATATATATATATATATATATATATATATATATATATATATATATATATATATATATATATATATATATATATATATATATATATGTATGTATATGTATAGAGAGAGAGAGAGTGTGTCTTCAATACCTGTGCTGGTATTGTACAGATTGCTACCTGGTGTGCAGACGGTGGCATCTTTGGTAAATACACACCTGCCTTCGCATATTTCTCCAGTCCGCAAACACGCGCTAGTCGGGCATGGGCGTGCCGCGACACTAGAGGACGAAAAGAAAATCATAGATCCAAACGAAGGTGGCCAAGGCAGTAGGGTCCGAAGGGGCCGTCGGCAGTGGCCACCGGGCAAAAGAGAAGTCATGTGTTGGTTCCGCAATCTTTACGTATAGCGATAATAACACTGCGATGGAAACATCTATGCCGAGGAAGATCGGGTCTTTCTATGATGGGGGAGGAGTGCAGGACCCTACTGTCCCATATTAAGAAGACTTCCTGCACGTCCACCGACGACAAGAACACCAGGAAGCAACTAGCAACTTAGGTCACCCGCACGCAAGTTTACCCCAACCACCGGCAGCGTGAAGAAGCCGCACACGTTCAGGCTGGAACTGTCGCCCTCTCTGAGATCCCTAAGTACCAGAAATCTATGGAGTTCTTTATCCACAAAATGCCCTTCCAGAGGTTCATCGGTGTGATCATGTAGGACTTGTAGACGGACCTGCGATTTTAGAGCTCAACCGACGATGATGAACAACCGACGATGATGAACAACTTATCTAGTTCAATCAAAGTAGACATCACATGAACTAGGTTTTTTTAGTACACTCATGAACCTATGCTTATGCAAGAAAATCATCACAATATGTGTCCAATTGATTCTACATTAAATTTTTCTTCATATAGAATTTGATATCAAACCTAATTGTATGTAGCATACAATTTGACATGATGACATTTCTTACTTCACTGACTCCACCATTCTTAGAAGAAATTTGATATCAAACCTACACAGGACTAGCATATCTTTTTGAATAATTCAAAGAAAATATTCTTATATTAATATCATTTGTAATCTCAACAAATGTACTTATACAACATATTTACAAATAATCCTCATACAATTGTGTTAATGAGATGTTTAAAATTACGGTTGAGCCCTACAAAGAATATATTAATCAAAATTGTGCAACATAAACTATGTGTGGATATATCCTTTGGTACCTATATCTTTCACAGATATCATTAATACCTATGGTCTTAGTTTGAATTACGAAGTTGGGCCATGTAATGCCCTATTTTTTTACTGTTGTTGATCAATAAACTAGGGTTACGATGGATGTTGGGATTTGGCACTATCAGCTGAAGGTGTATGGTGTGGGCGGGGATACAGGGAGGTAGAATCAGTTGGTTCAGAAATCAACCAAAAAGACACAATAATTAATGGTTGTGTGATGTTTTTTGTTCATATAGACGAACTTCAATAAAAATAAAAACACAATGAGGGTGGCCTATCATATGCATGTAATTCAAAGCACCTCATAATATATTTTTTGAAGAACTACAAATCATATATATTTTTATGAAATAAACTTCAGCATGTGTAGGTAGTTTAAGAGAAGGTACATTTAAGAAATCATTCATCTCAAGAGATGAAGCATTTATTAGTTCCAATAAAAAAGGATCAATAAATAATTTTCTTTCCTTTACAATTAATTTCAAAAACATTTTAATGTATAGTAGTGAATGTAAAAGAAATCAGACGAGGATAATCTATTAATAGAGATGAGACCCCTAAAATCTCAAGCCGTGGATGGAATATGCATGTACTAGTGTCTGGTGGTACAATGTTACCTCTACATTAGTCTAACATACATGCACAAAAGGGAGGCAAGATAAATATTTAGGCATGTATAGTTTATTTTATATGATAATGATATGAGAACAATTATGTTATATAAAATTGAGGTGAAACATCCATAAATAATAATTCAAAAATACCAGTAACAAATGAGAGAGATAGTTTCACACTAAAATATCTTTTATAATATTGTAAGAGATAATCAAACGAGAATCATTTTCAAATATATGCCTCATATTGGGAACTTGCATGGTTATAGTCAATATAATGGCCGAAACATAATGAGACAGATGCAAAACTCATATACTATCACATAAAAGTATATGGTCAAGCCCTAGGTCCAAATCAAGTCAACAAAACACATATAAAGATATATATACAACTATATTTTTTTCAGATAAACATGCAATCCCAGAAATCATCTTTTTTTGTAGTTGTTGTTCAATAAACTAGGGTATGCAGTGATTTTTAAATGTAAGTACAAGTTCTGATGTATTTTATAATGGAGTGTCATATGACTACCTAGATGAATAAGATTGATGAAACTTGTTCAATAGTGGTTATTATTGGGATATGAAGGAGGTTCCACACCATTGACGAGCTTATTTACCTTCATTGTGATGAAATACATAAGATAATAAATGCCACCAGATTGGTGTTCTTCTCATTCATCCTTTCCTCCATATTCTCCTGTTGATATCCCATGGGAAGGATTTTATTGGTTTACAATGTCATCATTTCAGTAAGTATCGACTCCATGGGAAGTATTTTATTGGTTTACAATGTCAACAAAATACACTGACAATATCAAAGTAATGAAGTCCAGTTGGATTTTAGGAACTAATTAGCATCATTTACCCCAATATACTTGAGAATGTTAAACTAAATCAGGCATGGAAACTGAAGAACGGACATCATTAACGAAACTTTTGAAACATATGTTTAAGAAATAATGACGGGACAAGAGAATAGTTCATAACTCTATAAATAATTTGAAACATATATTTAAGAGCTAACTAATACTAACTTATACCATGATCATCAAAGAGACTAACCATATGTTAGATTGTCACGAAGAAGATGAAGCTCAACCTTTACATAATGATTCAGTAAAAAAATGAAGTCAGTATTCATCATCACCAACCTATTCAGAAGTGGTCGACAACGAGCAGCAACTGTGGAATCGACGGGATGAGCAGCACCACCGGAGAACCAGGGATGACCACCACCTTCGGAATACCAGGGACGACAACCAAATTCGGAGAACAAGTGCTCCAAGATGTGTAGGTGGATGTGAAGAACCTCAATGCACAAGGCGATGAATATGAAGGAACACGGACACTGCTTGCCCTTGCTAGGGTTTGTCATGTGCGTCGACAATATGGGACAATGACTACTCAAGCTAAGTCAGGTGGACGGTGCAGATATTCGATGGTCAGAAGGATAGGTCACGGGTACCTTTCCTTTCCAGGATGTAGCCACCCTAGTAGATCGGCAGTCGCAGATGCCCTCATTGAATCACTAGGCGGCGGACGCTATGCCCGACGACTGTTGACTTCCATCCGTGAGCTGCTCGAGGTAGCAGACCTCGCTTTAACTCACGAACCAACAGTGAGCCGATAACAGGTATAGGGAGAGGGGAGACTGCAGCGAAGGAGAGGGGTGAGAGGGAGAGGGAGGGGCACGAGTGAGAGGGAGGGGAGCGAGGGAGTCGGGGTCGAGGGGGTGTCAGGGGCGCTAACCCAGACTGGGATTTGCAATCCCGCCTCTACTGGGACTGAGTTAGTCCGGATTATGGGATTATGTTATCCCAAAATGGGGGTCGAATGGGGTTGCGAACCAAACAATATTTTTGCCCAAACCGGACTGAGTTATTCCGACCTAGCGCTAGACGATAGAGTGTAATCCGGATCGCATCCATTCCCAAGTAGGGGCTTGGTGACTCGACGACTCTCTATCTGTATGCTATGTTACCCGTTCATCTTGGTATGTAGGAAATCATGTCTCACCATCTTCTGTGTTTCTTTCTGAAGGTGGTTGGGCTCATCTTGTGTTAAGTTTTGACCGAAAGGTGCTTTTCACTAGTGAGTGCTGATTTGTTTGGTCGTTTTCATGTCTGTGAATTTAGTCCCATGGTATGTATTATCTTGCGAAGATTTGTAGTGTACAAAAGTCATTTTTGAATTCTCAGTTTCACCCAATTCACATATATTCTGTTACCACCACGTGCAGCACAAAGTGCATATATATATATATATATATATATATATATATATATATCTGTGTGTGTGTGTGTAGAGAGAGAGATTGTATTCAATACCTACGTCAGTACTGTACAGATTGCTACCCGGTGTGCAGACGGTGGCATTTTTGGTAAATACACACTCGCCTTCCCATGTTTCTCCAGTCCGCAAACACGTGCTAGTCGGGCATGGGCATGTCACGGCACTAGAGGCCGAAAAGAAAATCATAGATCCATACGGAGGTGGCCAAGGCGGTAGGGTCTGAAGGGGCCGCCGGCAGTGGCCACTACTATAGAAATGGCTTATAATGTCACTTTTAAAGATGTCAGTCATAATAATACACCGACACCTAAACAATAAAGCGTCGATTTATAAAATAAACCGACATCAATCTATGAAGGGCGACCAGACACGGGTATCACTTTTATTCGGTGTCGGTTACTTAATAACACACCGACACCGAAAATTAACCGCCAAATCCAAAATTTCAGTGAAAAAATTACCTCCAAAAATTTAACATATGGTGTCGGTCATTACCTACAAAACAGACGATGAAAGGTTATTTGCGAAACAGAAATTGGGCACATTTTGATCGTTAGTTTTACATCAATGACCGACACTTATGGTTTTTCCCGTGCTCTTCGCGGGAAAGTTTTCACACCCTTTGAGCGTCGGATTTTCAAAACAACCGACGACTATGGTTATTAATGGAGAACCAATTTTTTAATCGGCGTATGTAGATAGACATCGGTTTTTTTCTAGTTAAACTGACGATTATCATTGGAAACAGGTGTCGGTTTGTGTTGTTAATCGACATTGTTAGTTTTATGTGTCAGTTTGTTGAATAACTGACATCGAATGTTCACTTAATATCGCGCGAGCGAGCCCGACTCTTCCCTTTTCTCTCTATGATTGCAATCAGCTATAAGGGTCTGGTGATTCCAGCATTCTCCTTGCTCGGTGCCGCCGATCTCCTTGCTCGTTGATGCCGTGAAGCGCCGATCTCCTTGCCACCTCCGTGAAGTGCCGCCGTGGAGCTTGCCGTTTGTGGAGCTCACTGTCGTTCATGGATCTCGCCACCTCCGTGGAGCTCGCCGTTTGTGGAGCCGCCACCATCATTGGTCCTATCCTCCAGCCGGTCCTCCTCTCATCGGTGCTAGCAGTCCTACTGCCGGAGCCAAAGCCAGTGCCATCTACTGCCGGAGCCAGTAGCCAGCGCCAACAGCAGCAGCCAGAACCAGAGCTTGCCATTATCGTCACCACTGCCACTGCTAGAGGTAAAGCCTCCAATTGACTAGGTTTGCATCCTCAATTCATCCTTGGATTAACCTATTTTTTAATGTGTGTTGTTAATGTGTGTTGACCTTGGATTAACCTATTTTTTAAACTAGTAGATGTCAATGATAATTTAGTTAACCAATCCCTATGATTGATCCTAATTCATTTCAGTATTGTTTTGCATTCATACACGATCGTGCTAAAATTTGTAGTGTGCATTTCCAGTTTTAGGTTTGACTTTTTTGATGTTACTAGCGGATAGGACCCAGGCTCCTGTTCATTTTCTGATTCACTTCAAAATGATTAGAATGTGCTTGGGTCCTTATTATAAGTATGTTCTTATATCCTTTTAAAAAGTATTTCAAACATAGTGTCATGTACTCATAAAACTAAATATGAGTGTTGATTAAACAAATAGATAATAAGTGTCACCTCATTGTATGAAATACCAAGATACATCAAATTATAGAAAATACTAGTCTGAAAATTTATAACATCATTATATGTACTTACACTTTTTTTGAAAATATATAACATCGTTATATGTACTTACGTACACTTTTTTAATACTAATATTATGTAGTCTCTGTCCACCCACAACAGTCACTATGAACTAGGCCTCTATGTCAATGTTAACATTCCCTATTGAAGAACAATTGGATATTATCCTAGATGATCGCTCCTTAAACCAATTGGCCATACCCAAACATTGGCATTTTCTAAAAGGAAGACACTACAGGCCTGGTGAAGTGACCCTAAATTTTGGCAATTATTAACATGTTATCGAGGTTGAGTATGATTTGGCGGGAAATCTTGTATCAAAATCCAGTTGGTGTGATTGGATTGGAAAGATGCATGTGGGCCATAGCGACAGGCTTTTTCTCCATCCAGTTGGCCATAATATCATCAAAGTTTGGATAACCAACATCAAATGTGAGACCCCCGATCATCTACTGTCAGTATGAGCGCACGATGGAGGATATCAACTCAGAAAAATCTGATTATGAGGCCCCTGTCAGTTCAGATTCGTCTAAATAGAGTGAGGAGCTCTGTGACACAGCATCATAAAAAAGGCCATGGTAGGTCCAGTTAACAAATATAATTGTCAAGACAAAAAAATTGTGTTTACACTTTTTGTCTGAAAGCAATTAATACTCATAACTGCTTTCTTTTCCGAACTTTAGGAGAAGATCGCCACAATGATAAGTCCTCGAAGTATTGATGCGGGACCATGTTGGTGTAGTATTTAGTTGTCTATCTATCTAGACTTTTCTGTATTAATAGTTATTTTAATTATGTGCATGTTTAGGGGTACACCAACCCCTTTGTTTAGTTACTGTTTAGGGGTACACCAACCCCTGTGTGTGGATGTAAAAAGAGATTAATGAATGGAACAAAAAGTTGCTACATGAATTCTTCTAACTGAATTGATGATTGGCTTGGTTATTGAATGTTACAAATTACTAATAAATTTCATTATAAATGTTCTTTTATCCTTATTATAACTATGTTAACAAATAATCCCTATAAACATGTAATGTTTATTTAATAGAATTGATGATTGTCTTGGTTATTAATAATATATGACAAAAGTAGAATGCTTTATTTTAACATATGATTGTCTAGTATTTTTTCAATGATCACTTCCATTACGGTTCAGGAGCTCGCCGGCCTTCTTTCTGCCCGTTCGGCTTCCACGTGCACCCATCCGTCTCGCCTCTCTCCCTGCTCCAGAGCAAGACGCCCGACTGGGCTCAAACAGAGGTAAACATCCCCAAAAACCCGTTGTCTCACCCTATGATTTGTATTTACTTAAATATTGATGTGTATTTACTTATCTACTCGTTCATCTAATGATTTTTTATTCATCACATTATTTAAATTTAGGGCTTTATATTTAAATGCATCTAAAGAGTCATAAGCTATTAATGTTGATTAATTTAGGAAGCATTGATATGTTGTTATGGCTGTCCACAAATGTTTTTATAAGAAATTGTGTGTTGAATGGGGTTGTGAACAAGGAATTGGTGTTGTATTTGTTGGCCTAGAAACCCGTCCAAGATTTACTCACTAGGAGTAAATCTTGGATAGTCTCCGGTTTGGGACTTTTCTTGAAAACCTAATCTCACTTAGGATGTAAGTGTATAATGTGTATTGGGTTTTTAAGAAAATTTCGGTAGCATTTCCCCGTTTGTTCTCTAAGTACATATGTACTTGGAGAACAACGGGGAAATGCTATCAAAATTTTCTTGAAAACCCAATACACATTATACCCTTACTAGTGAGATTAGGTGTTCAAGAATGGGATAGGTGGTACACATTTAAGAATGACATCACATGTTTAAACCCTAAAGTTTAAACCATAAACTCTAATCTGTTTACCCTAGACCCTAATCTTGTTGTAATATATTCTTATTTTCACTTTGATCAGAGAATGGATAGATCATGTATGTCCATTCGCAATCGCTGCACCCCAGAGTTTATTTCTGGTCTTGATTAGTTTGTTAGATTTGTCGAGGAACATAGGAAACAACCTAGAGATAGGTTCTACTGTCCATGTAGGCATTGCGGTAACAACTTGAAAGTCAGTACTGGTGACGAAATCAGAAGTCATGTCATGTACAATGGGATTGTACAAGGCTATACAGAATGGCACTGGCATGGAGAGATTTCAAACCTGAAACCAGTGAATGTCGATAGTAGTGCTTGTGTGGAAGAAGAAATTGCCTCCGATGACGTAGATGTGAATGAACCAGTTCCAGTAGACATCGTTGATGCGATGCTGAATAGTTGTGGGGTAGAGCACACCGATCCACCTCCCATGTTTACAAAACATTGTGCATGATGACGAGATACCATTATACATGGGTTGTAAGTTTACGAAGCTTAGTGTTGTGTTGAGATTGTATAAACTAAAAGCTAACAATCGATGGAGCGACAAAAGCTTCACATCATTGTTGTCTTTGTTGAAAGAAATTCTTCCTAAAGGAAACGAGCTGCCGATCTCAACATACTGGTTACAGAAATTGTTGTGCCCAATGGGAATGGAGGCCAAGAAGATACACGCATGCCCGAATGATTGTGTATTATTTCAAAAGGACTATGTGAATTTGAAAGATTGTCCAAAATGTGGTGCGTCAAGGTATAAATTGACGACTTCGGGGGAGTCTAAAACTGGTTTTCCCGCCAAGGTGATGTGGTATATACCTATAATACCACGGTTTCAACGCTTGTTTGCCAATCCTATAGATGCAAAGAATTTGAGGTGGCATGCAGATGTTAAGAAAAATAATGATGGGATCCTATGACATGCGTCTGATTCCCCACAGTGGAAGAAGATTGATCTATTTTACCCTGAATTCGGTGAAGAGGATAGGAATCTAAGACTTGGGCTTTGTACAGTTGGGATGAATCTGTACGGGACATTGAGAAGCCAACATAGCACTTGGCCAGTCATGCTTGTTATATACAATCTTCCTCCCTGGTTGTGTATGAAAAATAAGTACGTTATGTTTTCGTTGTTGATATCGGGCCCTAAACAACCTGAAAATGGTATCGATGTTTATCTTGAACCTCTGATCGATGACTTAAAGAAACTCTGGGGTGAAGGTGTGATGACCTATGATGCTTCACGAAGACAGACATTTTTTTTGCACGCTATGTTGTTTTGCACTGTGAATGACTTTCCATCATATGGGAATATGTCTGGATATGGTGTCAAAGGATCTAAAGTGTGTCCTATATGTGAAGAGAACACTGATTCAATATGATTAAAACACGGCGGCAAGACTGTATATCTTGCTCATCGAAGGTTTCTTACAAAATTTCATCTGTATCGTAGGTTGTGCAAAGCATTCAATGGACGGAATGAGGAACGTAGTGCACCTAAACCTATATCAGGGGAGGATGTTTATGAAAGAGTGAAAGAAATTGCCAATGAATTTGGTAAGAGATCACAATGTATGATGTCCACAAGGAGTGACAAGTCTTTATTCAATAAGAAGTCGATATTTTAGGATCTTCCTTATTGGAGTTCTTTGATAGTCAGGCATTGTATCGATGTCATGCACGTTGAGAAAAATGTATGTGATAGTGTCATCGGTACTCGGTTGAATATACCAGGTAAGACTAAAGATGGGATAAAATCCAGAATGGACCTACGTGAAATGGGAATAAGGTCAGAATTAACAGAATTATGTGAAATGGGTAATAAAAGAACATACTTACCTTTCGCTTGTTACACGTTGTCTAGAAAGGAGAAGAAAGTATTTTGTGAATGCTTGGTAAATGTTAAGGTGCCACAGGGTTACTCATCCAACATCTGTACATTGGTATCAATGAAAGATCTGAAGTTGATAGGTCTTAAATCTCATAATTGTCACATTCTAATGCAACAAATATTGCCTGTGTCAATTAGATCTATATTGCCGAAGCATGTAATGTTTGCAATCACCAGACTTTGTTTCTTTTTCAACAGTTTGTGCAGCAAAGTTATTGACCTTGATACTCTAGATAATTTGCAAAGAGAATTGATTGTTACCCTATGTCATCTTGAGATGTATTTTCCTCTCTCGTTCTTTGATATCATGGTACATCTTGTTATCCACTTGACTAGGGAAGTGAAAATGTTGGGACCAATTTTCTTGCATTGGATGTATCCCTTTGAACGATACATGAGTATTTTAAAGGTGATGCTCGAAACCGTTATCGGCCTGAAGGGAGTATTATTGAGGGTTATGTGGCGAGAGAGGTTATGGATTTTTGCAATGACTTTCTGAGTGGCAATGACGCTCCCGTGAATGACAAGAATATTGAGGAGCATTTTAGCAAAGGGGTTTTGGGAGCACGGGTGAAAATAATCAGCCATGAGCAGTTGGAGCAAGGTCACTTGTATATTTTATACAACATCGACGAAGTGAGTCTTTATATCGAGGAACATACCAATTTCATCAAGAGACAATATCCTCGATCCAATTCAATGTGGCTTGCTAGAGAGCATAACAAGACATTTATTAAGTGGTTTGAAGATAAAGTCTTACATCAACTATCTCAAACACCAGATAATGTTACTGAAACCATCAAATGCCTCGCCTTTAAACCAAAATTGAATGTTATGTCTTATGAAGGGTTTGACATAAATGGTTTCTCATATTACACAAAGCATCAAGATGATAAGAGTGTCGTCCAAAATAGCGGGGTCACCCTTCAAGCGTCTTCATTGTTTTTTGCAAGTGCAAAGGATAAAAGTCTACGTGAAGCTAAAATGTCATATTACGGTGTCATTGAAGACATATGGGAGTTTGACTATGTAGATTTCAGAATTCCGCTCTTTAAATGTAATTGGGTTGACAACAACAAAGGAGTTATAGTAGAAGAATTGGGTTTCACATTAGTGAACTTTGAAAAGATTGGCGAGAAGGGTGAACCGTTCATATTGGCATCACAGGCAAAACAAGTATTTTATATCGATGATCCTGCAAATGATAAATGGTCAGTTGTTCTTCATGGTAAAAGACAGTTCATTGAAATCCCTATAGATGAAGAAGAGTACTATGATAAGTATGATGACTCCAATCCATTCTCAGTTGGGTTGGCAACACCACCAAACATTGAAGCTGGGGATCACAATGACTTGTATGTTCGCGGGGATCATAATGAAGGATTGTTAATTGATAAAAGATCGCAATATTAGTGGCATGGATGTTTATATTTTTATTATGTTCCCATGATGACCGTGTTGATGATCACTATGAGGGTGAGGACGTGCCTGCACCGTCTGACAATGTAAGTTTTAAGAATATATCCCTGAGGTTTCTATCTATATGTTCATTTATAATTATATTATGTAAGTGTGTTTTTATCAAATTTTTAGGATACTAGTTAATAGCAATTCTATTTAATTTGCAGGTGTTCGCCAAAGACTATTGGCTATGCAGGACGGCCATGACAGGCCATCGACATCGCTTTGTAAATCCAAAGCGCAACAGTCGGAGAGAAAGCAAGCATCCCACACTATAGCTTAGTACATATATATAGTGGGACTAAGGTGACGATACCACCTTCTAAAACAGGTTACTGACAACTACATGTTACGACTGGGAGGTCGTGATTCAGCAACCATATGCATTAGCAGGAGGACAAACAGATTTCACCATGAGTTAACATTAAAGAAGGTTAGTAGACCTTCTTCAATGTTAACTCGTGGTGAAATCTGTTTGTCCTCCTGCTAATGCATACGGTTGCTGAATCACGACCTTCCAGTCGTAACATGTAGTTGTCGGTAACCTGTTTTAGCAGGTGGGATCGTCACCTTAGTCCCACAATATATATGTACTAAGCTATAGTGTTGTATGTAAATTCGGCACTGTTGTTATTATGCACTATATATGTGTTAGTCTGTCATGTTGTTATATGAATCTGAAACACTTTTGCGTGCTGCACTTTATGTATTGTATATGTATCATGCTTCCCTTCATTATGGCTTCTTTTGCTGTTTCATGGCTCTTTGAATATATGATTTTGTTGACAATGATGACAATGTGAATGAATTTTCATTAATTGTGTGTGAAAATCATCAATACATGAATGTTTCTACATGTGTCTGAATGTGAAAAGAGATAAAATAAATGGAACTGCAGGTTGCTACTGGTTTCTACATGTGTGTGATGAAAAAAATATGAATTAAATGTTCTTATTCATGAGTGTGGATCACATATATATAATATTGTCCATCATGTTAATTTTGCAGGTTTGTGGCCTGTTGTTGGATGATATCAATGGATGTCGTAAAACCTACAGTTCGTAACTGAACTGCAAGTTTCTCATCTTGTGACCAGCTACAGCAGGTCTGCAGACTGACAGAAAAAAAACCATCGACGTCGGTTATTTGAACAAAACCGACGATATATGGTTACAATGTCGGTTTCCATACTAGTAACTGACGTCGATTTCCCTAATGAGGCCAGACACCACGGCCGTGTTGGCCAGCATGGCCATGGCAGCGGACCAGACATAAGCGTTGGATATTTATATAAAACTGACAACATAGGATAACAGTGTCGGTATCCCTACTACTAACCGACGTCGATTTCCCTAGAGGCCAGACAACACGGCCGTGCTGGTCAGCACAGTCGTGGCAGCGGGTGAGATGGCGCCAGTTATCACAAAGAAACCGACGCCGATAGTGCCCCAGATGGCGCCCTTTCTGTGGCGTGAAGGTATGTGGCATCGGTTTAGAACCTAATAACCAATGCCTATACCCCCTGCTGGCGCGTTTTCGGCGCATTTTCGGTGGCGCGTGAAGGGTTTTGGCATCGATTTGAGAACCAACGCGTAATGGTTGGGCTTTTAGCGGCGCCCACATAGGTGTCGCTTAAGAACTGACACTAAAGGCATGTTATGTACTAGTGGGCCACTGGGCAAAAGAGAAGTCCTGCGTTGGTTCCACAATCTTTACGTATAGCGATAGTAATACCAGGATGGAAACATCTATGCCGAGGAAGATCGGGTCTTTCTGTGATGGGGGAGGAGTGTGGGGCCCTACTGTCCCATATTAAGCAGACTTCCTGCACGTCCACCGACGACAAGAACACCAGGAAGCAACTAGCAACTTAGGTCTCCCGCACACAAGTTTACCCCGACCACCGGCAGCGTGAAGAAGTCGCAGACATTCAGGCTGGAACAGCTGCCCTCTCTAAGATCCCTAAGTATCGGAAATGTATGGAGTTCTTTATCCACAAACTACCCTTCCAGAGTCTCATCGATGTGATCGCGTAGGACTTGTAGACGGACTTGCGATTTCAGAGCTCAACTGATGATGATGAACAACTACACAAGTCTAAGAGCACCTTGACCATGCCGATCTCCCAAACCATGCAAAGGCGATGGACAGCAGTCCTCGATACACAATGTCTGTAGTGCTTAGTGGCTAGGGGAGGGTAGATATGATTTACGGTGGGTGAAGGTATTGCAACAGAAATTTTCTATTAAGGTCTACAAGACGATCTTCAGAACATATATCGAAGGGAAGTCTATATGATAGTCTATCAACTTCTGCATTGACATTTTTTAAATTTAGTACAATCCAATCACGAACATTGTTCTGTAAATGATTGTTAAAATGTAACCATCAAATACTAAAAGTAACTATACAACATAAGAAAGTAATGATTTAATACAAAGTGTAACTTTGTGGAAATAAAAGTAAAATGTAGACTTGAAAATATAATTATACTGGAAAAATGTGTAATTATATCCAGAGGAAGAGTGATGATCTCGTAACCCATAAAGTAATTATAAGAACACTAAGGGTCACTGTAAGAACAGTAAGAGTAATTGTAAGTACACTAAGAGTAACTATAAGAACACTATGAGTAACTGTGACAATAGAGAAAAGTAACCATGTGATTAAAAAAAATAACTCGTATACTTTGTAAAAGTAACTCTAACAGAGGAAGGTAAAACATGTATCACAAAAACAATGTGTATGGAACACCGAGTAATAGGGACATCTTATAAGTAACTGTAGGAATACGAAAGCAAGTGTTCTATTCCAAAAAAAAGTACCTATATCAGAACTCACTGACAAATAAAAGAGATGAACTCGTCATCGATAAAGTAATTATAAGAATACCTAGAGTAACTGTAAGAGCACTACGAGTAACCGTGACAACATAAAAGTAACTATGTACATTCAAAAAGTAATTGTTATACTTTGTAAAGTAACTCTTGTGGAGGAAGGTAAGTCAAATAGACGAAACCAGTGTATGTGAATCACATAGTAACAAACTGACATTTTGTAAGTAACTGTACAAACATGAAAGTAAATGTTCTAATCTAAAAATGTAAGAATTTCAGAAGAAAGAATATTCATTGGGAACAAGGAGACACAAATATTCTTCAAAGAGTAACATCTGATCAGAAAAGATTCTTTGTAACATAATCAATGTATACATACAACTTTTGGAGCTCAAGGTAACACAACAATAGATTCCAAACACAAGTCGAAATACAAGAAGGATTACAAATCAATTTCAAATTATTACACAAGAACAACTCATTACAGATTTGAATATGCCTCACTCACGCACTAATCAACTACAACTACACTAAAAAATAGCCATCCATCAAGAGTAGTAGCAACAACAACAGCTCCCACCGCATGATATCAGAAAAAAGAGCAGCACGCTTAGCAACACCAAGATGCTCCCAATCTCCCACACATGAGAGTAAGCAGTCTCTAAGGAACACACAAGTTCAAAAGAGTCTTCCTACTATTCACATGGCTTCTAATGAATGCATTCAGGCTCTCACTTCTTTGATTTGTCCTCATGCCAGCAAAGAAAGAAGACTGCATATAACACAGAATCCAATCCCATCGCATCACATACATATTAGAAAGCCAAGTAATGGAAGACAGATCATTCTCTTGAACTACAGAATCCCACCTCTCTTCAAAAATTTCGACATCATCCACGTTCCACACACAATCATTCCGAGAGCTTATGATCTGATCCTTGAATAAACTCTCAAAGAATACATAAGTGAAGAAAGTAAGCAAGAATGATATAAGACAAGTTTGTTTGTATCAGTTCTTCTTTTTTGTAGAACGGAAGAAGAGGATTAAGCAGCTAACAAAATCATCTTCCTCTTTTCTTAAACTTTTTTTCCAAAACCCTTGCAATAACAACCACCTCAATTGACAATATAACAAATAATTTAGACCAATATTACACATTCGTAAGGAGCTCATTGATGCACCCTTTCTGTCCAAAGGGAATAATGGAAACTAAAGATATATCAAAGGATAGGAGACTTCTTTTTTGGCTATTCGTTGGTGTGCTAAACAAGTTTTGTGGTTCCCATCCTAGCCTCCATGACTTTTTCATAACAGCATGTATAGCCAGAAATCATCGGGACAAAAAATGAAGGACTGGCTAGAACACTTCGTATTGCATAAGAGAAACCATAACACAATCAATTGACCATTAACTATATCACAAAAATCCTCACTTTATCAACTTTAAAGGTTGAGCATCTCATTGATAACATCAGGTCATAGAACACACTAACTCCTGGATCAATAGATTGAATCCACAGGTGAACACAGGTCTCACACACGCATTATCCCCAAATCGAGCATACATGGATAGTGACCAGATATACAAATATCTAGCCAAGAGGTAGATTGGAACAGTTTATTTTCAGATGAATCATCACAGGACAAAACTACTAGGTTCTAATCCATTTGCCATCTTCATTTAGCCCCAATCCACTCACCATAGTCGAACAGTCATCGTCATACTCCCAGTGCTAGAAAGGTCAATGCATCATCCCGCAAGGATCTCGCTTGGAACACCAACGGACCTTGAAACCTTAAAATAGTTGATGAATTTTGGAATTCTTTCTAGACGACAGTGAGGATGGTTTGCTCGAGCGAGTGTTGTGGTTAGAGGTTTTAGGGAGAAGTCACAGTCGACGAACTGGCCCAACCGATGAGGTGGTGGAGAGGTGACGTACAGCGTGCAACTTGTCATTCCTCTCATTGCCCGATCGCTACTCATCCTCGGTAAGAGGATCGGTGAAGCTATGACTCTTGGCACTGGTGACTCTGGGAACAAAACCTGCCAGTGGAGATCACGATTCATGATGGTGATAGCAATGGGAAGAAACACAATTGCTCTGAATCTGAGTCCTCAGGCCCTTACGAATGGATGGGGCAGCGACAGAGGTTGGACCTGCCTTGCTCAGTGGAGTTCTAATTACAGAGATCGGACGGACGATAATATTGGGTCGATATTTACAAATGTACCACCGTGTTTTCAAGTGTGGGTAGTTATACTAAAGTACCCACGTGGGCATTGAATAAACTCCCATATATATATATATATATATATATATATATATATATATATATATATATATATAGAGAGAGAGAGAGAGAGAGAGAGAGAGAGAAAGAGAGAGAGAGGCTAGAATACACTCAAGTGTATTTTGGGTCAAATGCACTCAAGTTTTAAGCCATTGGATTGGGTTTTCAGATCAGATCAGGAAACAACATCTTAACGCCCACTCAGGCTGACATTTTCCGTAACCGACCGTCAAATGGGGTCCCCCACCAGTCCATAACCTCTCTCACTCCCCCTCTCGTTACCTCTCTCATGTATTACCTCTCTTAGGATTCTCTCTCTTCCCCTCCTGCTCTCTCTCAATTGCAGACAACCACCAGACAGACATTGATGATGACGATCCACTGCTTCTTCACTTAGGTGTTAGTCGTCTTGCCTGCAACCGCCCGTCCAACAGCCAAGTTCAGCACTGACGCCAGAGTTTATCCCTCCTCTCACAGTGTAGATCTCCTCTGCTGCTTCAGCAAGGTGCTCCTCTGCTAGAGTAACCATCTTCCTCATCCCACTAGTTGGCTTCTCGGCTACACTCAACCGCCTCGACCCACATTCTGACATCTCGGTCATCAAACACCTCCCCCCCAATCACCTATCGAACAAACAACAGTGTGTTTCCAGTGGCTTGTTGGCTGCCACAGTTTTCTGGTAATCCTCAACTGCCCCCCTCTAAATCACAATACAAAGTAACATTTTTCCGGTAAGTGATATTTGTATATGTTGTCAAACAAATAATATACCAATTTTTACTCAATATTCAAATTGACTTATAATATACCATATGACATTGGCATGATTTACACATAATCGTTCCCTAAATTCTGGTACGAGTTTAGTTCATTTGTATAATTAGTTTTATGTTTAGGCTTGGTCTTGGTTTATGTATGCTTGAGCCAATCAAACTGGCTCCGATTCTAGGTACACTGTTGGTTAATGTGCCTTTTATGCATATATAATTCTGAAATTTAGGAAATCAACATGCATCGTCCTGCATGGGTCTACTTTTTAAATATTGGTATGAAACTGATACTTTTCTCAAGGAAATGATTGAATTAATAGAATGTAGGAAACATATGAAAAGCTTAATCAGTGATGATGTATTTAATGAGTTTATTCAGAAATATTTGTCAAAAATTTGTTTGTTCATGTTTTATCATCTAATGACTTTCCATGTCAAGCAGACTTATTGCAAATATTTTGTAAATTCTTGACTATCTTTGTGATTCTATAATGATAATTATTTATATTTTGCATTTGAAAGATATGGAAGATAACATCTCTCAAACTTGGCTTGGTATGGAAGGCACTACCCTCTCGCAAATCCTGGCTGGTTAGATCTCCTCTTTTTATGAGATCTCCTTTTTTGTTATTAATTGGATTTTTAAACACATGTGGATGATAATTTTATTCTTATTTAGGTTTGGATTTTTTCATGATGTTGATGACATGACTGGAATAGATTGGTTGGATTATGACCAAGCACTAGATGAAAATGAAAACCTATCACGTGATGAAAGGGTTGAAGGTCAATATGAACCTGAACCTTATATGGGATCGGTGTTTGACAGTCTTGATGAAGTAGAGAAATTTTACAATAAATATGCATATCGCATTGGATTTAGCATAAGGAAGGGAAATCCATATGCTTTAGCTAAAAAAAATAAGTGACAAGTAGGGTATTCATGTGCTCCAGGGAAGGATTACACACAGTAAAGAAAAAGGAAGACAATGGTGAGAATGGAACCCCTCAAAAAGATATCATTTCCAATAGAATAGGATGCAAGGCACAAATGCGAGTCAAGCTAGAAGAGGACACAAAGTGGGTGGTTACCAGCTTTGAGAAAGAGCATAACCATGATCTCACAAATAGTCCATTAAAAAAGAAGTTTCACCACTCACGTCGTCGAATGTCTGTTGAGGTTCAAGATTTGATTCACGCAATGCATGATCAGAATATTTCTAGTTAACAAATAATGTCACTTATTGCTAGACAACAAGGAGGAATCTGTAATGTGACATTCACAAGGAAAGATCTAAGCAACACACTTGTTGGTTCATGAAGGAGATACATAGGTGTTGGTGTAGCATCTACCATGGGCTATTTCACAAAATTACAAGCAGAAAACCCCACATTCTTCTATTCTATGCAATATGATGAAGAGGGTTGTGCATGCACTAACTTTTGGGTTGATGCTAAATCAAGAATGGCATGTCAAGTTTTGGAGATTTGATTACTTTTGATACAACTTACATGACAAATACATACAACATGCCATTTGCACCTTTCATTGGTGGGAATCATCATAAACAATCTACTCTTTTTGGTTGTGCTTTATTATGGGATGAAACTGTCGAGTCTTTTGTGTGGGTTTTTCAAACGTTTCTAGAAGCAATGTATGGAAAACATCCAAATGCAATCTTAACTGAACAAGATCCATCAATGAAGAAGAAAATCCGTATTGTTTTTCCTAATGTAGTGCATCATTGTTGTCAATGGCATATAATGAGAAAAGAATGTGAACATCTAGGTGTGATCTATGGTACAGTTGCAGGCTTCATTGAAGAGTTCCAATCTTGCATCAATCACCCCATTACAATTGATGAGTTTTAAGAAATATGGGAAAAGATGATATCCTCATACAAATTGAGTGATAACAAACATCTAAATTTGTTGTGGAATATCAGAGAGCAATGGATACATGTATACTTCAGAGACACTTTTTTTGCCATCATGTCTACAACACAGCAGAGTGAGAGTATGAATGCAATATTCAAAGATCATGTGGAAAATCACTTGTCCTTGTTTAAATTTATCCAAGCCTTCGAGAAGGTGGTAGAGAACCGATATGACAAAGAGGATGAAGAACACTACAGATCCAAGAATGGCCAACCAACATTATGGTCTTTATATCCCATTGAGAAACATGCAAGGGATGTGTACACAAGATCAATTTTCAAGATTTTCAAAGGGCAAATGAAGCTCACCTCATACTATGACATAGAAGAGGTTAGTAAAGATAGTGTACATCAAATTTCACGTGTAGGTGGTGAGGTACTTGTATTCATATCTAAGAAGAGCTACAAAGTACAAATCAACCAGAATATACAAGAAATCTTTTGTGAATGTAAGTTATTTCAATTTGTCAGCATCTTATGTGCTCATGCTCTAAAAGTGTTGCTTTATCTTAAAGTTTGTGAGATACCACCTTTGTATGTGTTGAATCACTGGACAATGGATGCAAAATCCACAAAGACAATTCATTGTTCTAAAGAAACCCAGGTGGATGTTGATGGAAGTACCCCTTTGACAAGATATAATTCACTATGAAGATCCACAATGCGGTTGGTTGCCATAGCTTCTCACAAAGACAATTACATTATGATGAAAGAGTTATTTGAAAAATCATATGATGACATGCTGGTTTTGCAACAAAACATGTGGTCGAGCTGTAGTGAAGAAGGCATACCATATTCTCAAACTCATATTCCAACTCAGGGAAGCCAATGTGTGCCAAGAATCCAATATGTAGAACATGAAATGCCACTGCGAGATCCACCCACATCTAATTGTAAAGGGAGAGAAAACCTCAATGGTTTAAACCATAAGCCGAGTTAAAAGCTAAAAAAAGAACTTGTAGTACATGTAATGGAAAAGGACATAATAGTCGAACATGCAAAATAGGGGTATGTAATAATTTAATCTACATTTTTGGTTTCTAGTCTAAGGGAGCTTGTATTGAAAAATAAGTCTGATGTTATTGATTTCATTGGTAGGCTACCAAAGATTGCTCCACTTCGGATGTACTTGGAGATCATTCTAAACAAGTGAAGAATAACTCATGAAGCATGTGTTATTGATTTCCTGGAGATCATTTTGAATTCAAGGCAGTGTCTTATGTACTGAACCATGTGTTAGTCAGTTCTTGGTTTGTGGTTTGTAATTCAAGGCAGTGTCTTATGTACTGAACCATGTGTTAGTCATTTCTTGGTTTGTGGTTTGTAATTCAAGGCAGTCTCTTATGTATTGAACCATGTATTAGTAATTTAAATTCACGGAAGTCTCTTATGTACTAAACCATTTGTTAGTAATTTAAATTCAAGGCAATCTTTTATGTAGTGAATCATTTTGAACCGAATTTATTGAATAAATCTTGAGTTGTGCATTTATGCTTGTTTGGTTCTTCTTCAGATGTGATCTAGTAGCAGTAATAAGTGATGATAGTGACATGAGTTCTGTAATAGCAACAAATATGTTGTTTGTGTGAGCTTGCTATTTCTTGGAATGCATACCTTGTTTCTATGATCCTTGAACCAAACATGGAGCATATATGCACAAGGCATATATCCAGTACTTTAATGAAATTCAGTCTCTTATGTACAAGTATTAATTCCATGTTGATGCTGGCAGCTGCTTCTTCCAAGTTCCAACAGGATGTTGATAAGGAGAAAGGGTTATGCTATAGCAGAGATGATAGGGATGTAGTAAAGGAAGGGGGTAGGGATGGTAGCAGGCGTAGTGGCAGTAGGTAGGGCTAGTGAGATGGGTATCAAGTGCAACAAGAAAAGAAAAAGCTTGAGATGTCCTTCTACGAGAATTAATTCCAAGAATCTGATATATCAGTCAGTCTCTCATCTACAACTATATATATAGTTGTGGGGTTGTTTTGGTAACACATAATCTGATATGCAAGTCAGTCTCTTATGTACCAAAATTAATTCTAAGCACAGAGCATATATGCACGATCATCTCTAGCTTCCAAGATTTGTATTCATACCCACCAAACAGCCATATATCTAGTTGTTTAATTCATTAACTTTGTTCATGTTTCGGCTACAGATCAAGCCATATATCTAGTTGTTTGATTCATTAACTTTGTTCATGTTTTGGCTGCACATCAATCCATATATCAAGTTGTTTAATTCATTAACTTTGTTCATGTTTTGGCTGCACATCAAGCCATATATCCAGTTGTTTAATTCATTAACTTTGTTCATGTTTTGGCTACTCATCAAGCCATATATCAAGTTGTTTAATTCATTAACTTTGTTCATGTTTTAGCTGCACATCAAGCCATATATCCAATTTTTTAATTCATTAACTTTGTTCATGTTTCAGCTGTACATCAAGCCATATATCCAGTTGTTTAATTCATTAACTTTGTTCATGTTTCGGCTGCACATTAAGCCATCACTGGATTAATGTGAGAACTGATAGATGTATCAGACAACAACCAAGAGCATTTGCGTTACATTTAATTCATAACCAGCAAATGTCACACAACAACCAAGAGCATTCAACTGCACATTTGATTAATTAAATTTCTTAACCACGAATCAGCCATCATTGGATTAGATTATTAGGTTAATGGTTGATTCAGTATTTTGCACATTCAGTATTTGATGGTTTCTTGTAATTGGTTGATGGATGGTTGAGTCGGTAGAATATAACATGTCCTGATCCATTCACTTGTCAATGGATCATATTCAGAAATTTGTAACATTTCATGTTGCACCCACATCTCATTCCACACACCACGATAACAGAGAATCTGAGCACAATGATGTAAAGACACAACGATAAGAATTATCTAAAAAAGGGTATGATGGAATACACTATAGCCCCAACTAGCCATTCATTCATTTAGTCATTTGATAAGTCAAGATTAGCAACCAGTCATTCACTACATTTTTTATACCCACCCATCTAAGTACAAGTAAACCTTCTTTGATACATAAGTATAAACATAACCCATGAAGCTACTAATACAACCAGACAACATCAAAAAAAAAATTGTTGCCCTTTGTTCCTTAGTCCTGGCAGTCTATAATTCTATATCATGTTGCAAGCTCTTAGTCTCTTCCTTAATTATTGGAGTTGGATCAACCCATTCGAAACAATTGCAATATGGATGTCCCTACAAACAATAAGACATAGATTACCCAATAATACTAATAGCACAATTACTGAATTTCATAAAAAAATAAATAAGTATACAATGAAATATACCTCTTTCTTGTAGTTGGGACACCCAAAGAACACTCAACCATAGTTCTTCTATGTCTTAGCTATTTTAGCCTCAATTAACTCACCGTAGTTGTAATGCTTGGCCCCCTTCTCATTATGGATTTCTGACTAAAGCTATTACATATTGAAAATGAAAAGCTATTTCCTTTGGGATCCACCATGTTTTGGGGATGACTAACCAAGCACATCAAAAATTTGATTCAGTGGAAATGAAAGAGAAGAGATTGCAGGGAATGATCGAAAGAGGAGAAACAATGACTTTCATGCGGTCGCTGACCAGCAAATATGGGGAACTAGAAGGTTTCTAGCATCGCTTTTTGGCAAACGGACGACTCCGGAAGGTTGTTGGAGATGACATCAAAACATAGCTTGCTGGTGTTGCTGTCAATGGGGCGGATTGATGGTGTTGCTGCCAATGGGGGCTCTTACTAGCGTTGCTGCCATTGTGGGCGGGAGGATTGCTGGCACTGTTGGCGATGGGGGCGGGCGGATTGCTGGTGTTGTTGGTGATGGGGGGCGGATTGGTGGCGCTACTGGTGATGTGGGCGATGTTGGTGTTGAGGAGCAGCGACTGATGATAGAGAAGAAGATAATACTAAAATCGACGGAGTGGACTGCTGATCGGAGCTACGTGAGGAGAATAGGGGAAGAAAATGGCGAATCAGGCGAGGGAGAGAGAGGTTCCCCAGAGAGAGAGAGAGAAATGAGAGAGAGAGTGCTCAGGAGAAATGTCATGATAGGGGGAGAGGGAGAGGTTACAGACTGGTGTGGGACCCCATTTGATGGCTGGTTATGGAGAATGTCAGCCTAAGTGGGCGTTAAGTTGTTGTTTCCTAATCTGATCTGAATACCCAATCCAACGGCTTAAAACTTGAGTGTATTTGGCCCATATTACACTTGAGTGTATTCTAGCCTATATATATATATATATATATATATATATATATATATATATATATATATATATATATAGTCATGCTACAATACACTTGAGTGTACAGATCACATGTTACACTCAAGTAGTTTTTTTCATATCGAGACTATTTTTTGTAAAATATAAACCGTTGATCTTCATTGTCATTCTATAATTAGGAAACATACAAATTTTGAGTTCATTTAGATGAGTGTAAGTCACTCATCCAAGGGCAACAAAATTGACGCACAAAACTAATTTGAAATCTATAATTTTTGTGGTCTTCATAACATGAGCTATACATATCCAAGTGGGCTCAAATTTTATATATGAGTTGTTCACACGATGTTTAAGAAGATCAATGGATTAGATTTTTGAAAAAAAATATTACATCATGAAAAACTACTTGAAGGTATTCTGCTCCGAATACACTCGAGTGTATTCAAGCCTGACTATATGTATATATATATATATATAGAATACACTCAAGTAGTTTTTCATGATGTAATATTTTTTTTCAAAAATCTAATCCATTAATCTTCTTAAACATCTTGTGAATAGCTCATATACAAAATTTGAGCACATTTGGTCATTTATAGGTCATGTTATAAAGACCACAAAAATAATGCATTTCTAATTAGTTCTTGCGGGTTGATTTATTATCCTTGGATGAGTGAGTTAAACTCATCCAAACAGACTCAAAATTTGTATGTAGACTAGTTATAGTATGACAGTGAAGATCAATGGTTTGCATTTTGTAAAAAATAGTCTTGATATGCAAACACGCTTGAGTGTATCTATGTGATCTGTACACTCGAGTGTATTCTAGCCTGACACTATATATATATATATATATATATATATATATATATATATGTGTGTGTGTGTGTGTGTGTGTGTGTGTGTGTGTGTGTGTGTGTATAGATATATATATGTATATATACATATATATGTATATATATATATGAGGATGTCTTTGTTGCCCGCGCGGGTATTCAATGTCTTCTACCTGTCCCCAATGTAGCAGTGGCACTACTCATAAATAAGTCGAAGCATGTGTGTGTACCTCTTCCTCCGACTTGATTTCGTCGGACACAATCGACACACTCTCGGACAAGATCACGCGCACTTCGACGATCTCCACATGCCATAGGACCCAACTTTGCGTGGTCATCCGGTGCAGCACGACGTCGTGCGTGACAGAGTTTCGCCACAGAGGCAGCCCACGGTTGGTGTGGAGGAAGTGGCCACTTCTTGTGCGGAGCCGGCAACTAGCCTCATCACCTTCCCAGATGGGTTCCCACTCCATGGATGAGTCCAAGAGGCTTCCGAGTCTAGGGGCGGCCTGGACGACTGTAACATCCCTGACCTGGGTTATGAACTAACCCTAGGTGTTTTGCTTAAGACATGAGATTAGATGCTTGTTATTATCTTTTGATATGTAATTAGAGCTGCTAAGGAACTTATATTTCCATTTCTGTCCTTTTTGAACAATGTTGTAATATTGTTTTGTTAAAAGTGGACCTATGTGCAAATTACCCAATCTAAGGGGTTAACTTGTAAATTGCACATGTTAAGATGTTCCTCTGATGATGAGACATCACAAGAATGAATATGATGTAGTAATATGGATTCTTCAAGCTTGGGCACCAAGATAATAGCTTGTAGAGCAATCATTGTGCTTTAAAACCTAGTTTTGGCGTAAAGTGCAAATTACCCAAAACATAGGGTGAAACATGTAAAATATACCCTCTAGAGTATCTCTCATGTATCTTGGTATCAACTAGAGTAAAGAAAATGAGAGGGGTGCCTCATTTGAGTAAGCAAATAAGAAAGAAAATCTTTATAAGTAAATAATCAAGATGTATGCAAAATGACCCTTTTATATGTGCAACTTAGTAAAGTGTTTGGCTTCTTTTCCTCTAAACCTTGGTTGAGAGAGAGGAGTTGCATGTGATGAGAAGGGAGTAATGTGGCAAGGAAGTGGAGAAGGGCGTGGAGGATATAAATGTAAAGTAGAAGAGATAATTGTCATTGCCTTGATATACACCAAAGTATATAACACATCCCTTCTACGAACAAGGGATCATTTCCTTCATTTCCTCTCCTCATCTTATTGCTTTGGACTGACTAAGGAGGAGCTCAGTAGAAGAAGAGAATGACCAAGCTGGTTTGGCCATCTTCTCCACCCAATTCTTGAAGAAAGGACCTTGGACGACCTGTGGAGCTCAAGCCACCATTAAAGCTACGGAGCTTGGAGCTCTAGATCAGATTCTAAGGCGGATTTTATAACTCTAAACCTTAAAGATTTGTTTATACATCTTCTTCCTATGAAAACGTTGCTTGCTTTCCTTTCTTCCATACTTCTAAGTGTTCTTACAACCAAAACCGTGAAGAACAGACCAGGTTCTTGAGGTAGAAGAAGGTGGCATTAATTCCAAAGTTTCATCCTAATCCAACTTTATCAAATGGTCTCCACCTTGTGCCCAAACGGTTTGCAAAACCGTTTGGAAGCAAACGGTTTCAAAACCGTTTGGTGGCAAATGGCTTCCCAAGAGCGTTTGGAGCAAACGGTCTCCAAGACCGTTTGGATGGGTTGACCAGGCATTGACCGTTTGGAGGGCTGTTGTATATAATATGGACTAATCACCCATCAAGAATCATTAACTAATTCCAAGTAAATCACCAATTGAAGGAACTTTAGTCACCTAAACCCTAATTGGGTCTATTGTTGATTTCAAGGATGCAATCATGTTGAAGTTTGGGTTGAGTGGCCCAAACGGTTTCAAAACGGTTTGGGAATCAATCAAACGGTCTCAAGATCATTTGGAGGTCTAGGGTCAAGTGGGGTTGACCAATTGAGGGTCCAATCATAATAAGTTGTTGAGCGATTAAGTGTTGATTTGGTGACTAAACCTAGGGTTCAAACTTTAATAGGTTGACTTTGTTTGTGATTACAACATGGGCAAACGGTCTCAAGACCATTTGAAGGATGTCCAAACGGTTTCAAAACTGTTTGGAGGTCATCCAAGACCGTTTGGAGGTCTAGGGTTGACTATTTAAGTGGATGAAGATTGAAAGGCAATAAGTTGAAATATAATCGATTAGTAACCTAATGATCCAATCTATGGTCCAAACCTTAATAGGTTGACTTGGTTTTTTATGTTGACTTGAGAAAACGGTCTCAAGACCATTTGGAGGATGACCAAACGATCCCAAGACCGTTTGGGGTCAGGTCATGACCCAATTGAGTGATGGTTCAATGGGTTCAACATCAACTAGATTCATGGTGATACAAGTTTAAGGATGATCAATTCCCAACCCTAATCCAATCAATCCAAACCCTAATTGGTGACCAATTAAGGATCAATTGAGGGTCAAATCAGTAGAGGGTTAACCTAATTGGCTCAATTGATAAGTGGTTAACCATGGCATGATCAATTGAGGGGTTCAACTTTGAAAACCCTAACTCAATTGGAAGGTTTGATACACTTTTTGGTCCATGCAGTTACGAGGTGTTTGGACCAAACAGTCTCAAGACCGTTTGGAACCAAACAGTTTCAAAATTGTTTGGTGTCATGCGGTTTCAAGACTGATTGGTGACCATGCGGTTTCAAGATCGATTTTCCCAAACAGTTTCAAAAGTCAAACTTGGCCAAACGGTCAACGTGAACAAATGGTCTTCACCTCACCTAGGGCAAACGGTCTTGAGTATGAACTTGGCCATGCGGTCTTGAAGGTCAAAGGTACCAAACGGTCAACGGTTCCATGCGGTTTCAAAATTGTTTGGAGGTTGAAAGTGCAAAACCGTTTGGGGTCTTTTAAGGTCAAGAATGTCTAATGCTTTAAAGGCTAAGATGGTTTAGTAGTTGTTTAAACTAGACCCTAATGATACCTAAAGACATTAAGGGAATAAGTAATTAGTTGGTTGATACATGTTATGATCATTGGTGGACTTTACCAAAGTACCCTTGATGGGTTTAAGTAGTCGACACCCCTTCATCAAGCAAACCCTAATGACCATATTAGTGATGACTTGACTTATGTTATCAAGGTTGGTTTGACCTAATCTAATCATAAGAGATGTAAACATCATCTAATGATAAGAGGAGAGAGAAGATTCCTAGTATGAATGAGAATCAAGTAATATACTTCCAACATGTATGAATACACATATTTAGGGTATGATCCTTCATTGTGAGATCATGGAAACCCTAATTATGATTATGAATGAATCCTAACCTAATTTGAGGGCATTAATGGAAGCAATCTTCATATATGATGATGATATGATCTCAATTCATGATAACATGAATAGTAAACCCTAATCTAGGGTAATGTGATGTAATGTGAATAGTAAACCCTAATCTAGGGTAAATATGATGTAATGTGAATAGTAAACCCTAATCTAGGGTAATGTGATGTAATGTGAATAGTAAACCCTAATCTAGGGTAATGTGATGTAATGTGAATAGTATACCCTAATCTAGGGTAATATGATGTAATGTGAATAGTAAACCCTAATCTAGGGTAATGTGATGTAATGTGAATAGTAAACCCTAATCTTGGGAAATGTGACGTAATGTGAATAGTAAACCCTAATCTAGGGTAAGGTGATGTAATATGAATATTAAACCCTAATCTAGGGTGATGAGATGATATGAATAAGTAAACCCTAATTTTGAGTTATGCTTTTAAGCATGAAACTCCATGATTAAAGTATGAGATAAGGAATCACATTCCTAAGCAACTAAGGGGTTGAATAACTCTAATTGGATTAAGTAAGAATCCTAACCCTAGAAACCAGCTGTGGTATTATGACATGGTCGTGGTGAATCCTTTGTTGCACGACCGTGTAGTGAAGCACGGCCGTGGTGGCTTACTCTTGCATGACCGTGCAAGATAGCACGGCCGTGGTATCATATATATAATTTGAAAAGAACTTGTATTGTGCTGATATAGTTACAATGTACATGTTATTAGTAAATGTTAACCATGCAGGTTTTCATAAAGAGATGATCATATCCAGGTAAGGGTTATGATGTTATATGCACTAAAAATACTTTACATGCTTCAAGTATAATGATATGCTATGTTACCTGGTGAGTGGTAACATATGAGCTTGTTAGGCTGAATGAGCTATGAGAAATATATGCATTGTTTATAATCAAAGGTCATACTATTAAGATGACCAGATGATATGATATGTTACTTGGTAACAAGTGTTATGATGATTCAAGGGTTTGAACACCCATATTCCTGAATGACAATGATGAGATGGTTAGGGATTGATATCCCAATGTTAAAAGTATGTGATGTGAACTTGATACATAGTACTCTTTCTTTATGGCATTTGTTTTATTGATTTATGTTTGAAAACATGCTTGATGCTAAAGAATGTCATAATGTACTTAACTAATCAAGTATAATGATATCAAGTAGAGCCCTGACCATAGACCCATCATTGTCAGAAAATACATGATGGTGAAACGGGTTTTCCTAAGGGAACTCCTGGATCACATACTTTTGAGTATGTGGGGGTTATGGACGTGAATATCCTTACGTACTAATGTTGGATTTGATAGGAGATGTATCATTAATCTCTCAATCCTTCATTATATGTTTACGCCGGGAAGATATATCACTAATCTCCCGATGATGTTGTTAATGCCGCATCGAGGAGAGATAAACAAGAAATCCCTCGATGGCGAAGAGAGTACAGAACGCCACTATAGCTCTAAATAGCGAAGTTGCCAGAATACCCTGAAAAGCTATTATAGCAGAGACACGATATGCCCTGCATGTTGATCCTCATACTAACTAAGGAGTGATGAGGTCATAGGAATCCGGCTCTCATGATGACCTAGGTATGGTACCGATTGCGATCTAATGATGGTCGATTGGAGTATGAGAGGTGTAACTCATCTCCTCAGGGCATAAATATGTTTGTAAAATGTAATCAGCCACATAGCATATTTTCTTAGGTTGAACTACGAGAAACAATGATTGATGATACATTATTTATAGTGCTCTAGTTAAGTAACTAGCATACATGTTCTTCATATTCCTTATTGTTATATGTCTTGTCTTTCAATTAAGTTATAATTGAAATGATTGCTTAGGAGGATGCTACTTCACTTAGTTTACATAATAACATCTGATGTTGAATGTTTATAATTTCACTGCTTTATGTTATTCCATTATTGCAATAACAAAGCTTCTGGCGGAGAGTTATAACTCTCGCTGGGACAATTATTCAATTGTCTCACCCCCGTGGGATTCGACTTTTTAGGTAGACGCCGAGGATGAAGGAACCCATCAGTGGGTGAGCAGCAGCAGCAGCAATCTCAGGGACAGTAGTGATCCTCAGGTGGAGACATTGTTCTATCAAGTTGTGTAGATAGTATGTCTTGTGTGTCGTCTTTGTACTCTAAGGTCCTAGGAGTCAGTATATCTGAGATTTTGGCATGATGCCTCGAGATTTTGCATCTTACCTTGTACATTTAACAAGGTGGTTGATGTTGTAATTCTTGAGAGGTGTTTGATATAGAGATGTAATGATGAAACATGTTGTAAAATAACTTATCATGTTTCTTTATGAAAGAGTTTTATCGTTTGGTGATCTCTTTACAAAAAGTTTAAATTTTAGTGATTTTTTATAATTCCGCTGCTAATCGTTTCCGCATTCGTAGATCTTGTTTTCGTGATTCAGTCGTCTCAATTTAGTGGTATCAGAGCTCTAGGTTCGCTGAGTATACAGAGACATAGGACTTAGGATGTTAAGTCTGTTTTAGTACTTCCAGTATGTCTGATAGTGTCTTCTGCTCCTCAGGAGAAGAAGATAAGACTAAGGATGTCTGGACCACACGAGGAATATGTTGCAGAGAGTAGTGTTGTTGCACCCAGAGAAGGTGCAAGAAACCCAGAGATAGAGCAACATGTGCCTGAACCACCCCAGTTCAATCCAGTTGACATGAGGAACCCAGCCGTCCAGACCATGTTTGGGAAGTTTATGACTGCCATGACACACATAACTGACAGGATACCTATGCCTGCACCTAGGGCACCTACCCAGCCTAAAGGACAAGGAATCGGTAAGACTTTTGAACGACATCGCCGAGTGGGAGCCACGGAGTATTTTGGAACAGCTGATCCCGCAGATTTCGACTTATGGTTAACTGAACTAGAGAAGACCTTTAGAATCCTGAACATCCTTGAAGATGAGAAGGTTAGACATGTTGTCTATCTTCTCAAGGGGAGTGTTGGTCATTGGTGGACCCTGGAAGAGCAGGAGAGGCCTGGTGTGGAGGTTGCCTGGGAAGACTTCCGACGGGAATTTATGAATAGATATTTTCCTAAGATGTTTCTGGACGAGAAAATCTCTCAATTCGAGAGGTTAAGGCAAGGTCTGATGAACATTAGCGAGTATGAGGCTAAGTTCATGGAGTTGTTACAGTTCTGTCCTAACATGGAAACCACAGATGAAGAAAGGATAAGGCGTTTTGAGAAAGGGTTAAACGCTGAGTTGACTACTCCCGTGTCTACCCTAGAGAACAGATAAAGGTTTTCTACCTTCGTTGAGTCAGCCCAAAGGGCAGAGAGGTCTGTAGAAGAGAAGAGACAGACCCAGAACAAGAGGATGTATCCCCAGTTCTAAGGACCTTCATCCAAAGGTTTCAAGAAACCTAGGTTTTCTGCACCAATGCCACCACCGAGATCCAATACCCGGACGCAGTGGACGTCAAATAGGGGAAGAGGACGAAGCTTACCACTAGGAGGAGCTTGCAGTTCAGCATCTATGTCGGTTATAGGACCACCCAGACCACAAAAACTGAACAGAAGTTGTTATATATGTGGAAGGATGGGACAAATTGATGAAGGACTGCAGAGCCAGAGAGGTGAGTGTGACTCAACCTCAGAGGTAGAATTAGCAAGGATCTCAAAGGCGACAGTTTCCAAGAGGAGCTAGAGGAAGTGGACAAGCGTCCCAAGCTAGATCATCGGTGTCTAGTCATCAAGCACCGAATCAACCACAGGCGACAGCGAGATTCTACATGATGAATCCACCTGATGCAGTTATCAACCCTCGGGTTGTGGCAGGTCAGATGGAGTTGTTATATTCTGAAATGTCTACATACTGCGGTGTATCTGTTTTGATTGATCCGGGTGCTACGCACTCCTTTATCACTCGAAGAGTGATTCTTGACTGCAACTTGACTATAAGTCATAAAGCAGATAGTTTGTTGTTAGAAACTCCATTGATGGGGTCTGCTATGTTGCAGGAGGTATGTTCGCCCTGCATCCTCTTCTTTTCTGAACATCGCATTCAAGTGGATCTTATACCACTTGAGATGCATGGATTTGATATAATCCTTGGAATGGATACCTTAGAAAGGTACAAGGTTGTCTTGGATTGTGAGTCCAAGCAAGTTGTGTTCACTGATGATAGTGACACATGGATCTTTCAAGGAGAGAGAAAATTTCTACCCACCTGTCTTGTGTCAGCTATGGTTGCTGAGAAGCTGATGAGGCAAGGATGTTACGCATTCTTGGCCCATGTGGTAGATACTACCATGGATAGTCCTAACCCTGCTGAATTTCCTGTAGTCAGGGAATTTGAAGATGTATTTCCTGAAGAACTTCCAGGTGTGCCACCACCTCAGGAAATTGATTTTGAGATCAATTTGATTCGAGACACACAACCTATAGCACAAACACTATACAGGACGGCGCCTGTTGAGATGGCAGAACTCAAGAAATAGCTGCAGGAGTTGCTTGAGAAGGGTTTCATCCGATCGAGTACTTCACCTTAGGGTGCTCTGGTTCTCTTTGTTAAAAAGAAAGATGGATCAATGCGGCTGTGCATTGATTACAGACAGTTAAATAAAGTAACAATAAAGAACAAGTATCCGTTGCTGAGGATTGATGATCTCTTTGATCAGTTGCGTGGTGCAACCATCTTCTCAAAGATAGACTTGAGGTCAGGATATCACCAACTCTGTATTAAGGATAGTGACATACCCATGTCTGCCTTTAGGACAAGTTATGGTCACTATGAGTTCACAGTTATGTCGTTTGGACTAACTAATGCACCAGCTGCATTCATGGAACTCATGAATAGAATCTTCCGACCTTTTCTCGATCAGTGTGTTGTCGTCTTTATAGATGACATCCTGATCTATAGTAGAGATGCCCAACAGCATGAACAACATCTTCGTCAGGCTCTAACTTTGCTAAGAGAACACAAGCTATATGCTAAGTTTAGCAAGTGTGAGTTCTAGTTACCAGAAGTATCTTTCCTTGGACACGTGGTATCTGCCTCGGGTATTCGTGTTGACCCTAAAAAGGTAGAATTTGTTCTACAATGGGAACAGCCGAAGACACCGATGGAGATCCATCATTTCTTAGGGTTGGCTGGCTATTACCGGAGATTCATTAAGAATTTCAGCTCTATAGCTTTACCCTTGACCAAGTTGACCAGGAAGGATGTTCCTTTTGTCTAGAGTGACAAGTTTCAGCAATCCTTTCAGCTGTTAAGTGGACAAGTGCACCTGTGCTTGTGTTGCCTAAGCAAGGGAAAGGATATTTAGTTTTCTGTGATTCTTCCAAGAATGGACTCGGATGTGTGTTGATGCAGGATAAACAAGTGATTTCTTTTGCTTCCCGACAGCTTAAGAAACACGAGGAGAATTATCTGACACACGATCTGGAGCTAGCTGTTGTGGTTCATGACATGAAGATCTGGAGACACTATCTCTATGGAGAGACATTCCAGATTTTCACTGATCATAAGAACCTTAAGTATATCTTTTCTCAGCATGAGCTTAACATGAGGCAACGTCGATGGATGGAGTTAATCAAAGACTACGATTGTATAATTGATTACCATCCAGGGAAGGCCAATGTGGTTGCAGATGCTCTGAGTAGGAAATCAGCAACACCCACCCAAGATAGATCACAACTAAACTCCTTAGTATGCTCTAGAAGAGATATGCTTATCTCCTTAAGACAAGACAATGTACAGTTGAAAGTATCATTGCTAGCTGGGTTGTTAGCTGAGATGCATATAAAACCTACTCTGAGAGAGCAGATCAAGGAGGCACAGCAAGTTGATGTTGCAGTTCAGCAGATCAGATCGGAGTATGGTAATGAGAAACGAGATGGTTTCCATGACTCTGATGATCAAGTAGCTTGTTATCATGGTAGAATGATAGTGCTTGATGTGGATAACTTGAGAAAGTTAGTCCTGGAAGAAGCTCATTCTTCGATGTATGCTATGCATCCAGGAAGCACCAAGATGTATCAAAACTTGAAAGATATGTATTGGTGGCCTGGTATGAAGAAGGATGTTGTTGAGTTTGTTATGTGATGTCCTGTGTGTCAGCAAGTTAAAGTTGAGCACCAGAAGCCTGCAGGAATAATGCAACCTTTACCCATACCACAGTGGAAGTGGGATCATGTAACCATGGACTTTGTTGTTGGCCTACCCAGGACAAGCAAAGGGCATGATTCCATTTGGGTAATAGTTGATAGGTTGACAAAGACAACGCATTTCCTGCCTGTCAAAACAATCTATTCTGCAGTGAAGCTAGCACAGTTGTATATTGAAGAGATAGTACGGCTGAATGGAGTCCCAGTCACCATCGTTTCTGACAGAGGTCCCCAGTTTACAAGTCATTTTTAGGAGAGACTTCACAAAGCTTTAGGCACCCAGTTAAGGTTTAGTACAGCCTTTCCTCCTCAGACTGATGGACAGTCATAAAGGACTATACAAACCTTGGAAGACTTGCTTAGAGTGTGTGTTCTTCAGTTTACAGGAAGTTGGGATTTGCACTTAAGCTTGATAGAGTTTGCCTACAACAATAGCTATCAACATAGAATTGACATGGCACCTTATGAAGCTTTGTATGGTAGACGTTGTAGATCACCCCTATGTTGGTATGAAACTGGTGAATATCAACTGTTAGGTCTTGATCTTGTGCAGCAAACCACAGAGAAGATTAAAATAATACAACAATAGATAAAGACTGCACAGGATAGGTAGAAATCTTACGCTGATAAACGTCGTAGACCTTTATAATTCCAGGTTGGAGATAGAGTGTATCTCAAAGTCTCACCTTGGAAAGGAGTCCTTCGATTTGGAAGGAAAGAGAAGTTAGCTCCGAGGTTCATGGGGCCTTATCCAATCATTGAACGGATTGGAAGAGTAGCTTATAAGCTAGAGTTACCACCAGAGTTACATAGGTTACACCCTGTGTTTCACATTTCCATGCTGAGGAAATGTCATCCTGATACAGAATCGGTTCTGCAACCTATGGAGGTAGAATTGAATGATGATATATCTTATGAAGAAGGACCTGTATCGATCCTTGATAAAAGAATTAAAAAGCTGAAAAGGAAAGACATAAGTCTTGTGAAAGTCCTCTGGAATCATCGTGGTGTTGAAGAAGCCACATGGGAACTAGAGGAAGAGATGAGAAGGAAATACCCTGCTCTTTTCTCTTAATATGTTTTGATGATATGTTTTGTTGATTTCGGGGACGAAATCCTTGTAAGGGGTGGATAATTTGTAACATCCCTGACCTGGGTTATGAACTAACCCTAGGTATTTTGCTTAATACATGTGATTAGATGCTTTTGATTATCTTTTTATATGTAATTAGATCTGTTGAGGAACTTATATTACCATTTCTATCCTTTTTGAACAATGTTGTAATATTGTTTTGTTAAAAGTGGACCTATGTGAAAATTACCCAATCTAAGGGGTTAACTTGTAAATTGTACATGTTAAGATGTTCCTCTGATGATGAGACATCACAAGAATGAATATGATGTAGTAATATGGATTCTCCAAGCTTGGGCACCAAGATAATAGCTTGTAGAGCAATCCTTGTGCTTTAAAACCTAGTTTTGGTGTAAAGTGCAAATTACCCAAAACATAGGGTGCAACATGTAAAATATGCCCTCTAGAGTATATTTCATGCATCTTGGCATCAATTAGAGTAAAGAAAATGAGGGGGCGCCTCATTTGAGTAAGAAAATAAGAAAGAAAATAATTATAAGTAAATAATCAAGATGTATGCAAAATGACCCTTTTATATGTGCAACTTAGTAAAGTGTTTGACTTCTTTTCCTCTAAACTGTGGTTGAGAGAGAGGAGTTGCATGTGATGAGAATGGAGGAACGTGGCAAGGAAGTGGAGAAGGGCGTGGAGGATATAGATGTAAAGTAGAAGAGATAATTACCATTGCCTTGATATACACCAAAGTATATAACACATCCCTTCTACAAACAAGGGATCGTTTCCTTCATTTCCTCTCCTCATCTTCTTGCTTTGGACCGACTAAGGAGGAGCTCAGGAGTAGAAGAGAATGACCAAGCTGGTTTGGCCATCTTCTCCACCCAATTCTTGAAGAAAGGACCTTAGACGACCTGTGGAGCTCAAGCCACCATTAAAGCTACGGAGCTTGGAGCTCTATATCAGATTCTAAGGCGGGTTTTATAACTCTAAACCTTAAAGCTTTGTTTATACATCTTCTTCCTATGAAAACGTTGCTTGCTTTCCTTTCTTCCATACTTCTAAGTGTTCTTGCAACCAAAATCGTGAAGAACAGACCAGGTTCTTGAGGTAGAAGAAGGTGGTGTTAATTCCAAAGTTTCATCCTAATCCAACTTTATCAAACGGTCTCCACCTTGTGCCCAAACCGTTTGCAAAACCATTTGGAAGCAAACAGTTTCAAAACCGTTTGGTGGCAAACAGTTTCCCAAGACCGTTTGGAGCAAACGGTCTCCAAGAACGTTTGGATGGGTTGACCAGGCGTTCACCGTTTGGGGGGTTGTTTTATATATTATGGACTAATCACCCATCAAGAATCATTAACTAATTCCAAGTAAATCACCAATTGAAGGCACTTTAATCACCTAAACCCTAATCGGGTCTATTGTTGATTTCAAGGATGCATTCATGTTGAAGTTTGGGTTGAGTGGCCCAAACGGTTTCAAACCCGTTTGGGAATCACTCAAACGGTCTCAAGACCGTTTGGTGACCACCCAAGACCGTTTGGAGGTCTAGGGTCAAGTGGGGTTGACCAATTGAGGGTCCAATCATAATAAGTTGTTGAGCAATTAAGTGCTGATTTGGTGACTAAACCTAGGGTTCAAACCTTAATAGGCTGACTTGGTTTGTGATGACATCATGGGAAAACGGTCTCAAGACCATTTGAAGGATGTCCAAATGGTTTCAAAACCGTTTGGAGGTCATCCAAGACCGTTTGGAGGTCTAGGGTTGACTATGGTTAAGTGGATGAAGATTGAAAGGCAATAAGTTGTAATATAATCGATTAGTGACCTAATGATCCAATCTATGGTCCAAACCTTAATAGGTTGACTTGGTTTTTGATGTTGACTTGAGAAAACGGTCTCAAGACCGTTTGGAGGATGACCAAATGATCCCAAGACCGTTTGGGGCCAGGTCATGACCCAATTGAGTGATGGTTCAATGGGTTCAACATCAAATAGACTCATGGTGATACATGTTGAAGGATGATCAATTCCCAACCCTAATCCAATCAATCCAAACTCTAATTGGTGACCATATGAGGATCAATTGAGGGTCAAATCAATAGAGGGTTAACCTAATTGGCTCAATTGATAAGTGGCTAACCATGGCATGAACAATTGAGGGGTTCAAATTTGAAAATCCTAACTCAATTGGAAGGTTTGATATACTTTTTGGTCCATGCGGTTTTGAGGTGTTTGGACCAAACGGTCTCAAGACCGTTTGGGGCCAAACGGTCTTAAGACCATTTGGAACCAAACGGTTTCAAAACCGCTTGGTGTCATGCGGTTTCAAGACCGATTGGTGACCATGCGGTTTCAAGATCGATTTTCCCAAACGGTTTCAAAAGTCAAACTTGGCCAAACGTTCAACATGACCAAACGTTCTTCACCTCACCTAGGGAAAACGGTCTTGAGTATGAACTTGGCCATGCGGTCTTGAAGGTCAAATGTACCAAACGGTCAACGGTTCCATGCGGTTTCAAAACCGTTTGGAGGTCGAAAGTGCAAAACCGTTTGGGGTCTTTTAAGGTCAAGAATGTCTAATGCTTTAAAGGCTAAGATGGTTTAGTAGTTTTTTAAACTAAACCCTAATGATACCTAAAGACATTAAGGGAACAAGTAATTAGTTGGTTGATACATGTTATGATCATTGGTGGACTTTACCAAAGTACCCTTGATTGGTTTAAGTAGTCAACACCCCTTGTTCAAGCAAACCCTAATGACCATATTAGTGATGACTTGACTTATGTTATCAAGGTTGGTTTGACATAATATAATCATAAGAGATGTAAACATCATCTAATGATAAGAGGAGAGAGAATATTCCTAGTATGAATGAGAATCAAGTAATATACTTCCAACATGTATGAATACACATAATTAGGGTATGATCCTTCATTGTGAGATCATGGAAACCCTAATTATGATGATGAATGAATCCTAACCTAATTTGAGGGCATTAATGGAAGTAATCTTCGTATATGATGATGATATGATCTCAATTAATGATAACATGAATAGTAAACCCTAATCTAGGGTAATGTGATGTAATGTGAATAGTAAACCCTAATCTTGGGTAATGTGATGTAATGTGAATAGTAAACCCTAATCTAGGGTAATGTGATGTAATGTGAATAGTAAACCCTAATCTAGGGTAATGTGATGTAATGTGAATAGTAAACCCTAATCTTGGGTAATGTGATGTAATGTGAATAGTAAACCCTAATCTAGGGTAAGGTGATGTAATATGAATAGTAAACCCTAATCTAGGGTGATGAGATGATATGAATAAGTAAACCCTAATTCTGAGTTATGCTTTTAAGCATGAAACTCCATGATTAAAGTATGAGATAAGGAATCACATTCCTAATCAACTAAGGGGTTGAATAACTCTAATTGGATTAAGTAAGAATCCTAACTCTAGAAACCAGGTGTGGTATTATGAAACGGTTGTGGTGAATCCTTTGTTGCACGACCGTGTAGTGAAGCACGGTCGTGGTGGCTTACTCTTGCACGACCGTGCAAGATAGCACGGCCGTGGTATCATATATATATAATTTGAAAAGAACTTGTATTGTGCTGATATAGTTACAATGTACATGTTATTAGTAAATGTTAACCATGCAGGTTTTCATAAAGAGATGATCATATCCAGGTAAGGGTTATGATGTTATATGCACTGAAAAAACTTTACATGCTTCAAGCATAATGATATGCTATGTTACCTGGTGAGTGGTAACATATGAGCTTGATAGGCTGAATGAGCTATGAGAAATATATGCATTGTTTATAATCAAAGGTCATACTATTAAGATGACCAGATGATATGAGATGTTACTTGGTAACAAGTGTTATGATGATTCAAGGGTTTGAACACCCATATTTCCTGAATCACAATGATGAGATGGTTAGGGATTGATATCCCAATGTTAAAAGTATGTGATGTGAACTTGATACATAGTACTCTTTCTTTATGGCATTTGTTTTATTGATTTATGTTTGAAATCATGCTTGATGCTAAAGAATGCCATAATGTACTTAACTAATCAAGTATAATGATATCAAGTAGAGCCCTGACCATATACCCATCATTGTCAAAAAATACATGATGGTGAAACAGGTTTTCCTATGGGAACTCCTGGATCACATACTTTTGAGTATGTGGGGGTTATGGACGTGAATATCCTTACATCCTAATGTTGGATTTGATAGGAGATGTGTCATTAATCTCTCAATCCTTCATTATATGTTTATGCTGAGAAGATGTATCAACAATCTCCCGATGATGTTGTTAATGTCGCATCGATGAGAGATAAACAAGAAATCCCTCGATGGCGAAGAGAGTACAGAACGCCACTGTAGCTCTAAATAGCGAAGTTGCCAGAATACCCTGGAAAGATATTATAGCAGAGACATGAGATGGCCTGCATGTTGATCCTCATACTGACTGAGGAGTGATGAGGTCATAGGAATCCGGCTCTCCTGATGACCTAGGTATGGTACCGATTGCGATCTAATGATGGTTGGTTGGAGTATGAGAGGTGTAATTATCTCCTCAGGGCATAAATATGTATGTAAAATGTAATCAGCTGCATAGCATATTTGCTTAGGTTGAACTACGAGAAACAATGATTGATGATACATTATTTATAGTGCTCTAGTTAAGTAACTAGCATACATGTTCTTCATATTCCTTATTGTTATATGTCTTGTCTTTCAATTAAGTTATAATTGAAATGATTGCTTAGGAGGATGTTGCTTCACTTAGTTTACATAATAATATCTGATGTTGAATGTTTATAGTTTCACTGCTTTATGTTATTCCATTATTGCAATAACAAAGCTTCTGGCGGAGAGTTATAACTCTCGCTGCGACAATTATTCAATTGTCTCACCCCCGTAGGATTTGACTTTTTAGGTAGACGCCGAGGATGAAGGAACCCATCAGTGGGTGAGCAGCAGCAGCAACAATCTCAGGGACAGTAGTGATCCTCAGGTGGAGACATTATTCTGTCAAGTTGTGTAGATAGTATGTCCTATGTGTCATCTCTGTACTCTCAGGTCCTAGGAGTTAGTATATCTGAGATTTTGGCATGATGCCTCTAGAATTTGTATCTTACCTTGTACAGTTAATAAGGTGGTTGATGTTGTAATTCTCGAGAGGTGTTTGATACAGAGATGTAATGATGAAACATGTTGTAAAACAACTTATCATGTTTCTTTATGAAGAGTTTTATCATTTGGTGATCTCTTTACAAAAAGTTTTAATTTTTAGTGATTTTTGATAATTCCACTGCTAATCGTTTCCGCATTCATTGATCTTGTTTTCGTGATTCAGTCGTCTCAACGACCTTGCGCCCCGTCAAGCCGAGGAGGAAAGGGGCATCTAAGGTGCTCAGGTAGTTGTTGTAGAAGCTCTTGAAACTGACAATCTCGACCTCCCACCTGGCGGCTCGAGTGGCAGAGAAACGGTCCTAGAAGATGGATTCCTCGTCATCTAAGGCTATCAAATACTTGTCCTTGTTGCAGCGGAGCCGAACAAAAAGAGCTTTGGTGAAGAGGTCCATGTCCATTCGTCAAGAATGGATTGGTAGAAGCAGGATGAAAGGAGAGGGTCGAGACGAAAACGGAGAGATGATCCCTTATATGAAGGTACACTTTGGTGAGAGAGAGAGAACACCAGACTGAGAGTAGAGAGTGAGAGAGAGATCAGCAGTAGTGAACAGACAGGGTTTCACTTTCGCGATCGCCTGTGCAACCTGATCACATCGTTTGTCACATAAAAAGCAAACATAAGCAGTAAGAAAACTGTTGGATTCGTAATGGTAATAGGCGAGAGTCAACCCTAATGTAAGTGACACTTTTGTAATATGGATAGTCATATTGTAATAAGCAAGTGTCATATGTAATATAGATAGTTACATTGAAATAGGCAAGAGCCAACTGTAATGTAGGTGACAGTTTTGTAATATGGATATTCATTTTGTGATAAGCAAGTGCCATCTGTAATATGGATAGCCGCATTGTGATAGGCAAGAACCAACCCTAATGTAGGTGACAGTTTATAATATGGATAGTCATTTTGTAATAAGAAAGTGTCATCTGTAATATGGGCAGTCACATTGTAATAGGCAAGAGCCAACTATAATGTAGGTGACAGTTTTGTAATATGGAGAATCATATTGTAATAAGCAAGTGTCATATGTCATATGGATAATTAAATGTAATATGCAAGAGTCAACCATAATGTAGGTGACTGTTTGCAATATGTATAGTCTGTTTGTAATAGGCATGATAGAATAATAAGTCTATTTGTAATAACTGTAATAGATCTCCCTAAATATACGTTTGGCTTATTCTTAATTTCAAACCTCGATCTGTAAACAATAATTGATGTGTCAATATGAAATATCTTTGTCAAAGTCGAATGCAAGATAACGATACCCTTTAGTGTCGTCTTATGGAAGAAAAGGAATAATAGATCTGATAAGAGAGAATCATTACAAGAATTATTTATTCTTAGTCACTGCCCCACCCACCACCGCATCCTCTTTGAAACGCAGGGGCAAAAGTTGTGACAATTATAATTCAGTGTTGTTGCTTTCTGGCCTATTAAAAAATAAGCCGATAATGTATTACTTACAGCATATGCCGTTATTATTTACAAAAGTTTTGATAATTACAAATAAATGCCATCACTTTTCAGCCAAATAACATATGAGTCGAGAATACATTATTTACAGCATTTGCCACCGCTACTTAGCATGGGTAGTAAGATTTAGTTACCCGCGCGGACAACAAGTTAATTCCATATATATATATATATATATATATATATATATATATATATATATATATATATATATAGAGAGAGAGAGAGAGAGAGAGAGAGAGAGAGAGAGTCAGGCTAGTGTACACTCGAGTGTACCGGAGGCACCGTACACCTCAGTCATTTTTGAAGATGCAACAACTTTTTGGAAAATCTAAACCGTTGATCTTCTTAATTATCTTGAGAACATACTATATAATAAATTTTAGCTCATTTGGACACTTGTAGATTATGCATCTAAAGGAGGCAAAAATCATGCATTTCAAATTAGTTTTGTGCGTCGATTTTGTTGTCCTTGGACGAGTGACTTACACTCGTCCAAATGAGTTCAAATTTTGTATGTGGCCTATTATTATTGTAACCATGAAGATCAATGGATTAGATTTTAGAAAAATATGGTTTAGATAGGCAAACACCATTGGGGTGTACAACGTGATCTGTACACTCGAGTGTATTCTAGCCTGATATATATATATATATATATATATATATATATATATATATATATATATATATATATATATATATATATATATATATATATATATATATATATATATATAGGCAAGCTAGAATACATTCGAGTGTATTCGAAGCGGAATACACTCAAGTAGTTTTTCATGATGCAATGTTTTTTTCAAAAATCTAATCCGTAGATCTTCTTTAACATCTTGTGAATAGCTCATACACAAAATTTGAGCACATTGGACATTTATAGGTCATGTTATAAAGACCACAAAGAATATACATTTCAAATCAATTTTACGTGTTAATTTTGTTGCCCTTGGATGAGTGAGTTACACTCATCTAAATTGGCTCAAAATTTGTATGCAGTCTTGATATACAAACACACTTGAGTATATTCATGTGATATGTACACTCGGAGTGTATTCGTGCGATCTGATAACAAATAGATGGATTAGTAATTTAATAAGCCATTGAGTGTCTTAAACTATTGTATTTGGGTCGAAAACCTTAGACCCTAATCCGCTTAAAAATTTCGAATTCGTATCGAGTCCTGTTTTGCCAGCTCTAATATATAACCACCAACAATTCGAAAATTTGAATATATAAACTACAATACAAAAAACAGTGCAGTCCAAAGACGCTCAGGATACGGGTCAAATGGATGCCTGTGCAACATGATCATCTATCTTGACCACATATGTTGCAAAAAAAAATACTAAAATTATTCAATTGCGGTTGGAAGATGATGCCTACAGCGAATATTTGTCTCCACACACACACACCGTCCATGACGCATTGTCATTACTAAATCATGTATTATGTTGCCGACATTACTATTACAAAGGGGCCTCCCGGGGGATTCTCATTTACAAGCACCGGGACCTGTAAATCTGAGCTGAACTCCTCTTTCTGTGTAATATTATTTCCAAACGCCCGTTATAATTGTATGATAAGTTAAAAAAAATCACTAAGAAATGATAAATAGGATTGCAGTTCCCCTCAAGCTATATGGGGGGCTGCAACTTGCAGGTATCTGGTCCTCAACGCCAGCCGATGAGAGCAAGGATGATGCCGATGAGGTCCCCTTTGACCAAGGCCTGGAGGATCTTTCGCTTCTTTGTCGTATAGGGTGGGTATCTCACTGGGACCTCACCCTTGAAGCTCCGGTGCAGAACGGCCTTCTTGTGGCTGAAGGCGTCGAAGGAGAACTTCCCATGGTACGATCCTGTACCGCTCTCCCCGACACCACCAAAGGGCATGGAGGCGTTTGCCATCTGTGGAAAACGCAAAGCCAGTTTGGTGAGAAGGAACAACAAAGTGAAACGGGAACTGAAACAAGAGTAGCTAGTGAATAATTACAATGGATTCGAATTATCATTGCCGTAGTCGGATCATCCAAGCTTCAATCCCAACCATGTTAGAGACTGCTATGCAGATCATTTTTTCACATTCAACATAGAACGAACTTAAACTAATGACCAGGAACTGAATGTCTAGTTGATTTCCACACACCTGGATATCTGAAGGTACTTATCAGGGATGGGATTATAGAGCCACTTCAAGCTAAAGTTTCTATGCATATAAGTGATATCTCATAGCAGATACTTGGAAACTATCTGCTCCGTCTATCAACCATACAAGTGACAGATAATTTTTTTCCAGAGGCCGAGTTCATGGGAAAAGCAGCTTGAATCATGTTTCTGATTTTACGGGGATGCTTATGCATAAATCCGAAATCAGTAGAGTATTATAACTAAATCTAAACTTCCAAAATGCTCATGTAGCGTGACAGTAATAAACTATCACCAAGCTCTATTGACTGTTGGGTTTCCGATACAATTTTCCCACAACGATCCAAGTCATATTTTTCAGGGGATCAATTCTCTTTTGCAGATACTGCAGGTTGTCAAAATTATATTGTTATCTGAAATGTATCATAAAACACTCACATGTAACACAGTCTCGTTGATGGACATGCCACCCGCAGATATATTGCCCACAAACTTGTCCTCGAGGGTCTTGTTTTTGGTGAAGAGATAAGCAGCAAGGGGCTTGTCTCTTGAATTTATCAAGTCAAAGCACTCCTCAATTTTTTCAACCTTAAAAAACACCAAGATAAATAAGAAGGAAAAAACGGATTTAGCAACAAATCATTGAAATCATGTCATGCAAGCCATCTAGTATATTTCTTTGTAGCAAATGTCAAAATGTATAGTACGTGAGCACATTTCCAGATGATTGAGGTTTACCGTGATGATTGGGAGTAGAGGGCCAAATATCTCCTCCTTCATGATCAAAGAATCGAGTGGAACATCCAGCAAGATTGTGGGAGCTATTTTCCTTCAGAGAAGAAGCATCAAACATCAAATTACTAGATAGCCCAGCTACTAACAGTGATTAAGTAAAGATCAACAATTCAAGGAGAGTACTTACAATGCTTTCTCATCACGGCGACCACCATAAATGATGTTGTCAGAAACACTTTTATCATCGAGCAAGCGACACAAGCGTGAGAAATGGTTGGAATTCACGATCCTAGCAAGGTCCGGAGATTCCAGTGGTTCCTCCCCATAAAACTCCACTAGAACGCTTTTAAGAGCCTCTATCTGTGGTTAAAAATTTCGTCAATAACTATTAGCAGCACGATATAATGAAAGACAATCAAAATACCCAGTTAACATCAGGAAATCAAAGTTCCAAAACAAAGGATCCTTACCAGTTTCGGTGAAAATGATTTGGTAGTTATGATGTAGTCCGGGGCAATGCAAGCCTGTCCATTGTTACACCCCCACTTGCCAATCACAGTTCTCCTCATCGCAATCTTTAAATTCGAGCAGAGTAGAAAAAGGAACTTGTCAGTTCTTAAGCCCATTTAAAACAGGTACTAAGTTTGAGAGGATTGCATCAAAACCAAACAAAGCAATGGCTTAAGGGGAGCAAGTAGTACTTTCAGATCAACATTGTCATCAACGACGACTGGGCATTTCCCTCCAAGCTCCAGCACTACAGGTGTCAGATGCTTTGCAGCTGCAGCCATCACTATCCGTGCTACCTTACTGTTTCCTGCAGAGTTATGTATTTAATGTTTTGCCTCAAACAACAGACAAACAAACTTGGAAGATTTCGTAATTGACAATGCCCACGCATTCTAAACAACCTACAAATCTACCTAATTAGCAACATGGTGGGGTTTTAGAAACTGATGAAAATTTTCAATTTACAAAATTAAATAGGTGGTGGCAAAGACAGTGCATACATTTTTTTTACAAGTTTACAAAACTGGCATGAAATGAAAATCCGAGAGCTCAAAAGCAAAAGTAATTGTAGTGATCGAGGAATTGGAACCTGTATAGAGGATCTTGTCCCACTTCTGTTCGAGCAGCGCGGTCGTTTCTGGGACACCCCCTTCCACGACTCTTATGGCCGAGCTGTCTACATAATGTGGCAAGAATTTCGTAAAAAAAGCCGCGGACGCTGGCGAGACTTCAGACGGCTTGAGGACTACCACGTTGCCAGCTTATATGGCTCCTATGATGGGATCGATGGACAGCACTGCCACAACAACAAGGAGAATAATACCTCTGTTAAAAAAATATATAGAAAATTTTTGACCAGCCTAGAGAAAGAATCAAATGTCATATTGTATGAATGATAACGCTCAACAACTAATTTAGAGTTTGTTTGAATTTAAGTTGAGCACACCAGTTATGAGGATTGGTTTGGTTCGAATTCAATAGGAACAAGTTTGCCTTACAGAAAAAATGTTTTGCCCTATATGCATTAACTCAGATACATTGTAATGATTAGTCTGATTTCAAAAGATTTGTTGGTTTGAATTTAAATGTGACTAATGTGTAGAGACAAATATTATTTTATGTGAGCGACTGTGTCAGAAAATCTAAGGAAGGTAGGAAGGCCATGTCCTTCACAATCATCCAGGTCAACCCATTCAGTGAGGAGTTATTGCTAGTAGACATAAATATTGGGCAGAAAGCTGAGATTCTCCTTGCTGTGTGAGAGGTGGAGTTTACCCCGCAATAAATGAATTTCAGCTATGCGGACCCCGCACTCTTCTGAAAACAACCAGGAAAAAAAGAGATGATGGATCCTACATCCATTACTGCTGTGTTTTCCAGACCAGAGGAAAGCCAAATATACCAAGTCAATGTTCTGAGTTTTTTGTTTAGATACTAGAAATGGAGTAGCCTGCAGTGATATCAAGGAACATTGGATGGTCACTGAAATAGAATTTTAAGCCGTCTAGAAAGAAAAGAAAAAAAACAATGCTATTGATACAGTAAGGGTCAACAATTAAGGGTAGCTGGTTTGAGTTTCTGGTTTCAAGGATTTCTAAAAACAAAAAACCAATGCCATACATACAGTAAGTGTCAACAATTAAGGGTAGCTGGCTTGAGTTTCTGGTTTCAAGGATTTCTATGGTTTGAATTTAGAAGTAACGAGCATCACAGGACTTATCCGTCCTATATGCATAAATCAAAGCACAGTGTGTACTGGTTTTCAAGGATTTGTCAGTTTGAATAATTAAATGTCATAAGACGGCAAAGGGAAAAGTCTTAGAAATCATCTAGGCCAACCCCAGGAACTACAGTTGTCACAAGAAATCGACGGCAGAAAACCAGAATTCTCCCGGCCCGCCAGCCAGGGCAGCCAGCAAAACATACTACCGCCTTGTTATGAACAGATATGAAGACAGGTCCTAGACGTGGGGGAACTGGAGTTAACCGCAATAAATGATGCATCAGCTACCGGTTTCTGAAACAACAGGAGAAAAGGATTTGCATCCGGTTTCTGACGGGAGGCGAATGTTGTGCCAAGTGAATGTACTGACTTTTTTTTTCTTTTTGTTTGGATATGAGTAATGCAGTAGCCTGGAGAGGCGAAATCCGGGGAACATTGAATGCTCTCATTTACACCGCATGCCCAAATAGGGGAAAAGGGGAGAGAGCGAGGAAGACTTGTAAACGAAACACGCACGCACACACGTCGGAAAAAGGCCACGCCTTTCCTTCCGAAATCCAGCCCTACCAACCGCATGTGCGGCGATTTTGCCCACAGAGAAACATCAGAAACTTCTGTCGTGCAATCAATCGAACAAGTAGTACTGTGCTAGTAGTATGACAACTCACGGAAGGGGTAGTTCCACGCGGAGATGATCAGCACGACTCCGAGGGGCTCGGAAACGATCTCCGCTGACGAAGGGAATGTGGTCACCGTCGTGGACGCCTGCACAGAAAGCCGCGCAGACCAATAAGCGGCAGAAGAAGAAAAGCGATTGTACCCACGATTTCTGATGAGCATGAAGAGATGGGAGGGTTTCCTCCGCTATTAAGCGGCGGATGAACCCGCGTAGAGAGCCCCTCTTACCTTTGCAGGCTTCATCCACTTCTTCAGTTCCTTGATCGTGAGTTCCACGGAGTCCTTCGCCAAAGCAACCTGCACTAGGCGGAAATGAGGGGGGGGGAAAAAGCGAATTGGAGAATCAAACCACAAAAAAACGGGAAAGTCAATCTCCCCAACCGACCCGTGGGCAGGCGGAGGCTACCGATGAGTCGGGGGTTCTGTGTTCAGACGGGGGTATCCCTTAGCCGGACGTAAGTGGACTCACCTCGTGGACAAGCGCCTCGATCTCAGGCTTGCCGAGATCATCCTTGAGCGCCTGGGCAATCTCCGTCTGCCGCTCCTCAACCAGCTTCTTGATCCCACGGAGCTGCTTCAACCTCCACTCATAAGACCGGGTCAGGCCCTCCCTGAACTTGCCCCGCAGCTCTCCGACAAGCACCGCCGCGGCCTCGCCGTCAAACTTGACCGCCGCCGCCGCGGACGAGGCCTGCTTCTCCTCCTCTGCCATATCTGACTCAATGTTTGGATTGGATCTGATTGGACGGGGTTGGAACTAGTCTGACAGAGCGTGCCGGATGAGACGTGAAAGTAAAGATTATAACAATAACAAGAGGGTAGTAGTAGTAGTGGGTGGTAAGGTCGACGATGCTTTGGACAATTCCGGCGATGCTTTGGACTATTCCGGTGTTACGGGACGACCGCCCTCGGCCCGCTTCCTGCTTGCCTGGTCCTTTCTAAGCTTTTCTTTTCTCTCCGCGGACTAACGAACAAAACAAACCGTGCGTCGCACACTTTCCGGATTCAAAATCTTTCATAAATAGCGCCCGGTCTAGGGCAAAAAGATATGTATATACTTGGATTCAATATCTTTCCTAATTCATGATGAAAATCTCCGGAGGGTTTGGGTGCCGTCGCCAAGTTCTTATGCTTGTGAAACGCTCCACGGCAGCCGTCGCAGTCCGGATCCAACTGGGATATGTAGGATTAGGTATTTGGATAACGATGGGTTGGGTTTTAGGTTAATCAGACCAACCACACAATCTGATTTACCAACTCTTTCAGGAATTCTTTTTTTTTTCCCTTCAAACGATCCACTTGTTTAACATTGATTTTCTCTCCCAATAAATAGCATGTACCTTTTTATCGTTTCGATGTACCCCTTTCGTTAGTTCTTTTTTTATTTGTCTCACCCTGGTCCTGGCTATTAGATCTTAACTAGAGTCCACGTCTTAAAAACCTTTCTCGGAAAAAGATATTTTGGTAAGAAAATAAAAGAAAAATGATATACAACGAACACCCAGACGACCGTTTGTTGTCTTCTCCACTTGTCTTCTCGCACACTCCTCCCGTCATTTTCGAAAAAATCCCCCCCCACTCGGCACCCCCCATCGATACCCCCGATACTATCTTCCTCCTTCCCCTCTCTTCCCCATCCTCACGACATGCTCGTGCCCTTCCTGTGATGCTTCATTTTCCTCCCTTTCTCCTCCTCGTACTCCCCCTCATCGCCCCGTACTTGCCCTGTTACCTTTTCCTCTACTTATCCTCGCCCCGCCGTTTCTACCCCTCCTCGGCTCGCTGCTGCCCATCTCGACAACTCGTCACCCCCTCTTTTGCTGGTAGACTCCTCCTCTGCTCTACAAGAAAACCTAGAGCAGGTCTCTAAGGACCCGGCTCGCCCTGCGCATCTGCTCTTCCACTGGTCGACTCATCCCCGGCGCTACAGGTAGACCTAGAGCAGGTTCCGAAGGAGAGACAAGCGGGGTGTTATTGGAGGAGCAACAATGTTGCCGCCTGATGATAACGACACAACGGTTAACAAGGTTTGTGCATTCTATTTGCTTTGTACTAAGTTGTTACCGATTTTAACATAACAATGTTGTTATGATATTAAATGCTAAGTAGCTAGTAACTCAACAACATTCCTTCGTATGGAACCTAATCCTAGTAACTCGATGCAACATTGTTTTTTATTTCTACTAAGTTTTCATCGATTCTAACATAACAATGTTGTTATCTGATTACATGCTAAATAACTAGTAACACACCAACATGCATTTGTAGGGATCCTAATACTCATTATTCGATGTAACCTTACTTTGCATAGTTCCCATCTTCAATACACAACAATAGCAAAACCTAACGTTTGCCACAAACACAAAAACAAACCTTTGTTGTTAACTCGTCAAAACAAACCTTGTTATTTACTCAAACAAACCTTGTTATATGTCACTATCAAGCTCCCCTTTAGTGTAACAATTCGAGTTCACCTACACTAACACTTTAGTATGTACTAAGTTGCCACCCAGGTTAACATAACTGTCAGGTTCCAAGTTACTTAGGAAGTAACTCAGTGGCGTGGGTTTTTATTGCAACCTCTTAGTAGTAGCTCGATGTACTAAGTTTGCATCATTGCCATCCGCAGTACACAACGACATCAATAACCAACTTGTGTCATTATTACGCACAAACATTATTAATTAACTCTCAATAAGGAACTTAGCATAACAATTGTTACCCAACACACCGTTAGTTGTTACCTTAACTCTCAGGTTGTTTGTTACATAGCACTCAGTTAGTCTGGTATTGGAGAATTACACTTGTTTGTAACACCCAAGTATTTGTTACCCTTTAAGCAATCTTGTCACTCCTTGACCGATTCGCATTCTCCCTTCTGTTCTTGTTGCTCTTATATGTAGTTTGCCACAGTTATCTTTCTTTTAGATAACTGATTGCCCCGATTGCACTGAATTTTTTCATTGTACCTCAGTTGCGCATGAGTTTTGTTAACAAGTTTCCTCTTTAATTAATACCACATTACCCTTTGCCATTTGTTTACCATCAATCGTGCCATTTGTGTTCCTGTTTTATTATACATAGTTTGCCAAGGTTCCCTTGCTGTTAGAGTACTGATTGCTCTGGTTTTTTACACTTTAACTCAGGTTCCCAGGAGTTTTCATTTTCAATGTACACATGAGGTTACCATTACTTAGTTACACATGAGTTTCAATGTACACATTAGTTTCTGTATTACCACATTAACACATTAACGTAAACCCTTTTTGCCAATTTACTTTTTGTTATGTTGTTTGCCAAGGTTTCCTTACTTTTGTATTCACGATCGGTATGCTTTATTAGACTGCAACTCAAGTTCGTATGAGTTTTTTTCCCTATGTACACAGGTGTTGTTGGGTTTTACGGGAGGCAGAAAAGCAGTGGAAACAAAAAATTTCTCCCCAAAATCCAAAACAAAAGGAATCGTGTCAACTTCTATACAATAGGAAAGATGGTTTGTGGATACATACCTTGTCCCGAGGCTTGCTCGGCGACAGTACCTCGCGCCTTGCGCGGTCTTCACCTCCGGTCTTGGACGGTGTCTGTGCAGCTCCTGGTCGCACCGGGACTAAAGACTCCTGGTCTCACCGGGACTGTCTGGATTGACAGTTGTCCTCCGAGCGACAGAGGTCTCCCGCATTTGCAGTCGTCCACACAGACTGCCTGGAACTCCGATCTCCTTGTCCCACAAGGAATCAGAAGGAGTCACACCCTCCTGGCGGCGTACTAGTCGCCAATACACTCTCCTTCTACCAGTCGCTTTCTGCAGTTGTCTTTCCTTTGTTGTGCCTCCCTTTTTGAGTAGCACTTTCTCGGGCTCTCTCGGTTACCAAAACCAGAGAGAACGACAACTTTGCAGAGCAACTAGTTTGCACTGAGTTATACTTTGAGAAGCCTCCAATACCCCTATATATGTAGGCGGGTCATGGGATAAGGTTTTCTATCCCGGACAATATGGAAGTAAAGCAGGAGTAGAAGGGCTCGAGATTTTTCACAATAAACAACCAACTCGCAACATGAACCGATCGTTTCACAACTGAAACGGTCGGTTGGGGATCTGAGCCGGTCGGTTGGCACCTCAACCGATCAGTTGGGACCCATGAACCGGTCGGTTCACTTCTGAACCAGTCGGTTCGTGGTCATGATCAGTTCCCGATTGACTTTCCTTCTTTTATTTCTAATTGGTATCGAATACCAATCCTTGTTCCAATCAAATTGGGCAAGTGAAACGAAAGGAAAATTATCACCAATCTTACTTTCCCAACTTGCTCTGTTGCATCAGTTGAACCGATCGTTTCAACATTTGAAGCAATCGTTTCACCCTGACCTTGAGCCGATCGACTCACCACCTGAGCTGATCGGTTCACCAAGCTGAGCCGATCGGTTCATTACATGAGCCGATCGGTTGGGAGTACATATTGTGTAGAATCAGTCAACTGCGGTATCAATCAATTCGATACTCTAACCAATCAGTCCAACACCTTGAACACTATGATACTGAGCTATCAATTGATTGAGTGTTTAATTGAACTACTAAACTCCTTTAGTAATCAATCTAAGCATTGTTTGTGGACAAAACTCCTTTTCCAGGTTAAATCGTATATGTGTGATCCTGCATGTCCATTTCACGTTGGCAGTAAAAGTCCATTTATGACTTCACAAGCAAAGAGCGGTGCCTAGTCACACATCAGTGCTACCCAAGTGAAATAGAAAGTTGGAGAACAACTTTCAATCCTACAATCCGTGAATGGTGTTATAGTGAATGTATAATTCCTTTATCGCTGATATCCAGAATGAACTCGAGGCATAGAACAGTCATCCTGTCAACATTCATTCATTTCCTTGATCTCAGAGCAGACTAGGTGAGATGTGTGTGACATCAATATCACATATTGATTCACACGTGCATGTGCATGCCTTTCTCAATCCTACTCATCAAGTGGCCAAGGACATCAAACTCCCTCAGGAGGGACAAATCCCATATCTATCACTCACCCCTCAAAAGTCCCATGTGTCAAAGCCACCCAATCATCACCTTTATAACAACCCATGTTTCAGGACTGCGTTTGATGATGTCAAAGTGTACCCAACGACATGTGTTGAGTGCAGTGATTTTAGGTCTAAGAATCACACTCACCACCATCACTGTGAGAGCTGACTGTGACTACCAAGTCATGGTTCCATGTGTCACTCTCACAGTGGGTCTGTCTGGTACCTTGTTCTCTAACAAGTACCTATGTACTTGGTTTGATATCACTATATCATGACTAATGAGATTCTGTCATCAACCAACACACAATCTAGTCTTCAGTGTTATTGATGTCTATGGTTATTTCTACAATAACAATCGACTAGGGACTAACAAGAATGTATACTCTTAACATTTGTATGATCTCATCATTTAGGTCCTCAACCCAAAAGCATATGTCATTGAGTAAAACAATTCTTTAGACATCTATCATGTTACACCATCATCTCAGAAATAGTTTAAACATATAGATCGGAAATTTCCTTTATTATTATTCAAATCATTTACAAAGTATCCCATTACAATCATCATATGACTTGCTCTATGGGCATACATACCAACAGACTCCCACTTGCACTTAGAGCCAGTCACCAAGGAACCTCAGTCCTTGTGACCTAGCATGACCATCATGCTTCTACTGAGAAAGGGCCTTAGTCAGTGGATCAACTATGTTGTCTTCAGTTGGTACTTTGCAAATCTTTACATCTCCTCGTTGTACGATCTCTCGTATGAGATGGAAGCGCCGTAGTATGTGCTTGGACCGCTGATGTGATCTGGGTTCCTTAGCTTGTGCAATAGCTCCAATTTTGTCATAATAAAGCTCAATTGCATCACTGCTACTGGGAACTACACCAAGTTCAGAAATGAACTTCCTGATCCACACAACAATCCTTTGCTGCATGTGAAGCAGCAATATACTCAGCCTCTTTAGTAGAATCGACAACTGTTTCTTGCTTAGAACTCTTCCAACTCACAACTCCATTATTAAGGCAAAACACAAATCCTGACTGCGATTTGTAATCATATTTATTGGTTTGGAAGCTTGCATCGGTGTAACCCTTTACAACCAACTCTTCCTCGCCGCCGTAAACAAGAAACTGATCCTTAGTCCTTCGCAAGTACTTGATGATATTCTTCACGGCCGTCCAATGAGCATCTCTGGGATATGACTGGTACCTGCTCGTCATGCTGAGAGCATAGGAGACATTTGGGTGTGTGCACAACATAGCGTACATGATGGATCTGATGGTTGATGCATATGGGGTCCCATTCATACGCTCCCTCTCTTCACAAGATTGGGGACATTGAGCTCTAGAGACGGTGACTCCATGTAGCATGGGGATGTTGCCTCTCTTTGAGTTCTCCATGCTGAACCGCTTCAGCACTTTGTCAATGTATGTGCTCTGACTTAGTCCGAGAAGCCTTGTAGATCTATCTCTATAGATCTTAATTCTTAGAATGTAGGATGATTCTCCTAAGTCCTTCATTGAGAAAGTATTCCCAAGCCAATTATTTACCTTCTCTAAGGCTAAGACATCATTCCCCATCAAAAGTATGTCATCCACATACAATATGAGGAATGTGGTTGAGCTCCCACTAACTTTCTTATACACACAAGGTTCATCTTCATTTTTAATAAAGCCAAACACTTTGACTTCCTCATCAAATCGAAGATTCCAACTTCGAGATGCTTGCTTCAATCCATAGATTGACCTTTGCAGCTTACAGACTTTATTGGCATTCTTTAGATCTACAAAACCTTCAGGTTGTGTCATGTACACATCCTCATTTATATTCCCGTTAAGGAATGAGGTTTTAACATCCATCTGCCAAATCTCATAGTCATAATAAGCTGCAATAGCAAGTATGATCCAGATGGACGTAATCATGGAAACTGGATAAAAGGATTCTGAGACGATCGAATCACAAAAAACAAGATCAACGAATGCGGAAGCGATTAGAAGCGGAATTATCAAAAATCACTAAAAATTAAAACCTTTTTGTAAAGAGATCTTCAAATGATAAAAACTCTTTCATAAAGAAACATGATAAGTTATTTACAAACTGATCCATCATTACATCTCTGTAATAAACACCATCTCGAGAATTACTACATCAACCACCTTGTAAACTGTACAAGGTAAGATACAAAATCTCGAGGCATCATGCCAAAATCTCAGATATACTGACTCCTAGGACCTAAGAGTGCAGAGACGACACATAGGACATACTATCTATAAGACTTGATAGTCAGTGTCTCCACCTGAGGATCACTGCTGTCCCTGAGATTGTTGTTGTTGCTGCTCACCCACTGATGGGTTCCTTCGTCCTCGGAGTCTACCTAAAAAGTTGAACCCACGGGGGTGAGACAATTGAATAATTGTCCCAGTGAGAGTTATAACTCTCCGCCAGAAGCTTTGTTATTGCAATGATGGAATAACATAAAGCAGTAGATGTGGGCTCCGATCTCCAAACCACGAATTAATCTCGATTTAAACATGTGCGGAAGCATTCGGTAAACAGCGGAAGACCAAAAATCACGAGAAATTAAAATTTTTTTGAGACAAGAGCTTGAAACCTCAAACCTTTTCCATAGAAAAAGGATTTAACTGTTTACATCACTGACAATTACTTTTTGAGTAATTATATACAACATGATACAAAACTTCTCAAGAATTCATACTCAAAACACTCCAGGACCTGAGAGTACAGAGGACACATAAGACTGACTCTATACTACACCATGAAGCAGGCTAGATCTCCACCTGAGATATTTACTGCTCCTGATGCTGCTTGTCACGCCCCAATCTCACATTAACCACAAACCACGAAATTAGGACGCGACATGATGAGATTTACACATAAGCCAATCACTCTTCACTTTTTTTAAAACTTTTTAAAGAGATTAATAGTATAATCTGATTTATGCTGTAAATTGAAACTAAACAGACTGCGGAAGCATCTTTATAAACTGACTAGCAATATAAACAGTATCTACAACATTTTACATTGTTTGACATAAATAAAGCATAACAGTTAATTTACATCTTTTATACATTCGCCATACATACGCTCTCTCACCCACACCATGTCCCAAGGACCGAGGGGAAAGGACTAAGAGACCTCTAACTAGACTAGCTACAAACCTTCTGTTGATTAAACGTTGGGATGAAAGATCCTTCCGATTCCTGGAACTGTCGCTGACCTAAAAATGTTTGAGTAGAGGAGTGAGCCTACTCGCTCAGTGAATAGTATTTCATTTAACTATCATTAAACAACTCGTTAAGTTTATTAATTTGAAATAAAGCATAAGAACAATACTATACAGAGCATTTCTAATGACATAGCAAATTTTACAGATAATAATCACATTTCTATACAACAACAAATATCGCATAACTATAAAGCGTAAAATATCAGAAACTGCATATCTTGAATAATAAAGCAATTAATGAGAACTAGCACAGAAGTTCTAAACTCTTAACATATTAAATTTACTGTGATCCTATATGATTACATTATAGTTATGCCCCAAACATATGCAGCGCACTCTGCATATGAAGATCTGTAGCGAACTACGATCCCACCGTACAAGACTTAGCGACACACCCGGGAAATGCTAAGTCTGACTGTCCGTCCTGGTCTGCACAGGACTCTCGGGCGCACAAGGGCCCCAGGCGCACAAGGGCCTGTCTGCACTAACTCCGAGTGCTCTGGACTCCTCCCACCCTGTAGTGCACAGTCGGAGGGTCTGGGTTACCACCGTGACACAAGCACGGATTAATGTTGAATAACCCCCAATTTTCTCCAGTGCCACCGTGACACAAGCACGTGTTGTTGTTGGACACTGTCTGTCTGCCCTCGTGCCACCGTGACACACGCACGGATTATTATTGAACACGAGCCCGACCATCTAGGCACAAGGCTAGATCGATCGTTTCACCCCAAAGGTACAGACCGCGCAATGGGGTTCTACGGTGTTGGGGCACCTAAGTCTATTAACTGATTAACATATAACCATTTAAACAGGAAAATCACATTTACTGATTTTCATATCAGATCACAATACACTGTCATTCTAAACTGACAGAGCAATATATTTTAAATCATTGTAATTTCTGAGAAATTCTCCTACCATGCATTCAGACAAATTAGTAATGCATAAATAACCCAACTTATTTCAATTTGGCACATATATAGCGAATTTACACAATTGAACATCTTATTGCACAAATTAAAGAAATTTACTTCACATATGAGAATCATACTCAACAATTATCAATTCTCTAAATTTCTCGAAAAACGTGCACATTAACCCAAATCCTGGTTTGTGCATCACTTAACTCAATTAAGAGTTACTTACATATCATAACAAGAATTATTATTAATAATTAGGAATTTCTACTGATATCATTGAGAAGCGTGTCAATTTGAGAAAATATTAATCTATTCGCATTAAACATTACCTAGAGCGTGCATCTAGGGTTTCTTTGATATTTTTCACCTCGTCGTTATTTCTTTGAAATTGTGCTCGATTAATTTATTTAAAATCATACAACCCGAGTTTATGCCCAAAGTGTCCAGTTTCTGGTTTTGTGCTACTATTTCACCATTTAATCGAGTAATTTAGTTTCGATTGATCGTGTGGTTATACTATTCTAATTCACACACAACAATTGCTAATTAACGATGTACAAGCGTTAATAATTAAAAAGCGTGATTTGGTAATTTAACGGTACCGACACTGCCCGACACCCGAGTATACGCCGAAAACTGCGTCAAACCGGATTGAACTAAAATCACTTGTTTTATCGAGTTAAATAGTGATAGATGAATGAAATACTACTCACCATAATTTTGGGATGTCCGAAATCAATTGGAATTGCGTCCAGGGTCCGCTTCCGGGCATTCACGGGGTCATCTTCAACCTATGGACAGCCCTATTTTCAAACGTGCACATCACACAGCTTCTGGATTTGGGCGTCGTTCGATTTTGCTTCGCATTTGGACTTTAAGGACACACCCAAAACGTCATTTCTTTGTGATGCTTTGTGCCCACAATGGCTATTGGCCGCAAGCGTAGCAGCTGTTGCTCGGGGCGTCGCCCAGCAGCTTGAGGCGTCATTAATGGTGGCTAGGTGCAGGTGGGTGTGGCTGGGGGAGGTATAAAAGAGGAAGAAGAAAAGGGAGGTGGTCGACCTGCTCAAAATTGGACTCAAGGCCGTGTTGCTTGGAGCTTCCCTTCACGCCCAAACGGTCCTGGTTCGGACCTGCTGCTGCGAGCAGCAACTCCTTGACGTACAGGTGAAAAGGAATCTTGGATGGGTACCTAAACGCAGCTAGGAGCTGCGGATTTACGCTCTGAACCCTCGGCCGATCTTGATGGCACCATTCCGGAGTGTAGGCTATGCCCAAGAGAGCCCCTGGCCGGCGCCCTGCTGCAGCTTGGGCGGCCCCTGCTGGGCAGCGCCCTAGCAGCTCGGCTGCTTGGTTGGGCCGTGGTTAGGGCAAAGGAAAGAGGGGAAAAGGAAGAGGGAAGGTAGAGGAGTGGGAGACGAAAATCAATCGCCGGTCAAAATTGCCTTAGATCGCCCTTGCTGCTGCGATCAGTTTGCTTGGGCGCTCGGTTGGGCGCCGCTCTACATCTACTGTCGGTTCCCCGTTTCAATCGGGAAGAAGAAGATAAGAAATAAGCGAGAAAAAGGAAAGGTTAAATAAAGGCTAGAAGAAAATTGGAAAAATTGCAAAAACTAAACCCTAGTTCTAGAAAATGCCATAACTTTCACCTCGGATATCCGATTGAGGTGATTCTTTTTGCAACAAGTCAAACGTGAAATTCTCTACACCCTCAAAGAAAGAAATTTTGCTATTTAGCTTGTCTCAGCTAATCAAAACTCTAATCGCATCTGTGATCACTTAACTTTACTTAATTATCTTAATTAAGCACCAGTTGTATCTTATATATTAATTCAACTTAATCAACTTGATGATGCACTAACCACCACATGAGCACTTAACTTATCTCAATTACTTAATTATGCACCAATCATTGTATTTACTAGTTAATCTAAGAGTGGGTCATAACAATCTCCCTCCCTTATAAGAATTTCGTCCCGAAATTCCTAAAAGAGAAAAGGAAACTTATCATTCATTCCTGACTCGTGTTTCCACGTGCCTTCCTCTAGGTTAAGATTTCTCCACAAAGCTATCACTAATGGTATCTCACAATTCGTGAGTTTCTTGATCCTCCGATCAATCATCTGTATAGGTTCCTTAACCTAGGACACATCTGATCTGATTCCAGATCGACCCACAAAACATTGTCTTTCCAGAATCGTTATAACAGTAACTCAATTTATGATAACTACTGAGAAATTATCATACTATACATGCAGACAAACTAAAATTCTTAATTAAACAGAATGTATGTCAATTTGATACCCAAAATAAAATCATGCAATTTAACTGTTAAATTCATCACTACATATCATACTGAAAATTGATATCAAAATACTTGATTCATCGTACACCCTATCCTTAGGGTTTTCATTTGCCTTGTTCATTCATCACATGCCAACACCCTATTCTTAGGGTTATCTCATTTACTAATCACATGGAAACACCCTACTCTTAGGGTTTCCATTATCTCATCTGTTTGATTGCAATTCACATCACAATACGGTATCATTCCAGAACTGGCAGAGCAGTATATTTCAAATCATTGTAATTACTGAGTAATGTTTATATCATGCATGCAGACAGATTAAAATTTCATAAATATTTCAAACTCAATCAATTTTGTCACATACATACTGAATTTCATGTAATTGAACATTTTATTACACCAACAAGAGTAATTTACTCCACTTATAAGAAACCATCTGTAATATTTATCGATTATCTGAAATTTCTCGAAGAACGTGCATAATAACCAAATTCCTGGTCATGCACCACATAACTCTATTAAAAGTTATTTACGTATCATATCACAAATATTTAATAGTACTTGAGAATTTCTGATAATATCTTAGAAAAATGTGCCAATTCATGTAAAATGTCAGGTCATACACATTAACATAATAGGAAGCATGCAACTAGATTTATTTGCATATTTTAATGTTATCGTACTTTCTTGAAATCGTGCACCTGATGATTTACCAAATCTGTGTTTTCTGGGTTCATACTCAAACCGTACCATTATCAATTGTGTATATCTAAACTCAACATTCACATAAGGCAACTTGTATGTGACTTAAATATTCATTCTTACTTCCACTGAAAAGCAAAACACATGCTCTCAGCATGTCCTCAAGAGTCTGAATGGTTTTCTCAAACTGGCCATCCGTCTGCAATTGAAAAGGTTATATTGAATCTTAACTTTGTGCCCGAAGCACAAAGCAACTGTTTCTACAATCCTAAATGTGAACTTAGAATCTCAATATGATATGATTAAATCTGGATTACCAGGCAATCTAACTATTTCATCCATATATATCTTAGTCAAATTTCGAGACATCAAAGGTTGACTTAATATGAAGAAAGTGAGCAGACTAAATTAATCTATCCACAGTCATTCATATCAAGTCACAACCTCTAGGTGTCCTGGGTAATCTTACCACAAAATCCATTGTGATAAATTCCCACTCTTATTCCAGCATAGAACAAGATTACAAGGTAGCTATAGATCTCTAGGGTTCAACCTTAATCTACTGGTACATACTACTTTTAACCACATACTTAGTTACATTCTTCTGCATATCTGACCATCCATTTCAACTTCTTAGGATTCATATACATCTTAGTGTTTTCTGAAAGCATAGCATACATCAATACATACTCTTCCATAAGAATCTTTTCTTTCAGCCTTTTCCCCTTAAAAGAATTTTACTCTATCTCGAGGTACACACAACATGTCATGCTAATAGAACACCTTATCATCTAAAAACTTAAACTCTAGTCTCTTTTCCTCCTATCATGTCATGCATAGTCTGGTTTAACTCACTATCACCCTATTGTAGTTTCTTGATCTGATCATAAGAAGTAAGCTTAACTTACATCTGTACAATCAAATCACTCTGTGTTATTACCCCTAAGTCTAAGTTCAACTTCCACTTTTCTACTAGCAGGTCTCTATTGAAACCTGTCACAGAGAATGCATTAGCTGTTGAACTTGACTTTCTGCTGAAAACATCATCCACCACATTCTCTTTATCAGGGTGATATTCTATTGTCACATCATAAAGATAGTGACGCCATGTCTTAAAAACATGAACTACATCAACCATCTTCAGATCATATCTCGGGTAATACTCCGATTTCTATGTTACTTACTTATTGTTACATTTTAGGTTTATGTCTTACTCTTTCATCTAAGTCATTTCATGTTGTTCATGTACCAATCAGATTATCTTACTTCAAAACCCTAGATCACTATCAAAGCCAGTTTACTTTTCATAGAACAAATCTCAAGATCTTATTTTACAAAGATACTAGTATACAAGGTTACATCACTAATGATATCCTTTAAACTACTTCAACCCTAATCATCCTAGGGTTTTGGTCTAAATCAATATCATAGCATTATTGTATGTGTGTGGTCGATCATATAGATCAAATTGATTTGCTTGGATCAATAGCATATTAATCCAATACTCAACTTTAATTACGTTCAGCTGAAAATTCAGTTTTATAATAGTTTCTGTAATTCGTTTATTAAACTGCTAACAGAAACTCCAAAAATTCTGAAAATTTTATATGTTGTGCCTAATAAAGTTTTAGACCTCCAGTAAAAATTTCAGGTCATTTAAAGTTACCAATAATTAATTAAAAATCAAACAGTGTGCTGCTATATAGCAGTCTGCAGCAGATTCGGTCGAGTTGCAACTCGACCGACACCTTACTGTAGAGATCAAAAGTCATCCAAAGATTACGCCAAATTAATAGAGGGTCTAAAATTTGTGATTTTCAAACATAGTTAAAATTTGAGTTCAATTGGATATACCACTAAAAAGATAAAATTCAATTACAACACTGCTATATAAATCTGAAAATGTGATCGGTCGAGTTTGCAACTCGGCCGATAAACAAGTCAGAGCATTATTCAAAAATTCTAATATCTTCCAATGTTGCTCACATAATATATATCCAACTCATATCCAAATTGGAGCTAAATCAAAGTTACACATAAAATACTAAAAATCATCTAGTGAGACATTCTATTTATCAAATTCTGTATTCATGTGTTATTGGAATCCTAATTTGGGCCAATTAGGGTCTATGCTTCTCAAACCCTAATTTTCAAGATAAAAGAACATTTAGACTTCTATTCATATTTTACTTGTTAATAGGAGTCATTAGATCTCAGTAACGCATCCTGCCAGCCGGACCAGGCCGAACCTGTAGTCCTGAAGCCAAGAGCTACTCGGGATTAATCAACCCCTATTAATCTATAACATGTGGAAAGAATATCCACTTAGGGCAAACTCATATATACATGATTTCGAGTCTACTTTAATACAAAGAAAACAAACATTAAACAATTCACTTCATGTCACAACAATATAAAAGAATCATACTCATTGTACAAACTGAAAATCTAAATTCATGCATATAAGAGCAATTCTAATGATCTTTAATCAATAAGCAATATAAAGTAGGAGTTATATCACATCCTATATTTAATCTCTTACTCCTACATTAATTTCTGATCTCTTAACCCTAAGATTTCTAGGGTTTTCTCTCTAGCCTATCCTTCCTCTGCATACCTGGCCAGGGCATCCAGAGAAGAACAGACAGAGTAGCTTGATACTGGTCAATCTAAGTATTCAGACACCTGGCCAGGGTATCTAAACACTCAGACCTTCCAGAGCTAAAACTCATCATTCATTATTCGCCTTACTTATAACTTTATTCTTTGACCTTAATGATTCTTAACGACTCATCTTAGCTCATTACTTGAATCTCGTGACCAGATCCTCTTCCTGCTATCTGCAATAATATAACAGAACACTTCCTGTTAGAGAATTACAGATAGAAGAAAGACACCTAAACCTTAATCCTATTGGTCTCTTATCGTCCCCTGACCTTGAGTAACTATGTACTCAAACCAAAGCTCTGATACCAAAAATTGTCACGCCCCAATCTCACATTAACCACAAACCACGAAATTAGGACGCGACATGATGAGATTTACACATAAGCCAATCACTCTTCACTTTTTTTAAAACTTTTTAAAGAGATTAATAGTATAATCTGATTTATGCTGTAAATTGAAACTAAACAGACTGCGGAAGCATCTTTATAAACTGACTAGCAATATAAACAGAGTCTACAACATTTTACATTGTTTGACATAAATAAAGCATAACAGTTAATTTACATCTTTTATACATTCGCCATACATACGCTCTCTCACCCACACCATGTCCCAAGGACCGAGGGGAAAGGACTAAGAGACCTCTAACTAGACTAGCTACAAACCTTCTGTTGATTAAACGTTGGGATGAAAGATCCTTCCGATTCCTGGAACTGTCGCTGACCTAAAAATGTTTGAGTAGAGGAGTGAGCCTACTCGCTCAGTGAATAGTATTTCATTTAACTATCATTAAACAACTCGTTAAGTTTATTAATTTGAAATAAAGCATAAGAACAATACTATACAGAGCATTTCTAATGACATAGCAAATTTTACAGATAATAATCACATTTCTATACAACAACAAATATCGCATAACTATAAAGCGTAAAATATCAGAAACTGCATATCTTGAATAATAAAGCAATTAATGAGAACTAGCACAGAAGTTCTAAACTCTTAACATATTAAATTTACTGTGATCCTATATGATTACATTATAGTTATGCCCCAAACATATGCAGCGCACTCTGCATATGAAGATCTGTAGCGAACTACGATCCCACCGTACAAGACTTAGCGACACACCCGGGAAATGCTAAGTCTGACTGTCCGTCCTGGTCTGCACAGGACTCTCGGGCGCACAAGGGCCCCAGGCGCACAAGGGCCTGTCTGCACTAACTCCGAGTGCTCTGGACTCCTCCCACCCTGTAGTGCACAGTCGGAGGGTCTGGGTTACCACCGTGACACAAGCACGGATTAATGTTGAATAACCCCCAATTTTCTCCAGTGCCACCGTGACACAAGCACGTGTTGTTGTTGGACACTGTCTGTCTGCCCTCGTGCCACCGTGACACACGCACGGATTATTATTGAACACGAGCCCGACCATCTAGGCACAAGGCTAGATCGATCGTTTCACCCCAAAGGTACAGACCGCGCAATGGGGTTCTACGGTGTTGGGGCACCTAAGTCTATTAACTGATTAACATATAACCATTTAAACAGGAAAATCACATTTACTGATTTTCATATCAGATCACAATACACTGTCATTCTAAACTGACAGAGAAATATATTTTAAATCATTGTAATTTCTGAGAAATTCTCCTACCATGCATTCAGACAAATTAGTAATGCATAAATAACCCAACTTATTTCAATTTGGCACATATATAGCGAATTTACACAATTGAACATCTTATTGCACAAATTAAAGAAATTTACTTCACATATGAGAATCATACTCAACAATTATCAATTCTCTAAATTTCTCGAAAAACGTGCACATTAACCCAAATCCTGGTTTGTGCATCACTTAACTCAATTAAGAGTTACTTACATATCATAACAAGAATTATTATTAATAATTAGGAATTTCTACTGATATCATTGAGAAGCGTGTCAATTTGAGAAAATATTAATCTATTCGCATTAAACATTACCTAGAGCGTGCATCTAGGGTTTCTTTGATATTTTTCACCTCGTCGTTATTTCTTTGAAATTGTGCTCGATTAATTTATTTAAAATCATACAACCCGAGTTTATGCCCAAAGTGTCCAGTTTCTGGTTTTGTGCTACTATTTCACCATTTAATCGAGTAATTTAGTTTCGATTGATCGTGTGGTTATACTATTCTAATTCACACACAACAATTGCTAATTAACGATGTACAAGCGTTAATAATTAAAAAGCGTGATTTGGTAATTTAACGGTACCGACACTGCCCGACACCCGAGTATACGCCGAAAACTGCGTCAAACCGGATTGAACTAAAATCACTTGTTTTATCGAGTTAAATAGTGATAGATGAATGAAATACTACTCACCATAATTTTGGGATGTCCGAAATCAATTGGAATTGCGTCCAGGGTCCGCTTCCGGGCATTCACGGGGTCATCTTCAACCTATGGACAGCCCTATTTTCAAACGTGCACATCACACAGCTTCTGGATTTGGGCGTCGTTCGATTTTGCTTCGCATTTGGACTTTAAGGACACACCCAAAACGTCATTTCTTTGTGATGCTTTGTGCCCACAATGGCTATTGGCCGCAAGCGTAGCAGCTGTTGCTCGGGGCGTCGCCCAGCAGCTTGAGGCGTCATTAATGGTGGCTAGGTGCAGGTGGGTGTGGCTGGGGGAGGTATAAAAGAGGAAGAAGAAAAGGGAGGTGGTCGACCTGCTCAAAATTGGACTCAAGGCCGTGTTGCTTGGAGCTTCCCTTCACGCCCAAACGGTCCTGGTTCGGACCTGCTGCTGCGAGCAGCAACTCCTTGACGTACAGGTGAAAAGGAATCTTGGATGGGTACCTAAACGCAGCTAGGAGCTGCGGATTTACGCTCTGAACCCTCGGCCGATCTTGATGGCACCATTCCGGAGTGTAGGCTATGCCCAAGAGAGCCCCTGGCCGGCGCCCTGCTGCAGCTTGGGCGGCCCCTGCTGGGCAGCGCCCTAGCAGCTCGGCTGCTTGGTTGGGCCGTGGTTAGGGCAAAGGAAAGAGGGGAAAAGGAAGAGGGAAGGTAGAGGAGTGGGAGACGAAAATCAATCGCCGGTCAAAATTGCCTTAGATCGCCCTTGCTGCTGCGATCAGTTTGCTTGGGCGCTCGGTTGGGCGCCGCTCTACATCTACTGTCGGTTCCCCGTTTCAATCGGGAAGAAGAAGATAAGAAATAAGCGAGAAAAAGGAAAGGTTAAATAAAGGCTAGAAGAAAATTGGAAAAATTGCAAAAACTAAACCCTAGTTCTAGAAAATGCCATAACTTTCACCTCGGATATCCGATTGAGGTGATTCTTTTTGCAACAAGTCAAACGTGAAATTCTCTACACCCTCAAAGAAAGAAATTTTGCTATTTAGCTTGTCTCAGCTAATCAAAACTCTAATCGCATCTGTGATCACTTAACTTTACTTAATTATCTTAATTAAGCACCAGTTGTATCTTATATATTAATTCAACTTAATCAACTTGATGATGCACTAACCACCACATGAGCACTTAACTTATCTCAATTACTTAATTATGCACCAATCATTGTATTTACTAGTTAATCTAAGAGTGGGTCATAACACTGCTGTTGTTGGGATTGGTCACCTGAGTTCTTGTTCCTCCGTCTTCGACGACCACCTAAAAAGTAGAAGTCTACGGGGTGAGACAATTATACATAATTGCCCCAGCGAGAGTTATAACTCTCCACTAGGCTTTATAAGCAAAGCAGGGAATAACTAAAGCAATTAGAGCCTTCAAGATATTCACTAGCAGTTCTGATAATAAGCAAGAGTTCAATCAATATTAAAATATGAGAACATCTATACTCTTCAAGGTAACATCAATCAAATAACTCGTAGATAACTCTAACAGATATACTACGCTGTTGATTATGTTTTTCAAACATTATTGTTATGCCCTGTGGAGATGAGGTATACCACTCATACTCCAACTGATCACTAGTAAGTCACATCAGTATCATACATAGGTCATTAAAAGAGTTGGATTCTTAAGACCTCATCTTCCTCAGTCAGTTAGAGGATTGATTGTTTGACATCTGGCGGGATGTCTTTTGTAATAGCTCACCAGGGTACTCTGGTCCTTCGCTATTTTTAGAGTTACAGTGGTATTCTGTACTCTCTTCGCTATCGGAAGATTTCTTGTTTATCTTTCACCGATACGGTATTTGTGTCTTTAAGGGAGTGTAGAGATACATCTCACCTTTAGGACTTTATGGTGGGGTCTGATGGACTACTAGAATCTACATCATCCTCTCACCCTTTCTTTTATAGTGAAGGTATGACGGACTACAAGAATCTACATCAAATACCTACACTAGGATGTAAGGTTCTACACATCCATGTACCCCACATACTCAAAAGTATGTGATCCAGGAGTTCCCTTAGGAAAACCTATTTCACCATCATTTACACTCTGACAATGATGGATCTATGATCAGGGCTCTACATTTCACTTGATTAGTTAGGTACATTCAGTATTCTTTAAACATTGTCCTTCAAACAATAACATTAGCACAACAGCTATAATGAGAATACATAAATGTAGCAGGCCTAACTCTTTTCAATCATTAGTTCTCAGTCATCTCATCACAAGTCATCTGTCAAGCATGACCTTGATGGTGTTTATGGCTTTCACAGCCCATAAATCACAAAAGATGTCACTCACAGTGCATCAATATGGATTACTATTCCTAAAGCTTAAGACATGCTTTTAATGAATATAACATGGCATTCCATACCTGGATATGACCATCATCTCATAACAACATGCATGGTTCATGAATATAACATGGTATTCCATACCTGGATATAACCATCATCTCATAACAACCTGCATGGTTCATTCAACAGATAAAAGTAAACAATTCAACAATTGAGGATGCATTCTCAAATTAGGGTTTCACTTGGAATCCCCCTCAACTAGGGATTTACATGGAATCGCCCTCAACTAGGGATTCACATGGAATTACCCTCAACTAGGGTTTCACCTGGAATCACCCTCAACTAGGGATTCACATGGAATCACCCTTAACTAGGGATTCACATGGAATTACCCTCAACTAGGGTTTCACCTGGAATCACCCTCAACTAGGGATTCACATGGAATCACCCTTAACTAGGGTTTCACATGGAATCACCTCAACTAGGGTTGAATTCAATAACCCTGTCAATTAGGGTTTACTATTCATCTTTCATATCTTTACCCTAAACTTAGGGTTTACTATTCACTCTATGGTGAATTGTACTCATTACATCATCATGTAAGAGAAACATCATCATTAAGGCTCTTAATTGAGATTAAGGTCCATTAGATATCATAATTAGAGTTTCCATGACCTCACATAGGTGGGTCATTCCCTAATCATGCACATTCATGTGTAAAAGAAGTATCTCACTTGAGTTTCCACCTTAAAAAGGGTACTTTCTCTCTCTAGGATACTTTCTCTCTCTAGAAATACTTTCTCTCTCCTCTCACTAGTAGATGGTGGCAACACCACTCTAGATCAGGTTGAGATAAGTCTCCATTGACCAACATAAGCCAAAACATCAACATCATGTGATTAGGGTTTGATTAGAACAAGGTTTTATCCCTTTAGACCCCTCAAGGGTATTTTGGTAATTTGCCACATGATCACAATCATGGGTTAACTCACTAATCACATAGTCCCTTAATGACCTAGGTTACCATTAGGGTTTAGATTGGATCACCAATGAACTAATCACATCATCAAATGGTTAAGTACAAACCATCACCAATCTCCAAACGGTTTCAACCTTCAAACAGTTTCAACCACCCAAACGGTCTTGAGACCGTTTGGAGGTGAAGACCGTTTGGAAGGGTTGACTTCCAAACCGTTTGGAGCTTCAATCGGTTTGAGACCGTTTGATCAAACTTGCTTGAGATCGATTGGACCAAACGATCCTGAGGTCGTTTGAGCCCAAACGGTCTTGAGACCGTTTGGCCCCAAACGGTCTTGAGACTGTTTGGTCCAAATGGGCTCAAACCGTTTGGACCTCCAAAGGGGTTCAAAGGTCATCAATGTTCATGGATAAGTGTGTTGAAGCCCTCAATTGGTTAAAACTATGCTAACCACTTATAAATTGAGTCAATTAGGGTTAACCTTAACCACTTAGACATCCAATTGACCCTCAATTGCAAGCCAATTAGGGTTCAATCCTCCTCAATTAGGGTTTCAAATCGATTGGTCATCAATGTTCAACAATGTGAATCAATTCAAGGTTGAACCTATCAATTGACCTCCAATTGGGCTCAAACTTGGACCAAACGATCTTGAGGTCGTTTGGACATCATCCAAACGGTCTTGAGACCGTTTGCCCAAAGTTTTACCAAAATCCAAGTCGTTTTGACTAAGGTTGAAGTCCAATTAGGTCAAAATCAGCAATTTTCATCAATTTCCTACAATTGGACCCTCAAACCATTAGATTGACTCAACCCTAGACCTTCAAACGGTCTTGGGTTGTGACCAAACGGTCTTAGGACCGTTTGGAGGAATCCCCAAATGGTCTTGAGACCGTTTGGGTCCTTCAACCCAAAACTCAACAAGATCTATATGTCAAATCAGCACTTTTTCACCCGATTAGGGTTTCATGTTGAAGTGCCTTCAACTCTCAATTGGTTAAGAATTAGACTTTGATTCTTTGCAGAGATGAAATTCAATATATTAGAAACAGACCCTCAAACGGTCGTCCCTTGGTCAACTCTTTCAAATGGTCTTGAGACCGTTTCAATCCAAACGGTCTTGCAAGACCGTTTGAGAGCAAACGGTTTGAAACCGTTTGAACCCAAACGGTTTGCAACCGTTTGGACCAAAAGGGTCCAAGGTCGTTTGAAAGAGTAACATAGGGAATCACGCCCCTCATCTTCAACCTCTAGCAAGGTCGGTTTCTCCACTGATTTGCTTGCAAACGTGCAAGGAAGAAGGGAGGTAGAAGGAGAATTTACCAAGTAAATTGCAAGAATTAAGCATACATATAAAGCATGAGTTTAGAGTTATAAAACCCGCCTAAAGGTTGATCTTAGAGCTACAAGCCTTCAAGCTCCAAGATTTAATGGCGTCCTTGAGATTCCACAACTTGGTCAGAGGTGAATTCTCCAAGGAAACATTGCTTTGGTCGGCTAGAACAAGAAGACTAAGTAAGCTAACCACAAAACCAACCTTAGAAAGTGAATTCCTCCATGAATTCGAGCTAGAAGGTGGTGTTCTCTTACCTAGAACAGGTTGGTCGTCCCTCTGAGCTCCAGAGCTATCCTTGGTCGTTTGAGCAAGAAAGGAAGAGAAATGAAGGAAAGAAAGTTCGTTCACTTAATTGCAAGGGAAAAGGGCTTATATACTTTAGCCTCTTTTACACCCTAAGGACCTCACAAGATTGGAAATCACATTTAGGTCCCTCCTTGCTCAAGGGCACGTCCAAACCTATCTATCCTTATGCAAATCTCATGAAATCTCAAGATCTAAGGGTAAAGAAAGCCAACCTACAACTAGGGTACATCCATGAAAGGTTTCTATACCCAAATTAGGTGTCTTTTACCACAAAGTTCATCTTTTCTTATCTGATCAATCTTTGATGTGCCCTTTTCATCATTTCCACTCTAAATGATGACAAGAGTCATAAAAGATGTTTTAGATATTAAGAATTACAAGTTGGACCCCTTAATTTGGGTAAATTGCACTTTACCCCAAATTAGGGTTTCTAAGCATGGGGATTGCTTCCACAGCTGCACCTTGGTGCTCAAGCTTGGGAAATCCCTCAAACTTTACCATAGACATCCTCATGATGTCTCAACATCAAAGGAACATCTTATCTTGTGAATTTTGCAAGTTCAACCCTTAAACTGGGTAATTTGCACATAGGTCCCTGTATACAACATAATGCTACAACTTTATTCAAAAAGGAGCAAAATCGAAAATTATATGTTCCTGGGGAACTTAATTACATGCCAGGGAGTTTTCACAAGTATATAATTACATTTTTAGGCAAAACTTCTAGGGTTAGTTCATAACCCAGGTCAGGGGTGTTACAAATCATAAACCCCTAACAAGGATTTCGTCCCCGAAATCTCAGGAAGAAAAAGGGGAAAGGAGATATTGTTTCAACATACACATTATTACATTATAGAGAAGATATGTTTATTTTAAGAACATAAACCCCTAACAAGGGATGTTCTTAAAATTCTATCATTACTTAAGAACATAAACCCCTAACAAGGGTTGTTCTTAACATTCTTACTCTGGTATTAATTACTTGTGTTATCAAAACTCTATATCTCTTTGAGTTGTTTCAGATAGATTACCTAATTAGAGTAATCAAAAGATAATATTTCAAAAGCTTCCATATTTACCTTATCATCAGTAATTGTATACCTGGCCAGGGTATATGATTACTGAGGTAAGAAAATATGTACTTACATTTTTCCATGTTCCTTCTCTTTTCTCTTTCTTACAAACATAAAATATTAACTTTACTGAATTCTATTTCCAGATCAATTCTTTAGTAACTTACCTTCTCATAGAAGTAAGTATGTCAAGATATAAGACTCACTCAATGGAGTCTCCAACGACAACTACCTGCCTTATGACTAGATGTCATATTGCAGTTTACGAATCACTCTTCGAGTGATGAAAGAGTGCGTAGCACCCGGGTCAAACAGAACAGATACCACACAAGATTTAGACATATCAGAATATAAAAGTTTCATCTGACCTGTCACCACTTGTGGATCTTCCATTTCCTCTGGTGGGTTCATAGCATAGAACCTTGCCGTAGCTTGTTGTTGAGGTGGTGCTGATGATCCAGCTTGAGACGCTTGCCTGCGTCCTCGACCTATTCCTTGAGATTGTCCTCCCTGTGATCCCTGATGTCCTTGTCTCAGAGGCTGTGTCACACTGACAGGCTTTGACCAACAGTCCTTCATCAAATGTCCTAACTTACCACAGTTATAACAGCTTCTTTCTTGTGGTCTTGGTGGTCCAGTAACGGACATTGATGCAGAGCTGTGAGTCTCCTGAGGTAGTTGTCCTTGTCCTTTACCTCTACTTGGAGACCACTCAGTCTGAGAACTAGGTCTAGATGGTGGAGGGTTAGGTGTAGAGGATCTAGACTTCTTAAAGTCCAAAGATGAAGAACCCTGGAATTGTGGATATCTTTTCTGGGTTTGCCTCTTCTCAACCACAGATCTCTCTATCCTTCGGACTGATTCAACGAAGGTAGAGAATCTCTCTCGGTTCTCTAAGGCAGACACTGGGGTAGACATGTCAGCATTCAAACCCCTCTCGAATCTCCTGATCCTCTCTTCTTCTGTGGCAGCCATGTGCGGACAAAACCGCAACAGCTCCATGAACTTAGCTTCATACTCGCTAATGTTCATCATGCCCTGTCTCAGTCTCTCGAACTGAGAAATCTTCTCGTCTAGGAAGGTCTTTGGGAAATATCGTTGGACAAATTCCCGCCGAAAGTCTTCCCACGAGATCTCTATTCCAGGTCTCTTCTGCTCTTCCATGGTCCACCAGTGACCAGCACTTCCTTTGAGAAGATAGACAGCATGTCTAACCTTCTCAACTTCAGGGATGTTGAGGATCCTGAAAGCCTTCTCCAGCTCTGTCAACCACAGATCAGCATCTGCGGGATCAACAGTCCCATGGTACTCGGTAGCTCCGACACGACGTAGTCACTCGAACGTCTTTCCGATACCTTGCCCCTCTGGTTGGACAGGTGCCCTATGTGCATGCATAGGCAACCTGTCGGTTATATGTGTCATGGCAGTCATGAACTGCCCAAACATAGTCTGGACTGCTGGGTTACCCATGTCATCTGGGTCAAACTGGGGTGGCTCTATAGGTTGTTTTGGTACAGGCTGCTCCCTTTCTGGTACTCCTGCACCACCTTGAGGTGCACTGGCACTACTTTCTATCATATTCTCATCATGTGGTTCTGACATTCTTATGTATCTTCTTCTCCTGAGAAGTAGAAGATTCTATTAGATAAGGAAGGAATACTAAATATAGACTCGACTTCCTAAGTCCTATGCCTCTGTAGACTCGGCGAACCTAGAGCTCTGATACCACTTAATTGTGGGCTCCGATCTCCAAACCACGAATTAATCTCGATTTAAACATGTGCGGAAGCATTCGGTAAACAGCGGAAGACCAAAAATCACGAGAAATTAAAATTTTTTTGAGACAAGAGCTTGAAACCTCAAACCTTTTCCATAGAAAAAGGATTTAACTGTTTACATCACTGACAATTACTTCTTGAGTAATTATATACAACATGATACAAAACTTCTCAAGAATTCATACTCAAAACACTCCAGGACCTGAGAGTACAGAGGACACATAAGACTGACTCTATACTACACCATGAAGCAGGCTAGATCTCCACCTGAGATATTTACTGCTCCTGATGCTGTTGTTGTTGGGATTGGTCACCTGAGTTCTTGTTCCTCCGTCTTCGATGACCACCTAAAAAGTAGAAGTCTACGGGGTGAGACAATTATACATAATTTCCCCAGCGAGAGTTATAACTCTCCACTAGGCTTTATAAGCAAAGCAGGGAATAACTAAAGCAATAAGAGCCTTCAAGATATTCACTAGCAGTTCTGATAATAAGCAAGAGTTCAATCAATATTAAAATATGAGAACATCTATACTCTTCAAGGTAACATCAATCAAATAACTCATAGATAACTCTAACAGATATACTACGTTGTTGATTATGTTTTTCAAACATTATTGTTATGCCCTGTGGAGATGAGGTATACCACTCATACTCCAACTGATCACTAGTAAGTCGCATCAGTATCATACATAGGTCATTAAAAGAGCCGGATTCTTAAGACCTCATCTTCCTCAGTCAGTTAGAGGATTGATTGTTTGACATCTGGCGGGATGTCTTTTGTAATAGCTCACCAGGGTACTCTGGTCCTTCGCTATTTTTAGAGTTACAGTGGTATTCTGTACTCTCTTCGCTATCGGAAGATTTCTTGTTTATCTTTCACTGATACGGTATTTGTGTCTTTAAGGGAGTGTAGAGATACATCTCACCTTTAGGATTTTATGGTGGGGTCTGATGGACTACTAGAATCTACATCATCCTCTCACCCTTTCTTTTATAGTGAAGGTATGACGGACTACAAGAATCTACATCAAATACCTACACTAGGATGTAAGGTTCTACACATCCATGTACCCCACATACTCAAAAGTATGTGATCCAGGAGTTCCCTTAGGAAAACCTGTTTCACCATCATTTAGACTCTGACAATGATGGATCTATGATCAGGGCTCTACATTTCACTTGATTAGTTAGGTACATTCAGTATTCTTTAAACATTGTCCTTCAAACAATAACATTAGCACAACAACTATAATTAGAATACATAAATGTAGCATGCCTAACTCTTTTCAATCATTAGTTCTCAGTCATCTCATCACAAGTCATCTGTCAAGCATGACCTTGATGGTGTTTATGGCTTTCACAGCCCATAAATCACAAAAGATGTCACTCACAGTGCATCAATATGGATTACTATTCATAAAGCTTAAGACATGCTTTTAATGAATATAACATGGCATTCCATACCTGGATATGACCATCATCTCATAACAACCTGCATGGTTCATGAATATAACATGGTATTCCATACCTGGATATAACCATCATCTCATAACAACCTGCATGGTTCATTCAACAGATAAAAGTAAACAATTCAACAATTGAGGATGCATTCTCAAATTAGGGTTTCACTTGGAATCCCCCTCAACTAGGGATTCACATGGAATCGCCCTCAACTAGGGATTCACATGGAATTACCCTCAACTAGGGTTTCACCTGGAATCACCCTCAACTAGGGATTCACATGGAATCACCCTTAACTAGGGATTCACATGGAATTACCCTCAACTAGGGTTTCACCTGGAATCACCCTCAACTAGGGATTCACATGGAATCACCCTTAACTAGGGTTTCACATGGAATCACCTCAACTAGGGTTGAATTCAATAACCCTGTCAATTAGGGTTTACTATTCATCTTTCATATCTTTACCCTAAACTTAGGGTTTACTATTCACTCTATGGTGAATTGTACTCATTACATCATCATGTAAGAGAAACATCATCATTAAGGCTCTTAATTGAGATTAAGGTCCATTAGATATCATAATTAGAGTTTCCATGACCTCACATAGGTGGGTCATTCCCTAATCATGCACATTCATGTGTAAAAGAAGTATCTCACTTGAGTTTCCACCTTAAAAAGGGTACTTTCTCTCTCTAGGATACTTTCTCTCTCTAGAAATACTTTCTCTCTCCTCTCACTAGTAGATGGTGGCAACACCACTCTAGATCAGGTTGAGATAAGTCTCCATTGACCAACATAAGCCAAAACATCAACATCATGTGATTAGGGTTTGATTAGAACAAGGTTTTATCCCTTTAGACCCCTCAAGGGTATTTTGGTAATTTGCCACATGATCACCATCATGGGTTAACTCACTAATCACATAGTCCCTTAATGACCTAGGTTACCATTAGGGTTTAGATTGGATCACCAATGAACTAATCACATCATCAAATGGTTAAGTACAAACCATCACCAATCTCCAAACGGTTTCAACCTTCAAACGGTTTCAACCACCCAAACGGTCTTGAGACCGTTTGGAGGTGAAGACCGTTTGGAAGGGTTGACTTCCAAACCGTTTGGAGCTTCAATCGGTTTGAGACCGTTTGATCAAACTTGCTTGAGATCGATTGGACCAAACGATCCTGAGGTCGTTTGAGCCCAAACGGTCTTGAGACCGTTTGGCCCCAAACGGTCTTGAGACCGTTTGGTCTCAAACGGTCTTGAGACCGTTTGGATCCAAACGGTCTTGAGACTGTTTGGTCCAAATGGGCTCAAACCGTTTGGACCTCCAAAGGGGTTCAAAGGTCATCAATGTTCATGGATAAGTGTGTTGAAGCCCTCAATTGGTTAAAACTATGCTAACCACTTATAAATTGAGTCAATTAGGGTTAACCTTAACCACTTAGACATCCAATTGACCCTCAATTGCAAGCCAATTAGGGTTCAATCCTCCTCAATTAGGGTTTCAAATCGATTGGTCATCAATGTTCAACAATGTGAATCAATTCAAGGTTGAACCTATCAATTGACCTCCAATTGGGCTCAAACTTGGACCAAACGATCTTGAGGTCGTTTGGACATCATCCAAACGGTCTTGAGACCGTTTGCCCAAAGTTTTACCAAAATCCAAGTCGTTTTGACTAAGGTTGAAGTCCAATTAGGTCAAAATCAGCAATTTTCATCAATTTCCTACAATTGGACCCTCAAACCATTAGATTGACTCAACCCTAGACCTTCAAATGGTCTTGGGTTGTGACCAAACGGTCTTAGGACCGTTTGGAGGAATCCCCAAATGGTCTTGAGACCGTTTGGGTCCTTCAACCCAAAACTCAACAAGATCTATATGTCAAATCAGCACTTTTTCACCCGATTAGGGTTTCATGTTGAAGTGCCTTCAACTCTCAATTGGTTAAGAATTAGACTTTGATTCTTTGCAGAGATGAAATTCAATATATTAGAAACAGACCCTCAAACGGTCGTCTCTTGGTCAACTCTTTCAAATGGTCTTGAGACCATTTCAATCCAAACGGTCTTGCAAGACCGTTTGAGAGCAAACAGTTTGAAACCGTTTGAACCCAAACGGTTTGCAACCGTTTGGACCAAAAGGGTCCAAGGTCGTTTGAAAGAGTAACATAGGGAATCACGCCCCTCATCTTCAACCTCTAGCAAGGTCGGTTTCTCCACTGATTTGCTTGCAAACGTGCAAGGAAGAAGGGAGGTAGAAGGAGAATTTACCAAGTAAATTGCAAGAATTAAGCATACATATAAAGCATGAGTTTAGAGTTATAAAACCCACCTAAAGGTTGATCTTAGAGCTCCAAGCCTTCAAGCTCCAAGATTTAATGGCGTCCTTGAGATTCCACAACTTGGTCAGAGGTGAATTCTCCAAGGAAACATTGCTTTGGTCGGCTAGAACAAGAAGACTAAGTAAGCTAACCACAAAACCAACCTTAGAAAGTGAATTCCTCCATGAATTCGAGCTAGAAGGTGGTGTTCTCTTACCTAGAACAGGTTGGTCGTCCCTCTGAGCTCCAGAGCTATCCTTGGTCGTTTGAGCAAGAAAGGAAGAGAAATGAAGGAAAGAAAGTTCGTTCACTTAATTGCAAGGGAAAAGGGCTTATATACTTTAGCCTCTTTTACACCCTAAGGACCTCACAAGATTGGAAATCACATCTAGGTCCCTCCTTGCTCAAGGGCACGTCCAAACCTATCTATCCTTATGCAAATCTCATGAAATCTCAAGATCTAAGGGTAAAGAAAGCCAACCTACAACTAGGGTACATCCATGAAAGGTTTCTATACCCAAATTAGGTGTCTTTTACCACAAAGTTCATCTTTTCTTATCTGATCAATCTTTGATGTGCCCTTTTCATCATTTCCACTCTAAATGATGAAAAGAGTCATAAAAGATGTTATAGATATTAAGAATTACAAGTTGGACCCCTTAATTTGGGTAAATTGCACTTTACCCCAAATTAGGGTTTCTAAGCATGGGGATTGCTTCCACAGCTGCACCTTGGTGCTCAAGCTTGGGAAATCCCTCAAACTTTACCATAGACATCCTCATGATGTCTCAACATCAAAGGAACATCTTATCTTGTGAATTTTGCAAGTTCAACCCTTAAACTGGGTAATTTGCACATAGGTCCCTGTATACAACATAATGCTACAACTTTATTCAAAAAGGAGCAAAATCGAAAATTATATGTTCCTGGGGAACTTAATTACATGCCAGGGAGTTTTCACAAGTATATAATTACATTTTTAGGCAAAACTTCTAGGGTTAGTTCATAACCCAGGTCAGGGGTGTTACAAATCATAAACCCCTAACAAGGATTTCGTCCCCGAAATCTCAGGAAGAAAAAGGGGAAAGGAGATATTGTTTCAACATACACATTATTACATTATAGAGAAGATATGTTTATTTTAAGAACATAAACCCCTAACAAGGGATGTTCTTAAAATTCTATCATTACTTAAGAACATAAACCCCTAACAAGGGTTGTTCTTAACATTCTTACTCTGGTATTAATTACTTGTGTTATCAAAACTCTATATCTCTTTGAGTTGTTTCAGATAGATTACCTAATTAGAGTAATCAAAAGATAATATTTCAAAAGCTTCCATATTTACCTTATCATCAGTAATTGTATACCTGGCCAGGGTATATGATTACTGAGGTAAGAAAATATGTACTTACATTTTTCCATGTTCCTTCTCTTTTCTCTTTCTTACAAACATAAAATATTAACTTTACTGAATTCTATTTCCAGATCAATTCTTTAGTAACTTACCTTCTCATAGAAGTAAGTATGTCAAGATATAAGACTCACTCAACGGAGTCTCCAACGACAACTACCTGCCTTATGACTAGATGTCATATTGCAGTTTACGAATCACTCTTCGAGTGATGAAAGAGTGCGTAGCACCTGGGTCAAACAGAACAGATACCACACAAGATTTAGACATATCAGAATATAAAAGTTTCATCTGACCTGTCACCACTTGTGGATCTTCCATTTCCTCTGGTGGGTTCATAGCATAGAACCTTGCCGTAGCTTGTTGTTGAGGTGGTGCTGATGATCCAGCTTGAGACGCTTGCCCGCGTCCTCGACCTATTCCTTGAGATTGTCCTCCCTGTGATCCCTGATGTCCTTGTCTCAGAGGCTGTGTCACACTGACAGGCTTTGACCAACAGTCCTTCATCAAATGTCCTAACTTACCACAGTTATAACAGCTTCTTTCTTGTGGTCTTGGTGGTCCAGTAACGGACATTGATGCAGAGTTGTGAGTCTCCTGAGGTAGTTGTCCTTGTCCTTTACCTCTACTTGGAGACCACTCAGTCTGAGAACTAGGTCTAGATGGTGGAGGGTTAGGTGTAGAGGATCTAGACTTCTTAAAGTCCAAAGATGAAGAACCCTGGAATTGTGGATATCTTTTCTGGGTTTGCCTCTTCTCAACCACAGATCTCTCTATCCTTCGGACTGATTCAACGAAGGTAGAGAATCTCTCTCAGTTCTCTAAGGCAGACACTGGGGTAGACATGTCAGCATTCAAACCCCTCTCGAATCACCTGATCCTCTCTTCTTCTGTGGCAGCCATGTGCGGACAAAACCGCAACAGCTCCATGAACTTAGCTTCATACTCGCTAATGTTCATCATGCCCTGTCTCAGTCTCTCGAACTGAGAAATCTTCTCGTCTAGGAAGGTCTTTGGGAAATATCGTTGGACAAATTCCCGCCGAAAGTCTTCCCACGAGATCTCTATTCCAGGTCTCTTCTGCTCTTCCATGGTCCACCAGTGACCAGCACTTCCTTTGAGAAGATAGACAGCATGTCTAACCTTCTCAACTTCAGGGATGTTGAGGATCCTGAAAGCCTTCTCCAGCTCTGTCAACCACAGATCAGCATCTGCGGGATCAACAGTCCCATGGTACTCGGTAGCTCCGACACGACGTAGTCGCTCGAACGTCTTTCCGATACCTTGCCCCTCTGGTTGGACAGGTGCCCTATGTGCATGCATAGGCAACCTGTCAGTTATATGTGTCATGGCAGTCATGAACTGCCCAAACATAGTCTGGACTGCTGGGTTACCCATGTCAGCTGGGTCAAACTGGGGTGGCTCTCTAGGTTGTTTTGGTACAGGCTGCTCCCTTTCTGGTACTCCTGCACCACCTTGAGGTGCACTGGCACTACTTTCTATCATATTCTCATCATGTGGTTCTGACATTCTTATGTATCTTCTTCTCCTGAGAAGTAGAAGATTCTATTAGATAAGGAAGGAATACTAAAGATAGACTCGACTTCCTAAGTCCTATGCCTCTGTAGACTCGACGAACCTAGAGCTCTGATACCACTTAATTGTGGGCTCCGATCTCCAAACCACGAATTAATCTCGATTTAAACATGTGCGGAAGCATTCGGTAAATAGCGGAAGACCAAAAATCACGAGAAATTAAAATTTTTTTGAGACAAGAGCTTGAAACCTCAAACCTTTTCCATAGAAAAAGGATTTAACTGTTTACATCACTGACAATTACTTCTTGAGTAATTATATACAACATGATACAAAACTTCTCAAGAATTCATACTCAAAACACTCCAGGACCTGAGAGTACAGAGGACACATAAGACTGACTCTATACTACACCATGAAGCAGGCTAGATCTCCACCTGAGATATTTACTGCTCCTGATGCTGTTGTTGTTGGGATTGGTCACCTGAGTTCTTGTTCCTCCGTCTTCGATGACCACCTAAAAAGTAGAAGTCTACGGGGTGAGACAATTATACATAATTGCCGCAGCGAGAGTTATAACTCTCCACTAGGCTTTATAAGCAAAGCAGGGAATAACTAAAGCAATAAGAGCCTTCAAGATATTCACTAGCAGTTCTGATAATAAGCAAGAGTTCAATCAATATTAAAATATGAGAACATCTATACTCTTCAAGGTAACATCAATCAAATAACTCGTAGATAACTCTAACAGATATACTACGTTGTTGATTATGTTTTTCAAACATTATTGTTATGCCCTGTGGAGATGAGGTATACCACTCATACTCCAACTGATCACTAGTAAGTCGCATCAGTATCATACATAGGTCATTAAAAGAGCCGGATTCTTAAGACCTCATCTTCCTCAGTCAGTTAGAGGATTGATTGTTTGACATCTGGTGGGATGTCTTTTGTAATAGCTCACCAGGGTACTCTGGTCCTTCGCTATTTTTAGAGTTACAGTGGTATTCTGTACTCTCTTCGCTATCGGAAGATTTCTTGTTTATCTTTCACTGATACGGTATTTGTGTCTTTAAGGGAGTGTAGAGATACATCTCACCTTTAGGATTTTATGGTGGGGTCTGATGGACTACTAGAATCTACATCATCCTCTCACCCTTTCTTTTATAGTGAAGGTATGACGGACTACAAGAATCTACATCAAATACCTACACTAGGATGTAAGGTTCTACACATCCATGTACCCCACATACTCAAAAGTATGTGATCCAGGAGTTCCCTTAGGAAAACATGTTTCACCATCATTTAGACTCTGACAATGATGGATCTATGATCAGGGCTCTACATTTCACTTGATTAGTTAGGTACATTCAGTATTCTTTAAACATTGTCCTTCAAACAATAACATTAGCACAACAACTATAATTAGAATACATAAATGTAGCATGCCTAACTCTTTTCAATCATTAGTTCTCAGTCATCTCATCACAAGTCATCTGTCAAGCATGACCTTGATGGTGTTTATGGCTTTCACAGCCCATAAATCACAAAAGATGTCACTCACATTGCATCAATATGGATTACTATTCATAAAGCTTAAGACATGCTTTTAATGAATATAACATGGCATTCCATACCTGGATATGACCATCATCTCATAACAACTTGCATGGTTCATGAATATAACATGGTATTCCATACCTGGATATAACCATCATCTCATAACAACATGCATGGTTCATTCAACAGATAAAAGTAAACAATTCAACAATTGAGGATGCATTTCTCAAATTAGGGTTTCACTTGGAATCCCCCTCAACTAGGGATTCACATGGAATCGCCCTCAACTAGGGATTCACATGGAATTACCCTCAACTAGGGTTTCACCTGGAATCACCCTCAACTAGGGATTCACATGGAATCACCCTTAACTAGGGATTCACATGGAATTACCCTCAACTAGGGTTTCACCTGGAATCACCCTCAACTAGGGATTCACATGGAATCACCCTTAACTAGGGTTTCACATGGAATCACCTCAACTAGGGTTGAATTCAATAACCCTGTCAATTAGGGTTTACTATTCATCTTTCATATCTTTACCCTAAACTTAGGGTTTACTATTCACTCTATGGTGAATTGTACTCATTACATCATCATGTAAGAGAAACATCATCATTAAGGCTCTTAATTGAGATTAAGGTCCATTAGATATCATAATTAGAGTTTCCATGACCTCACATAGGTGGGTCATTCCCTAATCATGCACATTCATGTGTAAAAGAAGTATCTCACTTGAGTTTCCACCTTAAAAAGGGTACTTTCTCTCTCTAGGATACTTTCTCTCTCTAGAAATACTTTCTCTCTCCTCTCACTAGTAGATGGTGGCAACACCACTCTAGATCAGGTTGAGATAAGTCTCCATTCATTAACATAAGCCAAAACATCAACATCATGTGATTAGGGTTTGATTAGAACAAGGTTTTATCCCTTTAGACCCCTCAAGGGTATTTTGGTAATTTGCCACATGATCACCATCATGGGTTAACTCACTAATCACATAGTCCCTTAATGACCTAGGTTACCATTAGGGTTTAGATTGGATCACCAATGAACTAATCACATCATCAAATGGTTAAGTACAAACCATCACCAATCTCCAAACGGTTTCAACCTTCAAATGGTTTCAACCACCCAAACGGTCTTGAGACAGTTTGGCCCCAAACGGTCTTGAGATAGTTTGGATCCAAACGGTCTTGAGACCGTTTGGAGGTGAAGACCGTTTGGAAGGGTTGACTTCCAAACCGTTTGGAGCTTCAATCGGTTTGAGACCGTTTGATCAAACTTGCTTGAGATCGATTGGACCAAACGATCCTGAGGTCGTTTGAGCCCAAACGGTCTTGAGACCGTTTGGCCCCAAATGGTCTTGAGACCGTTTGGTCTCAAACAGTCTTGAGACCGTTTGGATCCAAACGGTCTTGAGACCGTTTGGTCCAAATGGGCTCAAACCGTTTGGACCTCCAAAGGGGTTCAAAGGTCATCAATGTTCATGGATAAGTGTGTTGAAGCCCTCAATTGGTTAAAACTATGCTAACCATTTATAAATTGAGTCAATTAGGGTTAACCTTAACCACTTAGACATCCAATTGACCCTTAATTGCAAGCCAATTAGGGTTCAATCCTCCTCAATTAGGGTTTCAAATCGATTGGTCATCAATGTTCAACAATGTGAATCAATTCAAGGTTGAACCTATCAATTGACCTCCAATTGGGCTCAAACTTGGACCAAACGGTCTTGAGGTCGTTTGGACATCATCCAAACGGTCTTGAGACCGTTTGCCCAAAGTTTGACCAAAATCCAAGTCATTTTGACTAAGGTTGAAGTCCAATTAGGTCAAAATCAGCAATTTTCATCAATTCATCAATTTCCTACAATTGGACCCTCAAACCATTAGATTGACTCAACCCTAGACCTTCAAACGGTCTTGGGTTGTTCCCAAACGGTCTTAGGACCGTTTGGAGTAATCCCCAAACGGTCTTGAGACCGTTTGGGTCCTTCAACCCAAAACTCAACAAGATCTATATGTCAAATCAGCACTTTTTCACCCGATTAGGGTTTCATGTTGAAGTGCCTTCAACTCTCAATTGGTTAAGAATTAGACTTTGATTCTTTGCAGAGATGAAATTCAATATATTAGGAACAGACCCTCAAACGGTCGTCCCTTGGTCAACTCTTTCAAACGGTCTTGAGACCGTTTCAATCCAAACGGTCTTGCAAGACCGTTTGAGAGCAAACGGTTTGAAACCGTTTGAACCCAAACGGTTTGCAACCGTTTGGACCAAAAGGGTCCAAGGTCGTTTGAAAGAGTAACATAGGGAATCACGCCCCTCATATTCAACCTCTAGCAAGGTCGGTTTCTCCACTGATTTGCTTGCAAACGTGCAAGGAAGAAGGGAGGTAGAAGGAGAATTTACCAAGTAAATTGCAAGAATTAAGCATACATATAAAGCATGAGTTTAGAGTTATAAAACTCGCCTAAAGGTTGATCTTAGAGCTCCAAGCCTTCAAACTCCAAGCTTTAATGGCGTCCTTGAGCTTCCACAACTTGGTCAGAGGTGAATTCTCCAAGGAAACGTTGCTTTGGTCGGCTAGAACAAGAAGACTAAGTAAGCTAACCACAAAACCAACCTTAGAAAGTGAATTCCTCCATGAATTCGAGCTAGAAGGTGGTGTTCTCTTACCTAGAACAGGTTGGTCGTCCCTCTGAGCTCCAGAGCTATCCTTGGTCGTTTGAGCAAGAAAGGAAGAGAAATGAAGGAAAGAAAGTTCGTTCACTTAATTGCAAGGGAAAAGGGCTTATATACTTTAGCCTCTTTTACACCCTAAGGACCTCACAAGATTGGAAATCACATCTAGGTCCCTCCTTGCTCAAGGGAACGTCCAAACCTATCTATCCTTATGCAAATCTCATGAAATCTCAAGATCTAAGGGTAAAGAAAGCCAACCTACAACTAGGGTACATCCATGAAAGGTTTCTATACCCAAATTAGGTGTCTTTTACCACAAAGTTCATCTTTTCTTATCTGATCAATCTTTGATGTGCCCTTTTCATCATTTCCACTCTAAATGATGACAAGAGTCATAAAAGATGTTCTAGATATTAAGAATTACAAGTTGGACCCCTTAATTTGGGTAAATTGCACTTTACCCCAAATTAGGGTTTCTAAGCATGGGGATTGCTTCCACAGATGCACCTTGGTGCTCAAGCTTGGGAAATCCCTCAAACTTTACCATAGACATCCTCATGATGTCTCAACATCAAAGGAACATCTTATCTTGTGAATTTTGCAAGTTCAACCCTTAAACTGGGTAATTTGCACATAGGTCCCTGTATACAACATAATGCTACAACTTTATTCAAAAAGGAGCAAAATCAAAAATTATATGTTCCTGGGGAACTTAATTACATGCCAGGGAGTTTTCACAAGTATATAATTACATTTTTAGGCAAAACTTCTAGGGTTAGTTCATAACCCAGGTCAGGGGTGTTACAGTAGAATTATAAATATTCGACAACAGGTTTAACATTGTGTAAACTGAGTGAAGCAGCATTCTTATAAGTAATCATTTCAATTATAACTTAATTGAATGACAAGACATATAACAATAAGGAATATGAAGAACATGTATACTAGTTACTTAACTAGAGCACTATAAACAATGTATCATCAATCATTGTTTCTCGTAGTTCAACCTAAGAAAATATGCTATGCGGCTGATTACATTTTACAAACATATTTATGCCCTGAGGAGATGAGTTACACCTCTCATACTCCAACCGACCATCACTAGATCGCAATCGGTACCATACATAGGTCATCAGGAGAGCCGAATTCCTATGACCTCATCTCTCCTCAGTCAGTATGAGGAATATCATGTAGGACATCTTGTGTCTCTGCTATAATAGCTTTCCAGGGTATTCTGGCAACTTTGCTATTTAGAGTTATAGTGGCGTTCTGTACTCTCTTCGTCATCGAGGGATTTCGTGCTTATCTCTCATCGATGCGGCATTAACAACATCATCAGGAGATTAGTGATACATCATCCCGACATAAATATATAATGAAGGATTGAGAGATTAATGGTACATCTCCTATCAAATCCAACATTAGGACGTAAGGATATTCGCGTCCATAACCCCCACATACTCAATATGCTCTCCAGGAGTTCCCTTAGGAAAACTTGTTTCACCATCATTTAATTTCTGACAATGATGGATCTATGGTCAGGGCTCTACATGATATCATTATACTTGATTATTTAAGTACATTATGGCATTCTTTAGCATCAAGCATGTTTTCAAACATAAATCAATAAAATAAATGTTATAAAGAAAGAGTACTATTTATATCAAGTTCACATCACATACTTTTAAAATTGGGATATCAATCCCTAACCATATCATCATTGTGATTCAGGAATGTGGGTATTCAAACCCTTGAATCATCATAACACTTGTTACCAAATAACATCTTATCATCCAGTCATTTTAATAATATGACTCTTGACTATAACAATTCATATATTTCTCATGGCTCATTCAGCCTATCAAGCTCATATGTTACTACTCACCAGGTAACATGGCATATCATTATACTTGAAGTATGTAAAGTGTTTTCAATGCATATAACATCATAACCCTTACCTAGATATGATCACCTCTTTATGAAAACCTGCATGATTAACATTTACTGGTAACATGCACATTGTAACTATATCAGCACAATACAAGTTCTTTTCAATTTAAATATAGGATACCATGGTCGTGCTATCTTGCACGGTCATGCAATAGTAAGCCACCACAGCCGTGCTTCATTACACGGTCGTACAACAAAGGATTCACCATGACCGTGTCATATTACCACAGCTAGTTTCTAGGGTTAGGATTCTCATTCAATCCAATTAGAGTTATTCATCCTCTTAGCTTGATTAAGAGTAGTGATTCCTTATCATACTTCAATCATAGAATTCCATACTTAAAAGCATAACCCAGAATTAGGGTTTACTTGTTCATATCATCACATCACCCTAGATTAGGGATTACTGTTCATGTTACATCACATTACCTTAGATTAGGGTTTACTATTCACATTACGTCACACCACCCTAGATTAGGGTTTGCTATTCACATTACATCACAATACCCTAGATTAGGGTTTACTATTCATATTACATTACTTCACCCTAGATTAGGGTTTACTATTCACATTACATTACTTTACCCTAGATTAGGGTTTACTATTCACATTACATCACTTTACCCTAGATTAGGGTTTACTATTCACATTACATCACTTTACCCTAGATTAGGGTTTACTATTCACATTACATTACTTTACCCTAGATTAGGGTTTACTATTCACATTACAACACATTACCCTAGATTAGGGTTTTCTATTCACATTATTATGAATTGAGATCATAATATTATCATGTATGAAGATTACTTCCATTAATGCCCTCAAATTAGGTTAAGTTTCATTCATCATCATTATTAGGGTTTCCATGATCTCATTATGAAGGATTATTTCCTAATTATATGTATTCATACATATGGGAAATATATTACTTGATTCTCATACATATTGGGAGTCTTCTCTCTCCTCTTACTAATAGATGATGTTTACATCACTCTTGGTCAGACTAAGTCAAATCAACTTTGATAACATGAGTCATGCCATCACCCTTATGGTCATTAGGGTTTGCTTGATCAAGGGTATTAGTCACACTAACTCATTAAGGGTACTCTGGTAATGTTCACCATTGACCATAACATGCATCAATCAACTAATTACTTGTTCCCTTAATCACTTTAGGTTCCTTTAGGGTTTAGGTTAATCAACTACTAAACCATCTTGATCTCTAAGGCATCAAACGTTTTTGACCTTAATAGACCCCAAACGGTTTTGCACTTTCAACCTCCAAACGGTTTTGAAACCGCATGGAGTTGTTGACCGTTTGGTAGCTTTGACTTTCAAGACCGCATGGCCAAGTACGCACTCAAGACCATTTGCCCTAGGTGAGGTGAAGACCGTTTGGTCTCGTTGACCGTTTGGCCAACTTTGACTTTTGAAACCGCATGGACAAATTGATCTTGAAACTGCATGGCCACCAAACGGTTTGAAACCGCATGACCACCAAACGGTTTTGGGATCGTTTGGTCCCAAACGGTCTTGAGACCGTTTAGCCCAGACCGTTTGGTCCAAACACCTCAAAACCGCATGGACCAAAAAGTGTGTCAACTCTTCCAATTAAGTTAGGGTTTTCAATGTTGAACCCCTCAATCAACCATGCACTTGTTAACCACTTATCAATTGGGTTAATTAGGTCAACCCTCTACTGATTTGACACTCAATTGACCCTCAATTGATCACCAATTAGGGCTTGGATCAAGTGAATTAGGGTTTAAAATCGATCACCCTTCAACATGCATCAACATGAGTCTAATTGATGTTGAGACTATTGAACCATCATTCAATTGGGTCATGACCTGACCCGAAATGGTCTTGGGATCATTTGGACATCCTCAAAATGGTATTGATACTGTTTTCTCAAGTCCACATCAAAAACCAACTCAACCTATTAAGGTTTGGACCATAGACTTGATCATTAGGTCACTAATCGATTATATTTTAACTTATTGTCTTTCAATCTTCAACCACTTAACCATAGTCAACCCTAGACCTCCAAACGGTCTTGGGTGACCTCCAAACAGTTTTGAAACCGTTTGGACATCCTCCAAATGGGCTTGAGATCGTTTGCCCATGATGTCATCAACAACCAAGTTATTCACTTAAGGGTTGAACCCTAGGTTTGGTCACCAAATCAGCACTTAATTGCTCAACAACTTGATATGATTGGACCCTCAATTGGTCAACCCCACTTAACCCTAGACCTCCAAACGGTATTGGGTTATCACCAAATGGTCTTGAGACCGTTTGGGTGAACCCCAAATGGTTTTGAAATTGTTTGGGCCACTCAACCCAAACTTCAACATCATTAACTTATTGAAATCAGCAATAGACCCGATTAGGGTTTAGGTGAGTATAGTGCCTTCAATTGGTGATTCTCTTGGAATTAGATGATGATTTTTGGTGGGTGATTAGTCCATAATATATACAACAGCCATCCAAATGGTCAATACTTGGTCAACACATCCAAACGGTCTTAAGACCATTTGCTCCAAATGATCTTGTGAAACCGTTTGCCCTCCAAACGATTTTGAAATCGTTTGCTTCCAAACGGTTTTGCAAACCGTTTGGGCAAGAGGTGGATGACTGTTTGCTAAAGTAGGACAGGATGAACTTTGGAATTAACGCCACCTTCTTCTACCTCAAGAACATGGACTGTTCTTCACAGTTTTGTTTGCAAGAACACATAGAAGTGTGAAAGATAGGAGAACAAGCAACGTTTTTAAGGAAAGAAGATGCATAACAAAACTTTAAGGTTTAGAGTTATAAAACCCGCCTCTAGGACTGATCCAGAGCTCCAAGATTCGTAGATTTAATGGTGGCTTGAGCTCCATAGGTCGTCCAAGGTCCGTTCCTCAAGAATTGGATGGAGAAGATGGCTAGAAAGAAGATTTGTGTAAGAAAAACTAACAAACCAACCTTGTAGCAAGATTTCCCCCATGAATCCGAGCTAGATGGTGATCAAAACTTACCCAAATCATCTTGGTCATTCTCCTCTACTCCTGAGCTTCTCCTTAGTCGGCCAAAGCAAAGAGATAAGTGAAGGAATGAAGGGAAACGATCCCTTGCTTTGTGAAAGAGATGTGCTTATATATTTTGGATATATTTTCAAGGCAAGGAAGGTTATTTCCTTTATTTCTCAAATAGGTCCTTCTCCCCTCCTTTGACACGTTTCTCCCTTCTTATCACATGCAAAACCCCTCTCTCAACCAAGGTTAAGGAAAAAGAAACCAAACACCTTACTAAGTTATACATGTATAAAAGGCCATTTTACTTAAAACTTGGTCATTTAGATATAAGGATTATCTTTCTTATTTGATTACTCAAATGAGGCGCCCTCCTCATTATCTTTGCTCTACTTTATGTCAAGAGTCATGAAAGATACTCTAGAGGGTATATTTTACATGTTGCACCCTATGTTTAGGGTAAATTGCACTTTATACCAAACTAGGTTTTAAAGCACAAGGATTTCTCTACAAGCTATATCTTGGTGCCCAAGCTTGGAGAATCCATATTACTACATCATATTCATTCTTATGATGTTTCATCATCAGAGGAACATATTAACATGTGCAATTTACAAGTTAACCCCTTTATTTTGGGTAATTTGCACATTAGTCCATATTTAACAAAACAACATTACAACATTGTTCAAAAAGGACAGAAATGGAAATATATGTTCCTAAGGAGCTTTAATTACATATCAAAGGATAACCACAAGCATCTAATCACATGTATTAAGCAAAACACCTAGGGTTAGTTCATAATCCAGGTCAGGGATGTTACAAATTATCCACCCCTTACAAGGATTTTGTCCCCGAAATCAACAAAACATACCAACAAAACATATTAAGAGAAAAGAGCAGGGTATTTCCTTCTCATCTCTTCCTCTAACTCCCATGTGGCTTCCTCAACACTATGATGATTCCATAGGACTTTCACAAGACTTATGTATTTCTTTTTCAGCTTTTTAATTCTTTTATCATGGATCGATACAGGTCCTTCCTCATAAGATATATCATCATTCAATTCTACCTCCATAGGTTGCAAAACTGATTCTGCATCAGGATGACATTTCCTCAGCATGGAAATGTGAAACACAGGGTGTAACCTCTGTAACTCTGGTGGTAACTTTAACTTATAGGCTACTCTTCCAATCCGTTCAATGATTGGATAAGGCCCCATAAACCTCAGAGCTAACTTCCCTTTCCTTCCAAATCGAAGGACTCCTTTCCAAGGTGAGACTTTGAGATAAACTCTGTCTCCAACCTGGAATTCTAAAGGTCTACGACATTTATCAGCATAAGATTTTTACCTATCTTGTGCATTCTTTATCTGTTGTTGTATTATTTTAATCTTCTCTGTGGTCTACTACACAAGATCAGGACCTAACAGTTGGTATTCACTAGTTTCATACCAACATAGGGGTGATCTACAACGTCTACCATACAAAGCTTCATAAGGTGCCATTTCAATGCTATGTTGATAGCTATTGTTATAGGCAAACTCTATCAAACTTAGGTGCAGATCCCAACTCCCTATAAACTGAAGAACACATGCTCTAAGCAAGTCTTCTAAGGTCTGTATAGTCCTTTCTGACTGTCCATCAGTCTGAGGATGAAAGGCTATACTAAACCTTAACTGTGTACCGAAGGCTTTATGAATTCGCTCCCAAGAATGACTCGTAAACTAAGGACCTCTATCAAAAATGATGGTAACTGGAACTCCATGTAATCTTACTATCTCATCAACATACAACTGTGCTAGCTTCTCAGCAGAATAGGTCGTTTTGACAGGCAAGAAATGTGATGTCTTCGTCAACCTATCAACTATTACCCAAATGGAATCATGCCCTTTGCTTGTCCTGGGTAGGCCAACAACAAAGTCCATGGTTGCGTGGTCCCACTTCCACTGTGGTATGGGTAAAGGTTGCATTGTTCATGTAGGCTTCTGGTGTTCAGATTTAACTTGCTGACACACAGGACACCGCATAACAAACTCAGCAACGTCCTTCTTCATTCCAGGCCACCAATACATATCTTTCAAATTTCGATACATCTTGGTGCTTCCTGGATGCATAGCATACATCGAAGAATGAGCTTCTTCCAGGACTAACTTTCTCAAGTTATCCACATCTGACACTATCATCCTTCCATGATAACAAGCTACTTGATCATCTGAGTCATGGAAACCATCTCGTTTCTCATTACCATACTCTGATCTGATCTGTTGAAGTGCAGCATCAACTTGCTGTGCCTCCTTGATCTTCTCTCTCAGAGTAGGTTTTATGTGCATCTCAGCTAACAACACAGCTAACAATGATACTTTTAACTGTACATTGTCTTGTCTTAAGGAGATAAGCATATCTCTTCTTGAGCACACTAAAGAATTTAGTTGTGCTCTATCTAAGGCTGGTGTTGTTGATTTCCTACTCAAAGCATCTGGAACCACATTGGCATTCCCTGGATGGTAATCGACTGTACAATCGTAGTCCTTGATTAACTCCATCCAGTGGCATTGCCTCATGTTAAGCTCATGCCGAGAAAAGATGTACTTAAGGTTCTTATGATTAGTGAAAATTTGGAATGTCTCTCCATAGAGATAGTGTCTCCAGATCAATAAGACATGAACCACATCAGCTAGCTCCAGATCGTGTATCGGATAATTCTCCTCGTGTTTCTTAAGCTGTCGGGAAGCAAAAGAAATCACTTGTTTATCTTGCATCAACACACATCCAAGTCCATTCTTGGAGGCATCACAGAAAACTATATATCCTTTCCCTTGCTCAGTTAACACAAGCACTGGTGCACTTGTCAACCTCTCCTTCAACAATTGAAAAGATTGTTGACACTTATCACTCTAGGTAAAAGGAACATCCTTCCTGGTCAACTTAGGCAAGGGTAAAGATATAGAACTGAAGTTCTTAATGAACCTCCGGTAATAGCCTGCCAACCCTAAGAAACTATGGATCTCTGTCGGTGTCTTCGACTGCTCCCATTGTAGAACAGATTCTACCTTTTTAGGGTCAACACGAATGCCCGAAGCAGATATCACGTGTCCAAGGAAAGATACTTTCAGTAACCAGAACTCACAGTTGCTAAACTTAGCATATAGCTTGTGTTCTCTTAGCAAAGTTAGAGTCTGACGAAGATGTTGTTCATGCTGCTGAGCATCTTTACTATAGATCAGGATGTCATCTATAAAGATAACAACACGCTGACCGAGAAAAGGTCGGAAGATTCTATTCATGAGTTCCATGAATGCAGCTGGTGCATTAGTTAGTCCTAACGACATAACTGTGAACTCATAGTGACCATACCTTGTCCTAAAGGCAGACTTTGGTATGTCACTATCCTTAATACGAAGTTGGTGATATCCTGATCTCAAATCTATCTTTGAAAAGACGGTTGCACCTCGCAACTGGTCAAAGAGATCATCAATCCTCAGCAGAGGATACTTATTCTTTATTGTTACTTTATTTAATTGTCTATAATCAATGCACAACCACATTGATCCATCTTTCTTTTTAACAAAAAGAACCGGAGCACCCCAAGGTGAAGTACTCAGTCGGATGAAACCCTTCTCAAGCAACTCATGCAGTTGTTTCTTGAGTTCTGCCATCTCGGCAGGCGCCATCCTATACGGTGTTTGTGCTATAGGATGTGTGTCTGGAATCAAATTGATCTCAAAATCAATTTCCCGAGGCGGTGGCACACCTAGAAGTTCTTCATGAAATACATACTCAAATTCCCTAACTACAGGAACTTCGGCAGGGTTAGGAATATCCATGGTAGTATCTACCACATGGGCCAAGAATGCATAACATCCTTGCCTCATCAGCTGTTGCTCAACCATAGCTGACACAAGACAGGTGGGTAGAATCTTTCTCTCTCCTTGAAAGATCCATGTGTCACTATCAGCAGCGAATACAGCTTGCTTGGATTCACAATCCAAGACAACCTTATACCTTTCTAAGGTATCCATCCCAAGGATTATGTCAAATCCTTGCATCTCAAGTGGTATAAGGTCCACTTGAATGCGATGTTAAAAAAAAAAGAGGATGCAAGGAGAACAAACCTCCTGCAACGCAACAGACCCCATCAAGGGAGTTTCTAACAACAAACTATTTGCTCTATGACTTATAGTCAATTTGCAGTCAAGAATCACTCTTCAAGTGATAAAGGAGTGTGTAGCACCCAGATCAATTAAAATAGATACAACACAAGATGTAGACATATCAGAATACAACAACTCCATCTGACCTGCCACAACCCGAGGGTTGATAACTACATCATGTGGATTCATCGCGTGGAATCTCGCCGTTGCCTGTGGTTGATTCGGTGCTTGATGACTAGATGTCGATGATCGAGCTTGGGACGCTTGTCCATGTCCTCTAGCTCCTCCTGGAAACTGTCTCCTTTGAGATCCTTGTTGATTCTGCCTCTGAGGTTGAGTCACACTCACTTCTCTGACTCTACAGTCCTTCATCAGATGTCCCATCTTTCCACATATATAACAACTTCTATTCAGTTGTTGTGGTTTGGGTGGTCCTGTAACTGACATAGAGGCTGAACTGCGAGCTCCTCCTAATGGTAGGCTTCATTCTCTACCCCTATTTGACATCCACTGCATCCGGGTATTGGATCTAGGTGGTGGCATAGGTACAAAAAACCTAGGTTTCTTGAAACCTTTAGATGAAGATCCTTGGAACTGGGGGTACATCCTCTTGTTCTGGGTCTGTCTCTTCTCTGCTACATACCTTTCTACCCTTCTGATAGACTCCACGAAGGTAGCAAACCTTTCCCTATTCTCTAGGGTAGACACAGGAGTAGTCAATTCAGCGTTTAACCCTTTCTCAAAACGCCTAATCCTTTCTTCATCTGTGGTCGCCATGTGCGGACAGAACCGCAAGAGCTCCATGAACTTAGCCTCGTACTCGCTAACGTTCATTGGACCTTGTCTTATCCTCTCGAACTGAGAGATTTTCTCATCCAGAAACGTCTTAGGGAAATATCTGTTGATAAATTCCCGTCGAAAAACCTCCCATGCAACCTCCACACCAGGCCTCTTCTATTCTTCCATGGTCCACCAATGACCAGCACTTCCCTTGAGAAGATACACAACATGTCTAACCTTCTCAGCTTCTGGGATGTTCAGGATTCTAAAGGCCTTCTCTAGTTCAGTTAACCACAGGTCGGCATCTGTGGGATCAGTTGTTCCAAAATACTATGTGGCTCTAACTCAGCGAAGTCATTCAAACATCTTGCCTATTCCTTGTCCTTCAGGTTGGGTAGGTGCCCTAGGTGCAGGCATAGGTATCCCATCAGTTATGTGTGTCATGGCAGTCATAAACTGCCCAAACATGGTCTGGACGGATGGGTTCCCCATGTCAGTTGGATTGAACTGGGGTGATTCAGGCACAAGTTGCTCTATCTCTGGGTTTCTTGCACCTTCTCTGGGTGCAGCAACACTACTCTCTGCAACATATTCCTCGTGTGGTCCAGACATCCTTAGTCTTATCTTCTTCTCCTGAGGAGCAGAAGACACTATCAGACATACTAGAAAGCACTAGAACAGACTCAACATCCTAAGTCCTATGTCTTTGTAGACTTAGAGAACCTAGAGCTCTGATACCACTAAATTGAAACGATCGAATCACGAAAAACAAGATCAACAAATGCGGAAGCGATTAGCAGCGGAATTATCAAATATCACTAAAAATTAAAACCTTTTTGTAAAGAGATCTTCAAACGATAAAAACTCTTTCATAAAGAAACATGATAAGTTATTTACAAACTGATCCATCATTACATCTCTGTAATAAACACATCTCGAGAATTACTACATCAACCACCTTGTAAACTGTATAAGGTAAGATAGAAAATCTCGAGGCATCATGCCAAAATCTCAGATATACTGACTCCTAGGACCTGAGAGTGCAGAGACGACACATAGGACATACTATCTACAAGACTTGACAGTCAATGTCTCCACCTGAGGATCACTGTTGTCCCTGAGATTGTTGTTGCTGCTGCTCACTCACTGATGGGTTCCTTCGTCCTCGGCGTCTACCTAAAAAGTTGAATCCCACAAGGGTGAGACAATTGAATAATTGTCCCAGCGAGAGTTATAACTCTCCACCAGAAGCTTTGTTATTGCAATGATGGAATAACATAAAGCAGTAGAATTATAAATATTCGACAGCAGGTTTAACATTGTGTAAACTGAGTGAAGCATCATTCTTATAAGTAATCATTTCAATTATAACTTAATTGAATGACAAGACATATAACAATAAGGAATATGAAGAACGTGTATACTAGTTACTTAACTAGAGCACTATAAACAATGTATCATCAATCATTGTTTCTCGTAGTTCAACCTAAGAAAATATGCTATGCGGCTGATTACATTTTACAAACATATTTATGCCCTGAGGAGATGAGTTACACCTCTCATACTCCAACCGACCATCACTAGATCGCAATCGGTACCATACATAGGTCATCAGGATTGCCGGATTCCTATGACCTCATCTCTCCTCAGTCAGTATGAGGAACATCATGCAGGACATCTTGTGTCTCTGCTATCATAGCTTTCCAGGGTATTCTGGCAACTTCACAATTTAGAGTTACAGTGGCGTTCTGTACTCTCCTTGTCATCGAGGGATTTCTTGCTTATCTCTCATCGATGCGCCATTAACAACATCATCGGGAGATTAGTGATACATCATCCTGGCATAAACATATAATGAAGGATTGAGATATTAATGGTACATCTCCTATCAAATCCAACATTAGGACGTAAGGATATTCACATCCATAACCCCCACATACTCAAAAGTATGCTCTCCAGGAGTTCTCTTATGAAAACCTGTTTCACCATCATTTAATTTCTGACAATGATGGATCTATGGTCAGGGCTCTACATGATATCATTATACTTGATTATTTAAGTACATTATGGCATTCTTTAGCATCAAGCATGTTTTCAAACATAAATCAATAAAACAAATGCTATAAAGAAAGACTACTATTTGTATCAAGTTAACATCACATACTTTTAACATTGGGATATCAATCCCTAACCATCTCATCATTGTGATTCAGGAATGTGGGTATTCAAACCCTTGAATCATCATAACACTTGTTACCAAATAACATCTTATCATCCAGTCATTTTAACAGTATGACTCTTTATTATAACAATGTGTATATTTCTCATGGCTCATTCAACCTATCAAGCTCATATGTTACCGCTCACCAGGTAACATGGCATATCATTATACTTGAAGTATGTAAAGTGTTTTCAATGCATATAACATCATAACCCTTACCTAGATATGATCACCTCTTTATGAAAACCTGCATGATTAACATTTACTGATAACATGCACATTGTAACTATATCAACACAATACAAGTTCTTTTCAATTTAAATATAGGATACCATGGTCTTGCTATCTTGCACGGTCGTGTAATAGTAATCCACCACGGTCGTGCTTCATTACATGGTCGTGCAACAAAGGATTCACCATAACCGTGTCATATTACCATGGCTGGTTTCTAGGGTTAGGATTCTCATTCAATCCAATTAGAGTTATTCATCCTCTTAGCTTGATTAAGAGTAGCGATTCCTTATCATACTTCAATCATAGAATTCCATACTTAAAAGCATAACCCAAAATTAGGGTTTACTTGTTCATATCATCACATCACCCCAGATTAGGGTTTACTGTTCATGTTACATCACATTACCTTAGATTAGGGTTTACTATTCACATTACATCACATCACCCTAGATTAGGGTTTGCTATTCACATTACATCACATTACCCTAGATTAGGGTTTACTATTCATATTACATTACTTTACCCTAGATTAGGGTTTACTATTCACATTACATTACTTTACTCGAGATTAGGGTTTACTATTCATATTACATCACTTTACCCTAGATTAGGGTTTACTATTCACATTACATCACTTTACCCTAGATTAGGGTTTACTATTCACATTCATTACTTTACCCTAAATTAGGGTTTACTATTCACATTACATCACATTACCCTAGATTAGGGTTTGCTATTCACATTATAATGAATTGAGATCATACTATTATCATGTATGGAGATTAATTCCATTAATGCCCTCAAATTAGGTTAAGATTCATTAATCATCATTATTAGGGTTTCCATGATCTCACTATGAAGGATCATACCCTAAGTATGTGTATTCATACATATTGGAAATATATTACTTGATTCTCATACATATGGGGAGTCTTCTCTCTCCTCTTACTAATAGATGATGTTACATCTCTCTTGGTCAGACTAAGTCAAATCAACTTTGATAACATGAGTCATGCCATCACCCTTATGGTCATTAGGGTTTGCTTGATCAAGGGTATTAGTCATACTAACCCACTAAGGGTACTCTGGTAATGTTCACCATTGACCATAACATGTATCAATCAACTAATTACTTGTTCCCTTAATCACTTTAGGTTCCTTTAGGGTTTAGGTTAATCAACTATTAAACTATCTTGACCTCTAAGGCATCAAACGTTTTTGACCTTAATAGACCCCAAACGGTTTTGCACTTTCAACCTCCAAACGGTTTTGAAACCGCATGGAGTTGTTGACCGTTTGGTACCTTTGACTTTCAAGATCGCATGGCCAAGTACACACTCAAGACCGTTTGCCCTAGGTGAGGTGAAGATCGTTTGGTCTCGTTGACCGTTTGGCCAACTTTGACTTTTGAAACCGCATGGACAAAACGATCTTGAAACCGCATGGCCACCAAACGGTTTGAAACCGCATGACCACCAAACGGTTTTGGGATCGTTTGGTCCCAAACGGTCTTGAGACCATTTGGCCCCAAACGGTCTTGAGACCGTTTGAACTCAAACGGTCTTGAGACCGTTTGGTCCAAACACCTCAAAACCGCATGGACCAAAAAGTGTGTCAACTCTTGTTTTCAATGTTGAACCCCTCAATCAACAATGCACTTGTTAACCATTTATCAATTGGGTTAATTAGGTCAACCCTCTACTGATTTTACACTCAATTAACCCTCAATTGATCACCAATTCGGGCTTGGAACAAGTGAATTAGGGTTTGGAATCGATCACCCTTCAACATGCATCAACATGAGTCTAATTGATGTTGAGACTATTGAACCATCATTCAATTGGGTCATGACCTGACCCGAAACGGTCTTGGGATTGTTTGGACACCCTCCAAACGGTCTTGAGACCGTTTTCTAAAGTCCACATCAAAAACTAACTCAACCTATTAAGGTTTGGACCATAGATTTGATCATTAGGTCACTAATCGATTATATTTTAACTTATTGTCTTTCAATCTTCAACCACTTAACCATAGTCAACCCTAGACCTCCAAACGGTCTTGGGTGACCTCCAAATGGTTTGGAAACCGTTTGGACATCCTCCAAACGGTCTTGATACCGTTTTCCCATGATGTCATCAACAACCAAGTCATTCACTTAAGGGTTGAACCCTAGGTTTGGTCACCAAATCAGCACTTAATTTCTCAACAACTTGATATGATTGGACCCTCAATTGGTCAACCCCACTTAACCCTAGACCTCCAAATGGTCTTGGGTTATCACCAAATGGTCTTGAGACCGTTTGGGTGATCCCCAAACGGTTTTGAAACTGTTTGGGCCACTCAACCCAAACTTCAACATGATGAACTTATTGAAATCAGCAATAGACCCGATTAGGGTTTAGGTGAGTATAGTGCCTTCAATTGGTGATTCTCTTGGAATTCGATGATGATTTTTGGTGGGTGATTAGTCCATAATATATAAAACAACCCTCCAAACGGTCAATGCTTGGTCAACACATCCAAACGGTCTTGAGACCATTTGCTCCAAACGATCTTGTGAAACTATTTGCCCTCCAAACGGTTTTGAAACCGTTTGCTTCCAAACAGTTTTGCAAACCGTTTGGGCAAGAGGTGGAGGACCGTTTGCTAAAGTAGGATCAGGATGAACTTTGGAATTAACGCCACCTTCTTATACCTCAAGAACATGGACTGTTCTTTATGGTTTTGTTTGCAAGAACACATAGAAGTGTGAAAGAAAGGAGAACAAGCAACGTTTTCAAGGAAAGAAGATGCATAACAAAACTTTAAGGTTTAGAGTTATAAAACCCACCTCTAGGACTGATCCAGAGCTCCAAGCTTCGTAGCTTTAATGGTGGCTTGAGCTCCACAGGTCATCCAAGGTCCGTTCCTCAAGAATTGGATGGAGAAGATGGCTAGAAAGAAGATTTGTGTAAGAAAAACTAACAAACCAACCTTGTAGCAAGATTTCCCCCATGAATCCGAGCTAGATGGTGATCAAAACTTACCCAAATCATCTTGGTCGTTCTCCTCTGCTCCTGAGCTTCTCCTTAGTCGGCCAAAGCAAAGAGATAAGTGAAGGAATGAAGGGAAACGATCCCTTGCTTTGTGAAAGAGATGTGCTTATTTTATATATTTTGGGTATATTTTCAAGGCAAGGAAGGTTATTTCCTTTATTTCTCAAATAGGTCCTTCTCCCCTCCTTTGCCACGTTTATCCCTTATTATCACATGCAAAACCCCTCTCTCAACAAAGGTTAAGGAAAAAGGAACCAAACACCTTACTAAGTTATACATGTATAAAAGGCCATTTTACTTAAAACTTGGTCATTTAGATATAAGGATTATCTTTCTTATTTGATTACTCAAATGAGGTTCCCTCCTCATTATCTTTGCTCTACTTTATGTCAAGAGTAATGAAAGATACTCTAGAGGGTATATTTTACATGTTGCACCCTATGTTTTGGGTAAATTGCACTTTACACCAAAACTAGGTTTTAAAGCACAAGGATTGCTCTACAAGCTATATCTTGGTGTCCAAGCTTGGAGAATCCATATAACTACATAATATTCATTCTAATGATGTATCATCATCATAGTAACATCTTAACATGTGCAATTTGCAAGTTAACCCCTTTAGTTTGGGTAGTTTGCACATTAGTCCATATTTAACAAAACAGTATTACAACATTGTTCAAAAAGGATAGAAATGGAAATATATGTTCCTCAGGAGCTTTAATCACATATCAAAGGATAACCACAAGCATCTAATCACATGTATTAAGAAAAACACCTAGAGTTAGTTCATAACCCAGGTCAGGGATGTTACAGTTTCGTCATAGTCAACACCTTGAACTTGTCGAAATCCCTTCACAACCAATCTGCCTTTATAAGTTTGCACATTACCATCCATGTCGGTCTTCTTCTTGAAGACCCACTTGCACCCTATGGGTTTTACCCCTTCGGGTGGTTCCACCAAAGTCCATACTTTGTTTGAGTACATGGATTCCATCTCGGATCTCATGGCTTCAAGCCATTACTCAGAATTTGGTCCCTCCATAGCCTCTATGTAGGTAGTTGGATCATCATCTATGATCAACTCACCACCTTCCTGAGTTACAAGGTATCCAAACCTCTCAGGTTCAAGGCGGGTCCTACTAGATCTATGAGGTCCTTGTGTTACCTGAGGAGAATGAGATTCCACAACACCTTGTGAATCTCCATATTCCTCTCGTACATCTATCGGTTCAATGTTTTCTTGTTGGGCTTGAACCTCTTCAAGCTCTATTTTCCTCCCACTGCTTCCTTTGGAAATAAATTCCTTCTCTAGGAACACAGCTGTCCTGGCAACAAACACTTTGTTGTCAGTAGGGTGGTATAGATAATATCCCCTTGTTTCCTTGGGGTATCCAACAAAATAACATTTATCGGATTTGGGTCCAAGATTATCAGGAAACATTTTACTAACATAAGCCTCACAACCCCAAATCTTTAGAAAAGACAAATCGGGACGCTTCCCAATCCATATCTCATATGGTGTCTTTTGAACCGATTTAGATGGTACACGGTTAAGTGTAAACGCGGCGGTTTCAAGAGCATAACCTCAGAAAGAAATTGGAAGATCAGCAAAACTCATCATTGATCGCACCATATCCAACAATGTGCGATTCCTTCTTTCAGACACACCATTATGTTGTGGTGTTCCAGGCAGAGTCCATTGTGATACAATACCACGGGCTCTCAGAAGGTCCTCAAACTCCTGGCTTAAGTATTCTCCACCTTGCTCGGATCAAAGTTCCTTAATACTTTTACCAAGTTGGTTATGTACTTCATTCATGAAATCCTTGAACCTTTCAAGGGTTTCCGACTTATGTTTCATCAGGTACACATAGCCATACCTACTGAAGTCATCAGTAAAGGTAATGAAGTATTGATACCCACATCTGGCATTAGTTCTAAAAGGCCCACATACATCAGTATGTATGAGTCCTAATAGATCACTAGCTCTCTCACATTTACCTGAAAAGGGAGTCTTGGTCATCTTGCCCAATAAACAAGATTCACATGTCTCTATTGATTCATAATCAAAAGAGTCTAGATAACCATCTTTATGGAGTCTAGAAATAAGCTTCTCATTTATGTGCCCTAGACGACAATGCCAAAGATATGTTTCGTTTGAGTTGTTGAGTTTTTGCCTTTTGGTGTTTACGTTGTATACACTTGTCTCCAAATCTATCAAGTATAGACCATAAGACATTGGGGCACTGCCATAAAAGATCCCATCTTTAGAAATGGAACATTTTCCATTCTTAATAAGAAATTCAAATCCATCTTTGTCCAAACAAGAGACAGAAATGATATTCCTATTTATGGCAGGTACATAATAGCAGTTCTTCAACTCTATTATTATCCCACTTCTTAGAGTTAACCCATAGGTTCCTACGGCGTTGGGGGAAACTCTTGCCCCATTGGCAACACGTAGTTCAACCTCGCCTTTCCCCAAAGGCCTACTTCTCTTAAGATCCTTCAAATTTGAACAAATGTGAGATCCGCATCCGGTATCGAGTACCCATGACGAAGAAGTAGTAAAGTTAATCCCTCTCATGTATACACCAGAAGTAGAGATCTCTATCTCTGACTTCTTCTTCCATCGTTCCTTCCATCCTCTCTATGTAGAAGAAATCAATTTGGTGAGAGAACCCTTCTCTCCCTTACCTTTCATTCCATTGATCTCTATCAATGAACTTTCTTTCTTCTTCACCAATGCTTTAAGCGTACATAGAGTGGATTCTAAGGCTTCTGGTATATCTGGATTGTGCAGAACACTTCTCACAGTCCTCAACCAGTTATGGAATTTATTCTCAATTAATTTGCCCATTATAAAAGATGATTCCTTTACCATTCTACAAGAGAAAATTGCATTTGTCAAAACTCCTTTTGATTTGATTTGAATAAAATTTGACGATAGTTAATTAGGCCTTTAATTAATTACCACTCCCACTATTTTGACTCAAATTGACAACCCTCACCATCAATTTGGAAGATTGCAGCGTACAATCTTCTAGTGGGTCAAGATCCTGAAATCCTCTGAGCCATGGACCAGCTTGGGATGTCACCCACAACTCAGATCTTCCAGGTACGCAACTCTTGCCAATTGCATCATATGCAACTCTTGAAAGATGTCATATGCAACTCCTTGCCATGATCATCTCCATGCCTCAAGGTGCTAGATCCTATCTAGGTCACCTTGTTAAGTCCAACCCAAAGCCAACACGATGAACATGCACCCTGCTTGGGCAGACCCACACATTCATCCTTCACGGTTCCACGAGATAGACGATGCACCACGCTTGGGCGTGCCCACACTTGGTCGATCAATCTTTTCACATGTATCACATTTGGAAGGCATCTAAAACTTAATATTTAATGAGGGATTTGGTTTTATATACATATACATATCCAATCACCACAATATATAGTACGTATCATATACATGCTATATCCCACAGAAAACATGTGAAATGATAAAAGCAATGATTATGGCCATCCTATTGTGATTCCTCGAGCCAAGAGGAATCACAGTCATCTAGGTCTACATCACATGCAACCTGTACAAGATGAAATCTGTGCCTGCCTTTCTGGGTTTGATCAGCTCATCTCCATGATTGATCGGCTCGCCATCAAGTTGGTTTTTTGGGTGCCACCAGCTGATCGATTAGCGCCTCCATCCGATCAGTTCACTGGTCATTGTGCATCTCATAAGGTCGCCACCCACTCATCTCGCTCCTCAAACCGGTCGTCTGGATCACCAACCGATTGGTTCACGCCTTGAATCGATCATCTCAGCTTGTCCGCCATTCTTTGACATAATAGGAAATAAAATCCATCCTATTTACAATTGAATAGTGAAACCCCAAGTTACATTCGGGGGGAGCAAAGGAAGGAAAGAAGTCTCGAATTATTTCAAGTTACATCAGGAATAGGAGAAAGGGAATCAGTGCGCAGACCAAGATGCAAGCAACCACATACAACCACACACAGATATAGGGTTTACAGGCCATAACCATGCTACACATCCACCACAAAATCCATTTAAGGGCGACGCGTATCGAGTGCATTAATATTACATATCATATATGTATATTTGGGATTTGTGGATTGGACATGCATAAAGCCAATTTTATTCGCATCGTATGCAATAAATAAAGGCGACAAACCAAAATTGATCATATCGATAATCCTAAAATATAGAGAAGTTGACGTGGCTCTGATACCACTGTTGGGTTTTATGGGAGGCAGAGAAGCAGCGAAAACAAAAATTTTCTCCCCAAAACCCAGAACAAAAGGAATCACGTCAACATCTATACAATAGGAAAGATGGTTTGTGGATACATACCTTGTCCCGAGGCTTTCTCGGTGATAGTACCTCGCGCCTTGTGCGGTCTTCACCTCCGGTCTTAGACGGTGTCTATGCAGCTCGTGGTCGCACCGGGTCTGAAGACTTCTGGTCTCACCGGGACTGTCCGGATTGACAGTTGTCCTCCGAGCGACAGAGGTCTCCCGCCTCTGCAGTCATCCACATGGACTGCCTGGAACTCCGATCTCCTTGTCCCACAAGGAATCGAAAGGAGTCGCACCCTCCTGTCGGCGTACTAGTTGCCAACACACTCTCCTACTACCAGTCGCTTTCTGCAATTGTCTTTCCCTTATTGTGCCTCCCATTTCAGGTAGCACTTGCTCGGGCTCTCTCGGTTATCAAAACCAGAGAGAACGACAACTTTGCAGAGCAACTGGTTTGTACGAAGTTGTACTTTGAGAAGCCCCCAATAGCCCTATATATAGGCAGTTCATGGGACATGGTTCTCTATCCCGGGCAATATGGGACTAAAGTAGGAGTAGAAGGGTTCGAGATTTTCAACAAAAAACAACCAACTCGCAACCTGAACCGATTGTTTCACAAATGAAACGGTAGGTTGGGGATCTGAGCTGGTCGGTTGACACCTCAACCGATCGGTTGGGACCCATGAACCGGTCAGTTCACTTCTGAACCGGTTGGTTCATGGTCCTGATCAGTTCCCGATTGACTTTCCTTCTTTTGTTTCTAATTGGTATCGAATACCAATCCCTGTTCCGATCAAATTGGGCAAGTGAAACGAAAGGAAAATTCTCACCAATCTTACTTTCCCAACTTGCTTGGTTGCATCAGTTGAACCGATCGTTTCAACACTTGAAGCAATCGTTTCACCCTGACCTTGAGCCGATCGACTCACCACCTGAGCCGATCGGTTCACCAAGCTGAGCCGATCGGTTCATCACATGAGCTGATCAGTTGGGAGTACAGATTGTGTAGAATCAGTCAATTGTGGTTTCAATCAATCCGATACTCTAACCAATCAGTCCTACACCTTGAACACTATGATACTGAGCTATCAATTGATTGAGTGTTTAAGTGAACTACTAAACTCCTTTAGTAATAAATCTAAACATTGTTTTTGGACAAAACTCCTTTTCTAGGTTAAATCCTATGTGTGTGACCCTGCAGGTCCATTTCACGTTGGTAGTGAAAGTCCATAACACTTATGACTTCACAAGCAAAGAGCGGTGTGCCTAGTCACACATCAGTGCTACCCAAGTGAAATAGAAAGTTGGAGAACAACTTTCAATCCTAAAATCCGTGAATGGTGTTATAGTGAATGTATAATTCCTTTTTCGCTGATATCCAGAATGAACTCGAGGCATGGAACAGTCATCCTGTCAACATTCATTCATTTCCTTGATCTCAGAGCAGACTGGGTGAGATGTGTGTGACATCAATATCACATATTGATTCACACGTGCATGCACATGCCTTTCTCAATCCTACTCATTAAGTGGCCAAGGACATCAAACTCCCTCAGGAGGGACAAATCCCATATCTATCACTTACCCCTCAAAAGCCCCATGTGTCAAAGCCACCCAATCATCACCTTTATAACAACCCATGTTTCAAGACTGCGTTTGATGATGTCAAAGTGTACCCAACGACATGTGTTAAGTGTAGTGATTTTAGGTCTAAGAATCACACTCACCACCATCACTGTGAGAGCTGACTGTGACTACCAAGTCATGGTTCCATGTGTCACTCTCACAGTGGGTCTGTCCGGTACCTTGTTCTCTAACAAGTACCTATGTGCTTGGTTTGATATCACTATATCATGACTAATGAGATTCTATCATCAACCAACACACAATCTAGTCTTCAATGTTATTGATGTCTATGGTTATTTCCACAATAACAACCGAATAGGGACTAACAAGAACGTATACTCTTAACATTTGTATGATCTCATCGTTTAGGTCCTCAACCCAAAAGCATATGTCATTGAGTAAAACAATTCTTTAGACATCTATCATGTTACACCATCATCTCAGAAACAGTTTAAACATATAGATCGGAAATTACCTTTATTATTATTCAAATCATTTACAAAGTATCCCATTAAAATCATCATATGACTTTCTCTATGGGCATACATACCAACAGGTGTTACCATTCATATTATCAGTTCCCAGTTATTGCCTACATGAACACTTTACTGTGACGTTACAAATATATTTAGCAATCTTTACTCAAATTACTGTAATGTTTTAAGGGTTGCAATCTGTCCATACAACAATCTGTACAACTGTTGCTACAGTTACATAACAATCTGATTTCATTTATATCTTGCTGCCACATTCCCATTTATATTTAATTTTACTACCATAACATACAGCATAATCCCCGTTGACCTCATATACCTCATTATTAACCATTTTCACTGAACAACATACTTACTCTCCTAGTTTGCCATAACCCAATTTACATCCTAAACATGCAGTACTTTCACTTTATATCCAGCTATCAATTCCATTGTGCTTTTAGCTTTCTTGCACTCATTACCTTCTTAAATGGTTTAGAATTTGGAAGTAATTGTCATCGATTTGAACCAAGACCCAGAGCAGCAATGCGTTCATGTCAATGCAGTGGTTGTTGTAGATGAAGGCTTCAATGTCGTTCATGCATCACAGTCAGCTCACGTTGTTGTGTTGACAGAGGATGATATAGAGCATTCATCTACAAGTCAAACCCATCCCAATTTCCAAAATACACCCGATAATATCACAACTTCCAATAGCATACCAACACCTGAGATAGGCCTAAAGTTTCCAAGTATAGAACGAGCGAGGCAGTTCTATGAGGCGTATGCAGACGCTTTTGGATTTGGTATCAAAATCTCACACTCACATAAGGATAGACATTGCAATGAGACCTCAAGGATCATGTTCTTTTGTATCAAGGGTGGGATGCCACCAGACAACTACAAGGATTCTCTATACCGGTACAAGCCAACTGCACATATAGAATGCAAATCTTATGTTAATCTGAAACGCACAATATTAGGGGAATATCAGATTTCTAATGTTAACATTCAACACAATCACCAAATTCTTCCCAACCACATGATTAGGCATCTTCCATCCAAGCGAAAAATATTGTAGATGTCCACAGGCGTATTGACTTCAATGATGCAGTAGGCATTGACGCATCAAAAACTATGTCATCCTTAGTATGTGAAGCTAGAGGTTATGATAAACTTTCATTCACACAAAAGGACATGAATAACCATTTGCTTCATTCACAGAAGCTCTGCTTAGGGTAAGGTGATGTCCATGCAATACAAACATATTTTGTTCGTATGCAAAAAGAAAACATAGACTTCTTCTACGTTCTAGACTTGAATGAAGAAGGAGTTCTTTGAAATGTATTTTGGGCAGACACAAGGTCTTAGATTGCATACAAACACTTCGGTGATGTTGTTACCTTTGATACAACATACCTGACAAATAGATATGAAATGTCATTTGCATCATTCATTGGGATTAACTATCATGGTCAGTCCATCTTGCTCGGTTGTGGCATGTTATGTGAAGAAATAACAGATAATTATATTTGGCTTTTCCAAACTTGGTTGCAATGCATAGGTGAGCACATTATGACCTGCAGTTCCATAAATATTACTGTAATGTGAATTATGAACTGCAGTTTGACGCTACTATGTTCCAATGTAACATTTGCTGTCATTCATAAGTTGTCTCATGGGTTAATGTCGAACCTAGTTACCTTAATTATTTTTTTCTTTTAAAGTTTATGCATAACAGTTTCTTAATATGTTCAGTCTGTTACACTAACTAGCAATACCATGTTTTTCACACCACAATTGTCCTTTTCATTTTATTGTTCTGTATGTACACAATGTGTTACATCTCTGTATTTTCAAAGCTTCTCATTTAAATATTATCTAGGTGAATCACTCATCTTCTATTACATTTGATTGTCCATACATATTTTACATAAATTACATATTTCTCTTTAGTATAAATGTAATATTTCCATTATTCAGTTGGTTAGTTGTCTATTTGTTGGTTGATTCATCAAATACCTTCTTCAATCCACTGAGTTTGTCAAATGAACACCTCCTCCACAACAAGCACAATTCTACGAGATGTATTTCTACACATATATGTCATGCCATTTGTACAGTTGCACAGCTATTAGCCTCTAAATGTTGTTCAAGTAACAACATACTCTGCCTAGAATCAATGTTACACATTGAACATTATATATTTACTTATGATGAAAAATTGTTTCCATTAATTCTATGTCGGACCTTCAAGGTGACTTCAAAATTCACTTTTGAGGGTGAATCTTCCATAAAAGAAAAGCAGAGTAGACAAGATGTCTAGTAGTCTACTAGGAGAAAAGAGGAGCCAAGCGGGGGAGCCGGGCTCAAATGAACAAGAAGCTACAACTCAAAGTTTGATTCATGCTTTGCCAATGAGTGATTTTATTATTTGACTAGCCAAGTCCAGAATAAGATCACAACTGGGATTGCCACAAAGTGATTCAAATCTCTTTTATGAGATATCTGATGCGGACCAACTCACAACAGATACTTCACCCACCTCAGTTGTGTTATTGTATTTTAATTGTGCTCAGGAACTCCACCTAAGGGCATTGTAACTGATCAAGCACATCCTATAATAACGGTATTCGGTCCGTCTTTCCTAATGCAAGGCACCGTCTATGCCTCCGACACATTATGAGGAAATTACTTGACAAGTTAGGCAAAAATTCCAATGCATCACAACTAATCAAGAATGTTGTATACGAAATCCAACGATTGAGGCTTTTGAACAAAATTGGGAAGCCACAACATTGTCATGCAAGACAAATCAACAAGGTGGCTTTCTCACATGTACCACTTGCATCAAATGTGGGTACTTGTGTATGTTGACGACTTCTTCTGGGCCGACATGACAATAACTCAACAGAGTGAGTCTATCAAATTCTTTCTTTGACAACTATGTTAACTCTAAAACATTGTTGAATCAATTTGTCAATCAATACCAACGGGAACAAGAGGCATGCTTGGAGGTAGAGCACCATTCCGATTATGATGATCTATACAAGGTTTTTCAATTAAGGAATGATTTTTAGATTGAGATAGATGCTAGAACTGTTTACACACATAACATGTTCAAAAAATTCCAAATTGAGTTACAAAGAATGATGTATTGTGAAACTTTCATATTGAATAATATATCCACATTATCTACTTTTTGTGTTAATGAGCAATGTAGGGTGTGCCTAACTGAAACCGAATCTAGCCTTGTTCAAAAATAGTTTGTAGTCATATATGACTCAACCTAGGACAATGTGTTATGTAGTTGTCGTTCATTTGAATGCAAGGGCCTAATGTGCATACACTTTCTCTGTGTTCTTATTAGGAATTGCATGGTAGATAGGTTGCCCATGCAATATGTGTTATCGAGGTGGAGGAAGGACACCACAAGAGATTTCGGTATTGCTGGTACAAAACACACAGACATGAGTACGGAGTCATCCGCAAGAGCAGAAGATATCGCAAACATGTGCCAAACATTTGTTGCCACAACCAGGGTTTCTGAGCACCACTATAATCTTGTCAGGAAGGCAGTTGTCATAGTAATACAATCCTGCAAAATAGAGCAATGACGACATCCTAATACCAGTGTAAGTACATCATATATTACTTCATATGCATAGATGTGGTGTGGTACACTTTCATCCATTTTTTACAATCCATCAGCCACTCACTTAATCTTTATAACATGAAAACTAAATTGTCTACAGTTATTCCATGAATCATACATTTATGCACTACTATTTTCCTTAATTTTTCTACTGTTAGGTCACTTTTTTCACGACATTTTGGACCACTGCAATTTTAAAATGTTGTATACCACCAATTGACTTGTTCTACTACCGTGTTGCACAAATCGGTAGTTTTGTTATTACCTAGTTTTAGTTAATAGTCCCACTATCGGTATGTATTGTATGGATCATATGTTTACAGGAAACTATATCGTTCTTCTTGTATGTACTTTTGCTTATCACTTTACCCAATACTTTTCAACATAGGAAGCCCTTTACTCTAAAACACTCCATATGCTTGTTCTATCTATAAAGACTGATGTTTAAATTATTTCAGTTAATGTTCTTTAAAATTTCTTTATAATCTTTAATCATGCTTAACACCTCTACTAATCACAACCTCGCACATATTTTTCTCATTGCCATTCAATGTTTTCTGTTTGTTGTACAAAGCTACTCTTTTTATATGATCTACTTCATTTTTAAAGGTATAAAGCCAATCTTTTGATGATGTTAATGTCATAAAAGACCCAAGCACTGCTAAAAAGATTGGAAGGCCTCCCTCTATGCGTAAAAAAAGCTAGAAAGAAATGCAAGCTGTCAAGAAGACATCTACTGCTACTGCTCAAACCAAAAATAAAGGGAAACAATCTACAAAGCAAACCAAGAGGGCGTTCAACGCAAATAGTTACAGAAGCAGTTAATGTCCTCCTCATCAAGAAATACGGTTACCTACGGATCTACCACAACAAACTTACATTCCTTCACACCTAGTTGCTTCATGGCTGAAATTAATGTCACAACGAACATAGTTTGGGTCGCTGTATTGTTTTGTTTATTATTTTTTCATTGTGTGTGGAGTTTTTGATAGTATACATTATTAGCTATATCCCAATTTAAAGACATGTGTACTACACCTCCATCCAAAAACATTTCGTACCCTACAAAAAAAACTTTGTAATCATATCCCAATGTCACATGTAAACCGTTGTTCAAATGTAAGTAATTGTAATTTTCACATTTAGGTTATACAATGACAACCTGCTTGTAGTTGCTTGTTGGCGCACTTTCTTTACTTACTCAATTTATATTATACTACATCCCCGCGACTTCAACCCAACGATTTAATTGCACCCCAATATTTCCCAATATCAATTTACCTAACATGTTTGATGCAATTTTTACCAAAATCCAACCACAACTTTATCACCACAGTCACACCTTCATAGATTCCTGTAATGTATACTCACTTCAAAAGTGCATCCAAATTGCAGTCCATATAGGTATAACACTAGAGTAGTAGCTTGTTTTTTCCATTTACCAAACAAGTCTACTATGACTACATCTATATCGTTTGTTATCGGACAACCATACATACACTGTTAATGCGCTTGGACGTACAATCACCCCATTTGCTCCAATCATCATCCAAACAAGTTTTTTACCACAAAAAACAAACACCTTCCCAGCATCCACCCATTGTTATTCCACAATTAGCTACCAACCCCTCAACAATAACGTGATTACATGTCCACCCAGTAAGCTTGTTGCCAAACAACCCCTCCCATACCCTTTTGTTGTCGTCGTTTGCTATTTTTTTCCCGTCATACCCGCCACACCCTGTTATGCAACCAAATCCTACACTTCCCCTTCATTCCATCTTTGTCGCATCACACCACTTCCCACTTCCCAGCTTCACGTAGACGCTAGGTTATTAACTCAACCTAGCTCATTGTTTTCTTGATCCACAACCATTCACCATACGTATGATTCTGTTTGACATTTTAGCACAACTGATACAATTCAAGTGTTGTGAACATCATAACCCTGCCAGCACATCACACCTATACCCTCACACAACCATGTTCATGAAAACACAACCAACTCAATATGTTGCTATCCCCAATCACCCCAACTGTTTCCCACTTATGTGAACATTTACAGTGTATATACATCACCACACACTATCATTTGGGTAAATTTTCATTGTCTTCATTTTATGCTGCCACTACATTACCACATTCAGTTGTGACCTTAAAAACTAGCCCTTTTACCAAAAGTTGTAAGCATTTAAAACCACTCAGTGAATAAGAACATCATGGAACAACCCACTTTGTTTGCTACATAGGCAACCATGCATTACCAGAAAAACATACTCATTATAGAAGAACACTTTCCCAAATTTTGCAAGTATGTACACCACCAATTCAGCCAAACAGATCAATCGACGATCCAAACTACAAATCCTGATACCATTCACTATATTAGATGAATCTACCAATATAATACTGAAAACTTATGCGTTACCAACGTTGCACAATTATATACTAATTCGACAGGACTTCACTGTCTATTGCCACCTACCTACTACACACAATACCATATAACTAATTCAGGGCATTTCATAGCACGGACCTCACCTAAATATTTTGCCCTTTTACACTTACACTACATTACCAAATTAACAATTTTGCAAGTATGTTACAAAAGAGCCCTTTATAGTATGTGTTGGGTTTTAGGGGAGGCAGAGAAGGCAGCGGAAACAAAAAAATTCTCCTCCCCAAACCCAGAACAAGGAAACACGTCAACATCTATACAATAGGAAGGATGGTTTGTGGAATCATACCTTGTCCCAAAGATTGCTCAGAGACAATACCTCACGGCTTGCGCGATCTTCACCTCTGGTCTTGGACGGTGTCTGTGCAGCTCCTGGTTGTACTGGGACTGATGACTCCTGGTCTCAACGGGAAAGTCGGGATTAACAGTTGTCCTCCGAGCGGCAGAAATCTCCCGCCTCTAAAGTAGTCCACACGGACCACCTAGAACTCCAATCTCCTTGTCCCACAAGGAATTGGAAGGAGTCGCACCCTCCTGTCAGCGTACTAGTCACTGACACACTCTCCTGCCACCAGTCGGTTTCTGCAGTTGTCTTTCCCTTGTTGTGCCTCCCTTATTGGCTAGCACTTTCTCGGGCTCTCTCGGTTACCAAAACCAGAGAGAACGACAACTTTACAGAGCAACTGGTTGCACTGAGTTGTTCTATGAGAAGCCCCCAATACCCCTATATATATAGGAGGGTCATGGGACAGGGTTCTCTATCCCGGGTAATGCGGGACTAAAGCAGGAGTAGAAAGGTATAAGATTTTCCACAAAAACAACCAACTGCGCAACCTAAATCGATCGTTTCATTTCTAAAATGGTCGATCAGTTGGGGACCTAAGCCGGTCGGTTGACACCTCAACCGATCGGTTGGGACCCATGAAACGATCAGTTCACTTCTGAACCGGTCGGTTCGTGGTCCTAATCAGTTCCCGATTGACTTTTCTTCTTTTGTTTCCAATTGGTACCAAATACCAATCCTTGTTCCAATCAAATTGGGCAAGTAAAATGAAAAGAAATTTCTCACCAATCCTACTTTCCCAACTTGCTCGGTTGCATCAGTTGAACCGACCGTTTCAACACTTGAAGCAATCATTTCACCCTGTCCATGAGCCGATTGACTCACCACCTGAGCCGGTCGGTTCACCAAGCTGAGCCGATCGGTTCATCACATGAGCCGATCGGTTGGGAGTGTAGATTGTGCAGAATCAGTCAATTGTAGTTTCAATCAATCTGATACTCCAATCAATGTGTCCAACACCCTGAACATTATGACATTGAGTTATCAATTAATTGAGTGTTTAATTGAACTACTAAACTCATTTAGTAATCAATCTAAACATTTTTTGTGGGCAAAACTCCTTTTCCAAGTTAAATCCTATGTGTGTGACCCTACAGGTCCATTTCACATTGGCAGTGAAAGTCCATAACACTTATGACTTCACAAGCAAAGAGCGGTGCCTAGTCACACATTAGTGCTCCCCAAGTGAAATAGAAATTTGGAGAACAACTTTCAATCCTACAATCTGTGAATGGTGTTATAGTGAATGTATAATTCCTTTGTCACTGATATCCCGAATGAATTCGAGGCATGGAACAGTCATCCTGTCAACGTTCATTCACTTTCTTGATCTCAGAGTAGATTGGAAGAGATATGTATGACATCAATATCACATACTGATTCACACATGCGTGCATGCCTTTCTCAATCCTACTCATCAAGTGGCCATGGATATCAAACTCCCTCAGGAGGGACAAATCCCATGTCTATCACTCACCCCTCAAAAGCCCCATGTGTCAAAGCCACCCAATCATCACCTTTATAACAACCCATGTTTCAGGACTGCGTTTGATGATGTCAAAGTGTGCCCAACGACATGTGTTGAGTGTAGTGATTTTAGGTCAAATAATCACACTCACCACCATCAATGTGAGTACTGACTGTGACTACCATGTCATGGTTCCATGTGTCAAACTTGCGGTGGGTCTGTCTGGTACACTTGTTCTCTAACAAGTACCTATGTGTTTGGTTTGATATCTCTATATCACGACTAATGAGATTCTGTCATCAACCAACACCACAATCTTGTCTTGTGTGTCATTGATGTCTATCTACCTTCCACAATGACATCTGACTAGGGACATAATAAGAATGTACAAACTCTTAGCATCTGTATGATCTCATCGTTCAGGTCCTCAATCTGAAGGCATACGTCATTGAGTACTGTCATTCTCTAGACATTCAATCTGTTCTATCACTATCTCATATAACCAAACCAGAAAGAATTGGAAGCTTGCCTTTGATGTTTATCAAATCAATCTTAATTTATCCCACCAATCATCCCATGATTGGCTCTCAGGGCATACATACCAACAGACTCCCACTTGCACTGCGAGCAAATCACCCTTGAATCATATTCATAGTGATCTTCAAACATGTCCCACATGTTACTCTGCTCTAGTGCGATCATAGTGAGTAATGGAAACACCTTGCCAAAGTCAGTATAAATTGCATGTCTCACATCTCTTCACTGTACGTCACACGTATGAGACGGAGTTTCCGTAATATGCGATCTAGTATTCCTTTGCTAACCTTTAGCCACATTGCATGATCAAGGATTCCATACTTGTCATCAATGAGCGGAATATCTATAAGTTCATCTCATGAACTTCCAGATCCATATAGTATCCACTTTTGTTCTCTAACGCATAGATACTTGACATTTCCTTTTAAATGGTTTTATAGGAACACTTCCAATTATCAACAAACTTTCACTTTTATATATCCTATATATATTTTGCGATTAATTTTCTGTCCTTTCGGAAGTTCGCATCAATGTAACTATTTACATTGAACTCTTCCTTATCTCCATAGAACTAGCACTTCTCAAGTACTTATCAAGTTCTCATGGTATTCCAGTAACCCTTACTGGAAGTAGACAGACATCCACTTGTCATGTCTCACATACGAGTTATCAGGATGAACACATCATATTGCCATGTCCTACATACAAGATGATGAATGCATATTGTTCTTGCCATGTCGATACATGCAAGATAATGGGATGATTACATACATGATAGATCCATATATATTCTTAGTGTTCCCATTCTTCATAAGAATTGGACACTTGGCCTTGGGATACTAACTCCATGTAACATGGACAAGTTTTCTCCCACTGAATATGTGCATACTGAACCCTTCAGTACAAATTGCCAATGTATGCTTTCTCTTTTCAAGTCAAAAGGTTTTCGAGAACTATCTCTATAGATCTCTATTCCTATCACATAGGAAACATCTCTATCTTCCTTAAAGATAATTTCCACTTTTAGATTTCCATTCTAGAACATTTCCATTTCACATCAACATGTGGAATGTGAACACACTCCCACTAAATAACAGATCCCTTCTTTATCTTTGACATATCAGTCAAACCCTTTGACTATATCATCAAAGTAAAGATCCACTTCTGAGTTGCTTGTACTCAATCAATCACATTGATTAGTCCATTTTAACTTATAGACTTCATTTGCATTAGTGGATTCATAAACCTTAGAGGTTGTGTCACGTACACATCCTTGTTTTATTCCTCATAGGAATGCGGTTTTAGTATCCATATGCCAAATACCTTAGTCATTAAGTTGCAAGAAACAAGCATCATCCTTCTCAAAATGTTATCCATGTGTCTTAACACTTAAGATTCATTTGCACTTATGGATTTCATCCAATGGGTGCTACCATCAAGGTCATACCTTATGGTTCACATGGATGTCATTTAGGATATAATGGTCATAAACCATAACTCAAAATTTGGTTCCTCATATTCATCTAGATAGTTGACTCATCACATGAACAACTCATCACATGATAAATGAGGTGTATCCGTCAAGGATATAAGAACTTACAACTCCTTGTGATTCTTAATGTCCTTTATTAGTGTGGGGTATTCTTTTATTAAGAAGAATTCAGTTATTTGATAATCATTCTCTAACTCCTTAGAGTATGATTCCTTCTTGATTTAGACATCACCATGCCATAATCATGAGTTCACTATGATGCACTATCATAATCACTCATAAGAATCTCAAACATTTGGTCCAAGTATTTCATTTATTGATCTCATCAAGAATTAACACTTTACCAAATTTGCACTTCATCTATGATAATCTTGAACACTTCAAGATATTCATATTGGTATATCTGTAAACACCATTTGAAGTATTAGCATTTGTTCCAATAGGTATGTAAATACATCACATGTATCATACCTAATAGGATAATCATTCTCCCACTTCTTTTAGTGAAGATTGATTAATCATGTCCAAGATATTCATGTCTCTTACTGGTTCTCTAACCAAAAGAGTCTAGATTTATCCATTACATGGAAACTAGAAATGAATTTCTCATGATTGATGCTAATTTGATTGTTTGAGTTATCTATAACTTTTAGGTATCATTTTATCTTATGCATATCAAATACCACAAGATAAACAAGGCACTGCCACATAGATCATATCTTTAGAAATTGAAACATCTCTTTATTGATTGCCATCATTGTCATACAATATGCAAAAATAAAGTGTTTCTATCTATTGGAAAATATGAAATAGCAGTTCATAACTGTATTACATGCCTTATAGGCTGAAAATAAACTAAAGTACTCCTATCTATGGAGGCAACACTTTCCCCAATCATTGAGTGCTTTACACTTTACATTTTGGTATCATATACCTCAAAAGTGTTACAAGTTTACTTTCATGACACCTTTAAGTGGAGACATCAGTCGCCTCCTTCTTCTTTTGTTCTTCCAGATAGAGAGGACAATTCCTTTTCCAATGTCCTGGCTTTTGACAATGGTGGCAATTGCCTTTCTTGGTAACACCTCCCTTGGCCTTGAGAGCTGAAGACGACTTGGGCTTTTGGCTAGCATCAAAACCTTTCTTAGCTTTGCCCTTTACCTTGCACTTGGACTTGCCTTTCTTTCTCGTGATCACCATCACAAACTTAGGCTTGACCTTCTTCATCTGTGTCTCGGCTGTCCTGAACATGCCCAACAACTCTGACAGTGACCTATCAAAGTTGTTCATGTTGTAGTTCATCACAAACTGACTGTAGGATTCTGGCAACGATTGCAGTATCACGTCAGTAGCCAATCTTGGCTCAGTGGAAATCCCAGTCTTGTCAGGTTCTCCACATACCCAATCATCTTGAGTGTGTGAGGACCAACTGGATCTCCTTCTGTCATGACATACTTGAACAATGACCTTGAGACATTGTATCTCTCTTGCCGTGCTTGATCTTCATACATGTTCCTGAGATGTTGAATCATCTCAATTACACCCATGTTCTCATGTTGTCTCTGAAAATCATGGTTCATAGAGCACAACATCAAGCACTTTGCATCAATGACATCATCAGAATGCTTCTTGTAAGCATCCCTTTCTGCCTTTGGTGCATTAGGAGCAGGTTCCTCTAGAATTGGAGCATCCAGGACATAGAGCTTTCGCTCTTGAGTGAGAACAATTCTCAATGTCCTATACCAGTCATGGACATTTGTCCCATTTAGCTTGTCCTTTTCAAGGACCGATCACAAAGAAAAGTGATTGTTGTTTGTTGCCATTTGTACTACAAAAGGAAATATGAAATTTTAATCCAAAAACTCATTTTTGACTTATTTGATTGATTTGAAAAGATGACGATATAATTAGGCCCTTAATTAATTATCGCTCCCACTATTTTAGTTCAAATTGATAACCCTCACCATCAATTCAGAAGATTGTAGTGTACAACCTTCTAGTGGGCAAGATCCTGAAATCCTCGAAGTCATGGACCAGCTAGGGCTGTCACCCACAAATTAGATCTCTCAGGTAGGCAACTCTTGCCAATTAAATCATATGCAACTCTTGATAAGATGTCATATGCAACTCCTTGCCATGATCATCTCCATGCCTCAAGGAGCTAGATCCTATCTACGTCACCTTGTTAAGTCCGACCCAAAGCAAACACAATGAATATGCACCCTGCTAGGGCAGACCCACACATTCATCCTTCACGCTTCCACGAGATAGGCGGTGCACCACGCTAGGGCGTTCCCACACTTGGTCGATCAAGCTTTTCATGTGTGTCACATTTTGAAGGAATCTAAAACTTAATATTTAATGAGGGATTTGGTTTTATATACATATACATATACAATCACCACAACACATAGTATGTATCATATACATGCTATATCCCACAGAAAACATGCGAAACGATAAAAGCGATGATTATGGCCATCCTAATGTGATTCCTCGAGCCAAGAGGAATCACGGTCATCTAGGTCTACATCACATGCAACCTGTACAAGATGAACTCTATGCTTTGCCTTTCTAGGTTTGATCAACTCATCACATGACTGATCGGGTCGCCATCAGGTCGGTCGGCTGGGTGCCACCAGTCGATCAGTTGGATCCTCCAACCGATCAGTTCGCTTGGTCATCGTGCATCTCATCATGGTCGCCACCCACTCATATCGCTCCTCGAACTGGTCATCAACCAATCAACTCACTCCTTGAACCGATCGTCTCGAACATCAACCAATCGGTTCATGCCTTGAACCGATCGTCTCAGCTGTCGTCAGGATGTCCTCCGTTCTTTGACATAACAAGAAATAAAATTCTATCCTATTTTAAATTTTAAAAAGAGAAACCTCGAGTTACATTCAAGGGGAGTAAAGGTAGGAAAGAAATCTTGAATTATTTTGAGTTACATCAGGAATAGGAGAAAGGGAATCAATGCGCAGACCCAGATGCAAGCAACCACATACAACCATACATAGATAGGGTTTATTGGCCATAACCACGCTATACATCCACCACAAAACTCATTTAAGGGCGATGCGTATCGAGTGCATTCATATTACATGTCATATATGTATATTGGGATTTGTGGATTTAGGATTGGACATGCATAAAGCCAATTTTATTTGCATTGTATGCAATAAATAAAGGCAACAGACCAAAATCAATCATATCGATAATCCTAAAGTATAGAGCAGTTGACATGGCTCTGATACCACTGTTGGGTTTTAGGGGAGGCATAGAAGGCAGTGGAAACAAAAAAAAATTCTCCTCCCCAAACCCAGAACAAGGAAACGCATCAACGTCTATACAATAGGAAGGATGGTTTGTGGAATCATACCTTGTCCCGAGGCTTGCTCGAAGACAATACCTCGTGGGTTGCGCAGTCTTCACCTCCGGTCTTGGACGGTGTCTGTGCAGCTCCTGGTCGCACCGGGACTGATGACTCCTGGTCTCACCGGGACTGTTAGGATTGACATCGGTCCTCAGAGAGGCAGAGATCTCCCGCCTCTGAAGTAGTCCACATGGACCACCTGGAACTCCAATATCCTTATACTACAAGGAATTGGAAGGAGTCACACCCTCTTGTCAGCGTATTAGTCACTGACACACTCTCCTGCCACCTGTCACTTTCTGCAGTTGTCTTTCCCTTGCTTTGCCTCCCTTATTGGGTAGCACTTGCTCGGGCTCTCTCGGTTACCAAAACCAGAGAGAACGATAACTTTATAGAGCAACTGGTTGCACTGAGTTGTTCTATGAGAAGCCCTCAATACCCCTATATATAGGAGGGTCATGGGATAGGGTTCTCTATCCCGGGAAATGCAGGACTAAAGAAGGAGTAGAAAGGTATGAGATTTTCGACAAAAACAACCAACTACGCAACCTGAACTGATCGTTTCATTTCTGAAACATTCGGTTGGGGACCTGAGCTGGTCAGTTGACACCTCAACCGATCGGTTGGGACCCATGAAATGATTGGTTCACTTCTGAAACGGTCAGTTCGTGGTCCTGATCAATTCCCGATTGACTTTTCTTCTTTTGTTTCCAATTGGTACCATATACCAATCCTTGTTCCAATCAAATTAGGCAAGTGAAATGAAAAGAAATTTCTCACCAATCCTACTTTCCCAACTTGCTCGGTTGCATCAGTTGAACCGATCATTTCAACACTTGAAGCAATCATTTCACCCTATCCATGAGCCGATCGACTCACCACCTGATCCGATCAGTTCACCAAGCTGAGCCGATCGGTTCATCACATGAGCCGATCGGTTGGGAGTGCAGATTGTGCAGAATCAGTCAATTGCAGTTTCAATCAATCCGATACTCCAATCAATGTGTCCAACACCTTGAACATTATGACATTGATCTATCAATTAATTGAGTGTTTAATTGAACTACTAAACTCCTTTAGTAATCAATATAAACATTGTTTGTGGATAAAACTCCTTTTCCAGGTTAAATCCTATGTGTGTGACCCTGCAGGTCCATTTCACGTTGGCAGTGAAAGTCCATAACACTTATGACTTCACAAGCAAAGAGAGGTGCCTAGTCACACATCAGTGCTACCCAAGTGAAATAGAAAGTTGGAGAACAACTTTCAATCCTACAATCGTGAACGGTTTTACAGTGAATGTATAATTCCTTTTTCATCGATATCCCGAATGAACTCGAGGCATGGAACAATCATCCTGTCAACGTTCATTCACTTTCTTGATCTCATAGTAGATTGGAAGAGATATGTATGACATTAATACCACATACTGATTCACACATGTTGCACGCCTTTCTCAATCCTACTCATCAAGTGGCCATGGATATCAAACTCCCTCAAGAGGGACAAATCCCATATCTATCACTCACCCCTCAAAAGCCCCATGTGTCAAAGCCACCCAATCATCACCTTTATAACAACCCATGCTTCAGGACTGCGTTTGATGATGTCAAAGTGTGCCCACGACATGTGTTGAGTGTAGTGATTTCAGGTCAAAGAATCACACTCACCACTATCACTATGAGTACTGACTATGACTACCATGTCATGGTTCCATGTGTCAAACTCACGGTGGGTCTGTTCGGTACACTTGTTCTCTAACAAGTACCTATGTGTTTGGTTTAATATCTCTATATCATGACTAATGAGATTCTCTCATCAACCAACACCACAATCTAGTCTTGTGTGTCATTGCTGTCTATCTACCTTCCACAATGACATCCGACTAGGGACATAACAAGAATGTACAAACTCTTAGCATCCGTATGATCTCATCGTTCAGGTCCTCAACATGAAGGCATATGTCATTGAGTACTGTCATTCTCTAGACATTCAATCTGTTCTATCACTATCTCATATGACTGAACCAGAAAGAATTGGAAGCTTGCCTTTGATGTTTATCAAATAAATCTTAATGTATCCCACCAATCATCCCATGATTGGCTCTCAGGGCATACATACCAACAATATGTTGTAATCATTTCAAATCACTTAGTATATATAGAACATCACGTAACAATCCACTTTGTTTGCTACATAGCCAACCATGCATTACCAGAAAAACACACTCATTGCGGAAGATCACTTGCAATAATTTCGCAAGTATGTACACTACCAATTCATACAAACATATCAATCGGCAAACCATAATACAAAATCGTTCCCATTCACTGTTTTAGAGGAACTTACCCATGTTATATTGAAAATTTATATGTTGCCAACACTGCAGACATATATATTAATTCTCCAGGAATTGCATGTCTATTACCAACTACCTGCTACACACAACAACATATACATAAATCATGGCATTCATAGCATGGACCACACATAAACAGTTTGCCCCATTTTAACAAAACAGCTTGATGCATTACATACATAGTTTGCTGCACATACAAAAAAATAGTGTTACAACCCACATTGAGGTTAGCTAGTAAGTACCTCGATTAGCATGAAGTACCTTGATTACAGATAAGTAACTTGTTAAACATCATGGTTAATCAAGATAAGCTAAGATGTGAATCGATAGTCGAGATTGATTCATCTAATGTAATTAATATTAATTGTAGTGTTAATTGTTAAGTTAATTACCTAAAATAATTAACCTAGATAAGATGGTCTAGTTGCTGTGTTTTTATGCCTTGAGGTTGGAGTGGATCTCGTGCTTGAAAATTTGCAAAAAGAATCACTCAATTTGGACCTATGAGGCAAAAGTTATGAAGGTTTGAAGGCTTTGGGTTTAATCTACAATTTTCCCAATTTTTAGCTATTAATTCCTTTCCTTTATCTTCTTCCTCCCCCGATCGATCGTAGAACCACTTAAAGTGGTGCCCAAATTAGCTGATAGAATAACAACAGGGGGGGGGTGAACGATGGGTGATTTCGAGCTCCTTAGCTCCGATCCGCAGGCGCCACCTTCTCCACCTTCCTTCTTCTTCCTTTCCCTTCTTCTTCCTTGCCTATCTGTGCCCAACCTGCTAGGGCAGCTGACCAGTTGCATGTGCGGTGCCCAACAGTGCTTCCCAACCAGTAGAGGAGGAAGGGCGGCCGTTTAGGGCTATAAAGGGAGCATATGAGCTCTGTCCATCTCCATCCTCTCCCTTTTTCCTATCTCCATCCGGAGCCCAACTAGAAAGGGTGGAACCCCTACCTAGCAGAAGCAGTTGCTACACAAAGCAGTGGCCATGGGTGCTAGGGCATGAGCTGCAGCACCAAGCCAGGCCATCAAGTATGGCCATGAGCCCAGAACTCAAATCCACAGCCGCCTAGCCGTGAGAAACACTCAACTGAGCCTTTCCTCAACCTATACGTGAAGTAGGTTTGTTCCAAAGAAATTCCAAGGTAGAAGAAGACCTGCTGATGCCTAGATTTAGGCTCTGGATAGATTTTTGGTTGAAATTCGGTCACTTCGACCCACTGTGAGTAGAATCTCACTCCCCAAAGCAAGTATTAACTCCATGAAACAGATGATTTCAGTTCGATCTGTGTTATTCGCGGGTAACAATGCTTACCCAGGTGCCAGGCAGTGATGGCGTTGCCTGACTTTTATTGCACGATTTGATTCATCACGTTTTGCATGATTTGGTTTATTAATTGATTTGTATGGTTTTGGTTAGTGGAATTATATGGTTGATTAAAACCTAAATTGCTCAGTTTAAAAGTGGAATACAATAGCACACAAATCTAGGGTTTACAGTAGCTGTACAGTTTTGGAATAAATCTAGTTTATATGATTCTAGTAGTTTACTAGATGCACGATTTCAAAGAAATGACAATGACATGAAAATGTTCAATGGAAACATAGTTACACGATCTCGATTATAGTTAATGTGTGTGATATAATATTAATATGAATTGACCGTTTCTCAAGGATATCAAAAGAAATTCTCAGTTATTATCAATAATTCATGCCATGATAAGTAATTAACTCTTATTTGAGTTATGTGATGCACAACTCAGGATTTGGGTTGATGTGCACGTTTTTCGAGGAATTTTAGAAAATTTACAGATGTTATTGATGATTCTTCATATGTCGAGTAATTAACTCTTATCGGTGTATTAAGAGGTTCAATTGCATGAATTTAGTGTATAAATGTCAAGTGGACATGTAATCTATTTATTTAAGAATGTTAGTCTGCCTACAAGTATAATAATGTTGATTTATCAGTAAATTACAATGTTTTGAATATACTGCTCTGTCAAGTTTAGAATGATATACATGTCGTAGTATAAACTTCATATAAATAAACTCGGTACCATAGAGATACCAAAGTCAAGAATAAGTAAGAGAGAGATACAAAATAGTAAGAGCTTTCCAAGAATAATAAAATAATAGACATAGGTGTCATGAACATTGTAGATTCCCTACGGATGTCTGTAGTATAGGGAGGAAATGATCCACCCTGGTAGCGACCAGTATATAGGGATCGAAATGCACCCACAGAGCGTGCGAGGAGACGAAACCCTTGAGAAAGTCTCCTAAGAGAAGATAGGTTACCCAACATGAACCAGAGATCCCAGTGGTAACCCAGAGGTACCCACAGAGCATACCTAGATGAGGCCTACATGGCGTCTCATACCCTCCACGTATGTACTCATCCTAGAAGGAGAGGTCCAGTTAAAGGCCAGTTGTTTAGCTGCCTTAGTCAGACGTGACAATTCGAGTCAAGCAGACCCAGATTCAGTTCTAGGCTTAGCTTCCCAGGTTTTAAGCTAAGTCTTGTACGGTGAGATCGTAGTTTGCTACGAGTCTTCATATACACTACATATGATCAGGGCATAAGTTAAAATATGTTCATATAGGTTTACAAAGTTTCTTAAAAGTAAGAAAGGTTAAGAAAGACTCAAGTACAATTTCATAGCAGTTGTTCTTTTAATGCAATATTTATATTCCCTGTGATATTTAAATGGTAATTGTTAGATTTGCTCAATGTAGTAATTCCTGCATTTTATTTCAGTTTAATAAACATAAATGAGTTATTTGTGATGGTTGGGTGAGATTCTATTCACTGAGCCAGTAGCTTATCAACCTACTGAAACATGTTTTCAGGTCAGCGTCAGCACAAGGAAGTTGAAGGGTCTTAACATCTCGGCTCTTAGAAGGTAGTTCATAGTTAGATAGAGGTCTCTTAGTCCTTTCCCCTCAATCCTTGAGCATGTGGTGTGGTAGATAGAGAATGAAATATAATATGTAATTTAGTTTTAAGTTATCTGATGTGCTTTATATTCCGCATGGAAAAATGTAATATGTCGTGTAACTTTGTTTTATCTTCCTAATAAGGTAAATAGTAAGTTGCTTCCATAGTTAATACGAATCGATGTTATTCAAGTTATAAGACTTTCTTTAAAGTAAACTTTAAGTGATTAAGAAAAGAAAAAGTTAAGGGTGATCTTTGTATTACATTAAATCCTCTTGTCATGCCCTAATCTCATGACTAGTGATAATTGTGAGATCGGGGTGTCACAAGCTTTTTGGTATCAGAGCAGAGGTTGAGTATGCAGTTACTCTAAGTCAAGGTTAGGGGACAATAAGAGACCAATAGGATTAGGAGGTGTTTTCCTTCTTACTGTAATTTTCTAACATGAAGTGTTCTGTTATACTATTGCAGATGCCAGGAAAAGGATGTGGTCATGAGGATTAAGATGAGAGCCACATTGGACCTGACCCTCAGGTGATGGGTCCAAGTGGTGGAGATGATGTGGATGAGGCATCAAGGATGTACATGATGTTTCTTGAGACCAGAGAAAAGTATAAGATGGAGAGGTGAGCTTCTACCTCGAGAAGCAAGGATCTAATGAGATCCTATAAGCTGGTTAAGAAGCTTGGAGGTACCGAGTTCATTAGAACTATGGACCCTGCAGTGATAGATGAATGGCTGAGGCAGATAGAGAAAGTGTTCTGTCTGATGGAGCTGTCTGAGGAAAGACAAATCAATCAGACAGTTTATTTGCTTAAAGGTGATGCAGAGCTCTGGTGGCGTAGAGTGGAATATAAAAGGAGGGACATGGTATTGACTTGGAAGGATTTCGTTGATGAATTCCATCTTAAGTACTACCCACCTACCTTTCTGAGTGAGAAGATAAGACAGTTGTAGAATATCAAACAAGGAAGTATGGCAATTGGTGAATACGAGGCACATTTCACAAGGTTGGCAAATTTCTGTTCACAACTTGTTCCTAATAATGTAGAAAGGTGCAGAAGATTCAAGAAGGATTAAGATCAAAGATTAGACACACTGTTTCAGCTATTGGTCAAAGAGATAGAGAAAACTTTGGGGAATTTGTGGAAGCAACGAGACGTGTAGAAGAGTCAGTTAATGCTGATAAGCAGTCTGAGAGTAAGAAAAGATCTGGAGACTTTGTTAGAAGGGGACAAAGTAGTGGTGGATATAGAGGAAGTGGTGGTTTCTTTTCAAATATAGGATGAGGACTTGGCTATTTTGGTAGACAAGGATCTAGTTCTTCATCAAGTGGAGGAAGACCCAATTCTGGAAGATGGATGTTACAACCCCAATTTTTGGGTTCATCTGGTGAGAAATGTAATTACTCATATTAAAGATAATTGAACAAAGAATGGTATAATTTGTTTTGAATACTTGGATTTTGTTTACAATAGCCTTGATGTCTGTGTTGTGGGCTTAATTGGCTATTGGGCCCAAATAACAAAGAAAATTCAATTAGTAATTGAATAATTGAATACTTGAGAAAAGGAAGAGGTAGAAACCTCTAGAAGGCAAAGAGATGTAATCTAAGGATGGATTTCGTGCCTCTTGGGTTCCTTGGGTTCCAAGGGGTCCAAAGTTGCAAAAAGAAAGCAATAAGAAAAGAAAAGATTAATTAAGTATTTCTTTAGTAAGAAAGAAATTGAAAATAATGTTAAAATGTTGGAAATAAGTGGAAAAAGGTACAATGGAGTGATCCTTTGTGGATTTTCGTATCCCAAGGATTCCTAATGATAAAATGAATACCAATCAGGAAAATAGAAGAAAAATAAAGAGAAATCCTCAAAAAGAACTATTTTAATAAGAAATAAACAAGATAATGGGAAATAATGAAGTGTAATGCATTTAGATGCATCTAAAAGGATAGTCTATAGAAGACCAAGGGTTCCGTCTCCACATGCTCTGGCAATCTCCTAGGGCTTCGGCGGCGACCGATTCCTGCTCGGAGGGGGGGGGGAAGGTTGCCGGCCGTCGGTGGGCCATTCCCTTCTCCCCCTGGGCGTGTTATCCTGCTCGCCCGCTGTGGTGGCTTCCCGCCTGGGGCCTCGCCTCCCCCTCTGCCGGTCAGATCCGTCTCCGCCCGTGGCTCCTGGTGGTCCTGGTGGTGGGACGTTGTTCAGTCGGTGCTGTGGTATCTGGCCTGCGACCCTGGTCCAGGTGGGAGTCGTCTCGGGGGGACTGGTTCCAATGCAGCGACCACACTTTGCAGACGAGCACCTCCCCTCCTTTTTCTTCTTTCTGCAGGTCTCTTCAGGTGTTGCTCCTTTGTCTTGTCGGCGAGTTTGGGCACCCCCTTTGCAATGACAGGGAAGGTCTCAAGCAGGGGTCTGTGTCTTGGTCCGGGTGCTCCCGATTCCTGCCTGCTTTCGACCTCAAGCGACTGCTTGAGCGTCGTGGTGTGGGCTGTGGTGGGTCGGGAGCGGTAGTGGGGTTCCCTGTGCCATCTACCCCCACCTCTCACCCGTCCAGACCTCCTTCTCTCTGGTCGTCTTCTCTGTGGGTTTTGGCCTCCTTCTCGGCTTAATCCTGTCGGTGCTCACATCCTGTTCGAGCTTTTGCCTGTTTCTGGTTTTTTTCTTAGCGTTTTGTTTCCTTTGGTTTTCTATGCCTGTTGCTTTGTCTTCGGTCAAGCTCATCTCCCTCATGTGCCTTAGTATGGATGAGTTGGTAATCTCTATTGGGTGTACCTCAAATTCCTTATCCGATGTTATCATGGACTCGACTAGATTGATGGCTTCCTTCTGTGACAGCTGCTTCAGACAGCCACTACGAGAGTTGGATGGTTCAGAAATTTACCTATCACATCCCAATATGAGTCTGGTGTTGTGTCGGTTCTCCAAAGGAGTGTTTGCTTGGTACTTTAACGTGAGATTACTTTCTTGTAGATGCCGTATGGCTTACCTTTAATGTTATTGAGCTTGTTTCAAAAAAAAAGATGCATCTAGAAGGATAATGAGTATCCAATAAAAAGGATTTCAAAATAATAGAGTTTCTTGGGATCCAAGGAGTCCCAATAAAGAGGAAAGAAAGAGAAAATATCAACATTGCAAAATAAGAGGATAATGTGATGCATTATTAATAAATTATGTGGTTTTGCAAAAAGGAAGTATTTTTCTATTAAATGAAAATAGAATTTGTGCCACTAGAATAAAGGGCAAATACTAAGAAGATAAAAGAAGAGATTTTCGAAATTCTAATATATCAAGGAAATAGGAGTTAATGAAGAGAGAAAGAGATGGTTGCTTCACAACCAAGGATGTATGTTTCCTTTCGAGTTTAGGACTTGAGTCCTCATGGAGGCATGCCTTAGGGCTTCGTACTCTCCCCTATATAAGGGGTAGAGCCTTGGTTCGAAGGGGAGAGAGAACCCCATGTTCTTTCATCTTTCACTTCTTTATTTCCGTCCATACCCTAACAACAGGGAATTGAGCGACCCATAAGGAGACAAAAGGTGTTCGAGGGAATTCCTGACACTCCTCCCTTCCAAGCCAAGTAGCTACAAGGCTGATAGCTCAAGGGGATCGTCACCGGGTCACCTACAACTCGTCTGCAGGAGGCCGTCATTAGCGGACATGAAGCCTCTATTTCCAGCCGACCCAGTCCTAGATAGAGGCTACTCTGGGTTCGGCGGAGCAGAACCATGCAGAACAGACCTAGCCGGCGGCGTTGCTAGGGTTTGCACGTGGGGAAGAAGAAGAGTTGGATCGGGCCATCATGATCCAGTAGCACCCTCACGTGCGCATAGACATGGTGGAGCCAAAGGGAGTTGCTTGGTGGCCGTCGAGCATCGGGAAGGGTGGCAGGGCTGCTTGGGATCGCTGCTGCAGCGACATCAAGTCTTGATCGTGAGGTTGAAGAAGGCCAAGTGGCCTTGGACAAAATTGCCCCTCCGTGGGCTGAACGAGCAGGAACTTAAGTGAGGGCATAACGGTCAATCTGTTATGTTTCCAAGCAAGCCGTGTTGCATGGTAAAGGATGACGTGGCGCCATCTGATTGGCCGAGAGGTACTTTTCCTTGCAAATTTCATAAATAAAGATTGGTAACTCGGATTAAAACAAGTCTTATATGAAAATTGATCCTCAGAACGAGAGGAATACAAATAAATTATGTTTGAAGCCTAATTCTGCTTGAAACTCAAAAAGTATAGAGTTTTACATCTTTTGATGCATTAATTGATAGAAAAACCCTAGAATGATATAAAAACAAACATGATGAATATTTTATATGTTTATTATCAATCTTAACCTTTTAAGAGTAAAAGGAAAGGTAAAATCATAAAAGGATGATTAGTATGTTGGTTTTAGGGTTTTATGATCATGAACATGGTTTAATGGACTAAAAACCCTGATTTGAGTAAATATGAGTTTTAGTGGTCATAACACAGTATTGTAAGAATACAATTATAATATAATGATTCTTCAACATAGTTTGGATTAGAGAATCCTTAATAAAGGTAATTAATATGATTAGGTTTTTTGGTAGGAAATCTTAGAAACCCTAAATTGAATATAAAGGATTCATCTTTGAAAACTAATAGGTTAATTTGAAAGATATTAACCTGTTGATTAATAATATAGAGTTTTCATCTATTTGGTATACAAAACTGGTATATTTAGGGTTGCAATCCATAAAGGCAAAATAATTCATATGGGAACCCTAATTGGGGTAAAAGAAGAGGAAAACCATGATATTTCGGATTAAGGAAGTAAATTACTAAATGATGATCCTAAGACTATTAAGAATATTAGAAGGAGAGAATTTAAAGGTTTTAAGTAGATTTGATGAATTAGGGTTCTTAATAACTAATAATGGAGGCAAAACCCTAATTCCCAAGGAAACCCTAAAATTGAAATAGAAATCCTAAGGATGATGATATTGGATAAATATTAATAAAAGGAAATTGGTATATTTATTTCAGGATTCTGTGCATGATTGGTTGCTTGATTGGGATTTCTATGTTCTGAATTAATTCTATATCTAAATCTACAATACATGCATGTGGTTACGCTTATGAATATCTCGTGTTAGTTTTCTGAGGTTTTTCCTAAGTATTCATCGATGACTTGATTTATTGTTGGATGAATTTAATTCATGAAAACTATAATGTGGATATGACTATCACATAAGATATGTGCCTACTAGCTCAGATCCTGGTCCTCTCTGTGGCTTATTAGATGACTTAGTACATGGATACCAATGGGGTAGGTCCATCAAGTCACACTGAGTTAGATATTGGGCTACATTCGGGTAGTGCCATGCGACTCTATACCCTAGGTATTGGCTACCTATAAGGTAGGTCCATGGGGGTAAGAATCTACCTAAAGAGAGGTAGCATACAAGTCCACTGCAAGGATATCACAGAGTTAGGGGATAGGTAAGGATTGAGTAGTGTGGCTTAAAATGTAATCTTGGTTTTTAAATGATTAATTGAAGGATTACATTGTTAACATATTTGCATAATTATTGTTTTCCCCACATACCAGCTTCGGCTGACCGACGTTTTCTTTGTCGACGTTTTAGGTACTATGAAATGAACAAACAGTAAAGTGGCATATGTAGTATTAAATGAGAATTAAAGTGCAAAGGAGGATTAGATAGATTAGTATCTGTGTGGATAGAAGTTTTAAAATCCCAGTTTTAAAAGGTATGCAAAGTTTTTATTTTTTTTTCATATTTTAGTATAGTTGGTAGAATTTAATAATTGTTAATGATTATTTGTTGAACCTTTGATATGGGTTATTGATTAACGGCTATGACCTTTCGTTCTCCCTTAATTGGGGGTTATCAGGAGGCGGGGTCATAACATTTGGTATCAGAGCCAAGGTTCCTAATCTTTAATAATTATTAAATTTTACAAATTCCATAGAACCGAGGGAGTTATTAGAGGATTGTCTGAAAGATTGAGGTGTCTAGAAAAGGATCACGTCCGGGGGCTGGCAGTATTTTCCTCCGCACTGCTAGTCGGAATACAAGGACTCCCGAATTGTGTGACTACCTGGCTGATGTCTTAGGATATGACTCAAAATAAGATACCTTTAGGACTCTCACATCTTGTTCATCCCTTCTCAACTCAAATTCTATTAAGGACCTTAAGGATTAGGGTTTTCTCTCTTCTCCTCACCCTCTTAAGGTATGGGTAAGGTTAATAAGGTCTAAGGAATCCTCCACCAAATTAATGAAAAGCATGTAAATAAGATGTCATGGACATAAGCTTAATAGATTAAGTGCAAACTAAAGAATAGATACATGCTTAGGTCGTATGACATGAGTTGTCATTGCCCTCAGGAGAGACCTGAGGATAGACCTCCTTGTCAGGTGGATGAGTAGAGAGATTTACTCTTGGAGGTAGAGACCTCCATTAAAGGTAGAGACCCAACACATTCTTTGAGGATGATGTTAACCCTAACCCTAAGTGAAGGTTAGAGAGAGAGATGACATGATGAGTTAGATGTCATGGTAGACCAGGTGTTTGGATAGATATGGCTTGGATGCCATATGAGCCACAAGATGTTAATGACCTAGCACCTCTGGCGACCCAACACTAGGAAGGGTCATGCATGTTAAAGTGAAGGATAGCTCCTTCATTGATGGGGTTAGAGAAAAACCTATAGAACCCTATGGGCTTATGCAGGTAGGGTATAGCTTGCACCCAGAGTACATCCGTGGATAGCAGTAGGTTGAAACCCTGTCAAGTATGCATGATGGATGGCTTATGAAATAAGCATAAAGAATTATGGATAACCTTAAGAGAATATGAGTTGAACATAGGCTTCATCCAAGTAGGGGATGTTGTTGAGGTTGACCCTTCACAAAGAGAGGACCTCTAATGGTGAGGTTGGTTGAAGGGTTAGCTCTAGAAATAGAGAGCAGGAACCAAGCAAGAAGGTTGGAATCCTAGACTCTGAGAAGTAGGGAGTTGAGGATGGTGCGATCTAAGTGGACAATAGTGGTTGCCTTATGCTTGACCCCTAGAGGCTGACGATATTTTGGTTGCCTTTAGAAGAATCAAACCCTAGAGAGAGGATGAGGCTTTGGCACCTATGTGCCTATGGTATAAGTGTTTACCTTCTGAGAAAGGAAGAAGAAGTTTTGTATGCCCTGGAAAGGTATAGTAAAAGGTTATGAGGCCTTATACCTTGTTGGTTGTCCTTAAGGAGGACCCAACTCTAAGTGTTTCTTGAGTTGAAGGATGACAAGAAGTGCATGTCATGCCTTTTACATGCTTGGATCGTGGTTAAGAGATAGAGCATGCAGTTGGACACCAAAAAGTGAACCTAGGATTCCTAGGCCTAAGAGGGGAAGTGGTGTGCCTAATGCTCGTAATGAGAGTTGAATTTCTATAGATGCGGGCATGGAACTTGCTATGTTGTAAGGAAAGGAAAAACCCATTACGTTTAGGGTATGTTTGGTAAACCCTTCCCAGCTAAGTTGATGACATGAGAAGATATGATCTTGATCTAATGTTGAGGAATGAGAACCCAGATGACCTAGCCTGGTTTAGTGGTCTGCTTGTGCCTTAATATCTTACTAGGGTTAAGCATATGGATGTAAACCCTAGACCTAAGGGCGGTTGTGACTTTGTTGTCTAGAGATAGTTTCCTCCCATCTTGGGAGAGGGACCCTTTTTAAGGGAGTACACCAATTTTTGAGGTAACCTAAAGGTCTCATAGGATCTTGAGAGGCTAAGTGAAAAGTACGTGGTATGAGGATGAACCTATAGACCCATAGATAACCATCTCTAGGTGCATGTGGATGTGTTACCATGGAGGTAACTGGTATGGGGCTTGACCAGGGTAGGCAGGTTGCCATGATCCCTATGAACAGATAAAAGTCAGCCCATGAATGCAGAAAGAGAGATGATGAATGCTTGGGTAAGGTTCTAAGTTGGACATGTACTATGATATAATCCTAAGTCTATCCTAGGTCCAGGTAGGGGTGAGACCGATGGAAGTAGGAGTTGCCTAATTCCCTAGTTGCACATGACGATAAGGTCAGGAGGTAACAAATATCATTGTCTGAGGGCCATGGGTTAGGAGATTGATCACCTTCATGAACTCATGGGTCCCAAAGGGCAGATGAGTAGGGCACTCTCTGGATGCATAAGGGAAGAGGGATGACTCTAAAAGTGCCGGCACCCTATAGACCTAGAGGAGATGACCAAGGATTGTGTGGTGACCCAGTAGGTTCCAGACCAGTTTTCCATGGAAGTAACTTTGATATCAAGATGAATATGATGTTGAGACATATGTGGCACGTTTCAACTTAGACTTAAATGTGTACTGGGAAGGTGGGATGTACCATCTCTACTCTTGGAACAGGAAGAACTCTGTATTTGGACTGCAGCCAAATGCTTATTTCCTCTTATTATGGGAGTGAGAGATAGGACAGTACACATGCCATACACCAAGGATAAAAGATGGATATGAGTTAGAACGTTGCTATGAGGTAAGAGGACAGAGATGATAACATATCCTTGTAGAGTGAATAATACATAAATGGTTTACAAATAGTAAGAGTACTAAGGTAATCTGTATCATGAGATACGAGTCATACAAGATTGAGTTTGATCACTAAGAAGATGAGCTCAAAGTGTTCTCAATAATGATAGACTTAGAATTCGAGTTCGAGATGATAAGTGAAATACGTGGAAGTGTATGTATTCAATGTTACCTAATACGTAAGGATGTGAGGTGGTAATGGATATATCTGACTAGTTTGGCTAGAAGTTAGAAGAGGTTGTTAGGCTAACCCTAAGTTTGGAAAGGAGATATGTTTGGCTAATACTCCGATGAATGAGATCTGTGGAACAAGTTAATGGTTGTTTGGTTAGCCAGTCTAGTCCTCGATGCAATGAAAGGATGGTGGTAGAACCTCAGATGCACTTCTTTGGAAAAGAAGGTGATGAAACCCCGACTAGAGTGGTTTAGGGTTTCTAAGGAATCGATCTTGAGGAATCATGACATATAGAAGATCATGATTTTAAGATCACCATACACCGTACCACCAAGATAATAAGTGACAGTAGGAATTTGGATAAAGTTGCATGTGGTATATGTCCATGCAAGCCAGGAGGTAAAGGACGAACCCCAGTAACCCAGTTTTCGATATTGAGGACAAAAGAGTCTCTGAGAGGGAATGGGAGTTCATCACTATGGATGTTGTGATAGGTCTCCCCTGGACCAAGGAAGGTCAAGATGCAATATGGGTTATAGTAGACCGCCTTACCTAAATGACATGAGAAAGAAGAGAGTTCTGTCAAGAGACAGATCGGGTTGAACTACATATGAGAGAGATGGCTCAACTACACCATGATGCGAGTTCAAAGGTTCTTGAGTTTGACATAAAGGTTCCCTTCTAAAAGGTGGAAGTAGGTACATGAAAGACTCGATGTTAGTATAGTTCATCACCCTTAACTAATGGTTAGTATGATCCAGACTAAAGGGTCTGATGAGACCATATGTGCTCATTCAGGGTGATAGCTAGAGACAGTTCTCGTCCTATGAGAGATGTGAGGATAACCAGCATAGCTAGTATCAGGATTTAAGGAAGCTCTGTAAGAGAGGTTGTGTCGGTCACCACTTCAGTAAGGTGATGTTGGTGAAAGGACCACGTGATGGTTAGAAAAGGACCACAATGTGTGTAGATGAAGTCGCTTTGATCGTGCAATGGCTGAAAGGAGCCTAGAGACGACAAGAGTCGTGAGTAGATGCAAAGTAGACTGACATGCAATTCACTATGGGAGAATATGTGACATGAAAATCCGACACCTCTAAGTTATAGGTAAGAGAGCTGAGTCCCTAATGCATGGGTTCTTATGACATGGTTTTGTGGAGAAGGTTAAGATTGACCCTACCCCTAAGGATAAGGTAATGAGTTCCATGTGTCCAATTTAGAGCACTATGTGAGGTGCCCCGACCATGTGCTGAGTAATGAACCTAGTGAGCCCCAAGGGAGGTTGAAATGGCATGAGTCCACATGTGCAGTTTATAGACGCCAGGATGAAAGAACTCAGAGAAAAGAATATGTGATGATAAAGGTTCTTGGGAGACGCCATGAGTATGGTAAAGCCACATAGGGGCCAATGATGGACATGGAGAAGTGTTATCCTGAATTGTTTGTTTGCTTGATAGAATTTTGAGGACAAAATATCTATAAGAGGGGAAGGATGTTACAACCCCAATTTTTGGGTTCATCCGGTGAGAAATATAATTTCTCATATTAAAGATAATTGAAAAAATAATGGTAAAATTTGTCTTGAATACATGGATTTTGTTTACAATAGCCTTGATGTCTGTGTTGTGGGCTTAATTGGCTATTGGGCCCAAATAACAAAGAAAATTCAATTAGTAATTGAATAATTGAATATTTGAGAAAAGGAAGAGTTAGAAACCTCTAGAAGGCGAAGATATGTAATATAAGGATGGATTTCATGACTCTTGGGTTCCTTGGGTTCCAAGGACTCCAAAGTTGCAAAAAGAAAGCAATAAGAAAAGAAAAGATTAATTTAGTATTTCTTTAGTAAGAAAGAAATTGAAAATAATGTTAAAATGTTCGAAATAAGTGGAAAATGTATAATGGAGTGATCTTTTGTGGATTTTCATATGCCAAGGATTCCTAATGATAAAATGAATACCAATGAGGAAAATAAAAGAGAAATAAAGAGAAATCCTCAAAAAGAACTATTTTAATAAGAAATAAACAAGATAATGGGAAATAATGAAGTTTAATGCATTTAGATGCATCTAGAAGGATAATGAGTATCCAATAAAAAGGATTTCGAAATAATAGAGTTTTTTGGGATCCAAGGAGTCCCAATAAAGAGGAAAGAAAGAGAAAATATCAAAATTGTAAAATAAGAGGATAATGTGATGCATTATTAATGAATTATGTGGTTTTGCAAAAAGGAAGTATTTTTCTATTAAATGAAAATAGAATTTCATGCCACTAGAATAAAGGGCAAGTACTAAGAAGATAAAAGAAGAGATTTTCGAAATTCTAATATATCAAGGATAAGAATATCAAGGAAATAGGAGTTAATGAAGAAAGAAAGAGATGGTTGCTTCATAACCAAGGAAAGTATGTTTCCTTTCGAGTTTAGGACTTGAGTCCTCATGGAGGCATGCCTTAGGGCTTCATACTCTCCCCTATATAAGGGGTAGAGCCTTGGTTCGAAGGGGAGAGAGAACCCCATGTTCTTTCATCTTTCTCTTCTTTGTTTCCATCAATACCCTAACAATAGGGAATAGAGAGACCCATAAGGAGACAGAAGGTGTTCGAGGGAATTCCTGGCACCCCTCCCTTCCAAGACAAGCAGCTACAAGGCTGCTAGCTCGAGGGGATCGTCACTGGGTCACCTACAACTCATATGCAAGAGGTCATCATTAGCGGACATGAAGCCTCTGTTTCCATCCGACCCAGTCCTAGCTGGAGGCTACTCTGGGTTCGACGGAGGGCGGAGGAGGTCGAGGAACCTATTTGGATGACTACACGGCCGTGGGCAGGAGGCAGAACCTTGCGGAACAGACCTAGCCGACGGCGTCGCTAGGGTTTGCACGCGGGGGAGAAGAAGAGTTGGATTGGGCCATCTTGGCCATGATCCAGCAGCACCCTCACATGCGCACAGGCACGGTGGAGCCAAAGGGAGTTGCTTGGTGGCCGTTAAGCATCGGGAAGGGCGACATGGCCGCTTGGGATCGTTGCTTCAACGGCAGCAGGTCTTGATCGTGAGGTTGAAGAAGGCCGAGTGGCCTTGGATGAAATTGCCCCTCCGCGGGCTGAACGAGCAGGAACTTAAGTGAGGGCATAACGGTCAATCCGTTATGTTCCAAGCAAGCCGTGTTGCATGGTAAAGGATGACGTGGCACCATCTGATTGGCCGAGAGGTACTTTTCCTTGCAAATTTCATAAATAAAGATTGGTAACTCGGATTAAAACAAGTCTTATATGAAAATTGATCCTCAGTACGAGAGGAATACAAATAAATTATGTTTGAAGCCTAATTATGCTAGAAATACAAAAAGTATAGGGTTTTACATCTTTTGATGCATTAATTGATAGAAAAACCCTAGAATGATATAAAAACAATCATGATGAATCTTTTATATGTTTTTGATCAATCTTAACCTGTTAAGAGTAAAAGGAAAGGTAAAATAATAAAAGGATGATTAGTATGTTGGTTTTAGGTTTTTATGATCATGAACATGGTTTAATGGACTAAAAACCCTGATTTGAGTAAATATGAGTTTTAGTGGTCATAACACGATATTGCAAGAATACAATTGTAATATAATGATTCTTGAACATAGTATAGATTAGAGAATCCTTAATAAATATAATTAAGTTGATTAGGTTTTTTATAGGAAACCTTAGAAACCCTAAATTGAATATAAAGGATACATCTTTGAAGACTAATAGGTTAATTTGAAACATATTAACCCGTTGATTAATATTATAGAGTTTTCATCCGTTTGGTATACAAAATTGCTAGATTTAGGGTTGTAATCCATAAAGGAAGAATAATTCATATGGGAACCCTAATTGGGGTAAAAGAAGAGGAAAACCATGATATTTCGGATTAAGGAAGTAAATTACTAAATGATGATCCTAAGACTGTTAAGAATATTAAAAGGAGAGAATTTAAAGGTTTTAAGTAGATTTGATGAATTAGGGTTCTTAATAACTAAGAATGGAGGCAAAACCCTAATTCCCAAGGAAACCCTAAAATTAGAATAGAAATCCTAAGGATGATGATGATATTGGATAAATATTAATAAAAGGAAACTGGTATATTTATTTCAGGATTCTGTGCATGATTGGTTGCTTGATTGGGATTTCTATGTTCTGAATTAATTCTATATCTGAATCTGCAATACAGGTATGTGGTTACGCTTATGAATATCTCATGTTAGTTTTCCGAGGTTTTTCCAAAGTATTCATTGATGACTTGAATTACCGTTGGATGAATTTAATTCATGCAAACTATAATGTGGATATGACTATCACATAAGATATGTGCCTTCTAGATCAGATCCTGGTCCACTCTGTGGCTTATTGGATGACCTAGTACATGTCTACCAATGGGGTAGGTCCATCAAGTCACATCGAGTTAGATATTGGGCTACATTCAGGTAGTGCCATGCGACTCTATACCCTAGGTATTGGCTACCTATAAGGTAGGTCCATGGGGGTAAGAATCTACCTAAAGAGAGGTAGCATACAAGTCCACTGCAAGGATAGCATAGAATTAGGGGATAGGTAAGGATTGAGTAGTGTGGCTTAAAACATAATCTTGGTTGTTAAATGATTAATTGAAGGATTACATTGTTAACATATTTGCATGATTATTGTTTTCCCCACATACCAGCTTTGGCTGGCCGACGTTTTGTTTGTCGGCGTTTTAGGTACTATGAAAAGAACAAACAGTAAAGTGGCATATGTGGTATTAAATGAGAATTAAAGCACAAAGGAGGATTAGATATATTAGTATCTGTGTGGATAGAAGTTTTGAAATCCCAGTTTTAAAAGGTATGCAAAGTTTTTATTTTTTTTCCATATTTCAGTATAGTTGGTAGAATTTAATAATTGTTAATGATTATTTGTCGAACCTTTGATCTGGGTTATTGGTTAACGGCTCTGACCTTTCGGTCTCCCTTAATTGGGGGTTACCGGGAGGCGGGGTTGTAACAATGGAGTACACAGTCTACATGGACACCTCCAACTAGGTCTTTTGGATTATCAGTTTTAGTGAGAAGTCCATCGAGGCGAGAGATGCGAGCATGTGATATCTGTAGAATACCACACTCAGGACAGTGTTGGGGAATATAGTTTCAAGGATGTAATCAGTGTGGACAGATAGGACATTTCAAGAGGAATTCCCCTAGTTACAACAGTCAGCATCACATGGTTCCCTGTCACAGTACCAAAATGTCCCGAGAAAGGCTCCAGCTGGAGGACCTGGTTCCTCTGTAGCTTCAAGTTCATGAGGTGGTGCAGCACCCAGTGCTAGGGAAGGACAACGAGGACATCATGGGAGAGGAAGATCTTCAGAACGCTTCTTCTCTTTGACACCACAAGAAGGTATTGTTTCTTCCCGAGTGATTACAGGAGAAATGCTTTTATTTAATAGCATTTCAGTTACAATTTTGATAGATCCGGGTGCTTCTCACTCGTTTATACAAAGTTCTTTAGCTTGTGAGCTTAACATGTTAACTCAGGAGTTACCAGTTGAGTTATTGTTGAGGGTTCCGTTAGGTGAACCAACATTGTTGACAGAGTTTTTTCCAGATGTTTGTTGACTTTTGGTGGTTACACCATTGTGGTTAACCTTATACCCCTAGATATTAACTCTTTTCAAGTTATCTTGGGTATGGATTGCCTAGAGACGTATCGAGTTCAACTTGAATTTTGGAAGAAGGAGGTTGTCTTTCAACATGGTGGATTTTCTTGTGTCTTTTCTGGAGATAGGAAAGTTTTGCCTACGTGTATCATATCAGCCGCTGTAGATGATAAGATGTTGCAGAAAGGTTGTGAGGCATTTTTGGCACATGTAGTAGATGCTAGAGATGAGAAGAGAACAATCAATCTATGGGATGTGCCAATGGTCTGTGAGTTCCCAGATGTTTTCCCAAATGATTTTCCAGGTCTACCTCCTAAAAGAGAGATAGAATTTGAGATCTAGGTGTTGCCAGGTAGTCAAACTATAGCACTACCAACCTATAGAATGGCACCTGCAGACTTGAAGGAATTGAAGATTCAACTATAGAAGTTACTAAATAAGGATTTCATTTGACCTAGTTCTTCGTAATGGGGAGAAGCAGGTTGATCGAAGGCCTATTCATGGCCTGGTAGGTCGTCGTCCGAGTCAGAGGCAGAATTGAGGTCTTCATCGGTGTCTAAACTTACTCGTTCTGCCTCGCCCTCGTCAAGAGGAGAAGGTGTGGAGAGAGGTGGAGCAGTTGTTTTTTGTGGGCTGGCGCTGGTTCCTAGAATACAGTGGTGGAACTCAGCGAAAGCCGATTCTTTAGCAGCTTCCCCGATGGACCCCATAGCGGAATAATCAAAGAATTGGTCCCCGTATGACATGTTGACATTATCGTTTTGAGGGGACTTGGGGTGATTGTCACTGTCATGGTGACTTTTGTCGGACCCTTTGTGAGAGGGTTCTGCTGCTTGTCCAGGGTCTTCTCCGTCATCTTGTTTATCGCTGGAGGAGGTGGTATTTTTGTTTGAGCCGGCAGATGAGTCGGAGTTGTCTTCGTCTTCATCATCGCCATCCTTGTCGTCCGCAACCTTGTCTGCTTGATTTTTACTTGCGGACGTTTTACACCGCCGATGGGTGACTTGTAGCTCATCGAAAGCCACTTGCAGATGCTCGTGTGTTTTGAGCAGTGCATCATGGGATTCTTTGAGGTCAGTATATCTTCCCTTGGCGGAGAGGAGACGTGCTATAAGATTTGTGAATTGAGCACGTAGCTGCTGGATTTCATCATTGTAGGACTCCTCTTGGCGATGCTGTATTTGTGTGAGCGTGTTGTTAATGGTGTCCAAGCGCGTGCTCAGCATTGCTTGTTGTTGCTAGAGCTTGCAGAGAGTCTCTGGCAGAGGCTGAGTCTGCATGGATATCTCATCGACTTGCTTCGTCGTTGCTTCTTGCTGATGCTTCGCTCCAAGGACCAGATCCGGAAAGGTGTTGTAGTGGTTGTTGATGTGCTCAACTTGCTTAGCCACCTCATCTTGTCGTTGCTGGAAGCCTTGGAGGATGGTCGGCAAAGCTCGGTGTTGTTCGTCGATCGTGGCCACTTATCTTCATAAGCCCTGCACACAAGAAAAAATAGAATGTAAGATACTAGAAGGATCGGTGAGGAGGTTTCAGACAACATCGAATTGGCGGTCGAATTCCTCACCGATATTTACAGAAGGGACCCCAGGAGCGGAAGGGTGGGATGACTGGGGTCTTCGTGGAATGGTGGTAGTGTCTTGCGGGAGAGACACTGATGGTGCCCCGAACTACGTAGTGACTGTAGATGTAGTCACTAGCGGTGTCGGGGTGGTGGCGGATGTGAAGAGTGGTGGAATTAGTGGTGAAAGCAGTGGCAGAGATAGTGATGGGGTGGAAACTGCAGAGGTGAAAGGGAGGGTGGTAAAGTCGGGCATAGGGTTGGAGAAAGGAGAACCCGAAGGGAATAGGGGTGAAGAAAAGGATGTGAATGGTTGCGTGGATGTGATGGGGAAGAAAGGAGTGGTAGATGTTGGTATGGTGGAGGGTGGGGTGGTGGCAGTGGTTAGCTGCTCATGTAGACTCTGAATGAAAGAGTTGATGGAGGAGGAGGTTAAGATTTCTTCATGGAGCTTCTCGGCCTTAGGATTTGGCTTAGATGTTGGTGTCCCTGACAGCTGTTGGGCCTGCAACTGCCTTCTGGAAGGTCGTTTGACAGACATCTTTGTTGGTCGAGCTGCCGGAGCTGTGATACTCATCTATGTTTGTCCCGCTATTGCTTTCTTTTCAAGTATTTTGACCGAAGCTAGCAGGTGTGAAAGATCCTCGTCTGAGAAGAGGATCTGTTTGATGTCATAATTTTCTAGCTTTGAAAGCGGGATAAGCGTTCTGGAAGACTTAACCATCGGGCAAAAAACATAATGCAATTTCCCATGCTTTTCCTTGATGATGAAGGAGTTCTTCAAAGTTTGTGCATTGGTAAGGATGTCGCCCTTTAGTTGTGTGTAGCGGGGTAGGGGTCTGTCCATCTTGAGATATTTGATGATAGATGTGACATGCCCTCCCATGCAGATCTCCTTCCCCAGGCTTGAGATTGATAGTTTCTGGATCAGATGGCGTCCGATATTGACTGGCCTTTCGTTAAGAACAGACCAGAGAACAAAAAGATCAGAAATTATAACGTTCCCCCCTTTTGTCATGGGGAAGAGTGTGCCAGCGAGGATTTTGTGCAAGGTGCGCACAATACCAGAGTGTATATTCGACGCCTTGCACGTCTTCGCGTCATAGGTGGGGATCCCGGTAAGGGATTTCCAGAATTTTTGTCTGTTGAACTCTGGATGTTCGGTCCCCATCTTCATGGCTTCCTGCAGCTGATCTTGGTTGTCAATGAAGATAGTGTTCATCAGATTTTCTATTATGACAACCTTGCTGCCGAAGATCTAGGTTTCGAGCCTTCTGTCACCCCCGTCCCGTGACTTATCCGTGATGTCGACGGGTGCCTTGGTTAAAAAGGTGAAAAACTCTGTTGTGGGTTCAGAGTAGGATACTTCTGGTGCTAGGCACAGCCTGGCGAGGTTGGCTTTGTCTAGTACACCGAAGATGCGGTTGTATATCCCCATCCTTCGCAGTATGCTGGAGCACACGTACTTGGTGGGTTTTAACGACTTGTCAGGAGGGAGGTTGGATTGGATGAAGAGGTTTTCTGGTGGTGGTGTAGTGGTGGTGATGGGAATGAAAGTGGGGGTGGTAACATGAATGGTAGTGGTAGCAGGGATGGTGGTGGTAGTGGTGGTAGTAGTAGGGATGGTGATGGTAGTGGTGGTAGGTTTTGCCAAGGGTTGATCCATGGCGGAGGCGGGTCAGACTTGTTTCCTTGCCCGCTTCTTGGAGGGCTGCCCAACTGCAGTCTCCAAGACTTTACATTTCCCCTTGTGATCTTTGGCAGAGGATTCCTCCTCGGGATTCGGTGTGTAATCCGAGCCTTCATCGTCATCGGAGGAGATTTCTTCTACTTCTTCTTCAGATGCCTCTGCTAGACATTTGGTGAGGCAGGCAATCTCACACAGGACATCCATCATTTTGGTCTTCGGTGGGACTGCTCTGGTGTTGTTGAAAATGTCTCTGATCTTCTAGAGCCTGTCCAGCTCTTCAATCATCTGCTCCCTTGTCTGAGAAGGAGCAGCTCCAGATCCGGTGGTCTTGTTCGCTAGGGATGCCATATCTGAAAAATAAGAATTAATGAGTTAGAGCAAAAGATTTAAAAACAAATTAGATTTTATTTGTACGTATGTCTCTTTGTATTTTTGTAAAAATTAATGAATGTGGAAGACCAAACGGTTTGAAGATCGTTTGATCCCAAACGGTTTCAAGACCGTTTGATCCCAAATGGTTTCAAGACCGTTTGGTCCCAAACGGTTTCGAGACCGTTTGGAAAACGAAGGGTCACGGGGTCGTCGGTGAAGGTGAAGATGAAGATGAAACGTCACAGAGGCGGAAGCCACGTCGGCGACGACGACGATGGCGAAAACGACAATGAAGACAAAAGTGAAGCCGGCGATGAAAACGGCGGCGATGAAGATGGCGGCGATGTAGACATCGATTACGACGGTGGTGAAGATGATGGTGAACACAATGGTGAAGGTGATGGTGACAACGACAGTGAAGAAGTTGAAGAAGACGATAGTGGTCCGAGTCGAAGGTGACGCCTGCGGCGAAGGTGGTGGAAGAGAAGAAGTTCGACGGCGTCGTGAGAATGACGATCATCAGAACGGCGGTGGTGCGCAGGCAAAGGCAAAGCAGCCGTCGTCGGCGATGGTGACGCGCTCACCTTTCTATGAGGAGAGTGACGGAGACGAGGTTGACGGGGGTGCGATCGCGTGGGAGCAAAGGAAGCAAGAGCAATGCAACAGAAGAAAGTTCGAGAGTTCGAAGAGAGAAAGATGAAGGGGTAGGGTTTATATTTATAGGAAACAGGGGGTTGACCTAACGAAAACCCTAAGTCAAATGATTTTAGCGACCGTTTGGACTCCAAATGGTTTCGAAGACCGTTTGGTTCCAAACGGTTTGAAGACTGTTTGGTCCCAAACGGTTTCAGGACCGTTTGGTTTCAAACGGTTTGGAGACCGTTTGGTTCCAAACGGTTTGAAGACCGTTTGGTCCCAAACGGTTTCAGGACCGTTTGGTTCCAAACGATTTGGAGACTGTTTGGTTCCAAACGGTTTGAAGACCGTTTGGTCCCAAACAGTTTTAGGATTTGGTTCCAAACGGTTTCAGAACCGATTGGTAGGGTTAAGGTCGAATATTTTTTATTTTTTTATGTTTGTTTTAGTTATGTGATTTTTTTTTGTATATTATCATTTTGCTATTTTTATGTTTGTTTTGATTGTAATTTTTTTTGTATTTTCATAAGATAAACCTAAGGTAAAAAGAACGAAAAAATGAGAAAAGAATGAAATCTTGGGTTGCCTCCCAAGTAGCGTCTAGGTTTTACGTCGCTGGCTCGACGAAGCTGTAATAGAGTTATGCTATTGGTATAACATCTTTAATTTCGATGGTTTGTCTTGGCATTTTGTCTTCCAGAGTGTAGTATCTTTTTAAACGGTGACTGTTGACTATCCTTTCTCCTCCGTTGTTGTCTATAATAATGGCAGCTCCAGTTGGTAAATGTGTTTTATAATGAAGGGTCCGTACCATTTTGTTTGGAGTTTTCCGGGAAACAACTTGAGTTTGGAGTTGAAAAGGAGTACTCTGTCGCCGACGGCGATGTCTTTTCTCTTAAGATGACCATCGTGCCACATTTTGGTCTGCTCCTTATAAATTCTGGCACTGTGATAGGCAGTCATTCAGAGCTCTTCTAACTCCTGCAACTGGAGTTGTCTATTCTCTCCTACATTTTTGAGATCGAAGTTTAATTGTTTGATGGCCCAGAAGGCTTTGTGTTCAAGCTCTACTGGCAGGTGACAGGACTTCCCGTACACCAAACGGAACGGGGTTGTTCCGATTGGTGTTTTATACGCAGTTCGGTATGCCCAAAGGGCATCAGGAAGTTTGGTGGACCAATCAGAGCGGTTTCTGTTCCCCATTTTTTCAAGAATCGCCTTTAGTTGTCTATTGGATATCTCAACCTGACCACTTGTCTGTGGGTGGTAGGGTGTGGCGACCTTGTGATTGACTCTGTACTTTTTCAGTAAAGCTTCAAAACTTCGTTCCAAGAAATGGGTCCCGCCGTCCGATATGATAGTTCTTGGAACTCCAAATCTTGGGAAAATAATATCTTTGAACAATTTAATAACAAGCTTGAAATCGCTGGATACAATGGGTACAACTTTGACCCATTTAGAGACGTAGTCTACTGCGACCAAGATGTAAGAGAAGCCATAGGATGGGGGGAAAGGGCCCATGTAGTCTACCCCCCACACGTCGAAAAGCTCAATTTCCTGCCACAAGGTGAGGGACATTTCATCTCTCTTTGATATGTTGCCAGAAAATTGGCATTTGTTACAGGCTTTCACAAAATCGTACGAATCCTTTGATATGGTGGGCCAGAAGAAACCAGATTGTAAAACTTTTATAGATGTTTTCTTAGCACTCATGTGCCCCCCTGTAGGTCCCGAATGGCAATGCTCTAGGATTGGGGTTATTTCCTCTTCTGGCAAGCAGCGACAAAAAAGTCCGTCAGTGCAAAGGCGAAAAAGATAGGGTTCATCCCAATGGTATTGTTTTATGTCATGAAGGAAGTTCCTTTTGTCATGATAAGAAGCAGAGGGGTGGATAATCCCTATGGCTAGATAATTGACGATATCCGCGTACCAAGGGAATCCATGGGTGGCCTTCATAAGTTGGTCATCTGGAAGGGAATCCCGGATATGGATTTTATCCTCTTCTTCAACCTCGATACGGCTGAGGTGATCAGCTACAACGTTCTCCACTCCACTTTTATCCTTAATTTCCAAGTCGAATTCCTGAAGCATCAGCACCCAACGGATGAGCCTAGGTTTGGCATCTTGCTTTTGAATCAGATATCGAATAGCGGAGTGGTCGGTATAAACAATGACCTTAGAGCCAATCAAATACGAGTGAAATTTTTCAAATGCATAGATGATAGCCAGAAACTCTTTCTCCGTAGTGGTGTAGTTTTTCTGCACTTCATCTAGCATTTTAGATGCGTAGTAGATAACATAGGGTTTCTTATCAATCCGTTGTCCTAGAACGGCTTCTATGGCATAATCACTTGCGTCGCACATGATTTCAAAGGGCAACGACCAATCTGGAGCTCTTAGAATAGGAGCGAAGATTAACACGTCCTTAAGGGTAGAGAAACGTTTTATACACTCCTGATTGAATATGAACTCAGCATCTTTAGTCAGGAGTTGGGTCATGGGTGTGGCAATCTTTGAGAAATCCTTGATGAATCTCCTATAGAATCCTGCATGACCCAGGAAAGCTTGAAGTCCTCTTATGTCCTTTGGAGGTGACAGCTTTGAGATAACATCAATTTTTGCTTTATCAACCTCTATTCCTCTATCACTTACCCTGTGTCTGAGGACGACACCTTCTGTTACCATAAAATGGGATTTCTCCCAATTCAAGATAAGGTTCGTTTCCTCACAGCGTTGCAGAACTTGTCCAAGATTTATTAAACACTTGTCGAAAGAATCTCCGTACACTGAGAAATCGTCCATAAACACCTCCATGACGGATTCTGTTAAACCGGAAAATATAGCAGACATACATCGTTGGAAAGTGGCAGGTGCGTTACATAAGCCGAACGACATTCTTCTAAAGGCATATGTCCCAAAAGGACATGTGAAGGTGATTTTTTCCTGGTCCTCCGGGTGTATGGGTATTTGGTAAAACCCGGAGTAACCGTCGAGGTAACAAAAATATTTTTGGTGAGCTAGGCATTCCAGGACTTCATCAAGGAAAGGTAGAGGGTAGTGGTCTTTCCTTGTGGCTTTGTTCAACTTTCTATAATCAATACACATTCACCATCCAGTTACAGTCCTGGTAGGCACTAGTTCATATTTATCATTGAGCACTACAGTGGTGCCCCCTTTTTTTGGAACAAGCTGAACGGGGCTGACCCACTGGGAGTCAGAAATAGGATAGATCATGTCGGCCTTGAGTAATTTAAGAACCTCCAGACGCACTACCTCCTTTAGATTAGGATTTAGTTTTCTTTGATGTTCTCGAGAGGGCTTGAATTCGTCAACCATAGGAAGTCTATGCATACACAAGGCTGGATTTATGCCCGTTAGGTCAGTTATCTTATATCCTATGACCTTTTTATGCTTCCTCAGCTCGTTTAGAAGCTTTTCCTCTTGATCTCTTGTAACGGTGGAGCTGATGATAACTGGGAATAGTTTTTCCTTATCTAAGAAAGCATGTTTAAGCCCTGTGGGTAAGGTCTTCATTTCAGGGGCTTTTGGTGGATCAGCTGCTTCTATAGTGGTAACAGCTTTAAGTTCTTCAAAAGTGGCCTTTGGCACTTCTTCGGCCTTTTCTAGATGTTGGAGGCACTGTTGAACTAATTCATTCACGGAGAATTCAACCTCCGGATTGATTAGAACGTTTTCAAGTTCATCAACTGGCTCGAAGATTTCCAACTGTGACATTTGTTGAATAGCATCAAGGAGGAAGACCTCCTCTTGGATGCTGGGGCCTTTTATACTATTAAGGACTCGGAATTGAATTGCTTCTTTTCCGAGCCTAAGAATGATGGTACCAGCTTCAACGTCAATCAGTGCTCTGGTAGTGGCGAGGAATGGTCTGCCAAAAATGATTGGATACCTCAGGTCTTCTTTAATGTCCATGACAACGAAGTCGCATGGTACATAAGCATCCTTGCCTATCCTTACCGGGATATCTTCAATGATCCCCAAAGGTGCGGTTATAGTGGAATCAGCTAATTGGATAGTCAAATCTATAGGTAGCAATTCAGTGAAACCCAGACGTCTGCACATTGAGTAAGGCATAATAGATATGCTGGCCCCAAGGTCAGCTAATCCCTTTTTAGAAGATGCGTTGCCAATGCAACATTGGATTCCGAAGGAACCTGAGTCCTTCTTCTTTTTGGGCATTTTATTTAAGATGATGTCCGAAGTGGTCTGAGCAAGCTTAACAGTTTCTTGCTCCTCGGTTATGTACTTTCTTGATAATAAGGTCTTGAGGTATTTCACCCAGGCTGGCACCTCGGAAAGAGCATCAAGGAGCGGGATATCAATGTATAGTTTCTTCATTGCCTCTTTGAACTTTTGAAAATTGGTGTCCATCTTTGTTTCTCGTAATCTTCATGGGTACGGGATTCTTGGTTTATATTGCAAAACTTCAGGTTCTGTGAACACTTTATCTTTGCCCTTTGTGTCCTCGAAGGGCTTCTCCACTCCTTGTTGCGGGTTCTCATTCGTCATGAAAGCAGGGGTATCATCATTATCCAAGGTGATCTTGGTAGTCTCATGAAGAATGCGTCCAGATCTGGTGGTGACGGCATTCAACTGCTCATGTCTGTTTTGTCCATGCTTAGGATTTGATTCAGGCTGCCCAGCAAACGTACCTACTGGGGGCTTCAATTGTGCAGTGATCTGTGCAAGCTGAGCTTTAACTGCTTTTTGCTGAGCTTGCTGGTTAGCTAGCATAGTTTGCTATGATTGTAACATCTGCCTAATCAATGATATTTCATCTTCCGGTTGGGCAGGAGCATTTTTCAGAGGAATTGATTGCTGGGCTTGTTGAGATTGTTGGGATGGAGACGCCAGCTGAGGTTGCTGAGTATGCAGCTATGGATGGAGCGGGGGATGAGTGTATTGGTAGTAGGCTGATTGGTTCCTGGGGTAGTTAGCCCTAGGAAAGTTACTCCTGGAATTCCCTTGGTTTTGGTTGAAGCTATTTGGGAATCCAGGTGTTAGCCTACTAGTAGATCCCCCCTGTGTTTGATGTTGGGGATTGGCAGTCCCAACAGGGTTTCCATATTGAAACCCTAGATGATTCCTTGGATGATTATGGTTGTAGTAGACTTGCCCAGGGATAGAGTGGATAGAGTTGACTTGTTCCGGTAGTTGCTCTTCCGACTGATCAATGATAGGTTCATATGGTTGTGGTGGTGGATGCAGATCCATCATCACATTATATAGCATACCACAGGAAAGAGTCAGATGGTCAGAAGCATGACAAGCCTCACAGGATCCCGTGACAGATTTGACTTGTTGAACTGGCGGAGTTTTCTTCTTATCGATCTCTCCGAGAGAAGTCTCGAGAGCTTGCTATTTATGAACTATGGTTTTCAGGACTTCAGCTATTTCTTTCATCTCTATTGATTCTTCAGCTTTGAAAACTTTGAGGACACCTTTACTGGCTGACCGTCCCCAGTTGGACTGGTTTTTAGCTCTGAGAGTAACAATCTTCCATGCATCCTCGTAATTTTTCCTCATGAAGTTTCCTCTAGAAGAGGAATCTAAGAATTGTTTAATATCATCGCTTACTCCCCGGTAGAAGGTTTCTATCAGTTGATTCTGGGAGATTCCATGATGAGGGCATTTACGCAGAAGTTCTTTAAATCTCTCCCATGCCTCAACAAGGGTTTCTCCAGGCAGCTGAGAGAAGTGATTGATCTGCCCTCTGATTTCATAGGTCAGTGAGGGTGGAAAGAACTTCTCTAAGAACTTTTCCTCAAGAGGAGCCCAGGTGGTTATTATTGGTTCTCTGTCAAGTGAGTTATACCAGCTCAAGGCCCTCCCAGATAGGGTGAAATGGAACAGATGAAGAATTATTGCATCATAAGCAACACCAGCTTGTGGAACCAGGCGGCACAATGCCTTAAACCTTTTTAGATGATCCATGCAACCATCTCCAGAACCTCCGGAGAAAGATATGCCTTGCATGATCTGGATCCACTGGGTCCGAATCTTGAAGTTGGGGATATTAATAATCGGAGGTCAGACCGGGTGGTTATCCTCATATTTCTTTGGGACAACGTAGTCCCTCAGTTGTTTGTTTCTTAACTCCAACTGAGCATCTTGGGTCGCTGCCTCAGTTTCAGCTCTGATGCGAGCTTGCTCTTCCGCACGAATCTCCGCTTGGATTTGGGCACGAGTTTCAGCGATGAGTTGTGCCCTTTGAGCGGCGATGGCGGCGTTGACCCTCTCCATTAACAAAGCAGCCTGGCGTTGATCTTCAGCCATTTGCCTGGCCCTTTGGCGATTGAGTCGAATGCGGCGGTGGAAGCTTCTCTCTACCTCAGAGTCAAACTCTGGATCAGGGGAGAATCTGAGGTTATGCACAGGTTGCATACACGATTTCTACCTGAGTAGAGAAAAGAAAACACCTTTAGATAATGAAAAAAGATATGATAGTTTCAAGAGAATATGGTGTTATGATTAAAAAAAAAGAAAGTGTAAAATCCTAACCAACTAGAAAGGTACTAAGTAAAATTACAACGTTCTGTTGTCCCCGGCAATGACGCCAATTTTTGATGGAGCTTCCACTCGCGTGGAATTGCGTGCACCACTAAAAATCCTAAAGATTGTAAGTCTTTAAGTTTAGCCTTGCTTATACTAGATAGAAAACTCCACCCACGTATGCTAAGATACGTGGAAGTCTTATCCTAGTATAGTTAAGGGTCGAATCCTCGAGACAACGGTCTTGTTGTTGCCAACAAGATGGAAAACGTAATAATTTCACTTAATCTCTTTAGTAGTTGGTATTTAGATCAAAAGGTTGATTTGGTTGTTTTTAAGCTAAATGCAAGTAAAGTAAAGAAAGCAAATGAATCTATGAGTTAAACTATGATAAAAGTTCACTAGGGTGTTATCGGTTTTTCACCGTCGCTACATATGGATCAACACATGCAAGGCAAAAACATAACCTACAAAAAGAGTCTAGTCAGTTAGTATCCTTGTAGACTTAGCTTCCTTTCGGAGAACTAACTACGAGAAGTGCGGGAATGTTACAACGCCATCCATTCCCGAACAAATGGTCACATTACTTTGCATCATTCCCCTCGCAAAGTGTGTTCCTCGACTTACCAGGGTTGCACTTTCATACGTCAACTGATTCCATTTCATAGTATGAAAGTGCAACGGATGGAAGTGAGTTTACTCCACTTCTTGAGATACACTTCTAGACACCGAAACAGATGCATGGTGGATACATGCACCTAAAACCAACATACAAATGAGTTTCGAATCTAATAGTACAAACATAGACAATTCATACTAAAAGATAAACGATAACACAAGTTGGAGATCAAGCAACATGCATTCATTAATCGTTTGATGTCGAACTGAAAAAAGATAAGAACTCTATATTACAAGATATGGATTACATTTGCATGATATGAAAACATGGGTAGTGGGGCTACTCCCCGCACCCTAGTGAGAGAGACTACTCGCTCATGTCTAGGACAAAGAAGGAGGCAAGAAGAGAGAGAGAGCATCATCCCCATGAAGGAGATTGGAAGGTCAACCCCTTGGAGAGAGAGCAACGATCCACCAGTCTTCAAAGGTTGCACGATGATGAGATCTCCCCTTCTCACCTTCTTTGGTGAAGAAGGAGAAAGCAGCTTCAAGATGGAGTATGGGTCTCAGACTGGCAGCCCCAGGGCGGAGGATGGAAGTGGCAAGAGCTTTGGAATGATTGAGGCATACTTTGGGCGTCTGAAATTTTTTATCTGATGGAGGACCCTTGGGGTCTTATTTATAGGTCTTGAGTGAAGTCCAAACGGTTTGGAGACCGTTTGGACCTCAAGACCGTTTGGGACCTCAAGACCGTTTGGACCTCACGCGGTCTTGAGACCGTTTGAACTCCATGTGGTCTCGGGACCGTTTGGCTTCATGCGGTCTTGAGACCGGTTGAACGCCATGTGGTCTCGGGACCGTTTGGCTTCATGCGGTCTTGAGACCGATTGGCTTCATGCGGTCTTGAAACCGTTTGAACTCCATGCGGTCTCAGGACCTGTTGGCTTCATGCGGTCTTGGGACCGTTTGACTCCATGCGGTCTCGAGACCGTTTGAACTCCATGCGGTCTCGAGACCGATTGGCTTCATGTGGTCTTGGGACCATTTGACTTCATGCGGTCTTGGGACCGTGTGACTCCATGCGGTCTCGGGACCGTTTGACTCAATGCGGTCTCGGGACCGATTGGCTTCATGCGGTCTTGAAACCGTTTGAACTCCATGCGGTCTCGGGACCGGTTGGCTTCATGCGATCTTAGGACTGTTTGAATCCATGCGGTCTCGAGACCGATTGTCTTCATGCGGTCTTGAGACCGTTTGAATCCATGCGGTCTCGGGATCGGTTGGCTTCATGCGGTCTTGGGACCGTTTGACTCCATGCGGTCTCGAGACCGATTGGCTTCATGCGGTCTTGGGACCGTTTGAATCCATGCGGTCTTGAGGATGAGTTATTCTTTTATGACTTTTTTGTGCTTTTGTTTCTGCATATATAGAAAGGAAAGTTAGTCTGATGGTATATTTAAAAAAAAGGGTAAAATTAGGATTATGTATAGTTCAAGTTTTAGAAAGAGTATGGAAAACTAAAGAAAAGGACTAAGATAATTGACTAAAATAGAAGGTTATCAGTTATGTATAGATTACATACAGTTGAATAAGATCACTATCAAGAATAAGTACCCGTTGCCAATGATAGATGATTTGTTTGATTAGTTGCATGGAGCAATGATCCTTTCTAAGATAGACTTGAGATCTAAATATCATCAGCTGAGGATAAAGGCTTCAGATATTTCTAAGTCAGCTTTTAGAACAAGATATGGACATTATGAGTTTCTGGTCATGTCATTTGGACTGACTAATGCCCCAACAACTTTCATGGATATGATGAACCAGATTTTCAAACTATTTTTGGATCAGTTCATAGTAGTTTTCATAGATGACATTCTAATTTATTCCAGAGATGATGATCAGCATGAGCAACATCTGAGGATAGCATTACAATTGTTGAGACAACACCGGTTATATGCTAAGTTCAGTATTGTGAGTTCTAGTTAGATGAGGTGTCTTTTCTTGGACATGTTATCTCAGGATATGGGAGTGAGTGTTGACCCTAAGAAAGTTGATTATGTTCTATAGTGGGAGCAGCCTAAGACTCCTACTGAGATCATAAGCTTCTTAGGATTGGCAGGTTACTACAGGAGGTTCATCCAGAACTTTAGTGTGGTAGCGTCACCTCTGACACACTTGACGAGAAAGAATGCATCATTTGTCTGGTCTGACAACTATGAGAAGAGTTTTTAGATCTTGAAGAAGAGGTTGACTACAACACCAATGTTGATCCTGCCTGAGGCAGATAAAGGCTACACAATGTTTTGTGATGCTTCCAGGAGAGGTTTAGGTTGTGTGTTGATGCAGGAAGGCAAAATACTAGCTTATGCATCTAGACAGCTTAAGAAAATGAGGAGAATTACCTGACACATGATCTGGAGTTAGATGCAGTAGTTCATGCTCTTAAGACATGGCGTCACTATCTTTATGGTGAGGTGTGGCATGTGTTTACAGATCATAAGAGCTTAAAATATATCTTCACCCAGAAGGATCTGAATCTTAGACAACAGAGATGGTTAGAATTTATCAAGGATTATGATGTGACGATATATTATCATCCTGGTAAGGCGAATGTGGTAGTAGATGCCCTCAGCAGGAAGTCAAGTTCAACAACAGATGTATTCTCTATGGAATGATTCAAGAGAGACATGCTAGTAGAGATGCGAAAGTTGAACTTAGTCTTAGGGGTGACAGAGGAGAGTGGTTTGATTACACAGATGCAAGTCAAGCCTACTTTTTATGATCAGATCAAGGAACTTCAGTAGAGTGACAGTGAGTTACGACAGATCATGCATGAAATGACAAGGAAAAAAAACCAAAGTTTAGGTTTTGAGATGATGGTTTGTTGTATCAGCATGACAAGTTGTGTGTACCTGGAGATAGTGATTTGAAAGAAAGGATTCTTGAGGAAGCGCATGCATCGATGTACGCTATGATCCAAGTAACACTAAGATGTACATGAATCTTAATGTAACAACCCTGACCTGGGTTATACTTTAACCCTAGGTGTTTTGATTAAGAAATGTGATTAAATGCTTAATCTCATCTTATGAAAAGTAATTAGGCCTCAAGAGAAACTTATGTTGCAATTCTAGTCCTTTTTGAACATTGTTGAAATCAATGTTTTGTTTGTTTTGGACTAAAGTGCAAATTACCCAAGTTGAGGGGTTTAAGTGCAAATTGTGCATGATAATATGTTCCTTATGTGTTGAAGCATCATGAGAGTGAAAATGATGCTGAGGTATGGCTGTGGAATCCTGAATACCAAGAAAGAGCCAATAAAGCAATGTATGTGCATGAAAACTTAGTTTTGGTGTAATGTGCAATTTACACAAAACCTAGGGTGCAATATATAAATTACCACTTCAATAAGGTCCCTAATGTTTCTTGGCATCCAATAGAGCAAAGAAAATGATAGGGGCGCCTCATTTGAATTAAGTTGGAGGAGAGAGAATTTTGATATTAAAATAATCAAGATTTAATCCTAATTGAAACCCTAATTTGAATTAGGGAAAAAATAAATGTATTAATTAAAGGGCATTCAACCAAAACCAAAATGGTTGGATTCAGATATGTGTGTGACTTCCTTGAGCCTTGCAAGGACCACGAAAATATCCAAGGGAGTGGATAACTCACACACAATTTTATAAGAAAAAGAAATATCCACTCACATATGGATATTAATATAATATGATTTAAGGTGCTTAATTTGCTTTTCTTTAAATCATGGATAATTGAAAGGGATAAGAGGCAAACAAGATAGACTCATACCTAAGGAAGATAAGGGGGAAGAGGCGGCCACATTTTTGAGATTAATTGGATTTTTGCAAAGTACATTCTCTCTCATTGATTTTTTATAAAAGAACCTTTTATAAGCCAAATGAAAGGCTTTTTCGACCCCACTTCTTCTCCTTGCTTGGAAAACGACCAAGGGAGCTTGGGAGGATCAGTAGGACGACCCCCAACCTGTTGGTAAGGTTCTTGATCCATTTCACCTTGATTCCATGGTGGAAAACGAAAATAAATTATGGATTTCTTCCTATTTCGATCTCCTCTTCAATTCTAACCATTCCTTTTCACTCAAACCTTGAGGACGAGCCTTGGAATGGTGAAAGGAGTTCCATCCACCATTGTTTCCGTGAACATGGATCTTTGGGGCTCAATTGGAGGTGGGTTTTATAACTTGAACCCTTGATTTTGTTATTGCATTCAATTCCTTATCAAATAATGATCATTTCCATACTTACAATAATTGATTTGGTTGATGGATGCAATTGCCATGGAAACCACAACAGGTTTCGTGAGTTTAGAGGTTGAAGATGATAAGAACACACCTCTCTAAAATATCTAAGGCAGACGATCTTGGTTGGGTTGCTCAAACAGTTTCCGAAACCGTTTGGGAGCAAACGGTTTCAAACCGTTTAGAAGCAAACAGTTTCATCTAACCGCATGAGACCAAACGGTTTCAAAACCGTTTGGGGGAGTTGACCAAGGGTTGACCGTTTGAGAATCCTGTTACTAATTATTTTGTTTGATAACCCACCAAATTTTATGGATTAATTCCGAAGGAATCATGAGTTGAAGGCTAATCAATTAAGCAAACCCTAATTGGATTAAGTGCTGATTTTCAACTTGATTTGATTTGACGTTTTGGGTTAATTAGCCCAAACGGTTTCAAAACCATTTGGGAATCACCCAAATGGTCTCAAGACCGTTTGGAGGTCAACCAAGACCGTTTGGAGGTCTAGGGTTGTATTGGTTAAGTGTTTTAAGATCCAAAGATATGGTATTAACCCTAATCGGCTAAGTGCTGATTTTGCATTGGAATGAGTTGATGTTTTGGGTTGATTGACCCAAACGGTTTCAAAACCATTTGGGGATCACCCAAGACCGTTTGGAGGTCTAGGGTTAACCATGGTTGACCAACTGAAGGTCTAAAGGTACCAAATCACTTTGCAATTAAGTGCTGATTTGATGATCAACTCAATAGCTCAAACCCTAATGATTTTTCACTAGAATCCAAGGGTTGGATGAGCCAAACGGTATCAAGACCGTTTGGAGCTCATCCAAACGGTCTCAAGACCGTTTGGAGGTCACCCAAGACCGTTTGGAGGTCTAGGGGTGAGTATGGTTAAGCAATTGATGATCCAATGATACTAAGTTAAAGTGTAATCAATTGCTGATTTGGTGATCAATCCAATGATCCAAACCCTAATTGGTTGACTTGGATTTTGATGATGTGATGGGAAAACGGCCCCAAGACCGTTTGGTGGTCATCCAAACGACCTCAAGACCGTTTGGGGTCAGGTCATGTTCAATTTAGATGATGGTTCAATGGTTTCAAAGTAACTAATCTTGCATTGATTAGTGTTGAAGGATCATCGATTCCAAACCCTAATTCAATTGATTCAAACCCTAATTGAGGACTAATTTAGGGTCAATTGAGGGTCAAATCAGTTGAAGGTTGACCTATTTAACTCAATTGAAGTATGAGGATAGGTCCAATTGATGATTGGTTCCATGAATTCAATGATTGAAGGAATCAATATTGAGAACCCTAAACCGATTGGTGTAGTTGAGACCATCTTTGGTCCATGTGGTTTTGAGGAGGTTTGGACCAAACGGTCTCAAGATCATTTGGGACCAAATGATCCCAAACGGTTTGTGCCCATGCGGTTTCAAAAGTCAAACTTGGGCAAACGGTCTTCACCTACTTGCTTGGGTAAACGGTCTCAAGCACCACCTTTACCAAACGGTTTCAAACCGTTTGAACCTTGAAGGACCAAGACCGTTTGGGGCTCAAGTATTCAAAGTTAATTGAGGACTCAATTGGTTAATCCACTTAGAAACTTGTTGTAATTGAGGACTCAATTGATCAATTCAATTGGATACCTTATGTAATGGAGGTCCAAGGTGATTGAACTTCTTGAGAATAGAGATGATGAATGATTCATTGATCCAATGATGATTAGTAATGATGATCATTGAAGGTACAAAGTTTGAAACCCTAATAGTACCTAAGTGATTAGTGCCAATTAAGGGATGAACCCTAATTACCTATAGGATCAATGACTTGGTGCACTATGTCATTCATAGTTGTATGTACTTGATTGAAGGGATTATATGACCTTATCAAGTTGAGATGATGTTAGCATGAATTCATAACATGAATATAATTCATGTGGTGATTAAGGGTATGATCCTTAAGTAGAGAGATCATGAAACCCTAATCATGAATATATACCCTAATTGACAGGGTTATTGAATTCTAACACTAATTGAGGGTAATTCTAAATGTAACCCTAATCCAGGGTGAGGATATAACCCTAATCTAGGGTAGTGATGTGTGAAACTCCAATTTAGGGAAATGAGATGTAAAACCCTAATTGGGATGAATAGTGAATCTCTAATTATGAATAATTGAATAAAATCCTAATGGAGATGGATTGTAGACCCAAATTGTGGGTGACTATAGTGGAAATCTTAATTAAAGACGATTCCATGTGAAATCCTATTCTAGGGTTATGTTATGAGAAATCCTAAGTTAGAATGAGGTATATGGAACATTGGTGTGGTGATGTGATATGAGAATCAAACTTAAGGTGATGTCATGTAATGACATGAGAAACCCTAATTGAGGGTGATTCCATGTGAAAACCTAGTTGAGGGTGATTCCATGAGAAACCCTAGTTGAGGGTGATTCCATGAAGAATCCTGATTAAGAGTTGACATCACATGAAGCTCCAATGCTATATTGTGATGAGAGGCCCTAAGAAGGGTAAAGGTATATGGGACTCTAATGTGAAGTCATAATATATGAAGCCCTAATCCTGGGCAATATGACAATGAATCATAATCCTAATTTTAAGTAAGGGTGTAAGGAAAACCTAATGATGAGATAGAAGGAATGAACTTATAAAGGTGGAACATTTCATGTGGTTGATTATAAGCAACCTTATTGTAAGTAATTTCTTTATCATTAGACAAGTCCATATCATTAAAGATAGTTGGACAACTCTAATGTGTGGCCTATACATTATATGCTATAGGCGAGTGATTAGTGATGGAATGTATTAAGAAGGGAAATGCCTTAATACAAGATAAGATGGATAATTTAGGAGAGTCTGAAGTGATGAGAAAGTGATACATCAAGATATGATAGTTATCACATTCAACACTTCAGGGTTTATATACCTTGATACACTTCAAATCCAATATATTTGGGTCAGAAACATATGAAGTGTGTTATGCAACTATTACAATGAAATGTAATGAGTTGTTGCACTTTGATGAGTGTTAATTAATATACCTTGAGAATGGGGTTAAGCCCAAAAGATGAGTATGATGTAGTCATACCATGATGAGGATGAGAAATGAACTCATTCCTTGAATTGATGAGAATAATGATCTTGAATAATCAGTTATGATATCTTTGAATACCCCAGAGATATAGACTAATGAATTAAGGGTTGGACAGCTAACGTAATCATGAAACCCTAATTAATGAGAAATTGGGAACCCTAACCCTAATTTTGGGTAAAGGAAATGAAAGCCCTATTTGATAGTAAACCCTAACTCCTGGGAAAGGAATAATGGTGTTACTATTGTATCACATGATGTGATGAATATCGTGTATGATTGTTATCATGCCTAATAACCATGCAGGTATGATGAGATGAGGAACATAGCTAGATTTGAGCTATGGCATTTATATAATAAATGTTTGGACTTTTGTTCCTTGATGTTGTTGTTGCTTAATAAAAGTAGCAATGTGCATGGACTTTTATAAGCCACATGAGTTAGTTGTTGCCTAGAAAAAGGTAACAAGATATTCTATGGCCTTGTGAGCCAGGTGTGATGCTTGTGTAACAAGTATCATGAATGCCTTGGTCAGATGACCTGAAGGTGATAGTTACCTAATAAATGGTAATAATGCTCAATGATGAGTTAAGGGTTTGAATACCCAGAACCATATGATTATGGCAATGAGATTGTGAAGGGATGAGAATCCCCAGTTTGAAATGAGGAACTGAGTTCCCAAGGTCTATGAAAGACTGATAAGCATCTGATGAAAGTAGTACATGTCTCTTTATAGCATTGTTGTAATAAGTCTTGTTTGAGAACTTGGCTGATGCTAAAAGAATATGCTAATGTACTTAATTAATCAAGTGAAATCATATCATGTAGAGCCCCGACCATAGATCCATCATCGTCAGCAAATTGGTGATGGTGAAACGGGTGCTCCACGGAAAAACCCGGAGGGCATACTTTTGAGTATGTGGGGGTTATGGGCGCGAATATCCTTACGCCCTAATGGAGGAAATGATGTAAGATAAACATTAAATCTCTTAATCCTTCACTATATGTACCGAGATGCATGTATCATGAATATCCCGATGATTGGGTTAGATGCTGTACACATCTCCCAATAATGTTAATGCCGGATCGATGGAGATAAACACAAAATCTCAAGATCGCGAAGAGAGTGCAGCACACCACTGTAACTCTCACAGTGAAGTTGCCAGTATACTCTGCAAAGCGATATTTAGCAGAGACACAAGATGTCCTGCATGTGATCTCGCGCTGACCGAGATGTGGGAGGTCATGGGAATCCAGCTCTTCCATTGACCTTGTATGGTACCGATTTCGACTTTGCAGTGGTCGGTTGGGGCATGAGCGGTATATCTCATCTCCTCAGGGCATAAGTGTGTTTGTAAAATGAAATCAGCCATATAGCATGTTTGCTTAAGGATTGAATACGGAAATTCATTGGCTGATGTTATATTTTGTTATATATCTATAGTTCATTGATGTTATTCATATTTGTTGTATTCATTACAAGTAGATGGATGAACTATGAGTCTACCATGAGTAGATGCAATGTTATCCTTGAAAAAGGAGATTACTTCACTTTGTTCATACAAGTGATTTACTTGTTGTTTATTAAATATATATAAATCCTTCTGCTCAGTTTATTTTAATAAACTTCTATAACAATGTTTTGGCAGAGAGTTATATCTCCCTCTGGGGAAATTTACAATTGTCTCACCCCCGTGGGATCCAACTTTTTAGGTGGACGTGGACAAAGAAGCAGAATCTCATTACAGGGAATAGACAGCAGCAGTGACAACAAGGACAACAGTAATATCTTAGGTGGAGATACTGCCTGTCACGTTATGTAGTTAGAAAGTCCTATGTGTCGTCTCTGTACTCTCAGGTCCTCGGAATTTTTAGTCAGTGTTTTATGAATCAGTCTGAGGTTTTGGCTTGATGCCTCGAGATTCGTATACTGTCTGTATATAATGTTTATAAGACAGTTGATGATGTAATCTCTGAAAAGAGATGGTACAGGTTATGTATGTTTGAACCAGAATGTAAATGTTATGCAATTGTTCTTGTTGGAAAAGATTTCCTATGTAAGGATCTCTTTGCAAAAACTTTTAATTTTCAGTGATTTTTAGTAATCCGCTGCAAATAATTCGCTTATGCATTAGTTAATCCTATTTTCACAAGACGGTCGCTACACTTAAGGAGTTGTATTGGTGGTCAAGTATGAAAAAGGATGTAGCTAAGTACGTGACTAGATGTAGTGTGTGTCAATAGGTTAAGGTTGAGCATCATAAACCTACATGTACCTTGCAATTTCTTCCTATACAAGAGTGGAAGTGCGAACATATCACAATGGATTTTATGGTAGGGTTGCCCAGGACACCTAGAGGTTGTGACTCGATATGGGTGATTGTGGATAGATTGACTAAGTCTGCTCACTTTCTTCCTATTAAGTCAACCTTTGATGTATCAAAGTTGGCTAAGATATACGTGGATGAGATAGTCAGGCTGCATGGTATCCCGGTTTCAATTATATCATATAGAGATCCTAAGTTCACCTCTAAGTTTTGTAATCAATTGCATCGTGCTTTGGGCACAAAGTTGAGGTTCAATATAGATTTTCACCCGCAGACTGATGGTCAGTCATATAGGACCATTCAAACTCTTGAGTACATGCTGAGAGCATGTGTCTTGCATTTCGGTGGAATTTGGGAAGAACACTTGAGCCTTATAGAGTTTGCATACAACAATAGTCACCACTCCAGTCTTGGTATGGCCCCGTATGAAGCTTTGTATGGCAGAAAGTGTAGATCACCCGTATGTTGGTACAAGGTGGGTGAAAAAGAGATTCTTGGACCAGAGATAGTAGATTTGACTACAGAAAAGATTACAGTGATCAGAGAACCGTTGAAAGCTGCACATGATAGGAAGAAGAATTACGCTGAGAAGAGGCGTAGACCTCTTGAGTTTGAGGTTGGTGATGAAGTGTATCTAAAAGTTTCACCTTAGAAAGGAGTGTTGAGGTTTGGCAAGAGAGGCAAACTGACTCCTAGGTTTATGGGCCCATAATCTGTCATTGAGAGGATTGGACTTGTAGCCTACAGGTTGTATTTTCCATCCGAGTTGGCTAATCTACATGATGTGTTTCATGTATTGATGCTGAAGAAGTGTTACCCTGGTACATAGAAGATAGCGGACCCAGAACCTACACAGCTCAAAGCAGATGTGTTCTATGTTGAAGGACCAATACAAATAGTTGGTCGGAGAATTAAGAAGCTCAAGAATCAAGAGATACCGTTAGTTAAGGTTTTGTGGAGGAACTACAACCTAGAGGAAGCCATGTGGGAGCTTGAGTCAGAGATGTGTAACAAGTTTCCTTTTCTCTTTTAGGAATTTTGGGACAAAATTCTTATAAGGGAGGGAGATTGTTACAAACCACATTGAGGTTTGTCAGTAAGTACCTCGATTAGCATGAAGTACCTTGATTAGAGCTAAGTACCTTGTTAAACATCATGGTTAATCAAGATAAGGTAAGATGTGAATCAATAGTCGAGATTGATTCATCTAATTAATTAATGTTAACTATAGTGTTAATTGTTAAGTTAATTACCTAAAATAATTAACCTATCTAAGATGGTCTAGTTGCTGTGTTTTTATGCCTTGAGTTGTAGTCGATCTCGTGCTTGAAATTTTGCAAAAATAATCACTCGATTTGGACCTACGAGGCAAAGGTTATAAAGATATGAAGGTTTTGGGTTTAATATGCAATTTTCCAATTTTTGGCTATTAATTCCTTCCTTTATCTTCTTCCTCCCCCGATCGATCGCAGAGCCACTTAAAGCGTCACCCAAATTAGCCAATAGAATAGTAGCAAAGGGGGGTGATCAATGGGTGATTTTGAGCTCCTTAGCTCTGATCCGCATGCGCCACCTTATCCACCTTCCTTCTTCTTCCTTTCCCTTCTTCTTCATCGCCTATCTGTGCCCAACCTACTAGGGTGGCCAACTAGTTGCAGGTGCGGCGCCCAGTAGTGTTGCCTGACTAGAAGAGGAGGAAGGGTGTCTGTTTAGGGATAGAAAGGGAGAAGTCAAGATCCGTCCATCTCCATCCTCTCCCTTTCTCCTAGTTCCATCTGGCGCCCAGCTAGAAAGGGTGACACCCCTACCTAGCAGTAGCAACTACACAAAGCAGCGGCCATGGGTGCTAGGGCACGAGCTGCAGCACCAAGCAATGCCATCAAGTCCGACTATGAGCCCAAAACTCAAATTCACAGCCTCCTAGCCACGAGAAACACTCAACTGAGCCTTTCCTCAACTTGTACATGAAGCAAGTTTGTTCTAGAGCAATTCCAAGGTAGAAGAAGACCTGCTGACGCCCAGATTTAGGCTATGGATGGATTTTCGGTTGAAATTTGGTCACTTTGACCCACTGTGAGTAGAATCTCACTCCCCAAAGCAAGTATTAACTCCATGAAACAAACAATTTCAGTTCGATCTGTGTTTTTCGTGGGTAATAGCGCTTACCCAGGTGCCAGGCAGTGATGACGTCGCCTGACTTTTATTGCACAATTTGATTCATCACGTTTTGCATGATTTGGCTTGTTAATTTATTTGTATGGTTTTGTTTAGTGGAATTATATGGTTGATTAAAACCTAAATTGCTCAGTTTAAAAGTGGAATACAGTAGCACACGAATCTAGGGTTTACATTAACTGTATAGTTTTGGAATAAATCCAATTTATATGATTCTAGTAGTTTACTAGATGCACAATTTCAAAGAAATGATGATGACATGAAAATGCTCAATGGAAACCTAGTTACACACTCTCAATTATAGTTAATGTGTGTGATATAGTATTAATATGAATTGACACGTTTCTCAATGATATCAAAAGAAATTCTCAGTTATTATCAATAATTCATGCCGTGATAAGTAATTAACTCTTATTTGAGTTATGTGATTCACAACTCAGGATTTGGGTTGATGTGCACATTTTTTGAGGAATTTTTGAAAATTTACAGATGTTACTGATGATTTTTCATATATCGAGTAATTAACTCTTATCAGTGTATTAAGAGGTTCAATTGCATGAATTTAGTGTATAAATGTCAAGTGGACATGTAATATATTTATTTAAGAATGTTAGTCTGCCTACAAGTATAATAATGTTGATTTATTAGTAAATTATAATGTTTTGAATATATTGCTCTGTCAAGTTTAGAATGATATACATGTCGTAGTGTAAACTTCAGATAAATAAACTCAGTACCATAGAGATACCATAGTCAAGAATAAGTAAGAGAGAGATACAATATAATAAGAGCTTTCGAAGAATAATAAAATAATAGACATAGGTGTCCTAAACACTGTAGATTCCCTATGAATGTCTACACTGTAGGGAGGAAACGATCCATCCTAGCATCAACCAATATACGGGGATCATAACGCACCCATAGAGCATGCAGGGAGACAAAGCCCCTAAGGAAGTCTCCTAAGAGAATATTGGTTACCCAACATGAACTGGAGATCCCAGTGGTGACCTAGAGGTACCCACAGAGCATACCAAGATGAGGCCCACAGAGCGTCTCAGACCCTCTGCCTGTGTAATCAGCCTAGAAGGAGAGGTCCAGTTAAAGGTCAGTTGTTTAGCCGCCTTAGTCATACATGACAGTCCGAGTCAAGCAGACCCAGATTCAGTTCTAGGCTTAGCTTCCCGGGTTTTAAGCTAAGTCTTGTACGATGAGATCGTAGTTCTCTATGAGTCTTCATATGTAGAGTACACTGCATATGATCAGGGCATAAGTTAAAATATGTTCATATAGGTTTATAGTGTTTCTTAAAAGTAAGAAAGGTTAAGAAAGACTCGAGTACAGTTTCATAGCAGTTGTTCTTTTAATGCAATATTTACATTCCCTGTGATATTTAAATGGTAATTGTTAGATCTGCTCAGTGTAGTAATTCATGCATTTTATTTTAGTTTAATAAACATAGATGAGTTATCTTCGATGGTTGGGTGAAATTCTATTCACTGAGCCAATAGCTCATCAACCTACTAAAACATTTTTTTAGGTCAGCGTCAACACGAGGAAGTTGAAGGATCTTAACTTCTAGGTCTTAGAAGGTAGTTCATAGTCAGATAGAGGTCTCTTAGTCCTTTCCCCTCAGTCCTTGGGCATGTGGTGTGGTAGATAGAGAATGTAATATAATATGTAGTTTAGTTTTAAGTTATCTGCTGTGCTTTATATTCCGCATGGAAAAATGTAATATGTCGTGTAACTTTGTTTTATCTTCCTAGTAAGGTAAATGGTAAGTTGCTTCCACAATTAATACGAATCAGTGTTATTCAAGTTATAAGACTTTCTTCAAAATGAAAAAAATTGCATTCTTTCCGTTCAATAAAAAAAACTCATTTTATTTCTATAGGGTTAAATAAAAATTCGATAAACTTTAAGTGATTAATAAAAGAAAAAGTTAAGGGTGATCTTTGTATTACGTTAAATCCTCTTGTCATGCCCTAATCTCATGATTAGTGATAATTGTGAGATTGGGGTGTCACAAACATTTTGACACCCATGGTTAGTACCCAAAGTTTACCAAGTGAACCACGCAATACAAACATGTAATTTTCATTTATCAGACAGCCCCTTCGTTAACATACTTTTTAAAGTTAAGTATCTCCACGACATTGTGTCCTCTAAGCTGGTGATATTCCTCACCTTGCGATTCTTCAATTTTTTGACCTGTACACACTCATTCCATCCAACGCATCACGTACAACCCACAATCATTTGAACTGGATGGTTGCTGGTCCACTTTGTTGTCAAATGTTGTACTCCACCCTTGTTCAGTAACACCACTTTTCTTACTCAATAGGGTTTTTAATGATGCAACCTGCATTATGCAATAAGATATATTCAATTGACTAATAGTATCAATTACCAAATTAGATAGACATTATAATTTTCAAGTGTGCTCTTACCAGAGTCACAATGTCATAGTCATAAGCATGATTGGTGTTTGACTAGCTATACCTCCTCCCAGGCCGCACGCTGCTATAGTGCAAAATCTTCTTGTATTCATGTGATGCCACAAGTAAATTCCAGTGTTGGTGGTTGAGTAAGGACAGGAGTATAACATTCACCCTCTTAATTTGTTCCCGTCATTTGTAGCAATACTTTCTCATGCATGGTGCATCCCTTATCTTAATGGCATGCGTCATTGAAGTGTGGAAGATGAACACCCTCCTTCCAAACCCATTGCTATACTCCTCACGCATCACTTCACTGTAGCCTTCAAGGAACTTCCATAGATATATATAAGATATATATAACATCAATCGGATAAAATCTTAATCTATCTGTTATCACAATTATTGTACATGGAATGTTGTTCTAGTGCCACAAAAAATGCACTACCCATGCCTAACATAAAACCTTTGATACTATTCCGTGACTACCCTTTTTTGCAATGCACTTCCCTCATGTTGTACATTGTTTACTCACTGCTTAAACTCAAATGAATTAGATGTTGTTCAATGAATCCTAAATATATGATTGTGACATTTGTCCAATTTGGCCATATACAATACATACCTGATAAATGTTATACAAACATTTAATGTGTTCCCAATCTATCATTTATTTTGTTTCTTTGTTTCAGATCTATATTTTTTCCCTTGTACACACATATGCCATATTCAGTACACCCATACCAAAGTCTACACCATAATTGTATCTACTCATATAATTGTATATGCTATTCAATAACTACATGGTTATTACCAATGCATCTCACATGGGCGTGTTATTATGTAATTACAACATTCTAAAAAATGAATTTGTCAGCATCATTATGAGGTAGACATTCAAAATAACACATTTGTTGCCTGCAACCCTCGTTTCATCAAAAAAATGTAATATATGTTTTGTAATAAATAGATTTTGTCATGTTTCTAACCTGGTTAGTTATGTGCCCTCCCCCCCATCGCAGACGCAAAATCGGCCAACATAATACAAGCATTATCACTCTTTAAGATAACATCCTCTGGGTACCTATCACGGCTTGTCAACTGTAATATAAATATTGTAAGAGATACATACATAACATTAATGGTAGTAGCTTGTGAAAAAGAGTATATTCACGTGTTTGGAAACCCTTTTTAGAAACCAAAAATACGTTGTTACTCACTTCAGTTTCTCAACATTAGCAGGGTCGATCCACAACACTGCAAGCTTGTCCCAACCCGCCATAAGTTGCAACTCTTTCTTCATCACAAGTCTTATTTTCCCTTGTCTTTTATTTGCAATGTGCGGCTTTCACTCTCCTTATTAATGAACTTGGGTTGTTAGACACGTGTACAACATCTCTTGCGCTATTGATATTTCCCACATCAACTGTTATCCTGTCCACCATATCCTTCACACATTTCTATACCAAACAAAACAACAAGTTGCATCGGTTAGTGGCCTGTTAGTTTACTACAATTACCGTACTATAATATCATGCGAACATCGTTACCTATTTGTCGGGAGTCTCCACATCCACAACTACCTACTCCAGTTTCACAACCTGTTTTGGCCTCCCCTTCTTGCCAACGGACATTGATATCAAAGTTTGTGTACTTAGCATGCTTAGCAAGTTGTCAATTTCACCATCTATACTGGTCTTTTTCCATGAGTCCTATACAGGTACAACACAACAACATTTCACAAAAGAGATTTAATCAATTATAGCCTTGCCCATGCCAGAATTATGGAGTTATAACATTTACATACATTTCTATCTACATTATCTGGTTCAACATCACTATTGTGCTGGTTACCCGGTCTTCCATGACCAACGGTAATGGAATGCTCTTGGTTGGCTCAGGCGTTACAAAAACATTGTTCAGGTTACCCATGTTTGTCTTGAAACACAAAACAAAATTTTGTTAAGTGGCAGTCACATCAAGCAATCCATACCACAATACTCGACCACGATTAGTACTAATGTATATTAACACCTTCATAATTGTGGCCCCATTTCCGGTTCATGCATTGGCATTGCACATTTATTTGTCTTTTTGAAAGTTGACTACCCTCACCTAAAACTTGATCAGTCTACAACAAAGTATCACAAACTACTACAATATATACCTCTACAAACATTACAAAACACTTTTACAATATTCATAAATGTACCTATTTGAGATCACTACAGTTCTTCAGATCTTGTACCAATGGACTTCTCTCTAGTATTGGATTGCACCATCTTCTGACCCTGACAATTTGTAATTTACCTTGATCAAAACAATCTTCAATAAATTCCACTCATCTGTAATTTATTTACTATTATTGACTTATTAGCTAATGTAATTAAATATCATCTTAGTTATACTTCCTTTTTGTATGGCACCCATTCTCCCAGCCATAACAACAGTCACTGAAGTAGGTAACATTATGTCCACTCCATCCTACACAGTTCCATATCAAGTTAGCATATATCCTATACATATTATTGTTACAATTCAACGGTGTTAGTGACCCCTTGTCAACTTATCCCTCTGCCTAATGTTGTTGTGCAAAGATAAATTTATTTTTTTTGCACATACCTTTTTGGTTGTAGACCTCGTTCGTAGATGGCTATCAACTATTTCTTCCATATTATGTTGCTCAAAATTTTTTGCTGTTGGAGTGCTCACACCTCCACTATTTCCACCTCTTGGCATGTCATAACAGATCTTTCACAAATAAGTATTACATTACTACCTTTTCTATAGCAGACAAAATGCACTGGCTACTATTTGTGGAACTACAATACTATACTTACTGTTTTTGCAACTTCCATTTCCTTTTACCAGAGGAGGTCAATTCACCTTCTTTTATAGAGTATGACACCAATAGTGTCAGCAACCCAGCCTACTCAGTTAAGTTTTGCCACCTTAGCTCTATTTAAATATACAATTCTCCTAGTTTTCAACAACACAATTGCCAACATATTATACCCAATAGTGTAGTGTACCTTCTTAGCAGCAGATCTTGTAACTGCACGCTCATTCCCAAATTCAGGTACATGCCCATGCAACTAAACATAATTTACATGTTACACAAAACAAACCGTATCTACACACACTATGTTGTACCCATTCAGTTTACACGTACTTTACATACCAATCAGTTAGTTCCTCAATAAAATATATACTACTATCACTTATGCTAACACACACCCACAAAGACACATTATTTTCTATGTTACTTAATTCGTCAACTAGGTACACATAATCATAGTGTTACATACTTCACAATGAGTTGTACTCACCACTTTCTTGCTATTTTTTGGGATTCGAATGTCTGTAATGTTATAAGAAATCAATTTTAACATTACATTCACGATATCCAATTGAACTTTTTTACTCCCATTTAACATTGTACTAATCACATGTGTTGCCAATGAAAGCAAAAGTTCCAATCATCACATTAATAGGTTATTTCTACAAATCTACGACTAATACGATTGTACCTTCTTAGCAGTTGACCTAGTAATAGATCAATGGCTTGCCGCATCACCAACTTTGTCCTACACCAAACACTTGCGTTAAGCATTTCATATATTGGACATGGTAGAATTGATTGTATATAATCTTTTAAGAAATAAATAAGAGGTATCAGTAACAGATTTCAGATTAATAACTACACATTGTTATACACATATACAACTTGTTGTTGTTTTTTCTTCAACCGCAATAATAGTTGTTTTTAGCAGCGCTAATTCACACTTTGACTGCAACGAAACAAATATAAACTCACCACATTACTAAATGAAAATCCAACACAATAACCATGCTTGGACTCATGTTTCAAACCTTTCCTTCATCATTATCCACAGATGTACTGCCTTTAGGGAGGCCGCCCTGGGTACTTTTCAACAGTCTATATGTTGGAACCGTGCTGCTATCCTCCACATTCTTTATGTAGCTCACCTGCAGGTACAAGCCATACATGTGTAAATATTTAAACACCGTAAAACTCCAATTTTAGTCACAGTTTATTGAACAATATCTAATCATTATAACAATGCACCGTGCAATCTTCCACACATTCAAAGGAAAAAATTCCTCTCACGAGGATGTCCATTACAACCTGATGTCAAACACATTCACATGTCTTCTTAACAAACATCACCAAAATAGTATACAACTACAATTGTAACCCGTACTACAATACTCATTCACCGTTATTGCTATTTGTCTTGTTGTTAATACCCAGCTTAGCATCTGCACCTTTAACCTATCCGAAAACACATCAAACATGCTATGACTCTATTCGCTAATTGCAATAGTCAGCAATCTGCTTTCCAATAGTATGTCCATCTCATATTATATTCACATGCCCACTTACTATGCGGTATTCAATACCATTGTCATTTCTAACTATCATGCCTAACAAATACTTCAATCCCACATCATCAAAATGGCAACATCCAAACATAGGCAACTACTTTATGCGGTGTCAAAATTAGCTTATAATTACTCACCATTTTAGGTGTGCTGCGTAGACACATTCTTTTATAACTAGGGATGTTACTTAATCCAACAACATCATGTTCTCCAGAATCACATTCTTGACCATCCCCCACACCACCCTATTTATACACACGTTGTTTATTACCTCTGTTACACTCTAAAAAACTTACTGACTCTTTCTAACAATGTCTCCAACACTCACTATGTTACGCTTGACCGAGTTGCGGTTCACGCCCTCCACATCAGCTGTTCCATAACTCTTACATTGACCCGCCATCTTTTCCTTGCAATCCTCTTTTACAGATACCTAAACAATCAAATAGATCTTTATCTATAGCATTCACTGTATCAGTGTCTAACATTATGCATGTTACATTTTTACTCACTTCAATTCCCTCATGAACAAAGCTAGGTTCCTTCATTACATTTGATTTATGTGGGACCACAACTTTGCCCCTTCCAACACCCATGGAAGTTTGGGTTACCGTACCAATATCTGGCCTTGATCATGTTCTCCGACCCTAGATGACATTTTGCCACCACATTAATAAGAAAACAAGCTAAACCTATACCTTTTCATTTCCACAAAGGAAGTAATGCCAAATACACAACATTACCATAACAGGTGTGGATAGATCAATAACAGACACAGTCTCACTGCTCCCAATATCCTACACATGAACAATTTACTCTACATTATTGGTTCGTGTCAAAAAATGAAAGTTTAAACCAATAACTGATGTGCACACTTTACCTTTGTGGGCGTCATTCCACTCTTGCTTCGATTTCCTAGCACCAAATGAAGAACATCCTTTCAACTGAAATAATAAAATTCAGTGGCATGCTAATGGTCCTATAAACATTCACATAATATCTATATAAATTTATTTACACTTAAACTACTACCTACTCCCATCTTGGTAGGGTGGTCTCTATTTTCTTCTGCATCCATAGCCCCTAACTATTGTCATCATTGTTAAAAAATAAGTGTTTGTAATTTGAAAGGTGTTACACATATACCAAAATTCAAAACCAAATCCTGCATCTAGAACTTAGCAACATAGTGCATGAATTTTAGTACCTCCCCCGTGTTGTTGGTCCCTAACCTTTCAACGTCTTATTCAATTTCTATGCCTTGTTGTTTAATTCATTCACATTATTTGCAAGCATTATTTAGAAAAAGTACTATATTTGCACACTACATTTTTCATATCATAATAGAAATATACCTTATCATCACCGTCTGCCAATGATGTCCCGGTAGACCTCCCCTCTGAACTACTAGGACTTACTATTGGATATGTAATCTCTCGGGTTTGGAGCTCTAATTTAATCAGTTTAATCTCATATAGCCTGACTTTGTATTTTGCTTTCACTGCCTCCAGCTCAACTGTAGTGCCTTTAGTTTCTTCTCAAGCAAAGTCACCTTCTCCTTTAGATCTACAGAATCCTTACCTTGATTTGCCTTGCTTTCCTCTATTCTATTCTGTAATTTTAGTTTATTTAGCTTCGGCTTTGCCAACTCCAGCTGGGAAAAGTGTACATAACAAAGATAAAGATATACAGTTCAACAAGTTTTAGTTCACTAACAGGATAACATATAAACTTAACCTTTGCACACTGCCTTTCCGTCTAGGCCAGACGTATCAGCCGTGTTTTCTACATCTTTCACGTGGTTTACTTTAGTAGGACCACCTTTGAGAAACTCATCTCTAATGTATATATCTGGTAGGGTTTTAACTGACAGACTCTTCTCGGCCATCCACACACTGATCCTAATGCCATATTCCCAGCAGTTTGCAATAGGTGAAGCATGCTCTCTGACTCTACGACTCATTAATGTAACATGATGGAACCACACTAATAGTAGAAAACAACATCCCTTCAAATAATCCATGTTGCTTCTGCCCATTTCACACAATACCACTAGAAGAAACATATATACATATTTTGACCAGTTAAACTTACACATATGAGATAAATCATCAACATAAAACCAGATTTGTTTTTCAATACCAAAACTAGTAGTTAGATAGAAAAATGTAGACATCGTCACAACACACCAAATCTTAACAAAACCCTCTAGTGATTTCGGATCAGTCCTAACAGACAATTCTTTTAACACTTCATAAGTTGTTGCTACCTTTGGTTCTCCTTTGAAGTACTACTCAGTGATGTCTGAGTCTACTTCAATACCTTGCCTGTCACCTAACAACACTTTCTCACCTTCAAAATAAACATATTAAAATAAAAAATCACTTTCATTAATCACATCATGTAGTCATCTTGCTTTATCTTAGTCGCAGCTCACCTGTAACAGGAAGCCCTAGAAACAGCCCAACCTATTTAGCGTCAAATGGCAAATAATGGTTGCCAAGTTTGAAACTCCTACAATTTTTGTCATAAGTATCTACAATTTCCCTTATAAAGACAAGATCAAACACTTTTGGACATTTCAACAAAGTAAAATGACCAAAAACAGTAGTCTCCAACAACTGCTTATGTGCATCCTTGGCAAAATCTAATATGGAGAGGAATTTATGAAATGAACACCATGAGCTAAATCCTTTCCTGACTCCTCTTCTGCATTCTTCATCTTCATCACAAACTTGGTCACTCATCCCACATCGAGTGTTATACCAATTGTCACATAATATTACCATCTATTAAGTAAACTTGATTTACATTGTAATAGCCAGCCCTACCAATTACAAAATACAGACCATCATCACCCATAATACACTACATGTTACTCCATTAACCATAATAGATTGCTAACAAGTTATGTGAACCACATTCCTTTAGCGCTAGTCATTACACAATTACTGTATGCAACATTTGTTTTTTCAACAATGGAATTTAACAATATCTCTAAGTCACTCGTGTACACATTTTCTTTTTTCCGCAGTTGCCTATCTTACGTTTTCACACGTCCTTTCCATGGTTTCCTGAATTGCAATTGTACTGATTTAGGGTCAAATCTAGCCTCTTAGAGTCTTACACTTAGGTTTAGGTTATGTTTCCACTCTACAAGATTACCACAATTGCATTTTCTAGATCCATCCTTCGTTCATATTAAATATCATACTAGAATATATACTTACCTAATGCCTCAACACATAACTTAAACACATTGTTCACAATCATATACACCCCTCATCTGTACCATAATAATACAAAATCAAAACTAATCTAACAAAGTCAGTAAGTGGGCATGCCCTTCGATAGGTCCACAAAAATTGCTACCAATACAGTCCTATATGTTACACGACACTAGAGTCCATTAGTACAGTATAATAGACATCCCTACAAAACCAACTATGATCATTTCCAAACCATGCTATAACTACATACTAGTAACCTACATGCATAACATTCCCTTAATCTCACGATTATTACTATGCTTATCTACATCCTGCGTTGTATCTGTTTTGATTGACCCGGGTGCTACACACTCCTTTATCACTCGAAGAGTGATTCGTAACCGCAATATGACGGCCAGTCATAGATCAGATAGCCTGTTGCTTGAGACTCCATTGAGAGGGTCTGCCATGTTGCAGGAGGTATGCTCTCCCTACATCCTCTTCTTTTCTGATCATCCATTCAAGTAGATCTTATACCACTTGAGATGCAAGGATTTGATATAATCCTTGGGATGGATACCTTGGAAAGGTATAGGGTTGTATTGGATTTTGAATCCAAGCAGGCTGTGTTTGCTGATGATAGCGACACATGGATCTTTCAAGGAGAGAGAAAGATTCTACCTACATGTCTTGTGTCTTCTATGGTTGCTGAGAAGCTGATGAGGAAAGGATGTTATGCATTCTTAGCCCATGTGGTAGATACTACTATGGAGAGTCCTAACCATGTCTAAGTTCTTGTAGTCAGGGAATTTGAAGACATATTTCTTGAAGAACTTTCAAGTGTGCCACCGCCTCGGGAAATTGATTTTGAAATCAATTTGATCCCAGATACGCAACCTATAGCACAAACACCATATAGGATGGCGCTTGCTGAGATGGCAGAACTCAATAAATAGCTTAAAGAGTTGCTTGAGAAGGGTATCATCTGACCAAGTACATCACCCTGGGGTGCTCCGGTTCTTTTCATTAAAAAGAAAGACGGATCAATGCTGTTGTGTATTGATTACAGACAACTAAACAAAGTAACAATAAAGAATAAGTACCCTCTGTCGAGGATTGATGATCTCTTCGACCAGTTGCATGGTGCAACCGTCTTCTCAAAGATAGACTTGAGGTCAGGATATCATCAACTCCGTATTAAGAACAGTGACATACCCAAGTCTGCCTTTAGGACAAGGTATGGTCACTATGAGTTCACAGTTATGTCGTTTGGACTAACTAATGCAGAAACTGCATTTATGGAACTCATGAATAGAATCATCCGACCTTTCCTCAATCAGTGTGTTGTTGTCTTCATAGATGACATTCTGATCTATAGTAGAGATGCCTAGCAGCATGAACAACATCTTTGTCAGGCTCTAACTTTTCTAAGAGAACATAAGCTATATGCTAAGTTTAGCAAGTGTGAGTTCTGGTTGTCGGAAGTATCTTTCCTTGGACACGTGATATCTGCCTCGGGTATTCGTGTTGACCCTAAAAAGGTAGAATCTGTTCTACAATGGGAACAACCCAAGACAGCGACAGAGATCCGTATTTTCTTAGGGTTATTCTCGACAGCTTAAGAAACACGAGGAGAATTATCCGACACATGATCTGGAGTTAGCTGCTGTGGTTCATGCCTTGAAGATCTGGAGACATTATCTCTACGGAGAAACATTCCAGATTTTCACTGATCATAAGAACCTTAAGTACATCTTCTCTCAGCACGAACTTAACATGAGGCAACATCACTGGATGGAATTAATCAAGGACAACAATTGTACAATTGATTACCATCCAGGGAAGGTCAATGTGGTTGCAAATGCTCTAAGTAGGAAATCAGCAACACCAGCCTTAGATAAAGCACAACTAAATTCTTTAGTATGCTCTAGGAGAGATATTCTTATCTCTTTAAGGCAAGACAATGTACAGTTGAAGGTGTCATTTTTAGTCGGGTTGTTGGCTGAGATGCATATAAAACCTACCTTAAAAGAGCAGATCAAGGAGGCACAACAAGTTGATGCTGCAGTTCAGCATATTAGATCGGAGTATGGTGATGAGAAACGAGATGGTTTCCATGACTCTGATGATCAAGTGGCATGTTATCATGGGAGGATGATAGTGCCAGATGTGGATAATTTGAGGAAGTTAGTCCTGGAAGAAGCTCATTCTTTGATGTATGCCATGCATCCAGGAAGCACCAAGATGTATTGAAACTTGAAAGATATGTGTTGGTGGCCTGCGATGAAGAAGGATGTTGCGGAGTTTGTTCTGAGGTGTCCTGTGTGTCAGCAGGTTAAAGCTAAACAACAAAAGCCTGCAGGAACGATGCAACCTTTACCAAAAGCACAATGGAAGTGGGATCATGTAACCATGGACTTTGTTGTTGGCCTACCCAGGACAAGCAAAGGACATGATTCCATTTGGGTAATAGTTGATAGGTTGACAAAGACAACACATTTCTTACCTGTAAAAACAACCTATTCTACTGAGAGGCTAGCACAGTTGTATGTTCAAGAGATAGTGTGACTGCACGGAGTTCTAGTCACTATAGTTTCATACAGAGGTCCCCAATTTACGAGTCGTTTTTGGGAACGACTGCACAGAGCGTTAGGCACCCAGTTAAGGTTTAGTACAACCTTTCATCCACAGACTGATGGACAGTCGGAAAGGACTATACAGACCCTGGAGGACTTGCTGAGAGCATGTGTTCTTTGGTTTACAGGGAGTTGGGATCTGCACCTAAGCTTGATAGAGTTTGCCTATAACAATATCTATCAACATAGCATTGACATGGCTCCTTATGAAGCCTTGTATGGTAGATGTTGTAGATCACCCCTATGTTGGTATGAGACCGGTGAATATCAGCTGTTAGGTCATGATCTTGTGCAACAAACCACAAAGAAGATCAAAGTGATACAGCAACAGATTAAGACTGCACAAGATAGGAAGAAATATTATACTGATAGGTGTCATAGACCCTTAGAATTCCAGGTTGGAGACAGAGTGTACCTCAAGGTCTCGCCTTGGAAGGGAGTTCTGAGATTTGGAAGGAAAGGGAAGTTAGCTCCTAGGTTTATGGGGCCTTATCCAATCATTGAATGGGTTGGGAAGGTAGCCTATAAACTATAGTTACCACCAGAGTTACAGAGGTTACATCTTGTGTTTCACATTTCTATGCTGAGGAAATGTCACCCTGATACCGAGTCAGTTCTACAACCTATGGAGGTAGAATTGAATGATGATATAACTTATGAGGAAGGACCAGTGTCAATCCTTGATAACAGAATCAAAAAGCTAAAGAAGAAAGATATAAGTCTTGTGAAAGTCCTCTGGAATCATCGTGGTGTTGAAGAAGCCACTTGGGAACTAGAGGAAGAGATGAGAAGGAAATACCCTGCTCTTTTCTCTTAAATATGTTTTGTTGATTTCGGGGACGAAATCCTTGTAAGGGGTGGATAATTTGTAACATCCCTGACCTGGGTTATGAACTAACCCTAGGTGTTTTGCTTAATCATGTAATTAGAAACTTGTGATTATCTTTTGGTATGTAATTAAATCTCCTCAGGAACATATATTTCCATTTCTGTCCTTTTTAAACAATGTTGTAGTATTGTTTTGTAATACAGGGACCTATGTGCAAATTACCCAATTAGAGGGGTTAACTTGAAAATTGCACATGTTTGGATGTTCCTCTGATAATGAGACATCATAAGAATGAATATGATGAAGTATGATGGATCCTCTAAGCTTGGGCATCAAGATGCGGCTTGTGGAGCAATCCTTGTGCTTAAAACCCTAATTTTGGTATAAAGTGCAATTTACTCAAAATATGGGGTACAACATGTAAAATATACCTTCTAGAGTATTTTTTGTGATTCTTGAAATGATTTGGAGTAAAATGATGAGAAGAACACTTCAATTGAATAATCAAATAAGAAAGGTAACCCTTGTAATTAAATCACCAAGTTGTAAGTAGAGAGACCCTTTTTATATGTGCACCTTGGTGATAAGTTGGCTTTCTTTACCATTAAATCTTGGGTTTAAGATGATTTTTGCTTAAGAAATAAGGAGAAGGGACGTTCCTAGAAGGAGAGAAGGACCTAGATGAGAATAAGAGAAATAGTTATCATCATCTTGGAAATACCCCCTAAGGTATATAATCATCTATCCTTTACAAACAAACGATCGTTTCTTCACTTCCTTTCTTATCCCCTCGCTTAAACTGACTAAAGAGAAGAGCTTTGGAGTAGAGGAGAATGTCTAAGGAGTTCTAGGTAATCTTTGATCATCTTCTTGCTCGGATTCATGGAGGAAATCATGGTGCAAGGTTGGTTTTATGGTTTTCCTCACTTGGTTCCTCTTTCTAGCCAACCTTTCCCAACCAATTCATGGAGAAACGACCTTAGCCGACCTGTGGAGCTCAAGATGCCATTAAAAGCTTGGAAGCTTGGAGTTCTAGGACTGACCTTAAGGCGGGTTTTATAACTCTAAACCATTATCTTTGTTATGTACCTTTCTTTTTATGCAATAGTTGCTAGTTCTTCCTTTCCCCCATCTTTCCTTGCACTCTTGCAAGAAAAACCGTGAAGAACAGACCTTAGTCTCAAGGTAGAAGATGAAGGGCATGAATACCTAGGCAACTTTATCAAACGTTCTCCCCCCTTTGGTCTAAACGGTTTGCAAAACCGTTTGGGACCAAACGGTTTCAAAACCGTTTGATCTCATGCGGTTTGCAAGACCGTTTAGATGCAAACGGTTTCAAAACCATTTGGGAGGTTTGACCATGCGTTGACCATTTGAGGGTCTGCTTGACACATTATGAACTAATCACCTATAAAGAATCATCATCTAATTCTAAGCAAACCTAAAATTGAAGGCACTTTAGTCACCTAAACCCTAATCGGGTTCTCTTGCTGATTTCAATGGACCAATCATGTTGAAGTTTGGGTTGAGTGGCCCAAACGGTTTCAAAACCATTTGGGGATCACCCAAATGGTCTCAAGACCGTTTAGTGATCACCCAAGACCGTTTGGAGGTCTAGGGATAAGATAATTTGATCAATTGAAGGTCCAATCATAGTAGGTTGTTGAAATAATCAAAGTGCTGATTTGGTGACCTAATTAGGGTTCAACCCTTAACAAATGGACTTAGAGTTTGACGAGACTTTGGGAAAACGGTCTCAAGACCATTTGGAGGATGTCCAAATGATCTCAAGACCGTTTTGGGTCAAGTCATGGCACAATTGGGTGATAGTTGATGGGTTGAACTTCAATTAGACTCATGTTGATGAATGCTGATGGTTGATCGATTACAAACCCTAATTCAATGGGTCCCAACCCTAATTGGCTATCAATTGAGGATCAATTGAGTGTCAAATTGGTTAAGGATAAACATAATTACCTTAATTGATAAGTGGTTAAAAAGGATGAGATCAATTGAGGGGTTCAACATTGAAAACCCTAATCGATTGCAAGTGTTGATGCACTTTCTAAGTCCATGCGGTTTTGAGACATTTGGACCAAACGGTCTCAAGACCGTTTGGGGGAAAACAATCTCAAGACCGTTTGGGCCCAAATGGTTTCAAAACCGTTTAAAATCATGCGGTTTGGTCATGCGGTTTGGTCATGCAGTTTGCTCAAATGGTTTCAAAGTCAACTCTGGCCAAACGGTCAACATGATCAAACAGTTTCAAGACCGTTTAAGGGAAAACAGTCTTGAGTGTGATCATGTCCATGTGTTCTTGAAGGTCAAAGGTACCTAACGGTCAAAACCTCCATGCGGTTTCAAAACCGTTTGGAGGTTGAAGTGTAAAATCATTTGGGGACTTTTAGGTTTAAGATTGCTTAATGTTTTGAAGGCTTAGATGGTTCAATGGTTGTTTAGTCTAAACCCTAATGACACCTAAAGACATTAAGGGGTTAAGTAACTAGTAGTTTGTTCCATGTTATGGTTAATGGTGAACATTACCAAGGTACCCTTGAAGGGTTCAAGTAGACAAACACCCCTTGATCAAGCAAACCCTAATGACATGGTAGTGATGACTTGACTTATGTTAATCAAAATTGACTTGACCTAACATTATTTAGAGTGATGTAAACATCATCTATTAGTGAGAGGAGAGATAAGGCTCCTAATATGAATGAAAGTCAAGTAAAATACCTTCAATATGCATGAATGAACATGATTAGGGTATGATCCACCAAAGTGAGATCATGGAAACCCTAATTATAATGATTAATGAATCTTGACCTAATTTGAGGGCATCAATGATGATAATCTTCATACATGATGATGCTATGAGTTCAACTCACTATGAAGTGAATAGTAAACCCTAATTATAGGGTAATAACATGTAAGGGAATAGTAAACCCTAATTGAGGGTGATGTGATGAAATGTACAATAAACCCTAATTCCAAGTTATGTTTTCAAGCATGATTCTTCATGATTGAAGTATGAGACGAGGAATTATTATTCCTAATCATAATGAAAAGGATTAAACAACCCTAATTAATTTTAATAAGGGAACCTAGCCTTAGCGATGGCATGAAGGTACAATCCTTGATTTGAATGGTTATTCTGCTTTATAAATTGCTGATCTGGAAATGAATTGTTTATTATTATCAATTGAATTGACCATGCAGGTTCTTATAAGAGAATGATCATAACCGGGTAAGGGTTATGATACTATACTCACTAAAAGCATGTTATAGGCTTTATGAATAGTGATACATGCTATGTTGCCTATGTTTAAGTGGCAATATATGAGATTAATGGGCTTTAAGAGCCATGAGCAACATCAAGGTCATGCTGATTAGATGACTTATGATGATCCAAGGGTTTGAACACCCCTATTCTTGAATCATAGTAATGAAATGGTTAAGAATTGATATTCATATGATAGCTGATGTGAGTTAAACTTGATACATTTAGTATTCTTCTTCTATAGTAGTGTTTTAATAGTTGAATGCTTGGAAACATGCTTGATGCTAAAAAATACTGAAATGTACCTAAATAATCAAGTATAATCATATCATGTAGAGCCCTGATCATAGATCCATCATTGTCAGAAGCTAAATGATGGTGAAATAGGTTTTCCTATGGGAACTCCTGGATCACATACTTTTGAGTATGTGGGGGATTATGGACACAAATATCCTTACGTCCTAGTATAGGAATTGATGTAGATGTACCTTAATCCATCAACCCTTCACTATGTGTTTATGTCGGGGTGATGTTTCACTAATCTCCCGAGGAAATCCTTAATGCCACATCGATGAGAGATAAACCAAAGATCTTTCGATGGCGAAGAGAGTACATAATGCCACTGTGACTCTGATAGCGAAGTTGCCAGAATACCCTGGAAAGCTATCTTAGTAGAGACACGAGATGTCCTACATGTTGATCCTCACACTGACTGAGGAAGATGAGCTCATAAGAATCCAACTCTTTTGATGACCTAAGTATGATACTGATGCAACTTAGTAGTGATCGGTTGGAGTATGAGCGGTATACCTCATCTCCGCAGGGCATAATAATGTTTGTAAAACATAATCAACCGCATAGCATATCTGCTTAGTTTGAACTACGAGAAACAATGATTGATGTTACATTGTTTATATGTATATTCTGTTCAAGGTATCTAATATACATGTTCTTCATATTCCTCAATGAAGTTGCTTTACTTATTACCAAACCTGCTATTGAATGATTAATGTTACTTTGATTATGTTATTCCTTAATTGCTATAGAAAAGCTTCTGGCGGAGAGTTATAACTCTCACTTGGACAATTATTTGGAAAACAATCTCATTCCGTAGGTTTCAACATTTTAGGTGGTCGCCAAGAATGAAGGAACCAATCTGCGGGTGAGCAATATTAGCAGCAGCAACACCAAGGGAACAGTGAATCTCATGTGGAGATACTGACTGTCAAGTCCCGTAGATAGCTTGTCTTATGTCGTCTCTGTACTCTCAGGTCCTAGGAGTCAATAGGTCTGAGATTTTGGCTTTAAGCCTCGAGATTTTGTATCTGGATGTATATAATCACTTGAGAGGTGATTTCACAATGATGTAATGTTAAAACATGATGTTAACTATTTATCTTGTTCCTTATAAAGAAGTTTTATGGTTTAAAGATCTTTTCTTAAAAAGTTTTAAAATTTTAGTGATTTTTCATAATTCCGCTTCCAGTTAATCAATCGCTTCCGCTTTAGTTAATCATGTTTTTGCGAGACGGGTCGTCTCAAATTTAGTGGTATCAGAGCTCTAGGTTCGCTGAGTCTACAGAGACATAGGACTTAGGATGTGGAGTCTATTCTTAGTGTTTTCCAGTATATCTAATAGTGTCTTCTACTCCTCATGAGAAAAAGATAAGTAAGGATGTCTGGACCACACGAGGAGTATGTGGCAGAGAGTAGTGTCGTTGACATGGGAAACCCAACTGTTCAAACCATGTTCGGGCAGTTTATGACTGCCATGACACACATCACAGATAGGATGTCCATGCCTGCACCTAGGGCACTAGCTAAGTCAGAAGGACAAGGTATCGAAAAGACGTTCGAACGACTTTGCCGAGTCAGAGCAACTGAGTACTTTGGAACGACTGACCCCGCAGATGCCGATCTGTGGTTAACCGAGATCGAGAAGGCCTTTTGAATCCTGAACATCTTGGAAGCTGAGAAGGTTAGACATGTTGTCTATCTTCTCAAGGGGAGTGTTGGTCACTGGTGGACCATGGAAGAGCAGAAGAGGCCTGGTGTGGAAGCTACATGGGAAGTCTTTCGTCAGGAATTTGTCAATAGATATTTCCCTAAGACGTTCCTGGATGAGAAAATCTCTCATTTCGAGAGGTTGAGTCAAGGTATGATGAACATCAGTGAGTACGAAGCTAAGTTCATGGAGTTGTTGCAGTTCTATCCGCACATGGCTGCTACCGAAGAGGAAAGGATTAGGTGGTTTGAGAAAGGGTTGAACGATGAGTTGACTACTCCCATGTCTGCCCTAGAGAACCAGGAGAGGTTTTCTACCTTCGTTGAGTCAGTACAAATGATAGAGAGATCCGTAGCTGAGAAGAGGCAAACCCATAAGAGATATCCTCAGTTCCAGGGATCTTCATCTAGAGACTTCAAGAAGCCTAGATTTTCTGCACCTACACCACCACCACCTTGGCCCAACGCTCAGACACAGTGGACACCGAGTAGAGGTAGAGGATGAAGCCTACCACTACAAGAGACTCACAGTTCAGCATCGATGTCAGTCACAGGACCACCCAGACCACAACAACAAGACAGAAATTGTTACATATGTGGGAAGGTGGGACATCTGATGAAGGACTATAGAGTTAGACCATCAAGTGTAACACAACCACAGAGGTAGAGTCATCAAGGATCCTAGAGAAGGCAGTTTCAAGGGGCAGCTAGAGGACGTGGGCAAGAATCCCAAGCTGGATCGTCAGCACCGAATCAACCACAGGCGACAACAAGATTCTACGCAATGAACCCACCTGATGCAGTGATCAACCCTCGGGTTGTGGCATGTCAGATGGAGTTGTTATATCCTGATATGTCTACATTCTACGTTGTATCTGTTTTGATTGACTGGGGCGCTACACACTCCTTTATCACTCGAAGAGTGATTCATAACTGTAATATGACAATTAGTCATAGATAAGATAGCCTGTTGCTTGAGACTCCGTTGAGAGGGTCTGCCGTGTTGCAGGAGGTATGATCTCCCTGCATCCTCTTCTTTTCTGATCATCACATTCAAGTGGATCTTATACCACTTGAGATGGAAGGATTTGATATAATCCTTAGGATGGATACCTTGGAAAGGTATAGGGTTGTCTTGGATTGTGAATCCAAGCAGGCTGTGTTTGCTGATGATAGTGACACATGGATCTTTCAAGGAGAGATAAAGATTATACCTACCTGTCTTGTGTCTGCTATGGTTACTGAGAAGCTGATGAGGCAATGATGTTATGCATTCTTAGCCCATGTGGTAGATACTACCATGGAGATTCCTAACCCTGCTGAAGTTCCTGTAGTCAGGGAATTTGAAGACGTATTTCCTGAAGAACTTTTAGGTGTGTCGCCACCTCGGGAAATTGATTTTGAAATCAATTTGATCCCAGATATGCAACCTATAGCACAAACACCATATAGGATGGCGCCTGTTGAGATGGCAGAACTCAAGAAACAGCTTCAAGAGTTGCTTGAGAAGGGTTTCATCCAACCAAGTACCTCACCATGGGGTGCTCTGGTTCTTTTCATTAAAAAGAAAGACGGATCAATGCGGTTGTGTATTGATTACAGACAACTAAACAAAGTAACAATAAAGAATAAGTACCCTCTGTCGAGGATTGATGATCTCTTCGACCAGTTGCGTGGTGCAACCATCTTCTCAAAGATAGACTTGAGGTCAGGATATCATCAACTCCGTATTAAGGACAATGACACACCCAAGTCTGCCTTTAGGACAAGGTATGGTCACTATGAGTTCACAGTTATGTCGTTTGGACTAACTAATGCACCGGGTGCATTTATGGAACTCATGAATAGAATCTTCCAACCTTTCCTCAATCAGTGTGTTGTTGTCTTCATAGATGACATTCTGATCTATAGTAGAGATGCCCAGCAACATGAACAACATCTTCGTCAGGCTCTAACTTTTCTAAGAGAACACAAGCTGTATGCTAAGTTTAGCAAGTGTGAGTTCTGGTTGCCGGAAGTATCTTTCCTTGGACACGTGATATCTGCCTCGGGTATTCGTGTTGACCCTAAAAAGGTAGAATCTGTTCTACAATGGGAACAACCCAAGACACTGACGGAGATCCGTAGTTTCTTAGGGTTATCTGGCTATTACTGAAGGTTCATTAAGAACTTCAGTTCCATAGCCTTACCCTTGACTAAGTTGACCCGGAAGGATGTTCCTTTTGTTTGGAGTGATAGGTGTCAGCAATCTTTTTAGCTGCTGAAGGAGAGGTTGACAAATGCACCTATACTTGTGTTACCTAAGCAAGGCAAAGGATACATGGTTTTCTGTGATTCCTCCAAGAATGGACTCAGATGTGTGTTGATGCAGGATAAACAAGTGATTTCTTTTGCTTCTCGACAGCTTAAGAAACATGATGAGAATTATCCGACACACGATCTGGAGTTAGCTAATGTGGTTCATGCCTTGAAGATCTAGAGACATTATCTCTACGGAGAAACATTCCAGATTTTCACTGATCATAAGAACCTAAAGTACATCTTCTCTCAGCACGAATGTTACGACCTCACCTTTCAATAACCCCCAATTAAGGGAGACCAAGAGGATAAAGCCGCACCCATTAATTCCGTATCAAAGGTTCGACATATAACCATAAACAATTATTAAATTCTAACAGACTATTCTGAAAAATGGTAATAAAATTTTTCTATACATACCTTTTGGAAAGTTAGGAACAAACTAACTCCTAACCTCAGTTGAACTAATCTATCTAATTCCTCCTTGTCTTTTAATTCTTGAATTCACAATGTGTCGCTTTACTATTTGTACTTTGGAATTTGTACCTAAATCACTGACAAACAAAACGTCGATCATCCGAAGCTGGTATGCGGGGGGAAGCAGATAATTTCTCAACTAAGTTTACAATATAATCACTCAATTAATCATTTAACAAACAAGATTACGTTTTAAACCGTATAACTCAATCCATACATATTCTCAACTCTGGGTTGTTCTTGCAGTGGACATGGTTATCACCTCTCTTTTAGGTTATAGAGTCGCATGGCACTATCTGAAGATAGCCCAATATCTAACTCATTATGACTTGATGGTCCTACCTCCATGCTAGCCATGTACTAAGTCAACCATAGACCTGATGGACCTACCCAATAGGTAGCCATGTACTAGGTCATCCATAGACCTGATGGACCTACCCAATAGGTAGCCATGTACTAGGTCTCTCTCTAACCTGATGAACCTACCCATAGGCAGCCATGTACTAGGTTAGCTATTATGCCACAGAGAGAACCAGGATCTGAGTTTATAGGTATATACATTAAGTGATAGTCATAGTCACTTTATAATTGCAATATGAACATCCAAGCAGTTTAGTTGCAGTCAATGCTATTAAATGTTCGATAAACCATAGGGAAACATAAGCGGTTAATCATAAGTAACCACATACCTCAAATTGTAGATTTCAAGATAGAAAGAGAAACCCAATCAACAAGCAAAACCTGAAATAAAAGGACAATTTTCCTTTTATTAATATTTATCTAATTTTCATCATATTACTTAGGGTTTCAGTTCCTATTTTATGATTCCTTTAGAAATTAGGGTTTTCACTTCTTCTTTCCTTATTATCATCCTTAATTCATTCAACTACATAAAACCCCTAATTTCTCAGTAAATTTCCTTTATTAAGTATCTAATTATCTTATTCCACAAAACATGTTTTTTATCTCCTTTTATCCCAAATTAGGGTTTCCATGTAAATTAACTTCCTTTTTTAGGCTTTAAAACTCTAAATCTCATACTTTTGCATTCAAACTGATAACTATATCACCTTCATCATTAACAAAGTTAAACTTATCAGTTTGATCTATTGATTTACCAAAATACACTTTAATCATGCAATTAGGGTTTCTCATCGATTCTTAATACACTTTATTAAAAAATTAAGGTACTTTTTGCAAAACAAACATAACTAGGTTCTCAAATTATTTTTATTGGATTCCTAGTATTTTTCTATACAACTTTCATATATAAAGTTTTCTCATATGAGTTTCCTAGCAATTTCTATTAATTTTGCAAGATAAATCATTTTTCTTGAATTTCTAGCAGAGAGAAGAATTTACTGAAAATTCGGTAGCCGCTTGATCTGTGCGCCGATGGGCCTCATCCGGATCTAACGGTCCACGTCACGCTCTCCCACTATCGTCCTGTGCGCGGGCTAAGTCGCGCCCGACTGTTAGATGTTGCCGAGTCCACGATGGACTCCTGATCAACGGTCAGCAACGATTCACTCCACCCACTTTAGCTGAACCCGCGCGCTGCTCCAGCAACGTTGGATCTTGGGAGGTGCACGATGGTCCAGGATCTAACGATCCTTGCTCCTCATCCTCCCTTGTCTTCTAAACAGAACCAGTGGCAGCGCCGCAAAGAGCTTCTCGCCAGAGTGCGAGCAATTGGGTGAGAGAGCGAACAATAGGGCTTAGAAAACCTCCGTTTTAGATCGTGAAGGAGCACTGAACAATGAGGACCCCTATTTATAGGGTGTGAAGGCCCCTCTAGGGTTTTCTTAACCCCACCACCAACAGACTTCCAGCCCAATTGGGCATTTTGTGAATAGGCAACGAGAACCCCACAAAGTAGGGTCGAGAATGTTCGCTTCTCACGACCGGACTCAACGAGAAAGTTTCCACAAGCGCACAAGCGCTGGATCGTGAGAAAACGATGGGGAGAGTTTCCCCCTTCCTGTAACTGTGCTACAGTCCGCATCCCTGTGGGACTCTGAACGATGAGCCCTATCCATTGGATCATGATCCAACGGACACGATTACCCGCGCTTAAACAGAAAAGGAAAAGAATTCCCAATTATACAAGGAAAGTCCTCATTTTAAAGATAACTTGAAAATTTAATAACTCCCAATCCATAAGTCCTTTTGGCCTCAAATTTTAAAGGAAAGTAGTTCATACGTTTATCTCTCATTGTTCAAAATTTGGAGTCCTTGTACCAAGGAAACAAGTCCTTTACTTCAGTTTCAAGTTATCTCTTATTTAATGGTATCTTCCACATATTCTTTATTTCCTTGGCCATTATTCAATTATTTTGAGTTCCTTGAACCCCAAGGATCCTTTATAATACGAAAACCTATTATGGGAAATTATCTTTTATCCTTTTAATCATTCTTTCCTCTTTTCTTATATATATTCTATTTTCCCATTGTAATTCTTTATTAAAAAGGAACCCCTTCTTCATTTTCTTTTTATTATTTTTTCAAATGGGCTTAATGGCCAACAAGGCCCATCAAACAACATGCAAGTCTTTCATTCACGAAATTCATCATGTAATCAAACATAGTTCTTACTTCTGCCTTTAATAGAGATTTACAAATCTCATTACATTTATTAGAAAATGAGGTTATAACAACGAGCTTAACATGAGGTAACGTCGCTGGATGGAATTAATCAAGGACTACAATTGTACAATTGATTACCATCCAGGGAAGGCCAATGTGGTTGCAGATGCTCTAAGTAGGAAATCAGCAACACCAGCCTTAGATAAAGCACAACTAAATTCTTTAGTATGCTCTAGGAGAGATATGCTTATCTCCTTAAGGCAAGACAATGTACAGTTGAAGGTGTCATTGTTAGCCAGATTGTTGGCTGAGATGCATATAAAACCTACCTTAAAAGAGTAGATCAAGGAGGCACAACATGTTGATGTTGCGGTTCAGCAGATTAGATCGGAGTATGATGATGAGAAATGAGATCATTTCCATGACTCTGATGATCAAGTGGCATGTTATCATGGGAGGATGATAGTGCCAGATGTGGATAATTTGAGGAAGTTAGTCCTGGAAGAAGCTCATTCTTTGATGTATGCCATGCATTCAAGAAGCACCAAGATGTACCGAAACTTGAAAGATATGTATTGGTGGCCTGGGATGAAAAAGGATGTTGCAGAGTTTTTTCTAAGGTGTCCTGTGTGTCAGCAGGTTAAAGCTGAACACCAGAAGCCTGCAGGAATGATGCAACCTTTACCCATACCACAGTGGAAGTGGGATCATGTAACCATGGACTTTGTTGTTGGCCTACCCAGGACAAGCAAAGGACATGATTCCATTTGGGTAATAGTTGATAGGTTGACAAAGACAGTGCATTTCTTACCTGTCAAAACAACCTATTCTGCCGAGAGGCTAGCACAGTTGTATGTTCAGGAGATAGTGTGACTGCACGGAGTTCCAGTCACTATAGTTTCAGACAGATGTCCCCAGTATATGAGTCATTTTTTCGAACGACTGCACAGAGATTTAGGCACCCAGTTTAGGTTTAGTACAACCTTTCATCCACAGACTGATGGACAGTCGGAAAGGACTATACAGACCCTGGAGGACTTGCTGAGAGCATGTGTTCTTCAGTTTACAGGGAGTTGGGATCTGCACCTAAGCTTGATAGATTTTTCCTATAACAATAGCTATCAACATAGCATTGACATGGCTCCTTATGAAGCCTTGTATGGTAGACGTTGTAGATCACCCCTATGTTGGTATGAGACCGGTGAATATCAGCTGTTAGGTCCTGATCTTGTGCAGCAGACCACAGAGAAGATCAAAGTGATACAACAATAGATTAAGACTGCACAAGATAGGCAGAAATCTTATACTAATAGGTGTCATAGACCCTTAGAATTCCAGGTTGGAGACAGAGTGTACCTCAAGGTCTCACCTTGGAAGGGAGTTGTGAGATTTGGAAGGAAAAGGAAGTTAGCTCCTAGGTTTATGGGGCCTTATCCAATCATTGAACGGATTGGGAAGGTAGCCTATAAACTAGAGTTACCACCAGAGTTACAGAGGTTACATCCTGTGTTTCACATTTCTATGCTGAGGAAATGTCACCCTGATACCGAGTCAGTTCTACAGCCTATGGAGGTAGAATTGAATGATGATATAACTTATGAGGAAGGACCAGTGTCAATCCTTGATAACAGAATTAAAAAGCTAAAGAAGAAAGATATAAGTCTTGTGAACTCCTTTGGAATCATCGTGGTGTTGAATAAGCCACTTGGGAACTGGAGGAAGAGATGAGAAGGAAATACCCTGCTCTTTTCTCTTAAATATGTTTTGTTGATTTCGGGGACGAAATCCTTGTAAGGGGTGGATAATTTGTAACATCCCTGACCTGGGTTATGAACTAACCCTAGGTGTTTTGCTTAATTATGTAATTAGAAACTTGTGATTATCTTTTGGTATGCAATTAAAGCTCCTAAGGAACATATATTTCCATTTATGTCCTTTTTAAACAATGTTGTAGTATTGTTTTGTAATACAGGGACCTATGTGCAAATTACCCAATTAGAGGGGTTAACTTGCAAATTGCACATGTTTGGATGTTCCTATGATAATGAGACATCATAAGAATGAATATTATGAAGTATGATGGATTCTCCAACCTTGGGCATCAAGATGCGGCTTGTGGAGCAATCCTTGTGCTTAAAACCCTAATTTTGGTATATATTGCAATTTACCCAAAATATGGGGTGCAACATGTAAAATATACCTTCTAGAGTACTTTTTGTGATTCGTGACATCATTTGGAGTAAAATTATGAGAAGAACACTTCAATTGAATAATCAAATAAGAAAGGTAACCCTTGTAATTAAATCACCAAGTTGTAAGTAGAGAGACCCTTTTTATATCTGCACCTTGGTAATAAGTTGGATTTCTTTACCCTTAAATCTTGGGTTTAAGATGATTTTTGCTTAAGAAATAAGGATAAGGGACGTGCCTAGAAGGAGAGAAGGACCTAGATGAGAATAAGAGAAATAGTTATCATCATCTTGGAAATACCCCCTAAGGTATATAGTAATCTATCCTTTACAAACAAACGATCGTTTCTTCACTTCCTTTCTTATCCCCTTTCTTAAACCGACTAAAGAGAAGAGCTTTGGAGTAGAGGAGAACGGCTAAGGAGTTCTAGGTAAGCTTTGATCATCTTCTTGCTCGGATTCATGAAGGAAATCATGGTGCAAGGTTGGTTTTATGATTTTCCTCACTTGGTTCCTCTTTCTAGCCAACCTTTCCCAACCAATTCTTGGAGAAACGACCTTGGCCGACCTGTGGAGCTCAAGACTCCATTAAAAGCTTGGAATCTTGGAAGCTTGGAGCTCTAGGACCGACATTAAGGTGGGTTTTATAACTCTAAACCATTATCTTTGTTATGTACCTTTATTTTTATGCAATAGTTGCTAGTTCTTCCTTTCCCCCATCTTTCCTTGCACTCTTGCAAGCAAAACCATGAAGAACAGACCTTAGTCTCAAGTTAGAAGATTATGGGTGTGAATACCTAGGCAAATTTATCAAACGGTCTCCCACCTTTGGTCTAAACGGTTTGTAAAACCGTTTGGGACCAAACGGTTTGCAAAATCGTTTGATCTCATGCAGTTTGCAAGACCGTTTAGATGCAAACAGTTTCAAAACAGTTTGGGAGGTTTGACCATGCGTTGACCATTTGAGGGTCTTCTGGACACATTGTGAACTATTCACCTACAAAGAATCATCATCTAATTCTAAGAAAATCTAAAATTGAAGGCACTTTAGTCACCTAAACCCTAATCGGGTTCTCTTGCTGATTTCAATGGACCAATCATGTTGAAGTTTGGGTTGAGTGGCCCAAACGGTTTCAAAACCGTTTGAGGATCAGCCAAACGGTCTCAAGACCGTTTGGTGATCACACAAGACTGTTTGGAGGTCTAGGGATAAGATAATGTGATCAATTGAAGGTCCAATCATAGTAGGTTGTTGAAATAATCAAAGTGCTGATTTGGTGACGTAATTAGGGTTCAACCCTTAACAAATGGACTTAGATTTTGATGAGACTTTGGGAAAACGGTCTCAAGATCTTTTGGAGGATGTACAAACGATCTCAAGACCGTTTGGGGTCAAGTCATGGCACAATTGGGTGATAGTTGATGGGTTCAACTTCAATTAGACTCATGTTGATTAATGTTGATGGTTGATCGATTACAAACCCTAATTCAATGGGTCCCAACCCTAATTGGCTATCAATTAAGGATCAATTGAGTGTAAAATTGGTTAAGGATAAACCTAATTACCTTAATTGATAAGTGGTTAACACGGATGAGATCAATTGAGGGGTTCAACATTGAAAACCCTAATCGATTGCAAGTGTTGATGCACTTTCTAGGTCCATGCGGTTTTGAGACATTTGGACCAAACGGTCTGAAGACCGTTTGGGGAAAACGGTCTCAAGACCATTTGGGGGCAAACGGTCTCAAGACCATTTGGGGGCAAACGGTCTCAAGACCATTTGGGCCCAAACGGTTTCAAAACCTTTTAAACTCATGCGGTTTGGTCATGCGATTTTCTCAAACAGTTTCAAAGTCAACTCTGGCCAAACGGTCAACATGATCAAATGGTTTAAAGACCATTTAAGAGCAAACGGTCTTGAGTGTGATCATGTCCATGCGGTCTTGAAGGTCAAAGGTACCTAACAGTCAACACCTCCATGCAGTTTCAAAACCGTTTGGAGGTTGAAGTGTGAAACTGTTCGGGGACTTTTAGGGTTAAGATTGCTTAATGTTTTGAAGGCTTAGATGGTTCAATGGTTGTTTAGTATAAACCCTAATGATACCTAAAGACATTAAGGGGTTAAGTAACTAGTAGTTTGTTCCATGTTATGGTTAATGGTGAACATTACCAAGGTACCCTTGAAGGGTTCAAGTAGACAAACACCCCTTGCTCAAGCAAACCCTAATGACATGGTAGTGATGACTTGACTTATGTTAATCACAATTGACTTGACCTAACTTTATTTAGAGTGATGTAAACATCATCTATTAGTGAGAGGAGAGAGAAGTCTCCTAATATGAATTAAAGTCAAGTAAAATACCTTGAATATGCATTTATGCACATGATTAGGGTATGATCCACCAAAGTGAGATCATGGAAACCCTAATTATAATGATTAATGAATCTTGACCTAATTTGAGGGCATCAATGATGATAATCTTCATACATGATGATGCTATGAGCTCAACTCACTATGAAGTGAATAGTAAACCCTAATTCTAGGGTAATAACATGTAAGGGAATAGTAAACCCTAATTGAGGGTGATGTGACGAAATGTACAATAAACCCTAATTCTAGGTTATGCTTTCAAGCATGATTCTTCATGATTGAAGTATGAGATGAGGAATTATTATTCCTAATCATAATGAAAGGGATTAAACAACCCTAATTAATGTTAATAAGGGAACCTAGCCTTAATGATGGCATGAAGGTACAATCCTTGATTTGAATGGTTATTCTGCTTTATAAATTGCTGATCTGGAAATGAATTGTTTATTATTATCAATTGAATTGACCATGCAGGTTCTTATAAGAGAATGATCATAACCAGGTAAGGGTTATGATACTATACTCACTAAAATCATGTTATAGGCTTTATGAATAGTGATACATGCTATGTTGCCTATGTTTAAGTGGCAATATATGAGATTAATGGGATGTAAGAGCCATGAGCAACATCAAGGTCATTCTGATTAGATGATTTATGATGATCCAAGGGTTTGAACACCCCTATTCTTGAATCATAGTAATGAAATGGTTAAGAATTGATATTCATATGATAACTGATGTGAGTTAAACTTGATACATTTAGTATTCTTCTTCTATAGTAGTGTTTTAATAGTTAAATGCTTGGAAACATGCTTGATGCTAAAAAAATACTGAAATGTACCTAAATAATCAAGTATAATCATATCATGTAGAGCCCTGATCATAGATCCATCATTGTCAGAAGCTAAATGATGGTGAAATAAGTTTTCCTAAGGGAACTCCTGGATCACATACTTTTGAGTATGTGGGGGATTATGGATGCGAATATCCTTACGTCCTAGTGTAGGAATTGATGTAGATGTACCTTAATCCATCAACCCTTCACTATGTGTTTATGTCGGGGTGATGTTTCACTAATCTCCTAAGGAAATCCTTAATGCCACATCGATGAGAGATAAACCAGAGATCTTTCGATGGCGAAGAGAGTACAGAATGCCACAGTGACTCTGATAGCGAAGTTGCCAGAATACCCTAGAAAGCTATCTTAGAAGAGACACAAGATGTCCTGCATGTTAATCCTCACACTAACTGAGGAAGATGAGGTCATAAGAATCTGACTCTTTTGATGACCTAAGTATGATACTGATGCGAATTAGTAGTGATCGGTTGGAGTATGAGCGGTATACCTCATCTCTGCAGGGCATAATAATGTTTGTAAAACATAATCAACCGTGTAGCATATCTGCTTGGGTTGAACTACGAGAAACAATGATTGATGTTACATTGTTTATATGTATATTCTGTTCAAGGTATCTAGTATACATGTTCTTCATATTCCTTAATGAAGTTGCTTTACTTATTACCAAACCTGATGTTGAATGATTAAAGTTACTTTGCTTATGTTATTCCTTAATTTCTTTAACAAAGCTACTAGCGGAGATTTATAACTCTAGCTGGGACAATTATTTGGATAATTGTCTCACCCCGTAGGTTTCAACTTTTTAGGTGGTCTCTGAGGATGAAGGAACCAATCTGCGGGTGAGCAGTATCAGCAGCAGCAACACCAAGGGAAACAGTGAATCTCAGGTGGAGATACTGACTGTCAAGTCCTGTAGATAGCTTGTCTTATGTCGTCTCTGTACTCTCAGGTCCTAGGAGTCAATAGGTCTGAGATTTTGGCTTTAAGCCTCAAGATTTTGTATCTGGATGTATATAATCACTCGAGAGGTGATTTCACAATGATGTAATGTTAAAACATGATGTTAACTGTTTATCTTGTTCCTTATAAAGAAGTTTTATGGTTTAAATATCTTTTCTTAAAAAGTTTTAAAATTTTAGTGATTTTTCATAATTCCGCTGCCAGTTAATCAATCGCTTCCACTTTAGTTAATCCTATTTTTGCAAGACGGGTCGTCTCAGTGTTCCTATGAGAACTCCTAGAAAGCATATTTTTGAATATGTGGGGGTAATGAGCAAATATATCCTTACGCCTCATAGGAATGGCTGCGGGCCATATCTTATGCACAAGAATGGTTATGGACCATATCCCAATAAGAGTATGGCTATGGGTCATAACTCCACAATACCAGGCATTGACTACGGGTCATATCCTAAAGAGAGTATATGCTACGGGATATAACTCTATAGTAAAGTTGCCAGTATACCCTGGCAAGCTAATTAGTAGAGACACAAGATGTCCTGCATATAGTCTCGTACTGACCGAGACAGATGAGGTGATGGAGTCCGGATCTTCCATTGACCTATGTATGGAACCGATGCTTTACGTAATCATGGTCGGTAGGAGCATAAACAGTATACTTCATCTCCTTAGGGCTTAAGTATGATTGTAAAATATAATCAGTCATGTAGCGTATTTGCTTAAGGTTGAAATACGAGAATCACTGGTTGATGTTACCTTGCTTAGCATATCTTAGATGGATAAATGTTATACATGTCTTCAATTCCTTACTGGATAAGTGACATGCTTCTTTATCAAGTCATATATGGAATACTTGAATAAGAATACTGCTCTAATCTGTTTAGACATTGATTTATCTGTTTTTGAATATATATATGATTCCTTGCTCAGTTTTATTCTTCTAAACTGCAATAATAATATTTCTGGCGGAGAGTTATATCTCTTGCTGGGAAAATTTTCAATTGTCTCACCCCTGTGGAATCCAACCTTTTTAGGTGGATAAGGATGAGGAGGTAGAAACCATACAGCAGGAGAAGGACAGCAGCAGCAGGGACCATAGTGATATTCCAAGTGGAGGCATTGGCTATCATATTTTGTATAGAGAGTCCTATGTGTCGTCTCTGTACTCTCAGGTCCTCAGAGTTAGTAGTTAGTACTTTTAATGAATCGATCTAAGATTTTGGCTTGATGCCTCAAGGTTCTTATGTATCTTGTGTATAGACTTAATAGAGTAGTTAATGCTTGTAACCCTCAAGAAGGGATGATACAGGACATGTACTTATGAACCAGAATGTAAATAAAATACTTTGGTTCTTGATAAAAGAGTTTTCCTGTGTTTGGATCTCTTTGTAAATGGTTTTAATTTTTAGTAATTTTTAGTTTTCTGCTTTTAATAATTGCTTCCGCTTAGTTAATGACGTTTTGTTCGAATGGTTCACCACAATTAGTGGTATCATATCTCTAGGTTCGTTGAGTCTATAGAGACATAGCATTAAGGTTGTTGAGTCTGTTCTAGTGTCTTCCAGTATGTTAGATAGTGTCTTATGCTCATATAGGAGGAGAAGAAGAACTTAAAGATGTCTGGATCACACAAAGAACATGCTGCTGAGACTAGTGTTGTTGCACCAGAAAGAGGTGCAAGGGATCAAGATAAGGAAGAACCAGTACCTGAACACCCCAGCTTAACCGGGCTGCACTAGAAAATCTAGTTTTCCATGATCTGTTTGGGCAGTTCATGGCAACCATGACGCATATGGCAGATAGAATGCCACCACCTGCACCTAGGGAACCATCTCACAATGAAGGATAGGGAGCCGACAAGACTTTTGAATGACTTCACCGGACTGAACCACAGATTATGTTGGTACAACTAATACAGTAGATGCAGATATATGGCTGACTGAGCTGGAGAAGGATTTTAGGATCCTCAATATTCCTGAAGTAGAGAAGGTGAGGCATGCAGTGTACCTTCTAAAAGGGAGTGCTGGACACTGGTGGACAATAGAAGAGGGCAAGAGGCCAGGTGTTGAAATCAGATGGGAAGAATTCCGACGAGAATTTTTTAGTAGATACTTCCCCAAGTCATATTTAGACACGAAGATCTCATAGTTTGAGCGGATAAGGCAAGGACTGCTGAACATTAGTGAGTATGAAGCTAAATTCATGGAGATTTTGCGGTTCTATCCGCATATGTCAGCTACTGATGAAGAGAGAATTCAGCATTTTGAGAAGGGGTTAAATGTTGAATTGACCACTCCTGTGTCTCCCTTAGAGAACAGGGAGAGGTTTGCCACCTTTGTGGAGTCTGTTATATGGATAGAAAGGTCGGTAATTGAGAAGAGACATACTAAGAGTAAGAAGGTGTATACTCAGTTTCAAGGACAGAGGTCTGGAAATTTCAAGAAACCTAGATTTTCTGCACCAACAACACCGTTGAGGTTCAATACCCAGACGCAGTGGGCATCAAGTAGGGGTAAGGGCCATAGTTTCCTCTAAATAGAGCCCCCCAGTACATCATCAACGTCAACGACTGGACCTTTTAGACCATATCAAGAGAATAGAACCTGTCACCAGTGTAGACAGGTAGGACATCTAACAAGGAATTGTCCAGTTGGGAACACAATGGTAACCCAACCACTGAGGCAGAGTCAACAAGGTCATCAGAGGAAACAAATTTTGAGTGGCGTTAGAGGATGTAAACAAGCATCCCAAGCTGGTTCGTCGGCACCCAACAACTGATCACAGGGTCAACAGCAAGCAACAGTGAGATTCTATGCGATGAATTAACCCGAAGCAGTACTCAACTCTAGAGTTGTGACGGGTCAAATGGAACTATTTCATTCTGATATGTCTTTATCCTCCTTCGTATTTGTTTTAATTGATCCGGGTGCTACGCTTTCCTTTGTCACTAGAGAAGTGATCCTTGGCTGCAATATGACTGTTAGTCATAGAGCAGATAGTCTGCTATTAGAAACCCCTTTGCTAGGATCTGCAGTGCTAAGGGAGGTGTGTTCTCCCTACATTCTTTCCTTTTCTGAACATCACATTTAGGTGGATCTTATACCACTTGAGATGCACGGGTTCGATATAATTCTTGGGATGGACACCCTAGATTAACTAAAGCGAAAACAATTACTAGCAGCAGATTACTGAAAATCACTAAAAATTAAAACCATTTATCAAGAGGTCCATTCACAGGAAACTCTTTCATTCAGAACCAAAGTAAAACATTACATCTTGGTTCTTATATACATTACATGCATCATTGCACCTCAAGGCATACATGCACAAAATCTCAGATTAAAATATCAAAACATTAACTCCTAGGACCCGAGAGTACAGAGACGACTTATAGGACTATCTACACAAAGACCAGACAACCAATGTCTCCACCTGATGGATCACTGTTGTCCTTGTGTCTACTGCTGCTGCTGTTGCTCTTCTCCTACGAAAGAGTTCCTGCCTTGATGTCTATGTCTACCTAAAAACATTGAATCCCACAAAGGTGAGACAATTGTAAAAATTTCCCCAGCAGGAGATATAACCCTACGCCAAAACATTTTCATTGCAGTTTAATAGAAATAAATTGAATACTGGAACAATATTAATCAGTAGTAGATGAATCATATCTATGCAGACTAGAGCAACATTCTTATGCAATATTACATCTATAACTTGATTAAGCAGCATGTCTCATATTCAATATGAATTAAAGGAACATAATTACATTCCTGTATCAAGGGCATGCTAAGCAGTATATCATCAATCAGTGTTTCTCGTATTTCAATCTTATGCAAATATGCTACATGGATGATTACATTTTACAAACATGTTTAAGCTCTGAGGAGATGTGGTATACCGCTCATACTTCAACCGACTATTTCTAGAATCGAAATCGGTACCATAAACAGGTCAATGGAAGAGCCGGATTCCCATGACCTCCCACATCCTGGTCAGCACAGGACTGCAAGCATGACTATGTCGACTGCTCAATTAGCTTTCCAGGGTATACTGGAACTTCACTATAGAGTTACAGCGTCAACTACACTCTCATCGGCCATCGAGAGATTTAATGTTTATCTCCTCGACCTGACATTAAATATCATTGGGAGATTAATGTTACATCTATCCCAACCATCAGGAGATTTATGATATATCTATCCCGACACATGAAGGATTGAGAGGTTTAGTGTTTACCCTTCCTCAATCTCTTCACCCAGACGTAAGGATATTTTCACCCATTTACCCCCACATATTCAAAATATGTGAATTCTAGGAATTCCATAGAAAATCTGTTTCACCATCACTAGTTGCTGACGATGATGGATATATGGTCAGAGCACTACATGAACATATTTCACTTGATTGATTAAGTACATTTTTATATTCATTTAGCATTAGGCAAGTTCTCAAACATAACTTATTATATCAATGCTAAAAGGAAACATGTACTACTTCCATCAATTACTTAACAGTCTTAAAAGATATTGGGAACTCAATCCCTTTCCAATTTCATCACCATAATCATATGACCCTGGGTACTTAAACCCTTGATTCATCATTAAGCATTGTTACCACTTTTCCAGGTTACCATCACCTTTAGGTCAACTAACCAAGGAAAACATGGTACTTGATGCCCACTAACTCTCTTGATACCTCTTACCAGGCAACAAGGTATATTATGGCACTCAAGGTACAATTACAATAATAAATTAAGTATCATAGCTCATAGTTGGCCATGATAATCATTTCAAGATACCTGCATGGTTATCACAAATGATACAGTGATATCAATTGCATATCATAACCATATTCAATAAATATGAAATCACTATTCATGGGTAACACCACTATTCCCTTACCAGGGTTAGGGTTTCCCATTTCATGTTATTTATGGATAATCATTCCCTTATCACCTCAAAGATATGGTTTATCACCATATTGCCCAAGATTAGGGCTCATTGAGCAATACATAGCATTACCCTGGGTTTGAGCTTCACAAAACATAAAACATCAGGGTTTCTCATGAAACCATCCTTAGTTAGGGTTTCAAATCAAATTCACCTTATAAAAGGATTTACATTCAATGTTCAACAATTAGGGTTTCATGATCCATTCCCATAATTAGGGTTTACTATTCATCCTAATTAAGTTTCATGATCCATTCCCATAATTAGGGTTTACTATTCATCCCAATTAGGGTTTTGGAGAACATTACTCTTGATTAGGTCTATTCACATCATCACCCTAAATTAGGTTTACATCCATACCTTGGATTAGGGTTAAGGATCAACAACCTTGTCAATTAGGGTTTAGGTTCATGATTAGGGTTCGTGATCTTACTACTTAAGAATCATACCCTTAATCACCATATGAGTCATACCCATGTATCAACTCTATGTTATCATACCTCTCAACTTGATTAAGTCATATCAATCCTTAATTAAGTTCATACAAATATGAATGACATAGTGTACCAAGTCATTGCTCTTATTAAAAATTAGGATTTCTTCCTTGATTAACACTAATCACATAGGTACTTTTAGGGTTTCCACCTTTGTACCTTATTGATTAACATTACTAACCATCATTGGATAATTAGGACTATAATTGTCTTTAATATCCTAATGATTGAACCACTATCAATCTCCATGTGGTCTTGAAGTTACATCACCAAACGGTTTTGAAACCATTTGCCACCAAACGGTTTTGAAACCGTTTGTCCCCAAATGGTTTCAAGACCGTTTGGTCTCAAGACTGTTTGGGCCAAATCAGTCCCAAAACCGCAAGGGCTAACTAGGTCAAATCTCAATCAAATCGATTTCCAATTGCACCATTGAAATGGCCATTGATTATTCAATTGAAGGGATCATCAATCTAAACCATTGGATCATAATATTTGGGTCAAGGATCAACCTTCAATCCACCAAACGGTATCAAGATCGTTTGCCCCAAAAAGTCTTGAAATCATTAGGACCAAACAAGGGTTTCATCAATCAACTTGATTAGGGTTACAACTTGAAGGATCGTGCACACATTGGATCATCAATTGGGTCCATTGGATCATAAATTGGGTCCATTGGATCATCATCCAACCTATGATTAAGCTCATACCCCAAAGGGTCAACTATACCAAATGGTTAACCATGCCATGCGGTTTGGAGTCCAAACGGTCAACTATACCAAACAGTCAACCATGTCATGCAGTTTGGAATTCAACTTTACCAAACGGTTTGCAAAACCGTTTGGACCAAAAATCCAAAACCTTTTGCTATTGTTCTTTGATTAAGGTGTGTGCTTACGAATAGTTCAACCTTTAAACTCACGAAAGCTATTGCCATTTCCATGGCAACTCCATCAATCAAGCAAGGTTATTGCAATAATGACAATTAAATCAATTGCAAGTAGAAATCGAATTCAATGGCAAAGATTAAAGGTTAGAGTTATATAAACCGCCTTCAAATATGATACCAAGCTCCAAGATTTACGGGTCCAATGGTGGTTGAAGCTCTAGCAACCTCCCAAGGTCGTTTCTCAAGCTTTTGGAGTGAAAGGATCGGCTAGGGTTGAAGATGAAGTGAAGAAATGAAGAAATCATGTATTGTTTTATGATTTTCACCATGAAATCATGAAGAACGAAGATCAAAGGCTTACCAACAGGTTGGGGACGTGCTCCCTGCTGTCCTTAGCCTTCTTGGTCGGTTTTGCAAGCAAGGGGTAGAAAAGGAATTGAAAAAGACCCTTAGGTGGGTTGGAAAAGGCTCTTTTATAAGAAAATTGATGAAAGAGAAAATGTTTTATTAAAATTCAATTAATTCCAAAAATGGTACCACCTATTCCTCCTTGGTTTTCTTGCATGCAAAGGCAACTCAAGCCCACTGAACTCCCCTTCATTATCCATGGATTAAGGGAAAAGAAAATAAGCACCTTAATACGTTATAATACTAATATATCTTTTTGAGTGGAAATTCTTTTTCTTATAATAAGGTGAGTGGAATTTCACCTCCTTAAGATATTTTCGGCCCTTGCAAACCTCAAGGATGACCACACACACATCTCAATTCCATCAAATAAATTTTGGTTGAAGGCCCTTGAATTATTTTATTTCTTTTTGTATTAATATCTCCATTATGCTTAAATCTTGATTATTTTAATATCAAGATTCTCTCTCCTCCAACTTAATTCAAATGAGGCGCCCCTCTCAATTCTTTGCTCCAATTGATTCCAAGAAACGTTAGGGACCTACTTGAAGTGGTAATTTACCTATTGCACCCTAGGTTTTGGGTAATTTGCACTTTACACCAAAACTAGGTTTTCATGCATAAACATTGATTAATTAGCTCTTTCTTGGAATTCAAGCTACCATATGTCATGCCTCTGCATCATATTCACTCTCATGATGCTTCAACACATGAGGAACATATTATCATGCACAAATTGCAAATAAACACTTCAACTTAGGTAAATTGCACTTTAGTCCAAAACAAGCAAAATATTGATTTCAACAATATTCAAAAAGGACTAAAATTGTAATATAAGTTCCTCTTGAGCCCTAATTACTTTTCAAAAACAAAAGCATGCATATAATCACTCTCATTATGCAAAACACCTAGGGTTACTTCATAATCCAGGTCAGGGATGCTACAAGTTTATCCACCCCTTACAATGATTTCGTCCCCGAAATCATCAACATCAACAAAATATTAAGAGAAAAGAGTAGGATATTTCCTTCTCATCTCATCGTCTAGTTACCACGTAGCTTCTACAATGCCACGGTGATTCCAGAGGACTTTTACAAGACTAATGTCTTTCTTTTTTAGCTTCTTAATTCTTCTGTCAAGAATCAACACTGGCCCTTCAACATAAGATATGTCATCTTTAGTTCTACCTCCACAGGTTGTAGAACTAACTAAGTGTCAGGATGACACTTCCTTAACATAGATATATGGAACACTGGGTGTAATCTATGCAACTCAGGTGGTAACTCCAGCTTATAGGCTACCTTTCCTATCCTCTCAATGATTGGATAAGGCCCCATAAATCTAGGAGCTAACTTCCCTTTCTTTTCAAATCTCAGGATGTCTTTCCAAGGTGAAACCTTGAGGTACACTCTGTCTCCGACTTGGAATTCTAAGGGTCTACGACGCTTGTCAGCATATTATTTCTATCTATCCTGGGTTGTATTCAACTATTGTTGTATAATCTTTATCTTCTCACTTGTTTGCTGAACTAGATCAGGACCCAAAAGTTGATATTCACCAGTTTCATACCAACATAGAGGAAATCTACAACGTCTACATACAAAGCCTCATATGGTGCCATGCCAATATTGTGCTGATAGCTGTTATTATAAGCAAACTCTATCAAGCTCAAATGTAGATCCCAACTCCCCACAAACTGAAGGACACATGCCCTAAGCAAGTCCTCTAGGATTTGTATTGTCCTCTCCGACTGTTCATCTGTCTGAGGATGAAAAGTTGTACTAAACCTCAGTTGTGTACCCAAAGCTTTATGGAGCCGTTCCCAAAAACGACTCATAAACTGAGGACCTCTATCAAAAAATGTTATAACTGGGACCTCGTACAAACGAACTATCTCATCTGTGTAAATCTGTGCCAGCTTCTCAATTGTATAAGTTGTTTTGATAGGTAAGAAATGTGTTGTCTTTGTCAACCTATCAACTATCACCAAAATGGAATCTTGACGTTTGGCTGTTCTAGGCAAACCAACCACAAAGTCCATAGTTACATGACCCCACTTCCATTGTGGTATAGGCAGGGGTTGCATTGTTCCCGTAGGCTTTTGATGCTCAGATTTAACCTACTGACACACCAGACACTGCATAACAAACTCAACAACATCCTTCTTCAAACCAGGCCACCAATACATATCTTTGAAGTTATGATACATCTTGGTGCTTCCTGGATGCATAGCATACATTGAGGAATGAGCCTCCTCTAGAACTAACTTTCTTAAGTTATCAAAATCAGGTACTACCATCCTACCATGGTAACAAACTACCTGGTCATCATAATCATGGAAGCCATCTCGCTTCTCACTACCATATTCTGACCTGATCTGCTAAATCATAGAATTAGTCTGTTGTGCTTCTTTAATCTGGTGTCTTAGAGTTTGTTTTATGTGCATCTCAGCTAACAACCCGGCTAACAATGACACTTTAAGTTGTACATTGTCTTGCCTCAAGGATATAAACATATCTCTCTTAAAGCACATTAAGGAGTTTAGTTGTGCTTTATCTAGGATTGGTATTGCTGATTTTCTACTTAGTGCATCAGCAACTACATTGGCTTTCCCTGGATGATAATCAATTATACAATCGTAGTCCTTGATTAATTCCATCCAGTAGTGTTGCCTCATGTTTAGTTCATGCTGAGAAAAGATATACTTCAGATTCTTATGGTCTATGAAAATATGGAATGTCTCTCCATATAGATAATGCCTCCAGATCTTCAAGGCATGAACCACAACAACTAACTCTGGATCGTGTGTCAGATAATTCTCCTCATGTTTCTTATGTTGTCGAGAAGGAAAAGAAATCACTTGCTTATCCTACATCAACACACATCCTAAGCCATTCTTAGATGCATCACATAAGACTATGTACCCCTTTCCTTGCTCAGGTAGCACTAGCACATGTGCACATGTCAACCTTTCCTTCAACAACTGGAAAGATTGTTGACACTTGTCATTCCAGAAAAAAGGAATCTCGTTCCTTGTCAACTTGGTCAGGGGTAGAGCTATTGAACTAAAGTTCTTAATGAACCTCCTGTAATAGCCAGCCATTCCTAGGAAACTTCTTATCTCCATTGGTGTCTTCAGCTGTTCCCATTGTAGGACATATTCTACCTTCTTAGGATCAACATGAATACCTGAGATTGATATTACGTGTCTGAGAAAGGAAACTTCTGGCAACCAAAACTCACATTTGCTAAACTTAGCATATAACTTATGTTCCCTTAGCAAAATCAGATCTTGGAGAAGATGCTTCTCATATTGTTGAGCATCTCTACTATATATCAAAATATCATCTATAAAGACGACAACATATTGATCCAGAAAAGGTCAAAAGATTCTATTCATGAGTTCCATAAATGCAGCTGGTGCATTAGTTAGTCCAAATGACATAACTGTGAACTCATAGTGACCATACCTCGTCCTAAAGGCAGACTTGGGTATGTCACCCTCCTTGATACGTAACTGATGGTATCCCGACCTTAGATCTATCTTAAAAAAGACAGTCGCGCCACGCAACTGGTCAAACAAGACATCAATCCTTGGTAAATGATACCTTTTCTTTATAGTGACTTTGTTTAACTATCTATTGTAACGATTGTCTCGCAAAAACAAGATTAACTTAAGCGGAAGCGAATTATTTGCAACGGATTACTGAAAATCACTAAAAATTAAAACTTTTTGCAAAGCGATCCATACATAGGAAATCTTTCCCATCAAGAACCATTGTATAACATTTACATTCTGGTTCAAACGTACATAACCTGTACCATCTCTTTTCAGAGACGACATCATCAACTGTCTTATAAACATTATATACAGACAATATACAAATCTCAAGGCATCAAGCCAGAACCTCAGATTGATTCATAAAACACTGACTAAAAACTATGAGGACCTGAGAATACAGAGACGACACGTAGGACTTTCTAACTACATAACTTGATAGGCAATATCTCCACCTGAGATATTATTGCTGTCCTTGCTATCACTTCTGCTGTCTATTCCCAGTAATGAGATTCTGCTTCTTTATCCACGTCCACCTAAAAAGTTAGATCCCACGGGGGTGAGACAATTGTAAATTGCCCCAGCGGGAGATATAACTCTCCGCCAAAACATTGTTATAGCAATTTATCAAAATAAACTAAGAAGAAGGATTTATATATATATAATTAATAGCATGTAAATCACTTGTATGAACAAAGTGAAGTAATCTCCTTTTTCAAGGATAACGTTGCATCTACTCATGGTAGACTAATAGTTCATCCATCTACTTGTAATGAATACAATAGATATGAACAACATCAATGAACTACATATATATAACAGAAATGTAACATCAGCCAATGAATTTCTATATTCAATCCTTAAGCAAACATGCTATATGGCTGATTTCATTTTACAAACACACTTATGCCCTGAGGAGATGAGATATACTGCTCATGCTCCGACCGACCACTGCAAAGTTGAAATCGGTACCATACAACGTCAATGGAAGAGCCGGATTCCCATGATCTCCCACATCTCAGTCAGCGCGAGATCACATGCATGACATCTTGTGTCTCTGGTAAATATAGATTTCCAGAGTATACTGGCAACTTCGCTATCAGAGTTATACTGGTGTGTTGCACTCTCTTCGCGATCGTGAGATTTCATGTTTATCTCCACCGATCCGGCATTAACATTATTGGGAGATGTGTATGACATTTAAACCCAATCATCGGGAGATTCGTGATACATCCATCCTGGTACATATAATTAAGGATTGAGAGATTTAATGTTTATCTCACATCAATTCCTCAATTATGGCATAAGGATATTCACGCCCATAACCCCCAAATACTCAAAAGTATGCTCTCCAGGAGCTCCCTTAGGAAAACCTATTTCACCATCATTTAACTTCTAACAATGATGGATCTATGGTCAGGGATCTACATGATATGATTTCACTTGATTAAATTAATTATATTAGCATATTCTTTTAGCATCAGTCAAGTTCTCAGACATAACTTATTACAACAATGCTATAAAGAGACATGTACTATTTTCATCAGATATTTATCAGTCTTTCAAAGACCTTGGGAACTCACTCCCTCATTTCAAAACTGGGAATTCTCATCCCTTCACATTCTCATTACCATAATCATATGGTTCTGGGTATTCAAACCCTTAACTCATCATTGAGCATTATTACACCTTTTTCAGGTAACTATCACCTTCAGGTCATATGACCAAGGCATTCATGATATTTGATACACAAGCATCACACCTGGCTCACAAGGCCATGAAATATCTTATCACCTCTTTCTAGGAAACAACTTGCTCATATGACTCATAGAGTCCTTACACATTGTTACTTTTACTAAGCAACAACAACATTAAGGCTTATAGTGCCAATCAACATTTATTATATAAATGTCGTAGCTCAAATCTAGCTATGTTCATTATCTCATCATACCTACATGGTTATTAGGCATGATAATAGTCATAGAAGATATTCATCACATCATGTGATACAATAGTAACACCATCATTCCTTTTCCAGGAATTAGGGTTTACTATCAAACAAGGCTTATCTTTCCCTTTACCCAAGTTAGGGTTAGGGTTCCCCTTTTCTCATTAACTAGGGTTTCATGATTATATAATCTATCCAACCCTTAATTCATTAATCCATACCTCTGGGGCATTCAAAGGTATCATATTTAATTATTCAAGAACATTACTTTCATCATATAACATTAATGATCATCAATTCAAGGTATGAGTTCATTTCTCATCCTCATCATGGTATGATTATATCATACACATCATTTGGGCTTAACCCCATTCTCAAGGTACATTAATTAATACTCATCAAGGTGCAACGACTCATTACATTTCATTGTAATAGTTGCATAACACACTTCATATATTTCTTACCCAAATATATTGGATTTGGAGTGTATCCAAGTATATAACTGAAGTGTTGAATGTGATAACTATCATATCTTGATGTATCACTTTCTCATCATTTCAGACTCTCTTGAGTTAACCAACTTATCTTGTATTAAGGTATTTCCCTCTTAATACATTCCATTACTAAACTCTCACCTTTAGCATATAATACATAAGCCACACATTAGAATTGTCCATCTATCTTTAATGATATGGACTTGTCTAATGCTAAAGACATTGTTTACTATTAGGTTACATATAATCAACCACATGAAATGTTTCACCTTTATAAGGTCATTTCTTTTATCTCATCATTAGGATTTCCTTGCATCCTTATTTAAAATCAGAATTATGATCCATTGTCATATTGCCCAGGATTAGGGCTTTATGTATAATGACTTACATTAGAGTCTCATATTCCTTCACCCTTCTTAGGGCCTCTCATCACAACATAACATCAGAACATTATGTGATGTTAGTTCTTATTGAAGGTTCTCATAGAATCACCCTCAACTAGGGTTTCACATGGATTCACCCTCAATTAAGGTTTCACATGGAATCACCCTCAACTAGGGTTTCTCTTGGATTTACCCTCAATTAGGGTTTCACATGGAATCATCCCTAATTAAGATTTCCACTATAGTCACCCACAATTTGGGTCTACAATCCATCTCCATTAGGATTTCATTCAATTATTCATAATTAGAGATTCACTATTCATCCCAATTAGGGTTTTACATCTCATTTCCCTAAATTGGAGTTTCACACATAACTACCCTAGATTAGGGTTGTATCCTCACCCTGGATTAGGGTTACATTTAGAATTGCCCTCAATTAGGGTTAGAATTCAATAACCCTGTCAATTAGGGTATATATTAATGATTAGGGTTTCATGATCTCTCTACTTAAGGATCATACCCTTAATCACCACATGAATTATATTCATGTTATGAATTCATGCTAACATCATCTCAACTTGATAAGGTCATATCATCCCTTCAATCAAGTCCATACAACAATGAATGACATAGTGTACCAAGTCATTGATCCGATAGGCAATTAGGGTTCATCCCTTAATTGGCACTAACCACTTAGGTACTATTAGGGTTTCAACCTTTGTACCTTCAATGATCATCATTACTAATCATCATTGGATCAATGAATCATTCATCATCTCTATTCTCAAGAGATTCAATCACCTTGGACCTCCATTACATAAGGTATCCAATTAAATTGATCAATTGAGTCCTCAATTACAACAAGTGTCTAAGTGGACTAACCAATTGAGTCCTCAATCAACTTTGACTACTTGAGCCCAAAACGGTCTTGGTCCTTCAAGGTTCAAACGGTTTGAAACTGTTTGGTAAAGGTGGTGTTTGAGACCGTTTGCCCAAGTAAGTAGGTGAAGACCGTTTGCCCAAGTTTGACTTTTGAAACCGCATGGGCACAAATAGTTTGGGATCGTTTGGTCCCAAACGGTCTTGAGACCGTTTGGACTCAAATGTCCTTGAGGCCGTTTGGTCCAAACCTCCTCAAAACCGCATGGACCAAAGATGGTCTCAACTACACAAATCGGTTTAGGGTTCTCAATATTGATTCCTTCCATCATTGAATTCATGGAACCAATCATCAATTGGACCTATCCTCATACTTAAATTGAGTTAAATAGGTCAACCTTCAACTGATTTTACCCTCAATTAGTCCTCAATTAGGGTTTGAATCAATTGAATTAGGGTTTGGAATCGATGATCCTTCAACACTAATCAATGCAAGATTAGTTACTTTGAAACCATTGAACCATCATCCAAATTGAACATGACCTGACCCCAAACGGTCTTGAGGTCGTTTGCATGACCAAAAAACGGTCTTGGGACCATTTTCCCATCACATCATCAAAATCTAAGTCAACCAATTAGGGTTTGGATCATTGGATTGATCACCAAATCAGCAATTGATTACACTTTAACTTAGTATCATTGGATCATGAATTGCTTAACCATACTCACCCCTAGACCTCCAAACGGTCTTGGGTGACCTCCAAACGGTCTTGAGACCGTTCGGATGAGCTCCAAACGGTCTTGAGACCGTTTGCCTCATCCAACCCTTGGATTGTAGTGAAAAATCATTAGGGTTTGAGCAATTGAGTTGATCATCAAATCAACACTTAATTGCAAAGTGATTTGGTACCTTTAGACCTTCAATTGGTCAACCATGCTTAACCCTAGACCTCCAAACGGTCTTGGGTGATCCCCAAATGGTCTTGAGACCGTTTGGGTGATCCCCAAACGGTCATGAAACCGTTTGGGTCAATCAACCCAAAGCATCAACTCATTCAATTGCAAAATCAGCACTTAGCCGATTAGGGTTTATACCATATGTTTGGATCTTCAAACACTTAACCAGACTCAACCCTAGACCTCCAAACGGTCTTGGTTGACCTCCAAACGGTCTTGAGACCGTTTGGGTGATTCCCAAATGGTTTTGAAACCGTTTGGGCTAATTAACCCAAAATGTCAAATCAATCAAGTTGAAAATCAGCACTTAATCTAATTAGGGTTTGCCTAATTGATTAGCCTTCAACTCATGATTCCTTTGGAATTAATCCATAAAATTTGGTGGGTTATAAACCAACATAATTAGGAATAGGATTATCAAATGGTCAACCCTTGGTAAACTCCCCCAAACGGTTTGGAAACTGTTTGGTCTCATGCGGTTTGGTGAAACCGTTTGCTTCTAAACGGTTTGAAACCGTTTGCTACCAAACGGTTTGGGAAACCGTTTGAGCAACACAAACAAGATCGTTTGCTTTGGATATTTATAGAGGTGTGTGCTTATCATATTTAACCTATGAACTCACGAAACCTGGTGTGGTTTCCATGGTGATTGCATTCATCAACCAAATCGATTATTGTAAATGTAGAAAAGATCATTATTTGATATGGAAATGAATGCAATAACAAAATCAAGTGTTCAAGTTATAAAACCCGCCTCCAATTGAGCTCCAAAGCTCCTTGTCCATGTAAACAATGGTGTATGAAACTCCTTTCACCATTCCAAGGCTCGTCCTCAAGGTTTGAGTGAAAAGGAATGGTTAGAATTGAAGAGGAGGTCGAAATAGGAAGAAATCCATTATTTATTTTTGATTTCCACCATGGAATCAAGGTGAAATGTATCAAGAACCTTACCGACAGTTGGGGGTCGTCCTCCTGATCCTCCCAAGCTCCCTTGGTCGTTTCCCAAGCAAGGAGAAGAAGTGGGGTTGAAAAAGCCTTCAATTTGGCTTGTAAAGGGTCTTTTTATAAGAAATTCAAGGAGAGAGAAAGTGCCTTATAAGAATTCATTTAATCCCAAAAACATGGCTGCCTCTTCCCCCTTATCTTCCTTAGGGACGAGGCTATCTTGTTTTCCTATTATTCCTCTCAATTATCCATGATTTAAAGAAAAGCAAATCAAACACCTTAAATCATATTATATTAATATCCATATGTGAGTGGATATTTCTTTTTCTTATAAAATTGTGTGTGAGTTATCCACTCCCTTGGATATTTTCGTGGTCCTTGCAAATCTCGAGGATGTCACACATACATCTGAATCCAAACATTTTAATTTTGGTTGAAGGCCCTTTAATTAATACATTTATTTTTGCCCTAAATCGAATTAGGGTTTCAATTAGGATTAAATCTTGAATATTTTAATATCAAGATTCTCTCTCCTCCAAATTAATTCAAATGAGGTTACCCTCTCATTTTATTTGCTCTACATGATTCCAAGAAACAATAGGGACCTTATTGAAGTGGTAATTTATAAATTTCACCCTAGGTTTTGGGTAAATTGCACATTACACCAAAACTGGGTTTTCATGCACATACATTGCTATATCAACTTTTTCTTAGTATTCAGGCTTCCATAAGCCACACCTCAGCATCATCTTCACTCTCATGATGCTTCAATACATGAGGAACATATTATCATGCACAATTGGCACTTAAACCCATCAACTTGGGTATTTTGCACATTAGTCCAAAACAAACAAAACATTAATTTCAACAATGTTCAAAAAGGACTAGAATTGCAACATAAGTTCATCTCGAGGCCTAATTACTTTTCATAAGATGAGATTAAGCATTTATTCAAATTTCTTAATCAAAACCCCTAGGGTTAAAGTATAACCCAGGTCAGGGTTGTTACAAATTATAAACCCCTAACAAGGATTTCGTCCTTGAAATCCAGATAATGGAAGATAGATGTATTTTATTCATCATACTATCTAGTCTTCACATAACATCTCCTTAATATGGAGACACCATAAAAGTTTGATCAGTACAAAGTTTTTCCATACATGATTCTCATAGAATCAACACACAAGGCACATGCTCCACTATTCCTCATCATTGACTATAGAGTCAACTTTGTGTCAAACAACACTTTTCTTGTTCAGAGAAACATCATACATTCTTTATTAATATCATGTTTATGTAGAGCATAAACCCCTAACATAAGATATTCATATTGTTTTATATATTTAGACTAATTTCACAGTTGACCACTCTAGGTAGCCAACCTAACCCATCTGATAACTCTCAGATACCAGAATCTTTCACCTTGGTATCTATCACATGTGTTGGAAACACATCATATATATCTCTTCCTTTCATCTTGGAACATTAATTGTTTCAGATGTCCTCATCTTGGGACCAAAGTCCAAGATAACTGATATTTTTCTAAGTATCCATCACATGAACACCTTTATCTTATGCACATCAAGTGTCCTAAGACCCACTTGATTGCCATGTCCCTGAAAGGAAAGAAAACATGGATTCATATTCCTCTTATTAATTCATGTATTTTCAACTATTCTTGAACCATTTACTCTTTATCTCATCCTAGGTTCCTTGCCTTTAGCATTGAAATTTGTAAGCATGATTGCATGTCATTATCCCTTTCGTTATTATTATCTAGCATCTTTATGATCATCTCATGATCTCATCACATTTTCCATTTCCTCATTATGGGAAAGATCTTTATCACGCGGGCAACATTATTGAACATGGTTCATCTCCCTCATTCTTATTCTTATCTAATGTGGAGTACATTTTTAGTTCCTCATACAACATGCTCATCTAAGATTATCTCAGACTTCTCTTTCTTATGCATGGGATATGACACATTTATTCTTTCCAGATTTCTAATTTCATGATACTCATTAGATTGTCTCAGAATGACTACTTGATCAGAGCAATCAAAAAGACAACAATCTAAGAGTTTCCATACCCACTTTATCATCAATAGTTGTATACCTAGCCAGGGTATATCAATACTGAGATTAAGTGGTATGCACTTTGTATTCTATCATATTCCTCCTTTTCATATTATCACAAGCATAAGACTTAACATCCCTAAATTTCATTTAGGCATCTCTTCTGTACCTCATTATTTCTCAAGGAGGTAAGAACAACATAAAACATTTGTAATGTTTTACTATGCAAAACATAAGTCCTCATAGGACTAATCAAGGAAAGTTCAATCATTTCCTTTCTCAGTTAATCCAGGAATTCATAAATTAACATATTTGCATGACATTATCTTGTCTAACTTGTCATAATTCATGAATTATTCACTGCCTTAGGCTAACTCTACCTCAAAGGTTGATTCAACAGGCTATGGTTGAGCACAGACTCAATTTAAGTCCAGAAATTCATCATTTCATTTTGCTTCAACCAACTGATGCTAATTACAAATCCTGTTGATATCTATAACATCATCATTGGGACTGGTAATCTAGGTTCCACTACCAAAACAGTAATACTTAAAGAAGGATTTTCTTATTATAGTTGGATCAGCTAGGGGATTCTTAGGCAATTGTCTCTCTCTTGCCTGTTCCCATGCACCTCTTCTTGGTGCAACATTGCTGCTCTCAGCAACAATCTCCTCATGTGACCCAGTCATCTTTATGTTCTTCTTCTCTTATACGAGCAGAAGACACTATCAGATACACTGGATGACACCAGAACATACTCTACTACCTTAGTCCTATGTCTCTGTAGACTCAACAAACCTAGAGCTCTGATACCACTAATTGTAATGACTGTCTAGCGAAAACAAGATTAACTTAAGTGGAAGCGAATTATTTGCAGCGGATTACTGAAAATCACTAAAAATTAAAACTTTTTGCAAAGCGATCCATACATAGGAAATCTTTCCCATCAAGAACCATTGTATAACATTTACATTCTGGTTCAAACATACATAACCTGTACCATCTCTTTTCAGAGACTACATCATCAACTGTCTTATAAACATTATATACAGACAGTATACGAATCTCGAGGCATGAAGCCAAAACCTTAGATTGATTCAAAAACACTGACTAAGAACTCTGAGGACCTGAGAGTACAAAGACGACACATATGAATTTTTAACTACATAACTTGACAGGTAATATCTCCACCTGAGATATTACCACTTTCCTTGCTGTCACTACTGTTGTCTATTCCCTGTAATGAGATTCTGCTTCTTTGTCCACGTCCACCTAAAAAGTTAGATCCCACGGGGGTGAGACAATTGTAAATTGCCCCAACGGGAGATATAACTCTCCGCCAAAACATTGTTATAGCAATTTATTAAAATAAACTAAGCAGAAGGATTTTATATATATAATTAATAACATGTAAATTATGTAATGAAAAGGACCACCGTGCGTGTAGGTGAAGTCACTTTGATCATAATGGCTAAAAGGAGCCTAGAGATGATGTGAGTCATGAACAGATGCAAAGTAGACTGACATGCACTACACTGTGGGAGAATATGTGACATGAAAATCCGACCCCTCTAAGTTATAGCTAAGAGAGCTGAGTCCCGGTGCATGGGTTCTTTTGACATGGTTTGGTGGAGAAGGTTAAGTTTGACCTTACTCCTCAGGATAAAGTAATGTGTGATGAGTTTCAGGTGTCAAATTTAGATCACTATGTGAGGTACCCGACTATGTGCGGCACAATGAACCTAGTGAGCCACAAGGGAGGCTGAAATGGCCTGAGTCACCTGTGCAATTTATAGACGACAGGATGAAAGAACTCAGAGAAAAGAATATGTGATGATAAAGGTTCTTTGGAAGCACCATGAGTATGGTAAAGCCACATAGGGGCCAATGATGGACATGAAAAAGTCTTATCCTGAATTGTTTGTTTGCTTGATAGAATTTTGAGGACAAAATTCCTATAAGAGGGGAAGGATGTTACAACCCCAAATTTTGGGTTCTTTTGATGAGAAATGTAATTTCTCATATTAAAGATATTTGAACAAATAATGATATAATTTGTTTTGAATACATGGATTTTGTTTACAATAGCCTTGATGTTTGTGTTTTGGGCTTTATTGGCTATTGGGCCCAAATAACAAAGAAAATTCAATTAGTAATTGAATAATTGAATATTTGAGAAAAGGGAGAGGTAGAAACCTCTAGAAGGCAAAGAGAGGTAATCCAAGGATGGATTTCGTGCCTCTTGGGCTCCTTGGGTTCCAAGGAGTCCAAAGTTGCAAATAAAAGGCAATAAGAAAAGAAAAGATTAATTAAGTATTCCTTTATTAAGAAAGAACTTGAAAAATAATGATAAAATGAGAAAGGAACAAGATGATGGGAAATATGTTCATTCAAATTTTGTTGGTTTGATTGATGAATTTTGAGGGTAAAATTCCTATAAGGAGGGGAGGATGTTATAACCTCATTTTTCTAAAGAATGTAATGATATTTGTAATCTTTTTATAAAAGTATAAATGAAATCAATGGTTGTGTTGATGAGTTGATTTGAATGAATTTCGTAGCCTTGTAAGCTTTTTGATGGGCCTTATTGGCCATTAAGCCCAAATGAAAGAAAAACGAAAAGAAATGAAAAAGGAATTCCATTTAATAAAGGAATACATGAGGAAAATAAATAGAAATGATTTAAAGGATAAAATATATTTTCCCAAAATAAGATTTCGAGTTATAAAGGTTCCTAGGGGTTCAAGGAACTCAGGATAATTATATAATAGCAAGGGAAATAAAGAATATGTGGAAAATGTGAATAAAAAGGTGTTTTCTTGCAACCAAAGAAAAGGAATGGTTTAATTGATATAATGATCTCAAATTTTGAGGGAAACTCTTTTATGTTTTTTATCTCTCATCCTACAAAATTTTGAGGGATAAAGATGTTATAACCCCATTTTTCTAAAGCATGTAATGAGATTTGTAATCTCTTTTTAAAAGTATAAATGAAATCAATCATTGTGTTTCTGAGTTGATTTGAATGAATTTTGTAGCCTTGTAAGCTTTTTGATGGGCCTTATTGGCCATTAAGCCCAAATGAAAGAAAAACGAAAAGAAATGAAAAAGGAATTCCATTTAATAAAGGAATACATGAGGAAAATAAATAGAAATAATTCAAAGGATAAAATATATTTTCCCAAAATAAGATTTCGAGTTATAAAGGTTCCTTGGGGTTCAAGGAACTCAGGATAATTAAATAATAGCAAGGGAAATAAAGAATATGTGGAAAATGTGAATAAAAAGGTGTTTTCTTGCAACCAAAGAAAAGGAACGGTTTAATTGATATAATGATCTCAAATTTATCTAGATGAGAGATAAAAACATAAAAGAGTTTCCCTCAAAATTTGAATAAAAAAGGAGTTAAGAATTGGGAGTTATGGTTTTTCCAAGTTATCATTAATTTGAGAAGATAATTCGAATTTTAGGAAATTGATTTTCCTTTTGCAAAAGCGGGCGAGACGAGGGCCATTGGATCTTGATCCAACACACACCACTCATCGTCAAGAGTCCCGGAGGGACACAGACACAGAGCAGATAGGGGGAAATTCCCCTCATTTTTCCGATCTTTGCAGTGCATGTGCACTCAGGCTTTGTGTCCCATTAGATTCGGGAGACCTGGGCGAAGAGTCTAGACCCAGATATTGCCAACTTTTGTGGTGTATACCCAAAACACCCAATTGGGCTAAAGCAGGCTTTGACGGTGGGATTGGAAACCCTAGAGGGGACCCTCCACGTCCTATAAATAGACCATCAACCACTCCTTTACACCTTCACGATCTCAAACGGCAACTCGTCGAGCCTCAAAGCCCTCTATACCTCTCGATTGCTCGCGCTCAGGCGAGGTCGCCGCCGCGGAGCCGCCATGTTATGAAGAACAAAGGAAGGAGAAGGTGACGAGCAGTAGCCACAGGATCGAGGACCACCGAGTTCCCATGCGAGATCCGACGCCTCCTGTGCAGCGGGCCTGACTTGCTGGAGTGAGTGGAGCGGGTCAACGCGAGGCGTTTGATTGAGGGTCCATCGTGGACCAAGGAGATCGAATGGATGATGGACCATAGACACATGCACCTCAGTGCTAGTGGAGAAATCTGACACAGAGCGTCGGATCAAGGTGCGATTCATTGGCGCACCAATCGAACGGTTCAGGAAATTTGGTAAATAATCTCTCTCTGATCGAAATTGCAAATAATAGCTTTTCCTTGCTAAAATCATAGAAAACGCTAGGATTATCCAATGGAGAAACTTTATATATGAAAGTTGTGTATAAAAATGCAAGGAATCTTATAAAAATGATTGTATAACCTGATTCTAGTTCGTTTTGCAAAAGTACTATAATTTGCTAGTAAAATGCATTTCAAGTTAATTAGAAACCCTAATGGTGTATAAAAGATGTATCTTTGTAAGATAATGGGTTAATTAGGAAGGTAATAACCTGTTGATGCTTATGATGGAGTTTCTATCCTTTTTGAATACAAAATTGGTTAAATTAGGGTTTATGTCCATAAATGGAAAGTAATGTATAAGGAAACCCTAATTTAGGGTAAAAGAGAAATGAAACCATGTTATTGTGAATTAAGAAAGTAAATTATTAAATAATGGTCCTAAGGCTGTTAGAAATATTAAAAGGAGATTATTTAAGGGTTTTAGGTGATTTTGGGAATTAGGGATTCATGATAACTAAGAATGAAGGTGAAACTCTAATTTCCAAGTAAACCCTAAAAATTGGAATAGAAACCCTAAGGAATAAGATGGAATTGAATAAGTTTTGATAAAATATAGTTGGAATGTTTATTTCAGGGTTTTTGTGAAATTTGCTTGCCTACTTGGATATTCTCTCTCTTCATACTTGATTGTGTATTCATATATGCATTAAGAAGGTATGTGGTTACGCTTATGAATAATCGCTCTAGTTTCACGGCGATTCCCGAAGTTTTAATCGGTTGCTTGAAAATAGTTGTTGAATGTTTATTTATTTCATGCAACTATAAAGTGACTATGATTATCATTATAAATGTGCGTATATAACTGACTAGATCCGGGTCCACCTCTATTTCTTTGAAAAGGCTAAGAAAAAAGGGATAATCCTAGAGCAAGGTCTAGGTTACTGAGAGTTAGAAATTGGGCTACCTACGTGTTGTGCCATGAGACTCATTAGCCTGCCATGAGTTAAGGAGTGGGCTACTTACGAGTAGTGCCATGTGACTCAACCCTAGAAATTGGTTCACTTATAGGTGGATCATGAGGGGTTTAATGGGGACAACAGAGAGGATAGGGTACTCTTGGATCGCGGAGTTATATCTAAAATGTAACCTTGGTTGTTAAATGATTAACTGAATGATTACATTGTTAATGTATTTACATGATTATTGTTTCCCCCACATACCAGTTTCGGCTGAACGACGTTTTGTTTGTCGGCGTTTTAGGTACAATGAAAAGAACAAATAGTAAGGTGACATATGTGGTATTAAATGAGAATTAAAGTGCAAAGAAGGATTAGATAGATTAGTATCTGTGTGGATAGAAGTTTTGAAATCCCAGTTTTAAAAGGCATGCAAAGTTTTTATTTTTACCATATTTCAGTATAGTTGGTAGAATTTAATAATTGTTAATGATTATTTGTCGAACCTTTGATCCGGGTTATTGGTTAACGGCTTTGTCCTTTCGGTCTCCCTAAATTGGGGGTTACTGGGAGGCGGGGTCGTAACAATTGGTATCAGAGCATAGGTTCCTCAATTAATCTTTAGTAATTATTAAATTTTACAAATTCTGTAGAACCCAAGGGAGTTATTAGAGGATTATCTGAAAGACAGAGGTGTATAGAAAAGGATCAAGACCGGGGGCTGGAAATATTTTCCTCCGCACTGCTAGTCAGAATACGAGGACTCCCAGATCCGTGTGACTGCCTAGCCAAACTCTTAAGGTATGAATCGAAATAAGATACCTTTAGGACTTTCTCATCTTATTCATCCCTTCTCATCACAAAATTCTGTTAAGGACTAAAAGGATTAGGATTTTCTTTCTTCTCCTCACCCTCTTGAGGTATGGGTAAGGTTAATAAGGTTTAAGGAATCCTCCATCAAATTAATGAAAAGCATGTAAATAAGATGTCATGGACATAAGCTTAATAGATTAAGTGCAAATTGAAGAATAGATACATGCTTAGTTCGTATGACATAAGTTGTCATGTCCTCAGAAGAAACCTGAGGCTAGACCTTCTTGTCAAGAGGATAATTTAGTCTTGGAGATAGAGATCTCCATTGCAAGTAGAGACCTGGCACATCCTCTGAGGATGACACTAACCCTAACCCTAAGTGAAGGTTAGAGAGAGAGAGAGAGGAGTTAGACCAGGTGTTTGAATGGACACGCCTTTGGGATTCCATATGATCCATGGTTGACCTACCACCTTTGGCAACCCAACCCTGGAAAGGGTCGTGCATGTTAGGGTAAAGGATAGCTCCTTAGAGGATGATGTTAGTGAAGGATCTTAGCAACCCTATGGGCTTATGCGAGTAGGGCATAGCATGCACCCAGGGTACGTTAGTAGTGTGAGCAAAGGGTTGAAATCCTGACCGGGAGAGTTTGATGGATAGCTCATGTAATAATCCTAAGGGGCTATGGATAACATTGAGTGAACATGAGTTGAAAGTAGGCTTCTTCCAGGTAGGGGCATGCTTTTGAGGTTGACCCTTCACGAAGAAAGGACCTCTAATGGTGAGGTTAGTTGAAGGGTTAGCTTTAGAAAGAGAGAGTAGGAACCAAGCAAGAAGGTTGGAACCCTATGGTATGTAGGGAGTTAAAGATGATGCAACCTAAATGAATGATAGTGGTGGCCTCATGATCGATCCCTGGAAGTTGATGATATCTTGGTTGCCTTTAGAGGGACCAAACCCTAGGGAGAGAAGATGAAGCATCTGGTACCTATGTGCCTACAGTATAAGTGTTTACCTTCTGAAGTAGGAAGAAGAGTTCCTTAGACCTAGAAAGGTTTAGTAGCAGGTTATTAGGCCTTGTACCTTGTTGGTTGTCCTTAAGGAGGACCCAACTCTAAGTGTTTCTCGAGTTGAAGGATGATAAGAAGTGCATGTCATGCCTTTTGCATGCTTGGTTCATGGTTAAGAGATAGAGCATGCAGTTGGGCACCTACAAGTGAACCTAAGGTTCCTAGGCCTAAGAGGGGAAGTGGTGTACCTAATGCTCATGATGAGAGTTGAGTTCCTATAGAAGTGAGCATGAAACTCCTCATGTATAGAGGAAAAAGGGAAATCCTTAAGTTTAAGGTATGTTTGATGAACCCCTCACAGCTAGGTTGATGATAAAGAAAGGTATGATCTTGATCCAACATGGAGGAAAGAGGACAAGGATGACTTAGCATGGTTTGGTAGGTGATCTTCTTTGCCTTAGTAACTTGCTAGGGTTAAGTAGGCTCATGTGGATGTAAACCCTAGACCTAAGAGCTTTTGTGACCATGTTGTCAAGAGATGGTTTTCCTCCCATCCTGGGAGAGGGACCCTTTGGTAGTGCGTATATCAGTTTTGTTGGTTTAAAGTAACCGAAAGAGGTCTCATAGGATCTTGAGAAGCTAAGTGAAAACTACATGGTATGAAAATGAACCTATAAACCCATAGATATCCATCTCTAAGTTCATGTGGATGTGTTAACATGGAGGTAACCGGTATGGGGCCTGACCAAGGTAGGGAGGACACCATGACCCCGATGAAAGGATGAAAGTCAACCCTTGAATGCAGAAAGAGAGATGATGAAGGAAAGGTTCCAAGTTGAACATGTACTATAAGAGAATCCTAAGTCTATTCTAGGGCTAGGTAGGGATAAGACCGATGAAAGTAGGAGTTACCTAATTCCCTAAGTTGCACATGACCATAGGGTCGGGAGGTAACAACTATCATTGTCTGAGGGCCATGGGTTAGGAGATTGATCACCTTCATGAATTCATGGGACTCAAAGGGCAGATGAGTAGGGTACTCTCTTGATGCATGAGGGAAGAGGGGTGACCCCAAAAGAACCGGTACCCTATAGACCTAGAGGAGACGACCAAGGATATAAACCTCAGTAGGTTCAAGACTAGTTTTCCATGGAAGTAACCTTGAAATCGTGATGATTGTGAGGTAGAGACATAAGTTGCACATTTCAACTTAGGTTTGAAGGTGTACTGGCAAGGTGGAATGTACCATCTCAACTCTTGGAATGGGAAGAACTCTGTATTTGGACGGCCGCCAAATGCTTATTTCTTATTGTTATGGGAGTGAGAGATAGGACAGTACGCATGCCACACACCAAGGGTAAAGATGATGAGAGTTGGAAAGTTGCTATAAAGAATGAGGACAAATATGATAACATACTTTGGTGGAGTGAATGATACATAGATGGTTTGCAAACACTAAGAGGAAATGAGGTAGTCACCCTATGAGGATGTTTTTATCATGAGCTATGTGGAACTTGCAAGTTATACCAGGTTGAGTTTGATCACCATGATGATGAAATCAGACAATGTTCTTAATGAAGATAGACGTAGAGTTTGAGGTGAGACGATAAGTGAAATACATGGAAGTGTATGTCTTCAATGTTACCTAATACCTAAGGATGTGAAGTGGTAATGAATGCTCTGGATGGGTTATAGCTGCCTAGTTTGGCTAGAAGAGGTGGTTTGGCTAACCTTAAGTTTGGAAAGGAGATATGTTTGGCTAATCCTCTGATGTAATGAGATCTGTTGAACAAGTTAATGGATGTTTGGTTAGCCAGTCTAGTCCTGGATGCCATGAAAGGATGGTGGTAGAACCTCATATGTACTTCTTTGGAAAAAGAAGGTGATGAAACCCCGACTAGAGTGGTTTAGGGTTTCTGAGGAATCGATCTTGAGGAATTATGACATACATGAGATCATGATTTTAAGATCACCATGCACCGTATCACCAAGATAATAAGTGACAATAGGACTTTGGATACCTAAGATGAAGTTGTTTGTATCATGTGATCATGCAAGCCAGGAGATAAAGGAAGAACACTAGTAACCCAGGATAAAGAGTCCCCGAAGAGAAAGGGAGTTCATTACTAAGGATGTTGTAAGTCTCCCCTGGATCAAGGAAGGTCGAGATGCAATATGGGTTATGGTGGATCACCCTACCTAAATGACATAAGAAAGAAAGATTCTTTCGAGGGACAGATTTGGTAGAACTACACATGAGAGAAATGGTTCAATGATACCATGATGTGAGTTCAAAGATTCTTGAGTTTGACCTAAAGATTCACTTCCATAAGGTGGAAGTAGGTACATGAAGAAATCGATGTTAGTACCGTTTATCACCCCTGACTAATGGTTAGTATGATACACGATAAAGAGTCTGATGAGAGCATATGTGCTCGTTCAGGGTGATGGCTAGAGACAGTCCTTTTCCTATGAAAGATGTAATGATGACCGCCATAGAAAGTATCGGGTTTTATAAGAAGCTCTGTAAGGGAGGTTGCGTCAGTCACCACTTCAGTAAGGTGATGTAGGTGAAAGGACCACATGATAGTTAGAAAAGGACCACCGTGCGTGTAGGTGAAGTCGCTTTGATCATGTAATGGCTAAAAGGAGCCTAGAGATGACATGAGTCATGAACAGATGCAAAGTAGACTGACATGCACTGCACTGTGGGAGAATATGTGACATGAAAATCCGACCCCTCTAAGTTATAGCTAAGAGAGCTGAGTCCCGATGCATGGGTTCTTTTGACATGGTTTGGTGGAGAAGGTTAAGTTTGACCTTACTCCTCAGGATAAAGTAATGTGTGATGAGTTTCAGTTGTCCAATTTAGAGCACTATGTGAGGTACCCGACTATGTGCGGCGCAATGAACCTAGTGAGCCCCAAGGGAGGCTGAAATGGCCTGAGTCACCTGTGCAGTTTATAGACGATAGGATGAAAGAACTCAGAGAAAAGAATATGTGATTATAAAGGTTCTTTGGAAGCGCCATGAGTACAGTAAAGCCACATAGGGGCCAATGATGGACATGAAAAAGTCTTATCCTGAATTGTTTGTTTGCTTGATAGAATTTTGAGGACAAAATTCCTATAAGAGGGAAAGGATGTTACAACCCCAAATTTTGGGTTCTTTTGATGAGAAATGTAATTTCTCATATTAAAGATATTTGAACAAATAATGATATAATTTGTTTTGAATACATGGATTTTGTTTACAATAGCCTTGATGTTTGTGTCGTGGGCTTTATTGGCTATTGGGCCCAAATAACAAAGAAAATTCAATTAGTAATTGAATAATTGAATATTTGAGAAAAGGGAGAGGTAGAAACCTCTAGAAGGCAAAGAGAGGTAATCCAAGGATGGATTTTGTGCCTCTTGGGCTCCTTGGGTTCCAAGGAGTCCAAAGTTGCAAATAAAAGGCAATAAGAAAAGAAAAGATCAATTAAGTATTCCTTTATCAAGAAAGAACTTGAAAATAATGATAAAATGAGAAAGGAACAAGATGACGGGAAATATGTTCATTTGAATTTTGTTGGTTTGATTGATGAATTTTGAGGGCAAAATTTCTATAAGGAGGGGAGGATATTATAACCCCATTTTTCTAAAGCATGTAATGAGATTTGTAATCTCTTTTTAAAAGTATAAATGAAATCAATGATTGTGTTGATGAGTTGATTTGAATGAATTTCGTAGCCTTATAAGCTTTTTGATGGGCCTTATTGGCCATTAAGCCCAAATGAAAGAAAAACGAAACGAAATGAAAAAGGAATTCCATTTAATAAAGGAATACATGAGGAAAATAAATAGAAATGATTTAAAGGATAAAATATATTTTCCCAAAATGAGATTTCGAGTTATAAAGGTTCCTTGGGGTTCAAGGAACTCTGGATAATTAAATAATAGCAAGGGAAATAAAGAATATGTGGAAAATGTGAATAAAAAGGTGTTTTCTTGCAACCAAAGAAAAGGAACGGTTTAATTGATATAATGATCTCAAATTTTGCAGGATGAGAGATAAAAACATAAAAGAGTTTCCCTCAAAATTTGAATAAAAAAGGATTTAAGAATTGGGAGTTATGGTTTTTCCAAGTTATCATTAATTTGAGAAGATAATTTGAATTTTAGGAAATTCATTTTCCTTTTGCAAAAGCGGGCGAGACGAGGGCCGTTGGATCTTGATCCAATGCACGCCACTCATCGTCAAGAGTCCCGAAGGACACAGACATAGAGCAGATAGGGGAAATTCCCCTCATTTTTCTGATCTTTGTAGTGCATGTGCACTCAGGCTTTGTGTCCCATTAGATTCGGGCGACCTGGGCGAAGAGTCTAGACCCAAGTTTTGCCAACTTTTGTGGCGTATACCCAAAACGCCCAAATGGGCTGAAGCAGGCTTTGATGGAGGGATTGGAAACCCTAGAGGGGACCCTCCACGTCCTATAAATAGACCATCAACCGCTCCTTTACACCTTCACGATCTCAAACGGTAACTCGTCGAGCCTCGAAGCCCTCTATCCCTCTCGATTGCTCACGCTCAGGCGAGGTCGCCGCCGCAGCGCCGCCATGTTCTGAAGAACAAAGGAAGGAGAAGGTGATGAGTAGTAGCCGCAGGATCGAGGACCACCGAGTTCCCAAGCGAGATCCGACGCCTCCTGTGCAGCGGGCCTGACTTGCTGGAGTGAGTGGAGTGGGTCAACGCGAGGCGTTTGATTGAGGGTCCATCGTGGACCAAGGAGATCACGGACGATGGCCCATATACACACATGCCTAAACGCTAGTGGAGAACTCTGACGCAGAGCATCAGATCAAGGCGCGATCCATTGGCGCACCAATCGAATGGTTCAGGAAATTCGGTAAAATATCTCTCTCTGATCGAAATTGCAAATAATAGCTTTTCCTTGCTAAAATCATAGAAAACGCTAGGATTATCCAATGGAGAAACTTTATATATGAAAGTTGTGTAGAAAAATGCAAGGAATCTGATAAAAATGATTGTATAACCTGGTTCTAGTTCGTTTTGCAAAAGTACTGTAATTTGCTAGTAAAATGCATTTCAAGTTAATTAGAAACCCTAATGGTGTATAAAAGATGTATCTTTGTAAGATAATGGGTTAATTAGGAAGGTAATAACCTGTTGATGCTTATGATGGAGTTTCTATCCGTTTTGAATACAAAATTGGTTAAATTAGGGTTTATGTCCATAAATGGAAAGTAATGTATAAGGAAACCCTAATTTAGGGTAAAAGAGAAATGAAACCATGTTATTGTGAATTAAGAAAGTAAATTATTAAATAATGGTCCTAAGGTTGTTAGAAATATTAAAAGGAGAGTATTTAAGGGTTTTAAGTGATTTTGGGAATTAGGGATTCATGATAACTAAGAATGAAGGTGATACCCTAATGTCCAAGGAAACCCTAAAAATTGGAATAGAAACCCTAAGGAATAAGATGGAATTGAATAAGTTTTGATTAAATATAATTGGAATTTTATTTCAGGGTTTCTATGCAATTTGCTTGCCTACTTGGATATTCTCTCTCTTCATACTTGATTGTGTATTCAAATCTGCATTAAGAAGGTATGTGGTTACACTTATGAATAATAGCTCTAGTTTCACGACGATTCCCGAAGTTTTAATCGGTTGCTTGAAAATAACTGTTGAATGTTTATTTATTTCATGCAACTATAAAGTGACTATGATTATCATTATAAATGTGCGTATATAACTGACTAGATCCGGGTCCACCTCTATTGCTTTGAAAAGGCTAAGAAAAAAAGGGGTAATCCTAGAGCAAGGTCTAGGTTACCGAGAGTTAGAAATTGGGCTACCTACGTGTAGTGCCATGATACTCATTAGCCTACCATGAGTTAAGGAGTGGGCTACTTACGAGTAGTGCCATGTGACTCAACCCAAGAAATTGGTTCACTTATAGGTGGATCATGAGGGGTTTAATGGGGACAACAGAGAGGATAGGGTACTCTTGGATCACGGAGTTATATCTAAAATGTAATCTTGGTTGTTAAATGATTAACTGAATGATTACATTGTTTACATATTTATATGATTATTGTTTCCCCCACATACCAGTTTTGGATGACCGACGTTTTGTTTGTCGGCGGTTTATGTACAATGAAAAGAACAAACAGTAAGGTGACATATGTGGTATTAAATGAGAATTAAAGTGCAAAGGAGGATTAGATAGATTAGTATCTGTGTGGATAGAAGTTTTGAAATCCCAGTTTTAAAAGGTATGCAAAGTTTTTATTTTTACCATATTTCAGTATAGATGGTAGAATTTAATAATTGTTAATGATTATTTGTCGAACATTTGATTCGGGTTATTGGTTAACGGCTCTGTCCTTTCGGTCTCCCTAAATTGGGGGTTACCAGGAGGTGGGGTCGTAACACATAGAGTCCTTACACATTGTTACTTTTACTAAGAAACAACAACATTAAGGCTCATACTACCAATCAACATTTATTAAATAAATGTCGTAGCTCAAATCTAGCTATGTTCATTATCTCATCATACTTGCATGGTTATTAGGCATGATAACAGTCATACAAGATATTAATCACATCATGTGATACAATAGTAACATCATTGTTCCTTTTCCAGGAATTAGGGTTTACTATCAAATAGGGCTTATCATTCCCTTTACCCAAGTCAGGGTTAGGGTTCCCCTTTTCTCATTAATTAGAGTTTCATGATTATATAATCTATCCAACCCTTAATTCATTAATCCATACCTCTGGGGCATTCAAAGGTATCATATTTAATTATTCAAGAACATTACTTTCATCATATAGCATTAATGATCATCAATTCAAGGTATGAGTTCATTTCTCATCCTCATCATGGTATGATTATATCATACACATCATTTGGGCTTAACCCCATTCTCAAGGTACATTAATTAACACTCATCAAGGTGCAACAACTCATTACATTTCATTGTAATAGTTGCATAACACACTTCATATATTTCTTACCCTATATTGGATTTGGAGTGTATCCAAGTATATAACTGAAGTGTTGAATGTGATAACTATCATATCTTGATGTATCACTGTCTCATCATTTAAGACTATCTTGAGTTAACCAACTTATCTTGTATTAAGGTATTTCCCTCTTAATACATTCCATTACTAAACTCTCACCTTTACCATATAATACATAGGCCACACATTAGAATTGTCCATCTATCTTTAATGATAAGGACTTGTCTAATGCTAAAGACATTGTTTACTATTAGGTTACATATAATCAACTACATGAAATGTTTCACCTTTATAAGGTCATTTCTTTTATCTCATCATTAGGATTTCCTTGCATCCTTATTTAAAATTAGAATTATGATCCATTGTCATATTGCCCAGGATTAGGGCTTTATGTATAATGACTTACATTAGAGTCTCATATTCCTTCACCCTTCTTAGGGTCTCTCATCACAACATAACATCAGAACATTATGTGATGTTAGTTCTTATTGAAGGTTCTCATAGAATCACCCTCAACTAGGGTTTCACATGGATTCACCCTCAATTAGGGTTTCACATGGAATCACCCTCAACTATGGTTTCTCATGGATTCACCCTCAATCAGGGTTTCACATGGAATCATCCTTAATTAAGATTTCCACTATAGTCGCCCACAATTTGGGTCTACAATCCATCTCCATTAGGATTTCATTCAATTATTCATAATTAGAGATTCACTATTCATCCCAATTAGGTTTTTACATCTCATTTCCCTAAATTGGAGTTTGACACATCACTACCCTAGATTAGGGTTATATCCTTACCCTGGATTAGGGTTACATTTAGAATTGCCCTCAATTAGGGTTAAAATTCAATAACCCTATCAATTAGGGTATATATTCATGATTAGGGTTTCATGATCTCTCTACTTAAGGATCATACCCTTAATCACCACATGAATTATATTCATGTTATGAATTCATGCTAACATCATCTCAACTTGATAAGGTCATATCATCCCTTCAATCAAGTACATACAACTATGAATGACATAGTGTACCAAGTCATTTATCCTATAGGCAATTAGGGTTCATCCCTTAATTGGCACTAACCACTTAGGTACTATTAGGGTTTTAACCTTTGTACCTTCAATGATCATCATTACTAATCATCATTCGGTTAATGAATCATTCATCATCTCTATTCTCAAGAGATTCAATCACCTTGGACCTCCATTACATAAGGTATCCAATTGAATTGATCAATTGAGTCCTCAATTACAACAAGTGTCTAAGTGGACTAACCAATTGAGTCCTCAATCAACTTTGACTACTTGAGCCCCAAACGGTCTTGGTCCTTCAAGGTTCAAACGGTTTGAAACTGTTTGGTAAAGGTGGTGCTTGAGACCGTTTTCCCAAGCAAGTAGGTGAAGATCGTTTGCCCTAGTTTGACTTTTGAAATCGCATGGGCACAAACGGTTTGGGATCGTTTGGTCCCAAATAGTCTTGAGACTATTTGGTCCCAAACGGTCTTGAGACCGTTTGGTCCAAACCTCCTCAAAACCGCATGGACCAAAGATGGTCTCAACTACACCAATCGGTTTAGGGTTCTCAGTATTGATTCCTTCAATCATTGAATTCATGGAACCAATCATCAATTGGACCTATCCTCATACTTCAATTGAGTTAAATAGGTCAACCTTCAACTGATTTGACCCTCAATTGAACCTCAATTAGTCATCAATTAAGGTTTGAATCAATAGAATTAGGGTTTGGAATCAATGATCCTTCAACACTAATCAATGCAAGATTAGTTACTTTGAAACCATTGAACCATCATCCAAATTGAACATGACCTGACCCTAAACGGTCTTGAGGTCGTTTGGATGACCACCAAATGGTCTTGGGACCGTTTTTCCATCACATCATCAAAATCCAAGTCAACCAATTAGGGTTTGGATCATTGGATTGATCACCAAATCAGCAATTGATTACACTTTAACTTAGTATCATTGGATCATCAATTGCCTAACCATACTCACCCCTAGACCTCCAAACAGTCGTGGGTGACCTCCAAACGGTCTTGAGACCGTTTGGCTCATCCAACCCTTGGATTCTAGTGAAAAATCATTAGGGTTTGAGCTATTGAGTTGATCATCAAATCAGCACTTAATTGTAAAGTGATTTGGTACCTTTAGACCTTCAATTGGTCAACCATGCTTAACCCTAGACATCCAAACGGTCTTGAGTGATCCCCAAACGGTCTTGAAACCATTTGGGTCAATCAACCCAAAGCATCAAATCATTCAATTGCAAAATCAGCACTTAGCTGATTAGGGTTTATACCATATGTTTGGATCTTTAAACAATTAACCATACTCAACCCTAGACCTCCAAACATTCTTGGTTGACCTCCAAACGGTCTTGAGATTGTTTGGGTGATTCCCAAATGGTTTTGAAACCGTTTGGGCTAATTAACCCAAAAAGTCAAATCAATCAAGTTGAAAATCAGCACTTAATCTAATTAGGGTTTGCCTAATTGATTAGCCTTCAACTCATGATTCCTTTGGAATTAATCCATAAAATTTGGTGGGTTATCAACCAACATAATTCGGAACAGTATTATCAAATGGTCAACCCTTGGTAAACTCCCCCAAACGGTTTTGAAACTGTTTGGTCTCATGCGGTTTGGTGAAACTGTTTGCTTCTAAACGGTTTGAAGCCGTTTGCTCCCAAACGGTTTGGGTAACCGTTTGAGCAACCCAAACAAGATCGTTTGCTTTGGATATTTAGAGAGGCGTGTGCTTATAATCTTCAACCTCTGAACTCACGAAACCTGCTGTGGTTTCCATGGTGATTGCATTCATCAACCAAATCGAATATTGTAAATGTCGAAAAGATCATTATTTGATATGAAATTGAATACAATAAAAAAATCAAGGGTTCAAATTATAAAACCCGCCTCCAATTGAGCTCCAAAGCTCCATGTCCACGGCAACAATGGTGGATGCAACTCCTTTCACCATTCCAAGGTTCGTCCTCAAGGTTTGAGTGAAAAAGAATGGTTAGAATTGAAGAGGAGATCGAAATAGGAAGAAATCCATAATTTATTTTTGATTTCCACCATGGAATCAAGGTGAAATGGATCAAGAACCTTACCAACAGGTTAGGGGTCGTCCTCCTGATCCTCCCAAGCTCTCTTGGTCGTTTCCCGATTAAGGAGAAGAAGTGGGGTCGAAAAAGCCTTCCATTTGGCTTGTAAATGGTCTTTTTATAAGAAATTCAAGGAGAGAGAAAGTGCCTTATAAAAGTTCATTTAATCCCAAAAAATGTGGCCGCCTCTTTCCCCTTATCTTCCTTAGGGACGAGGCTATCTTGTTTGCCTATTATTCCTCTGAATTATCCATGATGTAAAGAAAAGCAAATCAAGCACCTTAAATCATATTATATTAATATCCATATGTGAGTGGATATTTCTTTTTCTTATAAAATTGTGTGTGAGTTATCCACTCCCTTGGATATTTTCGTGGTCCTTGCAAAGCTTGAGGACGTCACACATACATATGAATCCAACCATTTTAATTTTGGTTGAAGTCCCTTTAATTAATACATTTATTTTTGCCCTAAATCGAATTAGGGTTTCCATTAGGATTAAATCTTGATTATTTTAATATCAAGATTCTCTCTCCTCCAACTTAATTCAAATGAGGCACCCCTCTCATTTTATTTGCTATAAATGATGCCAAGAAACATTAGGGACCTTGTTGAAGTGGTAATTTATATATTGCACCCTAGGTTTTGGGTAAATTGCACATTACACCAAAACTGGGTTTTCATGCACATACATTGCTTTATCGGCTCGTTCTTGGTATTCAGGCTTCCATAAGCCACACCTCAGCATCATATTCACTCTCATGATGCTTCAAAACATGAGGAACATATTATCATGCACAATTTTCACTTAAACCCCTCAACTTGGGTATTTTGCACATTATTCCAAAACAAACAAAACATTGATTTCAACAATGTTAAAAAAGGACTAGAATTGCAACATAAGTTCCTCTTGAGGCCTAATTACTTTTCATAAGATGATATTAACCATTTAATAACATTTCTTAATCAAAACACCTAGGGTTAAAGTATAACCCAGGTCAGGGTTGTTACATATATAGTCAATGCATAATCGCATAGACCCATCATTTTTCTTAACAAAAAGGATTGAAGCACCCCAGGGTGAAGTGCTCGGTCGGATAAAACCCTTCTCAAGCAACTCTTGCAGTTGTTTCTTGAGTTATTCCATTTCAGTAGGCACCATCCTATATGGTGTTTGTTCTATTGGTTGCGTGTCCGGAATTAGATTTATTTTGAAATCTATTTCTCGGGGCGGCGGAACACTTGGAAGTTCTTCAGGAAATACATCTTCAAATTCCCTGACTACAGGAACTTCAGAAGGATGAGGGATTTCCATTATGGTATCAACCACATGGGCTAAGAATCCAAAGCATCCTTATCTCATCAACCTCTCAGCTACCATAGCTGACACAAGACATGTGGGAAGAATCTTTCTATCTCCCTGAAAGATCCATGTGTCACCACCATCTGTGAACACAGCTTGCTTGGAACTACAATCCAAGACAACCTTATACTTCTCTAAGGTGTCCATTCCAAGGATTATATCAAATCCATGCATCTCAAGTGGTATGAGATCCACTTGAATGCGATGATAAAAAAAACAAGATTGCAGGGAGAACACACTTCCTGCAATACTGCAGATCCCATCAAAGGTGTCTCTAACAACAGGCTATCTGCTCTATGACTGATAATCATGTTGTAGTCATCAATCACTTCTCGAGTGATAAAAGAGTGTGTAGCATCCGGATCAATTAACACATATATGAAGCAGGATAAAGACATATTAGAATAAAATAGTTCCATCTGACATGTCACAACCCGAGGGTTGACTACTGCTTCAGGCTGGTTCATAGCATAGAACCTAGCCGTCGCTTGCTGTTGACCCAGTGCTCGATTGTTAGATGTCGAAGAACCGGCTTGGGACGTTGGTCCACGTCCTCTAGTACCACTGCCAGGCTGTTGCCTCTAAGAGCCCTGCTGAATCTGCCTCGGTTGCTGGGTCACGCTTCTGACTTTCTCAAGACATTCTCTCACCACAGGGCCTTCTTTTCCACATCTATAATAGGTTATATTCCCCCTTGGTGGCCTGGGTGGTCCTGTTACCAACATAGAGGCTGAGCTTTGAGCTCCTTTTGGTGGTAAACTATGGTTTCTACCCTTACTTGACTTCCACTGCGTCTGGGTATTAAACCTTAGTGGCAGTGTAGGCACATAATACCTTGGTTTCTTGAAACTTCCAGTACTCTGTCCTTGAAACTGTGGGTATTCCTTCTTACTCTTGGTCTGTCATTTCTCAACTACATACCTCTCAATGCATCTTACAGATTCCACAAAAGTTGCGAACCTCTCTCGGTTCTCCAGAGCAGACACCGAAGTGGTTAATTCAACGTTCAGCCCCTTCTCGAACCGCCGAATTCTCTCCTCATCATTGGATGCCATGTGCGGACAGAACCGCAACAACTCCATGAGCCTAGCCTCATACTCGCTAATGTTCATAGGTACTTGTTTAATCCTCTCGTATTGAGAAATCTTCTCATCTAGATACGTCTTAGGAAAGTATCTAACGATGAATTCACGTCTGAATTCATCCCATCCAATCACAACTCCAGGTCTGTTGCCCTCCTCAATGGTCCACCAATGACCAACACTCCCCTTGAGGATATATACAACATGTCTGACCCTCTCATCATCAAGAATCATGAGGATTCTGAAGGCTTTCTCCAACTCAGTCAACCATAGATCGACATCTGCTGGATTGACTGTACCAGCATACTCCAAGGCTCCTACCCTATTAAGCCTTTCAAAAGTTTTACCGGCACCATGTCTTTCTGTTGGGTTTTAGGGGAGGCAGAGAAGGCAGCGGAAACAAAAATTTTCTCCCCCAAACCCAAAAAAAGGAAACGCGTCAATGTCTATACAATAGGAAAGGATGGTTTGTGGAATCATAACTTGTCCCGAGGCTTGCTCGGCGACAATACCTTGCAGATTGCGCGGTCTTCACCTCCGGTCTTGGACGGTGTCTGTGCAGCTCCTGGTCGCACTAGGACTGATGACTCCTGGTCTCACCGGGACTGTCGGGATTGACAGTTGTCCTCCAAGCGGCAGACACCTCCCTCCTATGAAGTAGTCCACATGGACCACATGGAACTCCAATCTCCTTGTCCCACAAGCAATTGGAAGGAGTTGCACCCTTCTGTCAGCGTACTAGTCGCCAACACACTCTCCTGCTACCAGTTGCAATTGCAGTTGTCTTTCCCTTGCTGTGCCTCCCTTATCGGGTAGCACTTGCTCGGGCTCTCTCGGTTACCAAAAATAGAGAGAACGACAAATTTACAGAGAAACTGGTTGCACTGAGTTGTACTTTGAGAATCCCCCAATACCCCTATATATAGGAGGGTCATGGGACAGGGTTCTCCATCCTCGGAAATGCGGGACTAAAAGCAGGAGTAGAAGGGTTCAAGATTTTCAACAAAAACAACCAACTCGCAACCTGAACCGATCGTTTCACAACTAAAATAGTCAGTTGGGGACCTGAACCGGTCGATTGACACCTCAACTGATCAGTTGGGACACCTCAACCAGTCGGTTCACTTCTGAACCGGTCGGTTCGTGGTCCTGATCAGTTCCCGATTGACTTTCCTTCTTTTGTTTCTAATTGGTATTGAATACCAATCCTATTTCCCAATCAAATTGGGCAAGTGAAATGAAAGAAAAATTCTCACCAATCCTACTTTCCCAACTTGCTCGGTTGCACCAGTTGAACCGATCGTTTCAACACTTGAAGCGATCGTTTCACCCTGGACATGAGCCAATCGACTCAACAAGCTCAGCCGATCGGTTCATCACATGAGCCGATCAGTTGGGAGTGCAGATTGTGCAGAATCAGTCAATTGCGATTTCAATCAATCTGATACTCTAATCAATGTGTCCAACACCTTGAACATTATGACATTGAGCTATCAATTGATTGAGTGTTTAATTGAACTACTAAACTCCTTTAGTAATCAATCTAAACATTGTTTGTGGACAAAACTCCTCTTCCAGGTTAAATCCTATGTGTGTGACCGTGCAGGTCCATTTCACGTTGGCAGTGAAAGTCCATAACACTTATGACTTCACAAGAAAATAGCAGTGCCTAGTCACACATCAGTGCTACCCAAGTGAAAGTAGAAAGTTGGAGAACAACTTTCAATCCTACAATCTATGAATGGTGTTACAACGAATGTATAATTCCTTTGTCACTGATATCCCGAATGAACTCGAGGCATGGAACCGTTATCCTGTCAACGTTCATTCACTTTCTTGATCTCAGAGTAGATTGGAAGAGATATTTATGACATCAATATCACATACTGATTCACACATGTGTGCGCATGCCTATTTCAATCCTACTCATCAAGTGTCCTTGGATATCAAACTCCCTCAGGAGGGGCAAATCCCATATCTATCACTCACCCCTCAAAAGCCCCATGTGTCAAACCACCCAATCATCACCTTTATAACAACCCATGTTTCAAGACTGCATTTGATGATGTCAAAGTGTGCCCAACGACATGTGTTGAGTGTAGTGATTTTAGGTCAAAGAATCACACTCACCACCATCACTATGAGTACTGACTGTGACCACCATGTCATGGTTCCATGTGTCAAACTCACGGTGGGTCTGTCCGGTACATTTGTTCTCTAACAAGTACCTATGTGTTTGGTTTGATATCTCTATATCATGAATAATGAGATTCTGTCATCAACCAACACCACAATCTAGTCTTGTGTGTCATTGCTATCTATCTACCTTCCACAATGACATCCGACTAGGGACATAACAAGAATGTATAAACTCTTAGCATCCGTATGATCTCATCGTTCAGGTCCTTAACCTGAAAGCATACGTCATTGAGTATTGTCATTCTCTAGACATTCAATCTGTTCTATCACTATCTCATATGACTGAACCAGAAAGAATTGGAAGCTTGCCTTTGATGTTTATCAAATCAATCTTAATGTATCCCACCAATCATCCCATGATTGGCTCTTAGGGCATACATACCAATAGACTCCCACTTGCACTGCGAGCCAATCACCCTTGAATCATATTCATAGTGATCTTCAAACATGTCCCACATGTTACTGTTCTCTAGTGCGAACATAGTGAGTAATGGAAACACCTTGCTAAAGTCAGTATAAATTGCATGTCTCTCATCTCTTCGCTGTACGTCACACGTATGAGATGGAGTTGCAGTAATATGTGATCTAGTATTTCTTTGCTAACCTTTAGCCACATTGCATGATCAAGGATTCCATACTTGTCATCAATGAGCAGAATATCTATAAGCTCATCTCATGAACTTCCAGATCCATATAGTATCCACTACTATTCTCTGACACATAGATACTCGACATTTCCTTTTAAATGGTTTTATTGGAACGTTTCCAATTATCAACAAACTTTCAATTTTATATATCCTATATATTTTGCGATTAATTTTCTGTCCTTTCGGAAGTTCGCATCAATGTAACTCTTTACATCGAACTCTTCCTTATCTCCGTGGAACTAGTACTTCCCAAGTACGTATCAAGTTCTCATGGTGTTCCAGTAACCCTTACTGGAAGTAGACAGACATCCACTCGTCATGTCCCACATACGAGTTACCAGGATGAGCACATCATATTGCCATGTCATACATTCAAGATGATGAATGCATTTTGTTCTTGCCATGTCGATACATGCAAGGTAATGGGATCATTACATACATGATAGATCCATATCTATTCTTAGTGTTCCCATTCTTCATAAGAATTGGACACTTGGCCTTGGGATACTAACTCCATGTAACATGGACAAGTTTTCTCCCACTGAATCTGTGCATACTGAACCCTTCAGTACAAATTGCCAATGTATGCTTTCTCTTTTCAGGTCAAGAGGTTTTCGAGAACTATCTCTATAGATCTCTATTCCTATCTCAAAGGAAACATCTCTTTCTTCCTTAAAGATAATTTCCACTTTTGGATTTCCATTCTAGAACATTTCCATTTCACATCAACATGTGGAATGTGAACACGCTCCCACTAAATCACAGATCCCTCTTTATCTTTGACATATCAGTCAAACCATTTGACTATATCATCAAAGTAAAGATCCAATTATGAGTTGCTTGTACTCAATCAATCACATTGATTAGTCCATTGCAACTTATAGACTTCATTTGCATTAGTGGATTCATAAACCTTATAGGTTGTGTCACATACACATCCTTGTTTTATTCCTCATAGGAATGCGATTTTAGTATCTATATGCTAAATGTATCAGTCATTAAGTTGCAATCAACAAGCATCATCCTTCTCAAAATGTTATCCATGTGTCTTAACACTTAAGACTTATTTGCACTTATGGATTTCCATCCAACGGGTGCTACCATCAAGGTCATACCTTATGGTTCACACGGATGTCATTTAGTATGTAATGGTCATAAACCATAACTCAAAATTCGGTTCCTCATATTTATCTAGATAGTTGACTCATCACATGAACAACTCATCACATAGATAAACGAGGTGTATCTGTCAAGGGTATAAGAACTTACAACTCCTTGTGATTCTTAATGTCCATTATTAGTATGCGGTATTCTTTTATTAAGAAGAATTTAGTTATTTGATAATCATTCTCTAACTTCTTAGAGTATGATTCCTTCTTAATTTAGACATCACCATGCCTTAATCATGAGTTCACTATGATACACTATCATAATCACTCATAAGGATCTCAAACATTTGGTCCAAGTATTTCATTCAGTGATCTCATCAAGAATTAACATTTTACCAAATTTGCACTTCATCTATGATAATCTTGAACACTTCAAGATATTCATATTGGTATTTCTCTAAACACCATTTGAAGTATTAGCATTTGTTCCAATAGGTATGTAAATACATCACATGTATTATACCTAATAGGATAATCATTCTCCCACTACCATTAGTGAAGATTGATTAATCATGTCCAAGATATTCATGTCTCTTATTGGTTCTCTAACCAAAAGAATCTAGATTTATCCATCACATGGAAATTAGAAATGAATTTCTCATGATTGTTGCTAATTTGATTGTTTGAGTTATCTATAACTTTAGGTATCATTTTATCTTATGCATACCATGTATCACAAGATAAACAAGGCATTGCCACAAAGATCATATCTTTAAGATTGAAACATCAACTTTATTAATTGCCATCATTGTCATACAATATGCAAAAATAAAGTGTTTCTATCTATTGGCAATATATGAAATAGCAGTTCTCAACTCTATTTCGTGCCCTTTAGGCTGAAATAAACTGAAAGATACTCCCATCTATGGCAGCAACACTTGCTCCAATAATGAGTACTTCTTTCTCGGTCCTTTCACAAAGGCCATCACTTCTTTATGGATCTTGCATATCATATATGACATATCCATATCTTGGTATCATATACCTCAGATAAAGAAGTGGTTCATTTCCTGATACCTTAGGTAGAGATCTCCTTCCCCTCCTTCATCTTCTTTTGTTCTTCCAGATATAGAGGGCAATCCCTCATACACCCTTTCCCCATGTGCCTTGAGGCTGAAGACGGCTTGGATTGCTGGCTAGCATCAGAACACTTCTTTGCTTTGCCTTTGTCCTTGCCCTTAAGAATTACCTTTTTCTTTGATCACATCAAAGATGATGGTTTTTCTTTCTTCATCTTTGCTTCTACTATCCTCAACATGTCCAACAACTCTGTCAACACTTGTCAAAGTTGTTCATGTTGTAGCTTATCATGAATTGTATGATTCTCACAACATTTGCAATATCATACCAATAGCCAACTCTAGGCTCAGAGGGAATCCTTTTTAGTCAAGTTTTCTACATATACCCAATCATATTGAGTGTGTGAATACCTTACTGTATCTCCTTCTGTCATGACATACTAGGATAGTGTCCTTGAGACATCATATGTCTCATGTTGTCTCTACAGCTCATAGCTCAAAGAACACAACATTAAGCACTCCTCATCAATGTCATCCTCAGTATGCTTCCATAAGCATACTTTCAGTCATTGATGTGGTGGGATTGAGTTCATCTGGTCTTGGTATAACTAGGACTTAGAGCTTTCTCTCTTTGATTGAGAACACTTCTCATCATCCTAACCAATCGTGGAATTATTCCCATTTAATTTGTTGGTCTCAAAGACCGATCACAAATAAAATGATTTGTTGATTAACCATTTATTTTAACAAAAGGAAACATATGCAATTTTAGTCTAAAACTTTTTTTTGACTTATTTGATTGATTTGAAAAGTTGACGATATAATTAGGCCTTTAATTAATGATGGCTCCCACTATTTTAGTTCAAATTGATAGCCCTCACCATCAATTCAGAAGATTGCAGCATACAACCTTCTAGTGGGCTTGAAATCCTCTAAGTCATGGACCAGCTAGGGTTGTCATCCACAACTAAAATTTCTCAGGTAGGTAACTCTTTCCAATTGCATCATATGCAACTCTTGATAAGATGTCATATGCAACTCCTTGCCATGATCATCTCCATTCCTCAAGGTACTAGATCCCATCTAGATCACCTTGTTAAGTCTGACCCAAAGCAAACACGATGAATATGCACCCTGCTAGGGTAGACCCACACATTCATCCTTCACGCTTCCACGAGATAGAAGGTGCACCACGCTAGGGCGTGCCCACACTTGGTCGATCAAGCTTTTCATGTGTGTCGCATTTGGAAGGCATCTAAAACTTAATATTTAATGAGGGATTTGGTTTTTATATACATATACATATCCAATCACCACAATACATAGTACATATCATATACATGCTATATCCCACATAAAACATGCAAAATGATAAAAGTGATGATTATGGCCATCCTAATGTGATTCCTCGAGCCAAGAGGAATCACAGTCATCTAGGTCTACATCACATGCAACCTGTACAAGATGAACTCTGTGCTTTTCCTTCCGAGTAGATCAACTCATCCCATGAATGACTTGATCGTTCTGGCCTGGTCGTCTGGGTGCCACCAGACAATCGGTTGGCTCCTCCAACCGATCAGTTCGCCTGGTCGTCGTACATCTCTTCATGGCCGCCACCTGCTCGTCTCGCTCCTCGAACCGGTCACCAACCGATCGGCTCACTCCTTGAACCGATCGTCTCGAACGTCAACCGATCGGTTCACGCCTTGAACCGATCGTCTCAGTTGTCGTCAGGATGTCCGCCGGTCTTCGACATAACAGGAAATAAAATTCTATCCTATTTTACATTACATAAGAGAAACCTTGAGTTACATTCGAGGGGAGAAAAGGTAGGAAAGAAATCTCGAATTATTTCGAGTTACATCAGGAATAGGAGAAGGAAGATCGGTGCGTAGACCGAGATGCAAGCAACCACATACAAACCATACACAGATAGGGTTTATTGGACATAACCATGCTATACATCCACTACAATACTCGTTTAAGGGCAACGCGTATCGAGTGCATTAATAATACATATCATATATGTAAATTGGGATTTGTGGATTTAGGATTGGACATGCATAAAGCCAATTTTATTCGCATCATATGCAATAAATAAAGGCGACAAACCAAAATCGATCATATCGATAATCCCTAAAGTATAGAGTAGTTGACGTGGCTCTGATACCACTGTTGGGTTTTAGGAGAGGCAGAGAAGGCAGCAGAAACAAAAATTTTCTCCCCCAAACCCAGAACAAGGAAACACGTCAACGTCTATACAATAGGAAAGGATGGTTTGTGGAATCATACCTTGTCCCGAGGCTTGCTCGGTGACAATACCTCGCGGCTTGCACGGTCTTCACCTCCGGTCTTGGATGGTGTCTGTGCAGCTCCTGGTCGCACCGGGACTAACGACTCATGGTCTCACCAGGACTGTCGGGATTGACAGTTGTCCTCCAAGCGACAGAAACCTCCAGCCTCTGAAGTAGTCCACACGAACCACATGGAACTCCAATCTCCTTGTCCCATAAAGAATTGGAAAGAGTCGCACCCTCCTATCAGTGTACTAGTTGCCAATACAATCTCCTACTATCAGTTGCGAGTACAGTTGTCTTTCCCTCGCTGTGCCTCCCTTATCGGGCACTTGCTCTGGCTCTCTCGGTTACCAAAACCATAGAGAACGACAACTTTACAGAGCAACTAGTTGCACTGAGTTGTACTTTGAGAAGCCCCCAAAACCCCTATATATAGGAGGGTCATGGGATAGGGTTCTCCATCCCGGGAAATGCGGGACTAAAAGCAGGAGTAGAAGGGTTTGAGATTATCCACAAAACCAACTCGCAACCTGAACCGATCGTTTCACAACTATAACGGTCGGTTGGGGACCTGAACTGGTCGGTTGACACCTCAACCGATCGATTGGGACACCTCAACCGGTCGGTTCACTTCTAAACTAGTCGGTTCGTGGTCCTGATCAGTTCCCGGTTGACTTTCCTTCTTTTATTTCTAATTGGTATCGAATACCAATCCTATTTCCCAATCAAATTGGGCAAGTGAAACGAAAGGAAAATTCTCACCAATACTACTTTCCCAACTTGCTCGGTTGCACCAGTTGAACCGATTGTTTCAACACTTGAAGCAATCATTTCACCCTGGACATGAGCTGATCGACTCAACAAGCTCAGTCGATCGGTTCATCACATGAGCCGATCAGTTGGGAGTGCAGATTGTGTAGAATCAATCAATTGCAATTTCAATCAATCCGATACTCCAATCAATGTGTCCAACACCTTGAACATTATGACATTGAGCTATCAATTGATTGAGTGTTTAATTGAACTACTAAACTGCTTTAGTAATCAATCTAAACATTGTTTGTGGATAAAACTCCTCTTCCAGGTTAAATCCTATGTGTGTGACCCTGCAGGTCCATTTCACATTGGCAGTGAAAGTCCATAACACTTATGACTTCACAAGAAAAGAGCGGTGCCTAGTCACACATCAGTGCTACCCAAGTGAAAGTAGAAAGTTGGAGAACAACTTTCAATCCTACAATCCGTGAATGGTGTTATAGTGAATGTATAATTCCTTTGTCACTGATATCCCGAATGAACTCGAGGCATGGAACAGTCATCCTGTCAACGTTCATTCACTTTCTTGATCTCAGAGTAGATTGGAAGAGATATGTATGGCATCAATATCACATATTGATTCACACAAGCGTGCGCATGCCTATTTCAATCCTACTCATCAAGTGGCCTTGGATATCAAACTCCCTCAGGAGGGACAAATCCCATATATATCACTCACCCCTCAAAAGCCCCATGTGTCAAAGCCACCCAATCATCACCTTTATAAGAACCCATGTTTCAGGATTGCATTTGATGATGTCAAAGTGTGCCCAACGACATGTGTTGAGTGTAGTGATTTCAGGTCAAAGAATCACACTCACCACCATCACTGTGAGTACTGAATGTGACTACCATGTCATGGTTCCATGTGTCAAACTCACGGTGGGACTTTCCGGTACACTTGTTCTCTAACAAGTACCTATGTGTTTGGTTTGATATCTCTATATCATGACTAATGAGATTCTGTCATCAACCAACACCACAATCTAGTCTTGTGTGTCATTGCTGTCTATCTACCTTCCACAATGACATCCGACTAGGGACATAACAAGAATGTACAAGCTCTTAGCATCTGTATGATCTCATCGTTCAGGTCCTTAAACTGAAAGCATATGTCATTGAGTACTATCATTATCTAGACATTCAGTCTGTTCTATCACTATCTCATATGACTGAACCAGAAAGAATTGGAAGCTTGCCTTTGATGTTTATCAAATCAATCTTAATGTATCCCACCAATCATCCCATGATTGGCTCTCAGGGCATACATACCAACATTTTCATCATGGGGTGCTGCCCTGGGTGTAGGTACTGACATTCTATCTGTCATGTGGGTCATAGCTGCCATAAACTTCCCGAACATAGCCTGTAAGGTTGGGTTCCCCATATCAGCTGGGTTGAACTGGGGTTGTTCAGGTATAGATTCCTCCCTGTCCTGGTCTCTTGCACCATTTCCCGGTGCAGCAACACTGCTCTCAGTAGTGTGTTCTGCATGTGATCCAGACATCCTTAGTTCTTCTTCTCTTATATGAGCAGAAGACATTATTATATAAACGGGAAAACACTTAGAACAGACTCAACTACCTTAATCCTACGTCTCTATAGACTCAGAGAACCTAGAGCTCTGATACCACTAAATTGTGATGTCTGTCTTGTGAAAACAAGATTAACTAAAGTGGAAACGATTACTAGCAGCAGATTACTGAAAATCACTAAAAATTAAAACCATTTATCAAGAGGTCCATTCACAACAAACTCTTTCATTTAGAACCAAAGTAAAACATTACGTCCTGGTTCTTATATACATTACATGCATCATTGCACCTCGAGGCATACATGCACAAAATCTCATATCGAAATATCAAAACATTAACTCCTAGGACCCAAGAGTATAGAGATGACTTATAGGACTATCTACACAAAGACCAGACAGCCAATGTCTCCACCTGATGGATCACTGCTATCCTTGCGTCTACTACTACTGTTGTTGCTGCTCTTCTCCTACAGAAGAGTTCCTGCCTTGATGTCTGCGTCTACCTAAAAACATTGAATCCCACGGGGGGGAGACAATTGTAAAAATTGCCCCAGCGGGAGATATAACTCTTCGCCAAAACAATGTCATTGCAGTTTAATAGAAATAAACTGAATAGTGGAACAATATTAATTAGTAGCAGATGAATCACATTTATGCAGAATAGAGCAACATTCTTATGTAATATTACAACTATAACTTGATTAAGCAGGATGTCTCATATTCAATATGAATTAAAGGAACATAAGTACATTCCTGTATCAAGGGCATGCTAAGCAGTATATCATCAATCAGTGTTTCTCGTATTTCAATCTTATGCAAATACGCTACACGGCTGATTATATTTTACAAACAGGTTTAAGCTCTGAGGAGATGAGGTATACCGCTCATACTCCAACCGACCATTTCTAGAATTGAAATCGGTACCATAAATAGGTCAATGGAAGAGCCAGATTCCCATGACCTCCCACATGCTGGTCAGCACAGGACTGCAAGCAGGACTGTGTCGACTACTCAATTAGCTTTCCAGGGTATACTGGAACTTCACTATAGAGTTACAACGTCAACTGCACTCTCATCAACCATCGAGAGATTTAATGTTTATCTCCTCGACCCAACATTAAATATCATTGGGAGATTAATGTTACATCTATCCCAACCATCGAGAGATTTATGATATATCTATCCCGACACATGAAGGATTGAGAGGTTTAGTGTTTACCCTTCCTCAATCTCTTCACCCAGACGTAAGGATATTTTCGCCCATTTACCCCCACATATTCAAAATATGTGAATTCTAGTAATTCCATAGAAAACATGTTTCACGATCACCAGTTGTTGATGATGATGGATCTATGGTCAGAGCACTACATGAACATATTTCGCTTGATTGATTAAGTACATTTTTATATTCATTTAGCATCAGACAAGTTCTCAAACATAACTTATTATATCAATGCTAAAAATAAACATGCACTACTTCCATCAATTACTTAACAGACTTAAAAGATATTAAGAACTCAATCCCTTTTCAATTTCATCACCATAATCATATGGCCCTGGGTACTTAAACCCTCGATTCATCATTAAGCATTGTTACCACTTTTCCAGGTAACCATCACCTTTAGGTCAACTGACCAAGGTAAACATGATACTTGCTATTACAAGCATCATACATGGTACTTGATGCCCACTAGCTCTCTCGATACCTCTTACCAGGAAGCAAGGTATATTATGGCACTCAAGGTACAATCATAATAATAAATTAAGTATCATAGCTCATACTTGGCCATGATCATCATTTCAAGATACCTGCATGGTTAGAACAGATGATACAGTGATATCAATTGCATATCAGAACCATATTCAACAAATATGAAATCACTATTCATGGGTAACACCACTATTCCCTTACCAGGGTTAGGGTTTCCCATTTCATGTCATTTATGGATAATCATTCCCTTATCACCTCAAAGATATGGTTTATCACCATATTGCCCAAGATTAGGGCTCATTGAGCAATACATAGCATTACCCTGGGTTTGAGCTTCACAAAACATCAAACATCGGGGTTTCTCATGAAACCATCCTGAGTTAGGGTTCCAAATCAAATTCACCTTATAAAAGGATTTACATTCAATGTTCCACAATTAGGGTTTCATGATCCATTCCCACAATTATGATTTACTATTCATCCCAATTAAGGTTTCATGATCCATTCCCATAATTAGGGTTTACTACTCATCCCAATTAGGGGTTCGGATCACATTACTCTTAATTAGGTCTATTCACATCATCACCCTAAATTAGGGTTACATCCATACCTTGGATTAGGGTTAAGGATCAACAACCTTGTCAATTAGGGTTTAGGTTCATGATTAGGGTTCATGATCTTACTACATAAGAATCATACCCTTAATCACCATATGAGTCATACCCATGTATCAACTCTATGTTGTCATACCTCTCAACTTGGTTAAGTCATATCAATCCTTAATTAAGTTCATACAAATATGAATGACATAGTGCACCAAGTCATTGCTCTTATTAACAATTAGGGTTTCTTCCTTGATTAACACTAATCACATAGGTACTTTTAGGGTTTCCACCTTTGTACCTTATTGATTAACATTACTAACCATCATTGGATAATTAGGACTATCATTGTCTTTAATATCCTAATGATTGAACCACTATCAATCTCCATGCGGTCTTGAAGTTACATCACCAAACAATTTTGAAACCGTTTGCCACCAAACGATTTTGAAACCGTTTGACCCCAAATGGCTTCAAGACCGTTTGGTATCAAACAGTCTCAAGACCATTTGGGCACAATCAGTCCCAAAACCGCAAGGGCTAACTAGGTCAAATCTCAATCAAATTGATTTCCAATTACACCATTGAAATGACCATTGATTATTCAATTGAAGGGATCATCAATCTAAACCATTGGATCATCATCCATGGGTCAAGGATCAACCTTCAATCCACCAAACGGTTTTGAAACTGTTTGGTCCCAAACGGTCTCAAGACCGTTTTCCCCAAAAAGTCTTGAAATCATTAGGACCAAACAAGCATTTCATCAATCAACTTGATTAGGGTTACAACTTGAAGGATCGTGCACACATTGGATCAATCAATTGGGTCCATTGGATTATCATCCGACCTATGATTAAGCTCAGACCCCAAACGGTCAACTATACCAAATGGTCAACCATGCCATGCGGTTTGGAGTCCAAACGGTCAACTATACCATACGGTCAACCATGTCATGTGGTTTGGAATTCAACTTTACCAAACGGTTTGCAAAACCGTTTGGACCAAAAATCCAAAACCGTTTGCTATTGTTCTTTGATTAAGGTGTGTGCTTACGAACAGGTTATCATCTTCAACCTTTAAACTCACAAAAGCTACTACCATTTCCATGGCAGCTCCATCAATCAAGCAAGGTTATTGTAATAATGACAATTAAATCAATTGCAAGTAGAAATCGAATTCAATGGCAAAGATTAAGGGTTAAAGTTATATAACCCACCTTCAAATCTGATCCCAAGCTCCAAGCTTCACAGATCCAATGGTGGTTGAAGCTCAAGCAACTTGCCAAGGTCGTTTCTCAAGCTTTTGGAGTGAAAGGATCGGCTAGGGTTGAAGATGAAGTGAAGAAATGAAGAAATCATGTATTGTTTTATGATTTTCACCATGAAATCATGAAGAACAAAGATCAAAGGATTACCAACAGGTTGGGGACGTGCTCCCTGCTGTCCTTAGCCTTCTTGGTCAGTTTTTCAAGCAAGGGGAAGAAAAGGAATCGAAAAAGACCCTTAGGTGGGTTGGAAAAGGCTCTTTTATAAGAAAATTGATGAAAGAGAAAATGTTTTTTTAAATTCAATTAATTCCAAAAATGGTACCAACTATTCCTCCTTGGTTTTCTTGCATGCAAAGGCAACTCAAGCCCACCGAACTCCCCCTTCATTATCCATGGATTAATGGAAAAGAAAATAAGCACCTTAATCCCTTATAATACTAATATATCTTTTTGAGTGGAAATTCTTTTTCTTATAATAAGGTGAGTGGAATTTCACATCCTTAAGATATTTTCGGCCATTGCAAACCTCAAGGACGTCCACACACATCTGAATTCCATCAAATCAATTTTGGTTGAAGGCCCTTGAATTATTTTATTTCTTTTTGCATTAATATCTCCATTATGCTTAAATCTTGATTATTTTAATATCAAGATTCTCTCTCCTCCAACTTAATTAAAATGAGGCGCCCCTCTCAATTCTTTGCTCCACTTGATGCCAGACCTACTTGAAGTGGTAATTTACCTACTGCACCCTAGGTTTTGGGTAATTTGCACTTTACACCAAAACTAGGTTTTCATGCATAAACATTGATTAATTAGCTCTTTCTTGGAATTCAGGCTACCATATGTCATGCCTCTGCATCATCTTCACTCTCATGATGCTTCAACACATGAGGAACATATTATCATGCACAAATTGCAAATAAACCCTTCAACTTGGGTAAATTGCACTTTAGTCCAAAACAGGCAAAATATTGATTTCAACAATATTCAAAAAGGACTAAAATTGTAATATAAGTTCCTCTTGAGCCCTAATTACTTTTCAAAAACAAAAGCATTCATATAATCACTCCCATTATGCAAAACACCTAGCGTTACTTCATAACCCATGTCAGGGATGTTACATCTATGGAGAAACATTCCAAATTTTCACAGACCATAAGAATCTAAAATATATCTTCTCACAACATGAGTTGAACATGAGACAACGCTGCCGGATGGAGTTAATCAAGGACTACTATTATACAAATGATTATCATCTAGGGAAGGCTAATGTAGTGGTTGATGCACTAAGTAGGAAATCATCATCACCAGGCTTAGATAAAGCACAGTTGAACTCCTTAGTGTGCTTTAAAAGAGATATGCTTATCTCCTTGAGGTAAAATAATATACAACTTAAGGTATCATTGTTAGCCAGGTTGTTAGCTGAGATGCAAGTGAAACCTACTATGAGACAATATATTAAAGAAGCACAACAAGTTGATGTTGTGGTTCAGCAGATCAGGTCAGAGTATGGTAGTGAGAAACGAGATGGCTTTCATGAGTCAGAGGATCAGGTAGTCTATTACCATGGTAGGATGGTAGTACCTGATGCCAATGACTTAAGGAAGTTACTCTTGGAGGAAGCTCATTCTTCGATGTATGCAATGCATCTAGGGAGTACCAAAATGTATCATAACTTGAAGGATATGTATTGGTGTCTAGGTCTGAAGAAGGATGTAGCTGAGTTTGTTATGTGGTGTCTAGTGTGTTAGCAGGTTAAAGATGAACATCAAAAGCCCACAGGAACAATGCAACCTTTGCCAATACCGCAGTGGAAATGGGATCATGTGACCATGGACTTTGTGGTTGGTTTGCCTAGAACAACCAAAGGTCATGATTCCATATGGGTGATAGTTGATAGGTTGACTAAGACAACACATTTCCTTCCTGTCAAAACAACCTATACTGTTGAGAAGCTTGCACAAATATATATAGATGAGATAGTGTGGTTGCACGGGGTTCCAGCTATTATTGTTTCTGATAGAGGTCCCCAGTTCATGAGTCATTTTTGGGAACGACTACATAAAGCTTTGGGTACGTAGTTAAGGTTTAGTACTACCTTTCACCCATAGACAAATGGACAATCTGAGAGGACCATACAAACCTTGGAGGATTTTCTTAGGGCATGTGTCCTTCAGTTTGTAGGAAGTTGGGATCTACACCTGATCTTGATAGAATTTGCCTAAAATAATAGCTATCAGCACAGTATTGATATGGCACCATATGAAGCATTATATGGGAGACGTTGTAGATCTCCTTTATGTTGGTATGAAATAGGAGAATATCAACTTTTGGGTCCTGAGCTTGTGCAGTAGACAACTGAGAAGATTAAAGTAATACAACAAAAATTAAAGACTACACAGGATAGACAGAAGTCGTACACCGATAAATGGTGAAGACCTTTAGAATTCCAAGTTGGAGACAGAGTATATCTCAAGGTCTCACCTTGGAAAGGTGTCCTTAGATTTGGAAAGAAAGGAAAGTTAGCTCCTAGATTTATGGGGCCTTATCCAATCATTGAACAGATCGGAAAGGTAGCTTATAAGCTGGAGTTACCACCTGAGTTGTATATGTTGCATCCAGTGTTCCATATCTCCATGCTGAGAAAGTGTCATCCTGACACAGAGTTAGTTTTGCAACCTATGGAGGTAGAATTAAATGATGATCTATCATATGTTGAAGGACCTGTGATGATCCTTGATAAAAGAGTTAACAAGTTGAAAAAGAAAGACATATGTCTTGTGAAAGTTCTCTGGCATCACTGTGGAATTGAAGAAGCTACGTGGGAGCTAGAGGAAGAGATGAGAAGGAAGTACCCTTCTCTTTTCTCTTGATGATTTCGGGGACGAAATCCCTGTTAGGGGTGGATAATTTGTAACATCCCTGACCTGAGTTATGCTTTAACCCTAGATGTTTTGTTTAAGAAAGATATTATATGCTTTCTCTTATCTTTTGAAAAGTAATTAAGGCTCAAGAGGAACTTATGTTTCAATTTTAGTCCTTTTTGAATAATGTTGAAAACAATTTTTTGTTTGTTTTGGACTAAAGTGCAAATTACCCAAGTTGAGGGGTTAACTTGTAAATGTTACATGATAAAATGTTCCTCAAGTGTTGAAGCATCATAAGAATGAAAATGATGTAGAGGTATGTCTTGTAGAAGCCTGAGCACCAAGAAAGAGCTTATTGAGCAATGTTTGTGCATTAAAACCTAGTTTTGGTGTAATGTGCAATTTACCCAAAATCTAGGGTTCAATATGCAAAATACCATTTCTAGAGAGTACCTAATCTTTCTTGGTATCAATTAGAGACAAGAAAATTAGAGGGGCGTCTCATTTGAATCTCATTGGAGGAGAGCGAACCTTGATATTAAAATAATCAAGATTTAAGCATAATTGAAACCCTAATTCAATTTGATGCAAAAATATATATATTAATTGAAGTGCCCATCAACTAAAAAGGTTTTGGTTGAAATCATATAATGCAAGGACGTTCAAATGCCTTGAGTTTCACCGAAATATCCTAAGTAGGTGAAGAAATCCACTTGCATTTGTTAATTAAAAAGAATTGTCCACTAAACATGGATAATAGTATTATAATGATTAAGGTGCTTAAAGTGGTTGCTTTTAATTCAAGGATAAACGAGAGGTTTTTGAAGGCAAGGAAGATGGATTAGTATGCAAGGAAGAGAGGGGGGTATGTGGCACATGAAATAGGAGATGAAGGATTTTTCTATTACCTTCTCTCTCTTGAAAATTCATATACATATACCCCATTTTCCACTCACTTGAAAGACTCTTTTTCGAATCCACTTTATTTCTTTGCTTGGGCCAAAGACTAAGGAGGTTAGGAGAAACAGGAGGACGTACCCCAACCTATAGGTAAGCTCCATAGTCATCTTCAGCCTTGAATTCATGGTGGAAATCGAAATTCAGTGCTTATTTTCTTCTTTTCTCCATTCAATGCTCAACCTTGATCATCTTTGCATCCAAACACTTGAGAAAAGACCTTGGACAGTTGAGAAAGCTTCATTCACCATTAAGGATGTGAATCTTGAAGCTTGGATTCAACTTTGAAGGCAGGTTATATAACTTGAACCCTTAAATATCATTATTGATTTCATTTCTTTATCATATGTTAATTCCTTTTTCATTCTCGAATTTCCTTTTGATTAATTGATGAAATCACCACAAAGATCACAAAAAATTTCGAAGGTTTGTATCTTGAATGTGATGATGTAATCTTAGCACACACCTCAAGAAAAATCATGGGCAAACGGTATCAACTTGATGACCAAATGGTCTCAAGACCGTTTGGTGATCAAACGGTCTCAAGACCAATTGAGGTCAAACGGTCTCAAGACCGTTTGAGGTCAATTGCTGATGTGGTTGGATGAAGATCCAATGTTTCAAATTGATCTAATTATAATGGATTCAAGAATGGATGATCCATTGATTACAAACCCTAGTCAGATTGATTGGTTGAAACCCTAAATTGATTGAGTCGATTTCTATGTTGAATGGCTCAAATAGTCTCAAGACCGTTTGAGGTCAAACGGTCTCAAGACTGTTTGAGGTCAAGAAGAGTCATGGATGGATGTAGATCCAAGGGTTGCAAGTTGATCTAGTTTCAATGGTATTAATGTTGGATGATTCAATGAGTGGAAATCCTAAATCGATTGATTAAGAAACTCTAGTTGATCCATTCGGTTTCAAGGTGGTTTGGACCAAACGGTCTTGAGACCGTTGGGATCAAATGGTCTTCAGACCGTTTGGAGGGCAAATGGTCTCAAACCATTTGATGTCCAATCGGTTTCAATGATGTTTCAATGATAATTTGATCAAACAGTTTCAAAGGTTGAAAGCACTAAACGATTTCAAAACTGTTTAAGAGCAAATGGTCCCAACCCTAGATGCCCAAATGGTTTCAAGACAGTTTGGAAGGCAAATGGTTTCAAAACCGTTTGAAGGTCAAGGAGGTCAAAACCATTTGAAGTTCAAAAATATAAAAACCGTTTGGAGACCTAATAGTCTCAAGGATATGAAAAATCAATTAACCCTATGATTGTTAATGATGTATCTCAAAGTTAATTACAATGGTTGTACCTCTCCAGTACTTAGGTGATTAGTACCTTTTGAGTGGTTAACCTTTGATTCTTATGAAAGTAGTAACTCAATACACTATGATAACCATAGATGTATGTATTTGAATAATGGGTTGATCCAAGTTGATAAGTATGGAGTAATCCACATCCTAGAGAGGATGAGAGAGAGAGATGAATTCATACATGTATAATAATCATGTAGTGGTTAAACCTCAATACTCTCAACATGAATAGAATATGTACTTAGGATATGATCCTTGAATAAGAGATCATGAAACCCTAATCGAGAAGATTGATGTGCCCTAACCCTAATTTAGGGCAATGATAGGTGAAACCCTAATCTAGGGTAATGTTGTAACCCTAATCTAGGGTAATGGTGTAACCCTAATCTAGGGTAATGGTGTAACCCTAATCTAGGGTGATGATATGAGAAATCCCAATTCAGGGTAATATAATGAAAAACCCTAATTTAAGAGGATGCTTCATGAAACCCTAATTTGGGGAAAAGTTATAAGGAACCTTAATTCAAGATAATGATGTATGAAACCCTAATCTAGGGTGATGCCATGTGAAACCCTAATGCAATGATGTGATGTAAAACTCTAATCCAGGGTGATGCTATGTGAAACCCTAATTTTAGGTTATAGTGCATGAAACCCTAATGCTGGGCAATATGATGGTAAATCATAACCCGAATTTTGGGTAATGGGATGAGTATCCCTAATTGACATGAATTTGGGAAACCCTAACCCTAATGAGGGAATAGTGATGCAACTCTTACATTGCATAGTGCTGATATGAAATTGATATAATTGTTATCATGAGTACTAATCATGCAGGTATCATGAGATGTTGGGCATAGACAAGTATGAGCTATGATGTTTTATTATTGAAATTGTTGTATAGGCCTTGTGAGCCATAATATGCTTTGTTGCCTAGTAAGAGGTAACAAGAAATTAAATGGGCTTTGAGAGCCATGTGAGATGATTGTGCAGCAAGTATCATGTTTACCTTGGTCAGATGACCTGAAGGTATTAGTTACCTGATAAGGGGTAACAAGTGTTCTTTGATGAACTGAGGGTTTGAATACCCAAATCTAGTAAACATGATGATGACATTGTTAAGGGATGTGGAATCCCAGTACTGAGGTTAGGAATCGAGATCCCAATGTTTTATAAAGCTTCGAAAAGTACTTGATAGAAGCATTACTCATTCTTTGTAGCATTTGTTATAGGAATTCATGTTTGGAATCTTGATTGATGTTAAAAGAATAGGGTAATGTACTTAATTAATCAAGTGGAATATTATCATGTAAAGCCCTGTCAATAGATCCATCATCGTCAGTAATTGGTGATGGTGAAATTGGTTTTCCTATGAGAACTCCTGGAATGCATATTTTGAATATGTGGGGGTAATGGGCGAATATATCCTTACGCCTCATAGGAATGATTGTGGGCCATATCCTATGCACAGGAATGGTTATGGACCATATCCCAATAAGAGTATGGCTATGGGTCATAACTCCACAATACCAGGCATTGACTACACGTCATATCCCGAAGAGAGTATATTCTACGGGCTATAACTCTATAGCGAAGTTGCCCGTATACCCTGGCAAGCTAATTAGCAGAGACACAAGATGTACTACATATAGTCTCGTACTGACTGAGTCATATGAGGTGATGGAGTCCGACTCTTCCATTGACCTATGTATGGAACCGATGCTTTACGTAATCATGGTCGGTTGGAGCACGAACGGTATACTTCATCTCCTCATGGTTTATGTATGATTGTAAAATATAATCAATCATGTAGCGTATTTTCTTAAGGTTGAAATACGAGAATCACTGGTTGATGTTACCTTGCTTAGCATATCTTAGACAGATAAATGTTATACATGTCTTCAATTCCTTACTGGGTAAGTGACATGCTGCTTTATCAAGTTATAGCTGAAATACTTGAATAAGAATATTGCTCTAATCTGTTTAGACATTGATTTATCTGTTGTTGAATATATATATGATTCCCTGCTTAGTTTTATTCTTCTAAACTGCAATAATAATATTTGTGACGGAGAGTTATATCTCTCGCTGGGACAATGTTCAATTGTCTCACCCCCGTGGGATCGAACCTTTTTAGGTGGATGGGGATGAGGAGGTAGAAACCATACAACAGGAGAAGGACAACATCAACAGGGACATTAGTGATATTCCAGGTGGAGGCACTGGCTGTCATATTTTGTATAGAGAGTCCTATGTGTCGTCTCTGTACTATAAAAGTCCTTGGAGTTAGTAGTTAGTACTTTTAATGAATCGTTCTGAGATTTTGGCTTGATGCCTCAAGATTCTTATGCAGCCTGTGTATAGACTTAACAGAACAATTAATTCTTGTAAACCTCAAGAAGGGATGATACAGGACATGTACTTATGAATCAAAATGTAAATAAAATACTTTGTTTCTTGATAAAAGAGTTTTCCTGTGTTTGGATCTCTTTATAAATAGTTTTAATTTTTAGTAATTTTCAGTAATCCGCAGTTAATAATCACTTCCGCTTAGTTAATGATGTTTTGTTCGAATAGTTCGCCACAAAATTGGTTTGATTACTGGTTATCAATCAAATTCCCTTTTTCTTACTCAATTAAATAACATCCCTCACTAGTACTAAGTTATTGTATAACATCTTTCACAGTTGCCGATAAGTTACAATTTTTTTTAACATAGCATTCCTGTTACGTTATACGTTACATTCGTTTTTCATGTTATACAAGTTACACATACTGGTTATGACTTTTATAGCATTCTAACTCAAGACATTTGCTATCTGTTTGTTAGTTATTGACTAACATTTCATGGATCTTATGTAAAAAAAATCATACAAGGTATTTATTTATTGCCTAACATTTTACAGAGTTTACAATAGGTTGCCCAAACACAGCTAAACCCATCTCTTGATCTAGCACTTATTTTAGGTTACACGCTACATGCTTTGTCCATGTTTTGCAAGTGACATTTTCTTTGTTTGCCTATTACCACATACAACCTCAATAATGTTGTTACCTCGTGATACTAAGTTATGGAATAACATGCCCTTCTTCTTACTTAGTTAAATAACATCCCTAACTGGTACTACTTTATTGAATAACATCCCTAACATTGCACTAAGTTATCAAATAACATCTCTCACAACTGCCGATTGGTTATAGTTTCTTAGTAACATAGCAATCCTGTTACGTTATATGTTACATTCATTTTTCCTGTCATACAAGTTACACATACTGGTTATGGCTTTTTATCACAATCTAACTCAAAACATTTGCTATCTGGTTTGTTAGTTATTGACTAACATTTCAGGGATCTTGTGCCTAGCATTTTACAGAGTTTACAATAGGTTACCCAAACACAGCTAAACCCAGCTCTTGATGTAGCAATTATGTTAGTTTACATGCTACATGCTTTGTCCATGTTTTACCAGTGACATTTTCTTTGTGTGCCTGTTACCACATACAACCTCAATAATGTTGTTACGTCGTGCATCCTACATTCATACGACACATTACTTGTGTGCTACCCCAAATAACAGTTTAAACATCGATAACTTACTACCGTTTGTTACCTAACAGCATAACAACTCTTCCACTGTTGTTTAACCCTCTACCAGCTGCTCCCAGCACCAGCCATACACCGACTACTGCCTGCCCCATCGCCCCCACCCCTCCCACTTATTTACCAACAAACCACTTCTACCATTATTACTTGCCTCACTAAAAGCTGCACCTAGCAGTGAACATACACCTATTTTTCCCTACCCCATCGCCCCCCTCCAACCCTTATTAGACCTTAACCTAACATCAACAAAACATGCCACATCTCTCATTTTGGCATTTCTCTATACCTAACAACAAACGACTAGCTGCTTTGGTTATCCCAGTGTGATATCTTCTCCAAAAAATACAACCCTAAGCCTGCATGCATTGACAACAGATATCAGGACCAAACAACTGAGGCAATATGGACGACGATTGATACATGTTGACAACATAGAGGTGGGGACTCTGCTTTCTTGGCATTTGACCAAGGATCACACCGCACCAACGAAGAAGATGGGGGAAGAGACACTCACCTTCATCCACTACAGAAGTCCTGCTTCAAAAAGGGGTCTTTTCCAACAAACCCTAGAGTTCGGCCGGAGGGACAGCCCTAAAGGAGTGCGCTACACCTCTACCCGTACAACACCATGACACAACAGTGTCAGAGGGCGGTTTCGGGGAGTAGCTAGCTGCTGCCGGGGAGGAGGCCGCGGCGAGCGAGATAGCTCCGGGGTCGGGCGCGGTGAGCGTGACCGCTAAAGGGGTCCGGAGGCGAATGTGAGAGCTCGGGAATGGGAAGCAAAAGAGGGGAAAAGTTGAGTGGGAATGAGGGAGAGCGAAGAGTTGGAAATCCTGTCCGGTTTCTAGCGGGGGAGGTGGGGCGGAGGAAACAAGAAGGGTGGGGTTCGGTGCAGAAGATGGCAGGGGTCAGGTCCGCGTTGACATGACTTATTGTGTCGTGTAGTATGTGGTCGTCTGGGTTAGGGTTCACGACTGACTCTATATAACAAACCTCAAAATAAAATATGGCATGGTTTCTTCAGCTACCATGAGTTGTACATGTTAAAAGTATACGTGCTAGAGTTTTGTAAGCGTTGGGATCCAATCCTATCTTAATCAGTCTAACACATAACCTGGTTTAAAATGCATAACCTGTAATTTGCCGGCATGGCTTGATTTTTCAAATAATATATAATGTGAACAAAAAAATAAGAAAGAACGGTCAGATGGCATTTTATTTTTGTTATTAGTAATTGGTGGATTCAAGTTCGAGCATATTATATATCTCCAAATGTTTACATTAAAAGAAAATCTTCAAATGTTACTTACTCGACTGGGCCTTGAGCTGAGCACTAAACTCGGTAAGTAAGGGCCTACTTGACTTGAATTTAGCTATTGGAATTTAAACCTAAATGCCATATTTGATTACGTATCGATTTGGATTACGTCTCGGAATAGGGGAAGCGTGTTCCAACGTTGTCCGGTAACTCAAACCTACAATGCTGTGGACTATTGCACATAAACTAGCACAAAAAGATAGACCCTAGTGGAGGAGAGATTTCAAACAGAATTAGAGTTTTCCTCATCTTATAAATAATCTTCAGAAAAAACGATTAAAAATATAGACATAAAAAATATAAGATATTTTCTTGTTTTCACAAACATATCTTGATTTATAAAAATAAAACATTCACACGTAGTTTATAAAATGTTTCAAACAAATGTATCACAAACATGTACATTATTAACTTACAAATGAATGTTTTTATGCATATTTATTGAATAACGAATAAGAAAATCTAAACATTAATAAGTGATCATTCATTTGTATGAATATATACACTATGTGTATTTCATGTACACATTTTTATACGTACAACATAATATATTGGATAAACAGTTCCATGCATCTATATATTTTGTTTATGATAATAATGTAAAACGGTTTACTTCTTTATAGTAAACGCAATACATGTTAGAAGGGGTAAAAACTCAACTGATAATGATACTTTTCAATAATTTGTTGTTTACAACATATTTGTTAATACTATTGGTAAAACATCACATTTGTTTAACTTATGTTGTTCTTAAAACATTATGGTATATTTGTTAAAAGAAAAAAATATCATATATATTATGAATCAGTCAAAAAATATACTAACAAAAATAGAGTGGGTTTCATCCAATAAATTAGGAAGGATGGTTCCATTATCTCGGTGATTGATTCCATCTCAAGCATTGCAGCCAAATAAAAAATAGCTGGCCGCAGTAATGTGCAGTATCTTATTAAGCTGAGCCGAACGAAAAGATTACACAATTGAGTGTTAAAACTCAGACAAGTAGTAACGCTTTATGACATTAATCACAGAAAAAGACAACCCTGCTATCGTATAATTCAAATACATTTTCTCGCCCACTCGTTTGTCCGTGCGTGCAAAGTTGGTCGCCTTAGCTACTCAATCATTCCAATATTTATTTAGGGCAAGTTTGGTTCCGATGAGTTGGAACACGAGAATCACAACTGCATAGCTCTTAGAACTCAGAACGTTTGGTTGGATGCGACTTGAAATCGTATCCGGAAAACAAACCGCACGATTACTCTCTCGTACGTACAAATTAGAAGATGGCGAACTGTGCATGTTTTGAGGCCGGTTCATTTTCCACGATTGTTAGTTGTTCCACACACCTTCTACTCAAGCACGGTGGTGGAAGGCGCAACTTTTGGTGTATTGTATTGCATTTCATGCTCCAACAACACAAATAATATGTTTGGTTTAAAGGAGCGGGAAAATAAAAAGAATCCTATTTTTTTCTGGCTAGCAATAAATGATGGACGGGCTTCTCCTTCTCAAATCGGCCGGGCACCGATATCCAACTCGTGCCTCACGAAGTGGCACTGCTGCACAGTATATAAAAGAGAACCAGGCATACCTCACAGCTGTACAGATAAACCAAACACAAAGTTTGGTATTACAGGGACTCCTTGAATCAGAAATTCCAATTACTGTCTAAATATTGCATTTCCGAATCCGGCAAAGCAAACGTACCCTTAGTAATCAGGCTATCAAGTTCCTACACAGTAGGACCTGATATATTATGGGATGGTGGTAACCTGACCGAAGTATGTAGATCCGGAAGCTACCTGCAACCAAACGATTGTGAAACTAAAACTTCGGCTTTAAGTTACCTGAAACCAAACCATTGATGTTGTGTTCCGTGTTTTCTTTTTCCTGTTTTAAAACCCATTGTTCTAGTTGCAACTATCTACAACCAAATTAGCCCTAGCACAGTTCCAAAAGATAGTAGAGTCGATGCCCAGATTCCTGGTTGCTCAGCGTCGCAAGAGGGAAGTGAAATGATGCCTTAAGTTGCTCATCTGCCAATAACACATAAAGTTTCGCCAAACCGGCTGAGTTTGTTGGGAAAAATTGTTGTTAAAGTATGCCTCTTTTTTCAAGGGCACATTTGGTTGCGGGATTTTTGAAGTTTTTCAATTTAATCTATCTCACTTCTTTGTTATTGGATCGTGGAACGTGGTAGATTCGAAATTTAATGTTTTGATTGTTGCATTTGATAAAAGTGAGTTTTTTTTTCATTCCGAAAGGTCAATCCTCGTTGGATCCTTAGAATTATGCAAAATGATTACTTAGTTTTTAAAGAACCCCGCAAACCAAATACGAATTTTACATATAGATACTAGAATACAAGTTGATATGACAAAAACAAAAAACAAAACATATCCTAAGTAAGAATTAATCGTTGAACACATCTGTTCATAGAAATCATCTTGCATAGTTCTAAGGAAACACAAGTGCAAATATCAATAAATACATGATGTGCGACCCTATCCACCATTTGGACGTAGAAGCTGGATCTGACTTCTCTTCACTTTGCATGGTACATCATTTGATCCCATGATATTGATATGTTTGTTTGATAGGGAATATACAAGATGTAAGAAAAATAAATATATGCCAAAATGTTACCGACGAGTGTGTAAATTCAAGATAATAATCACAAGACGATAGAAGACCAAAAGACCATATCTTAAAAAAAACCTCACAATGTGTGAGGGAAAAATCACGAGACCAACTACGAGCAAATCCTTTTTTCTTCTTGAGATTTTGAACCAAACATGAGATAATATATCAAAAAGCAGAAATAAGAAGATATTGCACCATAGGGAGAGGTCTCTTCAATTCTACTATGTCAGAACTTACAAGAAAGATGTACTCTTTCACAAAGTGCACATTAGTAGATGGCGCAAAGAAGACACTCAGATGGCTTGACCCTCTTGTTCCGCTTTCTTTTTTCTTCCTTTTCTTTTTCTTCCTTCTCCGCCTTTCCACTTTCTTCGGATCGGCAAAAATACTGCCTTTTTGGCTTGAGACTACCCTTTGTAGTTGTCTTCGATTTTTGCTAATTGTTGGCTACTGACTCGGTCAAAACTAATTAGCAACTAGTTGGGATTATATATAATCCTTGGTCACAACAACAAACCCACAACCAAGACCTAATGGTCCTCAATCTACTTGGGCTGGAAGACATGCAACCCCAATGAGGAAATTGTCATCATTGGGAATAAATATCATTGATGTGACACCTCGATTTTTATGCCATCTCTAATGACCCCGAAGATCGGAGAGTCAACCTTGGTAAACCACCCTTAACTTTTTCTTTTCTTAATCACTTAAAATTTACCTGAAGAAAAATCTTATAACTTGGAATAAACTGAAATCTTACTAAACTGCGGAAGCAACTACTATTTACTTTACTAGGTAGGTAAAGCAGATTTATCATACAGAATATAAAGAACAACAGATAACTTAAAACTAAACTACATATTATATTACATTCTCTCTCTACCACACCACATGCCCCAAGGACCGAGGGGAAAAGACTAAGATACCTCTATTCTAACTACGAACTACCTTCTAAGAGTCTGAGAGATAAGATCTTTCAGTTTCCTCGTGCTGATGTTTACCTGAAAAAAAAATTTAGTAGGTTGGTGAGCTACTGGCTCAGTGAATAGAATTTCACCCATCCATCATAAATAACTTACCTTATATTTATTAAACTGAAATAAAATAAAGGAATTACTACACTAAACAGATCTAAAACAATACAGTTAAATAACATAGAATGCCAAAATTACATTTAAAGAACAACTACTGTGAAACTGTACTCGAATCTTTCTTAGCCTTTCTTACTTATAAGAAAATCTTTAAAACTTATATTATCATATTTTAACTTATGCCCTGATCATATGCAATGTACTCTACATATGAAGAATTATAACGAAATATGATCTCACCGTACAAGACTTAGCTGACACACCCAGGATGCTAAGCCTGACAACGTCGCTGGTCTGCAACAGGAAAATGGCTCTTTGGTCTCGACACACATGTGGGCCGTAAAAACTGGACTACTCCTCTAACCTGAGCACACAGGAGAAGTGTCAAGCCACCTATTGTCTTTTCTGTACTCTAGTACCACCAAGATCTCTAGTTGATGTTGGACACTACATATTGTATTTTTAAGGAGACTTCCACTAGGGTTTCATCCCCCATACCACCTGTTAGTACGTTCCGACCCCCGTATACTGAACACTGCCAGTGTTAGGTGGTTTCATCCCTACGACGCAGACCTCTCATAGGAAATCTACGGTGTTCAGGGCCCCTAAGTCTATTATTTTATTATTCTTGGAAAGCTCTTACTATATTGTATATTTTCCTTACTTATACTTGACTCTGATATCTTTTTGGTACCACGTCTATTTATTTGAATTTTATAATACAACATGTATATCATTCTAAACTTGGCAGAGCAGTATACTCAAAACACTATAATATACTGAGAAATCAACATTTTATACCTGCAGGAAGACTAAAATTCTTAAATAAATAGAATACTTGTTCACTTGATAATTTATACACTAGAATCATGCAATTGAACTTCTATATACACTGATAAGAGTTAATTACTTGACATATGAGTAATCATCAATAGCACCTGTAAACTATTTGTACTTCCTTGGAAAAATGTGCACCTCAACCCAAATCTTGAGTTGTGCATCACATAACATAATTAAGAGTTAATTACTTGTCATGGAAGAATTATTAATAAAAACAAAGAATTTATAATGATATCCTTAAGAAACATGCCAATTCGTGTTCATACTAAATCACACACATTAACTATAATAGAGAACGTATAACAGATTTATATTGAGACATTGCAAGTCATCGTCTATTTATTTAAATCGTGCAACTAGTTAATTACTAAAATCGTACAACCTGAGTTTATACCCAAACCGTACAACTATACCAAATCTGGGTCGTGTGCTACTATTTTCAACCTCTATACTAAACAATTCAGGATTTGATCAACAGTGTAAATTCCAACAATCCAAATGGTACTGATCGGTTGATAAACTAGGATCATGTAAAATGTAAAGAAGAGAAACATGCAATAAAAGTCAGGCGACGCCAATATCGCACGACACCAGGGTAACCGTTGTTGTCCGTGAACAATACAATTCTAACTGAAAACACCCGTTTATTGGAGTTAAATCTTACTTGGTGAGTGAGATTCTACTCACAGAGGATTGAGATGGCCGAATTCGACTGGAAACACGCCCAAAGCCTGCTTCTAGGCGTTCACAGGGTCGTCTTCAACCTTGGGCGCCCTGGATTTGAACCTGCTGCAAGCAAGCAGCTTAACCTCACGCATAGGAAGAAAAGAGGAAGAAGAAGCTTGGTTGGTCGTCGCTGCTCACAGTTGGGGTTGTGGATTCGAGCCCTGGACTCACATTCAAACTTAAGGGCGCCGTTTCGAGTTGCTTCTCGTGTAGAACGACCCTTGGCCGACGCCACAAGGCTGGCCGGTGTTGCTGCTGACTGGCGCCGCGCTAGCTGGTCGGGGCGCTACAGATGGGTGAGGAAGAGAGGAAGAAGATAATGGAAGATGACGGTTGTCGGCTCGCTCTCTCTGGCCCTAAATCACCCACACTCTCCTCTGCTGGCCAATCAGACTGCTCCTGTGTGCGCCCGCTTCAAGCGGTGCTTTGCACCGATCGAGAGGAAGGGGATAAGGGAAAGGGGTTAATACTAATGGGTAAATTGCAATCTAAGTCCAAGAAATTTTAAAGAGTCATATATTTTGCCTCGGAGGTCCAATTCAAGTAATTTCTTTTGCAAACTTTCAAGCACAAGATCCACTACAACCTAAAAACATGAAGACATACTAACTATCTTGTCTCAACTTGATCAAAGCACTAATCACATCTTGAACACTTATCTTAGCTTAACCAACATTGTGATGCACTAATCACTGTACTTACTAGTTAAACTCGTAGTGGGTCATAACAATCTCCCTCCCTTATAAGAATTTAATCCCGAAATTCCTAAAAGAGAAAAGGAAACTTGTTACGCATCTCTGACTCAAGCTTCCACATGGCTTCTTCTAGGTTGTGGTTCCTCCACATAACTTTAACAATATCTCTAGATTCTTGATCTTCTTAATCCCCCGGTCAACTATTTGTACTGATCCTTCAACATTGGACGTATCTTTTCTGAGCTGTGCAGGTTCTGGGTCTACTATCTTCTCTGTACCAGGATAACACTTCTTCAACATCGATACATTTAAACACATCATGTAAATCAGCCAACTCAGATGGAAAATCCAACCTGTAGGCTACATGTCCAATCCTCTCAATGACAGGATATAGGACCATAAACCTAGGAGTCAGTTTGCCTCTCTTGCCGAACCTCAACACTCCTTTCCATGGTGAAACTTTCAGATACACTTCATCACCAACCTCAAACTCAAGAGGTCTACACCTCTTCTCTATGTAACTCTTCTGCATGTCCTGTGCAGCTTTCAACTGTTCTCTGATCATTGTAATCTTTTCTACAGTCAAATCCACTATCTCATGTCCAAGAATCTCTTTTTCACCCACCCCGTACCAACATATGGGTGATCTACACTTTCTTCCATACAGAGCTTCATACAGTGCGATACCAAGACTAGAATGGTGAGTATTGTTGTATGCAAACTCTATAAGGCTCAAGTGTTCTTCCCAACTTCCTCTAAAATGTAGGAAACATTCTCTCAACATGTCCTCGAGAGTCTTAATGGTCCTCTCTGACTGACCATCTGTCTGCGGGTGAAAATATGTACTGAATCTCAAGTTTGTGCCTAAAGCATGATGCAACTGATTCCAAAACCCGTATGTGAACTTAGGATCTCTATCTGATATTATTGAAACTGGGATACCATGCAACCTGACTATCTCATCCACATATATCTTAGCCAATTTTGGGACATCAAAGGTTGACTTAACAGGAAGAAAGTGAGCAATCTTAGTCAGTCTATCCACAATCACCCATATCGAGTCACAACCTCTAGATGTCCTGGGCAACCCTACCAAAAAATCTATTGTGATATGTTCCCACTTCCACTCTGGTATTGGGAGAGATTGCAAGGTACCTGCAAGTTTCTGATGCTCACCCTTAACCTAATGGCACACACTACACCTAGCCACGTATTCAACTACATCCTTCTTCATACCTAACCACCAGTACAACTCCTTAAGATTTATGTACGTCTTAGTGTTGCCTGGATGCATAGAGTACATCGATGCATGCTCTTCCTCAAGAATTTGTTCTTTCAAATCACTATCTCCAAGTACACACAACCTATCATGCTGATACAACAAACCATCATCTGAAAACCTGAATTCTGGTATTTTTCTCCTTGTCATGTCCTGCATGGTTTGCTGTAACTCACTGTCACTCTACTGTAGTTACTTGATATGATCATAAAAGGTAGGCTTGACTTACATCCATGCAATCAAACCACTTTGTTCTATTACTCCTAAGTCTAAGTTCAACTTCCGCATCTCTACTAGCAGGTCTCTCCTAAAACATGCCATAAAGAATACATCAGTTGTTGAACTTGACTTCCTGCTCAGGGCATTTGCTACTACATTTGCTTTTCCAGGATGATAATCTATTGTCATTTCATAATCCTTGATCGATTATAACCATCTCTGTTTTCTTAGATTCAGATCCTTCTAGGTGAAAATATATTTCAAGCTCTAATGATCCGTAAACACCTGGCACACCTCACCATAAAGATAGTGGTTCCATGTCTTAAGAGCATGAACTACTACAACTAACTCTAGATCATGTGTTGGGTAATTCTCCTCACTCTTCTTAAGTTGTCTAGATGCATAAGCTACTACTTTGCCTTCCTGCATCAACACATAGCCTAAACCTCTCCTTGAAGCATCACAAAACATTTTGTATCCTTTATCTGTCTCGAGCAGGATCAACACTGGTGTTGTAGTCAACCTCTTCTTCAAGATCTGAAAAATATTCTCACAGTTGTCTGACTAGACAAATAGTTCATCCTTTCTCGTTAAGCATGTCAGAGGTGACGCTACAACACTAAAGTTTTGGATGAATCTCTTGTAGTAACCTACTAATCCTAAGAAGCTTTTGATCTCAGTAGGAGTTTTAGGATGCTCCCACTATAGAACAAACTCGACTTTCTTAGGGTTAACACTTACTCCATCTCTTGAGATGACATGTCCAAGAAAAGACACATCAGCTAACCAAAACTCACACTTACTGAACTTAGCATATAACGGGTGTTGTCTCAGCAACTGTAATGCTATCCTTAGATGTTGCTCATGTTTTTCATCATCTCTGGAATAAATCAGAATGTCATCTATGAAAGCCACTATGAACTGATCCAATAACGGCTTGAAAATCTAGTTCATCATATCCATGAAAGTTGTTGGGGCATTAGTCAGTCCAAACGATATGACCAGAAACACATAATGCCCGTATCTTGTTCTGAAAGACGACTTAGGAATATCTGAAGCCTTTATCCTCAACTGATGATATCCAGATCTCAAGTCTATCTTAGAAAAGATTGTCGCTCCACGTAATTGATCAAACCGATCATCCATCCTTGGTAACGGGTACTTATTCTTGATGGTGATCTTATTCAACTGTATGTAGTCTATACATAACCTCATAGTACCATCTTTCTTTTTCACAAACAAGACTAGAGCTCCCCATGGCGAAAAACTAGGTCGAATGAAACCCTTCTCCAGTAACTCCTATAACTAGATCTTTAGTTCCTTCAACTCTGCAGGTGCCATTCTGTAGGCTGGCAGTGCTACAAGGTGACTACCTGGAAACACTTACATCTTAAAGTCTATCTCTCTTTCAGGAGGTAGATCCGACAACTCATCTGGGAAAACATATGGGAACTCACAAACCACTGGCACATCTGATAGACTAACTATGCTCTTCTCTGCTCTGATATCTACTACATGTGCGAAGAACGCCTCACAACCTTTCTGCAACATCTTATCAGCTACAATGGCTGATATGATGCACGTAGTAAAAAATTTCCTGTCTCCAGAGAAGACACAAGAAAATCCACCTTGTTGAAAGAGAGACTCCTTCTTCCAATAGTCGAGATGAACTCGATACATTTCTAGGCAATCCATACCTAAGATAACTTCAAAAGAGTTAATATCTAGGAGTATAAGATTAACCGTGATGGTGTAACCACCAAAGGTCAAAAAACATCCGGGACAAAACTCTATCAACACTATTGGTTCACCTAACGGAACCCTCAACAACAACTCAAAACGGTAACTCTTGGGTTAATAGGTTAAGCTCACAAGCTAAAGAGATATATATAAATGAGTGAGTAGCACCCGAATCTATAAAAACTATAACTGAAACGCTATTAAAGAGAAGCATTTCTCCTGTAACTACTCGGGAAGAAACAATACCTTCTTGTTGTTTTAGAGAGAAGAAGCGTCCTGAAGCTCTTCCTCTCCCACAATGTCCTCGTTGTCCTTCCCTTCCACTGGGTGCTCCTCCTCCTCGGGAAGCTAAAACTACTGAAGAACTTGCTCCTCCAACTGGAGCCTATCTTGGAACATTCTAGTATTGTGACTGGGAACCCTGTGTTGCCACATGCTGAAGCTAGGGAAATTACCTTCTGAAGTGTCCCACCTGTCCGCAGATGTGATAAGCCTAAAAATCTACACCCCAACACTGTCCGGAGTGTGACTTTCCACAAATATCACACTTCGGTATCTCTTTCTTTGGCAGACATGTCACTGACACTGAAGATCCCAAAGACTTAGTTGGAGGTGTCCATGTAGACTGTGTATTTCATCTTTTGGAATTGGGCCTTCCTCCACTTGATGAAAAACTAGATCCTTATCTACCCAAACAGCCAAGTACTCATCCTATCTTTGAAAGGAAACCACCACCTCCTATGTATCCACCACTGCCATGTCCCCCTCTATTAAAGTCTCCAGATATTTTCTTACTCTCAGACTGCTTTTCAGCATTAACTAACTCTTCTACACGTCTCACTGCTTCCATAAATTCCCCAAAGTTTTCTCTATCTCTTTGACTAATGGATGACACTGTATGTGTAATCTCTGATCTTAATCCTTGTTGAAATCTTCTGCACTTTTCTACATCATCAGGTATAAGTTGTAGACAGAAATTTGCCAACCTTGTGAAATGTGCCTCGTATTCACCAATTGTCATATTTCCTTGTCTGATGTTCTCCAACTATTTGATCTTATCACTTAGAAGGAAAATACTTAGGTGAAACTCATCCAAAAAGTACTTCCAGGTCTTCTCTACATTTCTCCTTTTATCTTCCACTCCTCGCCACCACGACTCATCATCTCCCTTGAGTAAATAGACTGCATGATTGATTTGCTTATCTTATGATAACTCCATTAAACAAAAGACCTTTTCCAATTGTCGAAGCCACACCTCCGCCACAACTGGACCTGTTGTTCTAGAAAATTCAGTTCCACCAAGCTTCGTCACCAACTCATAGGATCTCATCAGATCCTTACTAGAAGATGAAGACTTCCTATCCATCTTGTATTTTTCTTTTGTCTCTAGAAAAATATGATACATCGTTGTTGCCTCATTATCCTCTTCACCTTGAGTCATTGTTTGAGGGTCAGGGCCGTAATGGCTCTCAGCTTGTTCCTCACCATGTCCATGTCCTCTTCCTTCCATCTCTGCATATCCATAATAGAACATATCTATTAGAAAATTGCAATTCAAAGAGGAAAACATCCTAATCCTATTGGTCTCTTATCGTCTCCTGACCTTGGCTTAGAGTGACTACATACTCAACCTAGGCTATGATACCAAATGTTGTGAGGCACCGATTCCCGTGCCATCTCTAATGACCCCAAAGACTGGAGAGTCAACCTTGGTAAACCACCCTTAACTTTTTATTTTCTTAATCACTTAAAATTTACCTAACGGAAAATCTTATATCTTGGAATAAACTGAAATTTTACTAAACTGCAGAAGCAACTACTATTTACTTTACTAGGTAGGTAAAGTAGATTTACACAACATATTACATTTTTCATGCGGAATATAAAGTACAACAGATAACTTAAAACAAAACTACATATTACATTACATTCTCTCTCTACCACACCACATGCCCCAAGGACCAAGGGGAAAAGACTAAGAGACCTCTATTCTAACTACGAACTACCTTCTAAGAGCCTGGGTGATAAGATCCTTCAGCTTCCTCGTGTGGACGTTTACCTAATTTTTTTTTCCAGTAGGTTGGTGAGCTACTGGCTCAATGAATAGAATTTCACCCATCCATCGCAGATAACTCATTTTATGTTTATTAAACTGAAATAAAATACAAGAATTACTACACTGAGCAGATCTCAAACAATACAGTTAAATAACATAGAATGCCAAAATTACATTTAAAGAACAATTGCTGTGAAACTGTACTCGAATCTTTCTTATCCTTTCTTACTTATAAGAAACTCTTTAAAACTTATATTATCATATTTTAGCTTATTCCCTGATCATATGCAGTGTACTCTACATATGAAGAATCATAACAAAATACGATATCACTGTACAAGACTTAGCTGACACACCCAGGATGCTACTCCTGACAACGTCGCTAGTCCGCAACAGGAAAATGGCTGTCTGGCCTCAACACACCTATGGGTCGTAAAATTTGGACTACTCCTCTAACCTGAGCACACAGGCAGAGTGTCAAGCCACCTATTGGCTTTTCTATACTCTAGTTCCACCAGAATCTTTGGTTGATGTTGGAAACTACATACTGTATTTTAAGGAGACTTCCACTAGGGCTTAGTCCCCCATACCACCTGTTAGTACATTCTGACCCCCTTATACTGGACACTGCCTGGGTTAGGTCGTTTCATCCCTATGGCGCAGACCTGTCATAGGGAATCTACGGCGTTCAGGGCCCCTAAGTCTATTATTTTATTATTCTTAGAAAGCTCTTACTATATTGTATCTTTTCCTCCTTTATACTTGACTCTGGTATCTCTATGGTACTACGTCTATTTATTTGAAGTTTATAATACAACATGTATATCATTCTAAACTTGGCAGAGTAGTATACTCAAAACACTATAATATATTGAGAAATCAACATTTTATACCAGCAAGCAAACTAAAATTCTTAAATAAAGAGAATACATGTTCACTTGATACTTTATATACTAGAATCATGTAATTGAACTTCTTAATACACTGATAAGAGTTAATTACTTGACATATGAGTAATCGACATTAGCACCTGTAAACTATTTGTACTTCCTTGGAAAAATGTGCACCTCAACCCAAATCTTGAGTTGTGCATCACATAACATAACTAAGAGTTAATTACTTGTCATGGAAGAATTATTCATAAAAATTGAAAGTTTCTAATGATATCCTTAAGAAATGTGCCAATTCGTGTTAATACCAAATCACACACATTAACTATAATAGAGAACGTGTAACAGATTTATATTGAGACATTGCGAGTCATCGTCTATTTCTTTAAATCGTGCATCTAGTTAATTACTAAAATCGTACAACTTGGGTTTATACCCAAACCGTACAACTATTGCAAATCTGGGTCTTGTGCTACTATTTTCAACATCTATACTGAGAAATTTAGGATTTGATCAACTGTGTAAATTCCAACAATCCAAATCATACAGATCGGTTGATAAACTAGGACCATGCAAAATGTGAAGAAGAGAAACATGTAATGAAAAGTCAGGTGACGCCAATATCACACGACACTAGGGTAACCGCTATTACTCGTGAATAACACAGTTCTAATTGAAAACACCCATTTATTGGAGTTAAATCTTGCTTGGTGAGTGAGATTCTACTCACAGAGGATTGAGATAGATGAATTCAACTGGAAACATACCCAAAGCCTGCTTCCAGGCATCCACGGGGTCGTCTTCAACCTTGGAAGCCCTGGATTTGAATCTGCTGTAAGCAAGTAGCTTCATCTCACTTACAGGAAGAAAAGAGGAAGAAGAAGCTTGGCTGGTCGTCGCTGCTCGCAGCTGGGGTTGCAGCTTCGAGCCCTGGACTCATGACCGAACTCAAGGGTGCCGTTTTGAGTTGCTTCTCGCACAGAATGGCCCTTGGCTGACACCGCAAGGCTGGCCGACACTGTTGCTGGCCGACACCGCCTTAACTAGTCGGGGCACTACGGATGGGCGAGGAAGAGAGGAAGAAGATGAAGGAAGACGACAACTTCTGGCTTGCTCTCTCTGGCTCTAAATTGTGTACCCTCTCCTCTACTAGATGATTGGCCTGCTCCTGTGTGCGTCTTCTTCAAGCGGTGCTTTGCATCGATCGAGAGGAAGGGGATAAGGGAAAGGGGTTAATACTAATGGGTAAATTGTAGTCTAAGTCCAAGAAATTTTAAAACGTCATATCTTTTTCCTCAGAGGTCCGATTCAAGTGATTTCTTTTGCAAACTTTCAAGAACGAGATCCACTACAATCTCAAAACATGAAAACATACTAACTAGATTGTCTCAACTTGATCAAAGAACTAATTGCGAACACTTATCTTAGCTTAATCAACATGATGATGCACTAATCACTATACTTACTAGTTAAACTTGGAGTGGGTCATAACAATTGAGCTCTTTATAGAGATCTAGCTTGTCTCATGTCACCCCCTTAGTCATCATGTCAGAAACATTCTTCTAAGTATAGATATTTTTTAGAGTCAGTGACTTCTTGTCAATCATATCACAAAGTTGATGACACCTCACATAAATGCATTTTTTTCTATACATGATGCATTGTGATCTTGCTCAAGTCGATAGCACTCTGACTATCACAGAAAATAGTTGGGTCAACCTAATTCATGCCCAGATCCCCCAAAAACTTCACAATCCACAATATTTCTTTTCCTACTTCTGCTATTAGAATACACTCTACCTCTATCATAGAAAGTGCAACACACTTTTACAACCGGACTACCAATATATAGCTCCCCTTGTGAAAGAAAAAATATACCCAGAGGTAGACTTCATGTGATCAATATCACCTACCATGACAACATCAATGAAGCCTTTCTGAATTGGTTCAAAACCACCAAACATCAAACACATGTTGTTAGTTCCTTGTAAGTATTTGAAGATCCACTTGATTGCCTCCCAATGATCTTTTCTAGGGTTTGACAAAAACTTACTCACAATGCCAACCACATGAACAATGTTAAGATGAGTACACACCATTGTATACATCTGACTCCCCATAGTAGAAGAATAAGAAATCTTGACCATCTCCTCTTCTCCTCATTAGTAGATGGGCATGACATCTTGCTTAGCTTTAAATGACCTGATAGTGGAGTACTCACAGTTTTGGACTTGCTCATGTTGAACTACTCTAGAATTCGTTCAACATAGCTCTCCTATGACAACCACAACTTGTGTTGCTCCTTGATACATGTGATATGTATCCCCAGCATCTGTCATGATGGTCCTGAATCCTTCATCTCAAAGTCTTTGGAAATTTTTTTCTTCAATTTTCTAATCAAACTGACATCCTATCCACTTTCAACATGCCATCCACATAGACTAGCAGGATAATGAATGTTCCATTTTGAAACCTCCTGATGTAAAAACATGGATATGCACTTGTCTTCAGGTACTCGTGAATCTACATGAAAGAATCCAAATTATTGTACTACTGACTAGGAGCTTATTTCAAACCATAAAAACTCTTCTTTAATCTGTAGACAAAGTGCTCTTTCCCCTTTTCCTAAAAACCTTCTAGTTTCTCCATGTAGATCTCCTCACCTAGGTCACTATAAAGAAATGTTATCTTCACATCCATCTACTCAATCTCTAGATCTTGGTTAGAAACCAAGCCTAGAACCAATCTAATATAGGTTATTTTCACAACAGGAGAAAATATCTCATCAAAATCCACCCTTGTTCTTTGACCAAAGCCCTTGACAACTAGTCTGGATTTGTATTTGATATCCTTGTTGTTGTCATCTCTCTTCATCTTGTAGACCCACTTGTTCTTTAGTGCTCTCCAGCCCTTGGGAAGCACCACCAGCTCATATGTATCACGGAAAATAGTTGGGTCAACCTAATTCATGCACATCTCCCCCAAAAACCTCACAATCCACAATATTTCTTTTCATGCTTCTGCCACTACAATATACTCTACCTCTGTCATAGAAAGTGCAACACACTTTTGCAACCTGGACTATCAAGATATGGATCCCCTTATAAAAGTAAAAATATACCTAGAGATAGACTTCATGTGATCAATATCACCTGCCATGTCAACATCAATGAAGCCTTTCCGAATTGGTTCAAAACCACCACACATCAAACACATGCTGCTAGTGCCTTGTAAGTATTTAAAGACCCACTTAACTACCTCACAATAATATTTTATAGGGATTGGTGGAAATTTTCTCCCAATGCTAACCACATGAGAAATGTTAGGATGAGTACACACCATTGTGTACGTCAAGCTCCCCACGGTAGAAGAATAGGAAATCTTGACCATCTCCTCCTCCTTATCAATAGATGGGCATGACTTCTTGCTTAGCTTGAAACGAACTGATAGTGGAGTACTCATAGTTTTTGACTTGATCATGTTGAACCCTCCAGAATCCATTCAACATAGCTCTCCTATGACAACCACAACATGTGCTGCTCCCTAATGTATGTGATCTGCATCCTCATGATCTATCATGCTAGTCATGAATCCATCATCTCAAAGGTTTTGAAAATTTCTATCTTCAGTTTTCTAATCAAATTGACATCATGTCCCACTATCAACATGTCATCCACATAGACTAGCGTAATAATGAATGTGTCATTTTGAAATCAGCTTTGATGTATACACATGGATCTACACTTGTCTTTTGGTACTCATGACTCTACATGAAAGAATTCAAATTCTTGTACCACTGACTAGGAACTTGTTTCATACCATACAAACTCTTCTTTCATTTGTAGACCAAGTGCTCTTTCCCCTTCTCCTAAAAACCTTCAGGTTTCTCCATGTAGATCTCATCATCTAGGTCACCGTGAAGAAACACAATCTTCACATACATCTACTCAAGCTCTAGATCTAAGTTAGAAACCAAGCTTAGAACCAGTCTAATTGAAGTTATTTTCACAACTGGACAAAATATCTCATCAAAATCCACCGTTGTTCTTTGACCAAAGACCTTGACAACTAGTCTGACTTTGTATTTGATATCCTTGTTGCTGTCATCTCTCTTCATCTTGTATACCCACTTGTTCTTTACTTCTCTCTAGACCTTGAGAAGCACCACAAGCTCATATGTATCATTCTTTTACAAAGAAGACAAATCCTCATACATCGCTTTATGCAAGTGTGCTCTACCTCTATGAGTTTCTGCCTCCTGAAAAGTCTCTAACTCCCCCTGATCAGTAAGGAGAATATATTGAGATGCCACATATCTAGATGAAGGATGATGAATTATGTCAGACCTCCTCAACTACTTCTCTGAGGACTCTTCCTGGTGATGATCTTGCTCCCTCTACCCAGAAGTCTCTCACTGTGAGTTTGAATCACTTATATGTGTATCTAGAAATGGAACACTCAATTTTCTATCACTCTGTTGCTCACGATGATCATATTTCTCTTTTTCATCATCTGAAGGCTGCACCTATGAAGAAGCTGAAGCATCCTCATACTCATCATTAGAAGAACTATCACTTGATCCTGCAACCTGTGCATCATCACTTTTAGGCTCTTTTACTACCTAACTCTCATATAAAGTCAGATCTCTATGCCTGCTCATGGTCTTTTTTGTAGGATCCCATAACCTGTAGCCAAACTATTGATCTCCATAGCCATAAAAGATACATGGCACTGCTTTATCATCTAATTTTGGTCTGTTTTCCTTTGGAACATTTGCATATGTATTGAACCCAAATACTCACACATGAGCATAGGATGCATCCTTGCATGTTTATATCTTCTCAGGCATGTCAAATCCCAAAAGAATTGATGGAGATCAATTAATCAACTAGAAGGTAGTACTCACTACCTCACCCCAGAATGTCTTTGGCAACTGCACAGTCTTCAACATGCTATGACTTCTTCCACTATGGTATGATTCATCCTCTCAATTTTACCATTGTGTTGTGGTGTGTCGGAATCTATCTTTTCATGCTGTATCTTGTGTTGTGTTCAATAATCTTGAAACTCCCTGGAGGTGTACTCTCCTCCATTGTCTGTGTGGGTGACTTTAGCCTTTTCTCTATCTCCTGCTCCACCATTGCATGAAATTTCTAGAAACACTAAAAAACTCATCCTTGGTCTTGAGAGAAAGCTCCAACTTCTCTCTAGCATCATCCCCAGGGTTTCTCCGGTAGGGTTTCCCCAATCTGCTCCTTCCTACTGTCCGATAAGCTATCTCATCAGCTCATTAGCAAAGGTTCATCTTCTTCCTACCTTCGAGTTCTCCACTCTACTCTTCTCACGAGCTCAAACTTGAGGCCCAACAGGTAAAAACTTCACCTCTTCCACCCGGAACAACACTTTCTCCCACCTCTTTACTCCTCATCCTATGATTTAGTAACCAGGGTCACATCTTGGGCATCTTTGGTGCTTACTATTGCCTTTATGGCGACATACAGATCAATAAATAACAACTATTGATCTTCCACAACCGTCGGCGGTTAATCTGATTTTCATTCCTGACGGCCTAGGAACTACATCCCCTTCCCTAGAATCGCTGTGTGATTACACCCCCCTACTACGATCCCCCCATATTCCGACCTTTCTGTCGGACTCTTGGTCTTCCCACCTTGATTGTGGCAACACATCCCACTATCACACAGACAGTGAGGTGTTATGCAAAAACGTGCAGAAATCACCATAACCACATATTATAAAAAACACGGGTTAATTAAAATGAATTGCAGAAAGCTGATAAATTGAGGAACTATTACAGTCCAGTCCACATCCTGCAAGAAACATGTTATATATATATAAGCCTTGATACATGTTCACAGCTTAGAGCAACAGCTGTCTTGTCGTCACATGAGTTCATCACCTGTTTATACATACATAGAGGCCCACATCCGGCCAATAGCAGGATATACAAAACATCAACGATAATACATCGTGAAACAACGTCAAAACACCTCCAAGGACTTGAGAGTACATGGATGACTCTAGATTCTACTATAAAACATCCAAAACAGCAACATATCCATCGCTTTCCTTCTACTGCTCTTCTTGCTGCTCGGCTGCAACTCCACGACCACCACCACGCCTAGCTCGACCACCTAAAAAGGGTGGAAACCAGTAGGGTGAGACACACAATCCTAGCGAGAAACATAACTCCTCGCTGAAACTACAAAACCTCAGATATATATAGCAGCTAACTGATAGGAAGTGTTTAATAAGAGCAACTATAAGTTAGACCTGTTCATACTTAGCAAGTTTACCAGATGTACTCAAGCATATATTCAACTATTACTCGATGGAACATGATTAACAAGATAAGATTTAGAAGGAGTTACCACATATGAGAAACATATAAACAACTGCTAGATATAACAAAGTAACTACACAAACAAGGCCTCAACCAATGCTTCATGTTTGTCTTACACAGTAAATACTAAATGGATGGATTACGTATTATTATGCCCTGAGGAAGTGATCCGTACCGCTCAAATCCAACCTTCGGTTGTGAAACCCAAGCCGGTGCCATACAAGGTCAATGGAAGAGCTGGACTCCATGACCTCTCCGCCTCATGGTCAATGCATGAGTACAACACAAGCAGGACCGTAGTCTCATGCTGAAGTGGTCTTAGCCACAGGGTCAGGCTACCCTCTGCCTAGCCTGCCTGGGTACAGGTCTCGGTGCTAGTGAAACTGAGCCACGGGCCTGTTCACCGTGCTCTGAGCCATGAACGCATTCATGATCCTTATATCACATATCCTGAGCCATGGGCATGTTCACCATGCTCTTCACATACTTGGGCTAGGAGCTTGAATCCGCACCCTAGAGTCTACAACCGAAGTTGCACTCTTACCTCCTCATTTTAGGCTAAGAGCAACCTTGCATATTCAACAATATGCGCTCCGGGTTAACCCGTAGGAGAACCCGTTTCACCATCACCAAATCCTGAGGATGATGGATCTATGGCCAGGGAAACTATATGGTAGATTCCACAATGATTAATTAGTATGTTTTATATGGATTGCAAGATTCAACCAAGTTGTATAACATGCAATTATAACAAAAGGAAACAATATAAAACTCAACATTTTTCTTTTACAACATTTCACATCATACTGATCCATCACAAGGTTTCCACATTTACATGTTATCACTTGGCTTCTTGCCAATCATCCAGATTCATCTCAAGGATCATCACATACCATGGAATCTCAATCCCTCATCATATATTGCCACTGCCTCTCAGGGCTTACATCATCATCATCATGGAATAGAATTCATAATGTACCTATTATCTCATTGTTCTCATATATTCATTCCTCATAGCCTTATATTTGGCTATGCATCACCTGCATGGTTAGCACTACTCAATAATCATCGTGAATAACTTAGAAACTCATATTATCAACACAGGGTGACATTTAGGATTAAGTGCTTTATCAATACAAAGTGACATTAATGATTATATCCTTTTCTTAATCATGCCTCATCTTATGATCACATGTATAAGGTGCATCATTAAGCAATCCACATTACATGCTCATTATTGTTCCTAGCATTATACAGATAATTGAGGTGATCACATTCGTGGGTGTGGCCATGTTAAGTTTAGATGAACAAGCTTTATCATATTGAATACTATCATGCAATGAGTCGCCATTGATTAACAACAATATATCCAACACATCGTCTTTCCATAACAAACAGAACCCTCACAAGAAGCACTCAAAACCCTCACTAAAGACTGTATCGGGCATGGCTCACCCTCCCTATAGATTGTATTGGGCAACCTGCCCTCATCTCATGTCCAACCCACCACAGCCAGTGTCCTAGCGCAACGTGCAACATTGTGTTACCAAGGGTAACTGCTCTCAAGCGTGCATCTAAGCAACGCTGTGTCAGGTGCCGCACACTTAGGCATTTAGGGCAATGACCAAGGGTCAGCTGTGCACCGGTGCCGTGCAGGATGTATCGGCTAGTGTAATGCGTGCCATGACGTGCACACTATCGGGCAACCTGGTATCTGCTGTTGTGACGCGCAAATGGGGCGTGCAGCTCTGCCGGGCGACACGGTGTCGGGTAGGGGTGACGCGCACCCCAGGCGTGCAGCTCTGTCGGGCGACACAGTGTCAAGCTCAAGGGTATACCGTGCACGGGTAGCGTGCACCCTATCTAGCGTGCAGGGCTTGTTTCGGGCGTCAAGAGATAGTGTGCATGCCCACCACAGCAACGCTCACCTCAAGAGTAACCCGGGTGAGGTGCTCCACAAGGGTATCACTCATCACCATCACACTTGTGCCGTGCAAGGTTCTAGGTCTACCGGGCAGCACATCCCCAACCCATGACGACCAAGGTACAACTCACAAGATCATCATCCACCTCAAGCACAAAGACACCCGAAACCCTAGTGGGTCAAGAAGACGACTCACCTCAATCAACTAAGAAAGAGGAGTCTTGCACATCAACTATCACCAAACGGACACAAGGGCAAACCCTAGAAAGAGTCCCCACCATAACCAATCTCACCCTTCTAGTCCATGGTGAGAGGAGAGTATTGCCCAAACAACTAGAACACAGGCTCACCTCAATCGTCTAAGAGAAAGAGGGGTGTTGCTAATGATACTAGAAGCTCAAGCTCACTCCTCTAGACCAAGGCGAGAAAGGAGTATTGCTTACCAAGGAACCCTAGATCATAGGTTCGGCCAACAAGGAGAAACTAAACAAGAACTAAACTACTAACATGCATAGCCGATATAGCAACACATATGATCATGGAAAGAGAGTAGTGTAGTTAGGGTTTGGAGTTATGTAACCCGCCTCAAGCAAGCTCCAAGCTCCTAGCTCCAAGCACCACCAAGCAAGGAAGAAGGAGACTCCAAGGATCTCGGCCACCAAAGCTTGCTCCTTCAAGGGGTATCGGCCACCAACTTGCAAAGGAGAAGGGGTGTCATGCACCAAGGTGGAGAGGAACCAAGGGACCAAAGGAACTCCTATCTAAGGAAAGGAACCACCTATATAGAAGGAAAGGGAGGAGAAAACAAGGTAGAACCAAGCAAGGCGTCACCTACCTAGGGACACTTGTCCTAGTGCACGAGCCACCACTCTAGCAAGCTCTATACACATATCCAAGGTATGTACCAAGTGTCCACTAGTGGTGACACAAACGAGGTCAAGGCTAGGTCAAAGATCATGGGAGATACACTAGGGCGATACACCTCTTGCCATGGGCGACACACTCCCTTCTTGGCTGATACACTCTTCTCTTGGCTGATACAAGGCTCAACCAAACCAAGGCAAGGCACCTCACGGCCCAACAAGCTCAAACAAGCCCAAAATAACTCAAGCAACGAGCCCAAACCTTCTTCTCTACTCTAGAGGAAGCAAGGAGAGAGAGGAACACCTCACAAGGTGACAAACTTGCCCACAAAACCCTAGACTTGGGTTATTTGCAAGTAGCCCCTCCAACTCTCAACAAAGCGCAACCCAACCCTAATCACCACTAAAGGTGATTAGCAGGTACCAAAACATTAGGGTTAAGCAAAACAAACAGGGTAAACCCTAAATGAAGGTTAGGGTCCTTACATTGATCTCTCATGGGTCTCCCTCTGCCCATCAGGTTTTATCTTCCCCAAATAGAGTACCTCCCCAGTTAATACCTCTAAAGCAATCACATCATGAGAACATGGGGATTGCTTTACCTAGCCAAGTGCCACAACAAGCTATACAAACCCTCTCCAGGCAAACCATCGATCTTTAGGAAAGATCTGATGTAGAATCAAGCTAGGGCTCTAACTTCCCACTCCAGAGCTCCCCCTTGCCCACTCACCTTGGACTCACGCTTCACCTTCATGGAGTACCCACATTCAAACCCAACATATGATACATGCATCCCTCTACCCAAAGCTTGGATTTACCACAAGTTCGACATCTCTCCTGGCCTCTACAAAGTCAAGATCAGCAACCGATCTTTCCCAGTGACCGTCTCATGGTCGTCCCCAAATGACCACCACTGGAAAAACAAAGCGTCAACCTTAATCATCTCAGAGGGCTGGGCTTAGTTAACAACCGATCTCAAGATGAAACCAGAATGGACAATATACATAATTGAACTTTCCTGATCTGGGTAAGGGATTTCAATGTTGACACACCTCCTGAGCTCACACACCTCTACGAGAAAAAAGACCGAGTGAGTACATCATCATCAAACTTGGCAGATCAATTCTTTGTTCGAGATAACCACCAACTGTCGATTGACACCAAGCATTGGCCCATCTCTGTCTCCTTCAGCCTTAAGGAGGTCGACGAGGAAGACACAATGACATCATCACACTGCTCAAACTCCATCGCAGCCACCTAACAATAGTTCAAAGTCTGATCATCCTTCTCTAAAATTGCACCACAAAACCTTGAACTATCTAACCACCCCAAAGGTCGATATCATCCCAAAAAGCTCCCAACACCAAAATCACTCATTTCCCACTCTTGGGCAGGCAAAATCCATCTCTCTCATTAAAAAAGTATAGAAAAATGTCCTAGCTCCCAAACATGGCAAATGGGCCCTCCTCGTAGGCCTTTTCGGGCCATCATCTGCTACATATGTAGAAGTAGAGGACACTCTTCTTCCATATGTTCTTCTCATTTAACATGTTTCAGATGTCATCAAATATGACATTTTAGAAGAAACTGTAGGGCACACTTTCCTCTTGGTTTCCACTGACCTGCCACAGTCTCAAAGCGACCCCTCCCTATACAATTTTCTGAAAAAGCCATGACTTTTAAAGATGATCAACGAGTTCCCAGAAAAGGCACATATGAACACAAAGACCACACATATCACTCTTACCCACTCACAAACAATGCGTTTGCATGCCTGGATGGTCTCCCACCCAAACATGCAGACCATCCTCCAACCCTATCCACGCATATATACACCAGACGTTGGCCCTCTTCAAAACCCTACCACAAACCCACAGATCACAAACCTTCATCTCTAGAACCTAGCAAACACTTTGCAACCCCCAAAGCATATGTTCCCAAAACTAACTCCTCTTCATCGAATATGGAAGATCCAAGACATCTGGAGTATGCCATAGCCCTAGACCTACCTGCCAACTCAATGAGACTGCTAAAAGTCTTCACCTTGAGAAACATTTTGGTTTCTATCAAAAACATCCTTGACAACAACCTAATTAAGGTCCTAGACGTCACCCGAGCCATTGCACTCCTGATTCCATGATAGACTGTTCTCAAACCCAAGATCCTTTCACCTTCTCAAATGATTTACACGGTCCCTGAAGGCACCAAGATAGATCATCTTTTCAACCAACTTCTCACCATCCCCCTATCTAAATGGTCAGCTGATCTAGGGGCCTTTCCTGCTCCAGCAGGAGGGTCAGATTGGGTTGCCATATCAAACCTCCCACCTCACCTATGGGAAGCTGAGATCTTCAGGGGGATAGCCCACACCATAGGGGCAACCCTACAGTATATCAGCCCGGAAACCTTACACCCTACGCAATAAATCAAAGGTTACTGCCTCTTTGCAGTAAAGCAGTCATGTCACTACCTCCAACCATCAACATAAGAATAGGAGAATTGATATACAATATCAAATTATCAGCTGAACATCCCTCTGAAAACAAAACTGCCTTCTCAGACCTTTCCACCCATCCACCTTCTTGGTTATGTCCTAACAATGGTAAGAAGGCCTTTACCTCTTCTCGTAAAGTAGGAGATAGACACCTAGTTTGGGTAAGAAATAACTCCAAAACTACTTCCTCTGGAAAATTAAACATCCTATCCAACCACAAGAGACCCAAATCCTCAATCATCCCCAAAAACAGTCTAGCTTCCCCACCAACTATCTTAAACCTAACCTCTCCAGTAGCTACAAAAGACAACAATCAAGCCATAAGCCTTAGCCCAAAAACCTTGAAAAAGCTCAAAACTGTTATAATAAATGAGATCAGATCCTCACAGAGTCCTCAACTGAAGAGTGTTGGGCAAGAAGAAGGAACCACCACTTTCCAAAAGATCATGCTGCAATGCCCTGAAGGGGCAAAAATGAAAAATATTGTCAACCGTCAAGTACCAGGTACTTCTATAAGCTCACCTTTTATCTCTTCGTGCAATTTATCATATATTCTTGATGATTCCTCCTCCCCTTTGATAAATAAAAAAGACCAAGATATGGATAATATTGAAGATTTAACATCTTGGTCAGATATAACTACTTTACTAAGTTTTCTAGCAAAATTGGTATTCAATTTGAGGAAGAGGATAAAGCAAACAAAGACTTAGATGACATTGATCAGTTCATGGGTTGGGCTAATCGTAGGGATTTGAAAACAACCCATGTCAACTTTGACTCTCTCAAAATCCATTAGATCACCCTAGGATTTCAAATCTATTTGATTAATCACTACAATGAGAATCTCATCATGGAATGTCTGTGGGGCTGCTAACCTCAATAGACGTAAGGAAATTCGATCTCACATCTACAAAAATAAAATTGATCTAATAACTATCCAGGAAACAAAAACTTGTCTTTCTCCTTTTGCACTCAAAACCATAAGTGGCAACAGGATAATAACTGAATGGATTCAAACTCACCCCACCAGATTTAAAGGTGGCATTGTAGTGGGGTACAACAACCAAACCTTCACCCTTACCAACTCTTCCATCCTTGACTTCTCTATAACAATCACCATCAAAAAAATTTCTGATGGCTTTTGCTGGAATTTCATAGGAGTGTATGGGGAATAGGGAAATAATAAAACTACTTTCCTTGCAGAACTAGAATCCATCATGCCTTCTCTGTCAAAATCTCCTTGGGTTCTTGGTGGTGATTTCAACCTCATAACCCAAAACTCGGATAGAAGGAACCCCACCAAATCATCACAACATATGTCCACATATGACAAACATTTTAGTCACCTTCTAGTTAAACATGATTTGATTGAACTCAAGCCATCAAACGCCTCCTTCACTTGGTCAAGAAATCATACCTAAGCCATACTAGACCACTTCATCTATTCTCCCTCTTGGGAAGACCAACACCCCTCTCCACTGTTCATACATCCCACCGAGCCATCTCAGAGCACTTTCCCCTAATCCTTGACACCACCAAGATAACATGGGGAAAAAACATTTCATTTTGACAACTTATGGCTCTCATTAAACAACTTCCCACTCAAATGTGTTGAACAATGGAAGCTGGCTGACACCCAGACTACAAACCTTGGACTTCACAATCTTCATAACACAAAAAAATCAAAGCCCACATAAAAAACTAGAAACTCCTTAACCCAAACCAGCTCTCTGACACCCTCAGAGACCTTGAACAACAATTACATCTTGTTGACCAAGATCCTACTGCTGATCCAACACTAGTCCTCTCTATCAAACTTGAACTGGAATTTACAAAAAACTGCATAGACATAAGACGGAAACAAAGAGCAAAAATCACATGGGCAAAAGAAGGGGATAAGAACACTAAATTTTTCCACAAAATGTGCAATAATAACTTCAGAAAGAACTACATCACATACTTACAAATCAACAACAGAATCACAACCCATCAAAATGCAATCACGAACCATATCACAGAACACTTCAAAAACATCTTCAATACAAACCACCAACCCTCCTACCTTAATGACATAGTTTGGCCATCTATTTGCCCCACTACTTTAGAACACCCATTAGATTTTATTAAACCTTTCACATCAGAAGAGCTGGATTTGGCTATCAAAACCTTAGGCCTTAATAAATCACCCAGGCCAGGTGAACTTAATGTTGAATTTTACCTTGCTAACTGGGAGCACTACAAAATAGACTTCCACACATTACTTAAGGCTCTTCATGAAAGTGATAACGTCCACAACATCATAAAACATCTGAACCGCACATTTATCTCCCTCATAAAAAAAACCAACCAACCCTACCAAATTTCACAATTTAGACCCACCAGCCTCATCAACACTTCCTACAAGATTATAGCCAAAACACTAGCCAATAGACTGAAACCTCATATCAACAAAATCATCCCACGAAATCAAAGTGCATTTCTTAAAGGAAGAAGCATACAAGATGCATACCTGATGGTCAATGAAACAATACACCTCTGCTACAAAAACAGAACACCATTGCTTGCTATCAAATTGGATTTTGGAAAAGCATTTGACTTTATTAACTGGCAATGTATCACAAAAATGCTTTCTGGATTTGGTTTTCCGGACAAATGGGTCAACTGGATTCATGCCTGCATCTCTACAAACTTTTTCTCCACCCTCATTAATGGCATCCCCTTTGGCTACTTCAGAAACACAAATGGCCTAAGACAAGGGGACCCATTATCCCCATACTTGTTCATTATTGCCACAACCATTCTCTCCCATATGTTCCAACTTGGCAAAGAAAATGGCCTCATTCTCTCACCAATGGAATGTGAGGAGAATATAATACAATTTGCAGATGATACTATAATCCTCACATCTCCTGAAGACTCCTCTATCCTCAACATCATCAGAATAATAGGAATCTTCTCATACATATCAAGACTCACAATAAACCTCCATAAGTCCTCCATCTTTGGAGTTCATGTTGTAAATTCCAAGCTGAATAGATTCAAGGAACTCCTTAAATGCAAGGCAGAAGAATTTCCCATTCAATACTTGGGACTCCCTATAACCCCTCACAACATCACACACTCCACATGGATTCCTATCTTATACAAAATAAATAGGAGACTTTTATCCTGGACAAATAACTTCCTAAATATTACTGGATGACTTACACTCCTAAACAATGTCATCACACCAATCACCACTCATTACCTTAGCTGCATCCCCCTCCCATCTAAGACTAAAAATTTAATAGATAAAACTCGGAGAAAATTCCTTTGGAACAACCATATTTCAGGCAAAAATTATGGTAACCACTACCACCTTGTTAACTGGGACACCATTTCTACCCCAACTGATCAAGGTGGCTGTGGCATTCTCAACTTAGACACCCATGCTTTCTGCCTTATCACCAAACTCATCTACTGCTTATCCAAAAATAAGAGAAAAATATGGACCGATCTAATTAACCTTAAATATAAATTCCCCTCCTTGGCACAAGGTCTCCAAAAAATCCGCCTCACCCCTTTGGAAATTCATAAACAAAAATATTCAAAAAATCATACAGATCATAAACACCCCCCCCACACTCACACCTAAAAATATCCTTTTGGAAAGATCCATGGTTCAACAATAGCTCAATCCTAAATCTACACACAAACTGGTCCATACCCAACAACCTCACCAAAATTAACACTGCCAAAGCGCTAAGCCTTTTAACAAGAAACAGATCAAATGCACTCAAAAGATGCATTCTTTTACATCTCCAACCAGAAAGCCTTGCAACCATGATCCAAAACCTGGAACACAATTCATCAAACAATATAACATGGAAATGGGGTAATACATACTCAGTTAAGAAAGCTTACACTTACCTTTCCTACATAGGCATTTCACCCCCACTGCCAAAATCTGGAAACAAAAATGGCAACAAAACAAAATTTTCTTCTGGCTTCTATTACATAACAAGTTGCTCACCGATCAAAACCTCTTTAGGAGAGGTTTCATTGGTCCTTCCAGATGCTCTTTATGTCATAACAACTTGGACACGGTGGATCACATTTTCTTCAAATGTTATTTCTCACTCAGCATAATTTCACATTTTTTAGTAATTTTTAGCTTGATCTCTCATCAGCTAACTTTCCATTAAACCTGTCACCAAATAGACCATTCACATCCTATAGTGGTGATGATCTCTTAGTCAAAATTATTTGGAACGTTTGGATTGAAAGAAACAATAGATACTTTAACAACGTGTCAAGAGTGAGGCATATCATCATCTCTCAAATATGTACAGATCTTCATATTCTCACCATATGCAGGAATGCAGGACCATGAGGAGACCAAGGATTTATATGTAGGTGAATCGGAGGCCCACTTTCTTTGTGATTTGAAGACTATGGTGGATGATGAGACTGGCTTCAGCATGCTGCAACAATAGATGCACATTTTGCTTAATCGGACACTAATCATTCGGAACTGATTAACATTTTGTTAAATTCTATCTTTTTCTGCATGCTACCTTCTCAAAGAGGCATGTTATGGGGTGCCTCCCCCATGAACTTTTGATTTCCTGTTTCATTTTATTCTCCCCTCTATCAGATAACTATGTCAAGTTTCAGCGATGTTCACTAGAACACTAACACATTATGCCATGTAACCATCGGCTAAGCAGGTGTTTGCTTTCTCTGCCCTCTATCAATTCAATGAACTTTAAAAAAAAAGCAAGTAGACCCACGCCTTTCTAGATGCATCATCAATGAATGTGACAAACATGTGAATGAATCAATTGTAGAACATCTGGCTTCACCTTTGAGCTTGTATGGAAAGAAACTCATTAATGATTTCCTGTCTGACGTGAACCACATGAGATGAGATTGGTTTTCTTGCCAAAAGAATTCAATCCCTACTTTGATAGGAGATGCAAGCCTTTCTCAGTCATGTGTTCTAGCCATTTGTACCACAAATGTGGCAACCAACTCACAAAAGAAGATTAACTTAAGAGGAAGTGAATTATTTGCATCGGATTACTGAAAATCACTAAAAATTAAAACTTTTTACAAAGAGATTCACACATAGGAAATCTTTTCCATCAAGAACCATTGTATAACATTTACATTCTGTTTCAAACGTACATAACCTGTACCATCTTTTTTCAGAGACTACATCATCAGTTGACTTATAAACATTATATACAGACAATGTACAATCTTGAGGCATCAAGCCAAAACCTCAGATTGATTTATCAAAAACACTGACTAAAAACTCTGAGGACCTGAGAGTACAGAGACGACACATAGGACTTTCTAATTACATAACTTGACAGGCAGTATCTCCACCTGAGATATTACTGCTGTTCTTGCTGTTACAACTATTGTCCATTCCCTGCAATGGAATTCTGCTTCTTTGTCCGTGTCCACCTAAAAAGTTGGATCCCACGGGGGTGAGACAATTGTAAATTGCCCCAGCGGGAGATATAACTCTCCGTTAAAACATTGTTATAGTAGTTTATTAAAATATACTGAGTAGAACAATTTATATATTTAATCAACAACAGGTAAGTCACTTGTATGAACAAAGTGAAGTAATCTACATTTTCAGGGATAACATTGCATCTACTCATGGTAGACTCATAGTTCATCCATCTACTTGTAATGAATAGAACAGATATGAACGACATCAATGAACTACAAATATATAACAGAAATGTAACATCAGCCAATGAATTTCCGTATTCCATCCTTAAGCAAACATGCTATACGACGGATTTCATTTTACAAACACACTTATGCCCTGAGGAGATGAGGTATACCGCTCATACTCCAACCGACCACTGCGAAGTCAAAATCGGTACCATACATAGGTCAATGGAAGAGTCAGATTCCCATGACCTCACACATCCTGGTCAGTGCAGGACAACAATCAGAACTGTTTTAACTGCTCAAGATAGCTTTCCAGGGTATACTGGAACTTCGCTATAGAGTTACAGCGTCAACAGCACTCTCATCGACCATCAAGAGATTTAATGTTTATCTCCTCAACCCGACATTAAATATTATTGGGAGATGTGTACAACATCTATCCCTATCATTGGGAGATTTGTAATACATCCATCCCAGAGAAATGAAGGATTGAGAGGTTTAATGTTTACCTTCTCTCAAATCACTTCACCGGACGTAAGGATATTTTTCTCCCATTTACCCCCACATATTCAAAATATGTGTTCCGAGTTTTTCCGCGGAGCACCCGTTTCACCATCACCTGTTCCTGATGATGATGGATCTATGGTCAGGGCTTCTACATGAAAAGATGTCACTTGGTTAATTAAGTACATTTTCATATTATTTTAGCACCAGCCAAGTTCTCAATCAAGACTTATTACAACAATGCTATAAAGAGACATGTACTACTTTTATCATATACTTATCATTCTTTCAAAGACCTTGGGAACTCAGTCCCCCATTTCAAATTGGGGATTCTCATCCCTCGCAATCTCATTGCCATAATCAAATGGTTCTAGGTATTCAAACCCTTAACTCATCATTCAGCATCATTACCATTTATTAGGTAACTATCACCTTAAGGTCATCTGACCAAGGCATTCATGATACTTGTTACACAAGCATCACACCTGGCTCACAAGGCCATGAAATATCTTATCACCTCTTTCTAGGTAACAACTTACTCATATGACTCATAAAAGTCCATGCACATTGTTACTTTTATTAAGCAACAACAACATCAAGGCACAAATGGCCAATCGACATTTATTATATAAATGTCACAACTCAAACTAGCTATATACATAACCTCATAATATCTGTATGGTTATTAGGCATGATAACAGTCACACAAGATATTCATCACATCATGTGACACAATAGTAACACCATTATTCATTTACCAGGAATTAGGGTTTACTATCAAATAGGGCTTTTCATTCCCTTTACCCAAATTATGGTTAGGGTTCCCCATTTCTCATTAATTAGGATTTCATGATCACATTATCTATCCAACCCTTAATTCATTATTTCATACCTCTGGGACATTCAAGGATATCATATTAGATTATTCCAGAACATTACTTTCATCATATATCATTAATGATCATCAACTCAAGGTATGGGTTCATTTATCATCCTCATCATGGTATGACTATATCATACTCATCATTTGGGCTTAACCCCATTCTCAAGGTACAGTAATTAACATTCATCAAAGTGTAACGAATCATTACATTTCATTGTAATAGTTTCATAACACACTTCATATGTTTCTTACCCAAATACATTGAATTTGGAGTATATCAAGGTGTATAAACCCTGAAGTGCTGAATGTGATAACTATCATATCTTGATATATCACTTTCTCATTATATCAGATTCTCTTGAGTTAACCAACTTATCTTGTATTAAGGTATTTCCCTCTTAATACATTCCATCACTAAACTCTCACCTTTAGCATATAATGCATAGGCCACACATTAGAATTGTCCAACTATCTTTAATGATATGGACTTGTCTAATGGTAAAGACATTGCTTACAATTAGGTTGCATGTAATCAACCATATGAAATGTTTCACCTTTATAAGGTCATTCCTTCTATCTCATCATTGGGGTTTCCTTATACCCTTACTTAAAATTAGAATTAGGATTCATTGTCATATTGCCCAGGATTAGGGCTTTATGTATAATGACTTACATTAGAGTCTCATATTCCTTTACCCTTCTTAGGGCCTCTCATCACAACATAACATTAGAACATCATGTAATGTTAGTTCTTAATCAGGGTTTCTCATGGAATCACCCTCAACTAGGGTTTCACATGGATTCACCCTCAACTAAGGTTTCTCATAACATAACCCTAGAATAGGATTTCACATGGAATCATCCTTAATTAGGATTTCCACTATAGTCACCCACAATTTGCGTTTACAATTCATCTCCATTAGGATTTCATTCAATTATCCATAATTAGAGATTCACTATTCATTCCAATTAGGGTTTTACATCTCATTTCCCTAAATTGGAGTTTCGCACATCACTACCCTGGATTAGGGTTACATCCTCACCCTGGGTTAGGGTTACATTTAGAATTGCCCTCAATTAGGGTTAGGACTCAATAGACCTGTCAATTACCGTTTATGTTCATAATTAGGGTTTCATGATCTCTCGACTTAAGGATCATACCCTTAAACACCACATGAATCATATTCATGTATGAATTCATGTTAACATCCTCTCAACTTCATTAGGTCATATCAACCCTTCAATCAAGTACATACAACTATGATTAACATAGTGTACCAAGTCATTGATTCTATAAGCAATTAGGGTTCATCCCTTAATTGGCATTAATCACTTAGGTACTATTAGGATCAACCTTTGTACCTTCATTGATTATCATTAATAATCATCATTGGATCAATGGATCATTCATCATCTTTAATTCTCAAGAGATTCAATCACATTGGACCTTCCTTACATAAGGTATCCAATTGAGTTGACCAGTTGAATCTTCAATTACAATAGGTGTCCAAGTGGATTAACCCATTGAGTCCTCAATCAACCTTGACTACTTGAGCCCCAAACGGTCTTGGTCTTTCAAAGTTCAAAAGTTTTGAAACCGTTTGGTAAAGGTGCACACTCAAGACCGTTTGCTAAAGTAGTAGGTGAAGACCGTTTGCCCTAGTTTGACTTTTTGAAACCGCAGGGGCACAAACGGTTTGGGATCGTTTGGTCCCAAAACAGTCTTGAGACTATTTGGCCCCAAACAGTCTTGAGACCGTTTGGAATCAAACTGTCTTGAGACCGTTTGGTCCAAACCTCCTCAAAACCGCATGGACCAAATATGGTCTCAACCAATTGAATTGGATTAGGATTTCCAATGTTGATTTCTTCAATCATTGAACTCATGGAATCAATTATCAATTGGACCTATCCTCATTCTTCAATTGAGTTTAATAGGTCAACCTTCAACTGATTTGACCCTCAATTGACCCTCAATTATTCATTAACTAGGGTTTGAATCTATTGAATTAGGGTTTGAAATCGATAATCCTTCAACACTAATCAATGCAAGATTGGTTACTTTGAAACCATTGAACCATCATCCAAATTGAACATGACCTGACCCCAAACGGTCTTGAGGTCGTTTGGATGACCACCAAATGGTCTTGAGACCGTTTGCCCATGTTAGCATCAAAATCCAAGTCAACCAATTAGGGTTTGGATCATTGGATTGATCACCAAATCAGCAATTGATTACACTCAAACTTAGTATCTTTGGATCTTGAATCACTTAAGCATACTCAACCCTAGACCTCCAAAAGGTCTTGGGTGACCTACAAACGGTCTTGAGACCGTTTGGGTGATCCCTAAACGGTCTTGAAACCGTTTGGGTCAATCAACCCAAGTTTCCAACTCAATCACTTATGAAATCAGCACTTAACCCGATTAGGGTTTTGGTCATTGATTGTCCTTCAACTCATGAACCAATTGAAACTAATCAATAATAATTGATGGGTCATTAACCTAGATCATTTTCAACTGATATCCAAATGGTCAACCCTGGTCAACACCACCAAACAGTCTTGAGACCGTTTGGTCTCATGCGGTTTGGTGAAACCGTTTGCTTCTAAACGGTTTGAAACCGTTTGCTCCCAAACGGTTTGCGAAATCGTTTGAGCAACTCAAACAAGACCTTTTGCCTTGGATATTTGTAGAGGTGTGTTCTTATCATCTTCAACCTCTAAACTCACTAAACCTTCTGTGGTTTCCATGGTGATTGCATCCATCAACCAAATCGATTATTGTAAAAGTAGAAAAGATCATTATTTGATATGGAATTGAATGCAATAACAAAATCAAGGGTTCAAGTTATAAAACCCGCCTCCAATTGAGCTCCAAATCTCCATGTTCACGGCATCAATGGTGGATGCAACTCCTTTCACCATTCCAAGGCTCGTCCTCAAGGTTTGAGTGAAAAGGAATGGTTAGAATTGAAGAGGAGATCGAAATATGAAGAAATCAATAATTTATTTTCGATTTCCACCATGGAATCAAGGTGAAATGGATCAAGAACCTTACCAACAGGTTGGGGGTCGTCCTCCTGATCCTCCCAAGATCCCTTGGTCGTTTCCCAAGCAAGGAGAAGAAGTGGGGTCGAAAAAGCCTTCCATTTGGCTTGTAAAAGGTTCTTTTATAAAAAAATCAATGAGACAGAATATGCTTTGCAAAAATCCATTTCATCCCAAAAATGTAGCAGCCTCTTCCCCCTCATATTCCTTAGGGACGAGGCTATATTGTTTGCCTCTTATTCCTCTCAATTATCCATGATTTAAATAAAAGCAAATCAAGCACCTTAAATCATTTTATATTAATATCCATATGTGAGTGGACATTTCTTTTTCTTATAAAATTGTGTGTGAGTTATCCAATCCTTTGGATATTTTCGTGGTCCTTGCAAAGTTCAAGGACGTCACACACACACACACATGAATAAAAAAAAATTAGTTTTGGTTGAAGGCCCTTTGATTAATACATTTATTTTTGCCCTAAATCAAATTAGGGTTTCAATTAGGATTAAATCTTGATTATTTTAATATCAAGATTCTCTCTCCTCTAACTTAATTCAAATGAGGAGACCCTCTCATTTTATTTGCTCTACATAATGACAAGAAACATTAGGGACCTAATTGAAGTGGTAAATTACATATTGCACCCTAGGTTTTGGGTAAATTGCACATTACACCAAAACTAGGTTTTCATGCACATACATTGCTTTATCAGCTCTTTCTTGGTATTCAAGCTTCCATAAGCCATAACTCAGCATAATTTTCACTCTCATGATGCTTCAACACATGAGGAACATATTATCATGCAAAATTTGCACTTAAACCCCTCAGCTTGGGTAATTTGCACTTTAGTCAAAAACAAGCAAACATTGCTTCAACATTATTCAAACAGGACTAGAATTTCAACATAAGTTCCTTTTTGAGGCCTAATTACTTTTCAAAAAATGAGATTACGCATTTAATCACCTTTCTTAATCAAAACACCTAGGGTTAAGGTATAACCCAGGTCAGGGATGTTACAAAAAATCTACCTGGTGATCCTCAACTACATGTCTATCACCTCGTTTGAGCACCTTAAGTTGGGTCTTGTACAATTTGTGACACAATTTGTCCCGTACAATAACCAAATCTCCCTTGGTAATCTTACACTTTCCACCACCAAAATCTAGATGACAACATTCTTTATCGAAGAAAGAACTAGATATCAAACTAAGACGCAAATCTGGAACATGACAAATATCCTTCAGTGTGAGCATGCAACTTATACTTGTTTGAACACAAATGTCTCTAATCTCAATAATTCGAGAGAAACTAGAATTTCCCATATTCACCCTCCCATAGTCTTCTAGTTTCTAAGAAGTGAAGAACTCTTTACTCAGTGAAGTGAAGAACTCCTTACTCAGTGATATAATAAGAAGTTGTAGTATCCACCACCCACTCAGAATCATCATCCTCAACACACAAACACTGCTCCTAAATTGTCAAGACCACATTGTCATCATCGTCCATTTCATCTGAAATTGTTGTTGTAGTATTCTTGTCATCATGCTTCTTGTATTTGGCTTTAGACCCATGTTTTCTTTTCCAAACTTTTCAATCATTCTTGAAATGACTTGGCTTCCCATAATGGAAGTACCCTCTACTCTTTGACTTAGATCTACAATGAAACATCTTGTGGTCCTGGGACTCATCATGACTTTGAGATCTATCATGGTCTGTCACTCTGTCAGAGCCCCTACTCTCTGTGAAGTGTGCCTCCGATCTGCTTTATCCTGAGGCTCATCGTTGAGTCTCTTCATTCAATAGACTGCTCTTCACCTGATAAAGTGTCAAATTGCCTTTTGGTATAGAATTGTTGACTATCACAATGAGCATCTACTAACTGTTAGGTAATAATCCTAGAAGAAGTAGAGCATTAATTTCATCACCAAGAACCATCTTCAAGGACCCCAGTTGATTTACAATGCTTTGGAATTCATTCATGTACTCGACAATGCTTGTACCATCCCAGTATTTCAATGCTAACTTCCTAATAAACAAAGCTTTATTTGTGATAGTGTTCCGCTCATACAATTTCTTGAGTTTTTCCCACAGACCTTTGACATCGATCTCCTCTGATACGTGATGGAATACAAAAATATCAAGTCACTTTTGTAATATTTCAATTGTCCTCCTATTTAGTTTCTTCCAATATGTATCAAAATCATTCTCTCAATTTTGTCCCTCTATCAGACCATATAAATCCTTACAATAAAGAACATCCCCCATCTTGAGTTTTAAAATCTTCCAATTTATACTCGTCAACTTAATCATCATTGAATCATCATCCTTCCCCATCTTGATCTGGATTTTTCAACCTGGCTATGATGCCACTTGATAGCTTGTTTTATGGGCAATATGTGCATGTATGATATGAAACCAAGATGCAACGAATAAGAAATATATGCATAAGCATTACTGATGAGCGTGTAAACCTAATGTAACATATTGAATCTCATGGTCTTCCCTGCAATTTACCCACTTTTGAGCTTTCCTTTGCCTTTTAGTCCATTTGGACCTTTTCCACAAATTTCCCATCCTTTTGAATCATTTTTGGACTCCATGTGCAATTTGAGCACAATTTGATGTTGAAATCACTATTTACCCTCATTTATGTAAATTGAGGGGTGTTTGCACAAATAACCCACATTAAGTGATAAGTTAGGGTTAATGTTGTAATTTGGTCATTAATGAGATTATATAGTAGATTATATTTATTTGGAGCTTTTTGGATAAATATATTATTAATATGTATTTGAGTTCATATATGTGTATATTAACCTTTATTGTTTCTCTCTCCTCAAAATATGATTTTAATTCATAATAATATGTTATTTTGTTGATTAATGATTATTTGTACCCTAATGTGTTTTATATGTCGAATTTACTCACATGTTTCTCATTAATGTAGCTTTTTCATATAATTCCTTGATTTTAATATATTATTATACTCTTTTATGAGCCATATATTTATTAATGGCCATATTATGCATTAAACGAGAAAGTGATTGCATAGCATTGTAGTTTGCGTCATTATAAGCCTATGGTTCAATTTTGGGGTTATTTGGAGTTGATTTGACCCTTCAAATCCTTTTTACAAGCTTTTAATATAGTATAATTGTAGTTATTACATTTATGTCGTTGATTTTCTTTAAATGTCACACATTTAACCTATGGTCTGGCTGTCACACGTTACTCTTGATGCGTGCCTATTTCCAACCGTTGGATTTCAATCTGACGGTTTGGACATCGTCTTCTTCCTCAGTTAAGATGCGTGTCAGGAGCCGTTTTGGGTGATTTAACTCCCGCAATCCATTCTCCCTCCCTCCTTCTCCGTTTAATGTGATTTCTTCACCGTTAGCTTCATGTCTCTCCGCCGGTTTGATTGAGCCCTAGCTCATCATCTACTCTGCTGTTTTGACGAAACGCCCAAATCGCACCTTCTCCCCTTCTCCACCATGTGGTCGCTGAGGGGACTGGGGTCCTCCTAATTCCTATATAAGGAGTCTACGGGCACCACCTGACCCCGACTACTCTTCCCCTCCTTTCAATTTGTTCCCTATAGCTTTGGAACTTGCCGCCCTACTCCCTTTGGAATCTCCGACGATTTCTATGGCTGCTCGCACCTATGGTCTTCTCGGGTCAATTCCTTGAGAGGTAACCAACTAGAACCCCTCCTCTTCATTTTCACACTAACAGAATTCCCCGCCTTCGCCTGAGTTTCCCGGACCTATAGGGCCACCGACGAGCTCCGCCGCCACCTAGCCTTTTTGCGTTCTAGTGCTCCTCCGACCTCACTTCCGCCGCCGTTCGGTTCGCCTCGACTCCGCAAAGCTTACCACGACCTCGGTTTTCGATGTGCTCGTATTTTTGTGTGGTTTCACCCCGACCTTGTTTCCCCTGTTTCCGGCCATCTTGGGCCTCCTTTCTTTGCGCCTGTGCACGCCTCTGTGCGTTTTTGAGTTCTCTGTGACCGCGAGACGTCGGGGAACGTGTTCCCGGTCTCAGCTTGGGTCGGCTAGCAGAGGAGCAGTCGGAAGCCATCGGTCCCCGACCTCCAGGTTGTGCGCTCGAGCCATGGCTCGCAGCAGCAACAAACACGGGGATGGAATGACCAAGGTAGCCCCACCCGATCCATGTATTCGATTCGCCACCAGGGGTAATATCGTCTTTTCCCCATCTTGTTCTTGCTCTTTGACGCAAACAATCGATACTTACGTTTGACTAAACTGCCCTCGGTGTTTTGATCGAACTTATTTTATATGCAAGGGTAAATTGGTCATTTGACCATCTACTCATCGCCTTTGACCTAGGCCCAGCGAGCCTGGACCGGCTGACATGGCCAAAGCTGATTGGCCCATGTCAGCGTGGGTCCGGCCACTGTGGCGCTCAATTGTTTTATTTTGCCTACGTGGTTTTTTCTTAATTTCTGATTGGTCAGGTTTACTTAATTCATAGTAAATCGATCCTTTGTCAGAAAAATATGAATAAATAGTCGATGGAAAGGATTTTTAACGTAGAATCTGATTTTATGATTTTAGAGACCTGATTCTCAAGGGTTTTCCGAAGTTTGCTTTGATTGGCCTTTTTAATATGTAAATATTTTAAAATACATAATTAATTCATTTTAACTCTGTTTTATATAATAAAATATGTTTTCTTAATAAGGAGATTATGAGTAATATTTTGGGCTTGATTTTGAACTCTAAATCGTAGTTTTGTAAAATTAGGGTTTTTCTATGCTTTATGTCTTTAAATATATATATTAATACATGTGTTATGGTTATAACTAGGATATATGGATGGTTTGCTATCTGTTTGGTGGATATGATGGTAATGTATTTAATCTAAGGTATGTGAGCCCTATTTTGTATGTGAAGCCTATTTTATGTATGTGATTCCTATGTATGTGACCCCTATGTCGTGGTTGCTTATTGTGCAAAAAATCCTAATCTCTCAGTTGGGCTTTTATCCAACCCCACTCATTATTGTGCTAGCCTGATTATCCCTCTAATTACACTTATTGGCTCTTTACTTATTTTATGCTTCTAAAACCATTGTGGCTCACTCAATTGAATTATGTGAATCTTATTGTTTCCTATGTTGGCTCATCTTTTGAAATACTTGTAAATGCTTTAATCTTGTTGTTACCTATGTGGATTATATCTTTTGAAAATATTTGGAAGCTTTGTATAATGTTGATGTTCGTTGACTATTCTTGGAACTCTTGGATATGATGTTGCCTATGATGGCATGTTGATTGAGATTATTTATTTGGGTTTTATTCCCAATGTTATGTTGCACCTTGTTATACTTTTCACTATGCTGCCAAGTGAATGTTTATGCATGATATAGTTATTGGCCAATTGACAATGTAGTGTACATGAGTACAAACCACCCACAGGGCACTGAGGTTTTAGTCCTCCTGCCGGGCACTGGGGTTTTAGTCCCCCTACCATTTTATTTATTAGGCACTGGGGTTTTATTCCCCCTGCCACTTTTTAGGCACTGGGGTTTTAGTCCTCCTGCCATTGGTGAGGTCCGGTAGGTGCCTCACCCTACATTGATAGGACATTGAGTCACAATTTATATTCATGCAAATGTGATAATTGTTGATATTTAAATGTGGCAGTTTCTCTCTCTCATATTCATATATTGGTCTCATTTCTTTGGAAATCTCTTCTTGTGGAGAATCTTTTATGTTGCAAAGTTTTTTATTATTATTTGTCCTATTCCTTTTTATTAACACATACCTTGTTTATCTCTCTCTTGCTGGATGACCCCAACCATCCATGATAGGATCAGAGTGTGCATGGAAGCTGGGTGAAACCAAGGCTAAGGATAGGATAAGAAGATGAAGAACTTATAGTATATGATCATAGATGCTTTTATGTTATATAGTTGTTTTGTTTGGAGACAATGTTGCATTAGTCTAAGTCTTCCTCTACCTAGATCCTTGTAGTTGCTTGTATATAGTTGTACTCCCATTTGGGAAATTTTATATTGTACTCTTTATACATTTTTGAATAATGTCAAGATTTAATTCTTCCGCTGCCATACTTTTGGTGTTTTTGTTTATCATGTTTTTAGTAGAGACTTTTGGGTCTTTACAGCATGGTATCAGAGCATCAAGGTAGTCGGATTCTTGACTAGTTCAAAATTGTCTCCTAGATAGAACCCTTATCTTATATAGTTTCCCTATAGTAAGTTTTTCACCTTAGAGTTGACCTTTAAAGAGTGTTTGATTTAGGATCATAATAATTTCATATTAGAAATAAAATTTTTCAACTTTTTGGTAAATCATTTATTGAGTAACTATTAGAGCAAGAAGTTGAAGTGAAGGTGTCTAGAAAGGGTTAGAGCTTGGGGGCTGGCAATATTTTCCTCCGCCCCACTAGCTTGGTCAAGAGGACTCCTGAGCTCATATGACATGGCCTGGCCTGATCTGAAACGGACAACTCGAAATAGTCTACCCTTAACATATTGCCTTATTGTTGAGTAACCTTAGAATCCTTTATATGATGATTTGATTTCTTTTCTCAAACAAAAATCATCTAGTAATCCTTAAGTATCTTATATGAGCCTTAGATTACCATGTTTAGGGTTTAGTGAACCCTAGGCTATACCTTGAGTTTAGAAGATAGAGTTTAGTAAGGCTTTTTATGTTGGATCTTATACCCTTACACTAGTTTTACTTAGATAACCCTTTGAAGTAAAGAGCTAGTGTTAGTACCTTGTAGATTTTTGGGTTGTTGATTTCGAGGATGAAATCCTCTTTAGGGGGTTGGAGTCCCTCAATGCCTTGAAATCAAGTAACCATAACTCCTTAGACATGGGAATAGAGAGCTTATGTGTTTAGAGTTTAATAAACCTAATATGTTTGTAATTCATCTTGTTTGCTTATGGATAAGTCATGTAATTCTTATGCTTGAACCTTAATATATTCTTGATGCACCTAATCATTAACTATTCATATGTGGATATACATAGTTTGGGTTAAGTCACCCTAATGATAAAATGTGTATGGTAAAATACACCCTAAGGATGCTTTAACATGTAATGGTCATGTTGACCTAAACCCTAAGATGTAATCATCTAGCCTTGACAACATATACATACATATAGACCCTTCATGCCTTTCTTGACACATTAGTGACATTAGGTGTCATCTCATGATATACCTTAATGCATGTAAATGGATTATAATCACTTAATCATATTTGTGACCCAATTATCCTCATATGTTAGGCATAGCACCTTGTTGACTAAAATACATCTCATTGATCATCTTATTGGTTTATGGATCAAATCAATAATATGATGATGAGTAATTAGATTCATATAATGTGAGGTTAATTCATAGTAATTAGTGTTGTGAGAGAAAATGATTAGTGATGACATGGATATGAGTATGTTAGATGTTGTGCCAACATGTAGCTTGGAGATAAGCCATATACCCTTAGACCTGTTATTAGGGTAATAATTTGTTGGATAAAATTATATGGCATAATCTCACATGATGTAGTTGTTGGGTAATAATGTTGAGTTATTTAGGTTTTGACCTAATACATTAATTGTTGTTAGGAATGGTTTAGTATATGTTGTAATGGCCTTGTAAACCCTAGTTGTGCTTAAAACCCTTAATGAGGGAGATACCCATAATACACATATTCAGATGTTAAGATGTAATAAAACGTGGCACAAGTGTTAGTATGATAGATATGCTGCCTTTTCATGATAGAGTTTATGAAACAAGATGTTAGTTTGAGTTTGATAAAAGGCTATAGGTTTTGTGGAAACCTTAGTAATACCTGACTTATGTAGATTTTGTTATGTGCCCTAGAGTAAGGGTTATAACCTAGTTGTTTATGGTTGGGATGTTACACACTCACCCTCTCTTTCCTCTTGTTGTGATTTCGGGGACGAAATCCTCTTTAAGGGGTGGTGTGCTGTAACATACTGAATCTCATGGTCTTCCCTGCAATTTACCCACTTTTGAGCTTTCCTTTGTCTTTTAGTCCATTTGGACCTTTTCCACAAATTTCCCATCCTTTTGGATCATTTTTGGACTCCATGTGCAATTTGAGCACAATTTGATGTTGAAATCACTATTTACCCTCATTTATGTAAATTGAGGGGTGTTTGCACAAATAACCCACATTAAGTGATAAGTTAGGGTTAATGTTGTAATTTGGTCATTAATGAGATTATATAGTAGATTATATTTTTTTGGAGCTTTTTGGATAAATATATTATTAATATGTATTTGAGTTCATATATGTGTATATTAACCTTTATTGTTTCTCTCTCCTTGAAATATGATTTTAATTCATAATAATATGTTATTTTGTTGAGTAATGATTATTTGTACCCTAATGTGTTTTATATGTCTAATTTACTCACATGTTTCTCATTAATGTAGCTTTTTCATATAATTCCTTGATTTTAATATATTATTATACTCTTTTATGAGCCATATATTTATTAATGGCCATATTATGCATTAAACGAGAAAGTGATTGCATAGCATTGTAGTTTGCGTCATTATAAGCCTATGGTTCAATTTTGGGGTTATTTGGAGTTGATTTGACCCTTCAAATCCTTTTTACAAGCTTTTAATATAGTATAATTATAGTTATTACATTTTTGTCGTTCATTTCCTTTAAATGTCACACATTTAACCTATGGTCTGGCTGTCACGCGTTACTCTTGATGCGTGCCTATTTCCAACCGTTGGATTTCAATCTGACGGTTTGGGCATCATCTTCTTCCTCAGTTAAGATGCGCGTCAGGAGCCGTTTTGGGTGATTTAACTCCCGCAATCCGTTCTCCCTCCCTCCTTCTCCGTTTAACGCGATTTCTTCGCCGTTAGCTTCGTCTCTCTCCACCGGTTTGATTGAGCCCTAGCTCATCGTCTACTCTGCTGTTTTGACGAAATGCCCAAATCGCACCTTCTCCCCTTCTCCACCATCTGGTCGCTGAGGGGACTGGGGTCCTCCTAATTCCTATATAAGGAGTCTACGGGCACCACCTGACCCCGACTACTCTTCCCCTCCTTTCAATTTGTTCCCTATAGCTTTGGAACTCGCCGCCCAACTCCCTTTGGAATCTCCGACGATTTCTGTGGCTGCTCGCACCTATGGTCTTCTCGGGTCAATTCCTTGAGAGGTAACCAACTAGAACCCCTCCTCTTCATTTTCATACTAATAGAATTCCCCGCCTTCGCCTGAGTTGCCCGGACCTATAGGGCCACCAACGAGCTCCACCACCACCTAGCCTTTTCACGTTTTGGTGCTCCTCCGACCTCACTTCCGCCGCCGTTCGGTTCGCCTCGACTCCGCGAAGCTTACCACGACCTCAGTTTTCGATGTGCTCGTGTTTTTGTGTGGTTTCACCCCGACCTTGTTTCCCCTGTTTCCGGCCATCTTGGGCCTCCTTTCTTTGCGCCTGTGCACGCCTCTGTGCGTTTTTGAGTTCTCTGTGACCGCGAGACGTCGGGGAACGTGTTCCCGGTCTCAGCTTGGGTCAGCTAGCAGAGGAGCAGTTGGAAGCCATCGGTCCCCGACCTCCAGGTTGTGCGCTCGAGCAATGGCTCGCAGCAACAACAAACACAGGGATGGAATGACCAAGATAGCCCCCACCCGATCCATGTATTCGATTCGCCACCAGGGGTAATATCATCTTTTCCCCATCTTGTTCTTGCTCTTTGACGCAAACAATTGATACTTACGTTTGACTAAACTGCCCTCGGTGTTTTGATCGAACTTATTTTATATGCAAGGGTAAATTGGTCATTTGACCATCTGCTCATCGCCTTTGACCTAGGCCCAGCGAGCCTGGACCGACTGACATGGCCAAAGCTGATTGGCCCATGTCAGTGTGGGTCCGGCCACTGTGGCGCTCAATTGTTTTATTTTGCCTACGTGGCTTTTTCTTAATTTCTGATTGGTCAGGTTTACTTAATTCATAGTAAATCGATCCTTTGTCAGAAAAATATGAATAAATAGTCGATGGAAAGGATTTTTAACGTACAATCTGATTTTATGATTTTTGAGACCTGATTCTCAAGGGTTTTCCGAAGTTTGCTTTGATTGGCATTTTTAATATGTAAATGTTTTAAAATACATAATTAATTCATTTTAACTCTGTTTTATATAATAAAATATGTTTTCTTAATCAGGAGATTATGAGTAATCTTTTGGGCTTGGTTTTGAACTCTAAATCATAGTTTTGTAAAATTAGGGTTTTTCTATGCTTTATGTCTTTAAATATATATATTAATACATGTGTTATGGTTATAACTAGGATATATGGATGGTTTGCTATCTGTTTGGTGGATTTGATGGTAATGTATTTAATCTAAGGTATGTGACCCCTATTTTGTATGTGAAGCCTATTTTATGTATGTGATTCCTATGTATGTGAACCCTATGCCGTGGTTGCTTATTGTGCAAACAATCCTAATCTCTCAGTTGGGCTTTTATCCAACCCCACTCATTATTGTGCTAGCCTGATTATCCCTCTAATTACACTTATTGGATCTTTACTTATTTTATGCTTCTAAAACCATTGTGGCTCACTCAATTAAATTATGTGAATCTTATTGTTTCCTATGTTGGCTCATCTTTTGAAATACTTGTAAATGCTTTAATCTTGTTGTTACCTATGTGGATTATATCTTTTGAAAATATTTGGAAGCTTTGTATAATGTTGATGTTCGTTGACTATTCTTGGAACTCTTGGATATGATGTTGCCTATGATGGCATGTTGATTGAGATTATTTATTTGGGTTTTATTCCCAATGTTATGTTGCACCTTGTTATACTTTTCACTATGCTGCCAAGTGAATGTTTATGCATGATATAGTTATTGGCCAATTGACAATGTAGTGTACATGAGTACAAACCACCCACAGGGCACTGAGGTTTTAGTCCTCCTGTCGGGCACTGGGGTTTTAGTCCCCCTGCCATTTTATATATTAGGCACTGGGGTTTTATTCCCCCTGCCACTTTTTAGGCACTGGGGTTTTAGTCCTCCTGCCATTGGTGAGGTCCGGTAGGTGCCTCACCCTACATTGATAGGACGTTGAGTCATAATTTATATTCATGCAAATGTGATAATTGTTGATATTTAAATGTGGCAGTTTCTCTCTCTCATATTCATATATTGGTCTCATTTCTTTGGAAATCTCTTCTTGTGGAGAATCTTTTATGTTGCAAAGTTTTTTATTATTATTTGTCCTATTCCTTTTTATTAACACATACCTTGTTTATCTCTCTCTTGCTGGATGACCCCAACCATCCAGGATAGGATCAGAGTGTGCATGGAAGCTGGGTGAAACCAAGGCTAAGGATAGGATAAGAAGATGAAGAACTTATAGTATATGATCATAGTTGCTTTTATGTTATATAGTTGTTTTGTTTGGAGACAATGTTGCATTAGTCTAAGTCTTCCTCTACCTAGATCCTTGTAGTTGCTTGTATAAAGTTGTACTCCCATTTGGGAAATTTTATATTGTACTCTTTATACATTTTTGAATAATGTCAAGATTTAATTCTTCCGCTGCCATACTTTTGGTGTTTTTGTTTATCATGTTTTTAGTAGAGACTTTTGGGTCTTTACACCTAAAATATTAACTATAAGAAGATAGAAGAGAAAAAGACCATATTTTTATCTGAAAACCCCTCATGATGTGTGAGGAAAAACCATAAGGGCAACTACGGACAAATCCACTATAAGAAGCAAAGATATAATTTTTCCTCTTGCATTTTGAACCAAACCCAAGATAATATATCAAGAAGGAGAAATAAGAAGATACCACACCATAGGGAGAGAAACATACAATTCTACTACCATAGAACTTTCTATAAAGATGTACTCTTCCACAAAATGTATAGTAGTAGATGGCCCAAAGAAGACACCTGGATATCCTGGCAGTCCTTCCCGACCCCCTTTCTTCTTTTTTTTGTCTTCCTTCATCATTCTTTGCCTTTTCTCCCGTCTCCAGAATGGAAAAACACTGTATTTTTTGCTTGACAACTTCCCTTTGTAATTGTCTTTGGTTGTCTCTAATTGTTATCTATTGGCTTGGTCCAAACTAATTAGTGAATATCTGGGATTATATATAATCCCTAGTCACAGTAGCAAGCCCTCAACCAAGACATAATGGGACTCAATCTACTTGGGCTGGAAGACATGCAAGCCCAACGAATATATCAATGTAGTTGAAATTCAGAACAAGATCACATGTTTCTTTGATAAGCCTTCACACAATGGTATTGGGACAATGACATGGATGAACCCTAATTTTTTGAGGGTGTTGATGGAGATATGTAATCATTATGAGGCATTTATTTAGGTGGTTTTCAGTGACCCAAAAAGGCTATATCATGACTGTGAAAAAAAAACAATGATGTAAAATAAGGGGCGACCATCGACCCAAAACCAGACTAGATCGGGCCGATGATCGAATTTCAACAAATTTAAGGATTGTAGACCAAATTGTTTTAGAACAGGACCATACCATTTTAATATTGCACCAAACCGTGACCTGACCGTTTGAACCATAATCAGACTTTTCATATATTTTACAACTTATTTAATAGTAAAATTAGATTGTCTTGATAATTTCTAACAATTTTGTAATGTAAATATCAAACAGTTATGTTACTAGTTTGTATATATGTGATGTGTTTGTGGTTGTGACAACATAAATTCAAATATGCATGTATTTTACATATAAATTGATATTCTGTGAAGAGGAAAGATCACCTCTATAACATCCCAGGATTTGAGGCCTCGGATAAGTTGATCTTAAAAGGAATGATTAGACTACCCATATCACCAAGGTGTACCTCCTTTTCTGGGAGCCCATCACTAAAGAACTCCATAGTTAAGCGTGCTCAGCTTGGAGTAGTACTAGGATGGGTGACCAGTCGGGAAGTTGACCTCGGCTTGCGTGTGAGTGAGGACAAAGCGCGTAGTTAAGGCTAGTGGTGATCTGTGGGGCCAGTCATCATTTTTGAAACTCTACTAGAGCCTTGGGCAGTGGGCCCGGGCGGTAAAAATGGTATCAGAGCCATAACCCCTCCAGTAGGTGGGGCCCACATGGCCATGTGACATGTCAGTCTTGAGCCATGCGGTCCAGGCATGTAGGAAAGGGTTGTCCATGGTTGACTTAGCCACCCTTACGTTGGTATTTCGTGATCGGGAGCTGGGTTTCTATGGGCTATTGTGGGTCTGCACTAAAATGGGGTCAGATTATGAGGCCATATAGTTGAGACTTGACGAGAAGGTCAAGAGTCTAAGTGGGGGAGATTGTAACATCCTGGGATTTGAGGCCTCAAATAAGTTGATCTTAAAAAGAATGATTAGACTACCCATATCACCAAGGTGCACCTCCTTTTCTGTGGGGCCAGTCATCATTTTTGAAACTCTACTAGAGCTTTGGGCAGTGGGCCCAGGCAGTAAAAATGGTATCAGAGCCATAACCCCTCCAGTAGGTGGGGCCCACATGGCCATGTGACATGCCAGTCTTGAGCCATGCGGTCCAGGCATGTAGGAAAGGGTTGTCCATGGTTGACTTAGCCACCCTTACGTTGGTATTCCGTGATCGGGAGCTGGGTTTCTATGGGCTATTGTGGGTCTGCACTAAAATGGGGTCAGATTATGAGGCCATATAGTTGAGACTTGATGAGGAGGTCAAGAGTCTAAGTGGGGGATATTGTAACATCCCGGGATTTGAGGCCTCAGATAAGTTGAACTTAAAAGGAATGATTATACTACCCATATCACCAAGGTGCACCTCCTTTTCTGGGAGCCCATCACTAAAGAACTCCATAGTTAAGTGTGCTCAGCTTAGAGTAGTACTAGGATGGGTGACCAGTCAGAAAGTTGACCCCGGCTTGCGCATGAGTGAGAACAAAGCACGCAGTTAAGGCTAGTGGTGGTTTGTGGGGCCAGTTGTCATTCCTGAAACTCTACTAGAGCCTTGGGCAGTGGGCCCAGGCAGTACAACCTCCTTATTACAATTTAAGGAAATACAAATCATTCACTTTTTCCAAGAAAATAAACATTGTGGAATGCATGTATAATAATCCAAGTAAATAGGCATGTTTCAGATACATATAAAATTTCAATAGTAGCAGAAAGAAACTAAGTTATTACATTGCTTTTTAAACTTTTGTTTACTACATGAGTTTCTTTGAAAAGGAAAAATTGAAAAGAAACTATAGGATCTAGCAATAAGCAACCTAGTCATCTTTGATTGTAAAACTTGAATCTACTACTCCTAAACTTGGTCATCTTGGCCTTATTCAACACCTTGATCTAACTCTGGGTGGTTGGGAAAGCACCCGGAAAAAGGGAAAGGACATAAGGTATGTGTCAGAGAAAATGAACAAGGACAAAAGATAAGAAAACTATATGGAAATAAAGGCTAATATTTCATTATCAGATGAAGATGATAAAAAGTATGAGGTATAAGAAAATAGATGTTTTCCATAACAAAAATAGTAAAAAGGTTGCATGCATGATTAATATGACTATCTAAACTAAATATTCTATATTGGGGAGAGTAACACATTCCCCTGGGTAAATTTACACATGCACTATTTATGGGTGATTGTATAAAAGTACCACTATACTAGTTATATAGTCTAATAAAATCAACATGCTAGGAACTATGGAAAGTATAAGCATCAAGTAAATATAGACATGGCAGTGGGGTACAAGATCCATGAAATAAATAATAAAACTGATTGAGGCTAATATAGGAAAGGAATTATCAAAAGAGAAATTAGGATTTCATAGAAGCCTCAATAGGGAAACTAGGTTAGGGTTTGCAATTATTCCCAACTTAGGTGTAAGGAAAGCACATACCTTTCTTAATGATATCTGATTACTTCTCCTTTACTACTTTAATCAATTCCAAAGACCACTTTACTATTTCCAATGTATTAGCATGAATTAGGATTTACACATGTATAAAGGTAAGGAACCCTAACATTTGGACTTTTCAAACACAACATCAATTTTGGCTCTATAATTATCACCATTGATCTTATTAGGTTTTTCTGATTAAGAAAACATATATTTTTGTCTATTTTAGACTTATGAGGTCAAAAGTGCATTTTTGGTAATTTGTATCTATTAAATTCATTTTTAAGAAACACCTTTCGATAAAACTCAAAACCAAGCCTTGAAAACATTTTTATTAGAAAGCTTACGTTTTTTTGCAATCTAATTAGCAGGTGCGTTTGCCAACTTCAGTTCTTCATTTTTTGTGTTCTCGCATTATCAAGCAATCGCCTATCTCAGTTTTTCCCAAAATCGTAGGTCTCGTAGCAAGCTTGAGTGCCAACAATTGTGTGAGTCACTGAGATAGACAATCTCCTAGGTCTGAAGACCATATTGCCCCTGTTTCTTCCCTTCTATTCTCTTTATTCTCGCGCAAGGGCATTGGCATATTTTATTTTTTAGTTATGTTGTGATGTGCCATGACTGGGCATGGGACTGACTGAGTTGTCCAGTGTCTATTAGGCCAACTCAATGTGGCATTCCCACACTCTCTTCCTCCCTCTCTCTCATCTTGTTTTGCTGAAGTGTCACCCTCTCATTGGTCAATATTTGAAAAATCATATCTTTTTATTCCTTTTTCCAAAAATTGAAAGAAAATATGTTTTGGATTGAACCATAAGATCTGGAGTCCAAATCGATCACTAGCAGAAAAACACATGACTTCGTGAGTATTTGAGCAAAGTAGATGATTGCAAAGATGTCAGGGATGTTCAAAGTATGGATATTTATAGGCGAATACAAGAGAAGTAAATAGGAGGGTGGTCATTGTGAAAACTCAGAGCACAAGATTCAGGGATTTTGTGAATATTTGTCAAATAAATGCAAATAAAGGATCAAAATGGGTGGAATACTGTTTGGAAACTAATAGCGAAGAAATCACACAATTTTGTTGAGAAACGATCGAGAAATCCCCTAAAAAACCAGGCCATGTGGCTGCGTCTACTATTCCGTGTGAATGCATGGTAGACGACAGTTGGAAACCATCTGATCATAATCCAACGGCTAGCATTGCCCGTAAAATCTAGTGTAATTGTGATATTTAATGTCATTCCAAATCTTATTCAAAATAAAGTGATTTATTTTGATTATGAGACTTTTCTCTTTCCTCTTTTGAAGGTGCAAACAAATCCCAAATTAAATGAAAATTGACACCAATCCTATTTTTGATATGAGGAATCTGAATATGCAATTAGTTTTTCGTTTTGAGAAATTTTAATGTATTAATAAATCAAAACTTATTTTCTCTTTCCTCCTTCATTAATTGTTATAAGATTCTCCAAATTTGATGAAACTTCACCCACAAGTCACTTTAAGTGCCTTGGATACAAATTTGCCATCAATTTTACATGTTGGAGTTATTTGTTCATTTATTTAATATTTTGAAGGTTCTACACACTTTCTCTCTCCTGATTTCATCTTGTAATCAAATAGTCTCCAAATTGAGTGAAAATTCACCTCCTATTTTCCCTTTTAATTAATACAATTATAACTACCAATTTTCTAAAAGTTGTGAAACTTATCATGCAAGCAAACTTGTACTCAAGGAAAAAAATTTGGAATTAGAATTATCTTTTGAGTTCAACTTTTTAGAGTTTTAGGTAATTTACTCTTATATTCACTCAATGGGAAAACTAATTCATTTAGTGTCACGTTATCTTAATTTTAGGATTTTCTATTCTTTTTCCCACACTAATTCCATAGAAACTTCTAGATTGATTTTATTTATCCTTATCCCTCTTAAGTGGACATTTTGCAAATTAATCCCATTAGTAAATTTCACAAAGGTATTTTTGCTTAACTCCTTTTAATGTAAAATATTGGAAACAAATGTACACCAAACCTTTATAATTTCCACTAATTCAACATAAAGGGCAGAAAGGAAAGAAAAGGTTAGGAAAAGGCTAAACTAAGATTATAGATGGATTTCAATTTGTTACATCTTAGGTCCAGGCCATGGTTTGACCATTTCAGGACCAGATCGGACCGCAGATCAAAATTTTAAAATTTCCAAACCACGATCGAAACAAACTCAAACTGGTCCAAGACCGGACCGAACTGACTAGTCTGATCTGACTTTGAGATCCAAATTGATATTACTCACCCCTATGTTAAAATTAACACTTTATTTTGAAAACTACTAGAGGGGGGGTGAATAGAGTTTTATGGAGATTTTTTAAAGATAATTAAACCAAACAACCACAATAAAAATTGGACAAGGAGACACAAGGGTTTAGAGTGGTTCCTAACCTTAGCAAATACTAAGGTAGTCAGTCCACTACCTGGTTGCTTACCCAACCGGGATTTGGAAAGAAATGAATTTTATTACCTCGCAAGGACTTTACATAAAATTACAATTTCTCTCCCTAAACCCTTCAAGCAGCCTTCACCTAGAAGTAATCGCCCAACTCGAAGCAGCCTTCCCTTGAAGTAGATGCACCAACTCCCGTTGCACCAGCCTTCTGAAGTAGCTTCCCGTGCGATAGCCTTCTTGAAGTAGCTTGAAGTCCCCTTCTCCTCCGAGAAGTCAACCCTCTCCAATCCGCAGCCTCCAACCCTAGGAGTAGCAAGGAGAGTACAAGAAATAAATAGGAACAAGAAAGAATAAGAGAAATTACAATACCGTTTAAGCACAAGGCTTGATTTTCCTATATCAAGCGTTTGGATCTCCTAACCAAGTTGTATGGCAATGTGATTATTGTGTATAGGAGATCCTAGTCTATAGGACACGAAATGGAAGCAATAGGAATGAATAACAAGTGGGGATTGCACTATTGCTCTAAACAGATTGCCAATGTAGTGTAAGCTCAAGGATTGCACAATTGAGTATATGAGTGTATCTTAGTGTCCTAAGGCTTTTCCTATTTATAGGAATGGCCTATGGATGCTTAAGGATGTTCTAGACAGCTTCTAGGGGGTTCTAAGTGCTTAACTAGCCGTTAAGTGTAAGTTAGTTGCTTTTGCAACGGCTAGTTACTTTTTCTGCAGTTGCTGTCAGAAACCATCTCGGTCGACAATTGGTCGACCGAGATACCTACTCGGTCGAAGTCTTGTCGACCGAGAGGCTCCCTGGATTAACGTTTATTTGCAACTGTTAACTAATGTGTCTAACGGCTAATTACAGAGATCGTCTCGGTCGAGTGAAGGTCTACCGAGACACCTCTCGGTCGAGGGCTTGTCGACCGACAGGCTTCTCTTGATCAAGTTATATGCAACTATGTCTAATGGCTACTTTGGTCAATCTCGGTCGAGAAGTTTGTCGACCGAGAGTGTCTCGGTCGAGGAGTTTGTCGACCGAGATTGACCCTGTTTCAAGGTTTCAATTTAGGCACTAATTATATGTGTGAGTGTGCATATTGTGATCCTATTGGAAGGGGATGACTTGTCTAACTTTGGTGTTTAGCTAGGGAAAATCTAACGCTTGATTTACATGCATTTCTAAGTACTTGTACATTATATTTTTGTACAAGTTTTACAACATTGATTACATTGCATGAAAATAAATAAATAAGCTCTTGGATTTTCCCTTGTTACTTTGTCATCCTGCACACTCAAGTAGCTCGTTAGATTAATAAGAATGAAATGTTTGTCATCATCGAAACAAGGGGATTTATCATAATGTCCAATTTATCCAACAATCTCCCCCTTTTTGAAGATGACAAACATTTCCTAAAATATGAAATAAGGAAATATAAAGCATGTGAGTTTCATACCTGAAGATTACCTTTTGTAGCCATTCTTGTTTTACAAGTGAGTGCTGGCCATCAAGATGAAACTCATTTATATTTATATTTTTGATTTTATATTCTTTCTCCCCCTTTGTCATTTCAAAAAGATATCCAGGTTAAACATATTATTTCTTCTCCCCCTTAATTTTATATTAAGCTCCCCCTTAAATAGATATCCTATTAGGAACATGGATTTATGTCTAATTTATCCACAATTTGTTTCTCAATCATTTGCAAAGGATGTTAAGCCTTGAAATGATATGAGATTCCCTTAAGCTTATGATGAATGTATATTTAATTCTCATCTATCAAGGGATGTTAAGCCCTAAATTAAATGAGAGTCCTTTTAATCTTAGAGTACATAAAAAAAATGTCTCCAACCAAAACAAGGGATGTTAAGCCCTGATTTGTTTAGAGAGTTCCTTTAAGAGCAAGATATATCATTTTGATGAAATTCTTTTTCATGCATATTTCTTTTAAGAATCTGAAGGTCATAACAAACTCCAAATGATGTTAACAATGTTTTTGTAAGCCTCATAATCAAATAATCAAATTTGTTTTTATAAGCTCCCCCTTAATCTTACGATTTAAGCAATTTAATGCTTCTAAGGTCACAAATGATTTTAAATTTTGATTTTGACCTTTATCAAGAGTATACTAAGATTAAGTACAATAGAATAATGTCCAAATAAGCATTTTGTCAAAGCTTATTTTAGGTCGCCCTTGACTACGACCATAGCGCCCCTTGGCTAAATTTCGTTTTAACCAAGAGGCAGAAATTACAGATTTCTAATTAAGCATTATCAATTTTGATGCGTGTGTAAATGAAACTAATCATGAAAGCACAATGAATATTTCAAATCTTTTAAAGATATCAATTGAAAACATTGTAATCTTTGCAAGCATTTCTAAGAGATTTATCTCCAATAAATTCTTTTGCTTGCCTATGTAATGATAGAACAATAAGTGCATATAATGATTAAACAGAAATTTCCTTTAACCTAAGCATAATTTTAGTTTTTGACTTAAGTTATTTAGAGAATCAACCAAATTTATCTCATATAATCTTTCAATAATGATGTCTATGATTTATACTTTATTGTACAGTCATTAATCACAAATAGATAACAATTTTGAACAATTTCAAACGAATTCAGTAATTTTACAGCTTTCTGAAACAGTGACATGCTCGGTCGACAATTACTCGACCGACATTGACTTCGGTCGACAACTGCTCGACCGACCATGTTTCTGGAAAATATTTAGAAATCAACTTCAAATGAAAGAGGTTATGCAAATTATAGCTCTATGATGTTGAGATAAGACATTATGATATCAGAAGTCAGTTTAGGTCAAATCTCAACTAATTTTGAAGCTTCTAAGTTTTAGGAATCCAAGCTAACTCATCTTTCTTTTTCTTGAAAGGGCATGAAAATGAATAATGTCCAAGACGCATACAATAATGACAGCTGATAGAATCAATTTCATTTCTAGGAATTGTGTTCTTAGGTACAAACATGATCTTAGTCTTGGATTCTTGGATTCTTTTGATTTTAATTCTCCTTGGATCATATCCTAATCCTCTTCTTCCATTATTACTAGAGGAAAGTTTTAGAATATTCTCAAGCTTGTTATTTCCTCTTAACTCATTTATATTTCTTTGCAACCTAGCAATATCTTTCTTTGCTTGATCTAAATTGGATACTAGGGCATTTCTTTCTTTAACAACCTTATCATAATCTAAATGTGAACATAAAATAGGTTGTTTCTGAAAATCATTCACTTGGTTTTGCAATTTTAACTTTTCTAAGGAAAGAAGATTACAATCAGCTTCCACCGATTTTAATTTAAGATCATACTCTTCATTTTCCTTTTTGAGATTTTCATTTTCAGATAGAAGAGCAAGAATTTTAGCATTTAAATATTTATTTGATTTCCTAAGTTTCTTCTTGCATTCAATGTATTTTTCATGAGTATCTTGAAGACTTGCAATTAAATCCTCTTTTGGTAGATCATAAAGACTTACCTCTTCTTCATCTTCATTTGTAGTAGCAATGAAACACTCTACGTCTTCTTTTCCACTATCGCTATCGTCACTTGAATCATCCCATGCAGCTCTATACGCTCTTTCTTTCTTTTTGTAGGATGATTTCTTCCCTTTCTTGAGTTTTGGACATTCTCCTTTCATATGTCCTTTCTTGCCACATTCAAAGCACCTGGAAGAAGAAGCACTGGAAGTTTTGTTAGTTTTAAAACTTTTATATTGCTTACCATTCACAATGAGAGTTTCTTCTTCACTATCATCTTCACTTGTGTCTTTGGTTGATGCTTTGAATGCAATATCCTTCTTTTTCCCATGTTGGCGTTCATGTTCTCTCCTTTCTTCCTCTTCTAGATCTGCCTCATGAGCTTCTAAGTTTCCGATAAGCTGCTCCATTTTGAGGCGAGTGAGGTCGTTTGCTTCAGCGATAGCTGTCACCTTTGGTTTGTACTTTGGAGGAAGAGATCGAAGGATTTTTGATACTTGATCTTCCTCAAGAACAGGTTTCCCTAAAGCACTCAAACCATTAACAATAGTAGAAAATTTTGAATACATTTCACTAATAGTTTCGTTTGGATCCATACGAAAATGTTCAAACTTGGTTTTAAGCAAGCTAACTTTAGAATTTTTAACTTGAACAGTACCCTCATATGTTATAGATAATCTATGCCAAATGTCATATGCGGTATTACAATTTGATACTCTATTAAATTCACTTACTGAAATGGAACAATATAAAATGCTTACTGCCTTTGCATTCATCTGGGCCATCTTTACCGTATTAGCATCCCATACTGCGAAATCTTCTTGTGGAAGTGTGTATGGTGTGGATACCATTCTCCAAAGATCCCAGTTGATTCCTTGGAAGTAGAATTGCATCCTTCTCTTCTAGTATTGATAGTTTGTCCCGTCGAATGCTGGAGGTCTAGCAACGAGCGTTCCTTCAATGTTGAGGTTGTTGAGCACTCCATCACCCATTTCTTCAAGACCGTGTTAAGGTTCCTTGAAGCCCTGCTCTGATACCAATTGAAAACTACCAGGGGGGGGTGAATAGAGTTTGATGGAGATTTTTTAAAGATAATTAAACCAAACAACCACAATAAAAATTGGACAAGGAGACAGAAGGGTTTAGAGTGGTTCCTAGCCTTAGAAAATACTAAGGTAGTCAGTCCACTACCCGGTTGCTTACCCAACCGGGATTTGGAAAGAAATGAATTTTATTACCTCGCAAGGACTTTACATAAAATTACAATTTCTCTCCCTAAACCCTTCAAGAAGCCTTCACCTAGAAGTAATCGCCCAACTCAAAGCAGCCTTCCCTTGAAGTAGATGCACCAACTCCCGTTGCACCAGCCTTCTGAAGTAGCTTCCCGTGCGATAGCCTTCTTGAAGTAGCTTGAAGTCCCCTTCTCCTCCGAGAAGTCAACCCTCTCCAATCCGCAGCCTCCAACCCTAGGAGTAGCAAGGAGAGTACAAGAAATAAATAGGAACAAGAAAGAATAAGAGAAATTACAATACCGTTTAAGCACAAGGCTTGATTTTCCTATATCAAGCGTTTGGATCTCCTAACCAAGGTGTATGGCAATGTGATTATTGTGTATAGGAGATCCTAGTCTATAGGACACGAAATGGAAGCAATAGGAATGAATAACAAGTGGGGATTGCACTATTGCTCTAAACAGATTGCCAATGTAGTGTAAGCTCAAGGATTGCACAATTGAGTATATGAGTGTATCTTAGTGTCCTAAGGCTTGTCCTATTTATAGGAATGGCCTATGGATGCTTAAGGACGTTCTAGACAGCTTCTAGGGGGTTCTAAGTGCTTAACTAGCCGTTAAGTGTAAGTTAGTTGCTTTTGCAACGGCTAGTTACTTTTTCTGCAGTTGCTGTTAGAAACCATCTCGGTCGACAATTGGTCGACCGAGATACCTACTCGGTCGAAGTCTTGTCGACCGAGAGGCTCCCTGGATTAACGTTTATTTGCAACTGTTAACTAATGTGTCTAACGGCTAATTACAGAGATCGTCTCGGTCGAGTGAAGGTCGATCGAGACACCTCTCGGTCGAGGGCTTGTCGACCGACAGGCTTCTCTTGATCAAGTTATATGCAACTATGTCTAATGGCTACTTTGGTCAATCTCGGTCGAGAAGTTTTTCGACCGAGAGTGTCTCGGTCGAGGAGTTTTTCGACCGAGATTGACCCTGTTTCAAGGTTTCAATTTAGGCACTAATTATATGTGTGAGTGTGCATATTGTGATCCTATTGGAAGGGGATGACTTGTCTAACTTTGGTGTTTAGCTAGGGAAAATCTAACGCTTGATTTACATGCATTTCTAAGTACTTGTACATTATATTTTTGTACAAGTTTTACAACATTGATTACATTTCATGAAAATAAATAAATAAGCTCTTGGATTTTCCCTTGTTACTTTGTCATCCTGCACACTCAAGTAGCTCGTTAGATTAATAAGAATGAAATGTTTGTCATCATCGAAACAAGGGGATTTATCATAATGTCCAATTTATCCAACAATCTCCCCCTTTTTGAAGATGACAAACATTTCCTAAAATATGAAATAAGGAAATATAAAGCATGTGAGTTTCATACCTGAAGATTACCTTTTGTAGCCATTCTTGTTTTACAAGTGAGTGCTGGCCATCAAGATGAAACTCATTTATATTTATATTTTTGATTTTATATTCTTTCTCCCCCTTTGTCATTTCAAAAAGATATCCAGGTTAAACATATTATTTCTTCTCCCCCTTAATTTTATATTAAGCTCCCCCTTAAATAGATATCCTATTAGGAACATGGATTTATGTCTAATTTATCCACAATTTGTTTCTCAATCATTTGCAAAGGATGTTAAGCCTTGAAATGATATGAGATTCCCTTAAGCTTATGATGAATGTATATTTAATTCTCATCTATCAAGGGATGTTAAGCCCTAAATTAAATGAGAGTCCTTTTAATCTTAGAGTACATAAAAAAATGTCTCCAACCAAAACAAGGGATGTTAAGCCCTGATTTGTTTAGAGAGTTCCTTTAAGAGCAAGATATATCATTTTGATGAAATTCTTTTTCATGCAAATTTCTTTTAAGAATCCGAAGGTCATAACAAACTCCAAATGATGTTAACAATGTTTTTGTAAGCTTCATAATCAAATAATCAAATTTGTTTTTATAAGCTCCCCCTTAATCTTACGATTTAAGCAATTTAATGCTTCTAAGGTCACAAATGATTTTAAATTTTGATTTTGACCTTTATCAAGAGTATACTAAGATTAAGTACAATAGAATAATGTCCAAATAAGCATTTTGTCAAAGCTTATTTTAGGTCGCCCTTGACTACGACCATAGCGCCCCTTGGCTAAATTTCGTTTTAACCAAGAGGCAGAAATTACAGATTTCTAATTAAGCATTATCAATTTTGATGTGTGTGTAAATGAAACTAATCATGAAAGCACAATGAATATTTCAAATCTTTTAAAGATATCAATTGAAAACATTGTAATCTTTGCAAGCATTTCTAAGAGATATATCACCAATAAATTCTTTTGCTTGCCTATGTAATGATAGAACAATAAATGCATATAATGATTAAACAGAAATTTCCTTTAACCTAAGCATAATTTTAGTTTTTGACTTAAGTTATTTAGAGAATCAACCAAATTTATCTCATATAATCTTTCAATAATGATGTCTATGATTTATACTTTATTGTACAGTCATTAATCACAAATAGATAACAATTTTGAACAATTTCAAACGAATTCAGTAATTTTACAGCTTTCTGAAACAGTGACATGCTCGGTCGACAATTACTCGACCGACATTGACTTCGGTCGACAACTGCTCGACCGACCATGTTTCTGGAAAATATTCAGAAATCAACTTCAAATGAAAGAGGTTATGCAAATTATAGCTCTATGATGTTGAGATAAGACATTATGATATCAGAAGTCAGTTTAGGTCAAATCTCAACTAATTTTGAAGCTTCTAAGTTTTAGGAATCCAAGCTAACTCATCTTTCTTTTTCTTGAAAGGGCATGAAAATGAATAATGTCCAAGACGCATACAATAATGACAGCTGATAGAATCAATTTCATTTCTAGGAATTGTGTTCTTAGGTACAAACATGATCTTAGTCTTGGATGCTTGGATTCTTTTGATTTTAATTCTCCTTGGATCATATCCTAATCCTCTTCTTCCATTATTACTAGAGGAAAGTTTTAGAATATTCTCAAGCTTGTTATTTCCTCTTAACTCATTTATATTTCTTTGCAACCTAGCAATATCTTTCTTTGCTTGATCTAAATTGGATACTAGGGCATTTCTTTCTTTAACAACCTTATCATAATCTAAATGTGAACATAAAATAGGTTGTTTCTGAAAATCATTCACTTGGTTTTGCAATTTTAACTTTTCTAAGGAAAGAAGATTACAATCAGCTTCCACCGATTTTAATTTAAGATCATACTCTTCATTTTCCTTTTTGAGATTTTCATTTTCAGATAGAAGAGCAAGAATTTTAGCATTTAAATCTTTATTTGATTTCCTAAGTTTCTTCTTGCATTCAATGTATTTTTCATGAGTATCTTGAAGACTTGCAATTAAATCCTCTTTTGGTAGATCATAAAGACTTACCTCTTCTTCATCTTCATTTGTAGTAGCAATGAAACACTCTACGTCTTCTTTTCCACTATCGCTATCGTCACTTGAATCATCCCATGCAGCTCTATACGCTCTTTCTTTCTTTTTGTAGGATGATTTCTTCCCTTTCTTGAGTTTTGGACATTCTCCTTTCATATGTCCTTTCTTGCCACATTCAAAGCACCTGGAAGAAGAAGCACTGGAAGTTTTAAAACTTTTATATTGCTTACCATTCACAATGAGATTTTCTTCTTCACTATCATCTTCACTTGTGTCTTTGGTTGATGCTTTGAATGCAATATCCTTCTTTTTCCCATGTTGGCGTTCATGTTCTCTCCTTTCTTCCTCTTCTAGATCTGCCTCATGAGCTTCTAAGTTTCCGATAAGCTGCTCCATTTTGAGGCGAGTGAGGTCGTTTACTTCTGCGATAGCTGTCACCTTTGGTTTGTACTTTGGAGGAAGAGATCGAAGGATTTTTGATACTTGATCTTCCTCAAGAACAGGTTTCCCTAAAGCACTCAAACCATTAACAATAGTAGAAAATTTTGAATACATTTCACTAATAGTTTCGTTTGGATCCATACGAAAATGTTCAAACTTGGTTTTAAGCAAGCTAACTTTAGAATTTTTAACTTGAACAGTACCCTCATATGTTATAGATAATCTATGCCAAATGTCATATGCGGTATCACAATTTGATACTCTATTAAATTCACTTACTGAAATGGAACAATATAAAATGCTTACTGCCTTTGCATTCATCTGGGCCATCTTTACCGTATTAGCATCCCATACTGCGAAATCTTCTTGTGGAAGTGTGTATGGTGTGGATACCATTCTCCAAAGATCCCAGTTGATTCCTTGGAAGTAGAATTGCATCCTTCTCTTCCAGTATTGATAGTTTGTCCCGTCGAATGCTGGAGGTCTAGCAACGAGCGTTCCTTCAATGTTGAGGTTGTTGAGCACTCCATCACCCATTTCTTCAAGACCGTGTTAAGGTTCCTTGAAGCCCTGCTCTGATACCAATTGAAAACTGCCAGAGGGGGGGTGAATAGAGTTTTATGGAGATTTTTTAAAGATAATTAAACCAAACAACCACAATAAAAATTGGACAAGGAGACACAAGGGTTTAGAGTGGTTCCTAGCCTTAGCAAATACTAAGGTAGTCAGTCCACTACCCGGTTGCTTACCCAACCGGGATTTGGAAAGAAATGAATTTTATTACCTCGCAAGGACTTTACATAAAATTACAATTTCTCTCCCTAAACCCTTCAAGCAGCCTTCACCTAGAAGTAATCGCCCAACTCAAAGCAGCCTTCCCTTGAAGTAGATGCACCAACTCCCATTGCACCAGCCTTCTGAAGTAGCTTCCCGTGCGATAGCCTTCTTGAAGTAGCTTGAAGTCCCCTTCTCCTCCGAGAAGTCAACCCTCTCCAATCCACAGCCTCCAACCCTAGGAGTAGCAAGGAGAGTACAAGAAATAAATAGGAACAAGAAAGAATAAGAGAAATTACAATACCGTTTAAGCACAAGGCTTGATTTTCCTATATCAAGCGTTTGGATCTCCTAACCAAGGTGTATGGCAATGTGATTATTGTGTATAGGAGATCCTAGTATATAGGACACGAAATGGAAGCAATAGGAATGAATAACAAGTGGGGATTGCACTATTGCTCTAAACAGATTGCCAATGTAGTGTAAGCTCAAGGATTGCACAATTGAGTATATGAGTGTATCTTAGTGTCCTAAGGCTTGTCCTATTTATAGGAATGGCCTATGGATGCTTAAGGACGTTCTAGACAGCTTCTAGGGGGTTCTAAGTGCTTAACTAGCCGTTAAGTGTAAGTTAGTTGCTTTTGCAATGGCTAGTTACTTTTTCTGCAGTTGCTGTCAGAAACCATCTCGGTCGACAATTGGTCGACCGAGATACCTACTCGGTCGAAGTCTTGTCGACCGAGAGGCTCCTTGGATTAACGTTTATTTGCAACTGTTAACTAATGTGTCTAACGGCTAATTACAGAGATCGTCTCGGTCGAGTGAAGGTCGACCGAGACACCTCTCGGTCGAGGGCTTGTCGACCGACAGGCTTCTCTTGATCAAGTTATATGCAACTATGTCTAATGGCTACTTTGGTCAATCTCGGTCGAGAAGTTTGTCGACCGAGAGTGTCTCGGTCGAGGAGTTTTTCGACCGAGATTGACCCTGTTTCAAGGTTTCAATTTAGGCACTAATTATATGTGTGAGTGTGCATATTGTGATCCTATTGGAAGGGGATGACTTGTCTAACTTTGGTGTTTAGCTAGGGAAAATCTAACGCTTGATTTACATGCATTTCTAAGTACTTGTACATTATATTTTTGTACAAGTTTTACAACATTGATTACATTGCATGAAAATAAATAAATAAGCTCTTGGATTTTCCCTTGTTACTTTGTCATCCTGCACACTCAAGTAGCTTGTTAGATTAATAAGAATGAAATGTTTGTCATCATCGAAACAAGGGGATTTATCATAATGTCCAATTTATCCAACATATTTTGATACTAAAATCACCCCTATGTTACAACCCCATTTTAGCTTTCTCAATGAAAATTCATGATAATGTTGATTCTCTGGATAATGATAGAATTCATTCTATTTTCTTATTTTCTCACACTTATCGACATTTCTCCATAATTTCCCACAATTGTCTTTTTTCACATTCATCCATAATTTTTCACATTTTCCACCCATCTAAACCACCAACTTCACCCATATACCATTCATTGAGGATATGATGTAAAGAAATTTGCTTACTTGGACTTGAGGTCAATTTACCCTTTCATTAAGCTTTTTATAAGCCCTTTCTCAATAATTTTCCAATTGAATTCTCCATTAATAAAAAATTTAATCACAATCTCAACTGCTTTAAATCATAGGGTTCCTCCATACAAAAAAGATTGAAAATCCTTTTTTTGGCTCAGGCCTCTGCGTATGCGTCTCTTTAAATAAATTATAAAACTGATTGTAACTATGATTTTTAAAATCAATGTTATTATAAAATAGTGAGAAAACATAGAATACATAAATCCCATTTAAATTGCATAGTTATTAATGAACTTTCCTAAAATTCATCACTTGTTATGTATGTGAAAAAAAGACTGAAGAAGGGAGAGGATGGCACCCCCTTTTTTCTTTTCTTGTCCTAATTTTTTCTATCTTTATTTAATTCAATTCCATAAGATGGAACCCTCCTCATTTCTTTTCTTCTCCTTACTTTCTCTATCCTCATTCAATTTCATGAAAAAAATGATTATAGAAGGGAAACAATTTCCTCCTCTTTTCTTCTCATGTCCTTACTTTTTCTATCCCTATTTGATTCATTTCCATGAGTGAATATGGATTGGAAAAGGATAGAAAATGGCACCCCTTCTTATTTTCTCCTCCTTATTTTCTCTATGCTCATTTAATTAAAATATAATGATAAAAAGGACTAGAGAAGTGAGAGGGTTTCCTCCCTTTTCTTCTCTTTTCTTATTTTCTCTATCCTCAACGTAATTCATTTTCAGTTGGGAAAAAGAAAAGAAAAGGAGAGGGAATTAATTATGTCAACAAGTTTACTTCCCTAATCTTTTTCTCTCCTTTCTCTCTCTTTCAAAATCCATAAAATGAACTCCATATACAAATTCAATCTCATAACCAAACTATCTATATCCCAAAACATTCATGAACCACATGATCCACCAGGTGTGTCACGTGGCAGAATCCTCAAACCTATAGACTTGATGCTCAAGTGTCGAATGTCATCTCTCTAGAACTTTCTCTGTAGGATACTAGGAGAAGCTATCTAGTTTTTTTTCCATAGCACAAAAAATTGACCCCTAGGTATAAATATCCTTCCATATTTATCATACTATAGGCCCCTTTCATCTCTCTTGAAGTCAGAGAGCGAACTATCTTTCCCTTTTATTTTCTATTATGTGTGAGTGGAGGATCCTTCCTCTATCACCAAATACCATGTTAATATCAGTAGGATGCTAAATGATAGTTAATGTTTTCTCTATTATATTCATTATTATTGATTTATGTACATCATATTCAAAGATCTAGATCTTACCAAACAAAATCTCTCTCGCTCTATCTCTCTCTTCCTATGCATCGGTCCCAACAACCAGGGATTGATCTCCATTGTGGGGGATCTTGAGGCAATTACGACCACAACACACCTAAAAAATAGGACCTTTAGGGCAATGGTGGGACATCCATGAATGCATTTATTTTAGTCACTTTTCACATACTATTTTCTGAGCATTAACTACATATAAATTCAATTTGAGATATGTTTATGCATTTTTTCTATCACTAGTCTGTGACTCATTGTTTCATCAAGCATTAAGTATTTTTATCAAACTTTTCTAAATTTTCATGTATAATTTGGACTTATATTATTTTTCCCTTGTAGCAGGTAAATTTAGAATGTATATGACATCTCTATGCTACTGACATGTAAGTTAGTGTTACCAGCACAACATGAATATTCAATAGAAAATTCGAGAAATCACAGTGCTACTGAGGGAATGCTCAGTGCTACCAAGGATGGCGTTGATGCTACTAAAACTAGGAGTCGACATTACCGACATGAGATCCAAAGAGCATCACAAGCCAAGTTTAATTATCTAAGTGTCACTAACTCGCATGTCAGCGGTACCAACTTCAACATGTAGAGCGCAATAAAAGGTAATTTGGAGCTATAAACTCACAAGTCGATAGTACTAACACTATTTGTGGGTTACAAATTAGTTAGCAACTTGGTGCCACCGACACCCTGTTGGGTGTAAACACTACACAATCAATTCAGATCTAAGATTAAGTCAGTTCCAAGGGTTGTGACTTAATGACATCTAAAGCCCCACTTATGATCTAAGGGGAGTGTGGCCAAAATAGGATATCACCTTTTGTCATTCTACAACAGAGCATAGAGATGAGTGAGGAGGAGGCAAAGGAGATAGCCATGCATGGATGCTCTGGGAACTTCTGGAGGGTAGATTTAAAGCCAGAACATTGCAGATCAATGTGTTCGCTAAAGGAGATTGTCGGGACGACTTCTCTAGGGGTTTTCACATTGGTTTTCTAATGTTTACTCTATTTTCTCCCTCTTCCTCTCTATGTATTATGATATCAATCATGGTGGGATAAACCCAATATTCCATAGGACCTGAGAGTAGCACGATATTGCTTTGCATTTTAATTATATGAATTTATAATCAATAGCCTGCATTTTGGATGTGAATTTATGATCTCTTATCAATTTTTTTATGTTTGATCACTATAATCAATGTAATACACTTCTAATTGCTTTGGAAGATTAGATAAATCATAGATCCACACCACCTATGTCACTCTTCAAGAGAGGGTTCATAGTTGTGAAAGAACACCCTAGAGATTTTGATAATGCACCGAACTAAATTCTAAACTGCAACAGGAGTGAGATTTGTTTTTGTTAAGTAGTGTACTACGGTTTAGGAGTAGGTAATACTTGCTACATGTATTTATTATAGAGTTAATTGTGAATAATTACTAATGAAATGGAATTTGAATACAATGCATGCCGTGGTAAAACCATAATCCCGAGGAATCCATCCATTATTGATCACAATCATTTTTAGTTTAGATTTATTCATTTGCTCTTGGTTATAAAACAACAAATCAACCATTTATACGCCTAGCTAATTAGAATTTAGTAAGTTGTAGTCTTTAGTGAACACATAGGCATGTATTACTCGACACATGCACTTGTGTTTTACATGCATAGTTTCAGTGTGTCAACCATCTCCATCCCCGAATATTGTTCTACAAAAAAACACTTTTTATTTTCTAATGTTTTCTTTAATATAAACATTTATCACTGTCATTTATAATTAGAAATTCCTAAAAAAAGATGCAATATGTTATCATGTGAGATGGAGGAGATATCATCTTCCTGACTCAAAATAGGGTCACCTAATCCAATCTCTGAAATCATATATACATGACTCAAAATTGGTTCACCTAATCCAATCTCTGAAATCATATATACCTTTCTTATCTGCCTTTAGTGGAGTCAAATGTTTTATCATTGATTTTACCACCCACCTCATTTTTTTGGATCTATGGGTGCTAGAGGGGTGACTAGAGCTAGAACCACTTAAATAAAATCCAATAGACCTTCAAGATTGTTGATAAGATTATATTGTAAGTATAAAAGCAAGGAAGAGATATGATGAACAAACACCAAAGAAGGCAAAAATTTATTATGTTCTAACCAACCAAACAAGTAGATGTACATCCACTACATAGAGGGATCAATCTCTATGATTTCAACCTTAATTTACTCTTTATATTCCAAAATAGGAGTTACAACAATAGATCATGTTTTTCTAGATGAAGTATTAAACTAGGATTCCTTTTTTAATCAAGGAGATAACAACTATTACAAGGGCTTACCCATCTACCTACCAAGAGTCTCCAGCCTTAAACAAGGCCTTAAACACTCTTGTAGAAGATCTTCAGTCTTGAATCCACCATTTTATTTTGTCAAGGAAGTAAATCTTTAAATCATCACTTTGCTAAAGAGAGATTGGGAAGAAGAGTTGAGAGCTCTAATAGATGTATAATGGAGTATCTCTCTTAAAAATCCTATCTCATTCAATTAGATGTAGAGAAGTAGTAAAGCTTTAGGGACTTAGAGCCTCTTAGAGTTGCAAACACTCAACTATAGAAAGGAGCATAGAGATAAACGTGGAATGAAGTTTAAGGGTCCCTTTTTTATAGTTGAGGTTGCCTACTTTCTAGTAGAGACACTTAGATTGAATTTTAACCATCTTTGGGGGTTCCAACAATCTCTATACTAGATTGTACTCCTTGTTCTTTTCAACTGCTCAAGTTCTTCTTTCATAGCTAGGATCCACTCATGATCCTCAAGAGCTTCTTTGACATTCTTAGGATCAGGTTCTGAGATGAAGACATTGTTGGATTGTTCTTTTTTGAATGCAACATGCGTCTTCACTCTTTCAAAGTGGTTACCTATAATGAGCTCGTTTGGATGATCATTTTTCATGGGAAGTAGGACCCTTCTTTTCATTTTCTTGTGAGCATTCTACTTCAACCACCTCTTTACCTTTGTTGTTGATGTCTATATCTACTGATATAGGACTTACATAATCTATAACAAAATCATAAACAACATTCTTTGGGTTATTCTTCTACTTTAGACAGTTCAATGTTAAAAAATTTATATGCTCTACTAGTAGTGATATAGCCATGAAAGAAAGCTTTATAAGATTTAGTATCAAACTTGTCAAGAGTGTTTTTGCATTTAAAGCAAAAAATGGACAACCAAAAAGATGAAATAAGTCAATTGTGGGGTTTCTACCACACTTTAAATCATAGGGGGTTTTCTTAAATAAAGGATGTGTAAAATCACGATTTTGCATAAGACAAGCAATGTTGATGGCTTCTGCCTGAAACTTCTTAGTAGTGTCATACTCCAAGACATTATCCTATCCATCTCTTGCTAGGACCAATTCTTCTTCTCTGCAACCCCATTTTGATAAGGTGTATGGGGGAAATATTGTGCATGTAACTGGATTCTTCTTTTTTTTTCAAATAAGTTATTTTCAAACTCTCCCCCATGGTCACTACATATAAGACAATCTGAAAAGAAGCATTTTAAATTTGTTTACAAAATTTAGAAAAACATCAAGAGTATCACTCTTTGCAACCAAAAACAAAGTTCACGTACGACGAAAAAAATCATCAACAATCAGTGAGCAATATTTGCTACCAGGAAGCGTTTGAGTTCTTAAGGTCTGAATAGATCAATGTGAAGAAGCTTAAAATCATTTTTGGTGATAAGTACTCCTTTGGATTTAAAGTAGGGCTTGGTTTTCTTCCCTTGTGTACAAGGTTGACATTCCTCATCCTTCTCAAAATCCAATTTTAGAAGTCCTTTAACCAATTAATTATTGCTCAAAAATTTAAATTGATGCATATTTACAGGACCAAGCCTAGGGTGCCACAAAGATATATAATTATTATCCGCAACAAGGCATTTACCAATTATAGGCTTATAAGAGATAAGAAGGGTAGTACACATATTATCAATTCTAATTCCTTTATATGTGAAATTTTATGCGGGGGCGATCTAGAAGCAAGCGTTCTAGTGAAGTAAAGAGAACAAGATAATCATTATCGTAATGTTGTCTAACACTAGTTAGATTGTGATGTAGTCCATCCATAAGAAGTACATTCTTTATGCATAGTAGATCACCCACATCACCCTCACCTATCATTTTACCTTTCTTGTTATCCCCAAAAGTCATCGAACCTCCTTTCATCTTGTAAAAGTATTGAAATGGCTCTTCTCACTGATCATGTTCTTAGAGAAACCACTATCAACAAAATATTTTTTCTTTTGTTCCCGGTTCAGACTTTGGGATCTGGGATTAATTGGGGATGGATTTCATTTTTGGGTTGGTCCCCTTCTTGTAAGGACAAAAAGCAGAACAACAATCATCACTCCTACAATGATCACATACCATATTTGTCTTAGATCCAGAATACTCTCCATGGTATATTGGAGGTCCCTTGCTATTTTCTTTATCTTGACCTTGCCCTTTTAGCCTCCCTCATGTCTAAAACCACTACTACCCACTTGTCAAGTTAAGTTCTCTAGGACTTCACTGAGGGACTTCTTGCATTTGAGGATTTTTTGCAAGGAATCTTAGAGCATGTGATTTTCAACACTGAGAGTAATAACTGTATAAGAATGACTAGCAAGGTCATCTTGAGCATGTAAGAGATTGGTCTCTAACCAGAGGGATTTAGTTAGATAAGAATCTATTTCAAAAGTAATACTAGCTACTTGTTTTTTAGGCAAAATAGGTCTAGATTCTATATCATTTACTTTGGCAAGAAGTCTATAATTTCAATCCTAAGAAAACAAGTTCATCAATATAGTTTAATTTTCATCTTTGTTAGGGAGTTTTGAACTTGTGACCTCTGGGTCATACAACATCAACTTTACCACTTGGTTAGCTTGATTTTCTTAGTATAAACACCATTTTTAGTTTCTACACCATTATATTGAGGTTCAAAATCCAGAAATCGCTCTTTCTAAGAATCAATGCTACATTTCAAAGTATTTTCATTTTGTTCATGATCTTCTATTCTAGTATACTAGTAATCAATAAATTTTCCTAATCTCTTCTTTTTGAACATGCATTTTGAGTAAAAGGATTGGGAAGCATGAATCAAAATCAAATTAATAAGAGCATCTTTGGAAAGTTTACTCAGATTTACCTTACCCACCTCATCCACTTCCTCACTTGTGCTAGCCATGATACCATGCGACACTCATCTTCATTTGAGCTCGAATCACTTGCAAAATACTTTTCCCAAGTGATATGGGATGCAACTTTGCCTTTATTTCTTTCTTGTCCTTCTTGAAACTACCCTCCTTGTGATAATCCTCATTCCTATGGATGCTCTTGTGGTGATGCTTCTTGGCTTTTGGCCATTCCTCTTGTAGTACCCCTTTTGTCCACACTAACAACACCAAGGAGTAGAAGAGGAGGAGTGTTTACCATTGAAGTGCTTTCACTTAGAGTAGTGATCTTCAAGATCATTTTGGGAGCCATATTCAGTTAGGAGGGAGTATATTGTCTCATGACTTATTGTACAATGGCTTCAACTTGAGCTTTGAACACAACCTCTTTCTTTTTTAATCATTTTTTTCTTCCTCTTCGAGTTAATCCTTATATCATAAGCTTGCAGATTTCTTATGATGTCCTCCATAGGGACAATGGAGAGGGTTTTATTTCCTCTATGGCTATAACTTTCTTGTCCCAACATCAAGGAGGAAAATAGAGATGATTTTGTCTTGATCCATGACATAAGACAACGATAATATCCTATTCATAAGGGTTGTGAGACAAGCATACATTTCAGACACACTTTCTTTTATTCCCATATTAAAGGCTTCAAAGATCTTGGCGAGCATGTAGACTTTACTTTCTTTGACTTGCAATGTACCTTCATAGGTGATGTAAACATTTTCCAAAATCTCACATTCCTTGTCCCAGAAAGAGGCATGGTTTGGGTTAGAGTGGAATAGAGAATGCTAATAGACCTATCATTTAATTGAGCCTTATTCATGCTTGCATCATCCCAAGTGCTCGTCTCACCAACCAGAGAGATGTAGGAAAGACCAACTATTTTCTACATGTCGAAGCTCATGCCTTAGATGTAGAATTACATCCTCCTTTTCTAGTAGAGGAAATTTGTAGCATCAAAGATAGGTCGATGAATGGAGAAGCCACCCTCAATGTTGAGAGAACCAAGTAGATTTTCCCCATCTTCTCTTACTCGTGGCAGTATTATGCTAGACAAAAAAACTTTACACTGATACCACTTGATGGATATATGGGCTCTAGAGGGGTGTGAATAGAGCTAAAACCACTTAAACAAAGTCCACTAGACCTTCAAGATATTTTCTAAGATAATATTGCAAGTATTAAATTCAAGGAAGAGAGATATTTAGCATACACCAAAATGATAATATTTATAGCGGTTCCAACCTCCAAACTATAAAATGTACACCCACTACATAGAGGGGTCAACCTCTAGGATTTTCAACCTTGTTTCACTCTTTATATTCCATAACAAGAGTTCCAACAATAGGCCACCCTTTTATAAATCAAGGGCTAAACTAGCATTCCTTTTTTAATCAAGGAACCAATAACCATTACAAGAGCTTACCCATCTACCTACTAAGAGTATTCTGTTGGGTTTTATGGGAGGCAGAGAAGGCAGCGGAAACAAAAAAATTTCTCCCCAAAACCCGGAACAAGGAAATGCGTCAACATCTATATAATAGGAAAGGATGGTTTGTGGAATCATACCTTGTTCCGAGGCTTGCTCGGTGACAATACCTCGCGCCTTGCACGGTCTTCAAATCCGATCTTCGACGGTGTCTGTGCAGCTCCTGGTCACACCAGGACTGACGACTCCTCCTCTCACCGGACTTTCGGATGACAGTTGTCCTCCTGAGCAGTAGAAACCTCCCGCCTCTGAAGTAGTCCACACGGACCACCAGGAACTCCACACTCCTTGTCCCATAAGGAAGTGGAAGGAGTCACACCCTCCTGTTGACGTACTAGTTGCCAACACACTCTCCTGCCTCCAGTTGCAACTGCAGTTGTCTTTCCCTTGCTGCACCTCCCTTTACAGGTAGCACTTTCTCGGGCTCTCTCTCGGTTACCAAAACCAGAGAGAAGGACAACTTTGCAGAGCAACTGGTTGCACTGAGTTGTACTTTGAGAAACCCCCAATACCCCTATATATGTAGGAGGGTCATGGGATAGGGTTCTCTATCCCGGGCAATGCGGGACTAAAAGTAGGAGTAGAAGGGTTCAATATTTTCCACAAAAATCAACCAACTCGAAACCTGAACCGGTCATCTGGACCCTCCAGTCGATCGGTTGGACACTCCAGCCGATCGTTTGGATCCTTGAGCCGATCGGTTGGACACTCCAGTCGATCGGTTTGTGATCCTGGTTCAACTCAAATTGACTTTCCTTCTTTTGTTTCTAATTGGTATCGAATACCAATCCTATTCCCAATCAAATTGGGCAAGTGAAACGAAAGGAAAATTCTCACCGACCTGACTTTCCCAACTTGCTCGGTTGTACCAGTTGAACCGATCTATTCAACACTTGAACCACTCATTTCACTCTGTACATGAGTCGATCGGTTCAACACTTGAGCTGACCGGTTCAGCAACCTCAGTCGACCGGTTCAACACTTGAACCAATCGGTTGGGAGTGCAGGTTGTGTAGAATCAGTCAATTGCGATTTCAATCAATTTGATACTCCAATCAATGTGTCCAACACCTTGAACATTATGATATTGATCTATCGATTAATTGAGTGTTCAATTGAACTACTAAACTCCTTTAGTAATCAATCTAAACATTTCTTGTGGACAAAACTCCTCTTCCAGGTTAAATCCTATGTGTGTGACCCTGCAGGTCCATTTCACGTTGACAATGAAAGTCCATAACGCTTATGACTTCACAAGCAAAGAGCGGTGCCTAGTCACACATCAGTGCTACCCAAGTGAAAGTAGAAAGTTGGAGAACAACTTTCAATCCTACAATCCGTGAATGGTGTTACAGTGATTATATAATTCCTTTGTCACTGATATCCCAAATGAACTCGAGGCATGGAACAGTCATCCTGTCAACGTTCATTCACTTTCTTGATCTTAGAGTAGACTGGAAGAGATATGTATGCCATCAATATCACATACTAATTCACACATGCATGCACGCCTTTCTCAATCCTACTCATCAAGTGGCCATGGATATCAAACTCCCTTAGGAGGGACAAATCCCATATCTATCAGTCACCCCTCAAAAGCCCCATGTTTCAAAGCCACCCAATCATCGCCTTTATAACAACCCATGTTTCAGGACTGCGTTTGATGATGTCAAAGTGTGCCCAACGACATGTGTTGACTGTAGTGATTTCAGGTCAAAGAATCACACTCACCACCATCACTGTGAGTACTGACTATGACTACCATGTCATGGTTCCATGTGTCAAACTCACGTCGGGTCTGTTCGGTACATTTGTTCTCTAACAAGTACCTATGTGTTTGGTTTGATATCTCTATATCATGACTAATGATATTCTGTCATCAACCAACACCAAAATCTAGTCTTGTGTGTCATTTTTTTCTATCTACCTTCCACAATGACATCCGACTAGGGACATAACAAGAATGTACAAACTCTTAGCATCCGTATGATCTCATCATTCAGGTCATGAACCTGAAGGCATACGTCATTGAGTACTGTCATTCTCTAGACATTCAATCTGTTCTATCACTATCTCTTATATTGAACCAGAAAGAATTGGAAGCTTGCCTTTGATGTTTATCAAATCAATCTTAATGTATGTTACGACCCCACCTCCCGATAACCCCCAATTAAGGGAGACCGAGAGGTCGAAGCCGTACCTATGACTTTCGGATCAAAGGTTCGGCAATTAACCAAGAATAATTATCAAATTTTAACATACTAAACTAAAAAGCTGTAAGAAAATAAACTTTGCATACCTTTTAAAATTTTGGATTTCTAACTTCTATCCACTTAATGATTCTACTCTAACTAATCCTCCTTGTATTTTTCTTCATGTATTTCACGATGTGACGATTTACTGTATGTCCTTTTAGCTTGTACCTAAAATGCCGACAAACAAAACGTCGGTCAGCCGAAGCTGGTATGTGGGGGAAACAATAATCTTGCAACTATGATAACCATGTAATCATTCAATTAATCATTAATCAATCAAGATTACATTTTAAATATAACATCCGCGATCCATGAGTACCCTATCCTATGTACTATCCCTGCAGTGGACCTGGATCCTACCTTCCTTATGGTAGATCCCCATTAAACCCCTCATGGTCTCACCTATAGGTGAACTAGTTTCTAGGGTTGAGTCACATGGCACTACTCGTAGGTAGCCCACTCCTTAACTCATGGCAGGCTAACGAGTCGCACGGCACTACACGTAGGTAGCCCAATTTCTGACTCTCGGTAACCTAGACCTTGCTCTAGGATTACCCCTTTTTAGCCTTTTCAAAGTGACAGAGGTGGACCCAGATCTAGCCAGTTATATACACTCATTTATAGTGATAATCATAGTCACTTTATAGTTGCATTAAATAAATAAACATCCAACAGTTTAGTTGCATTCAATGCGATTAAACATCCGGGAATCCATCGGAAAACTAACTCGGGTAGTCATAAGCGTAACCACATACCTGATTTGAAGAGTCATGCAGATTATTCAACATATACTTCATGTGTATACAATCAAGTCAATCAACAGATCCAAGCAAGTAATTCAATCATCACATAGTTCCTGAAATAAATATGTACTCTATTTATTATACACTTTATCAAGAATCTAATTTATTGACTTGGATTCACTTTCTAGGGTTTCTAATCTGCATTAAGTATTTATTAATACTCATTAGGGTTTCTTAGATCAAATTCTCAAACTTTACCTCTTTTAGGTTAACAAACCCTAATAGCACTCTTTTCCATTTATATAAACCCTAATTGCTCAAACTATTCATTTAATAGTCTTTTATACCCAAAATTGCCTTAGGATCATCATATCCCTATTTCTTTACAGATTTGAACAATTAAAATATTTAAAACTCATATTCACCTAAATTAGGGTTTTCAAGCTCGTTAATGCATATTCATGCGCAAAACCCTAAACTAAGCCAATTATATAAAAAGAGCATCTTTTTAGATCTTATTTTCATTTTTATGAACAATAGGCTTAAATTATCCATTGATCAATATTAAAACCATCTATCATCAAATCTAAGGATTTTTCATTAATTAAATCATAAAAGATGATAGCTTTATGTACTTTTCATATTTCAGTATATTTATGTACATAATCTTCAAATTAAACTAATTACGTACAAAAATCACCCTTTTCGATCTTAATGCACCTTTTTGCATTTAACAGGTTAATATCAACTCTTATGATCCATTAAACCCTATTAAACACCTTAATCATATCAAAATAGGGTTTCTTAATCTTTAATTAATCAAAGATGATAATCTACATTACTTTTCGAACTATGATCAGATTCAGGCTATGGAACTATTTTTAATGGATTCCTTGTGTTCTCCTGATCAAAATTCATATATAACTTGCCCTAATCAGAGTTACGAATCTTAAGATATGAATTTAGCAAAGATTTACCTTTTGGACCAATGGTAGATCGCCACGTCACCAACCCATGCAACGTTGGCACGGCTTGCCTTCTTTGGAACATAACGCAATTACTCTTTTACCCCTGGTTAAGTTGTTGCTTGTTCAGCCCGCAGAGGGGCAAAAACGTCCAGCGCATCTCTTCCTTTCTTCTTCCTCGGGCCAGCGGCTTGGCGCCGCCCTAGCCGCCGAGTTGCAGCCTTGCGCGGCCTCTCCTCCACATCCGAACCCTCTCCAACCTTCGGGGATAGGTCCCCGACCTCCGGTGCACTCTGGCGCACCCACAGGGCCGGAAGATGACTGATACAATGGCGCGAGCTGGTCGGAGAGGACCTGCGGTCCATCAGCCGTTTGCAGCCGTACTGCTGCAACGGTGAGTTGCTTAGAGCTTGGCAGCTCCGACTGGGTCTTGCTTTGGCTCCTCCCTGTGACCAGCTACCCCCGCAACCTCTCTTGGATTCCTCGTTGCTCCAGAAACATGAAGTACCTCGTGGTTAGGGTTTACGGGTGTAACCAAAGAAGAAGAAGATAGGGGAGTGAGAGGAAGACTTGGATTTTCTTCTTTGTACTCGACCAGGAGTCTACCCCTTTTATGGGGGAGGATATCCTTGCCCTAAGGCACCCATCTAAGAGGAAATAAGTCCTCTCTTATAAGAAAACCACCTTCCTTCATTATGTAGAAAACCTCTCTCTCTTCTTTGCTCTTTTAAAAACCTTGATTATTTAGATATTACGAAATTCGAAATCCCCTTTCCCTTATTGTCTTTATTCTTAGCTTTTAATCCATTAGCCACGAAATTTCTATTTCCTTTAATAGAAATTACTTTCTTTTTAACAATATCACAAATTCACTAATAATGTATCTCTTTATCTTTTTATTTTGCAAATTTGCTATTTTCTCTTTCCACTTTGCAATTATCTCGTTATTTTAGGTCCCTTGGACCTCAAGAAACACTCAAGGCACAGATTCCCACATTGGGGAACATTCGTTTGCCTTTATCTTCCTTTAAAAGTCAATTTCTCATATTATATTTATTTCTTATCAAAATATCTCCTTTTTGAGGATTTCCCTTTATTTTCCATATTGGCATCCGTTTTATCATTAGGAATCCTTAGGATACGAAATTCCGCAAAGGATAACTCAATTATCCATCTTTTCACTTAATTTCCACATTTCATCAATGTTTTCAATTTCTTTCTTCATAAAGAAATACTTAATTAATCTTTTCTTTTCTTATTACTTTATTTATGCAACTTTGTACTCCTTGGAGTCCAAGGAAACCAAGAGGCACGAAATCCTCTTTGGATTTGCCTTCTAGAGGTTTCCACATATTTCTTTTATCAATTATTCAATTATTCATTCACTAATTGAATTTTCTTTATTATTGCCATGTTATTGGGCCCAATAGCCAATAAAGCCCACAAATCAAACAACAAGGCTATTTTATACGAAAACCAATATTCTCAACCCATTATATGATTATTTGTTCAAACATCTTTAATATGAGAAATTATATTTCTCACCATTTGAACCCAAAAATTGGGGTTGTAACATCCTTCCCCTCTTATAGGAATTTTTCCCTCAAAATTCTATCAAGCAAACAAACGATTTAGGATAATACCTTTCCATGTCCATCATTGGCCCCTATGTGACTTTACCGTACTCATGGCGTATCCAAAGAACCTTTATCATCACATATTCTTTTCTCTGAGTTCTTTCATCCTGGTGTCTATAAACTACACAGGTGACTCAGGCCATGTCAGCCTCCCTTGGGGCTCACTCGGTTCATTGCTCAGCACATGGTCGGGGTACCTCACATAGTTCTCTAAATTGGACACATGGAAAATATCACACATTACTTTATCCTGAGGGGTAAGGTCAAAACCTAACCATCTCCACTCATCCATCTCTAATGGACCCATGTATCGGGGACTCAACTTTCTTGACTGCAGCTCAGAGGGGTCAGATTCTCTCATTATATTTTCCCACAGTGCACTGCATGTTAGTCTACTTTGCATCTGCTCACGACTCTTATCGTCTCTAGGCTCCTTTCAGCCATTGCATGATCAAAGTGACTTCATCTACACGCACTGTGGTCCCTTTTCTAACCATCATATGGTTCTTTCACCAACATCACCTTACTTAAGTGGTGACCGACACAACCTCCCTTACAGAGCTTCTTATAAAATCCGATACTGGCTATGGTGGTCATTGTCACATCTTTCGTAGGACAAGAACTGTCTTTAGACATCACCCTGTACGAGCACACATGCTCTCATCAGACCGTTTAGTCTGGATTATACCATCGCGTTCTTCATGTACCCACTTCCACCTTTTGGAAGGGAACCTTTAGGTCAAACTCAAAAACCTTTGAACTTGCTTCATAGTTGAACCATCTCTTTCATGGATAATTCACCAGATTTGTCCCTTGACAGAACTCTTTCTTTCTCATGTCATCTAGGTAAGGCGAACTACTATAACTCATATTGCATCTCGACTGTCATTGGTCCAGGGGAGACTTCAGCATCCATAGTGATGAACTCCCTTTCTCTCTCATGGACTCTTTATCCTCTATATCAATGCATTGGGTTACTGGTGTTCATCCTTTACCCTTGGCTTGCATGGCCATATACCACATGCAACTTTATCTTAAGCGTCCAAAAGTGCTATTGTCATTTTCCACGGTGTATGATGATCTTCCACCATGATTTCCTGTATGTCATGATTCTTTCAAGATCAAATCCTCTGAAACCCTAAACCACTTTAGTTGGGGTTTCATCACCTTCTCTTCCAAAGAAGTACACCTGAGGTTTTACCACCATCCTTTCATTGCATCCAGGACTAGACTGGCTAACCAAACAACCATAACTTTTCAATGTATCTTGTTACATCTGAGTGTTATCCCAACACCTCTCCTTTTCGAACTTAAGGTTAGCCAACCAACCCTTTCTAGCTTCTGGTCAAACAAGTCATATGTATTTCAACCAGAGCATCCATAACCACTTCACATCCTTAGGTATTTGGTAACATTACACTTCCACGTATTTCACTTATCATGCCACTTCAAACTATATTTTTATATTCATAAGAACACTCTCTGATTCCATCATCATGGTGATCAAACTCAATTCTTGTAAGTTCTACACAGTTCATGATAAGAACATCCTTATAAGGGGACTACCACATCCCTCTTAGTGTTTGCAAACCATCCATGTATCATTCACTTTACCAGGACAGGTTATCTTCTCTATCATCATTTCTCGTGGCAACGTTCCAACCTATATCATTTCTTATCCTTAGTGTATGGCATGCGTAATGTCCTATCTCTCACACCCATAACAAGAGGAAATAAGCATTTGGCTGCAGCCCAAATACGGAGTTCTTCCCGTTCTAAGAGTAGAGATGGTACATCCCACCTTGTCAGTACACCTTTAAATCTAAGTTGCAACGTGCCACATATGTCTCTTCATCACAAACATCATGATATCAAACTAGTTTTGAACCTACTGAGGTTTATATCCTTGGTCATCTCCTCTAAGTCTATAGGGTACTGACTCTTTTGGGGTCATCCCTCTTCCCTCATGCATCAAGAGAGTGCCCTACTCATCTGCCCTTTGGGTCCCATGAGTTCATGAAGGTGATCAATCTCCTAACCCATGGCCCTCAGACAATGATAGCTGTTACCTCCCGACCCTATGGTCATGTGAAATTGGGAAATTAGGCAACTCCTACTTTCATCGGACTTATCCCTACCTGACCCTAGGAGAGACTTAGGATTCTCCATAATAGTACATGTTCACTTAGAGCCTTACCCAAGTCTTCATCATCTCTCTTTCTGCATTCATAGGCTGACCTTCATCCTTTCCTTGGGATCATGGCAACTTGCCTACCTTGGTCAAGCCCTATACCGGTTACCTCCATGGTAACACATTCGTATGCAATTAGAGATGGATATCTATGGGTCTACAGGTTCATTCCCATACCATGTACTTTTCGCTTAGCTCCTCAAGATCCTAAGAGACCTCTTTAGGTTACCTTAAACTGACCAAAACTGATAAGCACCCTACCAAAGGTGTCTCTCCCCCAGGATGGGAGGAAAACTATCTCTTGACAGCAAGGTCACAAAAGCTCTTAGGTTTAGGGTTTACATACACACGAGCCTACTTAACCCTAGAAAGCCATTAAGGCATGAGAAGATCACTTACTGTACCATGCTAGGTCATACTTGTCCTCTTTCCTCAATGTTGGATCAAGATCATACCTTTATTTATCATCAACCTAGCTGTGAGGGGTCCATCAAACACACCTGAATCTTAAGGGGCTTCTCTTTTCCTCTATTCATGATGATTACCATGCTTTCTTCTATAGGAACTCATCTCTCATCATGATCATCAGGTACACCACTTCCCCTCTTAGGCCTAGGGACCCCAGGTTCACTTGTAGGTGTCCAACTGCATACTCTATCTCTTAACCACGAACCAAGCATGCAAAAGGCATGACATGCACTTCTTGTCATCCTTCAACTCGAGCAACGCTTAGAGTTGGATTTTCCTCAAGGACAAACCATAAGGTACAAGGCCTCATAACCTATTACTAATCCACTTCAGGGTATACAAAACATCTTCTTCCTACCTCAGAAGGTAAACATCTCTACCATAGGCACGTAGGTACCAGAAGCTTCATCTTTTCTCAAGGGTTCGGTCCCTCTAAAGACAACCAAGGTATCATCAACTTTCAGGGACCGATCATGAGGCAACCACTATCATCCATTGTTCAGGGTTTTAGGCTTCCAACCTTCTTGCTGGGTTTCCTGCTCTCTCTAGAGCTAACCCTACATCCAACATCACCATTAGAGGTCCTCTCTTTATGAAGGTTCAACCTCAAAGGCATGCTCTTCATGGGTGAAGCCTAGGTTTGAACTTATGGTTGCTCAAGATCATCCATAACCCTTTATGCTCCATCATGATTCCTTATCCCGGGTTTCATCCTACCGTCAGCACTATGACGTGCCCTAGGTGCCATCTATACCCTACTTGCACAAGCCCATAGGGTTTCTAAGGTCCTTCACTAACCTCATCATCTAAGGAGTTATCCTTTACAATGACATGCACGATCCTTCCCAGGGTTGGGTTGCCAAAGGTGTTAGGTCACCCATGGATCATATGGCATCCCAAAGGCATGTCCTTTCAAACACCTGGTCCAACCATATCTCTCTAACCATCACTTAGAGTTAGGGTTAGCATCATCCCCATAGGATGTGCCAGGTCTCTACTAGAAATGGAGATCTCTATCTCCAAGACTGACTTATCCTCCTGACAAGAAGGTCGAGCCTCAGGTCTCTCCTGAGGACATGACATCTTATGTCATACGACCTAAGCATGTATCTATTATTTATTTTGTGCTTAATCTATTAAGCTTATGTCCATGACATCTTATTTACATGCCTTTCATTAATTTAGTGGAGGATTCCTTAATCCTTATTAACCTTACCCATACCTCAAGAGGATGAGGAAAAGAAAGGAAACCCTAATCCTTTATGTCCTTATCAGAATTTTGTGATGAGAAGGGATGAATAAGATGAGAAGTACTAAAGGTATCTTATTTTGATTCATACCCTAAGACTTTGGCCAGGCGGTCACACGGGTCTGGGAGTCCTCGTATTCCGACTAGCAGTGCGGAGGAAAATCTTGCCAGCCCCCAGTCGTGATCCCTTTCTAGACACCTCCGTCTTTCGGATACTCCTCTAATAACTCCCTTGGGTTCTATGGAGTTTGTAAAATTTAATAATTATTAATGGTTAACTGAGGAACCTACGCTCTGATACCAAATGTTACGACCCCACCTCCTGATAACCCCCAATTAAGGGAGACCGAGAGGTCGAAGCCGTACCCATGACTTCCGGATCAAAGGTTCGACAATTAACCAAGAATAATTATCAAATTTTAACATACTAAACTAAAAAGCTGTAAGAAAATAAACTTTGCATACCTTTTAAAATTTTGGATTTCTAACTTCTATCCACTTAATGATTCTACTCTAACTAATCCTCCTTGTATTTTTCTTCATGTATTTCAGGATGTGACGATTTACTGTTTGTCCTTTTAGCTTGTACCTAAAACGCCGACAAACAAAATGTCGGTCAGCCGAAGCTGGTATGTGGGGGAAACAATAAATTTGCAACTATGATAACCATGTAATCATTCAAGTAATCATTAATCAATCAAGATTACGTTTTAAATATAACATCCGCGATCCACGAGTACCCTATCCTCTGTACTATCCCTGCAGTGGACCTGGATCCTACCTTCCTTATGGTAGATCCCCATTAAACCCCTCATGGTCCCACCTATAGGTGAACCAGTTTCTAGGGTTGAGTCACATGGCACTACTCGTAGGTAGACCACTCCTTAACTCATGGCAGGCTAACGAGTTGCATGGCACTACACGTCGGTAGCCCAATTTCTGACTCTCGGTAACCTAGACCTTGCTCTAGGATTACCCCTTTTTAGCCTTTTCAAAGTGACAGAGGTGGACCCGGATCTAGCCAGTTATATACACTCATTTATAGTGATAATCATATTCACTTTATAGTTGCATTAAATAAATAAACATCCAACAGTTTAGTTGCATTCAATGCGATTAAACATCTGGGAATCCATCAGAAAACTAACTCGGGTAGTCATAAGCGTAACCACATACCTGATTTGAAGAGTCATGCAGATTATTCAACATATACTTCATGTGTATACAATTAAGTCAATCAACAGATCCAAGCAAGTAATTCAATCATCACATAGTTCCTGAAATAAATATGTACTCTATTTATTATACACTTTATCAAGAATCTACTTTATTGACTTGGATTCACTTTCAAGGGTTTCTAATCCGCATTAAGTATTTATTAATACTCATTAGGGTTTCTTAGATCAAATTCTCAAACTTTACCTCTTTTAGGTTAACAAACCCTAATAGCACTCTTTTCCATTTATATAAACCCTAATTGCTCAAACTATTCATTTAATAGTCTTTTATACCCAAAATTGCCTTAGGATCATCATATCCCTATTTCTTTACAGATTTGAACAATTAAAATATTTAAAACTCATATTCACCTAAATTAGGGTTTTCAAGCTCGTTAATGCATATTCATGAACAAAACCCTAAACAAAGCCAATTATATAAAAAGATCATCTTTTTAGATCTTATTTTCATTTTTATGAACAATAGGCTTAAATTATCCATTGATCAATATTAAAACCATCTATCATCAAATCTAAGGATTTTTCATTAATTAAATCATTAAAGATGATAGCTTTATGTACTTTTCATATTTCAGTATATTTATGTACATAATCTTCAAATTAAACTAATTACGTACAAAAATCACCCTTTTCGATCTTAATGCACCTTTTTTCATTTAACAGGTTAATATCAACTCTTATGATCCATTAAACCCTATTAAACACCTTAATCATATCAAAATAGGGTTTCTTAATCTTTAATTAATCAAAGATGATAATCTACATTACTTTTCGAACTATGATCAGATTCAGGCTATGAAACTATTTTTAATGGATTCTTTGTGTTCTCCTGATCAAAATTCATATATAACTTGCCCTAATCGGAGTTACGAATCTTAAGATATGAATTTAGCAAAGATTTACCTTTTGGACCAATGGTAGATCGCCACGTCACCAACCCATGCAACGTTGACACGGCTTGCCTTCTTTGGAACATAACACAATTACTCTTTTACCCCTGGTTAAGTTGTTGCTTGTTCAGCCCGCGAAGGGGCAAAAACGTCCAGCACATCTCTTCCTTTCTTCTTCCTCGGGCCAACGGCTTGGCGCCGCCCTAGCCGCAGAGTTGCAGCCTTGCGCGGCCTCTCCTCCACGTCCGAACCCTCTCCAACCTTCAGGGATAGGTCCCCGACCTCCGGTGCACTCTGGCGCACCCACATGGCCAGAAGATGACTGCTACAATGGCGCAAACTGGTCGGAGAGGACCTGCGGTCCATCCGCCGTTTGCAGCCGTACTGCTGCAACAGTGAGTTGCTTAGAGCTTGGTGGCTCCGACTGGGTCTTGCTTTGGCTCCTCCCTGTGACCAGCTACCCCCGCAACCTCTCTTGGATTCCCCATTGCTCCAGAAACATGAAGTAGCTCGTGGTTAGGGTTTACGGGTGTAACCAAAGAAGAAGAAGATAGGGGAGTGAGAGGAAGACTTAGATTTTCTTCTTTGTACTCGACCAGGAGTCTACCCCTTTTATGGGGGAGGATATCCTTGCCCTAAGGCACCCATCTAAGAGGAAATAAGTCCTCTCTTATAAGAAAACCACCTTCCTTCATTATGTAGAAAACCTCTCTCTCTCTTCTTTGCTCTTTTAAAAACCTTGATTATTTAGATATTACGAAATTCGAAATCCCCTTTCCCTTATTGTCTTTATTCTTAGCTTTTAATCCATTAGCCACGAAATTTCTATTTCCTTTAATAGAAATTACTTTCTTTTTAACAATATCACAAATTCACTAATAATGTATCTCTTTATCTTTTTATTTTGCAAATTTGCTATTTTCTCTTTCCACTTTGCAATTATCTCGTTATTTTAGGTCCCTTGGACCTCAAGAAACACTCAAGGCACGGATTCCCACATTGGGGAACATTCGTTTGCCTTTATCTTCCTTTAAAAGTCAATTTCTCATATTATATTTATTTCTTATCAAAATATCTCCTTTTTGAGGATTTCCCTTTATTTCTCTTTTATTTTCCATATTTGCATCCCTTTTATCATTAGGAATCCTTGGGATACGAAATTCCACAAAGGATAACTCAATTATCCTGCTTTTCACTTAATTTCCACATTTCATCAATGTTTTCAATTTCTTTCTTCATAAAGAAATACTTAATTAAACTTTTCTTTTCTTATTACTTTATTTATGCAACTTTGTACTCCTTGGAGTCCAAGGAACCCAACAGGCACGAAATCCTCTTTGGATTTGCCTTCTAGAGGTTTCCACATATTTCTTTTATCAATTATTCAATTATTCATTCGCTAATTGAATTTTCTTTATTATTGCCATGTTATTGGGCCCAATAGCCAATAAAGCCCACAAATCAAACAACAAGGCTATTTTATACGAAAACCAATATTCTCAACCCATTATATGATTATTTGTTCAAACATCTTTAATATGAGAAATTATATTTCTCACCATTTGAACCCAAAAATTGGGGTTGTAACAATGTATCCCACCAATCATCCCATGATTGGCTCTCAGGGCATACATACCAACAGACTCCCACTTGCACTGCGAGCCAATCACCATTGAATCATATTCATAGTCATCTTCAAACATGTCCCACATGTCACTGTGCTCTAGTGCCAACATAGTGAGTAATGGCAACACCTTGCCAAAGTCAATATTAATTACATGTCTCTCATCTCTTCGTTATACGTCATACGTATGAGATGGAGTTGACGTAATATGTGATCTAGTATTCCTTTGCTAACCATTAGCCACATTGCATGATCAAGGATTCCAAACTTGTCATCAATGAGTGGAATATTTATAAGTTCATCTCATGAACTTCTCGATCCATATAGCATCTATTATTTTTCTCTAACACATAGATACTCGGCATTTCCTTTTAAATTGTTTTATTGGAACACTTTCAATTATCAACAAACTTTTACTTTTATACATCCGATGTATATTTTGCGATTAATTTTCTGTCTTTTCAAAAGTTCGCATCAATGTAACTATTTACATCGAACTCTTCCTTATCTCCATAGAACTAGTACTTCACAAGTACTTGTCAAGTTCTTATGGTATTCCAGTAACCCTTACTGGAAGTAGACAGACATCCACTCATCATGTCCCACATGCGAGTTATCAGGATGAGCACATCATATTGTCATGTCGTACATACAAGATGATGAATGCATTTTATTCTTGCCATGTTCATACATGCAAGGTAATGGGATGATTACATACATGATAGATCCATATATATTCTTAGTGTTCCCATTCTTCATAAGAATTGGACACTTGGCCTTGGGATAGTAACTCCATGTAGCATGGACAAGTTTTCTCCCACTGAATCTGTGCATACTGAACACTTCAGTACAGATTGCCAATGTATGCTCTCTCTTTTCAAGTCAAGAGATTTTTTTCGAGAACTATCTCTATAGATCTCTATTCCTATCACATAGGAAACATATCTATCTTCCTTAAAGATAATTTCCACTTTTGGATTTCCATTCTAGAACATTTCCATTTCACATCAACATGTGAAATGTGAATAAGCTCCCACTAAATCACAGATCCATTCTTTATCTTTGACATATCAGTCAAACCCTTTGACTATATCCTCAAAGCAAAGATCCAATTCTGAGTTGCTTGTACTCAATCAATCACATTGATTAGTCCATTGTAACTTATAGACTTCATTTGCATTAGTGGATTCATAAACCTTATAGGTTGTGTCACGTACACATCCTTGTTTTATTCCTCATAGGAATGCGGTTTTAGTATCCATATGCCAAATGTCTTAGTCATTAAGTCGCAATCAACAAGCATCATCCTTCTCAAAATGTTATCCATGTATCTTAACACTTAAGATTCATTTGCACTTATGGATTTTATCCAATGGGTGCTACCATCAAGGTCATACCTTATGGTTCACATGGATGTCATTTAGGATGTAATGGCCATAAACCATAACTCAAAATTTGATTCCTCATACTTATCTAGATAGTTGACTCATCACATGAACAACTCATCACATAGATAATTGAGGTGTATCTGTTAAGGTTTTAAGAACTCACAGATCCTTGTGATTCTCAATGTCCTTTATTAGTGTGAGGTATTCCTTTATTAAGAATAATTCAGTTATTCAATAATCATTCTCTAACTCCTTCGAGTATGATTCCTTATTGATTTATACATCACCATGCCTTAATCATGAGTTCACTATGATACATTATCATAATCACTCACAAGGATCTCAAACATTTAGTCCAAGTATTTCATTAATTGATCTCATCAAGAATTAAAACTTTACCAAATATGTACTTCATCTATGATAATCTTGAACACTTCAAGATACTCATATTGGTATTTCTCTAAACACCATTTGAAGTATCAACATTTGTTCCAATAGGTATGTAAATACATCACATGTAATGTACCTAATTGTATAATCATTCTCTCACTACCATTAGTGAAGATTGATTAATCATGTACAAGAGATTCATGTCTCTTAATGGTTCTCTAACCAAAAGAGTCTAGATTTATCCATCACATGGAAACTAGAAATGAATTTCTCATGATTGATGCTAATTTGGTTGTTTGAGTTATCTATAACTTTTAGGTATCATTTTATCTTATGCATATCAAATACCACAGGATAAACAAGGCATTGCCACAAAGATCATATCTTTAAAAGATTGAAACATCAACTTTATTAATTGCCATCATTGTCATACAATATGCAAAAATAAAGTGTTTCTATCTATTGGCAAATATGAAATAGCAGTTCATAACTCTATTACATGCCATTTAGGCTGAAAATAAACTAAAGTACTCCTATCTATGAAGGCAACACTTGCCCCATTTATTGAGCGCTTTACACTTTACATCTTGGTATCATATACCTCAAAAAGTGTTACAAGTTTACTTTCATGATACCTTTAAGTAGAGACTTCAGTCGCCTCCTTCTTCTTTTGTTCTTCCAGATAGAGAGGACAATTCCTTTTTCAATGTTCTGGCTTTTGACAATGGTGGCAATTTCCTTTCTTGGTCACGCCTCCCTTGTCCTTGAGAGCTGAAGACAGCTTGGAATCCTGGCTAGCATCAGAACCTTTCTTAGCTTTGCCCTTGCCCTTGCGCTTGGACTTGCCTTTCTTGGTTGTGATCACCATCACAGGCTTAGGCTTGTCCTTCTTCATCTGTATCTTGGTTGTCCTCAACATGCCCAACAACTCTGACAGTGACCTATCAAAGTTGTTCATGTTGTAGTTCATCACAAACTGACTGTAGGATTCTGGCAACACTTGCAGTATCACGTCAGTAGCCAACTCTTGGCTCAGTGGAAATCCCAGTCTCTGCAGGTTCTCCACATACCCAATCATCTTGAGTGTGTGAGGACTAACTGGATCTCCTTCTATCATGATGCACTTGAACAACGCCCTAGAAACATTGTATCTCCCTTGTTGTGCATGATCTTCATACATGTTCCTGAGATGCTGAATCATCTCAATGACCCCCATGTTCTCCTGCTGTCTCTGCAACTCATGGTTCATTGAACATAACATCAAACACTTTGCATCAATGTCATCATCAGCATGCTTCTTGTAAGCATCCCTTTCTGCCTTTGGTGCTTTAGGAGCGGGTTCCTCTGGAATTGGAGTATCCAAGACATAGAGCTTGCGCTCTTGAGTGAGAACAATTCTCAATGTCCGATACCAATCGTGGAAGTTTGTCCCATTTAGCTTGTCCTTGTCAAGGACAGATCGCAAAGAAAAGTTGTTGTTGTTTGTTGCCATTTGAACTACAAAAGGAAATATGCAATTTTAGTCCAAAAACTCATTTTTGAATTATTTGATTGATTTGAAAGTTTGACGATATAATTAGGCCTTTAATTAATTATCGCTCCCACTATTTTACTTCAAATTGATAGCCCTCACCATCAATTTGGAAGATTATAGCGTACAACCTTCTAGTGGGCAAGATCCTGAAATCCTCTAAGCCATGGACCAGCTAGGGCTGTCACCCACAACATAGATCTCTCAGGTAGGCAATTTTTGCCAATTGCGTCATATGCAACTCTTGATAAGATGTCATATACAACTCCTTGCCATGATCATCTCCATGCCTCAAGGTGCTATATCCTATCTAGGTCACCTTGTTAAGTCTGACCCAAAGCAAACACGATGAATATGCACCCTGCTTGGGCAGACCCACACATTCATCCTTCACGCTTCCATGAGATAGACGGTGCACCACGCTTGGGCGTGCCCACACTTGGTCGATCAAGCTTTTCACGTGTGTCGCATTTGGAAGGCATCTAAAACTTAATATTTAATGAGGGATTTGGTTTTTATATACATATACATATCCAATCACCACAATACATAGTACATATCATATACATGCTATATCCCACAGAAACATGCAAAACGATAAAAGCGATGATTATGGCCATCCTAATGTGATTCCTCGAGCCAAGAGGAATCACGGTCATCTAGGTCTACATCACATGCAACCTGTACAAGATGAACTTCTGTGCCTTGCCATCCGAGTTGATCAACTTATCATATGAATGATCTGCTCTCTCTGGTCGGTCGTCTAGTTCCACCAACTAATCGGTTGGCTCCTCCAACTGATCGGTTTGCCTGGACGTCGTGCATCTAATCATGGCCGCCACCTGCTCGTCTCGCTCCTCGTACCGGTCATCAACCGATCGGCTCACTCCTTGAACCGATCGTCTGGAGCGTCAACCGATCAGTTCACTCCTTGAACCGATTGTCTCATATGTCGTCTTGATGTCCGCCTTTCTTTGACACAACAAGAAATAAAATATATTCTAATATTACACTGCTTAAAAGGGAAACCCCGAGTTACATTTGGGGGGAGCAAAGGTAGGAAAGAATCTCGAATTATTTTGAGTTACATCAAGAATAGGAGAAGGAAGATCGGTGCGCAGACCGAGATGCAAGCAACCACAAACAACCATACACATATAGGGTTTATTGGCCATAATCACGCTATACATCCACCACAAAACTCATTTAAGGGCAACGCATATCGAGTGCATTAATAATACATATCATATATGTAATTGGGATTTGTGGATTTAGGATTGGACATGCATAAAGCCAATTTTATTCGCATCGTATGTAATAAATAAAGGCGACAAACCAAAATAGATCATATCGATATTCCTAAAATATAGAGCAGTTGACATGGATCTGATACCACTATTGGGTTTTAGGGGAGGCAGAGAAGGCAGCGGAAACAAAAAATTTTCTCCCCAAAACCCGGAACAAGGAAACGCGTCAACGTCTATATAATAGGAAAGGATGGTTTGTGGGATCATACCTTGTCCCGAGGCTTACTCGGTGACAATACCTCGCACCTTGCGCGGTCTTCAAATCTAGTCTTCGACGGTGTCGGTGCAGCTCCTAGTCGCACTGGGACTGACTCCTCCTCCTCTCATTAGACTGTCAGATGACAGTTGTCCTCCTGAGCGGCAGAAACCTCCCGCCTCTGAAGTAGTCCACACGGACCACCAGGAACTCCACACTCCAAGTCCCACAAGGAAGTGGAAGGGGTCGCACCCTCCTGTTGATGTACTAGTTGCCAACACACTCTCCTGCCTCCACTTGCAACTGCAGTTGTCTTTCCCTTGATGCACCTCTGTTTGCGGGTAGCACTTGCTCGGGCTCTCTCTCGGTTACCAAAACCAGAGAGAAGGACAACTTTGCAGAGCAACTGGTTACACTGAGTTGTACTTTGAGAAGCCCCCAATACCCCTATTTATATAGGAGGGTCATGGGACAGGGTTCTCTATCCCGGGAAATGCAGGACTAAAAGTAGGAGTAGAAGGGTTCAAGATTTTCCACAAAAGCAACTAATTCGCAACCTGAACCGGTCGGTTCACAAGTGAACCGGTCGTCTGGACCCTCCAGTCGATCGGTTGGACACTCTAGTCGATCGTTTGGATCCTTGAGCCGATCGGTTGGACACTCCAGTTGATCGGTTCGTGATCCTGGTTCAACTCAAATTGACTTTCCTTCTTTTGTTTCCAATCGATATCGAATACCAATCTTATTTCCAATCAAATTGGATAATTGAAACGAAAGGAAAATTCTCACCAATCCTACTTTCCCAAGTTGCTCGATTGCACCAGTTGAATAAATCGGTTCAACACTTGAACCGGTCGTTTCACTCTGTGCATGAGCCGATCGGTTCAACAATTCAGCTGACCGGTTCAGCAACCTCAGCCGACCGGTTCATCACATGAACCGATCGGTTGGGAGTGCAGGTTGTGCAGAATCAGTCAATTGCTATTTCAATCAATCTGATACTCCAATCAATGTGTCCAACACCTTGAACATTATGATATTGAGATATCGATTAATTGAGTGTTTAATTGAACTACTAAACTCCTTTAGTAATCAATCTAAACATTGCTTGTGGACAAAACTGGTCTTCCAGGTAAAATCCTATGTGTGTGACCCTACAGGTCCATTTCACGTTGGCAGTGAAAGTCCATAACACGTATGACTTCATAAGTAAAGAGCGGTGCCTAGTCACACATCAGTGCTACCCAAGTGAAAGTAGAAAGTTGGAGAACAACTTTCAATCCTACAATCTGTGAATGGTGTAACAGTGAATGTATAATTCCTTTGTCATTGATATCTCGAATGAACTCGAGGCATGGAACAGTCATCCTATCAATGTTCATTCACTTTCTTGATCTCAGAGTAGACTGGAAGAGATATGTATGACATCAATATCACATACTAATTCACACATGCGTGCACGCCTTTCTCAATCCTACTCATCAAGTGGCCATGGATATCAAACTCCCTCAGGAGGGACAAATCCCATATCTATCACTCACCCCCCAAAAGCCCCATGTGTCAAAGCCACCCAATCATCACCTTTATAAGAACCCATGTTTCAGGACTGCATTTGATGATATCAAAGTGTGCCCAACGACATGTGTTGAGTGTAGTGATTTCAGGTCAAAGAATCACACTCACCACCATCACTGTGAGTACTGACTGTGACTACCATGTCATGGTTCCATGTGTCAAACTCACGGTGGGTCTGTCCGGTACATTTTTTCTCTAACAATTACCTATGTGTTTGGTTTGATATCTCTATATCATGACTAATGAGATTCTGTCATCAACCAACACCACAATCTAGTCTTGTGTGTCGTTGTTGTCTATCTACCTTCCACAATGACATCCGACTAGGGACATAATAAGAATGTACAAACTCTTAGCATCCGTATGATCTCATCGTTCAGGTCATGAACCTGAAGGCATACGTCATTGAGTATTGTCATTCTCTAGACATTCAATCTGTTCTATCATTATCTCTTATGATTGAACCATAAAGAATTGGAAGCTTGCCCTTGATGTTTATCAAATCAATATTAATGTATCCCACCAATCATCCCATGATTGGCTATCAGGGAATACATACCAACATATTCAACCTTGAATAAGGTATTATCCACTCTTGTAGAAGATCTCCATCCTTAAATCTACTACTTCCTTCCAACAAAGCAAATCTTCAAATCACCAATTTGTTATAAAGAGATTGGGAATAAGAGTTGAGAGAGTATACATGTGTACAATGGAGTAGTTGTCTTATGGAAATCCTATCTCACTCAATTGGATATACAGAAGAAATTAATCTTGAGGGATTTTAGGGGATCTTGGAGGCACACACATTCAACTATAGCAAGGGAGCATATAAGACAAACTTGAAATAAAAGTCCAAGGGCCCCTTTTTATAATTGAGATTGACTACTAGCCAGTAGAGACACATTGATTGAATTCTAGCCATTTTTAGTGGTTCCAGCAGAAATATTTTTGAGGTTTACACCCCTATAAATGGCTAGATACACTTTTTAGCACTTTAAAGTACAATGTTGTTGGTTGAGTTACCTTTTGGATAACTTGGTCAACAATTCTAATGATAAAGCCAACGATAGTTGTTGACGAAGTTTTTATCTGATAAGAAACTTGACCGACATCTGGTTTAGCTTAGTAGTGCTTGGATGTAATCAAGTTACCCTAGGGAAAACTTGATCAACAATTATTTCTATCAAAATCGTAGAATAGACTGTCGACTGAGTTACCGCAGGGACAAAGTCGACCAACAAGCCTCCCTATAAATATATATATCCAAAAGTATAAATAATCAAATGAAGTGTACTAATTTTCCATTATTCTGTCTTACAAGTCATACATTCAATATAAATGATTTACAACACAATTCTAATAGAACTACTATCTATTCTTAATGTTGAATTTGACTTTTTTTGGCAAACTATGGCTTGCTAATATCATCCTTTAGGTGTACCTAATATCTGAAATTGGTCTCAAATAGACATTTATATACACATGAATGGAGTGGTTAAGTCATCATTAAATTATGAGAAATTTATAATTGTTAGGTCAAACTTTTTCTTTTTTTATGAATAAAATCAGGTGGTGGCTTTAAGAAATCTACCGCTCCATTTTCTTTTGTTTCTCCATTGTTTCATGCAACAGTAGGATTATCTCCATTGAGATGATTTGTTGGGCCCAATACAACAGTTCAGAAACTCTACTGGGAATGGTTAAATGACCCGACTTGTATTTTTCCTTTTAGTCATCTAATATTTTAGCAACTAATTGAGGTTTATATTTTTTCACCTATTTTTCTTTATTTCTTTCTATTTTTCCAAAATCTAGAGTTTTGAAATATAAAAGTGATGGAAAATCAAAAGATTTTTCTGCAAAACATATCTCTAAAAAACTTCACTATTTTTGCTGCAAAATACTTTATTCTGACAAAAATTTAAAAAATGTTATTTTTAATCTCCCCTTTTTATTTTCCAGGTACTTAGGGAAGTATCGACAAATCTTCTGATCCACTAAGAAACATATATTCTTTGTTTTGTTTTTCCTATCTCTTCAACTTATCTTTTTGTTTTTCTGACATTACGACAATTGCACATTTTTTTAACAACTACCACTTTTAGGATTAGTTTCTACTTCCCTCTTTCTTATTATTGTGCTTCTTTTTTAATAAATAAATAAATAGAAAGAGAGAAGGATTAAAAGAGTCTTTAGGGTGAGAAGGATCCCCTCTTTCATAAAAATTAGATGGTTGCTACGTTATATGCTTATAATTTATCTTTCATGTTTAATTATTATGGGATTGCTTTGATAAACATAAAGATCTTACACCCACCATACCAGGGAACCCATTTGTCATGGAATGAGTGCCAACACTCACGTGGGATCCACAAAGGTGGAATTGGGGTGTTAGTAAAGGTACATAGAGGTGAATTGAGAGTAGTACCCATATCAGATAATATGAGTTAACCCCTATGAGGAGTATCATCACATAAGAGAGAAGATAAGGACCAAACCCTCATATACAAGCCATGCATGATTAAGAATGAAATCATCGAAATTCATGGCCAAAACGTGGGAACGTTATCTTCTACATATGCATCTTGTGGTGCTTGCTTAATAATTTTCAAGATTGTTTCATGCTTTTCCCATTCTAGAATTGTTGAAAGATTTATGTTTTAAGGCTATAATCATCATGCATGGATTGTCATTTACTAACATACTCATGCTCAAAACAATATTATCAAAACAAAAAATCTTATATCAACAATCTTATCATACGAAATATCTCACATGATCTCAAAGGATCCCAAATGATCTCAATCATCAATAGTCTTAAATTCATATTTTTTCAATTTAAAAATCTTTGAGTGATCTCCAACAATCATAAATGATCTCTCTCACCAAATAAATTTCATTCAATAATAATGGTTGAACATATGTTTAAAAAATATTTTTTAAATAAGAAAAGAACTTTCTTTTCAATATAAAAATGAGGAATCTTTTTCATAGAAAGAATTGTATTAAAAACATTTCAAAACAGATTAACTTTTTGAAATGTAAACAAAGCTTAAAATGTATCTTTTCAAAACTCCAAAATTGAAGAAAAATATTTTCAAAAAATATTTTTAAAACCTCAAAAGAGAAAAAAAAGTTGATAAAAGTCATAGATATCTTTTCAAATTAAAAAAATTATAGAAACAAAGAGACATTTAAGTTTTTTCCAAAACAAAAAAGTCAGCTATCTTTTTTAGAAAAGGAATCAACTTTTTATAAAGAGTTTCAAAAAAATGAAAATATTTATTAAAAATATTACTCCTAAAAAAATATTAAAAAAAGAATAGTCTTTTAAAAATAAATAAAATAGTTTTCAAAAAGACCAATCTTATAAAATTGTGTTTTTAAAGAAGAATGTTCTTTTCTAAATAAAATCAACAAACTTTTAAAAAAGATATCAACAAGTATTTAAAAAAAACGAAAAATCTTTTAAAATTGAAACATCGACAATATTTTCAAATAAAATCTTTTTAAAACAAAGTTCAACAATCTTTTTGAAAAGAATTTGCAAAAAAAGAATTATTTTCAAAAAATCAACAAAAGTTGAAATGTCTTTTAAAACTCAGATAAAGTTGTTTTTTTCTAGTAAAGTATTTTTAAATTAAATATTTTATACATAATTATAATCTTCTTTTAAAAACAATCATTTTTTAGAAAAAAAGTTTTAAAAGAAAATCGATCAATAACCTTTTTCAAAAAAAGGATCAACTTTTGGAAAAAAGAATAATCTCTTTTAAAAAAATAATAATCTTTCATAAAATAATAATGACATTTTTATAAAAGTAATATTTTTTAAAAGAACAATAGTTTTGTTACAAAGAAAAAAGGAACAATTTTTCAATAAAAAGAATCATCTTTGTGCAAATAAGAAAAATAACAATCTTCTAAGGAAAAGAATAATATATTAACAAAACTATAAATCTTTATAGTAGGAACAATCCTCTAAAAAAGAACAATGATTTTAGGAATATGAATCATATTTGGTTTCAAAAAAGAACCATATTTAAGAAAAGAGCCTTTTAAAACTTCAAAAACAATTGAACAAGGTTTTTAGAACTCAACAAAGTTGAACCATCTTTCAAAAATCAACAAAAGTTGAACTGTCCTTCAAAACTCAATAAAGTTGGAAAATACTTTCAAAACTAAACAAAGATGACTATATTTCAAAAATTAAACAAAAAGTTGAACAAATTTTCAAAACTCATATGTTGAGAAACCTTTTCAAGATCTTTTGACTCGATCAATGTCGAAAGGTGCCCAATTGTGGTCTCTTCTCATGATCCACCACTCATACTTGAACTTTTTCATAATCGCCAAAAGACTTCCGAGAGGTTATTCAAATACTTTGGATGCTCTTTAATATTCATATTTGATTACACATGAGCCAAACAACCATCTTATTTAGGAAAATTCTCCATAATACCTTGACCTTATGTAGACTACATTTCTAAACCTTCAACCTTGCACCAAAAGAATGCCCAACTTTGCCTACAAGATGTGTTCTCTCACGATGATATCACATTTAGTTTTGAATCAGTAAAATCCCAAGTTCTAAGTAGCCTAATGAATATACCTTTACCTTATGAGTCCTAAGACACCCAAAATAGAGAAACTAAATTGAGTATAAAGATTTTTAGGTCTATTTTGAGCCAATAATGAACATTGTCCATGTTATGGTTAAAATGGTAATTTGAATGTCCATATATGTAAATTAATCTCCCAAAAATAGTATTGAATCAAAATAATAGCAAATAGACTCTAAACAAGTGTAACATATCAAATTTTGACTATCTTGACTTTTAGAAACTCTAATTCCTAGAATTGGAGATTAGTATGCTTGATCTTTAGAATTTACCAAACAATGTTAGAATCATATCCTAACTTGCTTGGTCGTCCCCCTAATAAACATATAATGCACAATGAGTAATTAAAATTCTTGTATTCTAATTCATAGTCAATGACTAACACTAATGTATGCATCCTTGGTGACATTCATGATGCATTGGTGACTTTTGGTTCCATAATCACATCACTGTGATACACTCATAGTTGTCTAATAACCTAATTGTGATTCAATATGTGAATGAGAATAAAACATGTGTGCCACATTGATCACAAATACACATATAATAACATAAATATGTATAAAAGTGCATAAATGGTTGGGATGGTATCTAATGTGCTTTATATGTGTAATGGACTAGGAATTATACTTTCAAGTGAAAAGAAATATTTAATGTTCCATTATTTAAGTTAATGTGACATTAATGAAATTATTGAGAACGTTAATAAAATAACTTTATTTCGATTGAGATAATCTAACAAAACTCTAATGGTGATAATAAGAGGTCATTAGAACTTAAAATCCTAAACACTGAGGATAATTGTAGTATATACTAATAGATAATGAGATAATTGGCTTAAACCTTATTTATACTAAAACTCATATTAGATAATCTTGAAACCTAAATCTATTCCCAAAATTGGATTAGTTGTGTCCTAATTAGTTTAGGTGCAAATTTTCAACTTAATTGGGTAATATTAGATATCTCAATTTAAGTAGAGAAGAAATTATCTATATATCAATCTCAATATGAGTCCGACTTTAGTATATTGTATTATGTTGTCAATTTTTATTTCATGTTGGTTATTATCTCAATTCAGCTATAGTTCACTCGATTTTTGTTGCACAATGATTAACTTGATTTCTCAGGTCAGACTCGGATCCACGAACATTTTGTTCCCTCTATATTCATCCTCTTCGTTCAACTCCCGCTGGTGTTCAGACTCTATAGTCCCTTATGAAATAATCCTCCTGACCTCCTCATCTCCTTATCTTTGTGCTACCATGTTCCTTATGCGTTTCCAAATGGACAATTTTCTTCTTCATTTACATACTTACTCCGAAAAAGAAATCCTTATTGGTCCTACCCCCTCTTTTTTATGAAGAGAATGAATCTTTTTATCGAAGGATTAGAAAAAAATTCAACTCCAAAGATACCTAACTGGACCGTGTTTTATCTTCTCAACACCTAGATTAAAATTGAAGTCCTCAACTTCCATATCTCCTCTTAGTTTCCTATCCCCCTCATCTTTGGACCATAATACATCTATATAACTATTCCAATACCTTCAAAACACTTCCATAATTTGTTCCAACTTCTTTTTTGGCCACCAATCAACCTAAACTTTCTCTCCTCTACTCCCACCATCTCAGGAGACATCATCAATTTCCGGAGGAAGGTCCAAGTTCTCTTGAATCCCCACCAACCATCCACCTTTCATTAGTGGCTTCCTGTAAGGCTTTCAACACGGACAATTGGGTCATTTTAAGTATAGTTATGAATTCCCCATTTTTTCATCTTCTACCTTTCTACTTTTGATGTCATGTGATGTTTGGTATCTGGTTCATCGATTGAATTGGTTTTTAGATGGGTTGCCATTTTTGTATTGCAATCAAAACTTGATTTTGGATTGCTCTTTCTATTTGCTTATTTGGTTCTTTCTAGGGAGGTTGGTCCTCCTTCTTCCTTCCGGCCATGGTGGCAGGTGGACTCCTCACCTCCAGTCTACCAATGACCCTCTCTGACACTCATAGAGTTTGGCATGGGTCAAAGAGTTTGTTGTTCTTAATGCTTATGGGATGAATCATAGGATCACATATTTCATCAACATTTTACACTAGGTACAACCCTGAAGCTCCTTGCATGAGAGGACAGGAAGATGATCGTTGTCTACTTTACATCGATGACCATGTTTTGAATTTACTTTCATAATGTGTATATGGGAAATATCATCTTTGTGCCCCATCTTCCAATTTAATCGTGTGCCATTTTGAACTTTTGTAAATAACCTCTAATAAACGTCACAAAACAATTTTGATGCACCATGTGATGGTGTTTTAGTACTATTATTTTGATTATTATTTGAGAATTTTAGTAAATGGCATGAACTTGAAAATCCATAATTAATTATCTACTAATAAGAAATTTATGAAAAATAATGTTCTAAAATTAGTAAAATAAACCCAACCTGATTCTATAGGGTTTATAACCTAAATTCAATGTAATAAGAAGTCGATATTTGTAGGGTTTGTAATACAATCACTAATTAATTATTTACATCTTATATGTTAATAGGTGAAGAAATACCTTGATTTGATCTAGAGTTTGGACCCTGATTAGTTACACACATCATTGAGGTATGTTGCACCCCTTATGTTTATATTGAGCAATGGTTCCTCTCTCTCTCCCTTTTGACCTAATTTGAAGAATACATACAAATTCTCTTCTTTGAGATTTATTTAAATTGTTTTTCTACTTAGATATTGAAATCAGTTACTTATTGATACTTTTATGTTGATATTTCACTTTGGAATCTAATATATGTAATCTTGTTCATTCTATATTTAGTTGAACCCTAATTGGTGGTTATAATCTATGTTGTGCTTTTTGTACACAAGAACCCTAATTTGCTCATGATGGACTTTGTGGGTTGATGCTCTCATTTAGTTGGATAATCTTTGTTTAATACCATCACTGAGTTTTACTTGTGTAACGACCCCGCCTCCTGGTAACCCCCAATTAAGGGAGACTCGAAGGTCAGAATCGTTAATCCATTTACAGGATCAAAGGTTCAACATGTAATCAACAATAATTATAAAATTCTACTAACTAAAGTGGAATTGGGTACAAAAATTAAAACTTTTACTTACCTTTATAAAACTGGGAAATCTAACTATCCACAGCTTGAAATACTCCATCTAATCCTCCTTGCACTTTATTTCTTAATTTCACGATGTGCCACTTTTCTGTTTGTGATTTTCAGGATATTACCTAAAACGCCGACAAACAAAACATCGATCAGCAATTGCTGGTATGTGGAGGCAACCAAAATCTCACAATTAGGTCTAACAATTTAAGTATTGCAATCAAGGTAATTAACAAGTCAATTTACATTTTCCATGTGACAATGCCCACCACTTTTGCCCTAACCCTGGATTTGACTTAAGGCCACCTTCTCAATCCCGAGCTTGGTGCCTGGGAGTCACCTCTCATGGTGCTCCTTAGTCTTGCCTCATCAATCACCTTCTCATTCCCGAGCTTGGTGTCTAGGGTCACCTCTCATGGTGCCCATTGGACTACTCTCCTGGGCCTGACCTTTATGGCATCTTCCATCAGGGTGGCATGTAGGTGTAGGATTTACACATTTATATTAAATGGTGATAGTCATAGTCACTTTATAATTGCAATATGAACATCCAAATAGTTTAGTTGCATTCAATGCGATTAAACATCTGAGAATCCATCGGGAAACTAAAGCGGTTATTCATATTTAACCACATACCTGCTAAGTAGATTTGAATGCAGAAACAACCAATCAACCATGATTCAAGCAAGCACACACACAATTATTCCTGAAAAAGCATCCAATTTCTTTATCATTAAATTAGTCATCTTGATCCATTCATCCTAGTTGTTGCCTAGGTTATTTACCCTTTTTAGGGTTTTGACCATAATTGGGGTTTTATTTCCTTTTTATTACTTTTTCCTTACTTTTATCAAATACCCATCAAACCCTAATTATCTTGTCATATTTTCCATTAAGGTCCTAAAGATCAGGTTTGGACCATATAAACCCTAATCTTCAGATTGCTATATCTTTTCCTTTTTTTCCCTAATTTAGGGTTTCTAAATATTTTAATCAACATATTGAATTAAAAACCCTAAACATGTAATTCTATCATAAAAACAGGTTAAAAACCATCTTAATCATTAATCAGGTTAAGCATATTCGAATTAACCTAATTGCAAAACTAAATATATCCTTGATAATCAATTAGGGTTTTCTTTTTACAAATTAACTCTTTTTCCATCCAAATATACACTTTTGTAAAAATATACATATTCAGATTTCCAAACAATTTTTATCATGTTCCTCGTATTTTTCTGATCATTTTTCATGTATTAACTTTTTGCATCCGAGTTTCCTAGCTCAAGATATGATTTTTATAAGAATAACCCCTTTTAATACATTATTTGTTATTTTCCTAGGAAAAGCTAGAGCCGCTCGATCTATGGACCTTGGATCCACTAAGGATCCAACGGCCTTGAGGGAGCGTGCCCTGCCTTTTGCAAAACAAGCGATCAAAGGACGAAAACAACCTTACCTGTAAAGAGGACGCGGAGGGCAGAAGGGTAATATGCTCGCGAACACCTTCTTCTTCCTTGCGTCGAGCAGCAACTTTCGACATTGGTCAACCTCAGGGTTGAGTTCGGTCTCCTGACCTCCTGCGTGTGAACGGATTGTACATGGAGCTTTGTCTCCCTCGACCGAAGCTGAAGACATCCTCGATTGGTCACTCGAGCCTCACCAAGTCGCTCCCCTACTCGCCGGATTCTGGCGAGATCTGTTGCGTCGACGGTGGTCTGGGTTAGGGTTGTCGGCGCAATTGAAACCGCAGAAACACTCCACGCGATCTTCCGCAGAGGTTGGAGTAGCATTTTGGGATGTTGGTTCCCTCCTTAGCCCTCCCCTATTTATAGGGTCGGGGCAAGGTCCTGCCCAGTTGGGCGTTTCCGCAAACGGTGACAAACCCCAATGAAACTAGGGAGGAATCTTCGCAATTTCCCCTCCTAAATCCAATGGGATCGTTTCCTGATTTGCTAGTGTACTGGAGCTTCGAGAATCTAGGATGTAAAATCCACCCTGTAACCAGCAACGTCCCAGTCCCAGCGGGACTTAGACGATGAGCGCCCATCGTTGGATTAGGATCCAACGGGCCTCATCTCCCGCGTTCAAAGGAAATATTCATCTATTTATCATTTAATTCAGGAAAACTCCCAAATCAAAGATATCTTGCAAAATTAATATCTCCCAAACGATAACTCCGATTTATCTCAAATTTTAAGGGAAAGTTTATTTTAATATTTCCTATCTTTTTACGAAATTTGGGAAACAACTTGCAATGGATGAGAAGGCTTCCTTCTCTACCAAGTTTTCTCATCAATTAATCCAAATTAATTTATATTCCTTTTTTCTTTGTGATTATCTTGTTGTTTTGGGTCCCTTGGACCTCAAGGAAACATAAAGGCACGAATTCCCATATTGGGGAATATTGGTTTGCCTTTATCTTCTTTTAATAGTCAATTTCTCATATTTCCCTCTTATTAATCAATTTCTTTCTTAATAAAGAAATACTTGATTTATCCCTTCTTTTCTTATTGCTTTCTTTATGCAACTTTGGACTCCTTGGTACCCAAGGAACCCAAGAGGCACGAAATCCTTCCTTGGATTTGCCTTCTAGAGGTTTCTACCTCTTTCTTTTCTCAATTATTCAATTATTCATTAAATAATTGAATTTCCTTGTTTATTGGGCCCAATAGCCAATAAAGCCCAAAAATCAAACAACAAGGCTATTTTAAACAAAATCCATTTATTCACAACAAACGACATTATTTGTCCAAATATCTTTAATATGAGAAATTACATTTCTCACCAAATGAACCCAAAATTTGGGGTTGTAACATCCTTCCCCTCTTATAAGAATTTTGCCCTCAAAATTCCATCAAGCAAGCAAACAAACAGGATAAGTCTTCTTATGTCCATCAGGGCTCCCATGTGGTTTCACCCTTTCCATGGTGTTTCCCAAGAACCTTCATTATCTCATTTTCTTCCATCTGAGTTCTTTCTTACCTTGGTATATCGTACCCTCATAGGTGACTCAGGACTTTTCAGCTTTTCAAAAGTTGAATAGGTTCAGGGCTCAACACCTGGCTTGGGTACCTCACATAGTGCTCTAGATCGAACTCATGCAACACATCACTTTATCCTGAGGGGTAAGGTTAAATACAACCATCTCCACCAATCCATATCAATGGATCCATATATCGGGGACTCAGCTTTCTCAGCTGTAGCTTAGAGGGGTCGGATTTTTACATCACATATTCTCCCACAGTGAACTGAATGTCAGTCTGCTTTGCATCAACTTGTGACTCATGTCACCACTGGGCTCTCTCTCAGCTATTGCACAATCAAAGCGACTTCATCTGCACACACTTGTGGTTCTTTTCTGACCTTCGCGAGGCCTCCTTCACCAACATCATCATAATGAAGTGGTGACCGACACAACCTCCTTATAGAACTTCTTTCATCCCGATACAGGCTATGGTGGTTAACATCACATCTTAAGAATTGTCTCTTTATATCACCCAGACAAGCTCACTTTCTCACCTCAGACTCTCTAGTATGGATCATGTTAAACATTAGTTAGAGGTGATAAACGGTACTAACATCGAGTTCTGCATGTTTCTACTTCCACCCCATGGAAGTGAACTTTTAGGTCATACTCCAGAACTTTTGAACTCGCATCATGGTGTAGTTGAACCATCTCTCTCTCTTATGTAGTTCAACAAAATCTATCTCTTGACAGTACTCCTTTCATTCTCATGTCATCTAGGTAAGGCGATCTACCATAACCCGCATTGCATCTTGTCCCTCTTGGTCAAGGGAGACTTAGCACAACATCCCTAGTGGATGAAGTCCATTCCCTCTCGGGGATTCTTTAATCTCTAAGTCAAAGAACTGGGTTACTGGTGTTCTTCCTTCACCCTTGGCTTGCATGTCCACATGCTATATGCAACTTCACATCAAGCAACCAAAGTGCTACTATCACTTACTATCTTACGGTATCATCGTGTATGGTGATCTTAAAACCATGATATCATGCATGTCATGATTCCTCAAGATTAATACCTCAGAAACTCTAAACCATTCTCATCAGGGTTTATTACCTTCCTATCCAAAGAAGTGTATTTGAGGTTCTATCGCCATCAAGTACAAAACTGGCTATCCAAACAACCATTAACTTGTTCAACATATCATGTTACATTTGTGTGTTAGCCAAAACTCATCTTCTTTCCAAACTTAGGGTTAGTCAAACAACCTCAACCTCTTCTAGCCTCTAGCTAAACTAGGCAGCTATATCTCAACCCGAGCATTCATTACCACTTCACCTCCTTAGGTGTCAAGTAATGTAGAAGACATACAACTCCATGTATTATACTTATCATATCATCTCCAACTCCTAGTTTGTCTTCATCAAGAAACTTTTAGCTCATCCTCACTGTGATCGAACTCAACCTTGGTTATCTTTCAAATTCCACATAGTTCCTGATAAAACATCCTCATAAGCTGACTACACTACCTCTCTTGGTGTTTGCGAACCATCCATGGATCATTCACTTCACCAGGGTATGTTATCATCTTTATCATCATACCTTTTAGCTATGTTCCAACTTACATCATCTTTATCCTTGGTGTAAGGCATGCGTACTGTCCTATCTCTCACTCCCATAACATTTGGCGGCCATCCAAATATAGAGTTCTTCCCATTCCAGGAGTAGAGATGGTACATCCCACCTTGCCAGTACACCTTCAAATCCAAGTTGAAACGTGCAACTCATGTCTCCACATCACAAACATCATGATATCAAAAATTACTTCCATGGAAAACTGATCTGAAACCTACTTGGGTTACCACACAATCCTTGGTCATCTCCTCTAGGTCTATAGGGTGCCAGCACTTTTGGGGTCATCCCTCTTCCCTTATGCATCCAGAGAGTGCCCTACTCATCTGCCCTTTGGGTCCCATGAGTTCATGAAGGTGATCAATCTCCTAACCCATGGCCCTCAGACAATGATAGTTGTTACCTCCCGACCCTATGGTCATGTGTAACTAGGGAATTCGGCAACTCCGTCTTTCATCAGTCTTATCCCTACCTGACCCTTGGACAGACTTAGGATTCTATTATTGTACATGTCCAACATAGAACTTTACCCAGACATTCATCATCCCTCTTCTTGCATTCATGGGATGACTTTCATCCCTTCATAGGGGTCATCGCAACCTGCCTACCTTGGTCAAGCCCCATACCAGTTACCTCCATGGTAACACATCCATATGCACATAGAGATGGTTATCTATGGGTCTACAGGTTCATACTCATACCATGTACTTTTCACTTAGCTTCTCAAGATCCTATGAGACCGCTTTAGGTTACCTCAAAACCAACAAAACTGGTATACACCCTACAAAAGGGTCCCTCTCCCAGGATGGGAGGAAACTACACTCATGTCAACAAGGTCACAACCGTCCTTAGGGTTTACATTCACATAAGCATATCTAACCCAGCAACTACTAAGGCACAAGCAGATCACCTATCAAACCATTCTAGGTCATACTTGTTCTCATCCTCAACATTAGATCAACTTAGTTGTGAGGGGTTCATCAAACATACCTTAACTTAAGGGGTTTCCTTTTCTCTACACATGAGGAGTACCATGCTCAAAATTATGGAGACTCAAATCTCATCATGAGCATCGGGTGCACTACTTCCCCTCTTAGGCCTAGGAACCCTAAGTCCACCTTTGGGTATCCAACTGCATGTTCAGTCTCTTAACCACGAAACAAGCATGTCCAAGGCATGTCATGTACTTCCATGATCCTTTTATATGAGAAACACCTCAGAGTTGAGTCCTCCTCAAGGACAACCAACTAGGTATAAAGCCCCACAACTGGTTACTTGAACCTCCTCCCGGTCTAAGGCACTCTTTGTCTCATCTCAGCAGGTAAACTCCTATACCATAGGCACATAGGTTCCAGAAGCATCATCCCCTCTCTAGGGTTTGGTTCCTCTAAAGGCAACCAAGACATCATCACCCTCCAGGGGTCAAGTATAAGGCAACCACGATCATCCACTTAGGTCGCATCATCCTCAGCTCCCCACTGTTCCTCATGTCTTGGAATCTTAGTTTCCAACCTCCTTGTTGGGGTCCTGCTTCCTCTCTCCACCTCCAACCATGACTACTAGAGGTCCCTTCTCCATGAAGGCTCATGCTCTCAAGCAAACCCCTATGTGGTTGAAGCCTATGCTCAACTCATGTTCGGCTCAAGATTAATCATATCTCTTTATGCTTATCTCATAAGCCATCCATCATGCCCTTTCTGGTCAGGGTTTCAACCTACTACCGTACCACTGACGTACTCTAGGTGCATGCTATACCCTACTCGCACAAGCCCATAGGGTAACTATAGGTTCACCTCTGACCTCATCCATGAAGAAGCTATCCTTCGCTATGGCATGCACGAGCCTCTCCAGGGTTGGGTCACCAAAGGTACTAGGTCATCTACCCTCTCATGGCTCGTGTGGCAAACCAAAGGCATATATATCCAAACACCCAGTCTACCATGACATCTAACTCATCATGTCATCTCTCTCTCTCTAAACTTCACTTAGGGTTCAGGTTAATATCATCCTCAAATGATGTGCTAGGTCTCTACTTTTAATGGAGGTCTCTACCTCCAAGACTAATCCTCTCTACTCATCCTCCACATAAGGAGGTCTATCCTCAAGCCTCTTTTGACAACTTATGTCATGCGACCTAAGCATGTATCTAATCTTTTACGCTTACTCTATTAAGCTTATGTCCATGACATCTTGTTTACATGCTTTTTATTAATTTGATGGAGGATCCCTTAATCCTTATCAACCTTACCCATACCTCAAGAGGGTGAGGAGAAGAGAGAAAAACCCTAATCCTTAAGGTCCTTAATAGAATTTGAGTTGAGAAGGGATGAACAAGATGAGAGAGTCCTAAATGTATCTTATTTCGAGTCATAACCTAAGACATCGGCTAGGAAGTCACACAATCTGGGAGTCCTCGTATTCTGACTAGCGGTGCGAAGGAAAATCTTGCCAGCCCCCGGAAGTGATCCTTTTCTAGACACCTCAGTCCTTCGGACACTCCTCTAATAACTCCCTCGGTTCTATGGAATTTGTAAAATTTAATAATTATTGATGATTAGATGGAGAACCTAGGCTCTGATACCAATTGTAACGACCCCGCCTCCTGGTAACCAACAATTAAGGGAGACCCGAAGGTCGGAATCGTTAATCAATTTATAGGATCAAAGGTTCAACATATAATCAACAATAATTATAAAATTCTACTAACTAAAGTGGAATTGGGTACAAAAATTAAAAATTTTACTTACCTTTATAAAACTGGGAAATCTAACTATCCACAGCTTGAAATACTCTATCTAATCCTCCTTGCACTTTATTTCTTAATTTCACGATGTGCCACTTTTCTATTTGTGATTTTCAGGATATTACCTAAAACGCCAAAAAACAAAACATCGATCAGCAATTGCTGGTATGTGGAGGCAACCAAAATCTCACAATTGGGTCTAACAATTTATGTAACGACCCCGCCTCCTGGTAACCCCCAATTAAGGGAGATCTGAAGGTCAGAGCCGTTATTCAATTAAAAGGATCAAAGGTTCAACAAATAATCAGTAATAATTAATAAACTTTACCAACTAAACTGAAAACAGGTATAAAATAAAACTTTTCATTACCTTGGAAAAACTGGGATTTCTAAACTTCTATCAACGAAGATGTTAATCTAACTAATCCTCCTATGCAGGTTATTGCTCATTCAATTCCACATATGTCACTTTACTGTTTGTTCTTTCATTTGTACCTAAAACACCAACAAACAAAATGTCAGTCAGCCGAAGCTGGTATGTGGGGGAAACAATAATTGTGCAACTATGTTAACAATGTAGGTAACCAATTATCATTAAACATTCAAATTACATTTTAAGCAGTACTACTCAATCCCTTCCTATCCCTTATCCCTGTAGTGTCCCTGCAGTGGACATGGATACCACCATTCTCACTTGGTGGATCTTCATTATACCCTGCATGATCCTACCTGGAAGGTAGACCAATACCTAGGGTTGAGTTGCATGGCACTCCCCGTAGGAAGTCCAATCTCTAACTCGATATGACTTGATGGACCTACCTCCTTGGTAGCCATTTACTAAGTCATTTACGGACCTGATGGCCTACCCCATTGGTAGCCTTTTACTAGGTCATCCATCAAACTACATGAGGGACTGAGATCTGAGCTAGTAGGCATAACTTCTTATGTGATAATCATATTCACTTTATAATTTGCTTGAATTAAAACATCCAACAGTTTAATTCAGTTCATGATGAAAACATCGACAAAATCCCGGAAAAACTACATCGGTTAGTCATAAGCGTAACCACATACCGGTACATGCAGACTTGAGACAGAATATTCCAATCAACAATAGGCAAGCAAGCATTCAATAATATCCTAAAACAAACATCCAATATTTTCTATCATGGATCATGGTATCCAAGTCTAATAGACCTATTCGAGCCCTAGGGTTACTATTTTGGAAATTAGGGTTTCCTTTCATCTTTCACAATTTTAAACCCTAATTATTCACAATACATATTAAGGTTATCCTTTAACAACATTTAACCTTATTTTTGAATCATTGTCCATCAATTAAACCCATTATACTTATCTTACATTAAAAAAATGTCATTTTTATCCTTTTAATCCATGACAAGATCATTATGCTTATTTATCATCAATTTGTAATTCATTATGCTCTATCATTCATATGAACGTTATTAATCATCAATTCTACCTTGATTCATGAGAAAACCCTAATTACTACTTTAGGGTATTTATCCACAAATTAACAACTTTTAATGTTTGAAATAGATTATAACCCTGAAAGCTTAGTTCTATTCATGAAATTGAACAATTAAATTCATTAGTAGTCCTAAGTACCAACATTAGGGTTTCAAGGCCCATTAAAGCCCATTTATGCACTTAACTCTAAATTAATAAAATTACGTGCAAAGTTCATCCTTTTTATTCTTAATGTTCCTTTTTATCATTAACAGACAAATATCAACTTTAAACATCTATTAAACCCTACTAATCACATTAAACATATCAAAATAGGGTTCTTAAAATATTAATACATTTTAAGTTGACATCTTCCATTCATTTTTTGATTTCACTAGAAATCAGGCTTCAATTATATTTTTAATAAATTCTACGTGTTCTCCTGATCAATTTTCATGTTTTGCATATTTCCATCGGAGCTAGCAATCTCTAGTTATGATTTATGCAAGAAAATGTACCTTTCGGCCAATCTGAGCGTCACACGTCACTCATCACCCATGAAGCACACCCGCCTGATCTGAAAACATAATTGAAAGACCATTCTGCCCTTCTATAATTGAGTCAGACTATAGCGCACTTGGGGGCGATTTCTTCCAACGGCTGTTTAGCCGTCTTCAACCTTCCGCAGGCATCGCTGCGCTGCCCTAGCCGTGCAGGGTGCGACCTCCTCTCCTCTTCCCTGAGCCGATGGCTGCCGCCGACCCCTTCCTCAGCTCTGTAACCCTCCGCCGCCCTTGGGGCGCTAGCTAGCTCATGACCAACACGGCTGGGAAGAGTTGTGACCCACGACTGTGTTGCAGCCGTGCGGCTACTGCTGCAGGTGCTCGGGGGGCAGGGAAGGATGGCCGATCTCCCTAGATTGTCGTGGGCGCATCCTACCTTCATCAAGATCGCTCAGAAGCTCTTCGTGGTTCCATGGCTACACTACCCCTCCATATTAGGGTTTTTAAACAAAGAAGAAGAAAGAAAGAAGAAGGAAAGAGAGGAGTGCGTGAGATTCTCTTCCAACTCGACCCTGGCCTTTAACCCTTTATATAGGGTGAGTATCCATGCCCCATTAGGCTTGCCCATGAAGCAACCAAGGTCCTTTCCCAATGTGGTTTCCTATTCTTTCAATGAGAAGAAACCTTCTCTCTCCTCTTTACATCCTTGATAATCCTTATGCTTTGGTTAATAATAAATTCGAGAATTATCACTTTTAATATCCTTGCCCTTGGATTTTAATCCATTGGCCTCGAAATTAAGTTTTACTTAATAGAAAATACTCCCTTTTAATTAGTATCACAAAAACCATTAATAATGTATCACATTATCTTTCTATTTTGCAAATTTGGTATTTTCTCTTTCCTCTTTCTAAATTGGGACTCCTTGGATCCCAAGAAACTCAAATAATTCAAAATTCCTTTTAAAGGAATACTCAGCATCCTTAAATGCATCAGTATGCATTATTCTCATTACCCTATTTTATTTCTTATTAAAATATTTCCTTTTGTAGATTTCTCTTTATTTCTCTCTTATTTTCCTCATTAGTATTGCTTTTATTATTAGGAATCATTGGGATACGAAATCCCACTAAGGATAACTCAAATATACCTTTTTTCACATATTTTCCCTATTTCATCAATGTTTTCAATTTCTTTATTAACAAGGAAATACTTAATTGATATTTTCTTTTCTTATTGCCTTTTCTTTGCAACTTTGGACTCCTTGGAACCCAAGGAATCTAAGAGGCACGAAATCCTCTTTGGATTTGCCTTCTAGAGGTTTCCACACCTTTCTTATCTCAAATTCCCAGTTATTCATTAATTAATTGAATATCCTTGTTATTGGGCCCAATAGCCAATAAAGCCCACAAATCAAACAACAAGGCTATTGTAAATGAAATCCATGCATTCATCCATTATTTGTTCATTTATCTTTATTATGAGAAATTAAATTTCTCAACAAATGAACCTAAAATTTGGGGTTGTAACATCCTTCCCCTCTTATGAGAATTTTGCCCTCAAAATTCCATCAAGCAAGCAAACAAACAGGATAAGCCCCTCATAAGTCCATCATGACTCCCATGTGGATTAACCCTTGCCATGGTGTTTTCCAAGAACCTTCATTATCTCATAGTCTTCCATCTGAGTTCTTTCTTACCTTGGTATATCGTACCCTCATAGGTGACTCAGAATAATTCAGCCTCTCAAAAGTTGAATAGGTTCAAGGCTCAACACATGGCTTGGGTACCTCACATAGTGCTCTAGATCGGGCTCATGCAACACATCATTTTATCCTGAGGGGTAAGGTAAAACACAACCATCTCCACCAATCCATCTCAAATGGACCCATATATCGGGGACTCAGCTTTCTCAGCTGTAGCTCAGAGGGGTCAGAATTTAATATTACATATTCTCCCACAGTGAACTGCATGTCTGTCTGCTTTACATTAGCTCGTGACTCATGTCACCACTGGGCTCTCTCTCAGCCATTGCACGATCAAATCGACTTCATCTGCACTCACTGTGGTTCTATTCTGACCTTCACGAGGCCTCCTTCACCAACATCATCTTAATGAAGTGGTGATCGACACTACCTCCTTATGGAACTTCTTGCATCCCGATAAAGGCTATGGTGGTTAACGTCACATCTTAAGAACTGTCTCATTGTATCACCCTGAATGAGCACACATGCTCTCATCAGACTCTCTAGTCTGGATCACACTATCCATTAGTATGGGTGATAAACTGTACTAAAAATGATTTCTTCATGCACCTACTTCCACCTCATGGAAGTAAACCTTCTAATCATGCTCAAGAACCTTTGAACTCGCATCATGGTGTAGTTGAACCATCTCTTTCTCTTATAAGTAATTCAACCCGGTCTGTCCCCTGACAGTACACTTTCTTTCTCATGTCATCTAGATAAGGCGATCTACCATAACCCACATTGCATCTTGACCTTCCTTGGCCAAGGGGGACTTACCACAACATCCATAGGGATGTACTCCCATTCCCCCTCGGGGACTCTTTTTATCCTTCATATCAATGTACTGGGTTACTGGTGTTCGTCCTTCACCTCTATCATGCACGGAAACATGCTACATGCACTTTGTTTTAAGCATCCAGAATGCTACCATCACTTACTATCTTTGTAGTACCAAGGTATATCATGACCTCCTGTATTGTTATGATTCCTCAAGCTTGATACCTTGGAAACCCTAAACCACTCTCAAAAGGGTTTTATTACCTTCCTATCCAAAGAAGTGTATCTGAGGTTCTATCACCATCCTTTCACTACATCAAGGACTAAACTGGCTAACCAAGCAATCATTAACTTGTTAAACATATCTTATTGCATCCGAGTGTTAGCCAAAACACATCTTCTTTCCAAACATAGGGTTAGTCGAACAAACTCAACTTCTTCTAGCTTCCATCTAAACTAGGTAGCTATATCTCAACCAGAGCATTCATTACCACTCCTTATCCTTAGGTGTTAGTTAATGTTGAAGACATACACCTTCATGTATTCCACTTATCATATCGTCTCAAACTCTGAGTTTATCTTCATCAGAGCACTCTGAGTACATCCTCTTGATTATCAAACTCAACCTTGTATCACTTGCAAATTCCACATAGCTCATGATAAAACATCCTCCCAGATGATTTCCTTAATACTCTTAGTGTTTGTAAACCATCCATGTATTATTCTCTCCACAAAGGTATGTTATCATCTCTATCCTCATACCTTGTAGCAACGTTCCAACTTACATCATCTTTATCCTTGGTGTAAGGCATGCGTACTGTCCTATCTCTCACTCCCATAACAAGAAGAAATAAGCATTTGGCTGCAGTCCAAATACAGAGTTCTTCCTGTTCCAAGAGTAGAGATGGTACAGGCCACCTTGCCCGTACACTTTCAAATCCAAGTTGAAACGTGCAGCTTATGCCTCTATGTCACAAACATCATGATATCCACATAACTTCCATGGAGAACTGGTCTCGAACTTACTTGGTTTGAGCACAATCCCAGGTCGTCTCCTCTAGGTCTATAGGGAGCCGACACTTTTGGGGTCATCCCATTTCCCTTATGCATCAGAGAGTGCCCTACTCATCTGCCCTTTGGGTCTCATGGATTCATGAAGGTGATAAATCTCCTAACCCATGGCCCTCATACAATGATAATTGTTACCTCCCGACCCTATGGTCATGTGCAACTTGGGAAGTAGGAAACTCCTTCTTCCATCGGTCTTATCCCTACCTGACCCTAGGATAGACTTAGGATTATATCATAGTACATGTTCAACTTAGAACCTTACCCAAGTCTTCATCATCTCTCTTTCTGCATTCATGACTATCTTCCATCCCTTCATAGGGGTCATGGCAACCTGCCTACCTTGGTCAGGCCCCATATCGGTTACCTCCATGGTAACACATCCACATGCACTTTAGAGATGGTTATGTATGGGTCTACAGGTTCATCCTCATGCCATGTACTTTTTACTTAGCTTCTCAAGATCCTATGAAACCTCCTCAGGTTACCTCAAAACCAACCAAACTGGTAAACTTCCTACCAAAGGGTTGCTCTCCCAGGACGGGAGGAAACTACACCTTTATAACAAGGTCACAAGCATTCTTAGGGTTTTCATCCTTATGAGCATGCTTAAACCAACAACTACTAAGGCACAAGCGTACCTACAAAACCATGCTAGGTCGCACTTGTCCTCATCATCAACTTAGTTGTGAGGGGTTCATCAAACATACCCTTAACGTAAGGGATTTCCTTCACCTCTACACATGAGGAGTACCATGCTCGAAACTATAGAGACTCAAATCTCATCATGAGCATCGGATACACTGCTTCCCCTCTTAGGCCTAGGAACCCTAGGTTCTCCTTTGGGTATCCAACTACATGCTCAACCTCTTAACCACGAATCAAGTATGTCCATGGTATGTCACGTACCTCCATGATCTTTCTACTTAAGCAACGCTTTGTAGTTGAGTCCTCTTCCATGGCAACCAACTAGGTATAAAGCCTCACAACTGGTTACTTAAACCTCCTTAGGGTCTAAAGCACTCTTTATCTCATCCAGCAGGTAACCACTTATACCATGGGTACTAGAAGCATCGTCCTCTCTCTAGGGTTTGGTTCCTCTAAAGGCAACCAAGATATCATCAGCCTCTAGGAATCATGCAACGTTGCCTTGCTGTTTTGAAAACATTTCGAAATTACTACTCTGGACGACGAGGTCTCAACCGTCCTTAGGGTTTACCTCCACATGGGTGAAACCTATGCTTCAAACTTATGTTTGCTCAAGATCATTCATAACCCTTTATGCTTATTTCATAAGCCATCCATCATGATCTCTTAACCAGGGTTTCATCAAGCTATACGCCACTTGTCTAATCCCATAGGGTAACTATAGGTTCTCCTTTATCCTAATCCATGAAGAAGCTATCCTTCGCTCTAGCATGCACGGCCCTCTCTAGGGTTGGGTCGCCCAAGGTACTAGGTCATCTACCCTCTTATGGCATACCAAAGGCATGTCCAACTAAACACTCGGTCAACCATGATATCTAACTCATCATGTCATCTTTCTTTCTAGCCTTCACTTAGGGTTAACATCATCCTCAAAGGATGTGCTAGGTTTCTAGTTTTAATGGAGGTCTCTACCTCCAAGCTTAACTCTCTCTCTACTTATCCTCCTACCAAGGAGGTCTATCCTCAGATCTCTCCTAAGGGCAAAGACAACTCATGTCATACGGCCTAAGCATGTATCGATTCCTTTACGTTTACTCTATTAAGCTTATGTCCATGACATCTTATTTACATGCTTTTTATTAATTTGATGGAGGATCCCTTAATCCTTATCAACCTTACCCATACCTCAAGAGGGTGAGGGAAAGAGAGAAAACCCTAATCCTTAAGGTCCTTAGTAGAATTTGAGTTGAGAAGGGATGAACAAGATGAGAGAGTCCTAAAGGTATCTTATTTCGATTCATACCCTAAGACTTTGGCCAGGCAGTCACACGAATCCGAGAGTCCTCGTATTCCGACTAGCGGTGCGGAGGAAAATCTTGCTGCCCCGGTCGTGATCCTTTTCTAGACACCTCTGTCTTTCGGATAATCCTCTAATAACTCCCTTGGGTTCTACGGAATTTGTAAAATTTAATAATTATTAAAGATTAGATGAGGAACATATGCTCTGATACCAATTGTAACGACCCCGCCTCCCGGTAACCCCCAATTAAGGGAGACCTGAAGGTCAGAGCCGTTATTCAATTAACAGGATCAAAGGTTCAGCAAATAATCAGTAATAATTAATAAAATTTACCAACTAAACTGAAAATAGGTATAAAATAAAACTTTTTATTACCTTGGAAAAACTGGGATTTCTAAACTTCTATCCACGAAGATTTTAATCTAACTAATCCTCCTATGTAGGTTATTGCTCATTCAATTCCACATATGTCACATTACTGTTTGTTCTTTCATTTGTACCTAAAACGCCAACAAACAAAACGTCGGTCAGCCGAAGCTGGTATGTGGGGGAAACAATAATTGTGCAACTATGTTAACAATGTAGGTAACCAATTATCATTAAACATTCAAATTAAATTTTAAGCAGTACTACTCAATCCCTTCCTATCCCTTATCCCTGTAGTGTCCCTACAGTGGACATGGATACCACCATTCTCACTTGGTGGATCTTCGTTATACCCTGCATGATCCTACCTGGAAGGTAGACCAATACCTAGGGTTGAGTTGCATGGCACTCCCCGTAGGAAGTCCAATCTCTAACTCGATATGACTTGATGGACCTACCTCCTTGGTAGCCATTTACTAAGTCATTTACGGACCTGATGGCCTACCCCATTGGTAGCCTTTTACTAGGTCATCCATCAAACTACATGAGGGACTGAGATCTGAGCTAGTAGGCATAACTTCTTATGTGATAATCATATTCACTTTATAATTTTCTTGAATTAAAACATCCAACAGTTTAATTCAGTTCATGATGAAAACATCGACAAAATCCCAGAAAAACTACATCGGTTAGTCATAAGTGTAACCACATACCTATACATGCAGACTTGAGACAGAATATTCCAATCAATAATAGGCAAGCAAGCATTCAATAAGATCCTGAAACAAACATCCAATATTTTCTATCATGGATCATGGTATCCAAGTCTAATAGACCTATTCGAGCCCTAGGGTTACTATTATGGCAATTAGGGTTTCCTTTCATCTTTCACAATTTTAAACCCTAATTATTCACAATACATATTAAGGTTATCCTTTAACAACATTTAACCTTACTTTTGAATCATTGTCCATCAATTAAACCCATTATACTTATCTTACATTAAAAAAATGTCATTTTTATCCTTTTAATCCATGAAAAGATCATTATGCTTATTTATCATCAATTTGTAATTCATTATGCTCTATCATTCATATGAACGTTATTAATCATTAATTCTACCTTGATTCATGAGAAAACCCTAATTACTACATTTAGGGTATTTATCCACAAATTAACAACTTTTTATGTTCGAAATAGATTATAACCCTGAAAACTTAGTTCTATTCATGAAATCTAACAATTAAAGTCATTAGTAGTCCTAAGTACCAACATTAGGGTTTCAAGGCCCATTAAAGCCCATTTATGCACATAAACTCTAAATTAATCAAATTACATGCAAAGTTCATCCTTTTTATTCTTAATGTTCCTTTTTATCATTAACATACTAATATCAACTTTAAACATCTATTAAACCCTACTAATCACATTAAACATATCAAAATAGGGTTCTTTAAATATTAATACATTTAAAGTTGGCATCTTCCATTCATTTTTTAATTGCACTAGAAATCAGGCTTCAATTATATTTTTAATAAATTCTACGTGTTCTCCTAATCAATTTTCATGTTTTGCATATTTCCATCGGAGCTACCAATCTCTAGTTATGATTTATGCAAGAAAATGTACCTTTCGACCAATCTGAGCGTGACACGTCACTCATCACCCATGAAGCACACCCGCCTGATCTGAAAACATAATTGAAAGACCATTCTGCCCTTCTATAATTGAGTCAGACTATAGCGCAGTTGGGGGTGCTTTCGTCCAACGGATGTTTAGCCGTCTTCAACCTTCCGCAGGCATCGCTGCGCTGCCCTAGCCGCGCAGGGTGCGACCTCCTCTCCTCTTCCCTGAGCCGATGGCTGCCGCCGATCCCTTCCTTAGCTCTGTAGCCCTCCGCCGCCCTTGGGGCGCTAGCTAGCTCATGACCAACATGGCTGGTCAGGGCTGGGAAGAGTTGTGACCCACGGCTGTGTTGCAGCCGTGCGGCTACTGCTGCAGGTGCTCGGGGGGCAGGGAAGGATGGCCGATCTCCCTAGATCGTCGTGGGCGCATCCTTCCTTCATCAAGATCGCTCAGAAGCTCTTCATGGTTCCATGGATACACTACCCCTCCATATTAGGGTTTTTAAACAAAGAAGAAGAAAGAAAGAAGAAGGAAAGAGAGGAGTGTGTGAGATTCTCTTCCAACTCGACCCTGGCCTTTAACCCTTTATATAGGGTGAGTATCCACGCCCCATTAGGCTTGCCTATGAAGCAACCAAGGTCCTTTCCCAACTTGGTTTCCTATTCTTTCAATGAGAAGAAACCTTCTCTCACCTCTTTACCTCCTTGATAATCCTTATGCTTTGGTTATTAATAAATTCGAGAATTATCACTTTTAATATCCTTGCCCTTGGATTTTAATCCATTGGCCTCGAAATTAAGTTTTCCTTAATAGAAAATATTCCCTTTTTATTAGTGTCACAAAAACCATTAATAATGTATCACATTATCTTTCTATTTTGCAAATTTGGTATTTTCTCTTTCCTCTTTCTAAATTGGGACTCCTTGGATCCCAAGAAACTCAAATAATTCAAAATTCCTTTTAAAGGAATACTCAGCATCCTTAAATGCATCAATATGCATTATTCTCATTACCCTATTTTATTTGTTATTAAAATATTTTTCTTTTGTAGATTTCTCTTTATTTCTCTCTTATTTTCCTCATTAGTATTCCTTTTATTATTAGGAATCATTGGGATACGAAATCCCACTAAGGATAACTCAAATATACCCTTTTTTCACATATTTTCCCTATTTCATCAATGTTTTCAATTTCTTTATTAACAAGGAAATACTTAATTGATATTTTCTTTTCTTATTGCCTTTTCTTTGCAACTTTGGACTCCTTGGAACCCAAGGAATCTAAGAGGCACGAAATCCTCTTTGGATTTTCCTTCTAGAGGTTTCCACACCTTTCTTATCTCAAATTCTCAGTTATTCATTAATTAATTGAATATCCTTGTTATTGGGCCCAATAGCCAATAAAGCCCACAAATCAAACAACAAGGCTATTGTAAATGAAATCCATGCATTCATCCATTATTTGTTCATATATCTTTATTATGAGAAATTAAATTTATCAACAAATGAACCCAAAATTTGGGGTTGTAACAATTTAAGTATTGCAATCAAGGTAATTAATAAGTCAATTTACATTTTCCATGTGACAATCCCCACCGCTTTTGCCCTAACCCTGGATTTGACTTAAGGCCACCTTCTCAATCCCGAGCTTGGTGCCTGGGAGTCACCTCTCATGGCGCTCCTTAGTCTTGCCTCATCAATCACCTTCTCATTCCCGAGCTTGGTGTCTAGGGTCACCTCTCATGGTGCCCATTGGTCTACCCTCCTGGGCCTGACCTTTATGGCATCTTCCATCAGGGTGGCATGTAGGTGCAGGATTTACACATTTATATTAAATGGTGATAGTCATAGTCACTTTATAATTGCAATATGAACATCCAAACAGTTTAGTTCATTCCATGCGATTAAACATCCGAGAATCCATCAGGAAACTAAATCGGTTATTCATATTTAACCATATACCTGCTAAGTAGATTTGAATGCAGAAACAACCAATCAACCATGATTCAAGCAAGCACTCACACAAGTATTCCTGAAAAAAGCATCCAATTTCTTTATCATCAAATTCGTCATCTTGATCCATTCATCCTAGTTTTGCCTAGGTTATTTATCCTTTTTAGGGTTTTAACCATAATTGGGGTTTTATTTCCTTTTTATTACTTTTTCCTTACTTTTATCAAATATCCATCAAACCCTAATTATCTTGTCCTATTTTCCATTAAGGTCCTAAAGATCACGTTTGGACCATATAAACCCTAATCTTCAGATTGCTATATCTTTTCCTTTTTTTCCCTAATTTAGGGTTTCTAAATATTTTAATCAACATATTGAATGAAAAACCCTAAACATGTAATTCTATCATCAAAACAGGTTAAAAACCATCTTAATCATTAATCAAGTTAATCATATTCGAATTAACCTAATTGTAAAACTAAATATATCCTTGATAATCAATTAGGGTTTTCTTTTTACAAATTAACTCTTTTTCCATCCAAATATACACTTTTTCAAAAATATACAGATTCAGATTTCCAAACCATTTTTAACATGTTCCTCATATTTTTCTAATCATTTTTCATGTATTTACTTTTTACATCTGAGTTTCCTAGCTCAAGATATGATTTTTATAAGAATAACCCCTTTTAATAAATAATTTGTTATTTTCCTAGGAAAAGCTAGAGCCGCTCGATCTATGGACCTCGGATCCACTAAGGATCCAACGGCCTTGAGGGAGTGCGCCCTGCCTTTTGCAAAACAAGCGATCAAAGGATGAAAATGTCCTTACCTGTAAAGAGGACGTGGAGGGCAGAAGGGTAATATGCTCGCGAACGCCTTCTTCTTCCTTGCGTCGAGCAGCAGCTTTTGACATTGGTCAACCTCAGGGTTGACTTCGGTCTCCTGACCTCCTGCGCGTGAATGGAATGTACAGGGAGCATCATATCCCTCGAACGAAACTGAAGACGTCCTCGATTGGTCACCCGAGCCTCACCAAATCGCTCCCCTACTCGCCGGAATCCGGCGAGATCTGTTGCGTAGACGGTGGTCTGGGTTAGGGTTGTCGGTGCAATTGAAACCACAGAAACACTCCACACGATCTTCCACAGAGGTTGGAGTAGCGTTTCGGGATGCTGGTTCCCTCCTTAGCCCTCCCCTGTTTATAGGGTTGGGGCAAGGTCCTGCCCAGTTGGGCTTTTCTGCAAACAGTGACAAAACCCAATGAAACTAGGGAGGAATCTTCGCGATTTCCTCTCCTGAATCCAATGGGATCGTTTCCTGATTTGCTAGTGTACTGGAGTTTCGAGAATCTAGGATGGAAAATCCACCCTGTAACCAGCAACGTCCCAGTCCCAGCGGGACTTAGACGATGAGCGCCCATCGTTGGATTAGGATCCAACGGGCCTCATCTCCCGCGTTCAAAGGAAATATTCATCTATTTATCATTTAATTCAGGAAAACTCCCAAATCAAAGATAACTTGCAAAATTAATATCTCCCAAACGATAACTCCGATTTATCTCAAATTTTAAGGGAAAGTTTCTTTTAATATTTCCTAGCTTTGTACGAAATTTTGGAAACAACTTGCAATGGATGAGAAGGCTTCCTTCTCTCCCAAGTTTTCTCATCAATTAATCCAAATTAATTTATATTCCTTTTTCCATTGTGATTATCTTGTTGTTTTGGGTCCCTTGGACCTCAAGGAAACATAAAGGAATGAATTCCCATATTGGGGAATATTGGTTTGCCTTTATCTTCTTTTAAAAGTCAATTTCTCATATTTCCCTCTTATTAATCAATTTCTTTCTTAATAAAGAAATACTTGATTTATCCCTTCTTTTCTTATTGCTTTCTTTATGCAACTTTGGACTCCTTGGTACCCAAGGAACCCAAGAGGCAGAAATCCTTCCTTGGATTTGCCTTCTAGAGGTTTCTACCTCTTTCTTTTCTCAATTATTCAATTATTCATTAATTAATTGAATTGCCTTGTTTATTGGGTCCAATAGCCAATAAAGCCCACAAATCAAACAACAAGGCTATTTTAAACGAAATCCATTTATTCACAACAAACGACATTATTTGTCCAAATATCTTTAATATGAGAAATTACATTTCTCACCAAATGAACCCAAAATTTGGGGTTGTAACAACTTGCCTCTACATCGCATGCTTGTTGATTCAGTAGTACTAGAGTTTTATAATATTCTTTGGCCTTTTATGTTTTAAGATGGAGGTTATGTACCCAATACTTGGGCTTTATGACCAATTTTATATATTTGGGAGTTTGTTTATGTTCCATTCTATATTAGGTTTATGGTTGCGTGCTCTAGCCATGATATTTTATTATAGTTCACTAATAATATTCTTATCTCAATTGCATGTGGATTGTTTCATGTATGTTTATGCAACATGTTCCCTAATTGCTCTGTGTATGCCATTGAGGTATACTTTATTTTAATTTCATGACAAGTACATTCATTTATCTTCATCATATTGGAGTGTTTCTTTTTGATATCCACTTGGATGGTAGTTTCCTCTTTGTTTGGGGTGCCTTTTTTATATTTGATGTCCTTTTCTCATATAATTTCTCAATCACTATTTATATGTCCATACCATCATTTTATGTTGTCAACATCCACTTTGTCTTCTCCTGGGGGTATGCTTCCAACCCCTTAGGTAGAGAGTAAGGAGTTGACCAAGGTTGAACAGGATTATCCAAGTGTTAGTTGAGATTTCTTGAGAGTTATATTGAAGTATTTTATTTACCCTTTGTGGGATATTTTGTATAGTTTTATTTTATTATGCCTTGTATGGTGAAGAACAGAGATAGACATAAATATTATAGCTTTCAATGCTACACTTTTGGTATCCGATACACTACATACTTGCATCATAATATATCATCTAGCCTTTGCAAAAAAAATGATTATCAAATTTGGCATTGGATGGTTTTATATTATTTTATATCAAGTAAGTTGAGTGGATCCTCTCTCGAGTCCGTCTTCTTACAAGTATGGAATCATATCCAAGGCAGTCCATTCATTTGTCTATTTCAATATAACCTCCCTTAGATTTTTACCTCTCCCATAAATTCCTTATATGAACCTTAGCTTATGTGGGAACTCTCTAGGTAAGATTCTTTACCCTAGATGTTATAATGTTAAAACTTGTTAGTAAGATATAAGGATACAAAATTTTAAGAAGTATTAGGATGATCGTGAATGAGTTCACGCTTATATGTTTGGATAGGAGACCCTATGCATTTTCCCTACAGTAAGTGTGATACTCATGTTTATGTTTTAAATATATGAGACCTGACTTGAGAGTAGTATTATGCAAAAATGATGATGAAGTATGAAATAAGTTAATATAGTAGAACCACATTCTTGGGTAGGCAATCCTTGAAACCTAGATGTTGATGTATGTGATAATAAAGAGTAGATGATGAGCTGATATATTCTATAAATGGTTTAGTTTGACTCACCCTTTTACCTCTATGGTTTTGTTTGACTTATTAGGTTACAACTTTTAAGGGTGGATTTTAGTAGTTTTCCAGTATGTGGATATGTTGATTTCGAAGATAGAATTCTTGTAAGGGGTGGAGTCATGTAACATTTGAATATTGACTATCCCGACTTTGAGAAACCCCAATTTCTAGAATAGGATATTAGTATGCTTGATCTTTAGATTTTACCCAATAAGGTTATGGTTATATCGTAACATGCTTGGTCATTTCCTAATAAACACATAATGCACCAAATAATGAGTAATTCACATTCTTGTATCATAATGCATAGTTCATGACCAACCCTAATATATGCACCCTTTGTGACATTCATGATGCATTAGTGATTTTAGGTTTCATAATCAAATCACATATCTTGATGCACTCATATTTTTCGAATAGCATAACCATGACTCAGTATGTGAATGAGCATATAAAATATGTGTCACATTTATCACTAATACACATATAATAACCTAAATATGATTAGTAAGGATCATATGTGTATAAACATGCATAAATGGTTGGGATGGTATCTAATGTTCTTAATATGTTTAATGGGATAAGAACTACACTTTTCATGTAAATAGAAATGACGAATTTTCCATTTTTTAAGTTAGTGTGACATTAATGAACTTAATGAGAAATTTAGTGAAATAATCTATTTCGTGTGAGTTATTCTAATAAAACTCTAGTTGTGATAACAAGAGGGCATTAGAACTCTACATCCTAAATATTGAGGATAATTGTAATATATAATAATAGACAATGCGACAATTGACTTTGACCCTAATTGTAGTAAAACTCATACTAGATAATCCCAAAACCTAAATCTAATCCCAAAATTGGATTCTATATAACCTAGTTATTTTATGTGCAAAATTTCAAATTAATTGGGTAATCCTAGATATCTCAAGTCAAGTAGAGAAGAGTTAATCTAATTGTCAATCTCAATCTGAGTCGTATTTGGTATATTTGAATGATGAAGTCAATTTCGAGGTCATGTTGGTTATTGTCTCAGTTTGTCTATAGTTCCCCTGATTTTTTGTAACATAATTATTAACTTGATTTTTGTGTTAGACTCAGATCCACAAACTTCGTTGCTCCCTTCGTCTACATCCTCTTCACCCAGTTACTAGTGGTTTTGAGACTCTACAATCCTTGATGAAATCTTCCTCTCTCTCTCTCCTTACCTTTTTGCCTCCTTATATATATGATATTGTGTTCCTTATGCATTTTCAAATGTATAGATACCTAATTCGATTGGGTATCATCTTCTCAACACCTAGATTGACAAGGGAGTCCTCACTTCCTAAGTCTCCTCTCAGTTTCCTATCCCCCTCATCTTTGGACCATTAGACATCTATATAACCCTTCCATACCTTCAAAACACTTCTAGAATTTGATCTCAATTACTTGTTGGCCACCAATAAACATACACTTTCCTTCCACTACTCCCACCAGCTAGAGAGACATCATTAGGTTCCGACAGCAAGCATGAGTTCTCTTGAGTTGCCACGAACCACCCACCTCACCTCAATTTCTTCATGCAAGGCTTTTGACACAAATAATTAGGTCATTACAGGAAGATTTCTGAATTCCCCATTTTTCAATATTCCAATTTTCTAGTTTTAATGTCATGTAATGTCTGGTATCTGGGTTGTCGACTGAGTTGGTTTATAGCTGGGTTGTCATCATTCTTGGGTTTCTATGTTTGAAACCTAATTTAGGATTGCTCTTTCTCTTTGCTTGTTTGGTTCATTCTAGGGAAGTTGGTCCTACTGCTTCTTGTCATCCATGGAGGTAGGTGGACTCTTCACCTCTGATCTACCAACGGCCCTCTCTGGTGCTCACTACGTTCACCATGGGCCAACGAGTCTGCTAATCTTAATGCTTTTGGGATGAATCCGAGGATTGCATATTTGATCATCGCTTGTTAGGTACAACCCTAAATCTCTTTGCATGAGATGAGTGGAAGATGATCGATGTGTACTTTACATCGATGACCATGTTTGGACAATATTGTCTTTTCACCCCTGATTCCAATTTAATCACACATCATTTTGGTCTTTGGTAAATAACCTCTAATTCCATGTCACGTATCAATGTTTGGATGCATGATGCGAGGAGCATTTTAGTCTTTTTCTTTTTATTAGTATTTTAGTAAGAACTCCTGACTTAATATGTATCTAGAATCAAATACCATTCTCACTCATACTCTTAGGGACAATAACTTTGATAATACTTTTGACCACATCCCTAGATAGCCATTTAGATAGGAAGCCAATGTCCTACTCATTCTCCATGTTCACCAGACTGGAAACTTAAAGATCATTTAAGCAAGTTGGAAGGAGTTTATTTGTTATATTATGTACGATTAAATCCTTACATAACCATTTCTCTTTCCAAACATTGATATGTTTTTCCAATAATAGGTATCAGGAAGGAATTTAGTTCTATAACTTCTTTACAATTCAGAGAATCTTTGTCGAGTGTAGATAGGTTTGTAGCCACACTGCCTGAATGCTTCTTGAATCTCAATTTCAAACCTACATACCACTGGCAATTTCTATCTGTAGTTCTCAAGAATATTTGGCAATGAGGGGCAAGTTCCATTCTCTCATGGACTTGATACCAAGCCCACTGTGTTGTTTGTTGCAAGTAATTTTGTTTGAATCTATGATGGAAATTGGACTGCCTTTGTGATTTCCTACCTAGAAAAAGGTCCTTATGTTGTTGTGTATTCTATCACAGATCTTCAAAGGCATGATATCTACTTGCATCACATAGTTGGTATTGCTTTCAAGGTGGATTTGGCAAGGCACACCAAACCTGAAAGGTTAAGACATCTTATTAATCAAGAGTTCATACTAGATAAAACTCTATTTAGGACCTCCCCATATGTGGCATGATTTACTATGAAATGGACTAGTGGTACCCCAAGGTACCTGCCCAAATCCTCAGATTGGGCAAAAATTCTAATTATACATATTTGTATTCTCATTCTCTCAAGGGAACTCTTTGAAAAGTGAATACATGTCTTACTGACTGAGATGGCCTTTCCTGACACCAAGCTGAACTCCTTCAAACATTCAATAATAGTCTTCATTTTATTGGTGTTCGCATGAGCAAAGATGAACATGCCATCCACAAAGCAGATATGTGATATCACAGATCAATTAGAAGACAACTTAAGTATTTCTTAAATCTCACCACACTTTTGATTTTCTAGCTTAGACTTTCTAAACACAAGATAAACATATACAAAGATAATGTATCTCACTAAAACAGACACCTAGTGGCCTTAAATGCTCCTATCAAATTTCCATTCCATATAACAAAAGCCATACAAAATGATATCACTACTACAGAAATGGCTTATAAAGTCGGTTTTCAAGGTGTCGGTTGTATACAAAAACCGACACATAAACCCTACTGTGTCGGTTTTTAACATAAACTGAAATCCAATATGTGAAGGTCGACCAGACACGAGTACCGCTTTCAATAAGTGTCGGTTATTTAATAAACAACCAACACTTCAAATCAACCGCCAAAACCAAAATTCCAGCGAAAAAATTACCTTCAAAATTGGACATATGTCGTCAGTTTTTTAATAAATAACCGACAACTAAAGGGTATGCGCGAGACAGGAATAGTTGTCGGTTGTTTTTTTATTTATAAACCGATGAATATTAAGTAGTATAGTTGTCGGTTGTTGTCAAAGAGCCGACACTGTTGGTTTAGTTGTCGGTTTTTTTAAATAACCGACACATATTGTCAACTTAATAGCCCCGTGAATAGAACTTTCCCCATTGTCACTATTTCATTGTCATGCGCTAGGGTTTGGAGATTTCCCCCGATTGCTCCCACCGTCGTTGCCGGTTGGCTCCCCGTGCCGCCGTTCGTCTCCTCGCACGTCGCTCGCCACCGTCGCCGTCGCCGCCGTCACCTTCGTCGCCGTCGCCGCCGGTTGCTGCGCCACCGGTTGCTGGTCTCCTCGACGCCCTCGCCGCCGTCCGCCGAGCCGTCGTCGGTTGCTGGTCTCCTCGACGCCCTCGCCGCCACTCCGTTGAGCCGTCACCGGTTGCTGGTCCTCCTCTCCTTGCCGCCGTCACCTCCAGCTGCTCTCCTCTGCTCCGGCACTGTCAGCTTCACCTTGTTGCCCTCAAGGTACATCGGCTTCTTCCTTCTTCCTCATCCCCTAGCTTAATACTGCCTGTCTAATAGACTCAACTCAAGTTTTTCTATCTTTACATTTGCATTATTCATTGCTATTGTTCTTTAAAATGTCAATGAAACTATAATGGTTATCCAATGTTTAAGTTGAATACCTTGTTGTAGGCTACACAACAGATGAAACTATAGTAGCATTTTCGTGTATATGTGTTTGATATTCTTATATCACTAGAAAGAAAGACAGCCATTTTCATTACTAGTGGATGAATAAATACATTAAATACAAATCAATTGGTAAACTAATATAAATCAGTTGATGATTACATAATTCCTAAATCAGCACATAAATAAATACAAATAGTAGATGAATAAAATACAATAAATACAGTAATAGAGTTAAATCAGTAGATGATTAAATGATATCAAAATTAGTACATAAATAAACACAAATCAATAGATAACTAAATAAAAACAGTAATAAATAAAAACAAATAAGTAGATGAATAAATACATAAGTGGAAAAGTAAATATGAATCAGTTGATAAATAAAGTTACATCAGTAGATTCTTACATGATTTCAGAAGCAGTATAAATAAATTCAAATGAGTAAATAGCTAAATAAAAAACAGTAGATGAATAAATACAAATCAGTTGATTAACTAATATAAAATTATAAATCAGTGATGATTAATCAATTCTCAAATCAGTACATAAATGAATACAAATAGTAGATGAATAAATATAATATAATCAAATCAGTTGGTAATTAAAGTTAAATCAGTAGATGATTAAATAGTATCAAAATCAATACATAAATCAACACAAATCAGTTGATAACTAAAGTTAAACAGTTGATAATTAACTAAAGTTAAATCAGTAGATGATTAAATAATATCAAAATCAATACATAAATAAACATATGTGACATGCTTGGAATGTAAATGATGAACTTTTCCCTAAATTTCCAATCATGCTTTTAAAGACATCAATAATCACCCTAACTTGAAGAACTAGGATTTTAGGTATAAGAATGACAACACATTATTTGTTGGCCTAAAAACCCGTCCAAGATTTACTCATTAGGAGTAAATCATGGATAGTCCCCGGTTTGGGACTGTTCTTGAACACCTAATCTCGCTTAGGATGTAAGTGTATATAATGTGTGTTGGGTTTTCAAGAAAATTTCCGCAGCATTTCCCCGTTTGTTCTCTAAGTATATATGTACTTCGAGAACAACGGGGAAATGCTGCCGAAATTTTCTTGAAAACCCAATACACATATTATACACTTACTAGTGAGATTAGGTATTCAAGAATGGGATAGGTGGTACACATTTATTATACGTTTTTATTATTTCTGAATATGTGAACTTTACAATGTGAGCTTAATTTATAATGTGAATTACTTTACAATGTGAATGTGAACTTTACAATTTGAATGTGAATTTGCAATGTGAACTTTATAATGTGAACTTTACAATTTGAATGTGAATTTGCAGATGGCTGACCATTCTCCTGATGACCGTGCTGATGACTACCGTGAGGGTGAGGACATCAATGCGCCGCCTCACAATGTAATTTTTAAAAATATATCATATATTTATATCTATATGTCCATTTATAGTTATATCTTGTAAATGTGAAATATTTTGTCAAATTTTAGGTTGATGATGCACAGGTACCATCTGCAGCACTTGAGGCACTTGATCAACAACACCAAAAAGTTGACAAGAGAAGGGGCATCACTATGATGAAGAAGTTAATTGCACAAAAGGGCAATGGACCCAAACTTGTTGTGGATTTCGATAATGCAGGAAATGCATGTGGTGTGAATTGCAATTCATTTATTTCATATCTTGGATATGTTACTCGTAGCCATTGCGGTTGTCGCTTAGATTCTTGGCATAACGTTTCTAAGGAGAAGAAATATTTAATATGGAGGGATTTATGCGTGAGTTATTATTAATTTGCAATTCTATTTTGTACATTACTAAATTTTTGGATATTAGTTAATAGCAATTCTATTTTGCAGAGTATATTTGAATTGGATGAAAAGCTGCATCGTAAATGCATGATGCAACGCTATGGGAGAGTCCTAAGGAACTATAGGACAAATCTCACAAGAGAATACATAAAAGAAGTCGACAAGAGGAAGAAGACAGCCACTGAACAGTGGAACTTCCTGGACAAAGAAGAATGGGACGCGTTTGTCGCTTCAAGACAAACTGATGAATTCAAGGCATTAGGTTTCAGTCTCAATCTCATTAATTAATATATGTTGTATTCACTTATTCAAGATTAACATTTAGTGTTACTAACCAAATCATTAATGTGCATACTAACTAGGCCCTCAGTGATGCAAAAAGATCAAGGTGTGCGATGAATGTGCACGACCACACAATGGGTCCAAGAGGATATGCAGGTGTTCGCCAAAGACTACAGGGTGAGGCTGCTGCTGCTCAGTCTGCTGCTACTCAGGAGTCCTCTACCATAGGTAGCACACCTCTGCCTCGCCATGATGTCTGGATAGCTGGGAGGCAAAATAAGAAGGGAGAATTAACTAAGGTCGCAACTGCTGAGGCGGCTGCAAAAAAATGGTAAAATACAACTCTTACAGCAATCATTCGAATATTGGTTATTTGTGTTGTTTACTTAAGTACAAATTTTTGTTTTGGCGATTAGCGGGAGCTGCACGAGCTGAGGAAACAAGGAAAGTTCATCCCTGAGGGCACAAGGGATGAATTGACAGTTGCTCTGGGTAACCCAGAGCATCCTGGACGTGTTAGGGCTGCAGGCGCTAGTGTGGGCATCAAAGCTTTTTTGGGCCATCCCAGCGCAAACATGTCCCAAAAGCGGGACTTTCACAAGAAGAGGTAACATATTTTTTTCCTTGTAGATGTTACTGTAAAAGAGAATTCAAAAATTAGAATTTGACATTTCTTTTATGCATGTATAGGTGGATAAGCTATTTGACAGGAAACTCGAAGAAAAACTCGAAGAAGCAATGCAAAAGTGGCAGGCATCTCAGACTGCCACTTACGAGACAATACCTACTGAAGGCTATACTCCTACTCCTACTGTAGAGGTTGGGAGTAATCCTGTAGACCCACCACCTAGCACATCCACTGTAAGTATTTTTATGACATAGTAACTAGTTTTTTAATTCAAGATGATACGTATATATGAAATTGTAGTCGTTTCAAAAACGATGATATGTATATATGTATATAACATTCTTTACACAAAAATTTGTAGGGGTTGAAGCCATGTCGTCTAAAAAGTAAAGAATATGTCATGGCAGAGGCGTCGGCTTACCCATCCCTACCAGGGGAAACGTGTCACGGGTCTCCAGTACCAGCTGGTTGGATTCGGGTGAGCCCGATACATATATTCCCCCAATTTCTGGAACTTCCACTGCCATATGCCCACCCAGATTGTGAAACGCTTGGTGAGGCAGTAGGCGGAGTGATATTGTGGGAAAAAGCGTATGTCTTCTTTACTGAAAAGGTGAGGTAAATTTACATTACGTTCAATTGTTATTGTGTGTATATGCTGGCAGTTGATCTGAAATTATTATATATATATATATATATATATATATATATATATATATATATATATATATATATATATATATATATATATATACATGTTAAAAAGAAGACACCCACAACATCTAGGCCTCCACTTCCACCTCCTGCATTACCTAGTTGGGTTCCACAGGACCTACCTGTCTCGTTAGGTCCTAACTGTAGGGGTATGGCAATATGGTTAGGGGAACATGATATAAACTCCCCTATAACTGTTTCTTCTGATTCAGATTCTACAGGTCAGTCATACGAAACAAAACTATTTATACAAGATATTTTGGAGTTGTTTCGATATGATTGGCTAAATACATCTGTGATAGAGCTATGGATAAGGTGAGATATTCTTTATACATCCATATACCTTGTGTATGATCTGGCGATCTGGTTTCCTATTTATTAATGCATGCATAATTAATACATATTTTGCAGCTACTTAGACAACATATGTGCAGATTTTGGATTCGAACATATAGGGTTTTTGATTCCATCCTTGATTAGTCTAGTAGATAAAGACCCTACATCAGTTCAACAATACTACTGTGAGGCTTTTTCAATTTTTTCTGTAAAAAAGAAGACGGTGATAATGGCTCCATTCAATTTAGAGTAAGTTTACTTTGCTTATTATAATTTGGACTTAAGAAAATTACATTTTATTGTGGATTTTGAGTTATTAATTTTTAACTTTTTTTCCTCTAGGGGTAAGCATTGGGAGTTATTGGTTATTGCCCCCGAGACGTTCACTGTGTATTATCTAGATCCTAAGGGGGGTAAATTGAATACAAGATTTGGACACAAAATGAAAATGGCAATATTTCAGTGAGAAATATTTCATTTTTCATATCCGTTAACATATGTTATTACATTACTATTTAATTGCAATGTTCTGTGTTACATTAACATGTAGGGGTTTTGAGGAGTACAAAAAGGCTGGAGGAAAGGTCCCCACGAAAAAGAACCAGCAAATAATTTGGAAGAACGTGAAAGTAAGTTCCCTACTGCAATATATGTATATATTATTTATGTGAACAATGCTTAATTAGTTGTATTTTTTAATATTTTGTATGTTTGAATTTATAGTGTCCTACACAAGACAACAGATGGGCATGTGGATACTATGTCATGTGATATATGCACATGCTTGTCAAAAATGCCGCAATGGACATCGATTGTATTGCTGAGGTATTATATAGCCGAAAAGAGATAATATGAAATATATCAATCTTATTTATAGCTCATTAATTATATATATAAATCATTATCTTTACAGGTGTTTAAAGTTGACCCCAGTACAGGAAAGGACTTACCAGATGTATATGAGCCCTATACGATGGGAGAATTAAATGAAGTAGTAGAAGAATGGGAAACAGCCGTACAATTAGTGGGGGCTTTAAAATATAATTGGGATCCTGATAGCGAATAATGACTAAACAATGATACTTTTTAAATGAATTTTGAATTATAATATATGTGTGAATGTTTCTACATGTCTGTATGTTTCTACATATGTTTGAGTGAAAATGAATGAAAGTGTTGGTTGCTATATGAAGTTTACATGTGTGAATGTGAATCAATGGAACTACAAATTGCTAGCATGTGTGAATGTTTATAAATGTGAGAAAATAAAATGGAACTGCATGTTGCATTGCTATATGCATGTGCTACTTTTTTATTATTAATTTTGTAGGTTTGCGGCCTGTTGTCGGCTGATATCAATGGATGTCGTAAAACCTACAGTTCATAACTGAACTGAACAGGTTTCTCATCCTGCGACCAGCCACAGCAGGTCTATAGACTGACAGGAAAAAAAATCAATAGGCGTCGGTTATTTGTAAATAACCGACACATAATGTTATAGTGTCGGTTTTTTACAAATAACCGGCGTCTAAGGTGGCACCCTTTCTGTGGTGCGAAGGGTTTGGTTGTCGGTTATTTGTATATAACCGACACTGATGGTGCCCAAGATGGCGCCCTTTCTGTGGCGCGAAGGGTTTGGTTTTCGGTTATTTGTAGATAACCGACACTGATGGTGCCCAAGATGGCACCCTTTCTGTGGCGCGAAGGGCTTGGTTGTCGGGTTCTTACCTAATAACCGATGCCTATAGTACCATGATGGCACGTTTTCGGTGGCGCGCGAAGAGTTTGGGTGTCGGTTTTGGAACCGACGACTAATGTTGGACTTTTAGTGTCGCCCACATAGGTGTCGCTTAGAAACCGACACTAAAGGCTTTAAATAACCGACACTAAAGGTAGGTTCTGTAGTAGTGTATAGAATTGAGGATGTATGCAATGATAATATTGGGAAAATAATATTCTCAATATTATCCACAACAAAAGGACACACCATTCTATCATATGATTTTGATAAGTTGATTTTAGTATCCACGGACTTTGTAGAGCCCCTCCCCTTCATATTGTTGATAATCTCTTAGACCACTACAATATTACTTGAAATTTTCCTCCCTGACACAAAGGAGATTTTAGCTGGAGAGATCCACATAGATCGTAACTATTTTATTCTTTCTAATAAGATTGGATGGTATCTTTAAAATGAGATTATCTATAGAGATTGGTATGAGTTGATCACATAATTTAGGTTTCAGAATCTTCAGTGTCAACATCACATAAGTTTTTGTCAATAGCACCACCTGAAATAGCATTAATAATAGTATGCATAACAAACCTCTTTATCATTTGGCAATTTTCCAACAAAAATGAGCCATCAATATCGTATGGTTTACAAACTTTATGCAAGATGGAATATTTGTGGTTTTTTTATGTATCTTCTAGGTTTGGTTCAACAAAGAGATTGGTATGAGTTGATCACATAATTTAGGTTTCAGAATCTTCAGTGTCAACATCACATAAGTTTTTGTCAATAGCACCACCTGAAATAGCATTAATAATAGTATGCATAACAAACCTCTTTATCATTTGGCAATTTTCCAACAAAAATGAGCCATCAATATCGTATGGTTTACAAACTTTATGCAAGATGGAATATTTGTGGTTTTTTTATGTATCTTCTAGGTTTGGTTCAACAAAGAACTCTTGGCATTGCTCCCCTATGATCTGTTTAAATTCCCCTGATATTGTTTGATAATATTTGGGTATCCAAAGTTTGTGACATAGTGAGAAAGTTCTGAAAATGGTTACATATCATAGAATGTATCTCCATATCCTCATTGACCCAGTCCTCGAAAACATTTATCATCACCACCACTTTATTAAAACAACTCATTTGGTTCACATAAGAATTGTAGAAATGTGTGTTGTTGTCGCCATTGGTCATAAATTTATGTGACTTTTCTACCTTCACTCCCCTTCCTCATTCTTAGGATCTCATTATATTGTGCCTGCATTTTAATTGGTAGCTTATCTATAATGTTGTCACAATGCTCTACCAAGTTTGTTTTAAGAGTGTTTATATTATGCAAAACTCTTTTCTCCTATCATCATGTGATGTTTGGACAACCAACTCAAAATATTTCCTTTTGTGGCTAGGAGGGTAATATTGAAGTCAAGATTAGGGTCCCAAGTGTCTTGAAGCATGCCTTGAAATTCAGGGTCCTTAGACTAGGATGCCTTCACCATGAACCTATTCTAGACAAAATTCCTAGATGTAGACCTTACCAAAATTGGGTAGTGATCAGAGAAGTTTTTTGGTAGGTGTTCGACAATGAAGTGAGGGTACTTGTTGGTAAATTCAGTGTTGGCCACCACAAGGTCCAATCTTTCTTGGAGACAGTGGTTTTTATATATACTTCATGTCATCAAAGCCATAGTTAGATAAATAAACTGACTTCATCAAAGTATTAATGCTTTCTTCTTCTCTTTTTGTTGGGACTGAGGGTGGTGTTGAAGTCACCCACCACAATCCATGACTTATCAAATCATCTAGCCTTGTTAATGAGGTGCTTCTAAAAGAGATTCCTTATTTGGGAATAGCATATACGAAACTACTGATGGTAGAACCATTAACTAGACAGGTGATAAATTGCCTATGGCTATTGATGATATGGATGTTGCAGTGTTCCTCCTTCCAACAAACCCAAATCCAATTGAGGTAGCCTCTAGCTTCAATACAATGTGATATTGAGAAGCCCATACTTTTGAAAGTAGTCACTGCAAAGTTACCACTGATCCTTGGTTCCAGAATTGCATTCATTTTTGGTTTCTTTGATGACATCATATCTTTGAGGACACGACATGAAACCAAATTTCTGATTCCCCAGTATTCCAAGACATGATATCTAACATAAGAAACTTAATAGGAGTATAAGGAGACATGAACCTTCTAGCTCGAGAGTATTGGGCACTTGGATCTAGTTCGGGTTCTCCTTCTCTTTAAAATTGTCTACATTTTGAGAGTCATGGGTCTCCTGGTGTAACCTTGGGCTCTTTCTGTGACTCCTGTATAGAGGTTTGGGTCTTATAGATTTCAACTTAGTCCCGTAACCTTTCAATTTACTTCCAGGAGGTAGAGGTGTCATTATAATGACAGTGTGGGGTTAGCACTATGATCCCTACCCTCAATCATCTTTTTCCATTCATCTGGTGGTTCCTCTTCAATGTTACTAGTTAATGATTTTTTAGTGTTCTCCAAAATTGTGCTTTCATAACATGCAATCTTCTCAATTGTGCTATCCTCACCCATGGTCATTTTTGTTGCTATTTCTATTTCACTACTAGCATCCGTGTCTTCTACATTAATAAACTCCTCAATGACTTCATCGACTTCTGGTTTTACATCATTGTGCCTATTGAGTTATTCCCATTTGTGTATCATTAGCACTGATTTTCTTTAGAAGTTTCCTCTTATCATCTACTGAGTTTATTTTCTTCCTCTTCTTCCATGTCTTCACATTTTTATGTGTCTTCTCATTTCTCCCACTTTTTTCTGGTTGCTCTACATGGTTCTTCTCTTCCATAATTGTCGTTGTCATTGTGTTAGGCTAGATTTGCAAAAAAAAATTGTGTCTCAGTAGCATCTTGTGACTTATCATCCTTCTGTGTTGTGCACTTTCTGTGTACAATAGTCTTCCATCTTTGTGTGTACCGCTTGCTCCTTCCCTCGACGTCTTGTGGTACTATGGTACCTTCCTCCTCTTTATTGGTAGTGCTGGTATTGGGGACAACTCTCACTGGACAATGTTTTGAGAAGTGTCCCAATTTTCTATAGCTATCACATGTGTTTAGGAAAACTTCATAATCGACTTGGTAGGCAATATCATTGATTAGGATTGTATGGATAAATTTTCTTAACGTGTCTACTTCTAAAACTAACTTGGTGAACTTGCTTTGTGCTAATCTTCCTTCACCAAACATCCCAGAGCTAAGCCAATATAATCAAATGTCGTGGGCCCATGCATTACACCCTCATTGTCATGTAGCCAACTTGAGTCTCGATCAACCTTGTCACCACAATGTATTTCCTTGAATAATGCTACATGAGCAAGAAATGGGACCAGAAATGAGACATTTTTTGTCTCCACCCATGTATAACAACAAAATCAAGGAGGGGCCCTCTTTTATTTTGTTGTTATGCTTGGATGGAAACAAAAAGAGTCCCATTTCTGATCCCATTTCTTATTCTTATAGCAAACCTCTATTTCCATGGTTGTGCCAGGTCCTCCCGTGCCTTAGGTTAATATCTAGAGTAGGTTTCTCATCAACAATATTTAGGGTAACATTAGATATTTTCAGTTTTCTTTCATAGAGGTTCTCCAGAAAAACAAACGTTTGACTCGATTGTGTATTGTATTGTTTGACTACATTTCTATGCAAAGTTGTTGCATCATCACCGGTTTGTGTATGCATCGATATTTCTCCTTCCGCTTTGGAATTAAAGTTTTCCACCGCCCCATTAGGGTTTTCATAATTTTGAGTTTTTGATCCTCCTAATTGCTGAAGCTGGTCTTTTATAACCCTAACCGATGCTTTAATCCCATCCATCATTGACGGTCCATTCTCAGAAAGGTTATTCCTCATCCAGAAAAATTAGAAGTCAATGTCCACCCCTGGTATACAAACCCTAACATCTAGGATATTAGATACCAACACCACTACCGACTCAGTGAGAAGTGAGAAAAAGCTCCACCTTCTCTCTAGAAACACCCAAATCCCTCGCCGGAGGATCATAGATTGGACCCATCTGCTCGAGAAAAAATCCAGCTCAGATCACTTGCACCGTCACTTTTTCCTAGTCGTCTTCAAGACTGGTAACATGTATTTGCCAGGTATCAACCAAGGTAAAGGCTTTGCTACATCTCCTTTTCTAGTTTTACTCACCTCCACACAATCTATTCTAATTCCTCCGTTGCTCGGAGACAAACGGCATCAACATCACTGATAAATGCTCTATCCTTCACCTTGGTGACTGCATGCACTCAAATCATCGATTGATCTTCCCAAAATTGTGATGGCTAAGTCAACCATGTGAAATCAGTGATATCATGGTTGTAGAAAATGGTGATGTTCTCTAGGGGGGAGACTAGATCTAATTAAACTTTATGCAATGACAAACACTAAGGAGGTTAGATTGTAACTTGATATGCAATGGACATGTAAAGTAAGTAATTGGATAATGAAAGAAAACCACAAGAGACACCTGATGTAGAGTGGTTCTGTCAAAAGACATCAGTCTACTACCTGGTTGTTCAAAATTAGGATTCCCAACCTATATTTATTTTTTTGTTTAGTCAATACAAAATACATAAAGTCAGCTGGTGTCTTTTATGAATCAAGACAACCCTCCTTTTCTAGAATCAAGGAGAACTTGCTCAAGGGTCTAAATCACAACTAGCATCCTAACTTGTATGTAGCCTTCTCAAAAGAAGTAGCTCCAATAGGCTTCCCAACAACATTCTCTCATGAAGTAGTTGGAAGCAACACAACAGAGTAGATTGCAATTAGACTCCCACTTGGGCGCATCCTTCTCACAAACGTATCTCCAATAGGCTTCCCAATAGCCTTCTTGCAGGAAGAAATTCAAAGCAACACAACAGACTAGATCGCAATCAGTCTCCTACCTTGGACGCAGCCTTCTCCATGAATTAGCACCAAGAATCTTATTCACAGCCTTCTCTCAAAAAGTAGTGAGAAGTACCAAAAATCAAAAAGATGAATAAGATAGGAAGAAGAAATTAAAACTCTTCAGAAGATTACAATATAAAGCTTTCTAATGACAAATGATAATCAACTCTCCATAAGGATAGACAATGCTATATAAGGCAGAGTATGACACTATTGTTGAGCTACAACTTAGATCTAAAGATAGCAAAGTAGAATTCTAATCTTGAAGAAATATAGCATGTAAAAGATTGCTCAAGTGTATCTAATAAGTGTTCATAGGTTCTCCTATAAATAGGAAAACCTTATAAATGGTCAATACAATCGTTTGGAGTGCTTTGACCAAGATAAATGCTAAACAAACCTTTGAAATCTAAAAGACAAGTTTACAATGGCTACGAAGATAAATGCAAATTTTGATAGGGACAAATCTCGGTCGAAGAAGAGTTAGACTGAAATATCCATGTAAAAACACAATTATATTTTTAAAAACATATGAAATGGTTTTTCTAGTGACAACTAACTATCAAAAAACTTTTTATAAGTGTAGAATAAGGTTTAGAATAGGATTGGGCCAATCATCACTTGTTCTTACATCATTCCTAGAAATTTGTACAAAATGCAATTGTACAAAGTATATACATGGTACAACTTGTCCTAAAAGGATCCAAACACATATAATATTATATTTTATTATTTTGGGATCTTTTGTAAGTTCCTTGATCACATGAAACACTAAATGCATATTTTAACACAAAAGGGAAATATTTACATCATCAAAATTAGCGTGTGGCATATCCAAAAAGCCAACAAATGGGAGAAAATCTACCGTGTAAAAGTTGCAATCAGAGTGAATATGTTTGTGTGGTTGATTGGACATAACACTCTTATAACCAATAGGCAAGAGTAGAAGGGCACATGACCCTAGACAGCCACTATTCAAATGTCAAAACCAAGAGGAATCATGTCTACATGCATTATAGGATTGCATTTAAGTAACACTGGTCTGGAAAGGTGTGGCATCCAACTTACAAAAACATGATTTACTTAAGCGGAAGTGATTATGAACAGTGGGATTACTGAAAAATCACTAAAAATTAAAACCTTTTTGCAAAGAGATCCAAACATAGGAAAACTCTTTCATCACGAACCAATGTATAACATTTACATCCTGGTTCCTAAGTACATAACTTGTACCATCTCTTCTCAAGGATTACAAACATTAACTGCCATGTTAGAACTGTACACAAGCAGTATAAGAACCTCGAGGCATCAAGCCAAAATCTCAGATCGATTCTTTCAAAGCACTAACTACTGACTCCGAGGACCTAAGAGTACAAAGACGACACATAGTACTACTATCTATATGACTTGACAGCCATTATCTCCACCTCGGATCTTACTGTTGTCCTTGTTGTTGCTATCATTCATCTGTTGTAGGGATTTCTATTTCCTTGTCCGCGTCCACCTAAAAACATTGGATCCCATGGGGGTGAGACAAATGAAAATTGCCCCAGCGAGAGATATAACTCTCCGCCAAAACATTATTATTGCAATTTATTAGAATTAAATTAAGCAGAGAAATCTTATATATTTGACAACAGATGGATCACTATAAGAACAAAGTAAAGTAATCTCCTTTCCTAAGGAGGACATTGCATCTACCCATGGTAGAGTTGTGATTCATCATCTACTTGCAATGAATATAAGGAGATATAAATAACATCTATCAACTAGAGATGTATAACAGAAATGTAACATCAGCTAGTAAATTTCCGCATTCAATCCTTAAGCAAACATGCTATACAGTTGATTACATTTTACAATCACTTATGCCCTGAGGAGATGAGGTATACCGCTCATACTCCAACCGACCATTGCGAAGTCGAAATCGATACCATACAAGATCAATGGAAGAGCTGACTTCCAAGATATCCCACCTCTCAGTCAATGTGAGATCACATGCAGGACATCTTGTGTCTCTGCTACATAGCTTGCCAGGGTATAGTGGCAACATCACTATAGAGGCAGGGTCAGCTGCACTCTCTTCAAAATTGAGAGATTTCATGTTTACCTCCATTGACCCAGCATTAATATTATTGGGAGAGGTGTACTGCATCTATCCCAATCATCGGGAGATTCGTGATACATCCATCTTGGTACAAATAATGAAGGATTGAGAGGTTTAATGTTTACCTTCTATCAATTCCCCCATTAGTACGTAAGGATATGTTCGCCCATTACTGACGATGATGGATCTATGGTCAGGGATCTACATGATATGATTTCACTTAATTAATTAAGTACATTATCATATACTTTTAGCATCAGTCAAGTTCTCAAAAAGGAATTATTATGACAAATGATACGAAGAAACATGTAATACTTCCATTAATACTTTTCAAAACATTGTAAAACATTGGGATCACTATCCCTTATCTCACTACTTGGAAGATCTCACTTCTCAACAATATCATCGTCATGATTACTGAATCTGGGCATTCAAACCCTCAGTTCATGACTGAATCATGTTACCACTTCTTAGGTAACTATTACCTTCAGGTCATTTAACCAAGGTATACATGATACTTGTTACACAAGTACCTCACATGGCCCACCAGGCCACTGCACATCTTGTCACCTCTCATTGGGCAACAATTAATTTAATGGCTCATAAGCTCATACACATCTTGTTACTTCTTACTGAGCAACAAAAACATAATGGCATACAAGGCCAATCAACATTTCTATTATATAAATATCATAGCTCAAATCTGGCTATGTTCATCATCTCATGATATCTGCATGGTTAATACACATGATAACAGTCATGATAATTTCACATTACACCATGCAATACCATAGTAACACCAAAATTCCATTACTATGGTTAGGGTTTCCCATTTCACATTAATTAAGGTTTTATGTTTATATTATCAATCCAACACTAATTTATTGTTCCACTCCTCTAGGAGCATTCATTGATATCATGAGTATTCGCACATACTCATAACATTCATCATGTATCATTAATGATTATCAATTCAAGGTATGAGTTAATTTCTCATCCTTACCATAGTATGAATACATCATACTCATTATCTTGTCTTAACCCCTTTCTCATAGTATGTTAGTCAACACTTGTCAAAGTGCATTGAATTCATTACATCTTTATCGTAACAATTTACATAACACACACTTCTTGTGTTTCTTATCCAAGTATATTAGATTTGAGGTGCATCAAGGTATATCAAACCTGAAATGCTAAAAGTGATTTCTATCATATTTTGATGTATCACTTTCTTTATTACTTCCAGCTTATCTGAGCTTATCAACTTATCTTGTATTAAGGTATTTCCTCATCCTAATACTTTCATCCACTAACCTATCACTCTTACCATGAAGTGCATAGGTCACACACAAGAATGGTCCAACTATCTTTAGTGATATGGACTCATTTCAGGTTAAGGCGTTGCTTATTACAAGGTTGCCTAATATCAACTTACTTGATATATTTCACCTTTATAAGGTATTATCCCTTATTTTATCATTAGGGATTATCTCATACCATTACTTAGTAATTAGGATTATGGTTTATCGTCATATTGCCTAAGATTATGGCTTCATGTATAATAACTCATTATTAGAGTTTCATATACCTTTACCATGTATTAGGGCTCCTCATCATACCATTGCATAGGGTTTCATATGACATCACCCTCAATTAGGGTTTGGCAGCACCCTCAATTAGGGTTTCTCATGGAATCACCCTCAACTAGGGTTTCACATGGAATCACCCTCAACTAGGGTTTCACATGGAATCATCCTCAACTAGGGTTTCACATGGAATCATCCTCAATTAGGGTTTCACATGGAATCACCCATAACTAGGGTTTCACATGGAATCACCCTTAACTAGGGTTTCACATGGAATCACCTTCAATTAGGGTTTCACATGGAATCATCCTCAACTAGGGTTTCACATGGAATCACCCTCAATTAGGGTTTCACATGGAATCACCCTTAACTAGGGTTTCACATGGAATCACCCTCAACTAGGGTTTCACATGGAATCGCCCTCAACTAGGGTTTTCTATTCATCCCAATTAGGATTTCACATTCCATTACCCATAGTTAGAATATCTCATGGTTTTTACCCTTGATTAGGGTTACATCTTTACCCTGGATTAGGGTTAAGGTTCATCAATCTTCTTGATTAGGGTTTCACGATCTCTTCATCAAATATCATACCCTAAATTCATAGTTTATTCATATTGAAGGTGTTGAGGCTTATCCATTGCATGATTATCCTACATGTATGGATTCCTCTCTCTCATCCCCTATAGTATGTTGGCTATGTCAAGCTTGGTTAGATTAAGTCAACCAACCCTTCAATTAAGTATATTCAATTAGGGTTGACACAGTGTATTGAAATATTACTTATTTAAGATTCAATGAATAACTCATCTAGGGTTACGAATCACTAGGTACCTTAAAGGTAAATCCTAGTGATTATCTTTGAGATAAATCAGTGACAACCATAGGGTCATTTTATCTTTCATCACCTTGGGTTTCCAATTGACTTAACCACATGAAACATCCAAACGTTCTTGACCATTGATGCTCCAAACGGTTTGAAACCGAATGGACTTGGTCTCCAAACGGTTTGAGACCGTTTGGTCTCAAATGATCTTGAGACCGTTTGATCCCAAACAGTCTTGAGACCATTTGGACTCAAACGGTCTTAAGACCGTTTGGCCCAAACTCTCTCAAAATTGAATGGACCAAAAAGGTCTTCCAACACTTAATTAATTCAGGATTTCAATCATTGAACCATCTATCAATTGAACGACTGATTTATTCCTCCACTGAATCATTGAATCACCCTTCAATTAGACCTTCAATTAGAGTTTTGAACCCAATTGAACTAGGGTTTATAATCAAGAAACCATCAATTAGGGTTTTGAAATCGAGGAACCATCAATGTTTAACATTGTCGAACCGATTCAATTGAAATTAGTGAACCTTCATCGAATTATGATATGACCTGACCTAAAACTGTCTTGAGGTCGTTTGGATGACCTCCAAATGGTCTTGAGACCGTTTTTCCCATCCCATCATTGAAATTTGCGAAATTCCATTAGGGTTTAGATCATTAGATTGATCACCAATTGAACCATTACTTGTATTTCAATTTACTATCTTTGGTTCTTCAAAAACTCAACGATACTCAACCCTAGACCTCCAAACGGACTTGGTTGACCTACAAACGGTCTTGATACTGTTTGGGTGATCTCCAAACGGTTTGAGACCGTTTGGGTTAATCAACCCAAAGTTTTAAATCAATCAATTAAAATTTCAACACTAAACCCGATTAGGGTTTCTAATTGGAATATTGTCCATACATTGAATTAATCAATTAGATCCATTAGATCATCATCCAAGATGTACCAGGGTCTTGACCTCAAACGGCCAAACCATACAAACGGTCAACCCTACCAAATGATTTGGGATCTAATCCTCTGAATGGTTTGCAAACTGTTTGGTCTCCAAATGGTTTGGTGAAACCGTTTGGACCAATGTCTTAAAACCGTTTGCCTAGGATATTTTTGAGGTGTGAGCTTAGGATGATGTCATAATCATCAAGATACGATCCTTCATATTTTTTCTGTAATTTTCATGGTGGTTCTATCGATTTGATCAAGTGAATTTCAAGAAGAACAAAGGATCAACAATTCATAAGGAATTGAATGTAATAACAATAGTAAGGGTTCAAGTTATAAAATATGCCTCCAATTGAGCTTTAAAGCTTCAAGTTCACATCAACAATGGTGGATGAAACTCCTTTCACTATCCCAAGGCTCGTCCTCAAGCTTTGAGTGAAAAGGAATGGTTAGAATTGAAGATGGGATCGAGATAAGAAGAAATCATGTATTGATTTTTTATTTCCACCATGAAATCAAGGTGAAAGAAGGTCAAGAAGCTTACCAAAAGGTTGGGGGTAGTCCTCCTGATCCTCCAAAGCTCCCTCAGTCGGTTTACAAGAAAAGAGAAGAAGTGGATTCAAAAAAGCCTTTGATTTGAGTTGTAAAAGGTGTTTTTATAAGGAAATCAATGAGAGAGAAAATGCATTATAAAATTCATTTAATTCCAAAATTAGTGCCACCTCCTCCCTCTCAATTCCTTGCATGCAAAGATATCTTTCTCACCTACGAATTCCTCTTCATTATCCAGGAATTAAGGAAAAGCAAATTAAGCACCTTAATCATATAATAGTAATATCCATAAGTTAGTAGATATTACATTTTCTTTTAATAATGTGAGTGAGTTATCCATTCCTTTGTATATTTACGTTGCCTTTGCAAGGAACAAGGACGTTCACACTTAATCAAATTCAACCATCTCGTTTTTGGTTGAAGGCCCTTCAATTATTTTATTTATTTTTGCATTAAATTGAATTAGGGTTTAAATTATGCTTAAATCTTGATTATTTTAATATCAAGATTCTCTCTCCTTCAAAGTGATACAAATGAGATGCCCCTCTCATTTTATTTTCTCTACATGATTCCAAGAAACATTAGGGACTATTTTCAAGTGGTAATTTGCATATTGAACCCTAGGTTTTGGGTAAATTGCATATTTATACCAAAACTAGGTTTTAATGCACAAACATTGCTTTATGAGCTCTTTCTGGGTACTCAGGCTTTTCCCAAGCCATACCTTTGCATCATCTTCATTCTCATGATGCTTCAACACATGAGGAACATTTAATCATGTAACTGTTGACCTAGAGGTTATACATTACCTATATTTTGATAATGACTTAACCATTCCACTCATATGTATCTAATATGTGTGTCTAAGATTGTTTGCAGGCATTTGGTACATGAAAAGCATATAATATACAAAGCCCTAGAATGGGTCAAGTTCAAGTCAAAATGTCTACAAGTGTGCATTTTGGGTTTTCTATGTAAACGACCTTAAAACATCTATGTAATCACTTGTAATGATGAATTGACTTGTAACTTAGAAGAGAAAAATGTTTGGGACAAAATTCATCGAGTGCTAATCACTTTAAATGCAAATTAGAAAATGGATTACAGGCACTTGGTCGGTCGAGATTCCCTGGCTTGAAACTCGACCGATCATCCTTGATCGATTTTTTGAAGATTGCATCGGTCGAGTTGTGCACTCACAGAACTCGACCGATCAGGTAACAGGCCATTTCCAGTTTAAATGGTCGGTCGAGTTTTGTCAGGACAAACTCGACCGATCATTTGAATATCGGTTCGGTCGAGTTACCCCCATTGAAACTCGACCGATTGCACTGTACGGAATTTGCAAAACAAGTGATGTGACCGTTGGTGAAGTGTTTTGGGCAAAAATAGAGTCATTTTCTTGAACAAAAAAACGGCTATTTTTGTATCCAAGTGTCCCACAGCTTAAAGGGCCACCCTCAACTATAAATAGAACCCCTTGGAGTTCATTCCAAGTTGCTCTTCCATTGCAAACTTGGTTCTAGCCTAGTTGAGAGTGTACAAGCCCTTGAGCCCCTTTCTCTCTGTACCTTCAAGATAAATTCGTGAGTTATGAGTGAGTTAGGTCCATGTGTATGAGAGCTATCCCTTGTATGATGTACAGCTCTCCTTTCTCTCTTCCTACCTCCTATTCCCTTTGAAGATTGATTGAAGCTACTTCTCCAAGTGAAAGAGAGGTTGTTGCTGGTCTTCCCCGAGTGAAGGTGAAGATGATGGTTGGTCTTCAAGAGTGAATATAGCTTGCTGCTCTAGATCCCTTAGTGAAGGTGAAACGTGGAGAAGCTCTCCAAGTGAAGGAGAGGTGCAAGGCAAAGCTCAAGTGATATAGGTAAATCCTGCAAGGCTTAAGACAAAGGTAAGATTGGGTAATTCCTTTGAATAAGGGTGAAGAATCTTACTTTGTGGGTAAGTCCTTGGAAAGGTAGAAGATCTCAGCTTGAGAAATTAAGTCCTTGGTTGTGTGGTTTATGTATCGTGTAATCTTATCGTGATATATAAGAGAACCAAGTTGCAAATCCTAGAGTCTAACCAACTCTACGTAGTGGACTTACATCGTTCCTAAGTTTAGGATGTGGAACCACTCTAACCACATGTCCAAGTGCTTGCTATTCATTGTCTCTTATCCTTGCTTTGAATGCTAGATTAGGACATCAAATTGCTGCTTGGTTTAGTTTCTGCACTAAGTTTAAATTGGTGGTCTATTTTTTTTTTGAAGTGTGTGTAGCTTTATTCACCCCCCTGTAGAGCCCATTGATCCAACAGTAACATTTGCAATTTAACCCCTCAACTTGGGTAATTTTCACTTTAGTCCAAAATAAGCAATCATTGCTTCAACATTATTCAAATAGGACCAAAATTGAAACATGAGTTCCTCTTGAGACTTAATTAATTTTCACAAGATAAAATTAAGGATCTAATTAACTTGCTTAAGCAAAACTCCCAGGGTTAAGGCATAACCCAGGTCAGGGATGTTACAAATTATAAACCCCTAACAAGGATTTCGTCCCCGAAATCCCAGATAAAGAAAGACAGATATTATTCATTCAACATACTATCTGGTTTCCACATAACATTTCTTTGTTATGGAGACACCATAAATATTTGATCAAAGTTATTCCACACAAGTTTATCATAGAATGGTTCACATGGGACACATACTCCACTGCTCTTTTTATTATTAACTGTGGAATTAATTTTGTGTCAGGTAACACTTTTTCTTAATTTACATTTTCAAGTGACAGATTTTCTGAGGAGTCTCCCATGCTCCTTATTTAATTCATAATTTCACTTTTATTATCACAATTATGTTTTGTCTCCCTCTTGGGACTATAAGTCTTTCATACCTCAATTTTACCATCTCACTTGATGACACAATACTAGATTTCCTTATAACTTGTACTAACTGTCTTTTTAGTTGTACATTCTCCTATCATAAGGAGAAATTACTTTATCAATTAAGAACTTATCTTAAAGATATCTTCAAATGTTATGTTTGTGCAAAGCATAAACCCCTAACATGTGATGTTTATACTATTAAACTGATTTCATGGTTGACCATTCCAGTTAGCCAACATAAACCATCTAATATTTCTTTAGATACCAGGATCTCTTACCTTAGTATCTGTCACATGTGTTGAAAACACATCACATACCTATCTTCCTTTCATCTTGGGACATTACATGTTACATATGTCTTTACCTTGGGACTAAAGTCCAAGATAAACTGATACTTTTCTAAGTATCCATCACATTAACATTTTTATCTTATGCACATCAAGTGCCCTAAGACCCACTTGATTTCCATGTCCCCGAAAGGAAAGAAAACAAGGAATCACATGATTCTTATTGTTTCATGAATTTTCAACTATTCATGAATCATTTACTCTTTATCTCATCCAATGTTCCTTGCCCTCAGCATAGGAATTTATAAGGATGATTACATAACATTATTCCTTTCTTTGTTATTGTCTAACATGTTCATGAGCATCTTATGATCTCATCACATTTCCCATTTCCTCTTTATGGGAAAAGATCTTTATTATACACACAAACTTTATCAAACAGGGATCACCTCCCTTGTTCTCATTCTTATCTTATGAGGAGTATACTTTTTACTTCCTCATACATAAATACTCATCTGAGATTATCTCATATTTCTCTTTCTTATTCTTTAGGATATGACACATTTTTCCATTCCATATTTCTAATTTCATGATACTCACTAGATTGTCTCAGAATGACTACTTGATCAGAGTAATCAAAAAGATAACAATCTAAGATTTTTGATACTCACTTTATCATCAATAGTTGTATACCTGGCCAGGGTATATAAATACTGAGATTAAGTAGTAAGCACTATGTATACTATCACATTCCTTCCTTTTCATATTATCACAAGCATAAGATTTATCATTCCTAGATTTTATCCAGACATCTGTTCTATATCTCATCCTTTTTATAGAGGTAAGAACAATATGAAACATTTATAATGTTACTTGTACAAAATGTAAGTCCACATAGGACTAATCAAGGAAAACTCAATCAATTACTTTCTCAAATTAACTCAGGAAATCATAAAAGACATATTAGAATGATATTATTTTGTCTGACCTGTTTCATTTCGTAGTTATTTGTTGCCTCAGGCTGATTCATTTCAGAGAACCTTGCCTGGGACGCCTGTCCACGTCCTCGAGTACTACTACTGGACCACTTCTTATGAGAGTCCTATTGACTCTGCCTCAGGGGTTGATTCACCAAAACATTTCTGGATGAGCAATTTCTTGCCAGATGTCCTACCTGTCTACATTGGTAGAAAATTCTAGGCTTTAAATGTGGTCTAGAAGGTTCTTTACCCTTTCCAAGTAGCCATTTCCTTTGTGCACTAGGCTGTCATTGTACTAGTGGTACCAAAAACTTCTTCTTTTTGGAACTACTAGGCCTCTGTTCCTGAGTTTGGATAGGACTTTTCTTAATTCTTTCTTCCTTAATCTTTATTGGACAACTCTTCATGATATGTTCAGGCTTCCTACACCTATAGAAATTTCTGCTTTTGGGTTTTGACCTATTCCTTCCCACCTTTTCTATTGCTTCATCATATTGATGTTGACTAGGAATCCTATTGGAGCCCATAACTTCATCATTAGGGGTTGGTAATCTGGGTTGCATTGCTAATGCATGGTCCACTACATGCATCACAGCTGCCCTAAAATGCCCATGTAGAGCTTGGAAAGTTGGGCTCTCTATCATTTCTTGGTTCAACTGAGGATATTCAGATATGGTTTCCTTCCTAGTCCAATCCCTTGCACCACTTCCTGGTGCAGCAATGCTACTTTCAGCATCATGTTCTTCGTGTGATCCAGGCATCTTTAAGTTCCACTTCTCCTATATGAGTAGAAGACACTATCAGATACACTGGAAGACACTAGAACAGACTCTACTATCTTAATCCTATGTCTCTATAGACTCAGCAAACCTAGAGCTCTGATACCACTAAATTGTGGCATCCAACTTACAAAAACATGATTTACTTAAGCGGAAGCGATTATTAACAGTGGGATCACTGAAAAATCACTAAAAATTAAAACATTTTTGCAAAGAGATCCAAACATAGGAAAACTCTTTCATCATGAACCAATGTATAAAATTTACATCTTGGTTCCTAAGTACATAACTTGTACCATCCCTTCTCTAGGATTACAAATATTAATTGCCCTGTTAGAACTATAAGCAGTATAAGAACCTCGAGGCATCAAGCCAAAATGTCAGATTGATTCTTTAAAAGCACTAACTACTGAGTACAGAGACGACACATAGGACTACTATATATATGACTTGACAGATAGTATCTCCACCTGAGATCTTACTATTGTCCCTCATGTTGTTGTCCTTCCTCTGCTGTAGGGATTTCTATTTCCTTGTCCGCGTCCACCTAAAAACATTGGATCCCACGGGGTGAGACAATTGAAAATTGCCCCAGCGAGAGATACAACTCTCAACCAAAACATTATTATTGCAGTTTATTAGAATAAAACTGAGCATAGGAATCTTATATATTTGACAGCAGATGGATCACTGTAAGAACAAAGTAAAGTAATCTCCTTTCCTAAGGAGGACATTGCATCTACCCATGGTAGAGTTGTGATTCATTCATCTACTTGCAATGAATATAAGGAGATATAAATAATATTTATCAACTAGAGATGTATAATAGAAATATAACATCAGCTAGTAAATTTCCGCATTCAATCCTTAAGCAAACATGCTATACGGTTGATTACCTGAGGAGATGAGGTATACCGCTCATACTCCAACTGACCATTGCGAAGTCGAAATCGGTACCATACAAGATCAATGGAATAGCCGGCTTCCAATACCTACCACCTCTCGGTCAGTGCGAGATCACATGCAGGACATCGTGTGTCTCTGCTACATAGCTTGCCAGGGTATAGTGGCAACTTCGCTATAGAGGCAGGGTCAGCTGCACACTCTTCGCAATCGAGAGATTTCATGTTTACCTCCATCAATCCGGCATTAACATTATTGGGAGATGTGTACTGCATCTATTCCAATCATCAGGAGATTTGTGATACATCCATCCCGGTACAAACAAGAAGGATTGAGAGGTTTAATTTTTACCTTCCATCAATTCCCCCATTAGTACGTAAGGATATGTTCACCCATCAACCCCCACGTATTCAAAAATATGCATTCTGGGTTTTTGTTGTGGAGCAACCCGTTTCACCGTCACCAAATTACTAACGATGATGAATCAATGGTCACGGCTCTACATGATATGATGTCACTTATTTAATTAAGTACATTATCATATTCTTTTATCATCAGTCAAGTTCTCAAATAGGAATTATTATGACAAATGCTATGAAGAAACATGTAATACTTCTGTCAATACTTTTCAAAACTTTGTAAAACATTGGGATCGCTATCCCTTATCTCATTACTTGGAAGATCTCACTTCTCACCAATATCATCATCATGATTATTGAATCTGGACATTCAAACCCTCAGTTCATGACTGAATCATGTTACCACTTCTTAGGTAACTATTACCTTCAGGTCATTTGACCAAGGTATACATGATACTTGTTACACAAGTACCTCACATGGCTCACCAGGCCACTGCACATCTTGTCACCTCTCATTGGGCAACAATTAATATAATGGATCATAAGCTCATACACATCTTGGTACTTCTTACTGAGAAAGAAAAACATAATGGCGTATAAGGCCAATCAACATTTCTATTATATAAATATCATAGCTCAAATCTGGCTATGTTCATCATCTCATAATATATGCATGGTTAATACACATGATAAATTCATGATAATTTCACATTACACCATGCAATACCATAGTAACACCAAAATTCCCTTACCAGGTTTAGGGTTTCCCATTTCCCATTAATTAAGGTTTTATGTTTATATTATCAATCCAACACTAATTTATTGTTCCACTCCTCTAGGAGCATTCATTGATATCATGAGTATTCGCTCATACTTATAACTTTCATCATGTATCATTAATGATTATCAATTCAAGGTATGAGTTAATTTCTTATCCTTACCATAGTATGAATACATCATACTCATTATCTTGGCTTAACCCCTTTGTTATAGTATGCTAGTCAACACTTGTCAAACTGCATTGAATTCATTACATCTTTATTGTAACAATTTACATAACACACACTTATTGTGTTTCTTATCCAAGTATATTGGATTTGAGGTGCGTCAAGGTATATCAACTTTGAAATGCTAAAAGTGATTTCTATCATATCTTGATGTATCACTTTCTTTATTTCTGCTAACTTATCTGAGCTTATCAACTTATCTTATATTAAGGTCTTTCCTCATCTTAATACTTTCATCCACTAACCTATCACTCTTACCATGAAGTGCATAGGTCACACACAAGAATGGTCCAACTATATTTAGTGATATGGACTCATTCTAGGTTAAGGCATTGCTTACTACAAGGTTGCCTAATATCAACTTACTTGATATATTTCACCTTTATAAGGTATTATCCCTTATTTTATCATTAGGGATTCTCTCATACCATTACCTAGTAATTAGGATTATGGTTTATCATCATATTTCCTAAGATTAGGGCTTCATGTATAATAACTCAAAATTAGAGTTTCAATTACCTTTACCCTATATTAGGGCTCCTCATCATACCATTGCATAGGGTTTCATATGGCATCACCCTCAATTAGGGTTTCTCATGGAATCACACTCAGCTAGGGTTTCACATGGCATCACCCTCAATTAGGGTTTCTCATGGAATCACACTCAACTAGGGTTTCACATGGAATCACCCTCAACTAAGGTTTCACATGGAATCATCCTCAACTAGGGTTTGACATGGAATCATCCTCAATTAGGGTTTCACATGGAATCACCCTTAACTAGGGTTTCACATGGAATCACCCTTTACTAGGGTTTCACGTGGAATCATCCTCAATTAGTGTTTCACATGGAATCATCCTCAACTAGGATTTCACATGGAATCACCCTCAATTAGGGTTTCACATGGAATCACACTTAACTAGAGTTTCACATGGAATCACCCTCAACTAGGGCTTCACATGGAATCACCCTCAACTAGGGTTTTCTATTCATCCCAATTAAGATTTCACATTCCATTACCCATAGTTAGAATTTCTCATGGTTTTTACCCTTGATTAGGGTTACATCTTTACCCTAGATTAGGGTTAAGGTTCATCAATCTTCCTTATTAGGGTTTCACAATCTCTACATCAAAGCTCATACCTTAAATTCATAGTTTATTCATATTGAAGGTATTGAGGCTTATCCATTGCATGATTATCCTACATGTATGGATTCCTCTCTCTCTCTCATCCCCTCTAGGATGTTGTCTATGTCAAGCTTGGTTAGATTAAGTCAACCAACCCTTCAATTAAGTATATTCAATTAGGGTTGACATAGTGTATTGAAATATTACTTATTTAAGCTTCAAGGATTAACTCATCTAGGGTTACCAATCACTTGGTACCTTAAAGGTAAATCCTAGTCATTATCTTTGAGATAAATCAGTGACAACCATAGGGTCATTTTATCTTTCATCACCTTGGGTTTCCAATTGACTTAACTACATGAAAAATCCAAACGTTCTTAACCATTGATGCTCCAAACTGTTTGAAACCGAATGGACTCGGGTATCCAAACGGTTTGAGACCATTTGGTCTCAAATTGTCTTGAAACCGTTTGATCCCAAATGGTCTTGAGACCATTTAGACTCAAATGGTCTTAAGACTGTTTGGCCCAAACTCTCTCAAAACCGAATGGACCAAAAAGGTCTTCCAACACTTAATCAATTCAGGGTTTCAATCATTGAACCATCTATCAATTGAACTTCTGATTTATTCCTCAATTGAATCATTGAATCGCCCTTCAATTATACCTTCAATTGGAGTTTTTAACCCAATAGAACTAGGTTTTATAATCAAGAAACCATCAATTAGGGTTTTCAAATCGAGGAACCATCAATGTTTAACATTGTGGAACCGATTCAATTGAAATTAGTGAGCCTTCATCAAATTATGATATGACCTGACCTCAAACGGTCTTGAGGTTGTTTGGATGACTTCCAAATGGTCTTGAGACCGTTTTCCACATCCCATCATTGAAATTTGTGAAATTCCATTAGGGTTTAGATCATTATATTGATCATCAATTGAACCATTACTTGTATTTCAATTTACTATCTTTGGTTCTTCAAAAACTCAACCATACTCAACCCTGGACCTACAAACGGTCTTGTTTGACCTACAAACGGTCTTGAGACCGTTTGGGTGATCGTCAAATGGTTTGAGACCATTTGGGTTAATCAACCCAAAGTTTTAAATCAATCAATTAAAATTGCAGCACTTAACCCGATTAGGGTTTCTAATTGGAAGATTGTACATGCATTGAATTAATCAAATGGATCCATTAGATCATCATCCAAGATTTACTAGGGTCCTGACCTCAAACGTTCAACCCATCCAAATGGTCAACCCTACCAAATGGTTTGGGATCTAATCCTCCAAACGGTTTGCAAACTGTTCGGTCTCCTAACGGTTTGGTGAAACCGTTTGGACCAATGTCTTAAACTATTTTCCTAGGATATTTTTGAGGTGTGAGCTTAGGATGATGTCATCATCATCAAGATATGATCCTTCATATTTTTTCTTTAATTTACATGGTGGTTCTATCGATTTGATCAAGTTAATCTCAAGAAGAACAAAGGATCAACAATTGATAAGGAATTGAATGCAATAACAATAGTAAGGGTTCAAGTTATAAAACCCACCTCCAATTGAGCTTTAAAGCTTCAATTTCACATCAACAATGGTGGATGCAACTCCTTTCACTATCCCAAGGCTCGTCCTCAAGCTTTGAGTGAAAAGGAATGGTTAGAATTCAAGATGGGATTGAGATAAGAAGAAATCATGTATTGATTTTCGATTTCCACCATGAAATCATGGTGAAAGAAGGTCAAGAAGCATAAAAACAGATTGGGGGTCGTCCTCCTGATCCTTCAAAGCTCCCTTGGTCAGTTTGCAAGCAAAGAGAAGAAGTGGATTCGAAAAAGCCTTTGATTTGAGTTGTAAAAGGTGTTTTTATAAGGAAATCAATGAGAGAGAAAATGCCTTCTAAAAATATTTTAAATCCAAAATTAGTGCCACCTCCTCCCTCTCAATTCCTTGCATGAAAATATATCTTTCTCACCTCCGAATTCCTCTTCATGATCCATGAATTAAGGAAAAGCAAATTAAGCACCTTAATCATATAATAGTAATATCCATAAGTTAGTGGATATTACTTTTTCTTTTAATAATGTGAGTGAGTTATCCATTCCTTTGGATATTTTCGTTGCCTTTGCAAGGCACAAGGACGTTCACACATGCAAATTCAACCATCTCGTTTTTGGTTAAAGTCCCTTCTATTATTTTATTTATTTTTGCATTAAATTGAATTAGGGTTTCAATTATGCTTAAATCTTGATTATTTTAATATCAAGATTCTCTCTCCTTCAAAGTGATACAAATGAGATTCCCCTCTCATTTTATTTGCTCTACATGATTCCAAGAAACATTAGGGACTATTTTGAAGTGGTAATTTGCATATTGAAACCTAGGTTTTGGGTAAATTGCATATTTATACCAAAACTAGGTTTTAATGCACAAACATTGCTTTATCAGCTCTTTCTGGGTACTCAGGCTTTTCCCAAGCCATACCTCTGCATCATCTTCATTCTCATGATTATTCAACACATGAGGAACATTTAATCATGTAACATTTGCAAGTTAACCCCTCAACTTGGGTAATTTCCACTTTAGTCCAAAATAAGCAATCATTGCTTCAACATTATTCAAACAAGACCTTCCTCTTGAGCCTTAATTCCTTTTCAAAGATAAAATTAAGGATCTAATTAACTTTCTTAAGCAAAACTCCCAGGGTTAAGGCATAACCCAGGTCAGGGATGTTACAAAAGGATTGTTGCATACTCAGTTGTGGAGTTGATTATTCAAGAAATCTGATATGTGGAATTGGTTGTCATCTAACATCAATAAGGATCTAAAGCACACCTTTACATTTATGATTGGTTTTGGAAAATATAGAACAACAGAATCTTTGAGGTGTTTTAGAAGAGGAATAAGCACACTACTCACCATATCCATTTCATGAAGTAGGAGTTGTGATTACCCTAAGTTTCTTGGCACAAGGAAAACAACATGAATGAGAAGAAGGAATCATATCATTGGAAGTGACCACCTAAGGGTTAGCTGAAATTCAATACGGATGCAATGTTCAAGAAACATCACTCATTATTTGAAGTGTTATATCATGATATTGTAGGTGAATAAGTGGGTGAAGTAGGTAAAAATTATTAGGGTTGATGGCATCCTTGAGGATAAAATTTGAGTCATCCTTCTGGCCACAGACATGGTTGTGAACAAGTAGATCAAATCACTCAATATTGAAACAGATGCCTTATTATCTTGAATTTATGTTGAAGGTGATCTCGAAGATAATCTAAAGCTAGCAAATGGATCATGGAGGCCCAGAGCAATATAAGGGAGAACATGTCTTGCACACATATTCATTATGAAGATAAACAAATTGTTGATTTTTTAGAAAAGCATCACCAAAAACCAATAATGGTTTATGCTACTATACAATACCACCTTAGGATATTTTGAGTTCATCAGGTTAAAGTCATGTATTTGTAGTAGTATTACCAACTTTAACTCTACTTCAAACAATTTAGCATGTAGTGACCCATATGATCTTGCTTACCTGATGGGGAGAGATGAAAAAAAACCTTCTGGATTTACTAAGTACACATCGAACTTAGGTAGCATACTTATTAGAAAATGTACGTCCTATTTTGTCAAATTTGAAGGAGAGTGGGATGAATAAAAACATCTCCAGATGTTGTGTAGGTTTGAAGTCCCCATTATTTAATAAATATAGAAACATGACTCTATTTCTCCACTTGCCATGCAATTTACCCATTCTCATTATCTTTATATGAATTCATTGACCACAAGTCATCTTTCCTATAACTATGGCATACATCATTAGGGTTATAAATTGTCCCATGCATCTCCAATGTTAATCTCTTAAGAAATTTCCTTGATCCTAGAATGTGATATTCATCATGTCTAGGTGAAATCTATTAGTAGAACAAATGGTTTATATAGTGTAACGAAGTATGAAACTCAATACAGATAGTTATGGAACCCCAATTAAGAAAGTTCATCCAACTTTCAAGATGTAACATCTAACATCTCAAAAGTGTTATATCAACTCAAATTTGATTTAAACATTATATAAATATTTTATAACAAGTAGAGCCAAAATATAAATGCCTAAAAGAAGTTGTATGAGAATTATAAACTTACAAATGACAATTTTACAAAATTTTACCTAAGTGATTATTATCAAGGTATATACTCTAAGAATTATAATTTCTATGAAAAAATTGGAAAGTAAAATTTCATGTTGGAAACCTTTAGAAGTATCCATAAATACACTCGATCATTCAAATATGAGAAAAGTATTACGATTGATATTTGTATAAGATAAATTAAGTATAAAATATTCTAAAGTAGTATTTGTTGTGCTTTTAATTCTTCCACCAACTTGCAAGCTTGAGGTCAAAGCTTGGGTTTAGGCTCTCTTTGGTGATTCCATCTTCACTTCAAGGAGTTCCTACTGAGTTCAAATCACTGGTAAGAAAAAATGGGTGAGTGAAGAGTAAAGTTTTGTCTAGATTTTCAATTTACTTACATAGTTAGGAAGGTATTTATTTGCCTTGCCTCCCTTTATGCACCTACATAAATTGTAGAATACTTACATCTTTTATCCAAGTAAGACAGCTCAATTTATCAAACTAAAGCCCCCAATAAGTCCAAAAGTGTGTGACCACATTTATATCTATATACTTCCAAATTTCTCCATGCAGTTTATGCCTTTAGCATCCTTTCCAATGTATCCTCTTCGTTATAGCAGTAAACCCCCTTGCCAAAATATATAGATGTCATCATGTGCATCTCTGTGATTCATTGAGGCATTAATTTTTCTACCAGCCTCTTTCTTTTCTTTCACTTTTTCTGTTAGTACTTGTATCATCCAAAAGTTTATCAAATGCACCCCCAACCAAGTCTACCATCTACTTCTAGTTGGATATTGATTCATTCACAATATGACCTTAATTTCAACAATGTCTTATCTAAAACCTAAATGCCTAGATTATGGCCTTCACCTTTGACTTAGATATTGTAGGATCCTAAAAGCCCATGATAATATTTCCTTTGTCATCGTTAACTCTTCCTCCCATTGTTTTGTTGGTATGGTATGCCTAGAGAGAAAATCATATGATGATTGTATATCACATAAAGGAATTTGATTAATAATAGTAAAGGCAAGCTTCCAATTCATTATGTTTCACTCAGTTATGAGATAATGAGAACACATAATGGATGTCTAAAGAATGACAATACTCAATGATGTATGTTATAACCTCATTTTCCAAAACATGTAATGAGATTTGTGAATCTCCTTTAAAAGATAAATAAGACCAATGTTTGATTTCGTGGTTTGATATGAATGAATTCGTGTATGATAGCCTTGCATGCTTTCTTGATGGGCCTTATTGGCCATTAAGCCCAATTGAAAGAAAAAGAAAAAGAAGTGAAAAAGGAATTCAATGGGATAATGGAATATAAAAGAAAATGAATAACGAATGATTAAAAGGCTAAAAGATATTTTCCCAAAATAGGATTTCGAGTTATAAAGTTCCTTGGGGTTCAAGGAACTCAGGATAATTAAATAATAGCAAGGGAAATAAATAATATGTGGGAAATGTGAATAAATAGATGTTTTATTGCAACTAAATAAAAGGAACTGTTTAATTGATATAATGATCCCAATTTTTTAAGGATGAAATATAAAAAATAATAGATTTTCCCTTAAAATTTGAGGCAAAAAGGAGTTAAGAGTTGAGAGTTATTGATTTTTCAAGATTATCCTCAAAATAGGATTTTCCTTGCAATTTGGGAAATCTTTCCCTTTTTGTTTGAGCGTGATTGATTGTGGTCGTTGGATCTTAATCCAGCCGATCTGGCTCATCGTCAAAGTTCCAATGGGACGAGGACTGTAGTGCGGTTTACAGGAGGATTTTCTCCATCTTATTTCTCGTTATCTGATGGATGTGCAATCTTGGAAACACTTCCATTGAGATCAGGAGAGGATCTTGAACCACTGCAACCCTGGTTTAGTGGTCAATGGAAGCTTCTAGGCCAAACGCCCAATTGGGCCAAAAGCTATGGCAGCTGCAGGTTTAGAAACCCTAGAATAGCCTCCCCTAGTCCTATATAGAGACCCTCTCCCAATACCTCACACCTTAACGCTCTCGAACGGCCACCTCTTAGATCCCAACTCTCCCTCTCTCTCCCAATCGAACTCTCTCCGGAAAGAGCTCTGCCTCGCTCTATTATGGATCGTGTAGCAAGGAAGGGAGGAGGACGACATACAGTCGTCATTCGATCAAGGATCACCGTGATCCACAAGAGGATCTAACGGTTCTAGGAGGTGACCGTATAAGTAAAGACGCTCGCTGACCCGGAGCATTAGATCGGGAATTGACGACCAAAAGGGGAAGCATGTGCCGCTAGTGGGGACAACTGACGTGTAGCTTCAGATCAAGGTGAGGCCCATCGGCGCACCGATTAAACGGCTCAAGAAATTTGGTAAAATATCCTCTCTGGTCAAATAATCCATAAAATAGCTTTCCCTTGCTAAAATCATAGAAATAGCTAGGAATCTCGTATAAAGGAACTTTATATATGAAAGTTGGGTCGAAAAATACAAGGAATCTAATAAAAATGGTTGTATAACCTAATTGTAGTTCGTTTTGCAGAAGTACTTTATTTTTTCTAGTAAAATGCATTTCAAGTTAATTAGAAACCCTAATGGTACATAAAGGATGATTCTTTGTAACTTAATAGGTTAATTTGAGGATTATCAACCTGTTAATTGATAACATGGATTTTTCATCCATTTTGAGTACAAAGATGGTTAATTTATGGTTTATGTCTATAAATTAAAGATAAGGTACATGGAAACCCTAATTTAGGGAAAAGGAAAAAGTAACCCATGTTATTTTTGAATTAAGGAAGTAAATTACTAAATAATGGTCCTAAGACTGTTAGGAATATTAAAAGGAGAGTATTTAAGGTTTTAAGTGATTTTGAGGAATTAGGGTTCATGATAACTAAGAATGAAGGCAAAACCCTAATTTCCAAGGAAAACCTAAAATTGGAATAGAAACCCTAAGGAATAAGATGGAATTGGATAAATTTTGATAGAATATAGTTGGAATGTTTATTTCAGGTTTTTTGTGCAAATTGCTTGCTTACTTGGATATTATCTCTCTTCATATTTGACTCTGTATTCAAATCTATAATAAGAGGTATGTGGTTACTCTTATGAATATATCGAGTTATGTTTTTGAGGTTTACCGAAGTTTTCATCGATGACATGAATTAATTGTTGGATGATTTTAATTCATGCAAACTATAGTTTGGATATGACTATCACCTAAGATATGTGCCTACTAGCTCAGCTTCTGGTCCCCACTGTGGCTTATTAGTTGACTTAGTACATGGCTACCAATGGGGTAGGTCCATCAAGTCACTTTGAGTTATATATTGGGCTACTTTTGGGTAGCACCATGCGACTCTATTACCCTAGGTATTGGCTACCTGTAAGGTAGGACCATGGGGGTAAGGATCTACCTAAAGAGAGGCAGCATGCAAGTCCACTACAGGGATAGCACAGAGATAGGGGATAGGTAAGGATTGAGTAGTATGGCTTAAAACGTAATATTGGTTGTTAAATGAATAATTGAATGATTACATTGTTAACATAGTTGCACATTAATTGTTTCCCCCACATACCAGCTTCGGCTGATCGACGTTTTTTTTGTCTGCATTTTAGGTACAAAACAAAAAGGACAAACAGTAAATTGTCACATTGTGAAATACATGAATTAAAGTCCAAGGAGGATTAGTTTTTTTTTTAAAGCGAGCTTTATATATTACTACTCAAGTCATTCGCGACATCCCTAACACACACGGCAGGATAATCAGCCATCCACACCCGTGAAATAGACATTGTATTACCCCATTTAGCTACATTATGGGCCACCACATTACACTCCCTAAAGACATGGGAAAAGCTAGTGAACTCAAAAAACTCCCTGACTTTGCAGATCAGGTCTAAGAAGTTGTGATACGGTGAGCACCCTTTAAAGCTGTTGATATCCACAGCAGCCACACTTGCATCTGTTTCCACTTCCACCGCCAACATCTTCCATTCCAGGGCCTTCTTGAGTGCCATTAAGATCGCCAAAGCTTCACCATCTTTGCTATTCCAACAGCCAAAATGGTTCCACACCGCCACTCCCCTCAAGTTACCCAGGTCGTCCTATTTCTCTCCACTGAGCAAGCAATATTTGTATTCACCTTTATCTTGTCCACCCCAGGTTTGTGCCATCGCCTCCTCCTTCTCTCGCTTATTGGAACGGCTTTCTGTACCAACCGATCAACCTGCTCCCTAGACCAAGCAAGCAGGTTTATAAACAGAATAATAGGGGAGCTCTTGATCTTGTTGAAGGTGAACTCATTCCTAGCTTTCCAACCTGCAGCACAAACAGTTATAATATGGACCATCTTCTCACTGTCAAAGGTCTTGAAAAGCCAAACCCAGGCATCAGCATGGAGCTTCTAGGGATTCTGTCTGGGACATCACCCAACCTGATATGGTACCACAAGGTCTTCGTAGTGTCGCATTCAAAGAGAATATGGAATAGATCTTCTGACTGATGATCGCAGATAGTGCAGGCCGCACTAGCATCCAACCTTCTTTTAACTAGTGCCGCCCCAGTATCCATGTAATCTTTGCACGCCCTCCACACAAACGCCCTATATTTAGGAGCCACCTTCGCCTTCCAAATAGCCTTCCACAGGTCTTTCTCATTGTCCCCCTCACCTCAGAACCTGGTTCACCTCTCCCCAACCAGTAGGTTGTTTTAACAGAGAACAAACCATTAATTGAAGGATACCAATACAGCAAGTCTTTCTTCCCCAAGCAAGGCGGAAGTCTGCTCAGCTCCATCAGGTCATCCACCTGTAGCATATCAATGATATAGTTCTCCTTCCATGCCATGAGATTGAAGTCAATGATCTCCGCCACCAGCCAATTATCACTGTCCTCTATGTAATCTGGTTTGGAGCACCACCCTTTTTTGTTAGGCAACCACGGATCACCCCAGAGCTTGACTATGGACTCCTCACCGATCCTCCATCTCAGACCCTCTTTCAACAGAGATTTAGACCCCCAAAGGCTTTGCCAAGTGAATCTAGGGTCGAAACCTCTGTACGCATCCAGGAACTCGCAATCTTTGTAGTACTTACTCCCCAGAATTTTAGCACACAAACTATCTTTGTTAGAGTGCAGCCTCCAAGCTTGCTTAGCTAGGATAGCTAAGTTGAACGTCTTCAGCTCCCAGAAACAAAGACCCCCATCCCTCTTCAACTTGCAAAGTTTTTCCCAAGAAGCCCAATGTATTCTCCTTTTTTTGTCTATAGAGCCCCACCAAAAGTACGCTATCAATCGTGTTATCTCATCAAGGATGTTGGTTGGCAGCTAAAAAATCCCCATCATATAGGTTGGAAAAGCTTGAATGACTGACTTGATTAAAACCTCTTTTCCAGCCTAGCTTAGAAACTTTTCCTTCCATCCAGTCAACTTGGTCCAAACTCTATCAATAATTGCTTTGAAGGTGATTTTCTTCGATCTACCCACAACTGTAGGAAACCCCTAGTACTTCTCATGTTTTGTAACTTGTTGCATATTTAAGATTCTCAAAACCTCCTCCTTCTTTGCCTCCTCCACATTACCAGTAAAGGACACCTCCGACTTTATCATGTTAATCTTCTATCATGAAGCCTTTTCATAGCAGCTAATGGAGTTAGATATCGTCAAAGCTTCCTGTGGAGTGTCCCTACAAAATAGAATGCTATCGTCAGCAAAAAACAGGTGAGATATTGAAACCCCTTTAGCATTAGCCTTCGCCCCATGGATCATCCCCTTCTCCTCTACATTTCTAATAAGGTGAGAGAATGAATCCACACACAAAATGAAGATATAGGGTGAAATTGGGTCCCCTTGTCTAAGCCCCCTTTGTGTCTTGATATTACCCTTTCTTTCCCATTGATAATGAAGGAGAGGGATGAACTTGAGAAGCACTCAAAAACCTTTTTTCACCAGAGATGATTGAAACCCATGGCTCTCATCACGTCATAAACAAACTGCCACTCAATGCGGTCGTAAGCTTTGCTCATGTCCAGTTTGATGGCCAAGTGACCTCTTCTCCCCTTCTTCTTCCTCTTCATCGCATGGAATAACTCAAAGGCAATCAAAGCGTTGTCTGTAATAAGTCTTCCCAGAATAAACACGCTTTGGTTCTCCGTCACAATCGAGTTGAGGATCGGTTTTAATCTGTTGGCCATTAACTTTGATATTATCTTGTACATTGTGTTGCACAAGCTAATAGGCCTGTAATCATTCAAGCATTTAGGGTACCTGCATTTAAGAATAAGAATGACGTTAGTGAAATTTATTTCTTTTATCTCCTCCTTATTCCTGCACCAACTCTTCACGTACTCCACCACATCCCCCCCCACATATATCCCAGAAAGTTTGGAAGAAACCAGCATGAAAACCATCCAGCCCCGGAGCCTTAGAGGGGTTCATATTAATAAACGCATCCCAAACTTCATTTCTATCTGGGTCCTTCATAAGCTTTCTATTAGATTCTTCATTAATAAGGTTGGGAATATGTTCCGTAGCCTCCTTATTGTTTGTGTTCCCTTGAGAAGAAAACACTCTTCATAATAATCAAGAATTAACTTCTCAATCTCTTGACTACCCTCAACCCAATCCCCATTCTCCGTTTTTAGTTTATCAATCATATTTCTCTGTCTTCTTTGGGAAGCCGACTTGTGAAAGAAAGTAGTATTTTTGTCCCCATCTTTGATGTAGCACGTTCTAGATCTAATGTACCAGTACGTCTCATTGGTTTTATGAAGCATGGCAAGTTCTTCACTTAGCTTTTTACAGATCTCGAAAGATATAATGTTCTGTGGTTGCTCTTGGGCCTTCAGCAAATCTTTCTCCGCCCTTCTAATCTTCTTCCTAACATTACCAAATTTCTGGGCAGCCCAATCCTTCAGCTTCTTCTCGCAATTAGCAATCTTCTTATTTATGTGGATATCTCTGTCCATCCCCCATGCTTCTTCAACCACCCCCTTACACTCCGGGTCAGCCAACCAGAATTTTTCACAGCTGAACTCTTTACTTTCATAGACTGCCACCTTTTTTTCAGTGTTTAGAATAATCGGTGAGTGGTCGGATCCTAGCCTCGGGAGCACCCTAACCCATGCGTGTGGGAAGGAACAGCTCCACAAAGAGCTCCCTAACACACTATCCAACCTCTCTTTAATGTTAGTCTTGAAAGATTTCCCTCTTTCCCACATAAAGCGATCCCCTTCAGAACTAATCTCCATAAGATCACAATCTCTCACAGCCTATTTAAATTCATCCATATGCCTTCTAGAACCCTGTACACCCCCTTCTTTCTCATTATAATTGAGAATCTCATTAAAATCCCCCAAAAACACCAGCGGGCAATCGCAGTCCTCATTAATCTGCTTCATCAGTTTCCACGTCTTATGTTTTCTCCCGGCATCCGCCCAACCATAGATACCCGCACAGTGCCATCTAGGATGGGTACTGTGCTCCTCTTTGTCGACCAAAAAATGATGCTGGGAATATGAGATTGTTGTTACCGGGATATCTTTCCACCACATTCCGATCCCTAGCACTCTTCCATCTCTCCCGATGATAACACTGTTCTGGAACCCACATTTAATCCTCATTTTCTCCATATCAGTATGAGTGATCAACATCTCCATTAGGAAGATGAGATCAAGCCTATCCTCTCTGCATATCCTGTGGAGGTTATTTAACGTGTCAAGCTTGGCCAGGCCTTGACAGTTCCAGGCAACTATTTTCATAGTTCTTCGCGACTCTGGTTTTCACCAAAAACCGCTACTTGAGAGCTTGCCTCCTAGATCATTGTTGTTCCTTCATTCCTAGCGACCTTGGTCTCCCTACCACCTTCTAACCCTTCCTCTCTATCCTTCTCAATAGAGTTTCTTGTCTTCCTTTTAGTTTGACTTCCCCCATCGTGTTTTTCACCCTCCCCCTTCCTTACCACCCATCGGTATTTCCCTTTTCTTCCCTGTATCATCTTCCCCTTCGTTTTCATTTCGCCAAACACCTTCCGTGTTCCCTTTCCTGCTATGATTTCTGCAGTGGTCCCTCCATGTGGCTTTTCTTTAATACTCCCTTTCTCTATAGCTGTAGTAATAACTTCCCTTGTCTCCTGTCCACCAGCTTTTCCTTCCTCCGTTGCCTTGGGTGTCAGCCTCTCCTCTCTCTCTCTGTTCTGTCCACTCTGGTTGTCTCCCTTGTGATTAATTTTTCCGTAGATTCCTTTGTTGCTTTGGGGCTCTCGTCAACCAGTCTAGCCTTCCCTTTCTCCTTGTCCATCGTAACAGTCTCCCTGGTGTTGTTGTCGTTCACTTTGTTTTTTCCTCCTTCAGTGTCACGGGCCTTAGCAGCATCTTTTTCTTTCCCCTTTTCCTGAAAAAAAACTCCTTGTCAAATCTTCATAGGTGCCCCCTTGCGCCAACGGTGACTTTAGCTTGCGCGGTGAAGCCCTTAGCCACTGTCCCCACCTCCCTTCCAGGTCAGTATTACCTAGCTCCTCTTCTTTACAGTCATGGGTTGAATGTCCCAACCTGCCACACCGAAAGCAGAAGATAGGTAGTCTTTTATATCTGATCGCCGCCTCTACTAAATTTCCATCTATCAGCTTGATCTTCTGTACTTGCTTCAGGGGCTTTTCAATGTTTATGTTTATCCTCAGCCTTCTCGCCCTTGACCACTCTCCCCTTTCCTCCTCATCTATTTTAACCAAAGTTCCTAAGTTGTTTCCTATCCTTTGTAGAGCTTCTTCAGATCTATAGCCCATAGGGAGATTGTATAGCCTGACCCAGAATTCACTTTCCGTAAAGTAGATATTAGAAGGTTGTTCCCCTGCCTTTATCACCTTTAGCACCAGAAGATATCCGTCGAAACCCCACGGGCTTCCATTCTCCACCTTTTCTTTATCTTTCTTGCTCTCAAACTGAATGACTATGATCTTGTGCTCCACCTGCTCGAAGGACTTCACATTCTTTAGGCCCCACGCCATTAGCATTGTCCTCCGCAGTGCCATGAAGTTGTAGTGTTTGTTCGTTAGCAGCTTCGCCGCCACTATTATTTCCTCCTCAATTCCGATTTTTGTTTCTCCGTCGGTGAAGTCCACACAATCGTCCACCTTTATGTTGAGCTCTTGACATCTTCTTAATACTTAGTCCTCCATTTGGCCCTAATCTTACTCCCAGAGATGGAAAAAGCCTCCGCCATAAAGGGGAGGGAAGAAACCCAGCTTTCTCGCCTATCGCCAGAGCGAAAGACCTAGCTCGGTAGTTAGTTAGTCCCAGTTTTGGATAAAAGTTTATAATTCCAAAATTTTCAAAGGTATGCAAAAATTTTATTTATTACAGCTTCTCAGTTTAGTCTAGTAGAATTTAATAATTGTTATCAATTAATTATTGAACCTTGATCATGAAAATTGGATAGCGGCACCGACCTCTCGGACTCCCTTAATTAGGGGTTACCGAAAGGCGGTGTCGTTACATTTTGTATCAGAGCCAAGATTCTCCACTTAATTGTTAATAATTATTAAATTTTACAAACTCTATAGAACCCAAGGGAGTTATTAGATGATTTTCCGAAAGACTGAGGTGTCTAGAAAAGGATCACTTCTGGGGGCTGGCAAAATTTTCCTCCGCACCGCTAGTCGGAATACGAGGACTCCCGGAATGTGTGACTTCCTGGCCAATGTCCTAGGATTTGAATCGAAATAAGATACCTTTAGGACTTCCTCATCTTATTCATCCCTTCTCATCACAAATTCTATTAAATACTTTAAGAGTTAGGGTTTTCTCTCTCTTCCTCACCCTCATGTGGTATGGGAAAGTAAACTAAGGATTAAGGAATCCTCCATCAAATTAATAAAAGATACGTAATGAGATGTCACTGACATAAGTATAATTAGTTTAATGGTAAACTAAAAGTCTGTTTGTTATGCTTATGTAGATGGCTCGTACAAAGGTTGTGGCAATCCCTTTCTCCGCCAGCGGAGGTGGGCCACCCCATAAAGAGAATGGGTCTTCTGAGAAGAGGAAGCGGAATCACGATAGAGAGGCCTCTAAGAAGATTAAGAGGCATGAAGAAGTTGTGCATGAGGCCCCCAACCCTGAACCAATGCCCGGCTTTAACCTAGAGCAAGGGGAAGGACTAGAATATGAAGAACACCAGGTGTATGAAGAGGAAGCCTGAATGGAGGAGGACCAGCCTGGTGGTCCAGAACCAGCCATGGTGATTCACACCACAGATGCAGTTTGGATGGAACAGCAAAAGCAACTGACTGAGGCTATCCGTGCACTGGCTCTTAGGGACATGACTAGGAATGAGAATGGTGAGCCACTTCGTGTTCGACCTTGACTGGGAGCCACCATCCTGGACTTCGTCAAACTAAACATTGAGAAGTTCTGGGGGGGAAGATAAGACTGAAGTGGTTGACAAGGTAGAATCTTGGCTGCTTGCAGTCGAGAACGGATTCTGGATGCTTGAGGTACAGTTGAATAAGAAGGTTCTGTTTGCTACTCACCTTTTGGAAGGTGCAGCCAAGATATGGTGGGAGAACCATATCACAGGAAGAGACCTAAGTGAGGAACTGATGGCATGGACCGACTTCAAGATGATCTTCACCGCCAGATTTGTCCCAATCTCTGCTAAGAAGGAAAAGGAAAGGGATTTTAACCACATGACTCAAGGGAACTCATCTGTGGTAGATTTCGGGCACATGTTTCGAATCCTGGAGCATTTTGGACATATGATGGATGAGGAAACAAGGGTGGATCATTTCATAGACCGTCTTCACCCTACCATCAAGCCCCATGTGATGGCAAGTAAACCCAAAACCTTCGTTGAGGCTTACAACCCTGCTTTAGAAATGGAGAGGACCGTGATGCCTGCCCAAATTCCACCCAAGGGGTATTTGGGTTTCACTGAAGGAACTCAAGGTCAAAAGAGCAACCACAAGAAAGGTCCAAGGCATCATCATGATAGAGGAAGACATGGAGGAAAAGGGAAACCCCGTCAAGAGAACAACCGACCTCAATGTCGCACCTGCGGGAGGTGGCAATACCGGTGAGTGTCGTAACAAGAAGAAGGTATGCTACCGATGCCACCAAGAAGGGCACATCCAAGCTGTTTTCCCTCTGCCAAATCCAAGAGGACCAGGATAGGTAGCAGCCCCACCAGTAGCAGCTCCATCTGTGGCAGCTCCACCTATAGCTGCAGCCCCACCCGCTGGAGAGAGAAGACAAGCTCAAGTGTTTGCCATTGATAATGAGGAAGCTCAAGCAAATGCCAATTGTTTGATCGAGGGTAATAACCCTTAGAGTTTTCTTTTATGTTTTAAAGCTAAGCATGTAATGGTCTAATGTATGGTGAACAATAATGTAGGCATGCTTGAAGTTATGGGACATATTGTGAAAGCTTTGTTTGACTCTGGATCTACTAATACTTTCATTTTGAGAAATCTTGCAACTGTGCTATGTTTGGATATCAAGGATTCAGGGTATGTCTTAGATGTTACAACCCCGAGTGGTTGAATCTTTACTTCCCTTTTGAAAACCTCGGTGGTATCTGTGAAATATCGAGATCATGATTTTCCTACAGACTTTATCCTTCTTGACATGAATGATTTTGATGTAATCATTGGCATGGATTGGCTTTATACGTATAGGGCCAATATCGACTGTAGGGAGACAAAAGTGATCATCAAGAGACCAGGTCAACCACCTTTTGTCATTAGGGGTAGGAAGGATGCCACTACCAGCCCATATGTGTCAGTCAGTGAAAGAAGAGTGGATGATGAGTAAAGGGTGTCGAGCTTTCCTAGCAGTAGTCACCGAGCCAGAACCCAAGGTGCAACCCTTAGAAGAAATAGAGGTAGTTAGGGGCTATGCAGATGTTTTCCCATATGATCTACCTGGGATTCCTCCCGAAAGAGAGGTAGATTTCTCCATAGAGCTAGCCCCTGGTACAAACCCTATTTCTCGAGCACCTTATAGGATGGCCCCTGCTGAGTTGCTTGAGTTAAAGAAGCAATTGCAGAAATTGTTGGATAAGGGTTGTATCCGCCCTAGAACATCACCATGGGGAGCGTCAGTTCTTTTTGTAAAGAAAAAGGATGGTTCGCTCTGAATGTGCATAGACTACCGTATGATCAACCAGGATACCATTAAGAACAAATACCCTTTACCCCGGATAGATGACTTGTTTGACCAGTTGAAATTGGCTCGAGTCTTTTCCAAGATCGACTTGAGGTCGGGTTACCACCAGTTGAGGGTCAAGAGTGAGGACATACCAAAAACAGCTTTTAGAACCTGGTATTGCCAGTATGAGTTTGTGGTTATGCCTTTTGGGTTTCCCAATGCACCTAGTGTGTTCATGAACCTTATGAATAGTGTGTTTCAACCCTTCCTTGACTCATTTGTCATAGTGTTCATAGATGACATACTAGTTTATTCGGATAATTTAGATCAACAATGAGACCACCTTAGTAAAGTTCTTGATATCTTAAGAAAGCAGAAGTTCTATGGGAAGTTCTCTAAATGTGAATTTTGTATAGACCGAGTCATGTTCCTTGGATACATCATCTCAGGAGGAACGATCGTCGTAGATCCAACTAAAGTATCGGGTGTTCAAGACTGGCCAGTGTCGAAGAACCCCTCCGAGATACGAAGCTTCTTGGGGTTAGCAGGATATTATCGGCACTTCATCGTGGATTTCTCAAAGACCGCCCTGCCTTTGACCATGTTGACTCAGAAAGATGTGAAGTTTGTGTGGTCTGATGTTTGTGAGGCTCGTTTCTAGGAGCTAAAAGAGAAGCTGACCACTGCACCACTTTTGACTCTACCATCAGGCAATGAGGATTTCATGATTTTTACTGATGCATCAAAGATGGGACTTGGTTGTGTGTTGGAATAGAATCGGCATGTGGTTGCATATGCCTCCCGACAACTCAAGCCCAGTGAGGTGAATTACCCAACCCACGACTTGGAGTTAGCCGCTATCATCCATGCCTTGAAGATTTGGCGGCATTACCTGTATGGTGCCACTTTTGAGATCTTCACCGACCATAAGAGCCTGAAGTATCTACTGACACAAAAAGACTTGAACCTACGACAACGACGATGGATGGAGTACATGAAGGATTACAACTTCACCATTGCCTATCATCCATGGAAGGAGAATGGCGTAGCCGATGCTTTGAGTCGGAAACAGCTAAGGTGTGCAGTTGTGTTGTCCAGATAGTGGAAGAGCTTAGAAGAGCTGGTGGAATGGTCACCTCAACCGTTAGATGATCGAGTGTGATTGGCCAATATCAAGATACAGTCTGAGTTATTGAGTGAGATTGTCGCAGCACAGTTGGCCAGTGGAGGACTTGACAAGATGAAAGGCTTGATGCAGAAGCCACAGACCCGTCTTTCATTGGGAATAGACGGAGGAATCCGATTTGAGAATCGCATATGGGTTCCTGAAGATTCGTCGTTGAAGGAACGTATCCTACAAGAGGCTCACGGTTCTAAGTACACGGTACACCCAGGAACTACTAAGATGTTTAAGGACATGCAGAGGTTTTTATGGTGGCCAAGAATGAAGAGAGACATTGCATCTTATGTAGCCAGTTGTCTTACGTGCCAGATGGTGAAGGCTGAACACCAATGACCCGGCGGACTTTTACAGTCTATAGAGATTCCATAGTGGAAATGGGAGTAGATCACCATGGATTTCATGGTGGATCTACTCCGGACCAAGAGAGGTCATGATGCGATATGGGTTGTGGTAGATCGCCTTACCAAGTCAGCACACTTCCTTGCCCTGAAAACCACTGCCAAAGTGTCGGACTTAGCTGAGTTGTATATCAGAGAGATAGTGCATGTAAGGACCCTGACCTTCGTTTAGGGTTTACCCTATTTGTTTTGCTTAACCTTGATGCTCAGTTGCTTGCTAATCACCTTTAGTGGTGATTATGGTTTGGTTGTGCTTTGTTGAGAGTTGGAGGTGCTACTTGCAAATAACCCAAGTCTAGGGTTTGTGAGCAAGTTTGCCACCTTGTGAGGTGTTCTCCCTCTCCTTGCTTCCTCTAGAGTAGAGAGGAAGGTTTGGGCTTGTGTCTTGAGTCCCTTTGGGCCTGGTTGAGCTTGTTGGTCCTTGTGGTTCCTTGCTTTGGCTTGGTTGAACCTTGTGTCGGGCAAGGAGGTGGTTGTGTCGCCCAGGGGTTGTGTCGTCAATGTTGGAGGTGTATCGTCCAAGTGTGTCGCCCATGACCTTTGACCATCTTTGACCTCGTTTGTGTCACCACTAGTGGACACTTGGTGCTTGATGCTTGCATGTAGCAATGGCCTTGGACATGTGTTTAGGGCATGCTAGAGTGGTGGTTTTTGCACATGGACAAGTGCCCCTAGGTGGGTGACACCTTGCCTTGCTTTGCTTTGGTTTCTCCTCCTTTCCCTTCTATATATGTGTTTCCTTTCCCTTGCTAAGGATCCCTTTAGTTCCTTAGTTTCTCCTCTACCTTGGTGCACGACACACTCCTCTTATGCAAGCTTGGTGGCCGATACCCTTGGAGGAGCTAGCTTGGTGGTCGATACTCTTGGAGTCTCCTTCTTCCTTGGTGGTGTATGGAGCTTGGAGCTAGGAGCTTGGATCTTGCTTAAGGGGGGTTACATAACTCCTAACCCTAACTACATTACCATCTTCTATGTTCTTGTTGTCTATGATCGGCTATGTTGTTGTTAGTTTGGTTTCCTTGCTTAGTTGCACCATGTTGTCCGAACCTATGATTTAGGGTTTCTTGGTGAGCAATACTCCTTTCTCTCCTTGGTCTAGAGGAGTGAGTTTGAGCTTCTAGTAGCATGGTCAATACCCCTCTCTCATTTAAGTTGATAGGTGAGCTTGTGTTCTAGTTGCTTGAACAACACCCTCCTCTCACCATGGACTTGAAGGGTGAGCTTGGTGATAGTTGTGAACCGTGCTAGGATTGTTCATTGAGTTGCCCGTTTGGTGATAGATGATGTGCAAAACCCTTCTCTCTTAGTTGTTGAGAGGTGAGCCATCTTCTTGATCCTTTAGGGTTTAGTGCCCTTGTGCTTGAGGTTGATGATGAGCTTGGGGAGGTGCTACCTGACAGCCCTTTTGACCTAACACCTTGAGCAACATATGTTGAGAGTGACGGACGATACTCTGGTCTCTGATCTTGTGACGGGCATCACACCACAGCCCTTGTCTTGTGATGGCCGATAGGTCCCTTGTTGGTTGGTTGAACGATAGGTCCCTTGTTGGTTGGTTGAGCTACCCCTCTGGACGATACCTCTTGTGGAGTACCTTATCCGATAAACACATGTTTTAGTTGTGGTTTGGTGTTGTTGTGCTTTGAGGTGGATGTTGCTGGTTAGTCCTACGATGGGCTCCATGCTAGTCGACGCTGTGTTGCACGACATGGTGCGCGTCACACCCTGCACGGCACGCCCATGGGCTGGGGTGCACGACAGACTTTGATGTCCAACGTTGCATGTAAGCACGACACAGCGTTATGCGCTTGGCCGATAGGTACTAGTATATCATCCGTTATGTGATGAATGTCATGTGTTGGAAGATAGGTGAGGGTGCCCTGCCCGATACCGCTTTTGGTGAGGGTAGAGGGTACTTTTAGTGAGGGTCTTACTTCTCATGAAAAACCGATATGGTGTATAATGTTCTAGTTAACACGTTGGTGACCCTTGATATGCTTGATGGTAATTATTATGGTAAGCTTGTCCATGTAACTTATCATCTGCTCATAATCATCTTGAACCCCTTAGGTAATGCTAGGGGAAATAATAAGCATCTAATATGGTTTGCTTAATGATGTGCCTTGTGCTCATGATCATAAGTTGATGCATTATTGATAAAATATATAATCATTAATGTCACCCTATATTGATAGCATGGTCTTTCTGTTAAAGCCTATGATCAATGTGTATACTAACCATGCAAGTGATGCTTAGCCAAGTAAAAGGCTATGAGATATATATGATGAGTAAACTTTCTTTGATAAGTTACTCTTGATGATGAGGTATTATATGTGATGTGTTTGGACTGAGGACCTAAGTTTGACTAAAGTGTTTGGGACTATTATTCCATGTTGATGATGTAAGCCTTGAGAGGCAGTGGCACTATGTGATAAGGGATTGAGATCCCATGGTGTGTGATGATCCTTGAGATGGATATGGATGATTGTCAAGAGGCCAAGTGATAACATGTAATGTTGGATCCTTGTGTTGGATCAGGATGATGTTGATTACAATGAAAGCATACTGCTGAGTTTCATACAGTTTATTTTATTATAGTTTACATGTTATATAACTTTTTTGAATCTTACAATCCATATAAAAGATACTAATTAATCACAGTGGAATATATCATGTAGCTGCCCTGGCCATAGATCCATCATCGTCAGGAGCTGGTGATGGTGAAACGGGTTCTCCTACGGGTTAACCCGGAGCGCATATTGCTGAGTATGTGAGGTTTCTCCTAGCCTAAAGTGAGGAGGTAAGAGTGAAACTTCAGTTGTAGACTCCAGGGTGTGAAATCGGGCTCGTAGCCCAAGTATGTGAAGAGCATGGTGAACAGGCCCATGGCTCAGGATATGTGATATGAGGAGCATGAATGTGTTCATGGCTCAGAGCACGGTGAATAGGCTCGTGGCTCAGTTTCACTAGCACTGATACCTATACCGAGGTGGTCTAGGCAGAGGGTAGCCCGACCCTGTGGCTGAGGCCACTTCAGCATGAGACTGCGGTCCCGCTTGTGTTGTACTCGTGCACTGACCACGAGGTGGGAGTTCGTGGAGTCCAGCTCTTCCATTTGACCTCGTATGGCACTGGCTTTGGGTTTCGCAGCCGTCGGTTGGATTTGAATGGTACGGTTCACTTCCTCAGGGCATAAAAATACGTAATCCAGCTGTATAGTATTTATTGCAAGGCAAAACATGGAACATTGGTTGAGGCCTTGCTTGTGTAGTCAATCTTGTTATGTCTTGCAGTTACTTATATGTTCCTCATGTTATGTGGTAATACCTTATAAATCTTATCTTTTTAATCATGTTCCATAGAGAAATAAGTGGATATATGCCTTCCGTATATCTGGTAAGCTTGACAGTATGAACAGCTTTACTTTATATCTACTCTTGTTATACCTTTTATCAGTATTCTGTTGTTGATGCTTTATCTTTCTGAGGTTCTGTAATTTTGGTGGGGAGTTATGTTTCTCGCTGGGACTGTGTGTCTCACCCCGTTGGTTTACACCCTTTTTAGGTGTCCGAGCTAGACGTGGTGGTGGTCATAGAGTTGCGGCCGAGCAGCAAGAAGAACAGTAGAAGGCAAGCAATGGATATGTTGCTGTTTTGGATGTTTTGTAGTAGAGTCTTAGAGTCATCCCTGTACTCTCAGGTCCTTGGAGGTGTTTTGACGTTGTTTCACGATGTATAGTTGTTGATGTTTTATATATCTTGCTGCTGGCCGGATGTGGGCCTTTATGTATGTATAAACAGGTGATGAACTCATGTGATGGTTAGACAGTTGTTCCTCTAGGTTGTGGACATGTATCAAGGCTTGTATATGCTTATATAACCGGTTTTCGTGCAGCATGAGGACTTTAATGTAATAGTTTCTCAGTTTATCAGCTTTCCGTATTTGGTTTTAATTAACCCGTATTTTGGTAATCCGTGATTTATGGTTATTTCCGCACATTTTCGCGTAACACCTCGTTGTCTGTGTTATAGTGGGATGTGTTGCCACAAGTTTTGGTATCAGAGCTCTAGGTTCACTGAGTCAATAGGGATTTAGGACTAGGTTGAGTCTGTTCTTGTGAGTTTTCCCAGATTTTCTTACAATCATCTTCTGTCCTCAGCAGAAGAAAAGCCAAGATGTCTAGAAACCATGAAGAACATGCTTCTGAGCATAGAGATGTTGCATCAGTTGATGGAGCTGTAGGTCAGGCACATGAAGATCAAGTGCCTGAGGTCCCCCAACCTAACCCAGCCATTCTTGAACATCCTTCCTACCAAGAGCTTATGGGGCAGATGATGGCTACGATGAACCTCATGGTTGAGCGATTGCCAGTGGCTCCTCCGAGTGCACAGGCTCCCCATGGAGAAGCATCGGGTATTGGGAAGACCTTCGAGCAGCTTCACCGAGTCAGAGCTTCGGAGTATGCTAGGACGGCTGATCCAGCGGATGTAGATCTGTGGCTTACAAGTCTTGAGAAGGCTTTCCGGATCCTCGACATCCCCGAAGAAGACAAAGTAAATCACGCTGTCTACCTTCTGAAAGGTAGTGTCTGTCACTGGTGGACCATCAAGGAAGAGAAGCGACCAGGCGAGGTGATTGGTTGGGAAGTTTTTTAGCGTGAGTTCGTCAGCAGTTACTTTTTGAAGACGTATGTGGATGAGAAGATCAGTCAGTTTGAGCGTTTGCGCCAAGGAGCGATGAACATCACCGAGTATGAAGCCAAGTTCATGGACCTGTTGAGGTTTTGTCCTCATATGGCAGTGACGGATGAAGAGCGGATCAGACGCTTTGAGAAAGGTCTGAGTGTTGAGCTTACGACCCCTGCTTCTGCATTGGAGAATCGTGAGTGGTTTTCCACGTTTGTGGAATCTGTTCGGAGGATAGAATGGTCAGTAAGGGAGAAAAGAGAATCCATGTCTCACAAGAGGCCTACTCAGTTCCAAGGACAGAGGTTTGGTGGCTTCAAGAAGCCTAGGTTTTCATCACCGTTAGTGATGAGAGGTTCCGGTGTATCGTCGCAGTGGTCCCCGAGTAAGGGAAGAGGTTATGTTTCTTCACCGTCTAAGGCACATAGTACAGCTTCAGTGGTAGTGACAGGGCCATTTAGGCCACAGTTCGATGATAGGGTATGTCATCTGTGTGGTCAAACCGGGCATTTCAGGTTGAATTTCCCGAACAGAGATGTTGAAGTGACGCAGCAGCCGAGGCAGAATCAACAAGGGTCAGATCAATAGCAGCCTACTGGTAGCAGAGGGTGAGGACGCGGTCAAGCGTCGCAAGCAGGATCGTATGCTCAAGGGAGCAGAAGACGCGGACAGAAAGCAATGGCTCGATTCTCTGCTATGAGTCAGCCGGAGGCGATAGTCAACCCGTAAGTAGTGACAGGTCAGATGGATTTATTTCATTCTGATATGTCTTCTTCTTGCTTTATATCTGTTCTGGTTGACCCGGGTGCTACACACTCTTTTATCGCCTATAGTATGCTTGAAAACTATCGTTTACCTGTTAGTCGTAAGAAGGATAGCTTGTTGTTAGAAACCCCTCTTGATGGTTCCTCAATGCTTCGAGAAGAGTGTCCATCTTGTGTCTTGTCTTTCTCGGGACACGGTGTACAAGTGGATCTCATACCAATTGATATGCATGGTTTCGATGTTATCCTTGGGATGGATACCTTAGAGAAGTATAAGGTGTTTTGGATTGTGGTTCCAAGCAGGCAGTGTTTGATGATGCTGGAGAGAAGTGGATCTTCCAGGGAGATAGGAAGATTCTTCCGACGTGTTTAGTATCAGCTATGGTAGCATAGAAGTTGCTACGGCAAGGATGTGAGGCATTTTTAGCTCATGTTGTGGATTTCGTTGTGGCTACCAAGGTGAAAGGTCCTAGCCTCGAGGAGGTGTTAGTTGTCCGGGAGTTTGCCGATGTGTTTCCGGATGAGTTTCCTGGTGTTCCTCCACCCCGGGAGATTGATTTCGAGATCAATCTGGTACCAGGAACACAGCCAGTTGCACAGACAATGTATAGGATGGCTCCAGTAGAGATGGCAGAGCTTAAGAAGTAGCTACAAGAATTGTTGGAGAAAGGTTTCATCTGACCGAGTACGTCGCCTTGGGGTGCTCCAATGTTGTTCTTCAAAAAGAAAATCGGGTCGATGAGGTTGTGTATGGATTACCGACAGTTGAACAAGGTCACGATCAAGAACAAGTACCCGTTGCCGAGGATAGATGATCTGTTTGATCAATTGCATGGTGCTATAGTGTTCTCAAAGATCGATCTATGGTCCGGATATCATCAGTTGAGGATTAAGGCGGATGACATACCAAAGTCAGCTTTTAGGACAAGGTATGATCACTTTGAGTTTGTGGTTATGTCGTTCAGGTTAACCAATGCACCTGCTGCTTTCATGGACCTGATGAACAGAGTGTTCCGTCAGTTCTTAGATCAGTTTGTTGTAGTCCTTATAGATGACATCTTGATCTATAGTCGGGACAAGAAAGAGCATGAGCGACATCTTCATCTAGCATTGACTCTTCTTCGCCAACATCAGTTGTATGCCAAATTCAGTAAGTGTGAGTTCTGGTTGGAAGAAGTGACTTTCTTAGGTCATGTGATATCTGCTGAAGGAGTCAAAGTAGATCCAAACAAGGTGGAATCCGTTGCAGATTGGGAACAGCTGAAGACGCCGACTGAAGTTCGTAGTTTCTTGGGTTTAGCAGGATACTACCGGAGGTTTATCAAGGACTTCAGTGCAATTGCGTTGCCGATGACAAAGTTAACCATAAAGGATGTACCTTTTATCTGGGATGATCGATGTCAGCAAGCTTTCCAGAATTTGAAGGAGAAGCTGACCAGTGCTCCAGTGCTAGTGCTACCAGAGCCTGGAAAGGGCTACGTTGTTTTCTGTGATGCTTCCAAGAAAGGCTTAGGTTGTGTGCTGATGTAGGAAGATCATGTGGTTTCTTTTGCTTCGCAACAGCTTAAGAAACATGAGGAGAACTATCCTACTCATGATTTGGAGTTGGCAGCAGTGGTGCATGCGTTAAAGATTTGGAGACACTATCTGTATGGAGAGGTGTGTCAAATCTTTACGGATCATAAGAATATGAAGTACATCTTTTCGCAACATGAGTTGAACATGCGACAACGTCGATGGATGGAGTTAATCAATGATTACGACTGTACCATCGAGTATCATTCTGGTAAGGCGAATGTGGTGGCTGATGTGCTTAGTCGAAAGTCTTCTTCTTTTCCTTCAAAGAAGGCACAGTTGAATTCCCTAGTATGCCATAGACGGGATATGTTTGTTTCCTTGTGACAGATGAATGTGCATATGGAAGTTTCCTTGTTAGCTGGACTTTTAGCACAGATGCAAGTCAAGCCTATGCTGAGACAGTAGAGAAAAGATGCACAGCAGACAGATGATGCGGTACAGTTGATCAAATCAGAGTTCGGCAGCGAAAAGCGTGATGGGTTCCATGAGTCCGAGGATGGGCTAGTTTGTTATCGTGATAGGATAGCGGTTCCATATGCTAATGATCTGAGGAAGTTAGTGCTCGAGGAAGCACACATGTCAATGTATGTTATGCATCCAGGTGTCACTAAGATGTATCATAGTCTGAAGGACTTGTATTGGTGGCCCAGCTTGAAGAGAGATGTAGCTGAGTTCGTGACCAGATGTGCGGTATGTCAGCAAGTCAAGGCTGAGCATCAAAAGCCAGCAGGTACGTTGCAACCCTTGCTGATACCGCAGTGGAAATGGGATCATATAACCATGGATTTCGTAGTTGGTCTACCCAGGACAACTAGGAATCATGATTCCATTTGGGTGATATTGGACAGATTGACGAAGTTTGCCCATTTCCTACCAGTAAAGACGACGTATACAGCTAAGAAAATCGCTCGAGTATATGTGGATGAGATAGTACGTTTTCATGGTGTGCTAGAGACGATAATTTCTGACAGAGGTCCTCAGTTCACGAGTCGTTTTTGGGAATAGTTGCACAAAGCGTTGGGAACCCAATTGAGATTCAATACCGCCTTCCACCCACAAACAGATGGACAGTCTGAAAGGGCTATTCAGACTTTAGAAGATCTCCTTCGAGCTTGTGTTTGTACTTCTTAGGCAGTTGGGATGTGCATCAAAGTTTGATAGACTTTTCCTACGACAACAGTCATCAGCAGAGCATTGACATGGCTCTTTATGAAGCCTTGTATGGGAGGAAGTGTAGATCTCCTTTGTGTTGGTATGAGTCTGGTGAGTATCAGTTTTTGGGTCCCGAGTTAGTACAGTAGACAACAAAAAAGATCAAAGTGATACAACAACAGTTGAAAGCGGCACATGACAGGCAGAAGTCTTACGCAGACAATCGTCGATGACCTTTGGAGTTCCAGGTAGGAGACAAAGTGTATCTTAAAGTCTCGCCATGGAAAGGTGTGCTGAGGTTTGGTCGAAAGGGTAAGCTAGCACCCATATATATGGGGCCTTACCCAGTCATAGCACGTGTTGGCAAGGTAGCTTACAAGTTAGAGTTGCCTCCATAGTTGCATAGGTTACATCTAGTGTTCCATGTCAGTATGCTGAAGAAAAGTCATCCAGATTCAGGAACAGTGATACATCCAGTTGAAGTTGAGCTTGATGAAGATGTGACCTATGAGGAAGGTCATGTGGCGATCCTTGACAGAAGGGTTAAGAAGCTGAAGAGGAAGGACCTAGTTCTTGTGAAGGTTCTTTGGCATCATCGTGGCGTTGAGGAAGCCATGTGGGAGCTTAAGGAAGAGATGAGGAGGAAGTATCCCTCACTTTTCTCTTTAGATTTCGGGGACGAAATCCCTTTGAAGGGGGTTAGCTTGTAAGGACCCTGACCTTCGTTTAGGGTTTACCCTGTTTGTTTTGCTTAATCATGATGCTTAGTTGCTTGCTAATCACCTTTAGTGGTGATTAGGGTTTGGTTGTGATTTGTTGAGAATTGGAGGTGCTACTTGCAAATAACCCAAGTCTAGGGTTTGTGAGCAAGTTTGCCACCTTGTGAGGTGTTCCTCCCTCTCCTTGCTTCCTCTAGAGTAGAGAGGAAAGTTTGGGCTCGTGGCTTGTGTCTCTTTGGGCCTGGTTGAGCTTGTTGGGCCTTGTGGTGCCTTGCTTTGGCTTGGTTGAACCCTGTGTCGAGCAAGGAGGTGGTTGTGTCGCCCAGGGATGTGTCGCCTATGTTGGAGGTGTATCGTCCAAGTGTGTCACCCATGACCTTTGACCATCTTTGACCTCGTTTGTGTCACCACTAGTGGACACTTGGTGCTTGATGCTTGCATGTAGCAATGGCCTTGGACATGTGTTTAGGGCATGCTAGAGTGGTGGTTTTTGCACATGGACAAGTGTCCCTAGGTGGGCGAGACCTTGCCTTGTTTTGCTTTGGTTTCTCCTCCTTTCCCTTCTATATATGTGTTTCCTTTCCCTTGCTAAGGATCCCTTTAGTTCCTTAGTTTCTCCTCTACCTTGGTGCACGACACACTCCTCTTTTGCAAGCTTGGTGGTCGATACCCTTGGAGGAGCTATCTTGGTGGCCGATACTCTTGGAGTCTCCTTCTTCCTTGGTGGTGCGTGGAGCTTGGAGGTAGGAGCTTGGAGATTGCTTAAGGCGGGTTACATAAATCCTAACCCTAACTACATTACCATCTTCTATGTTCTTGTTGTCTATGATCGGCTATGTTGTTGTTAGTTTGGTTTCCTTGCTTAGTTGCACCATGTTGGCCGAACCTATGATCTAGGGTTTCTTGGTGAGCAATACTCCTTTCTCTCCTTGGTCTAGAGGAGTGAGTTTGAGCTTCTAGTAGCATGGGCAATACCCCTCTCTTGTTTAAGTTGATAGGTGAGCTTGTGTTCTAGTTGCTTGAGCAACACCCTCCTCTCACCATGGACTTGAAGGGTGAGCTTGTTGATAGTTGTGAACCGTGCTAGGGTTGTTCCTTGAGTTTCACATTTGGTGATAGATGATGTGAGAAACCCTTCTCTCTTAGTTGTTGAGATGTGAGAAACCGTGTTGGTTGGTTGAGTTACACCTCTGGACGATACCTCTTGTGGAGTACCTTGTCCGATACACACCTATTTTAGTTGTGGTTTGGTGTTGTTGTGCTTTGAGGTGGACATTGTTGGTTAGTCATGTGACGGGCGTCACGCTAGTCGACGTTGTGTTGCACGACTTGGTGCACGTCACACCCTGCACGGCACGCCCATGGGCTGGGGTGCACTACAGACTTTGATGCCCAGCGTTGCATGTAAGCACGACACAGCGTTATGCGCTTGGCCGATAGGTACTAGTGTTCCGGCCGTTATGTGATGAGCTCCGTGTGTTGGACGATAGGTGAGGGTTCCCTGCCCAATACCACTTTTGGTGAGGGTAGAGGGTACTTTTAGTGAGGGTCTTGCTTCTCATGAAAAACTGATATGGTGGATAATGTTCTAGTTAACACGTTGGTGACCCTTGATATGCTTGATGGTAATTATTATGGTAAGCTTGTCCATGTAACTTATCATCTGCTCATAATCATCTTGAACCCCTTAGGTAATTCTAGGGGAAATAATAAGCATGTAATATGGTTTGCTTAATGATGTGCCTTGTGCTCATGATCATAATTTGATGCATGATTGGTAAAATATATAATCATTAATGTCACCCTATATTGATAGCATGGTCTTTCTGTTAAAGCCTATGATCTATGTGTATACTAACCATGCAGGTGATGCTTAGCCAAGTAAAAGGCTATGAGGTATATATGATGAGTAACCTTGCATTGATAAGTTACTCTTGATGATGAGGTATTATATGTGATGTGTTTGGTCTGAGGACCTAAGTTTCACTAAAGTGTTTGGGACTGTTATTCCATGTTGATGATGTAAGCCTTGAGAGGTAGTGGCACTATGTGATAAGGGATTGAGATCCCATGGTGTGTGATGATCCTTGAGATGGATCTGGATGATTGGAAAGAGGCCAAGTGATAACATGTAATGTTGGATCCTTGTGTTGGATCAGGGTGATATTGATTACAATGAAAGCATATTGTTGAGTTTCATATAGTTTATTTTATTATAGTTTACATGTTATATAACTTGGTTGAATCTTGCAATCCATATGGAAGATACTAATTAATCACAGTGGAATATATCATGTAGCTGCCATGGACATAGATCCATCATCGTCAGGAGTTGGTGATGTGAAATGGGTTCTCCTACGGGTTAACCCGGAGTGCATATTATTGAGTATGCGAGGTTTCTCCTAGCCTAAAGTGAGGAGGTAAGATTGCAACTTCGGTTGTAGACTCCAGGGTGCGGATTCAGGCCCGTAGCCCAAGTATGTGAAGAGCATGGTGAACAGACCCATGGCTCAGGATATGTGATATAAGGAGCGTGAATGCGTTCATGGCTCAGAGCACGGTGAACAGGCTCGTGGCTTAGTTTCACTAGCGTTGATACCTGTACCGAGGCGGGATAGGCAGAGGTTAGCTTGACCCTATGGCTGAGGCCACTTCAGCATGAGACTACGGTCCTGCTTGTGTTGTACTCGTGCACTGACCACGAGGTGGGAGGTCGTGGAGTCCAGCTCTTCCATTTGACCTTGTATGGCATCAGCTACGGGTTTCGTAGCCGTCGGTTGGATTTGAACGGTACGGTTCACTTCCTCAGGGCATAAAAATACGTAATCCAGCGGTATAGTATTTACTGCTTAAGGCAAAACACGAAAAATTGGTTGAGGCCTTGCTTGTGTAGTTAATCTTGTTATATCTTGCAGTTACTTATATGTTCCTCATGTTATGTGGTAATACCTTATAAATTTTATCTTGTTAATCATGTTCCATATATAAATAAGTGGATATATGCCTTCCATACATCTGGTAAGCTTGACGGTATGAACAGCTTTACTTTATATCTACTCTTGTTATACCTCTTATTAGTATTCTGTTGTTGATGCTTTATCTTTCTAAGGTTCTGTAATTTCGGTGGGGAGTTATGTTTCTCATTGGGACTGTGTGTCTCACCCCATTGGTTTACACCCTTTTTAGGTGTCTGAGCTAGACGTGGTGGTGGTCACGGGGTTGCGGCCAAGCAGCAAGAAGAACAGTAGAAGGCAAGCGATGGATATGTTGTTGTTTTGGATGTTTTGTATATCCTACTGCTGGCCGGATGTGGGCCTTTATGTATGTATAAACAGGTGATGAACTCATGTGATGGTTAGACAGCTGTTCCTCTAAGCTGTTGACACGTATCAAGGCTTTTATATGCTTATATAACCGGTTTCCGTGCAGGATGAGGACTTTAATGTAATAGTTTCTCAGTTTATCAGCTTTCCGCATTCGATTTTAATTAACCCATATTTTGGTAATCCGTGATTTATGGTGATTTCTGCACGTTTTCGTGTAACACCTCATTGTCTGTGTGATAGCGGGATGTGTTGCCACAGTGCGCTTGCATGGTGTACCTAGTTCCATCATCTCGGATAGAGACCCAAAGTTTACTTCCAAGTTGTGGAAGTGGGTTCAAGAGGAACTAGGTACAAGGTTGAAATTCAGTACCGCTTATCACCCCCAGACAGATGGTCAGTCAGAAAGGACGATTCAGACCTTAGAAGATCTGCTAAGAGCTTGTGTGCTTGATTGGGGTGGATCATGGGAGCAGTACTTACCTTTAGCTGAGTTTGCCTACAACAATAGTTACCAAGCCAATATCGTGATGCCTCCATATGAATCTCTATATGGGAGACCATGTCGGTCACCACTTCACTGGGATGATGTTGGTGAAAGGACATTATTGAGGTCAGATGAACTCCAAGTGTATGTTGATAAAGTCGCTTTGATCAGGCAAAGGGTAAAGAGAGCCCAGGACCAACAAAAGTCGTATGCTGATGCGAAACGGACTGATGTGCATTTCACTGTGGGAGAACATGTTTTTCTAAAAATCCGACCGCTCCGAGCTATAGCTAAAAATAGAGGAAAGTTAAGTCCCCGATACGTGGGTCCGTTTGAAGTGTTAGAACGGATTTGTGAGGCCGCATATTGATTGGCATTACCCCCTCAATATAGTATGATGCATGATGTGTTTCACGTGTCCAATCTAAAGTGATATGTGCAAGATCCAAGCCATGTGTTGAGCATTGAACCTATTGAGCTTCAAGGAAATCTGTCTTATCCTGAGTTGCCTTTGCGGATTCTAGATAACAAGGTAAAAGAGCTCAGAAATAAGAATATAGAGATCGTAAAGGTTTGTTGGAAGCACCATGGAGAGGATGAGGCCACGTGGGAGTTGAAAACAGACATGGAAAAAGCATATCCTGTTTTGTTTTCTTGATTGTCAAATTTTGAGGGTAAAATTCCTATAAGGAGGGGAGGATGTTATAACCTCATTTTCCAAAACATGTAATGAGATTTGTGAATCTCCTTTAAAAGATAAATAAGACCAATGTTTGATTTTTTGGTTTGATTTGAATGAATTTCGTGTATGATAGCCTTGCATGCTTTCTTGATGGGCCTTATTGGCCATTAAGCCCAATTGAAAGAAAAAGAAAAAGAAGTGAAAAGGTAATTCAATGGGATAATGGAATATAAAAGAAAATGAATAACGGATGATTAAAAGGCTAAAAGATATTTTCCCAAAATAGGATTTTGAGTTATAAAGGTTCCTTGGGGTTCAAGGAACTCAAGATAATTAAATAATAGCAAGGGAAATAAAGAATATGTGGGAAATGTGAATAAAAAGGTGTTTTCTTGCAACTAAAGAAAAGGAACTGTTTAATTGATATAATGATCCCAATTTTTATAGTATGAAAGATAAAAACATAAAATAGTTTCCCTTAAAATTTGAGGCAAAAAGGAGTTACGAGTTGAGAGTTATCGATTTTTCAAGATTATCCTCAAAAGAGGATTTTTCTTGCAATTTGGTAAATCTTTCCCTTTTTATTTGAGCGTGAATGATTGTGACCGTTGGATATTAATCCAACTGATCTGGCTCATCGTCAAAGTCCCAATGGGACGAGGACTGTAGCACGGTTTACAGGAGGATTTTCTCCATCTTATTTCTCGTTATCTGATGGATGTACAATCTTGGAAACACTTCCATTGAGATCAGGAGGGGATCCCGAACCACCGCAACCCTGGTTTAGTGGTCATTGGAAGCTTCTAGGCTAAACGCCCAATTGGGCCAAAAGCTATGGCGGCAGCAGGTTTAGAAACCCTAGAATGGCCTCCCCTAGTCCTATATAAAGACCCTCTTCCAATACCTCACACCCTAACGCTCTCGAACGGCCACCTCTTAGATCCCAACGCTCCCTCTCTCTCCCAATCGAACTCTCTCCGGTAAGAGCTCCGCCTCGCTCTATCGTGGATCGTGCAGCAAGGAAGGGAGGAGGACGACATACAGCCGTCGTTCGATCAAGGATCACCGTGATACACGAGAGGATCTAACGGTGCTAGGAGGCGACCGGATAAGTAAAGACGCTCGCTGACCCGGAGCGTTAGATCGGGAATCGACGACCGACAGGGGAAGCACATGCCGCTAGTGGGGATAACTGACGCGGAGCGTCAGATCAAGCCGAGGCCCATCGGTGCACCGATCAAACGGCTCAAGAAATACGGTAAAATATCCTCTCTGGTCAATTAATCCAGAAATAGGTTTCCCTTGCTAAAATCATAGAAATAGTTAGGAATCTCGTATAAAGGAACTTTATATATGAAAGTTGGGTAGAAAAATGCAAGGAATCTAATAAAAATGGTTGTATAACCTGATTCTAGTTCGTTTTGCAGAATTACTTTAATTTGCTAGTAAAATGCATTTCAAGTTAATTAGAAACCTTAATGGTACATAAAGGATGATTCTTTGTAACTTAATAGGTTAATTTGAGGATTATCAACCTGTTAATTGATAACATGAAATGTTCATCCATTTTGAGTACAAAGATGGTTAATTTAGGGTTTATGTCTATAAATGAAAGATAAGGTACATGGAAACCCTAATTTAGGGAAAAGGAAAAAGAAACCCATGTTATTTTTGAATTAAGGAAGTAAATTACTAAATAATGGTCCTAAGACTGTTAGGAATATTAAAAGGAGAGTATTTAAGGGTTTTAAGTGATTTTGAGGAATTAGGGTTCATGATAACTAAGAATGAATGCAAAACCCTAATTTCCAAGGAAAACCTAAAATTGGAATAGAAACCCTAAGAAATAAGATGGAATTGAATAAATTTTGATAAAATATAGTTGGAATGTTTATTTCAGGGTTTCTGTGCAAATTGCTTGCTTACTTGGATATTCTCTCTCTTCATATTTGATTCTGTATTCGAATCTGCAATAAGAGGTATGTGGTTACGCTTGTGAATATATCGTGTTATGTTTTTTGAGGTTTACCGAAGTTTTCATCGATGACATGAATTAATTGTTGGATGGTTTTAATTCATGAAAAATATAATGTAGATATGACTATCACCTAAGATATGTGCCTACTACCTCAGATCCTGGTCCCCTTTATGGCTTATTAGTTGACTTAGTACATGGATGCCAATGGGGTAGGTCCATCAAGTGACTTTGAGTTAGATATTGGGCTACTTTTGGGTAGCGCCATGCGACTCTATTACCATAGGTATTGGCTACCTGTAAGGTAGGACCATGGGGGTAAGGATCTACCTAAAGAGAGGTAGCATGCAAGTCCACTGTAGGGACAGCGCAGAGATAGGGGATAGGTAAGGATTGAGTAGTATGGCTTAAAACATAATCTTGGTTGTTAAATGAATGATTGAATGATTACATTGTTAACATAGTTGTACATTATTTGTTTCCCCCACATACCAGCTTCGGCTGATTGACATTTTGTTTGTCAGCGTTTTACGTACAAAACAAAAAGTACAAATAGTAAATTGTCATATTGTGAAATACATGAATTAAAGTCCAAGGAGGATTAGTTAGTTAGTCCCAGTTCTGGATAAAGGTTTAGAATTCCAAAATTTTCAAAGGTATGCAAAAATTTTATTTATTACAGCTTCTCAGTTTAGTCTAGAAGAATTTCATAATTGTTATCAATTAATTGTTGAACCTTGATCCAAAAAATTTGATAACGGCACCGACCTCTCGTTCTCCCTTAATTGGGGGTTACCGGAAGGCGGGGTCATTACAATGTATGTCTTCGAGTAAGTGACTTGAGAAATGAGATGATATGGTTGTTAATAGTATGTTCATTCTTATTATGTGCTTAGTCAGTTGTTAATGTGGGAGATAGATAGACAGCAATAATACTTTAGACTAGAGTGTGTGTTGGTTGATGATAGAATCTCATTAGTCATCATATGTGATATCAAACCAAACATGCAGATACTTATTAGAGAATAGTGTATTGAATAGACCCACCTTGAGAGTGACACATGGAAACCATGTTAGGTGGTCATAGTCATCTCTGATAGGAAGGTGGTGATAGAGGTTCTTAGTCCTAAAGTATCTACACTCATGACATGTCATTCGGTGTACTTTCAAATCATCAAAAGTAACCCTAAATAAGGATTGTGATAACGGTGATGATTGGGTAGTTGTGACACATGAGAACTAATTGTGAGTGATGTAGATGGGATTTGTCACTCCTACTAGAGTTTAATATATCGGCCACTTGATAAGTGAGACTAATAAACACAATCACATGCACATGTGAATCAATATATGATATTGAGATCACATATATCTCAGACATATTGTTCTTGTATCAAGGAACATAGAGTGAACGTTGAGAGGATGATGATTTCATGCCTTGATTTCATCCTGGATATCATAGATAAAATAATTATACAAACATTAGAACATCTTACACAGATTGTAGGTTTAAGTTGTTCTCTAAATTTCCATTCACTTGGGTAGCACTGATGTGCGACTAGGTACCAGTCTTTGCTTGTGATGTCATAAACTAGTTATGGACATTCACTGCTAACATGACATGGGACCTATAGGGCCATACACATAGGAATTCACCTAGAAGAGGAGTCTATCCATGATGATGTTTAAATTGATTACTAAAGATGCTTAGGTATTCAATTAAACAATCAATTCATTGGTTGAACTCAAAACCATCAATTTCAAGTGTTGGACTGACTGGTTAGGGTGCCAGGTTTATTGGAAATTGAATTGGTTGAATTATGCATGACTCAGGACACCAACCGATCAGCTCACTAGGTCAAACGGTCAGCTTAGGTTGGTGAGATGACTGGTTCACCTAGTGAACTGATCGTCTATGTCATACCAATCGAAACTTTTGGTGATTTCCCAGATTCATGAAAATAGTTTATCATTTCACTTATTCAATTTGATTTGTACAAGGAATAGATGTTGGACATTAATTGGAAATGAATTGCAAATTCAAATTGCAATTGGGAAACATGTGAAATGATCAACTCACTATGTCGGCCTGACTAGATCACCTTTCATAGGGAAATTAATTCACGGAAATTTTGGTCCCTTCCACTCCCACACAGATTGGGAACTTAGACCCTAACTTCTCCTATAAATAGAGGTGTACTGAGGCCTCCCAAGACACAACTCAATTACTTTTGACAATTGTTGTCCTCTCTGGTTGTGATAACCAATTGAGAGCTCAAGCAAGTCCTACCCACTAAAGGGAGGGATAGCAAGGGAGAAACAATTGTGGAAGAGCAAGTTGGTGACTAGTACACCAACGGGAGGGACAACTCCTTCCTATTTGTTCTACTAGAACAAAAGGAGTTCTAGGTGGTCTGTGTGGACTACCATAGAGGAGAGGAGGATGTTGTTTGTTGCTAGGAGGACAACGTTAGCCTAAAGTCCATGGTGAGACCAGGTGCTACTGCATACGTTGTTTGAGTTTGCATCTATGGTGAAGAACAGGAGTTGCATGGGCACCATCCAAGAGCAACTAGAATATAGTTGCATGACTACTGCAACAAGTTATAGTCATTGAACTTTCTCCAAAATTATGTATGAACTCATTAAACCATCCTTCCTGGTATGTAGTCATTGATGTGCTCTTGTTGTTCATGGGAATACAACAATAAATTTTTGTTTCCTCTTATTATTTTGTGCATGTATTTCCCTATAGTGGTAACAGAGCCATGTCAATTTACTATATTTGAGGATAATTGATATGATTGGATTTTAGTTTACATTGTTTATTTATTACATACAATGTGAATACTTAAACAAATTAATGTGTAAATCCAATCAAAGACCACATATAATCCCGAACTAATATATATATATATATATATATATATATATATATATATATATGTGTGTGTGTGTGTGTGTGTGTGTGTGTGTGTATGTGTGTGTGTGTGTGATATATGTGATTTGCACATGTCACCCTAAAAGGGAGTTTTGATGGTGGATATGTAACGTGGTTATGACCAATAACCCAAATATTTGTAAGTGGTTGGATGGTTTGGTTTTATTCCTATTTTATCTCAGTTTTCATATCGAGCCTATACCTTCTTCTTTTCAATGTAAAATTCTTATTCTTTCCTACCTTTTCTCCCTTCGAATGTAACTTGGGATTTCTCATTATTTTGTAATAAGCTTAATAGTAATGGGATAGCTTCTTTTCTTGAAACAACGAAGATGATGATTAAATGTTAGGCAAGTCGATCGTTTCATGTGAGGAGCCGATCGGTTGGAGGACCAAGGAGGGCATAGCACAAGAGACATGAATCGACTTCCTGGTGGGTCCGACTGATCATTTGGATGTGTCCATACATTGCTTAGACATGAGAACAAGTGATCCTTTTAGGAGATCAAATGATTGGCCAAGAGGCGAGATAGATGGTTCAGTGATTGAACCGGTCAACTTGGATAGGAAAGCAATGATCTACACCAATAATAGGTTCATGCATGTGATGTGATGTTGACCTAGGATATGGTAATTCCTTGTGGCTCCAAGGAATGATAGTATTATGGACATAACCATTACTTTTTGTTTTATATTGCATGTTTACGTTGTGGAATATAGAATGTATATGATATGTACTATATATACATATGGTGATTGGATAAAGTATATGTATATATACAAACTCCCTCTAATAAAAATATTTAAGTCTTAGATCCTTTCTTTTAGTGGTACACATAAAAAGATTGATCAACAAAGTGTGGGCACCCCAAGGGTGGTGTGATGTCTATCTCGTGCAAGTGTGATGGTAATAGTGTGGGACTGTCAAGCGGGGTGCATTATTGTCATGTCAACTTTTGGGTTAGGCTTAACTGTGTGACCCTAATGATATTAAGCACTACAGTTATACATATGACTATGGAAAAGAGTTGTGCATATCATCTATCCAAGAATTGCATATGATGCAATTGACAATTGTTGTCTACCTTAATGATTGACTATGGACACATCATTGGACGGGTAATAGTTGAATTATTTTGGATCATGGCTCGCTAGAAGGTTGCATGTTGCAATCTTCTGAGTTGATATATGAGGGCTATCAATTTGAGTAAAATAGTGAGAGTGATAGTTAATTAAAGACCTCATTAACATCGTTAAATTTTAATCAAATCAAAATTGAGTTTTTGACACAATTGCAAATTCTATCATAAAATTAAAGAAACAAACAACAACAACTTTTCTCTACACGGTCCTTGTGAAGGACAAGCTAAATGGGAACAACTTCCATGAGTGGTTTTGGCTGTGGAGAATCGTTCTCACATAGGAGCACAAGCTCTATGTCCTGGAGATGCCAGAGCCAAATGAACCCCTTCCTAATGCACCTAAGGCTGGTAGGGATGCTTGCAAGAAGCTTAATAAAGATGTTGTGATGTCAAGTGTCTTATGTTATAATCCATGAACTATGAGTTACAGAGGCGGCATGAGAACATGGATTTTATTGAGATGGTCACACGTCTTGAGAACATGTTCCAAGATAAGGCAAGATAGGAGAGATTTGATGTCTTTAAGGAACTTTTCAAATGTAACATGGTAGAAGGATATCTAGTGGGTCCTCATGTTCTCAAACTCATTAGTTATGTGGAGAACCTTGCTAGATTGGGATTACCCTTGTGTCAAGAGTTGGCCAATGATGTGATTATGTAGTATCTTCCAGAATCATACACTCAGTTTGTCATGAACTACAACATGAATGGATATGACAAGTCATTGACAGAGTTATTAGGAATGTTGAGAAAAACTGGATACAAATAAAGAAAGATAGGCCCAAGTTTGTGATGATGATCAGCAAGTCAAAGGGAATTCTAAAGGCAAAGGCAAAGATAAAAGAGTTCTAAAGCTAGCCAAAATCCCAAGTCTTTAAATCTCAAGGCAAAGGGAGGAATAAAGAAGGGAGGCAAATGTCACCACTTTCATCGGGTAGGACACTGGAAGAGGAATTGCCCCCTATGGTTGGAGGAATTAATGAAAAAGAAGGAAGGGGAAAAGACCTCAGGTATATATGTTATAAGATAATTCTAAATTACTTCTTCACTAGTATGTGATACTGGATGTAGATCTGACATACATTTGTCCAGAATTTGAAAAGAAGTGAAACCTTTATGAAAGACAAGGATGGACTAGAGAAGCAAGAGTTGTTGAAGCTACATTATACATTTAGAATTTATCTTAGCCCAATGGGCATGCAATAGAGTTAGTTGAACTGCTATTTCATTATTCCAATATTAGTAACATTTCACTTTATGCATCTTGTATGACAAGGATGATTATAAATAAAGAGTTGTTAATGCTTCTATGTCAAAGATGTGATCTTGAAATGGAAATGTTCAAGTGTATAATGACCTCTCTAGGAAAGGATCTAAAGATGAATGTTTATAATGTAAATACTAAAGGATAATAATTCATAACTCAAACAATCTTTAGAATTGTCATCTAGAGCACATATAAGAGAAGTGCATTTCTAGAATCTATATTGATATTTATCTAGACTTTATTGGTTATTGAACCAATAAGAGATGTGCAAGTCTTATTTATGAGAAACATGAAAAATCATCTCTCACTAGATGTAGTGGAGAGATAATATATTCTATTAGACCTTATACATGTTGATGTATGAAGATCTCATAGAATAAATGCTAAAAGGTAGTTAATTTGTACTTCATTATATCGACGGATGATCTCAGTTGATATGAGGGTTTGTACTTGGAGAAATAGAAAATGAATCTCTTGAAGCGTTCAAAGATATCATATATGAAGTATAGATTTGATGAAAGTATTAAGAAACTGTGATGTGATCAAATGTTGAAATACTTTACATTAAAGGTTTGAGGACCTTCTGGATAGATGTAATAGTGTATCATAAGTCAAATCCATCTAAACATGATAATGTGTCATATTGAAGGAATTACATCATAATGATGTAATTATCATTCAATTTAGTCTTCTTATCTCCTCAAAGATACATGCTTTACACTCAAAAATGTACCGAATAAATTGGTTTTGAAGACATCATATGAGATATGATATGGGAATGTCCTGATAACTCTTAAGGATTGAAACCTATATAATCAAAGTAGTTTCTTATAAAAGTTTTATCCACAAATAATAAGTTTTTGAATGCTACCTATAATCCCAAATACAATAACAAAGGTATTTCTTACTAGGATAACTAAGTTCTAAAAGAATTAGTGGGAGTAAAGTAGAACTTGAAAAGATTGAGGTAAACAAGGAGGTATAATGGAATAAAGAGAATCACAAATTGTTTTGGAATCTCAAATTCCTTAAGTAACATAGAACCTCATAAGTCCTAGTAGAACACAATTGAGATTGAAAATTTGTGAATTCAACAACTCAAATAGGTCAGTCATAAGATGATGAGCCAACAAATCAACTAGAAAATCCAAGCAAGCAAAAAGCCTCGCCTTGTAATTTTGATATAAAGATTACGGGGAGGAGACAAGACGGCCTTAATGGTCGATCCCCCGCCTATGACCACAATTCAAAAATCCGAGCAAGAAAAAATCTTCGCCTTGCAATTTTGAACTCGTCTAGCCCTACTTTAATTGTCAATAGTGCTCTATCCAGCCACCAAAACACCTTCCTTGCCTCCCCCTCTCACTCTAGTGTCCATGGCTTCCACTAAGGATCGATCAAGCCCTAAGCCTAATCCTAGTGCTATAAAAAAACCCACAAAGGACCCCCTCCATCATTCTATAGGAGAACCCTTCATTTTAGAGCTTGCACACAGCCTCAAACACCCTTGATTTGCCTCGCCTTCCTCCTACTATCAAGTGTGGTGCTTCCGCACAGCCCTTTTAGGCATTCCACAATCACGACGTCTCACCTCAACCTGCCACCATAATCCAACTCACAAGACCCCATTTTGCTTGAACGACACCCTCGCTGCACTCCACCGGCCCCTCTGTTCCCTTCTCTGGTAGCTCCGGTGAGCTCCACCACCTACCTTCGTGGCTTGTACAGGGCATTAGGTGATGAAGGGGACGGGTCCCCAAACCAGTTGGTCTAAGAATACCTGTCGGTCCAAGGGGATTGACCCGATCTATAGGAATCAAAAGAATCATGTTTGAACCAGTTAGTTGAGGAATCAAATCGGGGAAATTACCTACTAGTCCATGGAGACATGGTGCCTATGTGGTGTGATCTTATCCACCCAATCGAGTGATCCAACGGTCAACTATTTTCCATATTAAGGGTATTTTTCCTCTCTCTCTCTCCCTCTGGCTAACAATTATTTAAATAGTCAGATCTTGGTTAAATCATAGAAAATGCATCCAAGCTCCAAAAATTACAAACAAAAAGTTGATTTTGATCAGAAAAATCAAATGATTCGTTTAAAAATACTTTTCAAACCTAGTTCTTAATGGAATTCATTGATATCCCTAGATATTAAAGTGTTGCTCATTTATTTTTTCATATGGCTCAATAATGATGTTTAATCTTTGAGAAACTCTAATTTTGTCTCTAATGATCATGTTGAGACCAAACTTGACTAAATATGAGTTTATATCTATTCTTGTGACTCATCTACCCTAGAATATGAATCATGCACCTTGGAATAAGGATCAACATTAATATTATGATAATGGATCTAAATCTTGTGAAATCCTTGGTCATATGTATGATCCATGACTCTACTTTTATCAAACTAATCTTAAAATCCAATTATGCTAAGTATCATGACGATGATATAGAAATGTGATGATGAATTGGATGATGATAATAAAATTAGAGTTAGCATATATGATCCTAATGAACCTAGGTAAGTCATTCACACTCAAAGATATACTTGACACTTGAAATAATGTTGGACATATGGAAATATTATTGATTATAAGTGGATGACCTAACCCTAAGGTTACAAAGGAAAAGTGTAACCCTAATATCAAAAATTGAAACATGACCTTCAAATATCATGATCATGACCCTTGATCCAAATATTGTGATTTAGGATATGACTTGAAGGGTTGACCTATTCCTTGTTGATCTATACTCTGAATCTTCGGTGAAAGGTGCGCTATTATATCTCCTCCTTGGTTGTATTGAAGATACTTTTAATGTATCTCTTGATTGTATACTTGGATATATAACTTGATTGATCTATTGTTACTTATGATTAGTCTTTCATTTTACCTATATTATATTTTGAGAAAAATATGAGAACATAAATGATATTTCCCATTATGACTGCCCGTATATTGATGATGATGAGGAGGAGGAGGAGGAGGAGGATGATGTTGATAATGTTGATAATGATGATATTAAGTGCAAGTAACCTCCTCATTCAGAGGTGGGACTTGTACATTGGCCTCCTACCTCATATGGAGAGAAGGAGCATGGTGACCTTCTCCATCGCGTTGGGGCAATGGAGTCAAACAAAATATATAAGCATGCATCTCGATTACAGCATATGGGAACTCGTAATAAAAATTGAATTGTTTGAAATAAACATATTTTCAAATAAATATTGGATTTGGAAAAATCATTTATTATACTTTTTTAATATAAGTATTTGGCAAGTATACTCTTTTGATATAAACTATTTTACTTTATTTTGATAGTGTATTGTGTAATTGCATGATTGTGTCTTGGTTTTATTGATTTTAGGCAAAACAAATGCAACACTAACTAGACCGCTTCCGCACTCGATGTACTCTGATGCCAAGTATAAAACTACAAAATCTCATAATTGGGTTAGTTTGTTCTTTAAATATCCCATTTTTGAGTTATTATTTCTTATTTTATATGCCAGTGTGTGAGATCCTATTGGGCCACTTAGGGGTGGGTGCTTCAATCCTTTTACCATTGTCTAGGCAGTGGGAATGGGATTGGGGTAAGAATGGTTCTGTGACAGTTGGTATCAAAACATACACACTCTCATATACTTTAAGTAATTAGTTTCTCAAGTCCTGAAAACCCTAAAATCTATAATGGTGAAAATTCAGGTGTCTAGGCTCAGGAATCTGGCATAATTTCTCCTATCCGTCTTTATGGTGGCTGAGATTCCCCACTATACTTGGCCTTAATTGATCCAGAACTGGACCTAAAGGTTCTCTATTGAAAACCTAGAGATTGTTCTAGCATCTGATCTCTTCATTAAGGGCTACCCTAAGCCACCTCAGTAGATGATGATTAGATAGTCTTCTCATCTCCTCATGTGGTCCTTATCTTGTAACACCATTTGACACATGATGTCTTGATTATGGGTAACGTATGTATGGAAAAGATAAAATCTAGTATAAAAAAATGTGAAAGTTGATTCCATGATCTGACCTTAGTTTGAAAACTCAATTTTGGTCAATGAAAATTTTAAAATCAAATACTCATGCATGACCCCTTTATAAAAACTTGATTTAACATGTTTTATTGAAATGTCACCCGCTAGCTCTGCGTCGGAGGCAGAAGCTGGCGACCCAACCCCTGCCTTGGGGGCTTGGGCGGACCCTGGAATTGATGTCACTCAAGGCAGAGCGTGGATTGCTACGGTGGAGAAGCCCATGGAGGTTCATCGGAGCTTCAAACCGGTGATTGTTGAAGGCGACCCTTTGAGCCCTAACTTCCGCGCCAACGATAGCCGACCTTGGATGAAGGTCCCGGCCCCTGTGGTGGTGTCCATGGATGCTTTTCACAAGAACTCGGTCATAGTTCAAGTGATGGGCAACAGAGTGGCGATCCAGCACCTCCATGGCTGGATGGTTCGGAGCTGGAGGCCGAAGGGAGAGATGCAATGCTCCCCCTTGGTGGGGGGCCTTTTCTTGGTTAGATTCACCAACGAAGAGGACTTGAGTGTTGTGGTTGATAAAGGGCCTTGGTTTTTCGACGGATAACTCGTTCTTACCAGGCGCTGGTCAGCGGAAGCTGATTTGAGAACGGCTTTTCTCACGACAGCCGCGATCTGGGTGGCGCTCCCGGATGTTGGCCTGCATTGGACCTGGCGAGCCATCACGATCATCGCTCATGGCATTGGAACACCGCGGATCATCGACTTCCTCACTACTGCAGGTACGCGAGTGCTGCCCATGTGTGTGTGGACGTCAAAGCTGATAAGAAGCCCCCTGACTCGGTGATGTTGGAGATGCCGGACGGGTTAGAGCTGGAGGTGAAAGTCCTCTACGATGCCCTTCCAGACCAATGCCACACCTGCAAGGTGTTCGGGCATAGGTCTAGACTTTATCCTGGTGAAATACGCACATTTCCTGAGCCTCCTGTAGTTAGAGGCAGAGATCCAAGCAGGCGGCCGACCACCAGCAGAAGAAGGATCTCCAGACGCCCCTCTAATGGCGACCGTCTCCAGAGTTCCAGGTCTGTTCCAAACCAAACAAAGGCTCCTGTGGTGATGCCGGATCCTACGGCCCCTGTCCCTGGCCCCTTCATTGCTCAGAGTGGGTCGGCTGCGTTGGTGCCTACTTCTGAGGTTGCGACTTCTGGAGGGGTTATTATTGTTGATGACAACGTGGGTACAGAGGTAGCCACTACATCTAATGCTACTACACCTAATGCTAATGTCGGGGTAGGTGAAACCTGCTTCATTGATGACTCTGACGTGAGGCAGATTCCTAGCCCGCAGCGGGTGGGCAACCAATTCTCCATCCTGAACAATTTGGACCCCGAAGCTTTGCTAGAGGAACTTACAGGAACCAGCAGGAGTAATGCTCAAGATGGTGCTAGCCATAATGCAGGAGGTAGCAGAAGGATCTCCCCGAGGACCAGCACCCCTGGAAGGGGGGCAAAACGAAGACCAGATGACCATCCTCACTTGGAATGTGAGGGGGGCCTCCAGGCCGGACAGGCAGAGGAGGTTGAGAGGCACAATTCGCAAGAACCAGGCGTCGCTAGTCATTATCCTGGAGACTAGAATTCTAGTCTTTTTCCCAGAGATTGAGGGTCTGAATCGAACCTCACTCATGTTGATGGTGGAAGGATTGCTTTCAGTTGGAACAAAGAGATATGGGATGTGCAGATCATCCATGCTAGTGACCAGCTCATGGTCGCTAGCTGCATCAATAACGGTGGCTTTCACTGTGTGATTACAGGGGTCTATGGTCACTCTTTTGAAGGTGCCAGACGCTCTGTGTGGGATGATATCAAGAATTCCACCCAAGAGGAGTTACCTCATCTTGTTCTGGGCGATTTCAACCATGTGCGTCGATCGTCAGAAAAGATTGGAGGTAATCCTATACCGGACTCTATGCTCGCTCGTTTTAATGAGACGGTTGATGCTTCTGGCCTGGTGGAGCTGAACATGGTTGGCGGGATAACGACTTGGCACAACAAAAGGAACCCCGAAAAACGCATCTCCAGCAACCTGGATAGAGCTCTTGTCAACAACGCCTGGATCGACTGCTTCCCGAAAGATAAAGTGGAATTAGGGGGCATCCCAATAGCGACCATGCTTGGTTGCTTGTTCCGCTCACCAATGCTCCTTCCCCTAATAGACCTTTCCATTTTTTGAATCTCTGGGTTTATCAAGCGGGTTTTCTTGAGGTGGTGAGCAAAGCGTGGGATATGCAGGTGGTTGGTAACCCCATTTTTGTCATCCCAGAGAAACTCAAGCACACGAAGATGGATTTGAAGAAGTGGCCGCGGAAGTTCATCAACCTTTCTTCCTTGGTTAAGACAGCTACGGAGGATTTTCAAGAAGCAGCCCGTCAGTTGTGTTGTAACCCAAATGACAGTAACCTGATGATAGTTGAAGAAGAGAAAGCGACCAGGCTCTCGCGTCTTGAGAAGGCCGAGGAGCTATACCACTGGCAGAGGAGCAGAATGGAGTGGGTCCGTGATGGCGACCGCAATACTAAAGTCTATCACAACGCCACAAAAAAGAACCATATGAGGGACTCTATCTATACTTTCCTCAAAGCTGACGGGTCTACTGCGGGGGGCCCTGATGAAGTGGCTGGTGAGGCCATTAACTACTTTAAGAACCTTTACAATTAGAATCCCAATTTCACTCTGACGACCCTTCCTACTTCCAGAGTCACGGATGCTATGAATAGGGCCTTATGTGGTGCTGTCTCTGACGAGGAAATCAAGAGGGCGACCTTCTCCATTGGTTCTTCCAAAGCCCCGGGACCCGACGGTTTCAACGGGAGATTTTTCCAGACCTGTTGGGATATCATTAATGATGACATTGCACGTGTTGTTCGCTGGTTTATGGTGGGTGGACGTATGGTCAAGCAAGTTAACCACTCATTCATCAAGCTCATTCCTAAGAAGCTTCTGCCCGTTTCCTTGGCGGACTTTAGGTCGATTGCGTGTTGCTCAGTTCTTTATAAAATTATTTCTAAGATTCTTGCGACTAGGCTGAAAACCTTTCTTCCCGAGATTGTTTCCAAGAATCAACTGGATTTTATACAAGGTAGGAATATTTCTGATGGTGCTCTCCTTGCTGCGGAATTTCTACTGGACTTCAGTAACAAGAACAAATCTAATAAGGCTTGTGTAAAGATCGACATCTCCAAATCTTATGTCCACGTTAATTGGTCAGCCCTTTGGGAGATTTTGCATGCTCTGGGTTTCTCGGACAGATGGATTAGTATTATCAAACAGTGTGTCACTACTACCTCCTTCTCGGTTCTGATTAATGGAGTTCCTAAAGGGTTCTTTTCGGCCTCCAATGGGCTTAGGCAGGGGGACCCCCTTTCCCCCCTGCTTTTCACTTTGGTGATGGAAGCTTTCTCGTATCTTATGCTGACTTCGGAAGAGAACAATGATCTGAAAACTTTCAAAGTTGATAATGTTCACGTCCTTTCCCACCTTATTTTCACAGATGATGTTATGGTTTTCGTTGTCGGGCATGCAAACCATCTGCGGAAAGTAAGGGGTATTCTCTGCAGCTTTGGTCGGCTCACTGGACTTTATATTAATGATATCAAATCCAATGTTTTCCTTTCGAGATCTTGCGATAGCATACGGTGGAGGCTGAGAAGCAGTATTGGGATCCCTATTGGTGCTCTGCCAACAAAGTATTTGGGTATTTCAATTTCGGGTGGTCGGAGAAGAGGCAAAGACTACTTATTTGTGATTGAATGTCTTCGTGCTTATGTGTATAGGTGGTTTGGCTTTAACCTATCCATGGTGGGCCGGTTGGTGCTGATTAAAACTGTCCTCATGACAAAAGTTGGTTTCTGGTGCAGACAAACTGATTTTCCTTGCTTCATTTTGGATAAAATTTGTAACATCTTCGTTGGTTTCCTTTGGGGTGGTGGGGGTCATGGCATTGCGTGGTCTTCCTTGGCCAAACCCCTCGAACAAGGTGGCTTGGGTATCCTCGATCCTGCTTTGATTGCGGAAAGGGTGAGCCTTCGCAGAATTGATAACTTTCTCCTCAACCCGGTTTCCTGCTAGAGTGCTTGGATGAGGACTAGGTACTCATCCCAGTTGAGTGATAGCCCCCCTCCTCGCTGCTCCAGGGTCTGGCGCAATATGTGTAGGAACTGGTTCCTAGTGAAGCGTGACTACCAACCCAATTCCCTTGGTGGGTGGGTTAGACTGGTGACGAAGCCATGGATCATTTTCTACCTTGGTCCCGATGTTCCTTGGGCTAAATCTGTTTGGTATAAGGGGCATACCCCGAAATGGAGCTGCTGCATCTACCATATTATTCTAAATCGGTTGGCTACTCTTGATCGGATGAGGCAGTGGGGTCTCAATGTCAACACAACATGTCTTCTCTACCATACCACAGACGAATCACATAGCCATTTGTTTTTTGATTGCCCTTTCAGTGGACACCTCATCTGTAGATGGTCCTTGAAGTGTGGCTGGGGGGGGGGGGGGTTCTCCTCCCCGTAATGTTTTGGACTGCTTTGTTTGGATCCAAAACCATACCACCTGTGCTTCTTTACGAAGCCTGGCCTTATCGGGCCTCGCTGCCATCTGTTTTTTCACTTGGATGGAAAGGAATGGTAGGATGCATGGGGCGGTTGAGTCTGATATGCTCAAATGCTTTGAGGTTGTGGAACGCAATCTTCTCTGGTGTGTAAGGGCTAAACCTAATGCTTATAAAGGTTTGAGCCGGTTGGTTAGCCAGCAGTGGGGCTTTTGTAGCTAATACCCTATGTATAGTATATGGGTTTTTCCCTTATACTTTTTTGAGTTTAGTAATATTTTAACTTATCCAAAAAAAACTTGATTTAACAAAAATTAGATTGCATGTTCCCTATGTTTGAGGTAAATGATAAAAAATTTGATTTGATGAAAAAAGAAGGATTTATACCTTATACCTCATTGTTGATGAGCTCTCTATTTGATTAATGTCTGTGTTGCCCTATTGTTGTTTAAACCTAAAACATAATTAAGCAAACGTTTTCCCTATTTGATACACATCATGACTATGCTATCAAGTGACTAAGCCTAAGACTCAAAAGATCATGATGTGAGATTGTGATGCAAAAAGTAATCTCCCTATTGACTATTGATGAATTTTGCAATCTCAATTTTGATTTGATGAGCATTAACCTAAATCATGCACCAATTTTCGAATTATATCACTACCTTGATCATTAAAGGAAAGGAATGCAAATATTGTCTTCACATTGTTACCCTATCATAACCTTGATCTTATGACCTTGTAGAATATGATTTGATCATTGATACTCCCCTATTCAAATAAGCTCAATGGATAATGACTAATGTAGGTAATGTCCTAGACTAGAGTGGTAGTTGACTCATGACTCCCCTAACCTAGATCACATCCCTATTATGACTACCTCTAAATTTTTACCTTGTTTATTATTTAGATTTTGGAAAGGTATCCTTTTTCACCCAATTTGGATTGGTTGATCTAAGATTAATAGGCTAAATCTAAAATGATATTGGATATTCAATACTGAATCTTGATTTAATAATGACATAGATATATGATAATGTTGACTATAACTTACGGTTGACTCCCTAGATAGACCTAGATCTAGATCATTCATCAACCTTAGATACCATGATAATGAAATCGTGATATGTTGCTCAAATATTGCTTGAATATTGTTGCTCCGAATTGAATATAAATGAATGATCTCCTTTAAAGCCTAAATAGGAATCTAACCTATCTTTAGAAATATTTATAAATATGATGTTTATGTATAAAATTCAACTCTCGATATGGATGTACAAAATCTTGAAACATGATTATGATCAACCATGTGGATCTTGAGATCACCACAATTTGACTAATGATTTCAAAATCCCAAATCTTGAAATTTTTTAAATGCTGACTATTTTTTACTCTCTCAATTTGTGACTTAGGGTTTATCTCTCATTAGGATAGGGTGGGACCTCCCATTTATTTTGAGCTTGAAATCATGGTATCAAAAGTATGATGTTGTCTCAAAATGTTGAAATATGAAATCTGAAATCATGGATGTATAACCCCACCTCGGCTAATGTAGAAGCTAGGACCCTAAGATTTTGGAATTGAAATTCACCTTGTATGCATGATTCAAGAACTCTATTTTCCTGAACTAAAATATGATCTCTCCAAAATTGTGATCAATAGGATGCTTTCCATATTTGTGACTCATATGATGACTTTGAACAATATATGCAATGACCTTGATACTCAATTGCTCGATGATGAAACGATGTTGGTACCAAGTTGGTTATGATATGGAACGTGGAATTCCAATTATGATTATTGGACTACTTGAATTTTGAGAACATGATTTTTACGATATAGTTGAGGATGTTCCAGTGTTTGAAGATATGATTTGAAGCGGATAGTTCAAATTTTTTAGGATGTTTTCGAATTTTGGGGACAAAATTCCTTTTTATGGAGGGAAGGATGTGACAAAGTAAAATGTAGCATTATTATGAATGAATTCCAATTTTACCCTCATTATGTTCATTCTTGACCCCAATATATTTTCTTGTCCTCTAAATCAATATTGATACTCAAGTTTGAAATATGGTGGTCAATGTGAACTTTATACACTTTGTGACTCTACATATTTGATTGATTCATTACTTTGTCCAAAGAAGAAAACTAGTCAATCAAACTTAATATTTTGATTCTCAAACTTTTTTATAAATATTCTTCACAACTTTTTGAAGTTATGCTCCAAATTTCATCTAATTTGGACATTCCTACTATTTACTACGATTTCTTGAAGATGATTTATTGAAAATCCATTTATTTGCCTTTTATATGGGCCTTTTCCAAGTCAGCAATTCGTGGGCCGATTTGATGGTGAACCTTGGCCCTTAGATCAGGCTCCCATGGATTGGAGTCCTGATTGAGTGGCTAAGAGGTTGTCTCCTACCTCCCAGTGACTACGGGGAGGAGACAAGACAGCCTTATTGGTCGATCCCCCGCCTATGACCACGATTCGAATATCCGAGCGAGCAAAAAGCCTCGCCTTGCAATTTCAAACTCGTTCAGCCCTACTTTAACCACCAATAGTTCTTTGTACAACCACCAAAACACCTTCCTCACCTCCCCCTCTCACTCTGGCGGCCATGGCTGCCACCAAGGATCGATCAAGCCCTAATAATCCTAGTGCTATAAAAAACCCTACAAAGGACCCCTCCATCATTCTGCGAGAGAACCCTTCATTTTAAAGCTTGCACCCAGTCTCAAACACCCCCTATTTTCCTCACCTTCCTCCTTCTATCAAGTGTGGTGTCACTGCACAACCCTTTTGGGCATTTCCCAATCACAGTGTCTCACCTCAACCCGTCACCACCATCCAACTCATAAGGCCCTGTTTGGCTTGAACGGCACCGTCCTTGCCCTCCATCAGCCCCCTACTCCCTTCTTCACTACTCCAGTGAGATCCTCACCTACCTTCATGTCTTGTGCAAGTCACTATGTGACGAAGGGGACGGGTTCTCAAACCGCTCAGTCTAAGCAGAACTGGTGGTCCAAGGGGATTGACCTGATCTAAAGGAATCAAAAGAACCATGATTGAACCAGTTATTTGAGACATGTCAATTACCTACTGGACCAGCAAGCCATGGTGCCTACATGGAGTGATCTTATCCACCCAATCAAGTTATCCAACAATTAGCTATTTTCCGTATTAAAGGTTTATCCCTCTCTCTCTCTCTCTAGCTAATAATTGATTAAATAGTCAAATCTTGGTTAAACCATAGAAAATGTATCCTAGCTCCAAAAATTACGAACAAATAGTTGATTTTGATCATAAAATCCAATGATTCGTTTAAAAATACTTTTAGAGCCTAATTCCTAATGCTTATCACTGGTATCCCTAGATCTTAAATTGTTTTTCGTTTATTTTGTCATATGGCTCAATAATGATGTTTTATTTTTTGGGAAACCCTAATTCTGACTCTAGTGATCATATTGAAACCAAACTTGACTAAATATGAGTTTATATCTATTCTTGTGACTCATCTACCGTATAATATGAATCATGCACCTTGAAATAAGGATTAACCTTAATATTATGATAATGGATCTAAAGCTTGTGAAATCCTTGGTCATATGTATGATCCATGACTCTATTTTTATCAAACTAATCTTGAATTCCAATTATGTTAAGTATCTGATGATGATATATAAATGTGATGATGACTTGAATGATGATCATAAAATTAGGGTTAACATATATGATCCTAGAAAACCTAGGTAAGTTATTCACACTTGAAGATATGCTTGACATTTGAAATAATGTTGGACATATGAAATATTATTGATTATAAGTGGATGACCTAACCCTAAGGTTGACATAAGAAAAGTGTAACCCTAATCTTGAATATTAAAACATGAACTTCAAATATCATGATCTTGATCCTTGATACAAATATTGTGATTTAGGATCTGACTCAAAGGGTTGACCTATTCCTTATTGATCTGTATTCTAAATCTTTAGTGAAAGGTACCCTATTATATCTCCTCCTTGGTTGTATTGAAGATACTTTTTATGTATCTAATAGGATATATAACTTGATTCAGCTATTGTTCCCTATGATAAGTCTTCTATTTTTTCCTATATTATATTTTGAGAAAAATATGAGAACATAAATTATATTACCCATTATGACTTCCCGTTTATTGATGATGATGATGACGATGTTGATAATGTTGATAATGTTGATATTAAGTGCAAGCAACCTCCTCATTTGGAGGTGGGACTTGTACAGTGGCCTCCTACCTCATATGGAGAGAAGAAGTCGGTGACCTTTCCCATCGCATTGGGGCGATGGAGTCACACAAAATATATAAGCATGCATTTCAATTACAACATAATGGGAACTCATAATAAAATTTGAATTGTTTGAAATAAACATCTTGTTGCATAAATATTGAATTTGGAAAAAAAATTGTTATGTTTTCTTAATATAAGTCCTACCAAGTACACTCTTTAGCTATAAATCAGTTTACTTGATTTTGATAGTGTACCATACGATTGCATGATTGTGTCTCAATTTTCTTGATTTTAGGCAAAACAAATGGAACACTGACTAGATTGCTTTCGCACTCGATGTACTCTGATGTCAAGGATAAAATTATAAAATCTCATTATTGGGTTAGTTTGTTCTTTAAATCTCTTGTTTTTTAGTTATTTTTCTTATTGTATATGCCAGTGTTTGAGATCCTATTGGGACACTCAGGGACGGGCATTTCAATACTTTTACCATTATCTAGGGAGTGGGATTTGGATTGGGGTAAGAATGGTTCCGTGACAGTAAAGTTGGATTTTCATTTGGAAGACCAACATGGATAACCTAAAGGACAGATTAGTTAAAAAGGTTTTCAAATTTGCTGAAAGAGTTCAACATGAAGAAATCCCTTTACCTAATTGCATGCTTTTTGTTGTAGGTTGTATAGACTATGAGATTTGGCATATGAAGCTTAATATCACATTCCTTCAAAGGAATATATGATAGGATGTGTATGTGAAATATCCTAAAGGTTTAACAAGTTCATTAATGCAAATAAAGTATACAAGCTACAAAGTTTAGTCTGAGAGATTGATACAATCATCTCAGAGATGGGAACTGACTTCACAAGATAGTCAAAAAGTTTGGCTTGAATCAAGATAAAAAATGAAATCTGTGGTTACAAAAGATTTAGTGGGAGCATATATGAAAATTCCACATGATGGTGAGGCATAGCGTCTTAGTACACTAATTATTGAGACCTGAAATGGAAAATACCTTCAACAATGAAGAATTAGGTGAAACATACTATGTGATATGGATCGAGATCTATAGAGATAGTTCTAACAAGTTTCACAACCTAAAATGAGCAGATAGAATAGCAACGTGCTGAAAGAGTTCAGCATGAAGGATTCTGAGAGAGAGTGTGTGGCATCCAACTTACAAAAACATGATTTACTTAAGCGGAAGTGATTATTAACAGCGGGATTACTGAAAAATCACTAAAAATTAAAACCTTTTTGCAAAGACCCAAACATAGGAAAACTCTTTCATCAAGAACCAATGTATAACATTTACATCTTGGTTCCTAAGTACATAACTTGTACCATCTCTTCTCGAGGATTACAAACATTAACTGCCATGTTAGAACTGTACACAAGCAGTATAAGAACCTCGAGGCATCCAGCCAGAATCTCAGATCGATTCTTTAAAAGCACTGACTACTAACTCCGAGGACCAGAGAGTACAGAGACGACACATAGGACTACTATCTATATGACTTGACAGACAGTATCTCCACCTGAGATCTTACTGTTGTCCATGTTGTTGTTGTCCTTCCTCTTCTGTAGGGATTTCTAATTCCTTGTCCACGTCTACCTAAAAACATTGGATCCCACAGGGGTGAGACAATTGAAAATTGCCCCAGCGAGAGATATAACTCTCCGCCAAAACATTATTATTACATTTTATTAGAATAAAACTGAGCAGAGAAATCTTATATATTTGACAGCAGATGGATCACTGTAAGAAAAAAGTAAAGTAATCTCCTTTCCTAAGGAGGACATTGCATCTACCCATGGTAGAGTTGTGATTCATTCATCTACTTGCAATGAATATAAGGAGATATAAATAACATCTATCAACTAGAGATGTATAATAGAAATGTAACATCAGCCAGTAAATTTCCGCATAAAATCCTTAAGCAAATATGCTATATGTCTGATTACATTTTACAATCACACTTATGCCCTGAGGAGATGAGGTATACCGCTCATACTCCAACCGACCATTGCGAAGTCGAAATCGGTACCATACAAGATCAATGGAAGAACCGGCTTCCAAGACCTCCCACCTCTCGGTCAGTGTGAGATCACACGCAGGACATCTTGTGTCTCTGCTACATAGCTTGCCAGGGTATAGTGGCAACTTCGCTATAGAGGCAGGGTCAGCTGCACACTCATCGCAATCGAGAGATTTCATGTTTACCTCCATCGATCTGGCATTAATATAATTGGGAGATGTGTACTGCATCTATCCCAATCATCGGGAGATTCGTGATACATCCATCCCGGTACAAACAATGAAGTATTGAGAGGTTTAATGTTTACCTTCCATCAATTCCCCCATTAGGACGTAAGGATATGTTCGCCCATCAACCCCCACATATTCAAAAATATGCATTCTGGGTTTTTGTCATGGAGCAACCCGTTTCACCATCACCAAATTACAGACGATGATGGATCTATGGTCAAGGCTCTACATTATATGATTTCACTTAATTAATTAAGTACATTATAATATTCATAAAGCATCAGTCAAGTTCTCAAACAGGAATTATTATGACAAATGCTACGAAGAAACATGTAATACTTCCATCAATACTTTTTAAAACTTTGTAAAACATTGGGATTTCTATCCCTTATATCATTACTTGGAAGATCTCACTTCTCAACAATATCATCATCATGATTACTAAATCTGGGCATTCAAACCCTCAGTTCATGACTGAATCATGTTACCACTTCTTAGGTAACTATTACCTTTAGGTCATTTGACCAAGGTATGCATGATACTCGTTACCCAAGTACCTCACATGGCTCACCAATCCACTGCACATCTTGTCACCTCTCACTATAAAATAATTAATATAATGGCTCATAAGCTCATACACATCTGGTTACTTCTTACTGAGCAACAAAAACATAATGGAATATAAGGCCAATCAACATTTCTATTATATAAATATCATAGCTCAAATCTGGTTATGTTCATCATCTCATGATATCTGCATGGTTAATACACATGATAACAGTCATGATAATTTCACATTACACCATGCAATACCATAGTAACACCAAAATTCCCTTACCAGGGTTAGGGTTTCCCATTTCACATTAATTAAGGTTTTATGTTTATATTATCAATCCAACACTAATGTATTGTTCCACTCCTCTAGGATCATTCATTGATATCATGAGTATTCGCTCATACTTATAACTTTCATCATGCATCATTAATGATTATCAATTCAAGGTACGAGTTAATTTCTCATCCTTACCATAGTATGAATACATCATACTCATTAGCTTAGCTTAACCCCTTTCTCATAGTATGTTAGTCAACACTTGTCAAAGTGCATTGAATTCATTACATCTTTATTGTAACAATTTACATAACACACACTTTTTGTGTTTATTATCCAAGTATATTGGATTTGAGGTGCATCAAGGTATATCAACCCTGAAATGCTAAAAGTGATTTTTATCATATATTGATGTATCACTTTCTTTATTACTTCTAACTTATCTGAGCTTATCAACTTATCTTGTATTAAGGTATTTCCTCATCTTAATACTTTCATCCACTAACCTATCACTCTTACCATGAAGTTCATAGGTCACACACAAGAATGGTCCAACTATCTTTAGTGATATGGACTCATTTCAGGTTAAGGCATTGCTTACTACAAGGTTTCCTAATATCAACTTACTTGATGTTTTTCACCTTTATAAGGTATTATCCCTTATTTTATCATCATATTGCCCAAGATTAGGGCTTCATGTATAATAACTCAAAATTAGAGTTTCATATACCTTTACCCTATATTAGGGCTCCTCATCATACCATTGCATAGGGTTTCATATGACATCACCCTCAATTAGGGTTTCTCATGGAATCACCCTCAGCTAGGGTTTCACATGGCATCACTGTCAATTAGGATTTCTCATGGAATCACCCTCAACTAGGGTTTCACATGTAATCACCCTCAACTAGGGTTTCACATGGAATCATCCTCAACTAGGGTTTCACATGGAATCATCCTCAATTAGGGTTTCACATGGAATCACCCTTAACTAGGGTTTCACATGGAATAACCCTTAACTAGGGTTTCACATGGAATCACCCTCAATTAGGGTTTCACATGGAATCATCCTCAACTAGGGTTTCACATGGAATCACCCTCAATTAGGGTTTCACATGGAATCACCCTTAACTAGGCTTTCACATGGAATCACCCTCAACTAGGGTTTCACATGGAATCACCCTCAACTAGGGTTTTGTATTCATCCCAATTAGGATTTCACATTCCATTATCTATGGTAGAATTTCTCATGGTTTTTACCCTTGATTAGGGTTACATCTTTACCATAGATTAGGGTTAAGGTTCATCAATCTTCCTTATTGGGGTTTCACAATCTCTACATCAAAGCTCATACCTTAAATTCATAGTTTATTCATATTGAAGGTGTTGAGGCTTATCCATTGCATGATTATCCTACATGTATGGATTCCTCTCTCTCTCTCTCATCCCCTCTAGGATGTTGTCTATGTCAATCTTGGTTAGATTAAGTCAACCAACCCTTCAATTAAGTATAATCAATTAGGGTTGACATAGTGTATTGAAATATTACTTATTTAAGCTTCAAGGATTAACTCATCTAGGGTTACCAATCACTTGGTACCTTAAAGGTAAATCCTAGTCATTATCTTTGAGATAAATCAGTGACAACCATAGGGTCATTTTATCTTTCATCACCTTGGGTTTCCAATTGACTTAACCACATGAAACATCCAAACGTTCTTGACCATTGATGCTCCAAATGGTTTGAAACCGAATGGACTTAGGTCTCCAAATGGTTTGAGACCGTTTGTGTCTCCAAACGGTTTGAGACCGTTTGGTCTCAAACGGTCTTGAGACCATTTGGCCCAAACTCTCTCAAAACCGAATGGACCAAAAAGGTCTTCCAACACTTAATCAATTCAGGGTTTCAATCATTGAACCATCTATCAATTGAACTACTGATTTATTCCTCAATTAAATCATTGAATCACCCTCCAATTAGACCTTCAATTAGAGTTTTGAACCCAATTTAACTAGGGTTTATAATCAAGAAACCATCAATTAGGGTTTTGAAATCGAGGAACCATCAATGTTTAACATAGTGGAACCGATTCAATTGAAATTAGTGAACCGTCATCAAACTATGATATGACTTGACCTCAAACGGTCTTGAGGTCGTTTGGATGACCTCCAAACGGTCTTGAGACTGTTTTCCCCATCCCATCATTGAAATTTGTGAAATTTCATTAGGGTTTAGATCATTAGATTGATCACCAATTGAACCATTGCTTGTATTTCAATTTACTATCTTTGGTTCTTCAAAAACTCAACCATACTCAACCCTAGACCTCCAAACGGTCTTGGTTGACCTCCAAACGGTCTTGAGACATTTTGGGTGATCTCCAAACGGTTTGAGACCATTTGGGTTAATCAACCCAAAGTGTTAAATCAATCAATTAAAATTTCAGCACTTAACCCGATTAGGGTTTGTAATTGGAAGATTGTCCATGCATTGAATTAATCAATTGGATCCATTAGATCATCATCAAAGATGTACTAGGGTCATGACCTCAAATATTCAACCCATCCAAATGATCAACCCTACCAAACGGTTTGGGATCTAATCCTCCAAACGGTTTGCAAACCGTTTGGTCTCCAAACGGTTTGGTGAAATCGTTTGGACCAATGTCTTAAAACTGTTTGCCAAGGATATTTTTGAGGCTTGAGCTTAGGATGATGTCATCATCATCAAGCTAAGACCCTTCATATTTTTTCTATAATTTTCATGATGGTTCTATCGATTTGATCAAGTGAATTTCAAGAAGAACAAAGGATCAACAATTGATAAGGAATTGAATGCAATAACAATAGTAAGGGTTCAAGTAATAAAACCCGACTCTAATTGAGTTTTAAAGCTTCAATTTCACATAAACAATGGTGGATGCAACTCCTTTCACTATCCCAAGGCTCGTCCTCAAGCTTTGAGTGAAAAGGAATGGTTAGAATTGAAGATGGGATTGAGATCATAAGAAATCATGTATTGATTTTCAATTTCCACCATGCAATCAAGGTGAAAGAAGGTCAAGAAGCTTACCAACAGGTTGGGGTCGTCCTCCTGATCCTCCAAAGCTCCCTTGGTCGGTTTGCAAGCAAAGAGAAGAAGTGTATTCGAAAAATCCTTTGATTTTAGTTGTAAAAGGTGTTTTTATAAGGAAATCAATGAGAGAGAAGATGCCTTATAAAAATCTTTTAGTTCCAAAATTAGTGCCACCTCCTCCATCTCAATTCCTTTAATGCAAATATATATTTCTCACGTCCAAATTCCTCTTCATTATCCATGAATTAAGGAAAAGCAAATTAAGCACCTTAATCATATAATAGTAATATCCATAAGTTAGTGGATATTACTTTTTCTTTTAATAATGTGAGTGAGTTATCCGTTCCTTTGGATATTTTCGTTGCCTTTGCAAGGAACAAGGACGTTAACACTTATGCAAATTCAACCATCTCGTTTTTGGTTGAAGTCCCTTCAATTATTTTATTTATTTTTGCATTAAATTGAATTAGGGTTTCAATTATGCTTAAATCTTGATTATTTTAATATCAAGATTCTCTCTCCTTCAAAGTGATACAAATGATATGCACCTCTCATTTTCTTTGCTCTACATGGTGACAAGAAACATTATGGACTATTTTGAAGTGGTAATTTTCATATTGAACCCTAGTTTTGGGTAAATTGCATATTTATACCAAAACTAGGTTTTAATGCACAAACATTGCTTTATCAGCTCTTTCTAGGTACTCAGGCTTTTCCCAAGCCATACCTCTGCATCATCTTCATTCTCATGATGCTTAAACACATGAGGAACATTTAATCATGTAACATTTGAATGTTAACCCCTCAACTTGGGTAATTTGCACTTTAGTCCAAAATAAGCAATCATTGCTTCAACATTATTCAAACAGGACCAAAATTGAAACATGAGTTCCTCTTGAGCCTTAATTACTTTTCACAAGATAAAATTAAGGATCTAATTAACTTACTTAAGCAAAACTCCCAGGGTTAAGGCATAACCCAGGTCAGGGATGTTACAGAGACTATGTCCATTTTACATGGGATTAGTCTCTCATGAACCCTATCTTCCAATTCTTGTGAAGAATGGAAAGACATGAGTGATATGGCATGTGCATCATCAATGGAATTATCATGTATGATATATAAATGTACCCATCCCATAGTCTTTTGTGTACCATACATGACAAGATGATATTGGTTTCTAATGAGGGTCATTGGAATGTCATTAATAGTAATCAATCAGTACTTGAGAAGCACTAATGATTAGTTGCTAGAAGAGTTGGGTGTAAAGGGCTACACCAATGCAAGCTTCTACAATGACAAAAAGTGATTGTAACCAAATGTGTTTAATTAAGAAAAGAGTTATAAGTTGAAAGGGTTCCAAACATGAATAAATAAAGATATAGATAAGGTTTGATTTGGCAAGTAAGGAAGAATGAGAGATAGATTATCATCAATGTTTAATCATACAAGGTTATATCTAGTCATATAACATCAATTTCATGCAACAAGGTATCGTTTACAAATCATAGAAGCATTAGGTAGATCAACATGGTTTTACTACTACAAGTGTGATGAATCTACTAATTTAAAGCAATCAAGTTACCATGTATAGCATAGCTAACATTGGATCATGAACTAGCAAGGTTAGATCTTAACAATTAACATTTGCATTAACATCACATTACTTGTCACAATTAAGTCATGAGTTTATAAGAGTGTGATTCATGGAATCTCGTATGACAAGTCATCTCAAGGACTTATTTGAAGTTAACCATAAAGGTTTGAACATTATGGATCATCTTTAGGAAAAGGAGTAAAGTTCTAACTATATACATACTCAAAATCATACTTTAGGGCATAGTAGGTCTTGAGTCATATGAGTTACTAAGGTAAGCATAGCATGAGACTTGAGTTAAACATGACACCTAGCATAAGAAGATCACTAATTTTGAAGTTATGTGATTATATGATAGCAAGAAGGGCTAAACTTTCAATCTTGATCAAGTTACATAACCCATACACATAAAGGAGTGACATTTAGGTTAAGATAGACATTATAGCAATAACAAGATTATCCAAGGCTTTAGACAAGTTCTAAACAGATAAAAGTTATTGATTTAGATATTTAAGGCATCATGATGTCATCATGGACACAACATACGCATAAAAGGCATAAACATCCTCAAGAAAACATAAAAGTATAACTTTTATACAAAACAGGGGAACCACGAGTAGACTTATATAGTGAAACTATTTTTAGCATATAGATCATGTTTTTCTGATCGAAATCCGTATATTGCATGACTAATTTGGGAAAGAGATGCAAGAGAAACAATTTTTGAAAGCTTTACCCTATTATGAGTATTTTGGACCCTTGGATTCTAGATCTAGGGTTGAGGGTGCACCACACAGTCAGAGGGGAGCATGGGTTGGGCCTTACACTAAGAGGGTGATGGACAGAGTGTGATGGTGAATAGGGGCAGCTTCGAGCGACCACGAGCATCCACTGGCGGCTGGAAGTGGGTTGGGGTGACGTCTCACCACGTCATCATGAGGCCAACCGTGCGGGCCCTACTTGGCGCATGTCGTGTAGTGGGCATTGTATGTGGATGGTTGCTAGATTGTGGGGGTGACTATGGTGAGGGTGAACGGGAGGCGAGTGTGGGCCCGAGTGTCATGGTGTGTCGTAATTGGCCAATTTGCATCATGTGGCAGAGAGAGTGAGAGAGAGTGTGAGATGATGAGGGGGAATGGGTGTTGGATAGCTTATGATGGTTCATCGATCATCCCTCCAGTTGACTCAACCTACATTATGGCGTCCCTTCAACGGCAGAACCCTCGATAGTGAGGTAGGGGAAAAAGGAAGGAGAGGCGGGGGGTGGTATGAGGTAGTTGGGCATGGGAGTGGGTGTTTCACAAAGACAAAGCTGGCGTTAGGATTGTCCAACCATGATCGAAGATGCATGGGGACCCTGGCGGGGCTGCGAGCATGGAGGTACACAGTCATCTTGAGAGAAGGGAGATTTTAGGTGTCTGAGAGAGAGAAGAGGATGGGAGGGAAACTAAGCCAAGAGGGGAATGAAAAGGGGCTAGGGCCGGTCACAAAGTGGATGAAACTGTGTCCTTTGCACAGTATATGATAGAGGTAGAGGAAGCAACTAGGGTCATTGGATGTAGGGTGAAATCTGCGATTGTTAGATCCAAAGGCTATCATCTTGCGATCTAAGAAAACAAGTCGTCATATTGGTCCAAGAGGGGATGCGGGTATAGTAGGGTAAAGGGGAGGAGTGTACATGGGCCACACATCGATTTGAGGCTCAATTAGGGTCAAAAATTGACTCAAAATAAATTAAATGGCTAAAAATCAAGGTAAAGTCAAGTGATCTTCAAAGAGGCGTATCTTTCTCATACTAGCTCAGATTTGGATGAAATTTGTTGCATTGGGAGCGTGAGGGTGTCCTATAAAAAATGAACATAATAAAAGAGTTTAGATTTATATAATTATATGATCAAAATCAAGAGAGAGTGTGTGATGTGTTACATTAAGATAAATTGATTTTTATTCGAATTGGGTTACTAGATGAACCAATTGTGTACAAGAACTCATTCAAACATGAAATTGGAGGTCATCACAAGATTGAGGTCAAATTTGGAAGTTGCATAAAAGGGGTGAAGTTCTAGGTTATCATAGAAACATAATGGATGTCTAAAGAATAACAATATTCAATGACACATGTCTTCAAGTACGTGACTTGAACAATGATACCATAGGGATGTTAAGAGTATGTACATTCTTATTATGCCTTAGTCAATTGTTACTTTGGAAGGTAGATAGATAGAAGTTACACTTAAGACTAGAGTGTGTGTTGTTTGATGATTGAATCTCATCATTCTATATATCTTATATCAAACCAAACACATAGATACTTACTAGAGAATAGTGTCTTAGACAAACCCACCTTGAGAGTGACACATGGAAACCATGATAGGTGGTCATAGTCATCGTTCATAATGAAGGTGGTGATTGTGGTTCTTAGACCTGAAGTCACTAAACTCATCACATGTCATTTGGTGTACTTTGACATCATCAAATGTAACCCTGAATAAGGATTTCCATAACAATTATGATTGGGTTGTTGTGATACATGAGAACTGACTATGAGTGATGTAGATGGGATTTGTCCCTCCTACTAGAGTTTGATATCCTTGCCACTTGATAAGTGAGATTGAGAACCTCTTGCGCATGCATATGTGAATCAGTATATGATATTAAGGCCATAATATCTTAGAGAGATTGCTCTTGGTTCAAGGAACATGGATTGAACATTGAGAGGATGACGATTCCATGCCTCAAGTTCATTTTGGATATCAGAGACAAAGGAGTCATACAATCATTGTAACACCTTACACTGATTGTAGGTTGAAGTTGTTCTCCAACTTTTCCTTCACTTGGGTAGCACTGATGTGTGACTAGGCACCACTATTTGGTTGTGATGTCATAAACTAGTTATAGACATTCACTTCAAACATGACATGGGCCTATAGGGTCACACACATAGGAATTCACCTAGAAGAGGAGTTTATCCATGAATTATGTTTAAGTTGATTGTGAAATATGTTTAGGTATTTAATTAAACAACCAGTTAACTGATTGGACTCAGAACTATCAAGTTCAAGTGTTGGACTGACTGGTTAGGGTGTCATGTTGATTGGAAATTGAATTGGTTGAATTCTACATGAGTCAGGACTCCAACCGATCAGCTCATTGGGGTGAACTGATCGTCTTAGGTTGGTGAGATGATCTCGATTAGGATGACCTCCAAATGGTCTTGAGACCATTTGCCCCATCACATCATTGAAATTTGTGAAATTCCATTAGGGTTTAGATAATTAGATTGATCACCAATTGAACCATTGCTTGTATTTCAATTTACTATCTTTGGTTCTTCAAAAACTCAACCATACTCAACCCTAGACCTCCAAACAGTATTGGTTGACCTCCAAACGGTCTTGGGTGATCTCCAAACGGTTTGGGACCATTTGGGTTAATCAACCCAAAGTTTTAAATCAATCAATTAAAATTTCAGCACTTAAACTGATTAGGGTTTCTAATTGGAAGATTGTCCATGCATTGAATTAATCAGTTGGATCCAATAGATCATTGTTGCAACCTTAATTTTGGGTTCATTCGGTGAGAAATGTAATTTCTCATATTAAAGATATTTGAACAAATAATGATATAATTTGTTTTGAATACATGGATTTTGTTTAGAATAGCCTTGATGTTTGTGTTGTGGGCTTTATTGGCTATTGGGCCCAAATAACAAGAAAATTCAATTAGTGAATGAATAATTGAATATTTGAGAAAACAAAAAGGTGGAAACCTCTAGAAGGCAAATCCAAAGAGCGATTTCATGCCTCTTGGGTTCCTTGGGTTCCAAGGAGTCCAAAGTTGCATAAAGATTGCAATAAGAAAAGAAAAGATCAATTAAATATTTCTTTATTAAGAAAGAAATTGAAAGTAATGATAAAACATTAGAAATAAGTGGAAAAAGGTATAATTGGGTTATCCTTGGTGGAATTTCATATCCCAAGGATTCCTAATGATAAAAGGAATACCAATTAGGAAAATAAAAGAGAAATAAAGAGAAACCCTCAGAAAAAGATATTTTAATGCGAAATAAAAAAATAATGTGAAATAATGCATATTGGTGCATTTAGAAGGATAATGAGTATTCCTTAAAAAGGAATTTCGAAATAATAGAGTTTCTTGGGATCCAAGGAATCCCAATATAGATGAAAGAAAGAGAAAATACCAAAATTACAAAATAAGAGGATAATGTAATGCATTACTATTGAATTTTGTGATATTGTTAAAAAGGAAGTAATTTCTATTATAAGAAAATAGAAATCTCATGGCTAATGGATTAAACGCTAAGAATAAAGATAATAATGAGAGGGATTTTCGAATTCCTAAATACCCAAGTAATAGAATATATCAAAAGGATAGAGAGAGAGAAGAATTGCTTCTCTTTGAAGGAAAATGATTCCTTTTGGAAAGGGACTCTTTGAGTCGTGTTTAAGCCAACCTATGGCTTGGTTTCCCACCCCTATATAAGGGGAAGAGCCTTGGTTAGAAGGGAAAAGAGAACCCCACGTTCTTCTACCTTCTTCTTCTTCTTCTTCCAAGTTTTCATCCAAACCCTAACCTTTGAAGAATGACTCTATCTATAGGGCAGCGAGGAGCAATGGAGTCCTCAATAGAAGGGGGATGTCATACGATGTTAGAAGGGTGCACATCCAGCATCCTTGGGCTCCGACGCAAGTGCAACGCCTGCAGCATCCTTGACCTGACCAACCTGTATTAGCGATATTGGCCGCGAGCGGAGAGAACCCTTGGATGCGTGGGGATGTAGGAGAAGTAGGGCAATGAATTCCGACGAGATTCATGCCTTGGGGATGTGGGAAACGATCTCAAAATTGCTGCAGAACAGCCATGGATCGCAGGTCCCGTACCCCGCACTCGGCCAACCGGGTCATGGTTCAGAGCTTGGACAAGTGTGATGGAGCTTGTCGGAGGCAGACGGCACTCCCCAGTTCCCTTCGGGTCCAGGAGGGGGAAGAGAGGCCACCCCAATCGCGGCTAAGGCTGCGATCGACAACCAGTTCGGACGTTGCAAGGTTGAAGATAACCTGGATTCATGTTGGACCGAAATGCCCCTCTGTCGTGTAATGGATCGACCACTTAACCAAGGGTAGGACGGTCCTTTCAAAATGTTTCCAAAGAAAACAACATTGCATGTATTGTGTGACGTGGCGCGATCCGATTGGACAAGTAAGTAAATCCTTGTGAATTTCATAACTAAAAATTGGTAGCACGGATTAGTACGTATAATATATGAATTTTGATCAAGAGAACGAGAGGAATCCAATAAAAATGATTTTAAAGATTGGTTCATTTCCTAATTGCAAAAGTACAATAAGTTGATGAAAAGTGCATTAAAGTTAAGTTAAAACCCTATTTGTGATAAAAGGTTGAATCTAGTATGCTTAATGGGTTAATTGAAGTATTAATAACATGTTGAATGATAATGTTAGATTCGAGCCTCATCTAGATGTAAAATTGCATGATTTAGGGTTTTTGCCCCATATGAGAATGATTAAGTATTTAGAAACCCTAATTTAAGGTCAAAGAGGATAAGATCATATTTAATTTGAAAAATGTGAAAATATGTTGTTATATGATAGTTCTAATCTATTTCTAGCATTAAAGTTCCTAATTACGGATAAGAACCCTAAAGGTAGTAATTAGAGTTTTCTCATGAATAAAAGGTAGAATTAATGGAAAATCGAGTTCATATGTTAATTAGACCATAGTGAACTTTGAATTGATGATAAATGTGTATAATGATCTTGTCATGGACTAAAAGGATAAAAATAGTAGCTTTAATGTAAAAGAAGCTTAATGAATATAATTGAGGGTTAATGGTGCCTTTAATTGGAACATAGGGTTATATGTTGTTAAGATAACCTTAATGTTGAAGTAGTTAGCGTTTATGAGTAATGGCATAAAATTAGGGTTTAATATGGTAAAAGATGAAGGGAAACCCTAATTGCAGAATGAAACCCTAAAATGGATACATAAACCTTAGGAAGCAATTTCAAGTTGAATAGAAAGAATCTTGATAAGGTGTGTAGTAAATAGAGTGCATGTGTTTTTCAGGATTCTTGATTGTGTGGTTGAACTACTTGCTTGGATGGCTTTCTTGGTTGAATTGATATTAGCTTGAGATGTCTACTGAATAGGTATGTGGTTACGCTTATGAATAATCACTTTAGTTTCATAGCGCTTTCTGAATGGTTTTATCAGTTGCTTGAAAATAACTGTTGGATGCCTTTTATTTCATGCAACTATAAAGTGACTATGATTATCACTATGAATACATATATAACTGGCTTAGATCCGAATCCACCTCTGTGGCTTGTAAAGGCTAAAAAGGGATAACCTAGAGTAAGGTCTAGGTTATTGTGGGTGAGAAACTGGGCTACCAAGTGTAGTGCCATGAGACCCTTTAGCATGCCATGAGTTAAGGAGTGGGCTACTTATGGGTAGTGCCATGTGACTCAACCCTAGAAACGGGTTCACCTATGGGTGGCACCATGAGGGGTTTAATGGGGATCTACTATAAGGAAAGTAGTATCCAGGTCCACTGCAGGGACAGCGCAGAGCTTAGGGAATACAGGGATCGCGCAGTTATATTTAAAACGTAAAATTGTTTGTTAAATGGTAATTGGTTGCAATACATTGTTATCATAGTTGCACGATTATTGTTTCCCCCACATACCAGCTTCGGCTGATCGACGTTTTGTTTGTCGGTGTATTAGGTACATAGCCAAAAGGACAAATAGTAAATCGTCATATGGAGAAATACATGAGTTGAAATACAAGGAGGATTAGTTAGAGTAGAAATTCATATGTGGATAGAAGTTTAGAGATCCAAATTTTCAAAAGGTATGCAAAATTTTATTTTCTTACTGCTTTCCAGTTTAGTCTATTAAAATTTAATAATTGTTCTTGGTTAATTTCCGAACCTTTGATCCAAAAATTATGGGTGCGGCTTCAACCTCTTGGTCTCCCTTAATTGGGGGTTATCGGAAGGTGGGGTCGTAACAATTTGGTATCAGAGCGTAGATTCCTCACTTAACCATTAATAATTATTAAATTTAACAAACTCCATAGAACCCAAGGGAGTTATTAAAGGATTATTTGAAAGATGGAGGTGTCTAAAAAGGATCACGACATGGGGCTGGAAATATTTTCCTCATGCACCACTAGTTGGAATACGAGGACTCTCGGATCCGTGTGACTGCATGGCCAAAGTCTTAGGGTACGAATCGAAATAAGATACCTTTAGGACCCTCTCATCTTGTTCATCCCTTCTGAACTCCAATTCTATTAAGGACCTTAAGTGTAAGGACCCTGACCTTCATTTAGGGTTTACCCTATTTGTTTTGCTTAACCCTGATGCATAGTTGCTTGCTAATCACCTTTAGTGGTGATTAGGGTTTGGTTGTGCTTTGTTGAGAGTTGGAGGTGCTACTTGCAAATAACCCAAGTCTAGGGTTTGTGAGCAAGTTTGCCACCTTGTGAGGTGTTCCTCCCTCTCCTTGCTTCCTCTAGAGTAGAGAGGAAGGTTTGGGCTTGTGGCTTGTGTCCCTTTGGACCTGGTTGAGCTTGTTGGGCCTTGTGGTGCCTTGCTTTGGCTTGGTTGAACCTTGTGTCGGGCAAGGGAGTGCTTGTGTCGCCCAAGGGTGTGTCGCCCATGATGGTGTGTCATCCAAGCGTGTCGCCCATGACCTTTGACCATCCTTGACCTCGTTTGTGTCACCACTAGTGGACACTTGGTGCTTGATGTTTTCATGTAGCAATGGCCTTAGACATGTGTTTAGGGCATGCTAGAGTGGTGGTTTTTGCACATGGACAAGTGTCCCTAGGTGGGCGACACCTTGCCTTGCTTTGCTTTGGTTTCTCCTTCTTTCCCTTCTATATATGTGTTTCCTTTCCCTTGCTAAGGATCCCTTTAGTTCCTTAGTTTCTCCTCTACCTTGGTGCACGACACACTCCTCTTTTGCAAGCTTGGTGGTCGATACCCTTGGAGGAGCTATCTTGGTGGCCGATACCCTTGGAGTCTCCTTCTTCCTTGGTGGTGCGTGGAGCTTGGAGCTTGCTTAAGGCGGGTTACATAACTCCTAACCCTAACTACATTACCATATTCCATGTTCTTGTTGTCTATGATCAGCTATGTTGTTGATAGTTTGGTTTCCTTGCTTAGTTGCACTATGTTGGCCGAACCTATGATCTAGGGTTTCTTGGTGAGCAATACTCCTTTCTCTCCTTGGTCTAGAGGAGTGAGTTTGAGCTTCTAGTAGAATGGGAAATACCCCTCTCTCGTTTAATTTGAGATGTGAGCTTGTGTTCTAGTTGCTTGAGCAACACCCTCCTCTCACCATGGACTTGAAGGGTGAGCTTGGTGATAGTTGTGAACCTTGCTAGGGTTGTTCCTTGAGTTGCCTGTTTGGTGATAGATGATGTGCAAAACCCCTCTCTCTTAGTTGTTGAGAGGTGAGCCATCTTCTTGATCCTTGAGGGTTTGGTGCCCTTGTGCTTGAGGTTGATGATGAGCTTGGGGAGGTGCTGCCCAACAGCCCTCTTAACCTAGAACCTTGGACGACATGTTGTGGTGGTTGTGACAGACGATACCCCTCTAGTCTCTGATCTTGTAACGGGCATCACACCATAGCCCTTGTCTTGTGACGGCCGATAGGCCATGGGTTGGTTGGATGAACGATAGGTCCCTTGACGTCGTTTCTTGTGAAGTACCTTGCACACACACCTGACTTAGACGTAGTTGGGTGTCATTGTGCTTTGAGGTTGACGTTGTTGGTTAGTCCTGTGACGGACGTCACGCTAGTCGACGTTGTGTTCCACGACATGGTGCGCATCACACCCTGCACGGCACGCCCATGGGCTGGGGTGCACAACAGACTTTGATGCCCGGCGTTGCATGTAAGCACGACATAGCGTTATGCACTTGCCCGATAGGTACTAGTGTGTCGGTCATTATGTGATGAGCGTCATGTGTTGTATGATAGGTGAGGGTTCCATGCATGATACCACTTCTGGTGAGGGTAGAGGGTACTTTAAGTGAGGGTCTTGCTTCTCATGGACAGTCGATATGTTGGATAATGTTCTAGTTAACATGTTGGTGACCCTTGATATGCTTGATGGTAATTATTGTGGTAAGCTTGTCCATGTAACTTATCATCTTCTCATAATCATCTTGAACCCCTTAGGTAATGCTAGGGGAAATAATAAGCATGTAATATGGTTTGCTTAATGATGTGCCTTGTGCTCATGATCATAAGTTGATGCATGATTGATAAAATATATAATCATTGATGTCACCCTATATTGATAGCATGGTCTTTCTGTTAAAGCCTATGATCAATGTGTATACTAACCATGCAGGTGATGCTTATCCAAGTAAAAGGCTATGAGGTATATATGATGAGTAACCTTGCTTTGATAAGTTACTCTTGATGATGAGGTATTATATGTGATGTGTTTGGTCTGAGGACCTAAGTTTGACTAAAGTGTTTGGTATTGTTATTCCATGTTGATGATGTAAGCCTTGAGAGGCAGTGGCACTATGTGATAAGGGATTGAGATCCCATGGTGTGTGATAATCCTTGACATGGATCTGGATGATTGGCAAGAGGCTAATTGATAACATGTAATGTTGGATCCTTGTGTTGGATCAGGGTGATGTTGATTACAATGAAAGCATACTACTGAGTTTCATACTGTTTATTCTGTTATAGTTTACATGTTATATAACTTGGTTGAATCTGGAAATCCATATAAAAGATACTAATTAATCACAGTGGAATATATCATGTAGTTGCCCTGGCCATAGATCCATCATCGTCAGGAGCTGGTGATGGTGAAACAGGTTCTCCAACGGGTTAACTCAGAGCGCATATTATTGAGTATGCGAGGTTTCTCCTTGACTAAAGTGATGAGGTAAGAGTGCAACTTTGGTTGTAGACTCTAGGGTGCGGATTCAGGCACGTAGCCCAAGTATGTGAAGAGCATGGTGAACAGGCCCATGGCTCAGGATATGTGATATGAGGAGCATGAATGTGTTAATGGCTCAGAGCACGGTGAACAGGCCCATGGCTCAGTTTCACTAGCGCTGATACCTGTATCGAGGCGGGCTAGGCAGAGGGTAGCCTGACCCTGTGGCTGAGGCCACTTCAGCATGAGATCGCGGTCCTGCATGTGTTGTACTTGTGCACTGACCACGAGGTGGGAGGTCGTGGAGTCCGGCTCTTCCATTTGACCTTGTATGGCACCGGCTCCGGGTTTCGCAGCCGTCGGTTGGATTTGAACGGTACGGTTCACTTCCTCAGGGCATAAATATACGTAATCCAGCCGTATAGTATTTACTACTTAAGGCAAAACACGGAACAATGATTGAGGCCTTGCTTGTGTAGTTAATCTTGTTATATCTTGCAGTTACTTATATGTTCCTCATGTTATGTGTTAATACCTTATAAATCTTATCTTGTTAATCATGTTCCATAGAGAAATAAGTGGATATATGCCTTTCGTACATCTGGTAAGCTTGGCGGTATGAACAGCTTTACTTTATATCTACTCTTGTTATACCTCTTATCAGTTATCTGCTGTTGTTGCCTTATCTTTCTAAGGTTCTGTAATTTCGGCGGGGAGTTATGTTTCTCTCTGGGACTGTGTGTCTCACCCCATTGGTTTACACCCTTTTTAGGTGGTCGAGCTAGGCGTGGTGGTGGTCGCAGAGTTGTAGCTGAGCAGCAAGAAGAGCAGTAGAAGGCAAGTGATGGATATGTTGTTGTTTTGGATGTTTTGTAGTAGAGTCTTAGAGTCATCCCTGTACTCTCAGGTCCTTGGAGGTGTTTTGACATTGTTTCATGATGTATAGTGGTTGATGTTTTATATATCATGTTGCTGGCCGGATGTGTGCCTTTATGTATGTATAAACAGGTGATGAACTCATGTGATGGTTAGACAGTCGTTCCTCTAAGCTGTGGACACATATTAAGGCTTGTATATGCTTATATAATCGGTTTCCGTGCAGGATGAGGACTTTAATGTAATAGTTTCTCAGTCTATCAGCTTTCCGCATTCAGTTTTAATTAACCCATATTTTGGTAATCCGTGATTTATGGTGATTTCTGCACATTTTCGCGTAACACCTCATTGTCTGTGTGATAGCGGGATGTGTTGCCACATTAAGGATTAGGGTTTTCTCTCTTCTCCTCACCCTCTTGAGGTATGGGTAAGGTTAATAAGGTCTAAGGAATCCTCCACCAAATTAATGAAAAAGTATGTAAATAAGATGTCATGGACATAAGCTTAATAGATTAAGTGCAAACTAAAGGATAGATACATACGTAGGTCGTATGACATAAGTTGTCATACCCTTAGAAGAAACCTGAGGCTAGACCTTCCCGTCAGGAGGATAAATAAAGAGAGTTAGTCTTGGAGATAGAGATCTCCATTACAAGTAGAGACCTGGCACATCCTCTGAGGATGATGTAAACCCTAACCCTAAGTGAAGGTTAGAGAGAGATGGCATGATGAGTTAGACCAAGTGTTTGGATGGACATGCCTTGGATGGCGTATGAGCCATGAGAGGTTGGATGACCTAGTACCTTTGGCAACCCAACTCTGGGAAGGGTCCTGCATGTTAGAGTGAAGGATATCTCCTTCATTGATGAGGTTAGAGAAGAACGTATGGAAACCCCATGAGCTTATATGGGCATAATAGGCACCTAGTATGAATCAGTAGTGTGAGCAATAGGTTGAAACCCTGGTCGGGAGAGTTTGATGGATAGCTTATGTGATAACCATAAGGGGTTATGGATAACCTTGAGTGAACAAAAGTTGAACATAGGCTTCACCTAGGTAGGGGTATGCTTATGAGGTTGATCCTTCATGAAGAGAGGACCTCTCATGGAGAGGCTGGTTGTAGGGTTAGCTCTAGAGAGAGAGCGGTACCCCAAGCAAGAAGGTTGGAAGCCTAGATTCTGAGATATGAGGAACAGTGGGGAGTCTAGGGTGAAGCGACCCAAGTGGATAATAGTGGTTTCCTCATGCACGATCCCTGGAGGCTGATTATATCTTGGTTGCCTTTGGAGGAACCAAACCCCAGAGAGAGGATGAGGCTTATGGAACCTATGTGCCTATGGTATAAGTGTTTACCTTCTGAGAAAGGAAGAAGAAGTTATGTATACCTGGGAGAGGTTTAGTAACAGGTTATAAGGCCTTGTACCTTGATGATTGTCCTTGAGGAGGACTCAACTTTAAAGTGTTAATCGGAAAAAAATGATGATAGGAAGTTTATGCCATACCCGATACATGTTTTGTTTGTGGTTAAGAGGTTGAGCAGACACTTGAACATCAAGAAAGTGAACCTTTGGTTCCTAGGCCTAAGAGGGGAAGTGGTATACCTAATGCTCATGATGAGAATTAATCTTCTATAGTTTCGAGCATGGTACTCCTCATGTATAGAGGAAAAGGGAAGCCCCTTAAGTTTAAGGTATGTTTGATGAACCCCTCACAGCTAAGTTGATGACAAGGGAAGGTATGATCTTGACCCAATGCTGAGGAATGAGAAAAAGTATGACCTAGCATGGTTAGTCAGTGGTCCGCTTGTACCTTAGTAGTTGTTGGTTTAAGCATGCTCATATGGATGTAAACCCTAAGGATGCTTGTGACCTTGTTGTCAAGAGTTGTAGTTTCCTCCCATCCTGGGAGAGGGACCCTTTTGTAGAGTGTATACCAGTTTTGTTGGTTTAAGGTAACCTAAAGAGGTCTCATAGGATCTTGAGAAGCTAAGTGAAAAGTACATGGTATGAGGACGAACCTCTAGACCCATAGATAGCCATCTCTATGTGTGTATGGATGTGTTACTATGGAGGTAACCGATATGGGGCTTGACTAAGGTAGGAAGGTCACCATGACCTCTATGAAAGGATGAAAGTTAGCCCTTGAATGCAGAAAGAGAGATTATGAAGGCTTGGTTAAGGTTCTAAGTTGGACATGTACTATAATAGAATCCTCAGTCTATCCTAGGGTCAGGTAGGGATAAGACAGATGGAAGTAGGACTTGCCTAATTCCCTAGTTGCACATAACCATAGGGTTGGGAGGTAACAACTATCATTGTATGAGGGCCATGGGTTAGGAGATTGATCACCTTCATGAACTCATGGGACCCAAAGGGAAGATGAGTAGGGCACTCTCTTGATGCATGAGGGAAGAGCGATGACCCCAAAAGTGTCGGCACCTTATAGACCTAGAGGAGATGACCAAGGGATGTGTGTAACCTCGGTAGGTTCAAGACTAGTTTTCCATGGAAGTAACCTTGATATCGAGATAATTGTGATGTAGAGACATAGGTGGCATGTCTTAACGTGGATTTAAAGGTGTACTAGCAAGGTGGGATGTACCATCTCTACTCTTGGAACATCAAGAACTATGTATTTGGACTGCAGCCAAATGCTTATTTCCTCTTGTTATGGGAGTGAGAGATAGGACAGTATGCATGCCATACACCAAGGATAAAGATGATGTGGGCTGGAACGTTGCCACGAAATATGGGGACAGAGAAGATAACATACCCTGGTAAAGTGAATAATACATGGATGGTTTGCAAACACTAAAAGGAATGAGGTTGTCACCTTATGAGGATGTTTTTATCATGATATATGAGTCATATAAGGTTGAGTTTTATCACCAAGAAGATGAGCTCAAAGTGCTCTCAATGAAGATAGACTTAGAGTTCGAGTTTGAGATGATAAGTGAAATACATGGAAGTGTATGTCTTGAAGGTTACCTATTACCTAAGGATGTGAAGCGGTAATGGATGCTCTGGTTGAGATATATCGGACTAGTTTGGCTATAAGCTAGAAGAGGTTTTTAGGCAAAGCAGAAGTTTGGAAAGAAGATATGTTTGGATAACACTCAGATGTAACGAGATTTGTTGAATAGGTTAGTGGTTGTTTGGTTAGTCAGCCTTGGTGTAATAAAAGGATGGTTGTAAAACTTCAATTGCACCTCTATGGAGATGAAGATGTTGAAACCATGATTAGAGTGGTTTAGGGTTTCTAAGGTATTGATCTTGAGAAATCATGACATACATGAGATCATGATTTTAAGATTACCATACACTGTGCCACCAAGATAATAAGTGACAGTAGGACTTTGGATGCCTATGATAAAGTTGCATGTGGTATATGGCCATGCAAGCCAAGGGTGAAGGACGAACACCAGTAACCTAGTGCGTTGATATAAAGGATAAAGAGTCCCCAAAAGAGAAAGGGATTTCATCACTATGGATGATGTGGAAAGTCTCCCCTTGACCAAGGAAGGTCATGATGCAATATGGGTTATGGTAGATCGCCTTACCTGGATGACATGAGAAAGAAAGAGTTATGTCAAGGGACAAATCTAGTTGAACTACCCATGAGAGAGATGGTTCAACTACACCATGAAGCGAGTTCAAAGGTTCTTGAGTTTGACCTAAAGGTTCCCTTCCAAAAGGTGGAAGTAGGTACATGAAGAACTCAATGTTAGTATAGTTTATCATCCTTATCTAATGGTTAGTACAATCCAGACTAAAGGGTCTGATGAGAGCATGTGTGCTCGTTCAGGGTGATATATATAGAGACAGTTCTTGTCCTATGAAAGACGTGATGATAACCACCATAGCCAATGTTGGGATTTAAAGAGGCTCTGTAAGGGAGGTAGCGTCGGTCACCACTTCAGTAAGGTGATGTTGGTGAAAGGACCGTGTAATGGTTAGAAAAGGACCACAGTGTGTGTAGTTGAAGTCGCTTTGATCGTACAATCGCTGAAAGGAGCCTAGAGACGATGAAAGTCGTGAACAGATGCAAAGTAAACTAACATGTCGTTCACTGTGGGAGAATATGTGACATGAAAATCTGACCCCTCTGATCTATATCTAAGAAGGCTGAGTCCCCGATACATGGGTCCATTTGAGATAGATTGGTGGAGAAGTTTATGTTTGACCTTACCCCTCAGGATAAAGAAATGTGTGATAAGTTCCAGGTGTCCAATTTAGAGCACTATGTGAGGTACCTAGACCATGTGCTGAACAATGAACCTAGTGAGCCCCAAGGGAGGTTGAAATGGCCGGAGTCACCTGTGCAGTTTATAAACGCCAGGATGAAAGAAATCAGAGAAAAGAATATGTAATGATAAAGGTTCTTTGGGAGTGCCATGAGTACGGTAAAGCCACATAGGGGCCAATGATGGGCATGGAAAAGTCGTATCCTGAATTGTTTGTTTTCTTGATAGAATTTTGAGGACAAAATTCCTATAAGAGAGGAAGGATGTTACAACCCTAATTTTGGGTTCATTCGGTGAGAAATGTAATTTCTCATATTAAAGATATTTGAACAAATAATGATATAATTTGTTTTGAATACATGGATTTTGTTTACAATAGTCTTGATGTTTGTGTTGAGGGCTTTATTGGCTATTGGGCCCAAATAACAAGAAAATTCAATTAGTGAATGAATAATTGAATATTTGAGAAAAGAAAAAGGTGGAAACCTCTAGAAGGCAAATTCAAAGAGGGATTTCGTGCCTCTTGGGTTCCTTGGGTTCCAAGGAGTCCAAAGTTGCATAAAGAGTGCAATAATAAAAGAAAAGATCAATTAAATATTTCTTTATTAAGAAAGAAATTGAAAGTAATGATAAACATTAGAAATAAGTGGAAAAAGTATAATTGGGTTATCCTTGTTTCGTATCCCAAGGATTCCTAAATATAAAAGGAATACCAATGAGGAAAATAAAAGAGAAATAAAGAGAAACCCTCAGGAAAAGATATTTTAATGTGAAATAAACAAGATGATGCGAAATAATGCATTTTGGTGCATTTAGAAGGATAATGAGTATTCCTTAAAAAGGAATTTCGAAATAATAGAGTTTCTTGGGATCCAAGGAGTCCCAATAAACAGGAAACAAAGAGAAAATACCAAAATTACAAAATAAGAGGATAATGTAATGCATTACTAATGAATTTTGTGATATTGTTAAAAAGGAAGTAATTTCTATTAAAAGAAAATAAAAATTTCATGGCTAATGGATTAAAAACTAAGAATAAAGATAATAATGAGAGGGATTTTTGAATTCCTAAATACCCAAGTAATAGAATATATTAAAAGGATAGAGAGAGAGAGAGAAAAAAATTGCTTCTCTTTGAAGGAAAATGATTCCTTTTGGAAAGGGACTCTTTGAGTCGTGTTTAAGCCAACCTATGGCTTGGTTTCCCACTCCTATATAAGGGGAAGAGCCTTGGTTAGAAGGGAAAAGAGAACCCCACATTCTTCTACCTTCTTTTTCTTCTTCTTCCAAGTTTTCATCCAAACCCTAACCTTTGAAGAATGACTCTATCTGTAGAAAAGCGAGGAGCAATGGAGTCCTCAATATAAGATGGATGTCATATGATGTCAGAAGGGTGCACAGCCAGCATCCTTGGGCTCCGACGCAAATGCAATGGCCGCAGCACGGCTACATGCCGGCTCCGAATTATAGACCCGACCAACCTGTATTAGCGATGTTGGCTGCGAGCGGAGAGAACCCTTGGATGTGTGGGGATGCAGGAGAAGTAGGGCAATGAATTCTGGCGAGATTCATGCCTTGGGGATATGGGAAACGATCTCAAAATCACTGCAGCACAGCCATGGATCGCAGGTCCCGTACCCCGCACTCGGCCATCTAGGTCATGGTTCATAGCTTGGGTAGGTGTGATGGAGCTTGTCGGAGGTGGTGCGGCACTCCCCAGTGCCCTTCGGGTCCAAGAGGGGGAAGAGAGGCCACCCCAATCGCGGCTAGTGTTGCGATCGACAACCAGTTCGGACGTTGCAAGGTTGATGATAACATGGATTTGCGTTGGACCGAAATGCCCCTCTGGTGTGTAATGGATCGACCACTTAACCAAGGGCAGGATGGTCCTTTCGAAATGTTTCCAAAGAAAACAACGTGGCATGTATTGTGTGACGTGGCGCAATCCGATTGGCCAAGTAAGTAAATCCTTACGAATTTCATAACTAAAAATTGGTAGCACGGATTAGTACGTATAATATATGAATTTTGATTAGGAGAACGAGAGAAATCCAATAAAAATGATATTAAATATTGGTTCCGTTCCTAATTGCAAAAGTACAATAAGTTGATGAAAAGTGCATTAAAGTTAAGTTATAAACCCTATTTGTGATAAAAGGTTGAATCTAGTATGCTTAATGGGTTAATTGAAGTATTAATAACATGTTGAATGATAATGTTAGATTCGAGCCTGATCTAAATGTAAAATTGCATGATTTAGGGTTTTTACCCCATATGAGAATGATTAAGTATTTAGAAACCCTAATTTAAGGTCAAAGAGGATAAGACCATATTTAATTTGAAAAATGTAAAAATATGTTGTTATATGATGGTTCTAGTCTATTTCTAGCATTAAAGTTCCTAATTATGGATAAGAACCCTAAAGGTAGTAATTAGGGTTTTCTCATGAATAAAAGGTAGAATTAATGGCAAAACGAGTTCATATGTTAATTAGACGATAATGAACTTTGAATTGATGATAAATGTGTATAATGATCTTGTCATGGATTAAAAGGATAATAGTAGCTTTAATGTAAAAGAAGCTTAATGAAATTAATTGAGGGTTAATGGTGCCTTTAATAGGAACATAGGGTTATATGTTGTTAACATAACCTTAATGTTGAAGTAATTAGGATTTATGAGTAGTAGCATAAAAGTAGGGTTTAATATGGTAAAAGATGAAGGGAAACCCTAATTGCAAAACAAAACCCTAAAATGGATACAAAAACCTTAGGAAGCAATTTCAAGTTGAATAGAAAGAATTTTGATAAGGTGTGTAGTAAATAGAGTGCATGTGTTTTTCAGGATTCTTGATTGTGTGGTTGAACTACTTGTTTGGATGGCTGTCTTGGTTGAATTGATATTAGCTAGAGAGATCTACCGAATAGGTATGTGGTTACGCTTATGAATAATCGCTTTAGTTTCACGACGATTTCCAAATGGTTTTATCAGTTGCTTTAAAATAACTGTTGGATGCCTTTTATTTCACGCAATAATAAAGTGACTACGATTATTTTTTTTGGTCGGTCTAAAATGCGTGTTTCTAGTATTACTAAAACTTTGGGCACTAAGTACCCCATTACATCAGGCAGAAAAAACCAGAAAAACTAAAGATCGTAACCCCACGTAGGGGGCCCAGAGATCCCAAAAGGAACAAAAAAGCTAAAAAGCAAACAAACTAGCGACAAGATCCTAATACTCCTGCCAGAAGAAAGACGTAACAAGCCATGATTACATACATTCAGCGCACCCACAAAAAACCACAACTCATCAACGATTGTCTCTAGCCATCCTACTAGGATTTAGAATGAGTGTATCTACTTTCATAGCCATCTATCACAAGGATCTGGAAAGAGCATACACCTCAAAACAGATCCATCAAACCGTAGAAAGAAACAACCGAGGTGCAAAGGAGAAGCAGCGGAAACCTTCTATGAGCAGGTCATCAATTAGTGTCCTTGAACTGAGAACTACCTATCTTCCACTGGCGTTTGAATCATTCCCTGAAGATGTGAATTCCAGGTAGAAGACCAGCTCCTCTTCATCAATCGACAACCACCATATATCAAGACCGTGCGCCTCTCAGCTACATCAGGGACAGTTGCAGAACAAAGAACACCTTGAAGGTGTTTCAACGCACAGCAACAGAAGCTCGAAAAGGAGAGGGAGACGATCTACCCCCCCCAGAGACTAACACCACACGGGACAGCAACAGTGACTATGATTATCACTATGAATACATATATAACTGGCTTAGATCTAAATCCACCTATGTGGCTTGTAAAGGCTAAAAAGGGATAACCTAGAGTAAGGTCTAGGTTATTGTGGGTTAGAAACTGGGCTACCAAGTGTAGTGCCATGAGACCCTTTAGCATGCCATGAGTTAAGGAGTGGGCTACTTATGGGTAGTGCCATGTGACTCAACCCTAGAAACTGGTTCACCTATGGGTGGGACCATGAGGAGTTTAATGGGGATCTACTATAACGGAAGTAGTATCCAGGTCTACTGCAGGTACAGCGCAGAGGATAGGGAATACAGGGATCGCGCAGTTATATTTCAAACGTAAAATTGTTTGTTAAATGGTAATTGGCTGCAATACATTGTTATCATAGTTTCATGATTATTGTTTCCCCCACATACTAGCTTTGGCTGACCGACGTTTTGTTTGTCGGTGTTCTAGGTACAAAGCCAAAAGGACAACTAATAAATCATCATATGGAGAAATACATGAGTTGAAATACAAGGAGGATTAGTTAGAGTAGAAATTCATATGTGGATAGAAGTTTAGAGATCCAAATTTTCAAAAGGTATGCAAAATTTTATTTTCTTACAGCTTTCCAGTTTAGTCTGTTAAAATTTAATAATTGCTCTTGGTTAATTGTCGAACCTTTGATCCTGAAATTATGGGTGCGGCTTCGACCTCTCAGTCTCCCTTAATTGGGGGTTATCGGAAGGTGGGGTCATAAAAATCATCATCCAATATGTACTAGGGTCCTGACCTCAAATGGTCAACCCATCCAAATGGTCAATCCTACCAAATGGTTTGGGATCTAATCCTCCAAACAGTTTGCAAACTGTTTGGTCTCCAAACGGTTTGGTGAAACCGTTTGGACCAATGTCTTAAAACCGTTTGCTTAGGATATTTTTGAGGTGTGAGCTTAGGATTATTTCATCATCATCAATCTATGATCCTTCATGTTTTTTCTATAATTTTCATGGTGGTTCTATCGATTTGATCAAGTGAATTTCAAGAAGAACAAAGGATCAACAATTGATAAGGAATTGAATGCAATAACAATAGTAAGGGTTAAAGTTATAAAACCCGCATCCAATTGAGATTTAAAGGTTCAAGTTCACGTCAACAATGGTGGATGAAAATCCTTTCACTGTCTCAAGGCTCGTCCTCAAGCTTTGAGTGAAAAGGAATGGTTAGAATTGAAGATGGGATCGAGATAAGAAGAAATCATGTATTGATTTTCGATTTCCACCATGAAATCAAGGTGAAAGAAGGTCAAGAATCTTACCAATAGGTTTGGGGTCGTCCTCCTGATCCTCCAAAGCTCCCTTGGTCGGTTTTCAAGCAAAGAGAAGAAGTGGATTCGAAAAAGCCTTTGATTTGAGTTGTAAAAGGTGTTTTTATAAGGAAATCAATGAAGAGAAAATGCCTTATAAAAATCTTTTAATTCCAAAATTAGTGTCACCTCCTCCCTATAAATTCTTTGCACGCAAAGATATCTTTCTCACCTCCGAATTCCTCTTCATTATCCATGAATTAAGGAAAAGCAAATTAAGCACCTTAATCATATAATAGTAATATCCATAAGTTAGTGGATATTACTTTTTCTTTTAATAATGTGAGTGAGTTATCCATTCCTTTGGTTATTTTCATTGCCTTTTAAAGGCAAAAGGACGTTCACAATTATTCAAATTCAACAATCTCGTTTTTGGTTGAAGGCCCTTCAATTATTTTATTTATTTTTGCATTAAATTGAATTAGGGTTTCAATTATGCTTAAATCTTGATTGTTTTAATATCAAGATTCTCTCTCCTTCAAAGTGATACAAATGATATGCCCCTCTCATTTTATATGCTCTACATGATTCCAAGAAACATTAGGGACTATTTTGAAGTGGTAATTTGCATACTGAACCCTAGGTTTTGGGTAAATTGCATATTTATACCAAAACTAGGTTTTAATGCACAAACATTACTTTATCATGTCTTTCTGGGTACTCAGGCTTTTCCCAAGCCATACATCTGCATCATATTCATTCTCATGATGCTTCAACACATGAGGAACATTTAATCATGTAACATTTGCAAGTTAACCCCTCAACTTGGGTAATTTGCACTTTAGTCCAAAATAAGCAATCATTGCTTCAACATTATTCAAACAGGACCAAAATTGAAACATGAGTTCCTCTTGAGCCTTAATTACTTTTCACAAGATAAAATTAAGGATCTAATTAACTTTCTTAAGCAAAACTCCCAGGGTTGAGGCATAGCCCAGGTCAGGGATGTTACAAATTATGAACCCCTAACAAGGATTTCGTCCCCGAAATCCCAGATAAAGAAAGGCAGATATTATTCATTCAACATACTATATGGTTTCCACATAACATTTCATTGTTATGGAGACACCATAAAGCTTTGATCAAAGTTATTCCACACAAGTTTATCATGGAATGGTTCACGTGGGACACATACTCCACTGTCCTTTTTATTATTAACTGTAGAATTAATTCTATGTCAGGTAACACTTTTTCTTAATTTACAGTTTCAATTGACAAATTTTCTGAGGAGTCTCCCATGCTCCTTATTTAATTCAGCATTTCACTTTTATGATCACAATTATGTTCTATCTCCCTCTTGTGACTATAAGTCTTTCATACCTCGATTGTACCATCTCACCTGATGACACAATACTAGATTTCCTTATTACTTGTACTAACTATCTTATTAGTTGTACATTCTCCTATTATAAGGAGAGATTACTTTATTAATTAAGAATTTATCTTAAAGATATCTTCAATTGTTATGTTTATGCAAAGCATAAACCCCTAACATGTGATGTCTATACTATTAAACTGATTTCATGGTTGACCATTCCAGTTAGCCAACGTAAACCATCTGATATTTCTTTATATACCAGGATCTCTTACCTTGGTATATGTCACATGTATTGAAAACACATCACGTACCTATCTTCCTTTCATCTTAGTACATTACTTGTTACATATGTCTTTACCTTGGGACTAAAGTCCAAGATAAATGGATACTTTTCTAATTATCCGTCAAATTAACATTTTTATCTTATGCACATCAAGTGCCCTAAGACCCACTTGATTGCCATGTCCCTGAAAGGAAAGAAAACAAGGAATCACATGCCTCTTATTGTTTCATGAATTTTCAACTATTCATGAATCATTTACTCTTTATCTCATCCAAGGTTCCTTGCCCTCAGCATAGGAATTTATAAGGATGATTACATGACATTATTCCTTTCTTTGTTATTGTCTAACATGTTCATGAGCATCTTGTGATCTCATCACATTTCCCATTTCCTCTTTATGGGAAAAGATCTTTATTATACACACAAACTTTATCGAACAGGGATCACCTCCCTTGTTCTCATTTTTATCTTATGAGGAGTATAATTTTTACTTCCTCATACATAAATACTCATCTGAGATTATCTCATATTTCTCTTTCTTATTCTTTAGGATATGAAACATTTTTCCATTCCATATTTCTAATTTCATGATACTCACTAGATTGTCTCAGAATGACTACTTGATCAGAGCAATCAAAAAGATAACAATCTAAGAGTTTCAATACTCACTTTATCATCAATAGTTGTATACCTGGACAGGGTATATATATATTGAGATTAAGTAGTATGCACTTTGTATACTATCACATTCCTTCCTTTTCATATTATCTAAAGCATAAGATTTATCATTCCTAGATTTTATCCAGACATCTCTTCTATACCTCATCCTTTTTGTAGAGGTAAGAACAATATGAAACATTTATAATGTTACTTGTACAAATTGTAAGTCCTCATAGGACTAATCAAGGAAAACTCAATCAATTACTTTCTCAAATTAACTCAAGAAATCATAAAAAGACATATTAGAATGATATTATTTTGTTTGACCTATTTCATTTCGCAGTTATTTGCTGCCTCAGGCTGATTCTTTTCATAGAAACTTGCCTAGGACGTTTGTCCACGTCCTCGAGTACTACTACTAGACCACTTCTTATGAGAGTCTTGTTGACTCTACCTCAGAGGTTGATTCACCATAACATTTTAGGCTGAGCAATTTCTTTCCAGATGTCCTACCTGTCTACATTGCTAGCAAATTTTGGGCTTTAAATGTGGTCTAGAAGGTTCCTTACCCTTTCCAAGTAGTCATTGCCTTTGTTCACTAGGATCTGGTTGTACTGGTGGTACCAAAAACTTCTTCTTTTTGGAACTACTGGGCCTCTGCTCCTGAGTTTGGATAGGCCTTTTCTTAATTCTTTCTTCCTTAATCTTTATTAGACAACTCTTCATGATATGTACAGGCTTCCTACACCTATAGAAATTTCTACTTTTGGGTTGTGACCTATTCCTTCCCACCTTTTCTATTGCTTCATCGTGTTGATGTTGACTAGGAATCCTATTGGAGCCCATAACTTCATCATTAGGGGTTGGTAATCTGGTTTGCATTGCTAATGCATGGTCCACTACATGCATCACAGCTGCCCTAAATTGCCCAGACAGAGCTTGGAAAGCTAGGCTCTCTATCATTTCTTGGTTCAACTGAGGATATTCAGATATTGTTTCCTTTCTAGTCCAGTCCCTTGCACCACTTCCTGGTGCAGCAATGCTACTTTCAGCATCATGTTCTTCGTGTGATCCAGACATCTTTAAGTTCTTCTTCTCCTATATGAGTAGAAGACACTATCAGATACACTGGAAGACACTAGAACAGACTCAACTATCTTAATCCTAAGTCTCTGTAGACTCAGTGAACCTAGAGCTCTGATACCACTAAATTGTGGCATCCAACTTACAAAAACATGATTTACTTAAGCGGAAGCAATTATTAATAGTGGGATTACTGAAACATCACTAAAAATTAAAACCTTTTTGCAAAGAGATCCAAACATAAGAAAACTCTTTCATCAAGAACCAATGTATAACATTTACATCCTAGTTCCTAAGTACATAACTTGTACCATCTCTTCTTGAAGATTACAAACATTAACTGCCCTGTTAGAACTGTACACAAGCATTATAAAAACCTTGAGGCATCAAGACAAAATATCAAATCGATTCTTTAAAAGCACTAACTACTAACTTTGAGGACCTGAGAGTACAGAGACGACACATAGGACTATTATCTATATGACTTGACAGACAATATCTCCACCTGAGATCTTACTGTTGTCCCTGTTGTTGCTGTCCTTCCTCTATTGTAGGGATTTCTGTTTCCTTGTCCGCGTCCACCTAAAAACATTGGATCCCACAGGGGTGAGACAATTGAAAATTTCCCCAGCAAGAGATATAACTCTCCGCCAAAACATTATTATTGTAGTTTATTAGAATAAAACTGAGCAGAGAAATCTTATATATTTGACAGCAGATGGATCACTGTAAGAACAAAGTAAAGTAATCTCCTTTCCTAAGGAGGACATTGCATCTACCCAAGGTAGAGTTGTGATTCATTCATCTACTTCCAATGAATATAAGGAGATATAAATAACATCTATCAACTAGAGATGTATTACAGAAATGTAACATCAGCTAGTAAATTTCTACATTCAATCCTTAAGCAAACATGATATACGGCTGATTACGCTTTACAATCACACTTATGCCCTGAGGAGATGAGGTATACCGCTCATACTCCAACCGACCATTGCGAAGTCGAAATTAGGTGCATACAAGATCAATTGAAGAGCCGGCTTCCAAGACCTCCCACCTCTCGGTCAGTGCCAGATCACATGCAGGACATCTTGTGTCTCTGCTACATAGCTTGTCAGGGTATAGTGGCAACTTTGCTATAGAGGCAGGGTCAGCTGCACTCTCTTCACAATCGAGAGATTTCATGTTTACCTCCATCGATCCTGCATTAATATTATTAGGGGATGTGTACTGCATCTATCCCAATCATCGGGAGATTCATGATACATCCATCCCCGTACAAACAATGAAGGATTGAGAGGTTTAATGTTTACCTTCCATCAATTCCCCCATTAGGACGTAAGGATATGTTCGCCCATCAACCCCCACATATTCAAAAATATGCATTCCGGGTTTTTTCCGCGGAGCAACCCATTTTACCATCACCAAATTACTGACGATGATGGATCTATGGTCAGGGCTCTACATGATATGATTTCACTTAATTAATTAAGTACATTATCATATTCTTTTAGCATCAGTCAAGTTCTCAAACACGAATTATTATGACAAATGCTACGAAGAAACATGTAATACTTCCATCAATACTTTTCAAAACTTTGTAAAACATTGGGATCGCTATCCCTTATCTCATTACTTGGAAGATCTCACTTCTCAACAATTTCATCATCATGATTACTGAATCTGGGCATTCAAACCCTCAGTTCATGACTAAATCATGTTACCACTTCTTAGGTAACTATTACCTTCAGGTCATTTGACCAAGGTATACATGATACTTGTTACACAAGTACCTCACATGGCTCACCAGGCCACTGCACATCTTGTCACCTCTCATTGGGAAATAATTAATATAATGTCTCATAATCTCATACACATCTTGTTACTTCTTACTGAGCAACAAAAACATAATGGTATACAAGGCCAATCAACGTTTCTATTATATAAATATCATAGCTCAAATCTGGCTATCTTCATCATCTCATGATATCTGCATGGTTAATACACATGATAACAGTCATGATAATTTCACACTACACCATGCAATACCATAATAACACCAAAATTCCCTTACCAGGGTTAGGGTTTCCCATTTCACATTAATTAAGGTTTTATGTTTATATTATCAATCCAACACTGATTTATTGTTCCACTCCTCTAGGAGCATTCATTGATATCATGAGTATTCGCTCTACTTATATCTTTCATCTTGTATCATTAATGATTATCAATTCAAGGTATGAGTTAATTTCTCCTCCTTACCATAGTATGAATACATCATACTCATTATCTTGGCTTAACCCCTTTCTCATAGTATGTTAGTCAACACTTGTCAAAGTGCATTGAATTCATTACATCTTTATTGTAACAATTTACATAACACACACTTCTTGTGTTTCTAATCCTAGCATATTGGATTTGAGGTGCATCAAGGTATATCAACCCTGAAATGCTAAAAGTGATTTCTGTCATATCTTGATGTATCACTTTCTTTATTACTTCTAACTTATTTGAGCTTATCAACTTATCTTGTATTAAGGTATTTCCTCATCTTAATACTTTCACCCACTAACCTATCACTCTCACCATGAAGTGCATAGGTCACACACAAGAATGGTCCAACTATCTTTAGTGATATGGACTCATTTCAGGTTAAGGCATCGCTTACTATAAGGTTGCCTAATATCAACTTACTTGATATATTTCACCTTTATAAGGTATTATCCCTTATTTTATCATTAGGGATTCTCTCATACCATTACCTAGTAATTAGGATTATGGTTTATCATCATATTGCCCAAGATTAGGGATTCATGTATAATAACTCAAAATTAGAGTTTCATATACCTTTACCATGTATTAGGGATCCTCATCATACCATTGCATAGGGTTTCATATGGCATCACCCTCAATTAGGGTTTCTCATGGAATCACCCTCAGCTTGGGTTTCACATGGCATCACCCTCAATTAGGGTTTCTCATGGAATCACCCTCAACTAGGGTTTCACATGGAATCACCTTCAACTAGGGTTTCACATGGAATCATCCTCAACTAGGGTTTCACATGGAATCATCCACAATTAGGGTTTCACATGGAATCACCCTTAACCAGAGTTTCACATGGAATCACCCTTAACTAGGGTTTCACATGGAATCACCCTCAACTAGGGTTTCACGTGGAATCATCCTCAACTAGGGTTTCATATGGAATCACCCTCAATTTGGGTTTCACATGGAATCACCCTTAACTAGGGTTTCACATGAAATCACCCTCAACTAGGGTTTCACAGGGAATCACCCTCAACTAGGGTTTTCTATTCATCCCAATTAAGATTTCACATTCCATTACCCATAGTTAGAATTTCTCATGGTTTTTACCCTTGATTAGGGTTACATCTTTACCCAAGATTAGGTTTAAGGTTCATCAATCTTCTTGATTAGGGTTTCACGATCTCTTCATCAAAGATCATACCCTAAATTCATAGTTTATTCATATTGAAGGTGTTGAGGCTTATCCATTACATGATTATCCTACATGTATGGATTCCTCTCTCTCTCTCATCCCCTCTAGGATGTTGTCTATGTCAAGCTTGGTTAGATTAAGTCAACCAACCCTTCAATTAAATATATTCAATTAGGGTTGACATAGTGTATTGAAATATTACTTATTTAAGCTTCAAGGATTAACTCATCTAGGGTTACCAATCACTTGGTACCTTAAAGGTAAATCCTAGTGATTATCTTTGAGATAAATCAGTGACAACCATAGGGTCATTTTATTTTTCATCACCTTGGGTTTCCAATTGACTTAACCACATGAAACATCCAAACGTTCTTGACCATTGATGCTCCAAATGGTTTGAAACCGAATGGACTTAGGTCTCCAAAATGGTTTGAGACCGTTTGTGTCTCCAAACGGTTTGAGACCGTTTGGTCTCAAACGGTCTTGAGACCATTTGGCCCAAACTCTCTCAAAACCGAATGGACCAAAAAGGTCTTCCAACACTTAATCAATTCAGGGTTTCAATCATTGAACCATCTATCAATTGAACTACTGATTTATTCCTCAATTAAATCATTGAATCACCCTTCAATTAGACCTTCAATTAGAGTTTTGAACCCAATTTAACTAGGGTTTATAATCAAGAAACCATCAATTAGGGTTTTGAAATCGAGGAACCATCAATGTTTAACATTGTGGAACCGATTCAATTGAAATTAGTGAACCGTCATCAAATTATGATATGACTTGACCTCAAACGGTCTTGAGGTCGTTTGGATGACCTCCAAACGGTCTTGAGACTGTTTTCCCCATCCCATCATTGAAATTTGTGAAATTTCATTAGGCTTTAGATCATTAGATTGATCACCAATTGAACCATTGCTTGTATTTCAATTTACTATCTTCGGTTCTTCAAAAACTCAACCATACTCAACCCTAGACCTCCAAACGGTCTTGGTTGACCTCCAAATGGTCTTGAGACAGTTTGGGTGATCTCCAAACGGTTTGAGACCATTTGGGTTAATCAACCCAAAGTGTTAAATCAATCAATTAAAATTTCAGCACTTAACCCGATTAGGGTTTGTAATTGGAAGATTGTCCATGCATTGAATTAATCAATTGGATCCATTAGATCATCATCCAAGATGTACTAGGGTCCTGACCTCAAATGGTCAACCCATCCAAACGATCAACCCTACCAAACGGTTTGGTATCTAATCCTCCAAACGGTTTGCAAATCGTTTGGTCTCCAAACGGTTTGGTGAAACTGTTTGGACCAATGTCTTAAAACTGTTTGCCAAGGATATTTTTGAGGTTTGAGCTTAGGAAGATGTCATCATCATCAAGCTAAGATCCTTCATATTTTTGCTATAATTTTCATGATGGTTCTATCGATTTGATCAAGTGAATTTCAAGAAGAACAAAGGATCAACAATTGATAAGGAATTGAATGCAATAACAATAGTAAGGGTTCAAGTAATAAAACCCGCCTCTAATTGAGTTTTAAAGCTTCAAGTTCACGTCAACAATGGTGGATGCAACTCCTTTCACTATCCCAAGGCTCGTCCTCAAGCTTTGAGTGAAAAGGAATGGTTAGAATTGAAGATGAGATCGAGATCAGAAGAAATCATGTATTGATTTTCAATTTCCACCATGCAATCAAGGTGAAAGAAGGTCAAGAAGCTTACCAACAGGTTGGGGGTCTTCCTCCTGATCCTCCAAATCTCCCTTGGTCGGTTTGCAAGCAAAGAGAAGAAGTGGATTCGAAAAAGCCTTTGATTTGAGTTGTAAAAGGTGTTTTTATAAGGAAATCAATGAGAGAGAAGATGCCTTATAAAAATCTTTTAGTTCCAAAATTAGTGCCACCTCCTCCCTCTCAATTCCTTTAATGCAAATATATCTTTCTCACGTCCAAATTCCTCCTCATTATCCATGAATTAAGGAAAAGCAAATTAAGCACCTTAATCATATAATAGTAATATCCATAAGTTAGTGGATATTACTTTTTCTTTTAATAATGTGAGTGAGTTATCCGTTCCTTTGGATATTTTCGTTACCTTTGCAAGGAACAAGGACGTTCACACTTATGCAAATTCAACCATCTCGTTTTTGGTTGAAGGCCCTTCAATTATTTTATTTATTTTTGCATTAAATTGAATTAGGGTTTCAATTATGCTTAAATCTTGATTATTTTATATCAAGATTCTCTCTCCTTCAAAGTGATACAAATGATATGCACCTCTCGTTTTCTTTGCTCTACATGGTTCCAAGAAACATTATGGACTATTTTTAAGTGGTAATTTGCATATTGAACCCTAGTTTTTGGGTAAATTGCATATTTATACCAAAACTAGGTTTTAATGCACAAACATTGCTTTATCAGCTCTTTCTAGGTACTCAGGCTTTCCCAAGTCATACCTCTGCATCATCTTCATTCTCATGATGCTTAAACACATGAGGAACATTTAATCATGTAAAATTTGAATGTTAACCCCTCAACTTGGGTAATTTGCACTTTAGTCCAAAATAAGCAATCATTGCTTCAACATTATTCAAACAGGACCAAAATTGAAACATGAGTTCCTCTTGAGCCTTAATTAATTTTCACAAGATAAAATTAAGGATCTAATTAACTTGCTTAAAAAAAACTCCCAGGGTTAAGGCATAACCCAGGTCAGGGATGTTACAGAGAGTATGTCCATTTTACATGGGATTAGTCTCTCATGAACCATATCTTCCAATTCTTGTGAAGAATGGAAAGACATGAGTGATATGTCATGTGCATCATCAATGGAATCATCATGTATGATATATAAATGTACCCATCCCATAGTCTTGTGTGTACCATACATGACAAGATGATATTGGTTTCTAATGAGGGTCATTGGAATGTCATTAATAGTAATCCATTAGTACTTGAGAAGCACTAATGATTAGTTGCTAGAAGAGTTGGGTGTAAAGGGCTACACCAATGCAAGCTTCTACAATGACAAAAAGTGACTGTAACCAAATGTGTTTAATTAAGAAAAGAGTTATAAGTTGAAAGGGTTCCAAACATGAATAAATAAAGATATATATATAAGGTTTGATTTGGCAAGTAAGGAAGAATGAGAGATAGATTATCATCAATGTTTAATCATACAAGGTTATATCTAGTCATATAACATCAATTTCATGCAATAAGGTATCGTTTACAAATCATAGAAGCATTAGGTAGATCAACATGGTTTTACTACTACAAGTGTGATGAATCTACTAATTTAAAGCAATCAAGTTACCATGTATAGCATAGCTAACATTGGATCATGAACTAGCAAGGTTAGATCCCAATAATTAACATTTGCATTAACACCACATTACTTGTCACAATTAAGTCATGAGTTTATAAGAGTGTGATTCATGGAATCTCGTATTACAAGTCATCTCAAGGACTTATTTGAAGTTAACCATAAAGGTTTAAACATTATGGATTATCTTTAGGAAAAGGAGTAAAGTTCTAACTATATACATACTCAAAATCATACTTTAGGGCATAGTAGGTCTTGAGTCATATGAGTTACTAATGTAAGCATAGCATGAGACTTGAGTTAAACATGACACCTAGCATAAGAAGATCACTAATTTTGAAGTTATGTGATTATATGATAGCAAGAAGGGCTAAACTTTCAATCTTGATCAAGTTACATAACCCATACACATAAAGGAGTGACATTTAGGTTAAGATAGACATTATAGAAATAACAAGATTATCCAAGGCTTTAGACAAGTTCTAAACAGATAAAAGTTATTGATTTAGATATTTAAGGCATCATGATGTCATCATGGACACAACAAACACATAAAAGGCATAAACATCCTCAAGTAAACATAAAAGTATAACTTTTATACAAAACAGGGGAACCACGAGTAGACTTATATAGTGAAACTATTTTTAGCATATAGATCATGTTTTTCTGATCGAAATCCGTATATTTCATGACTAATTTGTGAAAGAGATGCAAGAGAAACAATTTTTGAAAGATTTACCCTAATATGAGTATTTTGGACCCTTGGATTCTAGATCTAGGGTTGAGGGTGCACCACACAGTCAGAGGGGAGCATGGGTTGGGCCTTACACTAAGAGGGTGATGGACGGAGTGTGATGGTGAATAGGGGCAGCTTCGGGCAACCACGAGCATCCACTGGCGGCTGGAAGTGGGTTGGGGTGACGTCTCAGCACGTCATCATGAGGCCAAACGTGCGGGCCCTACTTGGTGCATGTCGTGTAGTGGGCATTGTATGTGGATGGTTGCTAGATTGTGGGGGTGACTATGGTGAGGGTGAACGGGAGGCGAGTGTGGGCCCGAGTGTCATGGTGTGTCGTAATTGGCCAATTTGCATCATGTGGCAAAGAGAGTGTGAGATGATGAGGGGGAATGGGTGTTGGATGGCTTATGATGGCTCATCGATCATCCCTCCAGATGACTCAACCTACATTAGGGCGTCCCTTCAACGGCAGAACCCTCGACGGTGAGGTAGGGGAAAAAGGAAGGAGAGGCGGGGGAGTCGTATGAGGCAGTTGGGCATGGGAGTGGGTGTTTCACAAAGACAAAGTTGGCGTTAGGCTTGTCCAACCATGATCGAAGATGCATGGGGACCCTGGCGGGGCTGCGAGCATGGAGGTACACAGCCAGCTTGAGAGAAGGGAGATTTTGGGTGTCTGAAAGAGAAGAGGATGGGAGGGAAACTAAGCCAAGAGGGGAATGAAAAGGGTCTAGGGCCGATCACAAAGTGGATGAAACTGTGTCCTTTGCACAGTATATGATAGAGGTAGAGGAAGCAACTAGGGTCATTGGATGTAGGGTGAAATCTGCGATTGTTAGATCCAAAGGCTATCATCTTGCGATCTAAGAAAACAAGTCGTCATATTGGTCCAAGAGGGGATGCGGGTATAGTAGGGTAAAGGGGAGGAGTGTGCATGGGCCACACATCGATTTGAGGCTCAATTAGGGTCAAAAATTGACTCAAAATAAATTAAATGGCTAAAAATCAAGGTAAAGTCAAGTGATCTTCAAAGAGGCATATCTTTATCATACTAGCTCAGATTTGGATGAAATTTGTTGCATTGGGAACGTGAGGGTGTCCTATAAAACATGAACATAATAAATGAGTTTAGATTTATATAATGATATGATCAAAATCAAGAGAGAGAGTGTGATGTGTTACATGAAGATAAATTGATTTTTATTCGAATTGGGTTACTAGATGGACCAATTGTGTACATGAACTCATTCAAACATGAAATTGGAGGTCATCACAAGATTGAGGTCAAATTTGGAAGTTGCATAAAAGGGGTGAAGTTCTAGGTTATCATAGAAACATAATGGATGTCTAAAGAATAACAATATTCAATGACACATGTCTTCAAGTACGTGACTTGAACAATGATACCATAGGGATGTTAATAGTATGTACATTCTTATTATGCCTTAGTCAATTGTTACTATGGAAGGAAGATAGATAGAAGTTACACTTAAGACTAGAGTGTGTGTTGTTTGATGATTTAATCTCATCATTCTAGATATCTTATATCAAACCAAACACATAGATACTTACTAGAGAATAGTGTCTTAGACAAACCCACCTTGAGAGTGACACATGGAAACCATGATAGGTGGTCATAGTCATCGTTCATAATGAAGGTGGTGATTGTGGTTCTTAGACCTGAAGTCACTAAACTCATCACATGTCATTTGGTGTACTTTGACATCATCAAATGTAACCCTGAATAAGGATTTCCATAACAATTATGATTGGGTTGTTGTGATACATGAGAACTGACTATGAGTGATGTAGATGGGATTTGTCCCTCCTACTAGAGTTTGATATCCTTGCCACTTGATAAGTGAGATTGAGAACCGCTTGCGCATGCACATGTGAATCAGTATATGATATTAAGGCCATAATATCTTAGAGAGACTGCTCTTGGTTCAAGGAACATGGATTGAACATTGAGAGGATGACGATTCCATGCCTCAAGTTCATTTTGGATATCAGAGACAAAGGAGTCATACAATCATTGTAACACCTTACACTAATTGTAGGTTGAAGTTGTTCTCCAACTTTTCCTTCACTTGGGTAGCACTGATGTGTGACTAGGCACCACTATTTGGTTGTGATGTCATAAACTAGTTATAGACATTCACTTCAAACATGACATGGGCCTATAGGGTCACACACATAGGAATTCACCTAGAAGAGGAGTTTATCCATGAATGATGTTTAAGTTGATTGTGAAATATGTTTAGGTATTTAATTAAACAACCAGTTAACTGATTGGACTCAGAACTATCAAGTTCAAGTGTTGGACTGACTGGTTAGGGTGTCATGTTGATTGGAAATTGAATTGGTTGAATTCTACATGAGTCAGGACTCCAACCGATCAGCTCATTGGGGTGAACCGATCGGCTTAGGTTGGTGAGATGATCTCGATTGGTTCACCTAGTGAACGGATCGGATCAGTCATACCAACTAAAGCTTCTGGTAATTTTCTTGATTCATGAGAATAGTTAATCGTTTCACTTGTTCATTTTATTGGTAAAGGAACTGATGGTGGGAAATTATTGGAAATGAATTATGAATTCAAATTATGATTGGGAAACATGTGAAATGATTGACTCACTGAGTGAACCCATCGGCTCACTGTGCCAGCCAACTGATTCACTAGTGAATTAACTGGTTCACCTATCAAGGGGCAATTAATTCATGGAATTCGGTCCCTTCCACTCCCACACATATTGAGAACCTAGACCCTAACCCCTCCTATAAATAGAGGGGTATTACGGGCTTCCCAAGACATAGTTCAATTGCCTCTTACCATCGTTGTCCTCTCTTGTTGTGGTAACCAACAGAGAGCTCGAGAAAGTCATGTCTACTAAAGGGAGGGATAGCAAGGGGAAAATAATTGTGGGAGAGCAACACTACTACAGAAATGGCTTATAAAGTCGGTTTTCAAGGTGTCGGTTGTATACAAAAACCGACACATAAACCCTACTATGTCGGTTTTTAATAGAAACCGACATCCAATATGTGAAGGTCGACCAGACATGGGTACCGCTTTCAATAATCGTCAGTTATTTAATAAACAACCGACACATAAAATCAACCGCCAAACCCAAAATTCCAGCGAAAAAAATTGGCTCCAAAATTTGACATATGTTGTCGGTTCTTTAGAAATAACCGACTACTAAAGGGTATGCGCGAGACAGGAATAGTTGTCGGTTGTCTTTTATTTATGAACCGACGAATATTATGTAGTATAGTAGTCGGTTGTTTTCAAAGAGCCGACACTGTTAGTTTAGTTGTCATTTTTTTTAAATAACCGACACATATTGTCAACTTAATAGCCGTGCGAACAGAACTTTTCCCCATCGTCTCTGTTTCATTGCCGTGCGCGCTAGGTCTGGCGATTTCCCCCGCCGTTGCCGGTTCCTCCCCGCGCCGATGTTCGTCTGCCGCACATAGCTCGCCGTCGTCGCCGTCGACGCTCTCGCCTCTGCTCGCCGTCGCCGACGCTCTCGCCGCCGTTCCTCTGCCGCAGACCGCTCGTCGTCGCCGCTCGCCGTCACCTCCAGCTCTCCGCTCGCCGTCGTCGATGCTCTCGCCGCCGTTCCTCTGCCACAGACCGCTCGTCGTCGCCGCTCGCCGTCACCTCCAGCTGCTCTCCTTGCTCCTGCACTGTAAGCTTCACCTCCAGCTGCTCTCCTTGCTCCTTACTGAAAATGGTTCTGAAAACAATACCAAAAACCTGATCGGTCGAGAAATCTTCGACCGAGCAGTCAGTCGGTCGAGAAATCTTCGACCGAGTAGGTTACTGATGTCAGTCTGAAATAAGTCTGCTGAATAATTCTACAAAGGATCAATGTGCTATCTATTTGCCATTAATAACTATTTTACATGCACAAATCATCTTTGGAACACTTATATGAGATCATTTGTATCTATGAATCATATTTAAAAGAAAATTACTATTTTCATGGTAACCCTTGGAATATCTATACATGAACCATGTGTGTATTGAAATTTGTTTTAAATAATCATAATTATTGCATTTATATGTTTATCATTGTATATGCTTCAATTGTTCTATCATTACATCATGGATATGCTTCATCATGATCATTATGTTTCATTGGTTTATCTAAAATAATCTTTGATTCATATATACAAACCATGAATGGATATTATTCTTGATCATTGTGATTCAGATAAATTGAAAATGCCATTAGCATAAAAGCATCTTGACACAATAAAAAATGATTGTGGACACAACTTGTGATAAAATAATGATGTTGCTATACGATGCCTCTTAGAACAAAAATACTCATGTTTTTATCTATTTGTTTGTTCAAAGACCTCTTCTCCTGATTTATAATGTGAATTACTTTACAATGTGAATTTGCAGATGGCTGACCATTCTCCTGACCATTCTCCTGATGACCATCTTGATGACTACCGTGAGGGTGAGGACATCAATGTGTCGCCTCACAATGTAGGTTTTAAAAATATATCATATATTTATATCTATATGTCCATTTATAGTTATATCTTTAAATGTGAATTATTTTGTCAAATTTTAGGTTGATGATGCACAGGTACCATCTGCAGCACTTGAGGCACTTGATCAACAACAACAAAAAGTTGACAAGAGAAGGGGCATCACTATGATGAAGAAGTTAATTGCGCAAAAGGGCAATGGACCCAAACTTGTTGTGGATTTTGATAATGCAGGAAATGCATGTGGTGTGAATCGCAATTCATTTATTTCATATCTTGGATATGTTACTCGTAGCCATTGCGGTTGTCGCTTAGATTCGTGGCATAACGTTTCTAAGGAGAAGAAAGACACAATATGGAGGGATTTATGCGTGAGTTATTATTAATTTGCAATTCTATTTTGTAGATTACTAAATTTTTGGATACTAGTTAATAACAATTCTATTTTGCAGAGTATATTTGCATTGGATGAAAAGCTGCATCGTAAAGGCGTGATGCAACGCTGTGGGAGAGTCCTAAGGAACTATAGGACAAATCTCACCAGAGAATACGTAAAAGAAGCCGAGAAGAGGAAGAAGACAGCCACTGAACAGTGGAACTTCCTGGACAAAGAAGAATGGGACGCGTTTGTCGCTTCAAGACAAACTGATGAATTCAAGGTATTAGGCGTCAGTCTCAATCTCACTAATTAATATATGTTGTATTCACTTATTCAAGATTAACATTTAGTGTTACTAACCAAATCATTAATGTGCATACTAACTAGGCCCTCAGTGATGCACAAAGATCAAGGCGTGCGATGAATGTGCACGACCACATAATAGGTCCAAGAGGATATGCAGGCGTTCGCCAAAGACTACAGGCTGAGGCTGCTGTTGCTCAGTCTGTTGCTACTCAGGAGTCCTCTACCATAGGTAGCACACCTCTGCCTCGCCATGATATCTAGATAGCTGGGAGGCAAAATAAGAATGGAGAATTAACTAAGGCCGCAACTGCTGAGGCGGCTGCAAAAATGGTAAAATACAACTCTTACAACAATCATTCGAATATTGATTATTTGTGTTGTTTACTTAAGTACAAATTTTTGTTTTGGCGATTAGCGGGAGCTGCATGAGCTGAGGAAACAAGGAAAGTTCATCCCTGAGGGCACAAGGGATGAATTGACAGTTGCTCTGGGTAACCCAGAGCATCTTGGACGTGTTAGGGCTGCAGGCGCTGGTGTAGGCATCAAAGCTTATTTTGGGCCATCCCAGCGCAAACATGTCCCAAAAGCGGGACTTTCACAAGAAGAGGTAACATATTTTTCCCTTGTAGATGTTATTTTAAAAGAGAATTCAAAAATTAGAATTTGACGTTTCTTTTATCCATGTATAGGTGGATAAGCTATTTGACAGGAAACTCGAAGAAGCAATGCAAAAGTGGCAGGCATCTCAGACTGCCACTTACCAGCCAATACCTACTGCAGCCTCTACTCCTACTCCTACTACAGAGGTTGGGAGTAATCCTGTAGACCCACCACCTAGCACATCCACTGTAAGTATTTTTATGACATAGTAACTAGTTTTTTAATTCAAGATGATACGTATATATGACAGTGTAGTCGTTTCAAAAAAGATGATATGTATATATGTATATAACATTCTTTACACAAAAATTTGTAGGGGTTGAGGCCATGCCATCTAAAAATTAAAGAATATGTCGTGGCAGAGGCGTCGGCTTACCCATCCCTACCAGGGGATATGTGTCACGGGTCTCCAGTACCAGCTGGTTGCATTCGGGTGAGCCTGATACATGTATTCCCCCAATTTGAGGAAGTTCAACTGCCATATGCCCACCCAGATTGTGAAATGCTTGGTGATGCAGTAGGCGGAGTGATATTGTGGGAAAAAGCGTATGTCTTATTACCTGAAAAGGTGTGGTAAATTTACATTACGTTCAATTGTTAGTGTTTGTATATGCTGACAGTTGATCTGAAATTATTATATATATATATATATATATATATATACAGGTTAAAAAGAAGACACCCACAACATCTAGGCCTCCACTTCCACCTCCTGCATTACCTAGTTGGGTTCCACAGGACCTACCTGTCCCGTTAGGTCCTAACTGTAGGGGTATGGCAGTATGGTTAGGGGAACATGATATATACTCCCCTATAACTGTTTGTTCTGATTCAGATTCTACAGGTCAGTCATACGAAACAAAAATATTTATACAAGATATTTTGGAGATGTTTCGAAATGATTGGCTAAATACATCTGTGATAGAGCTATGGATAAGGTGAGATATTCTTTATACATCCATATACCTTGTGTATGATCTGGTGATTTGGTTTCTTATTTATTAATGCATGCGTAATTAATACATATTTTGCAGCTACTTAGACAACATATGTGCAGATTATGGATTCGAACATGTAGGGTTTTTGATTCCATCCTTGATTAGTCTAGTAGCTAAAGACCCTACATCAGTTCAACAATACTGCTGCGAGGCTTTTTCAATTTTTGCTGAAAAAAAGAAGACAGTGATAATGGCTCCATTCAATGTAGAGTAAGTTTATTTTGCTTATTATAATTTGGAATTAAGAAAATTACATTTTATTTTAATTTTGAGTTATTAATTTATAACTTTTTTTCCTCTAGTGGTAAGCATTGGGAGTTATTGGTTATTGCCCCCGAGACGTTCACTGTCTATTATCTAGATCCTAAGGGGAGTAAATTGAATACAAGATTTGGACACAAAATGAAAATGGCAATATTTCGGTGAGAAATATTTCATTTTTCATATCCGTTAACATATGTTATTACATTACTATTTAATTGCAATGTTCTGTGTTACATTAACATGTAGGGGTTTGGAGGAGTACAAAAAGGCTGGAGGAAAGGTCCCCACGAAAAAGAACAATCCAATAATTTGGAAGAACGTGAAAGTAAGTTCCCTACTGCAATATATGTATATATTATTTATGTGAACAATGCTTAATTAGTTGTATTTTTTAATATTTTGTATGTTTGAATTTATAGTGTGCTACACAAGACAACGGATGGGCATGTGGATACTATGTCATGCGATATATGCACATACTTGTCAAAAATGCCGCAATGGACATCGGTTGTATTGCTGAGGTATTATATAGCTGACAAGAGATAATATGAAATATATCAATCTTATTTATAGCTCATTAATTATACATCATTCTCTTTACAGGTGTTTAAAATGGACCCCAATACAGGAAAGGACTTACCGAAAGTAGATGCTCCCTATACGATGGGAGAATTAAATGAAGTAGTAGAAGAATGGGCAATAGCCATACAATTAGTGGGGGTTTTAAAATATAATTGGGATCCTGATAGTGAATAATGACTAAACAATGATACTTTGTCAATGAATTTCTGAATTATAATATATGTGTGAATGTTTCTACATGTCTGGATGTTTGTACATGTGTTTGAATGAAAATGAATGAAAGTGTTGGTTGCTATATGAAGTCTACATGTGTGAATGTGAATCAATGGAACTACAGATTTATAGCATGTGTGAATGTTTATAAATGTGTGAAAATAAAATGGAACTGCAGGTTGCATTGCTATATACATGTGCTATTTTATTATTGTTAATTTTGCAGGTTTGCGGCCTGTTGTCGGCTGATATCAATGGATGTCGTAAAACCTGCAGTTCATAACTGAACTGAACAGGTTTCTCATCCTGCGACCAGCCACAGCAGGTCTGCAGACTGACAGCAAAAAAAAAAACAATAGTCGTCGGTTATTTGTAAATAACCGACACACAATGTTATAGTGTCGGTTTTTTACAAATAACTGGCATCTATTTTGTGTGGCGCGAAGGGATTGGTTGTCGGTTATTTGTAGATAACCGACAAGGATGGTGCCCAAGATGGCGCCCTTACTGTGGCGCGAAGGGTTTGGTAGTCGGTTGATTACCTAATAACTGACGACTATAGTCCCATGATGGCGCGTTTTCGGTGGCGCGCGAAGAGTTTGGGTGTCGGTTATGGAACCGACGACCAATGGTTGGACTTTTAGTGTCGCCCACATAGGTGTCGCTTATAAACCGACACTACAGGCTTTAAATAACCGACACTAAAGGTAGGTTATGTAGTAGTGCAAGTTGGTGACTAGTACACTAACGGGAGGGATAACTCCTTCCTATTTGTTCTACTAGAACAACATGAGTTCTAGGTGGTTTGTGTAGACTATCACAGAGGCAAGGAGGTTTTGTTTTTTGCTATGAGGACAATGTCAGCCTCCAGTTTGTGGTGAGGTCAGGATCTGTTGTAGATGTTGTTTGACTATGTCGTTTGTAGTGAAAACCAGGAGCTGTACATATGTCGTACAAGAGCAGCTAGAAGATAGTTGCACGACTAGTACAATGAGTTATATTTATTGTACTTGCTCTGGGACTAGGTATGAACTCGTTAAACCATCCTTCCCATTATATAGTTTTTGGCGTGATCTTGCTTTTCATGGGAATACGGTAATAAATTTGTGTTTCCTCTGCCTATTCTATGCCCGTATTTCCCTACATGTTTCCCTTTCTTAAGATATTTCATTTTTTCTATGGGATGCTTTGATGGTCACCTAAGTATGCCTTATTTCCATCTTGTTCAACTCTAAAACCTCCCATTAGTGCTAGGCCACAGAATCTCTAGTTCATGATATAATAAGTCTCATCCAATGGGTCAACCTATGTTATACCCCCTATAATAATCATATCCATATGTTATGATGTGATGTAGCATCTAGAATTCCAAACTTTGACATGAATTTTTGAATCTTGGCCACGGTGTTCTCTTGCATTATGAAGGTATGTGACAAAGTGGAATTCTTCTATCCTCCATTTTTTTACGTCATCACTCAGATGATTATCAATTAGAGTCAATAACTCTCCAGAAGTGCATTAGCGATATGTGTGTGATCCTCTTGACAAATTAGAGGGCTCAGATCTAAGACTGCATATCTATCTTTGACTCCCTTATTTATTAATGGAGAGGGCCTCTCTCTCTGTCCTCCTATCATCACTTTGTCAAGGATTGAGTGCCATCGGATGGTCACAAAGCTTGCCTTTCTTCTTATCCATCTGAGGATCTGCTCTGTGACCAACCACGCTCACCACACCCTTGTGCCTTTGATCCTCTCATCCACTTCAATATTCTCCCCCATTCTTTTCCACTCCATTCTGCATCCAAAAAATGTTATGTGACTCTCCTCTTCCTCACTGTCTCCCTCATATTGCATGTTGCACCGACATGGCAACTGTTATGGATCTCTCCTCCCCTATTTCCCCTTGGTCCCAACAAAGGTGAAAGGCAGCTTTACAGGGCCAAGGCAATATAGGTGGTCACTTGGTGAGCTCTAACTTTCCCCCCTATTCGATCTCCTCTCATCTCAGTGTCCAGCCAACGTGGCTATCAGATATCACGGTTTGGTTGTCTTCATGATAGAGATGAAGCCTTATCCATTCGATCAAAGAGGTTGTTAATAGTTGACCATGATCATGTGACCTAGAATCAGCCACATCACCTACACCTCATTCCTTTGAATAATGGGAACGAGGCACCACACTCGCTGGATTTAAGGTGGGTCAAAGGTTGATCATTGATCTACAGCTGCCACTTTTAAGAATAATGGTATTTTCAACCCTCTCCCACTAACATTTGTGGGAAATACCTAAACCTTGCAAAAAGTCGTAGTAAATGTCTTAATTATCCAAATATAGGCATGTTTGACTGTAATACATGAAGCTTCTACAAGAAATGGTTGGGAAAACCTATATCTACTCAATACTTCTACTTTTTACTTAAAAATCCATTATCTTTAATCTATTTAAATTCAATAATACTATATTATGTGCAACCATGATCCAATATGCTTTAAATATTTATTGAGACTCTAGATCAATATGTTTGATGTATCATAAGACAAGATTCGACCTTGATCACTTTTATGAGCCTAATACTATCTTGTGACACATAAACAATACTTATTATGAACTATTAATTTTAGATCACGAGTGTCATGCTCAAACATAATAAATAATGTTTCAAACCTATATTGTGGCCTAATATCAATATATTTTTCATATTTATTAACCAATAATCAAACTTGATTGTTGTTATGCTCTATTAATGCCTTTATGATGCAAAAAGTACCAAGAAATGTGATTAAGATGGACATTAGATGCTAGACCTTGAATCATATGAAAGTGTTAATATAATGTATCTATATATATATACATATATATACATATATATATATGTGTGTGTGTGTATATATATATATATGTATGTATATGGACTCCAATTAGTACTTTGATGACTTATGACTCAAAAACCTCATGATTGGTCACCTTTTACTCTACTAATGATTGTGTAGCATGAATATGAATTACATGGATGTTATGATGCTTAATTCATTTAATTACATCAAACGGTTTTTTGTCTACTTGAATCATGGAATTCTAATCTTGAAATCCATGTTCTGTTTGTGATGTTTCACCCTAAGTTAGGAATGATCAATGATAAAATAAGGGAACTTGACAATGTTCTTGCATGAACAGTTATGATGTTGAAAGTCAGTGTTAGAAAAATATGATACTTAGACTAGGTGAAACATCCAACACTAATGAAAATGATCACATGAATTGAATCTTCAATTTTACTAAAATTAAACTTGCTTAAATATTAGGAACATTGTGATGGACTCTTTTCAATGATCTAATTTTGTCCTTAATTCTAGTTTACTCATTTTAGGGTATGATTTACCTCATGATGATTTTATTTATGATATTGGTGATTGCATGTATATGTGTGATTCCCTATGATTGGGTATATATACTTGCTTGAGAAACTTGTTCCCTAAGAATACTATGTTTTCTTTTTATTATGTTACATTGAAAAACAAAAAACATAATCATATATGTCCATTTTACATCTATTGTTGTACCTGCTTGTCGTAGAGCACAAGGCTCGACGCACCTACTAGATTTTTTTCAAGCAAGAGCACAATCTCTTAAATAAGATTAACTCTTATGACTTTTGCCTTGAGGTCTCTCATATTAAAATAGGATTACCTCTTGGATTCTATCCTTGTAGTCCATCATGTACCCTCCTTAGGGAAGTTGGTAAAAGCTTTATGATGATGTTATATGTTATAATAGAAATGCAACTAAAATAGATTTGTGTTAGTTAGAAAGAATTTTATGGTGTTGTTTTTTTAGTTCTTGCAATATATATGTTTATCCAAGCAATTACATAGGTTTTCATATCCTTTTGTAGCATGCCAATATGTTTGCATTGATTGTGTTCTATTTTACAATTTTTGGTATAAAGGTACTCTTTTATAATCCTACCATGATTGTACTTCCTCTATACTATAACCTCTATTAATGAACTCTAAAAATGTAAACTAATGTAATTCCATGGGGTTAATTTTTAAGTAAAGGTTGTAGATCTTCTATATAATGTTGTAGTTCATTTAATGTTGAATATGTATATCCCCTTTTGTTGCTTAAGGGATATTCTATAGAAATCATATGGATCATTTTTATAAAGAATGTGATGGTTTTTATATTCATATATGTATTGTGTGGTTTGATCCATAAAAGGGATGGATGCATGTTTCCTTTTACCATTGACATTGTAGTCATTTGGAGTTGGGATTTGGATATTAAATAGTTTTGTGATAGATGGTATCATAGCTAAACACACAATCTCTATGTAGGTTTAAGACAATTATAATATCTCATATGAACCTAAGGTATGAACCTAGAGAAAATCTAATTCAATAGTGAAACTAAGGTGTTTGGATTGGTAAATGCTTGGGGTTGACTTACCTCCTATCTTACAAGTTGTGGTGGTTGAGGTCTCCTCTAGACACCTATTTGGATAAAATGAATCCAAGATTGGATAAGGATATTTTTCTTTGATTCTAGGGAGTCTTACATCATCTCATATCTTTTTAAGGACTTCCCCAGGACACCAACTAGATGATTATTAGTTAGTTTTCTCATATCCTTATGAAATTTCTCTCTCATGACAATCAATCACATGATCTCTTCATTTTGAGCAGTTTATGCATGGGAAAGCTAAAATTCAGATGAATTTTTAAAAATTAACTTACCTAAAAAATTTAACTTACCTAATGATGATGCCACAATATGAACATAATTTGCAACTTGATTATGATAAATGGAAGTACTCTTGAATTATGTGCTCTTGTATTATCCCTCAGATCGTGCAAACTCAATTTACCAAATTTGTATTGCGTTCTTCCTATGGTTGAGGTAAATCACAATGATCTTTGATGTGATCAAATATGGTGGAACTGATACTTTATACCTCATGGTTGATGAGGTCCCTATTGATTAATCTTATGGTGTCCCTATTTGTTGTCAAACCTCAAACATAACTAAGAAAATGTTTCCCTAGTTATTATGTGTCATGCTTCATACTTTGAAGTGACTATGTATTTGGATCCCTAAATGATGATGGAATGACTTGTTACAAGAGGTGGTCCCTATTGATACTATTCCTATTTGAAAAACTCAATTTTGAATAGTATGACATTTATGAGATCTCAATCATGTCATATGATGCTCTAACTTTTGGAGAACCTAGATTGACTTCTCTATTTCCTAAAGTGTACCCCCTTAGCTTATCTATGAACCGAATGGAATAAAATTATAATATCAAATATGCTAAAATCAAACTTTGGTTACACTAAGATAATAATTGATTTTTGATCCCTTGTACTTGTGAAACACAAATTAATAATTGATGATCTCCCTATTTATTATGCTTGATGTTTCATGCTAATGGGAAAATTTGTGTTGGGATCGGGTGGTAGTTTATTCATTACTCCTCTGAGCTAGGTTGTGTCCCTATTTTACTTCCTCTAAATTTTCATCTCTTAATTATTTGGATATTTCATAAGGTAATCCTTTCTTATAATTTTGATCTTTTTGACCGTAGGTTCTAACAGGAAACATGTTATGATGTTGTTGAAACTCAATCTTGAATCTTGATTTGATGATAATATTTAATGTGATGATATTTATATTAAGCTTGTAGTTAAGTTCATAGAAAGACCTAGGTCTAGTTCATTCATCAACTTTGAATACCATGAAAACAAATTGATGTTAATACTATGACGGGTTGCTAGATTGTTGTTTATGGATGAATTATCACACCTATGACCTAGATAGGAAGTTATACCCTAGATATGAAATTGTTTGACAAATGATATTTGTTGTCCAAATCTTTGATCATGGAATTAATTTTATAAATTTGGACTCTTGATTACTAATATTGATGTCTGTTTGAATCATATGAAGCCATATTTCGGTAAAGAAAGAGGGTTGGTGTGGAATTGGATGATTTGTTTGGCTTTATTAAGGCTATGAGATCATCCAATGCACACGTGATTGATGGCTTTGAAGTTCCCAATCCTGAAAACTAGATGTGGTGATTATGTTAATTTCTCAGTTTATGGATTAGGGATAAGATATCATGTTGAATAGTGTGGGACTATCCATTGATTTTTATATGAAAATATGCTATCGAAACATGATTCTAGCCTCAAATTGTTGAAAACACAAAATCTCAATCATGAATGCATGACCTCACCTAGGCTCAAGGTAGAAGCTTAAAACCCTAATTTTGGGATTTAAAGACATGACTTTACTCTAGAATCAAAGAGCTATATCAATTGGACCTATATGGTGATATCTCAAATTTATGATCTATGGACGATCTATGTGACTATGTTTTGGGATAATAAGTCCAAAAGCATCACTCACAGTTATCATTTTTTATTCCAATGAGAACAGCATACCTTATTTGTGAAAGTTTGATTCATAATTGATTCTTAATTACTTGATATCGGGATGTTAAACTTTAAAGTGATGATGATACTAAAGGTTGAGTACCAATATGGAGGTTATATGGAATGTGGATTCTTGGTCTCCTTTGAGGATTTCTCTCGTTTTAAGGACAAAATCATTTTAAGGTGGGGAGGATGTGACAAAGTGGATTTTTTCTCTCCTATGATTATGCAATAAGAAGATAAATTGCACTCAATTACCTCTCTCTTAATGAATTGGATAGTTTTGAATCATATGTTGTTCAATTAATGGTTTCTAATTCATAAAATGTCATTTTGGAAAAAGTCGAGAGGATGAATGAAATTTGAGAATGCATTTAAACTACTCAAACCCCTCACCATCATTATCTTGATCCCAAGCAGTGGAGAAATCATTTCAAATTAGAATTAAACTTAGGGAGATATGGTTTTTTTCAAATTTTACATAGAAAAACACCTTTTATGGCCCTATTTATAGTGTTTTCCATGTCAGTAATCTATGTGTGCTCCTCCAGACTAATTTTAGGACTCTGATATGAGCATGTGAATTTTTCCACAGCTTCCTTTTTGTTAGTGGAATGGGCCTCTCTCTTTTTGTCTACCCTCTGATTATCACCTCATCAAGGGTTGACTTCCAGCAGACAACCACAAAACTTGCCCTTCATCTTGTCCATATAAAGATGGATTGCATGATAGTCGGCCATATTGATCACGTCTAGACACAGACATTGCCCCCTCGTTCCTTTGACCCTTGATGCATGGGTTTTGAGTCACTTTTATAGGTTTATTTTATATCTGTTTTATGCATGTATTTGTCATTTTCTTGATCATATTTGCATAATTCACTATAGTTGGCCTTTAAACTCTTTTTGCATCAAATTATACTTATTTTATCATATTGATATGATTTTATATAATCCCCGGACTTATACACATGTTTCTGTACTTTTTCAGGCACTTTTGCATTGTCCAGAGTCGATACTATCGACCCTGGTGTCGATAGTATCGACATTTTATCAAAAAGCAACCCCAAAACGTGATTTTGGAAGGAATAACCTGTATCATGGTCGATACCATCGACCTGGGGTCGATATTATCGACAGCGTCGGGATCTGGTGATTTTCAGCACTAAAACGGAGCGTTTTAATCCGACGGTTGAGCTTTTTCGGAGCCGTAAAGTGGTCCTATGACCTAATAAGAGCACGGACGGCCCAAAGGAGATCTCATATTGTGTTGCACAACATCCAAGAAGGAGGGAGAGAGAGGAGACGAGAGACGAAGGTCGTCAACCGAGCGATCCGGGCACCTCCGACGGGCGATTTTGCTGCCGGAAGACTGCAAAACGCGTGTTTCTCGAGGAGGATCTCCAGGAGCACCTTCATATCAGGGTTACACTAGTTTTCTCCATGTTTACCACATTTTTATTCTCTACTCCTATTTTTCTCCATTGTCAACCATGTGGGGCTAATCCCCATTGTTCCTTAGGACCCGGGAGTAGCCCGGGGAACCGTTATATTGAATTTTTGCATGAATTGATATAGAATTCTCGTTTCTTAGATATATAATTGTGGAGATTGCTTGATTTACTTATGCTTCATGACCATAGGTAAAGAATTAGACTAATAATTACTCTGGAAAGGGGATTAAAGGTCAGAAAACCCACTTTTATACACCATCTTATGCGTTCCTTAGACTAGGCGACGTACGGATAGTGGAGAGATACCCAGAGTCATCGTTAATGTGCCTAATCTAAGATATAAATTGCTACGAAAGTAGAATTGGCTTGGATTTGGGTAGTGGACTGTACCGTGAAAGCGGGCAATCTTGATTACAAGCTCTTTATCCAAGATTCGATAAAATCTACGTTATTTATGCAAGATCTTCGGTATATCGAGACCCCGTGGTGAAATCGTAAATCCTAAGGAATCCCATTCTCATTTGATTAAACCAACATTTAATCATCGCTCTCTTTGTTTTCACTTTATTTTATTTTCTTTTTCAAACCAATCAACTCTTTTAATCGGTTTAGCTGATCGCAACCAGTTAGTAGTAGTCTACTAAAATTCACGTTTCCCTGAGTTCGACTCGGGCCTTACAAGGCCTATATTACATTGATACGTATACTTGCGTTTGCACACACGGTTTACGCGTGTCAAGTTTTTGGCACCGTTGCCAGGGAAACAGTGAATTTTAGCACTACGAGTGTTGTGAGCGGCCACACTAGACCACTTTTAATTCCTGTAATTTTTTTTCTTTTCATCTTTTGAACTGAATTGCAAATCTTATTCATTGTTTTAATTATTAGTATCAGTTCATACACTGCCATTTGAAATTTCAGGTACTAGTAAAGTAATAATGGGTGACAGAGCGAAAAATGAAGAGCAGACGATCTGGGAAAGGATTAAGGCTTCCTCTTCTTCTGTGCAGAAGGGGCCAATCAAGAAACAAGCTATCAACATACCCAGTTACAAGATTGATCCGGGGCTTATTCAGTTGGTCAAATCACAAGCTTTCCATGGACTTAAAAATGAGGATCCGGTGACCCACATCAACACGTTCGTGGAAAATTGTGATATGATAAAGATTGACATGTCCCCGCAAGAGACACTCTACCTGAAACTTTTTCCCAGTTCTTTAGCGGGCAATGCTTGGGAATGGATGCACAATCTGGATGATGAGTACATTGAATCTTGGGATCACATGGTTGAGGTGTTCTTTGAGAGGTTTTTCTCACCTGAAAAGACAAACGATCTAGTGAGGAAGATACACAACTTCAGCCAGCGAGCCGGTGAAACATACTCGGAAACTTGGGAGCGCTTCCAGATCATGTTGAGGAAGTGTCCACATCACGGCTTAGACAAGGATAAGCAAGCTAAAATTTTCTACTTCTCCCTAAATGAACATGATAGGAGCAATTTGGACTCAGCAGGTTCTGGTTTCTTTTTTAACAACACAGGCACAAGGTGTTGAGAGATTCTAAGGAACATGTCCAAAAAGCAGTCTTGGGGTGAAAGAGATGCACCCGAGCAGGTTGGCATTACACATGAAGCAAGGGCCATCAAAGCGCTTAATGACAAGTTGGATCTTATAGCCAAGAAGCTCCTAGAGAAAGAGGACAATGGGTCTGATGATGAAGCACATGCAAAGTATATGCATCAACAGGGATATAGAAATAACAGTTATGATTGGAGGAAGGAACACAATTTTTAGAAGATGCAGCCTAGCCTAGAGGAAAAGAACAATGAATTGCTTAGCCAGGTGGTGAAACAAAATCAAGAGATGATGAGTACATTCGCCAAGCAGTTACAGTCTCAAGGCGAGATTTTGAATAAATTTGGGCATACATTGCAAAATCATGGAGCACAAATGAGGGCACTAGAGACGATTGTGACCCAAATTTCCAATGAAGTGGCGGCCATGAAGCAAACAAATCAACAAAGACAGGTTGGGAATGTAGAGGATGTTCAAGCACATCATCAAGTAAAGTACATATCTGTGATTAATGAGGCAGAGCCCCCAATAGTGGAGGTCCAAGACAAAAGTAAAATGATTTTTGATACAGAGGCTACACTGAAGATTCCATATCCTCGTAGTTATTATGGACTGCCTGGTGGATGTAGCACATTTAGAAAAATCCGCCAAAAGCACATCGCGGCCGCGGCCGCACCCGCACCTAGGCAAGAGGAGCAGGTGAAGGTCATGCGTCATTGTGAAGCTGCAGTCACTGAGAGAGGGGAGCAGCCACAAGTCATGCCATCCACGGATGATGTGTCAAATCCTATCCTAGAAGGTGGTGTTGAAGCAAGCTTAGGGGAGGAGACCCCTAAAGTTCCATATGTGCCACCACACAAGCGAGCGAAGGACCCAAACATGCCTTTCCCGGATAGTATGAGGCCGAAGAAAGAGCATAGGCACTACAAGAAATTCTTGGAGATGTTTAGGAAGCTCCATATTAATATTCCGTTAGTAGAAATGATAGAAAAGATTCCAGCATATGGAAGGTTTATCAAGTACATAATCACCAAGAAAAGGCGGATAAAAGACACTCACATTTGTGTTGTTGATGAAAAAGTGAGTTCTATAATCCAAGGACGACTACCAAGGAAGAGGAAAGATCCAGGATGTTTCTACATCCCATGTTCCATAGGCGGCCAACATCTTCCACAAGCACAGTGTGACTCAGGGGCAAGCATTAATCTTATGCCACTTGCCACTTTTCAAAAGCTGGGATTGAAGAAGCCAACACAAACTTCTATGACAATTGAGTTGGCGGATGGATCTATTGTGAAGCCACAAGGTATATGTGAGGATGTGCTAGTCAAGGTCAACAAATTCATCTTCCCTGTTGACTTTTTGGTCATGGACATGCATGAGCTGGAAGGAGGTGAGATGCTATTGGGAAGGTCGTTCCAAGCTACGGCTGATGTAATCGCTGCCATTGGGCGAGGTTACTTGACACTTGGGATTGGTGATGATAGAGTTAAATTCCAATTACCACATGACTCATTGGAGAGATCTCTTGACAACCCAGGTTAAAGGTATCTTTATGTCAAGCCTAGGAAATTAAACAAGGGCACTTGTTGGGAGGCAACCCAACTTTCGATCATTTTTATGTTTGGTTATGTTCTTTTTTGTTTATGTACTTAGTTTTTGCTTAGGTTTTGATAATTTTTGTAAAAATGGTACCCTAACTCGTGTTTTGAAGTGTGCAGAATGTTAAGGTCGATACTATCGACACCCATGTCGATAGTATCGAGTTTGGAGAAGTAAACGCTGAAGAAAAGTCGATACCATCGACCCTAGGGTCGATAGTATCGAGATTTATGAAGATTTACAGAAAAATTGGTGCCAGTAAAGTCGATACAATCGACCCTAGGGTCGATAGTATCGACACTTTTGAGTTCCCAGGCTTTTAGATGCGTCGATTTAGCAAAATTGCTGAGTCTGGGTCGATACTATCGACACCTGCAGGACAGCTACATAAAATATGTCGTAAAAGGTATCGAAATGAGATTTTTTCGAACCGTTTTTTGCAGAGGAAAGATGGATGAAGCAATTCACGTCTTAGAACCACTAAGACACAAAAATGGGCCACAAAAAGGAGGGAGATAGAAAGCATCACTTGGTCTACTTGAGCATCTAACCATCCTTCTTCATCACACTTCAAAGCGAATGGTACCGCTGTTCCACCTCTTAAGTGAGAATGTTGACTATGAGGACATAGTCATATTCAAGCTTAGGGGGGTGTTGGAATAGCCCTCTATCTTAGTTTTTACTTACTTATTCATGTTGCTTTTACTTTTGAAATATTAGTTGCATTTATTTCTAGATTTACCGCTTTTGTAGGATCCACATCTATCTAGTGTAATCTGTGGAGCAATAAATGCATGGTTTCAATTGGGAGTATTACTCTTGGGTTGTGTGAACATGAAAAAATGAGAATTTTGAGAACTTCTTGAGCTTATTCTTGTTAGTAATTGAGTTGCATAACTGAGGAAGTGCTTGGGTGAGTCATCTTCAGGACATGGGGACATGAATGACCATCTTTATTGTCCAAGGAAAAGTGATTGGCAAGGATGTTTGAGCCCAAACCGACCAAACGCTAACGTGACCTTAGACTAAAGTTTAAGAGAGAAATCCTTCAGTTACCCTATACACAGGTCTTTAGAGAGGGACATATGATATTTTCAGAAGGTTCTGTCAATTAGTCTTGTGATCTGATCCACCGCAATTTCATTCACACTCCACCATAAGAAATGGGAGCACATTACTGTCTTTCACTCTTTGATTGTATCCCATGTAGATAGGTCTTGCATTACAACTATTTTCACATATTTTTGCATGAAAATGAAAAAAAAAGATAGAGTAGTTATACATGCACATTATCCGTAGGTGTGTGTCATTTAATTGCATAACTATCATTATGTAGTTGCATTTGCATCTTTTGAGCATATTTTACATCATGCATCTTATGTCTTCTGAAACATTAAAGGTGGTGAGCGTGATCCATACCCTCCAAACAGAATGCTTCAAATGTATAAGTTATGTAACAAGAAGTGGAGCCCGACAAATAATACATTGTCATCTATGAAAATAAGGGCTTGAAAAAAATTTAAAGAAATTGAAAAAAAATGAAAAAAAAAAGAGAAGGAAAAAAAAAAGAAAAAAAGAATTGAGAAGTAAGTAGGAATGAGAGGGAGAAAGGAACATGTTCTCACCGGAGAATTAAGAAGAATAAGCACATGGTGTATTTTTCTTAGATATTCCATCTCATCTTGAGACGGCATGATAGTACATGCATCATTCCACCAAAAATATAGCATTAGGACATTTTCACTTTCATTTTGCATCATGATAGGTCATTAATTTTTGTATTGCATGATTGACTGTTATGTGCTTCCATATCTTCCACAACCACCTATCCCATCCACCCGTTGCTCTAATCGGTAGGTCACCCATGATATTCTCCTCATTAATTAATATCAGGAGATCTGCTTCCATTTAGATGGTAGTTAGGAAATGAGCAACGTAGATAGGAGATCACAAGATGCATCAAGTATGGACCGTATGAGTTTATCATATTAACTGCTTTAATTGATAGTGTTTCACTGATTGGGGGATAGACATCTTTTACATAGATCTTTGGTCGCCTGGATGGCAGTTAGTGTTCAGTGGTCAATGAGGGCCGGTTTGTGGAAAGAAAGTGGGGATGATGTAGATTCATTTCATGTATTTATGTCCTGTTGCTGACTTATCTCAACCAAATCCAAAGTTTTGTTGCTCGAGGACGAGCAAGGTTTAAGCTTAGGGGAGTTTGATGCATGGGTTTTGAGTCACTTTTATAGGTTTATTTTATATTTGTTTTATGCATGTATTTGTCATTTTCTTGATCATATTTGCATAATTCACTATAGTTGGCCTTTAAACTCTTTTTGCATCAAATTATACTTCTTTTATCATATTTATATGATTTTATATAATCACCGGACTTATACACGTGTTTCTGCACTTTTTCAGGCACTTTTGCATTGTCCAGAGTCGATACTATCGACCCTGGTGTCGATAGTATCGACATTTTATCAAAAAGCAACCCCAAAACGTGATTTTGGAAGGAATAACATGTATCATGGTCGATACCATCGAGCTGGGGTCGATACTATCGACAGCGTCGGGATCTGGCGATTTTCAGCACTAAAACGGAGCGTTTTAATCCGACGGTTGAGCTTTTTCGGAGCCGTAAAGTGGTCCTATGACCTAAGAAGAGCACGGACGGCCCAAAGGAGATCTCATATTGTGTTGCACAACATCCAATAAGGAGGGAGAGAGAGAGGAGACGAGAGACGAAGGCCGTCAACCGAGCGATCCGGGCACCTCCAACGGGCGATTTTGCTGCCGGAAGACTGCAAAACGCGTGTTTCTCGAGGAGGATCTCCAGGAGCACCTTCATACCAGGAGTTAAACGAGTTTTCTCCATGTTTACCACGTTTTTATTCTCTACTCCTATGTATTCTCCATTGTCAACCATGTGGGGCTAATCCCCATTGTTCCTTAGGATCCGGGAGTAGCCCGGGGAACCGTTATATTGAATTTTTGCATGAATTGATATAGAATTCTCATTTCTTGGATATATAATTGTGGAGATTGCTTGATTTACTTATGCTTCATGACCATAGGTAAAGAATTAGACTAATAATTACTCTGGAAAGGGGATTAAAGGTCAGAAAACCCACTTTTATACACCATCTTATGCGTTCCTTAGACTAGGCGACGTACGGATAGTGGAGAGATACCCAGAGTCATCGTTAATGCACCTAATCTAAGATATAAATTGCTACAAAAGTAGAATTGGCTTAGATTTGGGTAGTGGACTGTACCGTGAAAGCGGGCAATCTTGATTACAGGCTCTTTATCCAAGATTCGATAAAATCTACGTTATTTATGCAAGATCTTCGGTATAACGAGACCCCGTGGTGAAATCGTAAATCCTAAGGAATCCCATTCTCATTTGATTAAACCAACATTTAATCATCGCTCTCTTTATTTTCACTTTATTTTATTTTCTTTTTCAAACCAATCAACTCTTTTAATCGGTTTAGCTGATCACAACCAGTTAGTAGTAGTCTACTAAAATTCATGTTTCCCTGAGTTCGACTCGGGCCTTACAATGCCTATATTACATTGATACGTATACTTGCGTTTGCACGCACGGTTTACGCGTGTCAACCCTCTTTCGGCTTTTCCTCTTCTCTCCATTTCTTTTCCCCTCCTTTGTGCATCCAAAGCAATCCATGTGAACCCTCCTCTTCCTCATATTCATTGTGGTGTTGTCATGGAGGTTGTTGTAGATCTCCCCCTCCCCTTATCCCTCAACCCCAACCAAGGTGGTAGGTAGCTTTGTGGGGTCAAAATGTAGCCATACGACCACTTGTAGGATATACCTCCTCATCCTCTTCGATCTCCCCTCATCTCTATCAGACGTGTGTCTGTTGCGGCTGCCAGCCATTATGACTGGGATACTTCCAAAAGATAGATGAAGCACTAGTCATTTGATCAAGGATCCGATCAATGGTCATCTATGATCATGAATACTAGGATCATCCATGTCGCCGCACCTCTTTCGCTCAGTTAGTGGGCGTGAGGTATTGTTATCACTAGATTGAAGGCGGGTCCACTTTTATCAAGAGCCGCCACTTTTATGAATAATGGTATTTTGACCCTCTCTCACTAATATAAATGGGAAATGCCTAAATCTTGCAAAAAATTATAAATGGTTTTAGTATCCAAATATAGTCATATAATATACCATTTGCTTGGGAAAACATGAATTTTTTATTAAAAATGTTTCCTAGATCTAAATATACTCATGCTTCTACTATTTTCCCAGAAATAAATGATCTCTAATCTTATAACATGATAATTATACATACTATCAAATATGATCCAATATGCTCTAAATCTTTATTGAGACTCTAGATTAGTGCTTTTTGATGCATGATAAAATAACATTCGATCATGATCTCTTTTATGAACTTAATATGATCTTGTGACACATAAATGAGACCTATTAAGAAATATTAATGCTATATCATTAGTTTCATGCTCAAACATGATCAATAATGTTTTAAAACTATATCGGAGCCTATGACAGTGACTTTTCCATCCTTATGAACCAAGAATCAAACTTTATCGCACTTATAATCTTTTAATGACTTTATCATGTGAAAAGTATCATGAAATGTGACTAATATGAACATTAGATGCTAGATATTAAATCATATGTAGATCTCGATCTAATGTTTCTATATATGTATATATAGGGTTTGTCTTTAATACCTTCATGGCTAACTAAAGTTTTGCTACCCTACTGATCGAAAAATAACTATATGGTCAGAAAAGTAACTATCTCAACGAAAAAGTATGTTGTCTAAAAATTAACTATACGACTAAAAAGGATAGCATACTTAGTCTAAATTGTAATTACATATTATTCTAGAATTTTAACTGTGTATTCTTCTTATTTTTACCTTTTCAACAAAGCAGTTACTTTTTTACAATGTAGTTATTTTTTTATCCAGATAATTACTTTTCTGACCAAATAGTTATTTTTTAAGACGCACAAGCAGCAAAATTTTAGTTACATGTGTGAGCAACTAATAAACTCACATATATGTGTGTGTGCGTATGTTGTGTGGGTGTGGGTGTGGGTGTGCGTGTGGGTGTGGGTGTGGGTGTGGTCGTGGGTGGGTGGGTGGGTGTGCTTGGGCGTGGGTGTGGTCATGGGTGATGGGTGTGTGTGTGTTGGAGTGTGTGGGCATGTGTGTGTCTATATATATATATATATATATATATATATATATATATATATATATATATATATATATATATATATAGGGAGAGAGAGAGTAAGTCAGGCTAGAATACACTCGAGTGTATTCGGAGTAGAATACACTCGAGTGTATTCGGAGCAGAATACACTCAAGTAGTTTTTCATGATGCAATATTTTTTTCAAAAATCTAATCCATTGATCTTCTTAAACATCTTGTGAATAGTGCATACGCAAAATTTGAGCACATTTAGACATTTATAGGTCATGTTATAAAGATCGCAAAAATTATGCATTTCAAATTAGTTTGACGTGTCGATTTTTTTGCCCTTAGATGAGTGACTTACATTCATCCAAATGGGCTCAAAAATTTTATGCAGCCTAGTTATAGTGTGACGGTGAAGATCAATGGTTTACATTTTGTAAAAAATAGTCTTGATATGAAAACACACTTGAGTGTATTTGTACGATTTGTACACTCGAGTGTATTCTAGCCTAACTCTCTCTCTCTCTCTCTCTCTCTCTCTCTCTCTCTCTATATATATATATATATATATATATATATATATATATATATATATATGGGGGTGTATGTATGTATGTATGTATGTATGTATGTATGTATGTATGTATACACAAACACACACACACAGATATATACATATATATATATATATATATATATATATGTGTGTGTGTGTGTGTGTGTGTGTGTGTGTGTGTGTGTGCGTGCGCGCGCACGTGTGTGTGCATGTACCTGTATGCGTGTGGGCAAATCAATTTCTTTGGTGACTAATGACATGAAATCTCCTGACTGATAGCTCTTGTACTCTAGTAACAACTAAGTAGCATGAAATAGGACTTAAATGAATGTTATGGTGCTTAAGTCAGTCAATCACATCAAAACTAATGTTTCCCTACGTGAATCATGGAACCCTAATCTTAAAATCCATGATCTTGTTGTGATGTTTCACTCTAAGTGAGGAATGATGTATGATATAATAATGGAACCCGATGATGCACTTGCATGCACGCTTATGATGTTTAAAAAATGTTTGAAAAAGATGATGCTTAGACTAGTTGAAACATCTGGCCCTAATGAAACTATCACATGACTAGAATCTTGTTGAGTTTAATAAAATTAAACTTTCTTAAATGTCATAATGATTCTAATTGACTCTTTTTAAAAGATCTAATCTTGTCCTTAATGCTACTTTACGTGTTTCAAGGAAGCTTTACCTCTTAATGAACTTGATTATGACATTGATGCTTGTATGTAAATGAATGAGTCCTATGTTTGGGTATATATACGTGTTTGAGATACTTGTTCCCTACATATACTATTTTTTTATTATATTAGCTTGACAAACATGAAGATACAATCATATATGTCTCTAATACAATTGTTGTTGTACCTGTTGTATTTTCTATTTAAGAGCACAAGGCTCGACACACCTACTTGATTTTTATCAAGCAAAGGAACAACCTTTAAAGTAGGGATATCTCTTGGCATTTGTTCCTTGTGGTCCCTCATGTTGAAATGAGGTTAACTCTAGGATATAGCATTGTAATCCCTCATAAACCCTTCCTTAGTGAAGCTAGTCAAAGGCATATAATGATGATACATTACATAATGGAAATACATCTTGAAATATGATTTGTGTTGATAAGAAAGTATTTGATTTTGTTGTTTGCTTTTTTAAAGTTCTTATCCATTATATATGTTTAACCAAGAAAATATGTTCCTTTTATCCTGTAAATTTTCATATCTTTCTAGCATACCAATGTGCTTGCATTGATTGTCTTTGGTTTATGATTTTAGGTATAACTGGTACTTTTTTATAATCCCACCATGATCGTGCTTCATCTATGTTGTGGTCTATGTTGATGAACTCTGTAACAAAATCCAATTGAAATCCATGGCCCGCGGGGTTTGTGTTTAACTAAAGGGTGTAGATCTTTCATCTCATGTTGGAGTTAGTTTCCTATTGAACATTTATCTCCCCTTTTGTTGCCTAAGGGATATGTTATACAAAAATTGTGGTTCATATGTATAAAAAATGTGATTATTATTTTATTTTTATATATGGTGTGTGGTCTGAAACATTCAAGGGACAAACGCTCAGATCCTTTTTCCACTAACTTTCTAATCATTTGGAATTAGGATTCAAGTAATAAACAATCTTGTGACAGTGAGGCACCATAAGACAATGACTAAGATAATCCTATAGTGGTCTAGTGAAATCCCATTGCATGATTGTCGTTATTTTAATGCCCAATAGGAGGATTTAGTTCCACAACAAGCACCTGCAAAGGGTAAACCTCTATTCATATATCCTCTATAACAACCACATCCATTTCCTCTTATGTGGTGTTGTAGCATGTAGAATTTCAAACTTATACAACGATTATAGATTCTTGGCCACAAAGTTCTCTTCGTAAGAAGGTAAAGCACCATAGGATAAAGAATGAGATAAGCCTACGACATGCTTGTGTAACTTCTCGAAGCATTGCATGATTGTAGCCATATTAGTCCTAATGATAGGATTTGGTTTCACTATAAACTCATATGAGTTTCAATAGTCAACGTAACTGGACAAATGCCACTAGTAAAATATAACAAAGACCATGGTCAATAGAAACCATATTGGGCATGTTTCAAGTGCATATCTAACATTTAGTTATGATACACATCAAGGTGCTATCAAACTCACAACAAGCCAATTGAAAATCACTATGAAAAGATTGTGGAATGCCAATTAGTACCACATACTATCTCATTGAGATAGGATAAGACAAGTGTAACCCACCATACCATTAAATTACAATTAAGGCTTGACAAAAGAAATAATTGATGAGGAGATGAAGCCAAACTTGAGTGAATACTATGGATACATAGTGTTCAAATTTGGTTTGAAAATTCTTCAAATCAAAATTTAAATGATCTTACAGGTAGTTGATGAACTTGTAGTAGATTGAATGTATATAATACATATATCTTGTTGTAATGAATACAATTTGTTGTTGATATGATCTTGCAAACATATACAAATCAACATTATGATACGTAACTAGACCGATAAAAAAATAGTATAATGTATTGTAGACGGAGTGATGAAATAATGCTAGCATCACCCAATCATTTTGACTAGTGGGTTGAAAATTAATTAGTTCTAAACTCTAGCTCCTTTCAAGACATGTTCCGACTTCCTCCTGATGTTGGATCGACGGTGCATAATTGTAGTCTTTTAACATTGCTCCATCTGCCAAACTTGACCTTCATTTGAGTGTGCTAGCTGCTAAATCATGACAACTAACGAGTAACGAGTTTAAATCAAAGTTAACCAAAGTCAGGCCATAAATTATAATCGGCTTATGTTTGGTATGAACGCCGAATGCACAAGTCCGGTGTCATTATTTCTGGACCGTTGTATACTTCAAATAGTGATCCAAAGTCAGACCAAATTTGATCAGACGCCATACCCAACCACCCCTAATTTAAATAAACGCCAGGGTGATCGACTAGAAGCCTGATTTATCTAGAGGAGTGTTTGTCAAAATCAATGCAGTGAACCCAAGTAGAACGCATGATGCCTATAGCGACAGCTTGCAACATCAGGAGCGACAGAAGAATTCAACTACTATGAAAGATGAACTCACGGCAATGTTAAGCGGCTTGCAATATAATAAAAAAAAGGATCGAATTACATATGTCCGTTTTGAGAAAAATTTGAGGTGCCGTGCACCTAACAACCCCGGCTGAAATGCAAGAATAAGGCCTCGTTTGGGTTGTCATTCGAGATCCAATAACTCAATGGTTTTAGATATGTGTGGATGCTTTTTACATAATGGCAGGAGGGAAGCATGAGACACCAACCGCACCAAACGAGCCAGGACATGCAAAATCTGATATAAACATCCCATATTATTTCATATACACACAGTAGCCAGTTTTCAACTAACTAAAATGACTATTCTGTATAAACTGCCAGTATTTTGATTACCCGAGCCAAACGCCTAATATATTCCATTTCCAAAGTGAACTGTGGAATCAACATACTGATTTCGTTGCTAGACATGCGTCCACATCATATACATAGCGAGCTCAAGCAGCCTTTAAATTTCTTGCAAATATTCTAAATAAAAATTCTATTTTCAAAGCCAACTGTAATCAACTTACACTAAACGTGCCTCGACAACTACACATCAAACTTGAGGAACACTGTCAGTAGAAACTCTATGTCCTGTTTTGCCAAAATTTGGAGAGCGTAGGATGAATAAAAAGTTAGAAACATCTCCCCAATTTTCAAATAATCTATGTTCTGATCTACGTTTGACTGCAATGTCACTCGAAAAGATACCTGAAAGATACCCTTCAACATAAGTCAGCAACTTGCAATACAGTTTGCAAGTTTCTGAAACGCATTTTTCTAAATGTACTGTTTATAAATCCATAACATAGAGATTGCAAACAAATATTGCACCCATATTTTCCCCAGAAAAAAATAATAGGTGAGGACTACCACTTGTTCACTAGACTCACAAGCCTCTATTTCATGAATATTGTTACAGTCTTGTGTTTCGCATTAATATAGAAACACAATAAATCAGAGGTATGGATGGCAACAGACCCAAGCAATGTATGATGAGACCGTTTAAGCAAACAAAAATCAGGCAAACAGTCATAACATGTGAACCTTTCCGATTCCTTGCGTCTGATGGACGAATATTCTTTATAAGCACCTCGGCTGTAATAAGATGAAATAGTTAAAGCAAACAAATGTGAAACATAAAATTCGGGAACAGTCTTAACATGTGATCTTGCGAGCCCTACGTGATGTATTTGTAACAGCAGCTCAATTGTGATGCAAACACTGGTGACCACAATCATTAAAAAGGCTATATAAATAGTTTATACAGATCAATTAATCATTGCCATCCCAAGAGACGTTCTCAGGATCGAATCGAGTTTACACTGATAGATCTCGTTCTACACTTTCAAACGATAACTACAATGGCATACATAAATAGAACTTATATAGATGCCATTAAAAGATCAAACCACATCTTCATAAAAAAGGTATAGCTCAAAGGAAGATCAATTACTTGCACGTCACCAGAACTAAAATTGATGCTGAAGACCCAAGTCCAAACTATGACTTCAAACTAAGAATGAATAAAATATCACACGTACTGTAAATGCAGTCTTCAAACTCCAGCTTTTCACAGTTGTGTTCCTTGAAATCAGCATGAAAGCCTAAGGGATTTAGATCAAATATAAGTACAACATACAGGAACAAAGTGTGCAAAAAAAGTTAGTTAAAAATGTAGTAAGCAGAAAAACCTAACACCATGCAACGAGAGAAAGTTTAGGTGAATTTTCAGATGCCTAATAATATAGTACAATTACAACATCTTCCGCGCCTAACACCACTTCGGTGTTTAGACTAAGACAATACGTTGGTTAATCAATGAAGGCATATGAGTCAGTATCAGGATATATAAGTGGGCACCAAAAGTGTATATGAAGGTGTGTATGTTGGTGTGGGTCTTGGTGGAAGATGTACTAGTCAGTTTTTTTTGTTATGAAAAATGTGCGACCTATGCAGTCAACAGGGGACCTACGGAAGTGGCATGGTTGCCTGCACAATGGTGGGAGTGAAATTAGTACACTTGTGTGCATATGTTTACACGTGCAACAGGGGACCTACAGAAGTGGCACCGCTTCCTGCACAATGGTGGGAGTGAAACTAGTGTACTTGAGTGCACGTGTTCACACGCGCATATCATAACAAGCAAAAAAACATGGACTTATCCCAAATGTGATATCATCATATATAAATTAGGGTTGACCCCCTTACGGTTTGATTTCACTTCGGTACCTCGATATTATAAAAGTTCATTTTGGGTCCTGCAATTCAATGGTCAAAATGGAGGGCTGCCCATTTGGCCGTTAAACCCAATCATGGGTGGCTGATCACATAAGCTGTAACATGTGTCCAAATGATCTTTTGGTCTGTGATGATTTTAAGCCTAAAAATTTATGGGTCAACGTTGTAACAAAACGCAACGTTTGCACTTCCTAACAAATCTATCAGAACGTTTTAAAAAAAATATACATACTTATCATAAACAACCTTTGTATTTTCATTTATATCAAAGTCTATCTCTGTTACTCAACCATAGTCACACTTTACTAGGTTCTTTCTGGATTTTCAATCAACATGTTCCTGGAAGTTCTGATCAACTCCCGTATTTCCAAAACCTGCACCACGCCCCCCATGAAACAGCCGTCAACTAAAGGGAGTTAGAACAAGGAACTAGTGCCCGGGAACCAATATGAAGTAAGAGGACTAGGTTTCGGCCTCAGATCAACATTGCTAACCACTGCATTTCCATCGCCTACTTCACACCCCTTGGTCTGAATAAAGATGAAGCCTCCTCTACATAACATGACCATATTTATGCATATAGACCTGGACAGAGATGCAGCCACCTATTCCCACCGTGGCTATCTCAAGCTTTCAACGGAGATGGAGCTATGTCTGCCATTCCAGGACCAATGTCATGCCATTGGGCGACGAACAGATGGCCATGCATCTTCACGCCAGCCAATAGGGGACGACATCAGGACACCTCAGCCTAGCTGAGGCCTTTCTCACACTGGTGAGATAGAGCTGTTTGATGGAAACACAGACATGAGGTTCAAGAGAAGCGAGCAAGTGGCAGTCATGCTTTTCTTGAGATCTAGTAGAAAATCATCTGCCTTGCTGCAGCCACGACGTGGTTAATCGGATACGAGGAGAAAAAATCCAAAGAGGTGAAGAGAGCACGAACAAACAACTTGGCGGTGAAGTATGGTATTTCATAGGAAGTAATATCCCCACTTCAAGGTTGTAATGCACAATGGGTCAAATGGCAGGCTAGTAGTAGAATGTAGGTTAGCAGTGTTTAAATTATGGAAAAAATGAAAAGGGATAGGGATGTCATTGCTAGAACAATGAAATACATTTATTAAGTAGACAGAACATTGCATTTTTTTTATCAAATTAACCCAAATTTTATTGTGTAAATATCAATATAGATTATTAAAAAAATACATGAAAACAGAAACAAAACTATTATATTGCACTAACATGTATGAACTTTATCCAATTTGCATATTCTATGAACATACAAAATTGGGACTATATTATTAATATTGTAACATTCGGACATCCTTCCCGCTAATGGGTAAAAATTAGATGTAGCTAACCTCCATAATTCCGCTTCAGGGATTTTGAGCAAGCTAAACTCGAACTAAGACCCAATAATACTACAACATAAATTCAAATAAAATACGACAATTCTGAAACAAGATCAATAACTCAGGTCTTATTTAAATTTGTAACGAATATTTTAGCCTTCAGTTGCGGTATAATAAGATATAATGACTGAATGAAAAAGAATATGAGGGTTGATGCCAAAGTGGCACACCTGTCTAGAGCTGCCAAGATTTTGTCCAAACCCATGAAGCCAACCCGAAAAGAAACAGATCCCCAGTTAGGATTTTGTCAATCTTGGTTGGTTCTAAATGCGGAATTGACGTCCAAATTGAAACCAAATCGGTTTCGCATTTTATTTTTATCAATTAGATCGATTTTGGGTAGACAAATTTGATAAATACAGCTATAACATGAGGCGCAAATCAGTATTATTCAAATATATATAATTCAGGCTCAATTATGGGTTAGACGTTACAATATCAGGTCTGGTTCCAAGCTTACCAGTTAGCAAAAATCTGGTTCCCAGTCAGAACCGGATTGGGCAGTTTTTGATAAGATCAGGATGCATGATCGGCCTGAAAGCGGGTTTTTTTCACCCCTATGGCTGCCTCCACATTGCTGGGAGTGAAATTAGTGAACATGTATGTCCACAGTTGACATGCGCATCTATAACGAGGAGCATACACTAATCTGAACTTATTTTAAATATGACTCTTGGATTGCAACAATAACAAATTACAATAGGATTGTAGTAACATTCTCTTTTGTACAACAAGATTACATAATATGGTTCTCTTTGTTTGATACCAGCACGAGTACAACATGTGTATGCATATATGATCTACACATCCTCTCCTTTAGATCTTGTGGACTAGTGTCTATTTGTCCTTCCCTAGGATGCACGGACACTTCTAGGAAGCCCTCATGTCCGTGTCGGACACATTTTGGACACGGACACTTCCCGGACATGGCCCAAAACGTTTTGGACACTGCCAAGACGTGTCCTGTCCATTTTGGTCACTTTTTGCAGTCCGGACAAAGCTGAACACTGCCCGGACACTCCATGGACACATTAGCACAGCAGTTGCTGCTACAATATCCTTTTTTCAGTGTGCATATTCTGAATATAGAGCCACTGTCTTCTTTTTCTGTAGCAGTCATTGTTTATGTCTTGTCATTGAAGAATTGTAACATGAAGTGAGATCTAATCAAAGCTGAAAACAGATCTATTAAAAAAAGAATCAACTTGTAAAATGTAAGCCGGATTACATATGGTGAATCACATTATAGCCTAACAAATTGGTTAGTTGAGTAATGAGAACTCATGTATATACACTGAAAATTCACTATATTTTACAGAAAAAATGCAGCTTGTTTAGTTTGCCATTTTGTTTCCACTACACTCACAAAAACATACATTCATATTCATATAATGAATACATACATACATAATTCTGATTATTTTATGAAAGAATTCTAATTCATGTAGTATACACACATTTAATATTAAGAAAATCATTGTCCCATGCAATGCCGTGTCCGCATCGTATATTCCAGAAAATTGTCGTGTCCCGTGTCCGTATCCGTGTCCGCGTCCGTGTCCAGAAACGTGTCCATGCTTCCTTGGTCCTTCCATGTGGAAGGATAAGCATCAATTTTAGGGGAAAACATGGTTTGGTCCAAGTCCGGTCTAAGATTAAAACCACAGACCAGACCACACCTAGTGATTTGAAAATTTCCTAAACCAGACTATTGATAAGTCCAACCAGACCAAAGTAGACTGCAACCTTTGGGATTTGGTTCAGGTTGGCCTCATCTCAAACTGATACTATTACATAAATCTACCAATACAGTAAAAGGTATGTCACATTAGTCAAATGATTAATGAAATTATTTGTGATATCTAAATGTAAGTGTAGCAGTGTTTCAAAAAACGGTCGCATGGACCGCATATGCAGTTCAACCCCTTGACAGAACCGCGTATGGGAATTGAGTGGCTAAAACAGACCATGGCTGCATATAAAGCCTATTAGTCCCCAATTTTTGGATGGAAAAACTGCTAAGCTGGTAATTCTTTAACATCACCCCCTATTCTTCATATAACTAAAACCATCACCTACATTTAACCTACCATCTACTCTCATTTCCTCTTTTTTGCATTACATTCATCTATGATTGTTACACATTTAGCTCATTATCGCACATTTGCATGTATTTAACAAGTGTTTGATTGCATATTTGCATAATTGCATCTAAAATATCTAGTTCTACAAATTATATTAGTAATTATATGATTATTGTATATTTATATATATATATATATATAGAGAGAGAGAGAGTCAGGCTAGAATACACTCGAGTGTATAGATCGCACAGATACACTCAAGTGTGTTTGCATATCAAGACTATTTTTTGCAAGATGTAAATCATTGATCTTCATTGTCATACTATAATTGGGCTACATACAAATTTTGAGCCCATTTGGATGAGTGTAAGTCACTCATCCGAGGGCAACAAAATCGACACACAAAACTAATTTGAAATGCATAATTTTTGCAGTCTTTATAACATGACCTATAAATGTCCAAATGTGCTCAAATTTTGTGTATGAGCTATTCACAACATGTTTAAGAAGATCAACGGATTAGATTTTTGAAAAAAAATATTGCATCATGAAAAACAATGAAGTGTAGTAATTTGAGACCGTGAAATAAATTATACTTGAGTACCTTATAAAATTACAACTAATACCTGACTTTATTAAGAATAAAAACATTATTAGATGCCACCACAATCATAGAGCTCATATTAAAGGTACATACTTATGTAAGTCAAAAGAACAGAATTTTGAAGTAAAAAATACCTACATCAAAATACAAGATTACAAAGACTTGGTTTGTAGAGTTTTAAAACCAAACAAAACCAATAACCCCTCCAACCCAACCTAAACTAATCAATTTGGTTTGAGCTAGTTTGGTTAGGCTGTTTGGTCTGATTTTCTACCCACCCTTAATCAATTGAAAGGTGAGCGAGATGGGAATCGAGTCACTTTATATATGAAAAGATGGGTAATAAATTCTTTTGGGAGAAAGATGATAGAGGGTGACCCCCCCCACCACCCCAACAAACCAATGATGATTTCTCTGAAGATTCTGACTTAGTTCACTTCATTGAAAACCCACTGCGGTTAACCTCAAACGAAAGAAAAACCCTTTAACATGAACAAAATGATTAAGGACATGGTTTAAAAAGTGGTATGCGTTATGCGTTCGGAGAGGTCACCTTGTAGAGTATATGCGGTATGCGGAAGTATATGTGTTTTTGGATTTTTTTTATTTATTAATTATTATATGTATATGTATATATATTTATCATGAATATACATATTTAATTTGTACAATTGTGTATCTAAATAGTACAATTACAAGAATAATGGATGCAATCATGCAAATATGCAATCATTACAACTTAAATAAATGCAAACATGCACTATGATCTAAATCTAAACCAACATATATGAATTTAAATGTAAAAATAGAAGAAATGGAAATATGTCTATCTGAAAATCGGGGATTAAGAGGCCTTGTATGCGGCCGTGTGACCGATTATGCGGCCTGGTCCGCTTTTCGGGAGGGAATTGCAGTATGTGTTCGGAAGGTGGTTTGCACCTTGTATGCGGCTGCATAGACCGCTTTTTAAAACACTGATTAAGGATTTACAAAAAAATCCAAAGCTCCTAAATTTGCTTACAAATTTAGCAATCCCCAGAGGTTTTCATAATTCCCAAACTTTTCGAGTTCGATAAGTGTTATCCAGTGTTTTAAAAAGCGTCCCAGGCGGCCTAAGCACCCGCATAAGCAGCCAAGAGCCCCAACCGTGTGGTTAGAACCATGAGCGGCCACTCGGGCGGCAGCCTATTAAGCGCCCGCCTCACACCCGCTCAGCCCGCCTATGCGCCCGCCTGGATCCCTGCTTTGGGCGCCCGCTTGTGGCCACCTAATTTGTGGGCGTTGGTTTTTTGTACCTTTGCTTGCTTTTGTCATTTTTTTGTAGTCAAATATTATTGTTTGTACTATATGTCAACTTTCGATATGTGCATGGCTTACTATCTATGAAGCACGGATACTCCAAAACAGGTGTCGTACCCGTATCCGATACGTATTGGATACCAATACTCCGTGGATACTCCTGGATACGTATTGGATACTGCTAATCTGTATCCTGTCGTATCCAAGCCGTATCCAGTCGGTTAAAACTAGAAAAAAAATTTGGGCATGACATTGTTTGATTAGCATTTGACATCAGCTCATGTCTCAACCCTCTTTGTTAAGTAGTAGCTTACAGCAAGGCTCTCATAGTTGCTTCCTTGAAGTAGTTCAAGGTTAGTCACCATTCCTCTTGCTAAATGTCAATCTTCCTTCTTCTCTTTATTGTTTGTATCTCCTTTGTTTTTTGGGATTTCACTTTTTAAAGAACTTCAATATGTAATCTGGATTTTTGTTTGTTCTTTATTGCAAACCAATTCATTCACCTTTACATGGTACTTCCGGATGCTTTCCCTGCAAAGATGCAAGTTTAAGCATGTTGATGTCCTCCATATTCTATGAAAGGCTTCAATTTAGTATCGTTGGATTAACATGCCTCTTGTTTCGGTGACTAAATCCATTGTGATTTATTCTGAATTTCCTATCTAGACAATATCTATTTCATCTCCTTTTAAGATAATCATTGCATCCCCATCCTTATGTCTCCTCCTATGAAGCATCGATACTCCAAAATAGGTGTCCTACCAGTACTTAATACAATATTTGATGCTAATACTCATGAGATACTCTTTAATACATACCAAATACTTCTTAAGTCGTATTCCTTTTTTTTATTAGCAGGATATGACCTCAATGCAGCCAGGATACAACCCACCCATTTAGCAGCCAAGAGAGCACCCCACTCGTGTAATCCCTCAAAATCCCCAAAACCATGTGACTTCCAACTCTAGACTCCCCCTATTGTATTGTGATTTGGGAATGAAATTGGTATTGTCTATTAAAATTTTAAAATGAACATTAAAAAAACTGTTGTATCCATGTACCCGTATCTTATATTTTTCGAAAATTGTCATATCCCCGTACCGCACCCGTACCCGTATCCATTTCTGTATCTATATTCGTGCTTCATAGTAGCTAGCTATACCCTGAGAGAAGATAGTTTGGTATCACAGATGACACAACTCACTTTACAACACAACATTACATGATACATGAAATGTGAAAGGTTTAGAATATGATATTATCATGTCTTTTTGTAACTTGTCTCACATTAATATTGAATGAAAGACCCCTTTTTAAAATCATTGTTTGATATTATGGCATTGGTTTCCATTTTCTTTAGAAATAGTGATTTTTGAATGAAATTTTATTGTCTTCATCTATTTTTAAATAAATATATTGGTTAATTTTAAAAATATTAAATAAATATTAAAAAAATTCCGTATCCATGACGTACCCCTATCCTATATTTTCAAAAATTGTCGTATCCATGTACCCGTATCCGTACTCGTTTCCTAGCTTACTATATATACATGTAATAAAATATACAATACTATACATCTCTAGTGGTATAATACATTGCTGTTGCACATTATATAATATAAAACATAACATTACTGTATGATACATGACGTGTATTTTACTACGCGCTTAAACGCAAGTATACGCGTCGAGTAATATAGGCCTTTGTGAGGCCCGAGTCGAACACAGGGATACGTGAATTATTGGAGACTCCTACTAACTAATTGCAATCAGCTAGGCCGGATAACACAGTAGGGTTTGTTGTTGAAATTAAAAGAAAATAAAATGAAACAAAGAAAACAATCGATTAAAGGTTAATTTAATCAATTCAAAAGGATATCTTTAGGATTGCGGTTTCACCGCGGGTCAACATTGTATTAGGTTTTATATAATTCCTCACTCTTCTCTCTCTATCCGAGTAGTGGCCTGAAAACAGAATTACCCACTGTCGTGGTGTAATTCACTACTTAGGTTTAGGTTGATTCCACCGTCGTAGTAATCATTCCCCTAATCTAAGCGCATTACGAACGATCTCTCAGTTTCCACCATTAATTTTACAACTCCTTTGTCAAGGGTTTTATCGATTAATGTAGGTTTCGTCTCTTTTCAACCGTTAATCCTTCTGTCGAAGTGATTAAGGGCATTAGGTTATTATTATGGTGATCAGGCATAACAACATATATGGAGAAAACGAAACTATACCACGGATTTAAGAGAGAAAATATGAATAATCAATATAAAATTGTCATACAATGCATTCCCGGGCTACTCCCGGTCCTAAAGATGGAGGGTTTTAGCCTCTTATGTTCATCTCGCACGAATACATGGTAGAAATAGAGGAATTCATAAGAAAAACGTGAAATAAGTGGGAAAACCCCTGAACGGAGAAGAACCGGTAGATCCTTGGCGTAGAACACGAGCTTCCCCACCTGTCGATGGTGGAATTCGTCTTCGGCAGCGTCCGAATCGACCGGGATGAGCTTCTGGCCTCCGTTCTCCTTTCTCTCCTTCCTCGGCACTCGTGCAATGCAAAATGAGTTGATTCTCTCGTGTGGGCGGCCGTCATTAGGTATAAGTCCCTAATTAGGTCGTCAAATAACCCCAGCCGTCCGATTGAGATCAAAACGAATCCAACGCATATCTGCCGCCGTCGATACCATCGACGCGGGTCGATGGTATCGACCCAGCGTATTAGCGGCAACTTTCTTTTCTTTTCGTCTGAGCGCCTGTGGTCATCTCGATACCATCGACTTGGATGTCGATGGTATCGACTCTCTGTAGCGTCGGGTTTGTCTTTTAGCGACGCTGTAGCCTCCATGTGTCGATGGTATCGACAGCTTCCTCGCCAACAACCTCAAGGGATCTCGATGCCATCGACTTGGGTGTCGATGGTATCGACTCTGTGCTGCTCCTCTCGGCTGGCAACCTGTGGCTTAGTCGATGGTATCGACTTCCGTCGATGGTATCGACGGAAGCAGATACTTGTTTTTCCTGAAATTCCAAAGCAAGACCAAGTAAATCCACACAAATAATAATAATATGATAAATAATGCTCAAAATGATGAAACTAAGGGGATTTGACATAATATGATGGCAAAGACCGAAATGAGTGAATTATGCAATATTATCCATAAAAATGACTAATTAGAGCACAAAACACATATAAAAAAGGTCTATAAATGCGACTCAAAATCATCGCATCAAACTCCCCTAAGCTTAAACATTGCTCGCCCTCGAGCAACTAATCCTTAGAATAGAATTGCAGATGTCAACTAAAAATCAACACACCAACCCAACATACCATGTGACTCCCACTGAACATTCTCAAACCGGCCTTCTCTAACCACAGAACAGTAATTACCCTAAAGGCGACAATAATCATCAATAAGAGAAATTATCCTTCAAACCGATGAACACTATCACATAAGGCAGTTAACATAATAAAATTCGCCGATTCAGCATTGGTGCATCTTGTGATCGCCTACACTACGTTGCTCGTCCTAACTACCATCTACATGGAAGCAGTTCTCCTGATAAACATTAGTAAGGAGAAATTCACGGTGGCCTACCAATCCGAGCAACGGGTGGATGGAATGGGTGGTTCATGGAAGAACTTGGAAGTATTGCACAGTTTCAATATGTATAAAACAAAATGTCCTAAATGATGCAAATGCACATTAGAAATGCCCTAATGCCTAAAATTGGGTGAAATGATGCATGCACTAACCTTCCACCTCAAAATGAGATGGAAATCTAATTAAGCCACATCATGTACTCAATTTTCCTGTAATGCAAGTGATATCATGTTCCTTTCTCCCTCTTATTCCACTTTCTTCGAAATTTTCTCTTTTTTTTCAGATTTTCAGAATTTTTTTCTTTCTTTTAGCCCACATATCCATAATTGCTTAGAGATACATGGATTGGGCTATTTTCTTCATGCTTGGAAATCTTTGTAATATTTCGAAGGTATGGAACAGTTTAGATCACTTTTGAGGAAAAATTGAGGTACATGGTGTACTTTATGCATGAAAGTCATGAAAGTCATGAGTGCAACTACATGGCATGCACCTACAGGTAATGTGCATAAATCCCTATATTTTTTTCTTTTTTTATGCAAAAGTATGGAAAATATCAATGCAATTCCTATCTAAATGATATGCACACAAGAAGGAATTAAAACTGCACTTTACTTCCAATTCTTAGGTGGATTATGGAAAAAATGAAGTGGAATGATCACAAGATTAGATGACTGAACCTTAGAAAAATATTATGTGTCCCTCCTTACTGACATGTGTAGTAGTTTAGAGGGTTCTCTCTCTTACATCCAATTAAGGTCTCATTACCATTTGGTTAGGTTAGGCTCAAACAACCATTACTGTCCACTTTTCATGATTCAATAGGAGTATAGGTGTGCAATGTTGTTTTAAAGTTGACATAATCAATCATTTTCATAGGATAAGTTCCCCAAGGACAACCAAGTCAAGCTATCCAAAGACACAAAAATTTTAAAATTCCCTTAAATTTCCCATGAATAACAGCGAGATGACAAACTTTTACGACATCCACAGTTACACTAGATAGATGTGGATCCGAAAAAAAACTAACAATGCAAGAAAGAAATAGCAAAGCAAAAACTAAAAACAACAAAAGAAAAGATAGAGTTGTTCCAGCTACCCCCCTAAGCTTGAATTTGACTATGGCCTCATAGTCAAAAACAAACTTAAGAGTGGAACAGAGATACCCTGATCATTCTTGTGGAGGCGGAGGCGGGTACTGTGGGGCCGTAGGATCCCAAGAAGGATACTCCCCCTGGAAGCTCGGATCATATTGGGTCCTCGGCGGAGGCTGTGGATAGCCTCCAAAGTAGCTCTGACTCCAGTAATGGTCGTAAAAGGGCTCCTGTTGCGTCTCCATCCGCTGCAACCGGTTGTGTATTTGCTCTTGGTTGGCGAGGATGAGACGCTCATTCTCGAACATAGTCCGTTGATTGTCAAGTAACCGGTTTGTAGTCTCATGAATACCGGTATACATAGCTAGATGCTGCTGCTGAGTCTGATGTATATCCTGCAGCATCGTGTACATTCCCTGCATTGAGTAGGGATCCTCGGCTGGCTGCGAGGGCTGTGGTGATGGCGGCGGGGGCTGTGATGATGAAGACGCACCCGGATGCATCCTAGGACGCTTCCGTGGTGCCACTCGTGCGCGAAGAGGTGTGAAAGCCTCCTCTTCCTCCTCAGCCTCGCCTTCTTGTTCGTCGTTGCCGCCTTCTTCTTCAGAGGACTCGATGGCTATGATTGGCCACCGGAAGTGTTGTGCGCCCTCGATGTTGAAGACGTCGTCCGACAGTGCGCGCTCCTGGTAAGCATGGTTGACGTGGCAGTGTGTGTACGCCAACCCATCCCGGAGAAGGATAAGGTTTGAACGGTGCAAGTGTTGCAAGTTCACCTTACTTTTCGTGGAAAGCGGAGTCATGGACTAAAAATTCAGCCCCAAGTATGACGCCAATTTGGTGATGAGCCCACCAAAATGGATCGGAGCCTTCCTTGTACTCTTCTTCACCGCCAGGACGCGCTGTAGGAAGAACGCACCCTAGTTGCACTCTTGTCGCTTCAGGAGCGCGTAGAGGAAGAAAAGATCGCTCTCCTAAAACTTGCTCAATGCTAGATCACTCCGAGCAAAGAACGTCAAGCTCAACATCCGGTGAAGGACCCAGACGAACGGATGCTCAAAATCTGCTACCGCTGCATTATGGTAGCTCACTGTCTTTCCCGCCGGCACTGTGACTAGCTCGGCGAAAATCTTGTCGTAGTCGGTGCGGGCATCTGGGCGCCGGTGATCGTTGCGACCGTGGTTCCAGTTGAAGATTGCATTGAACTGGTCCAGCGTGATGTTGTAGTTGTTGTTGAATAACCGGAAGGATACCCTGCCCTTGATCCACTCACGATCCGACGCCACCACGTCGTTGGGCACGACGCAGACGTCGAGGGACGCCATAAACTCCGCCACCAACTCCTTGTAGGTGGGCCATTCGCCGAAGAATGGTTGCCCGTCCGCATGGTACTCTAGCTCGTCGGGACGTCTGCCGGTGTGGCGTGCTTGCCCGGCCAGCACATAGGCCAAATTGGCCTCGAATCCCAGCTCCTGGAGCATACCCCGGTCCACATACCGGGTCGGCTCAATCTTCCGCTTCATAATCTCCTCATAAACCTTCCTCGCCTCCGCGGAAGGGTGAACCAGGCGCGGACGAGGGACGGAAGCAGTGGGGGGTGGAACAAACTCCACGATCTCCATGGGATTTGCGCGCGAGGACGAAGCTCCGGCGACGTGCACCATGGTTGTAAGAAAGATGAGATTAGAAGAAGAGAGCTCGGGGAAGATGGAGAAGTGATTCTCCGCTCGGTGAAGATCCCTGCTCGATGTCGCTGCTCTTCAGTCTTGGAGGGCTCGGGGGAGTGCTCGGCGCAAAGGAGGAAGTTTGCTCTAAAGGTGTGACATCAAATGACGTTGCAATTCTCCTTAAATAGACTTGGTCGGCGCCACTGTTGACCCATCGATACCATCGACGCGGGTCGATGGTATCGACACGTCTCGCTGGTATCCGCCTCCCTCGCGAGTATCGACGGCTGACGTTTGCTGGATCGGGAAACCCAGATTGCTGACCTGTCGATACCATCGACGCAAGTCGATAGTATCGACGCAGCACCCGGATCGCTGACGTGGACTTGCGATCGTCGTCGATGTCTTTGCGCGGATCGGTGACATGGATGTCGATACCATCGACGGAAGTCGATGGTATCGACTTGGCTTCATTGCGACACCGCCACTTTTTTCACTTCAACCTGTGATCATGTCGATACCATCGACGAGGCCGTCGATGGTATCGAGTTGACTGAGCAAAATCGTTCTGAACTTCTCCAGAGATCTCGATGGTATCGACTGGCATGTCGATACCATCGACAATTATTGCGCAACCTGCCTGTAGGTATGTCGATACCATCGACGGGACCGTCGATAGTATCGACTCAGTGCGATTTTTGCAGCTGTCAACCTGAACCCATGTCGATACCATCGACCAGTGTGTCGATGGTATCGACCCTGCCTGTGCCTGCACATTGAACAAACGGATCAAGGTATCTTCTTTACACTAAAATTTAAATGAAATGAAAGCAATCTACGACTATAATTAAACTATCCTAATGTACCAATGGTTGGGTTGCCTCCCAACAAGCGCCCTTATTTAACGTCTTAGGCTAGACGGTGTGACTATCATCATCTTTTCACCTTGGGGACTGCACTTAGAGGATCATTCGGTAATTTGAATTCAACACGATCTCCTCCAATGCCCAAAGACATAGTACCTCTCCCTAAAGCAGTCACGACATCTGTCGTTGCTTGAAACGGTCTTCCTAGGAGAATTTCAAAGGATATCTTTAGGAATGCGGTTTCGCCGCGGGTCAACATTGTATTAGGTTTTATATAATTCCTCACTCTTCTCTCTCTATCCGGGTAGTGGCCTGAAAACAGAATTACCCACTGTCGTGGTGTAATTCACTACTTAGGTTTAGGTTGATTCCACCGTCGTAGTAATCATTCCCCTAAACTAAGCGCATTACGAACGATCTCTCAGTTTCCACCATTAATTTTACAACTCCTTTGTCAAGGGTTTTATCGATTAATGTAGGTTTCGTCTCTTTTCAACCGTTAATCCTTCTGTCGAAGTGATTAAGGGCATTAGGTTATTATTATGGTGATCAGGCATAACAACATATATGGAGAAAACGAAACTATACCACGGATTTAAGAGAGAAAATATGAATAATCAATATAAAATTGTCATACAATACATTCCCGGGCTACTCTCGGTCCTAAAGATGGAGGGTTTTAGCCTCTCATGTTCATCTCGCACGAATACATGGTAGAAATAGAGGAATTCATAAGAAAAACATGAAATAAGTGGGAAAACCCCTGAACGGAGAAGAACCGGTAGATCCTTGGCGTAGAACACGAGCTTCCCCGCCTGTCGGTGGTGGAATTCGTCTTCGGCAGCGTCCGAATCGACCGGGATGAGCTTCTGGCCTCCATTCTCCTTTCTCTCCTTCCTCGGCACTCGTGCAATGCAAAATGAGTTGATTCTCTCGTGTGGGCGGCCGTCATTAGGTATAAGTCCCTAATTAGGTCGTCAAATAACCCCAGCCGTCCGATTGAGATCAAAACGAATCCAACGCATATCTGCCGGCGTCGATACCATCGACGCGGGTCGATGGTATCGACCCAGCGTATTAGCGGCAGCTTTCTTTTCTTTTCGTCTGAGCGCCTGTGGTCATCTCGATACCATCGACTTGGATGTCGATGGTATCGACTCTCTGTAGCGTCGGGTTTGTCTTTTAGCGACGCTGTAGCCTCCATGTGTCGATGGCATCGACTTGCGTCGATGGTATCGACAGCTTCCTCGCCAGCAACCTCAAGGGATCTCGATGCCATCGACTTGGGTGTCGATGGTATCGACTATGTGCTGCTCCTCTCGGCTGGCAACCTGTGGCTTGGTCGATGGTATCGACTTCCGTCGATGGTATTGACGGAAGCAGATACTTGTTTTTCCTGAAATTCCAAAGCAAGACCAAGTAAATCCACACAAATAATAATAATATGATAAATAATGCTCAAAATGATGAAACTAAGGGGATTTGACATAATATGATGGCAAAGACCGAAATGAGTGAATTATGCAATATTATCCATAAAAATGACTAATTAGAGCACAAAACACATATGAAAAAGGTCAATAAATGCGACTCAAAATCATCGCATCAATACATTCTATAGTACATTAATACATACATTACATATCTAGTTATCTATTGCATACTTTATTTATGTACCTTTCTACCTTACATAACACATTAATCCATTCTATAGTACGATATATATTCTACTGATTACTGGATAATATAAATTGTATAAATGTCCTATATATTCTATTGTTTACTGCATAATGTATATTGATGCATTATATATCTATTGCTTACTGCAATTTAGTACATAAAGTTATACATATATTTACTACGGTAACAATATACTGTTTGGGTATTACAGCTATGTCTAAAACTATCTTGGGTGCTTTATTTGTTTTGTAGGGTGTCTAGATAAGTAGGAAATTTCTTTATAAATACATTACTTATATACAAATATGTATATTTTTCTATTACATTATATAAGAATTTAAGTATCCGCTTTTTCAAAAAATGCCCGCCTGGCGCTCAAGCGGCCACAAGGTGTTGTCAGCTATGTTATGGAAAGCGCGAAGCGTGCGGATTGCCTCCTTTGAAGCGGAAAGCGGGAAGCGGGTTTTGAAGCGGACCGAAGCGGGCACTTTTTGAAAAAGCGGTTGACGTTGTTTAAAATTAATTTATAAAAAATTTTGATTGCCCATACTACCAACAATAAGATATATTTGGACTTTCATAGATCAATAAAAAAATCAAGTATTTTGAGTAATTCTTCACTGCTGCAAATAACTTTCATAGATCAAAATGGTTCCTAGTAACAAAATTAAATGTTTACAAGATAAGAAGCAAAAAAACTTCAATTGTGATCACCACCAACCATACTAATTTGTGAAAGGAAAAAAAATAATAAGTATTCAGTAGATTCATTTCTAATTAGTAATTAATTAGAATAGTCATGTAATCATACACGGTATATAATATACCTTAGTACATATAATGCTATTGATGTTTGTTTGCCTACGTTGTTAAGTAATTACAGATATAATACGTGATATACAATTGCAGTACTACATGATATAGTACGGAATCAGTACTGATAAAGCAAATGGTGTAACTATTGAATAAATTTCCTCTTCAATATTCAGTAGTCGGTACATTCATTCCTAATTAATTAGACATGTAATGATATAACTTGTATAATGATATTGCTGTTTATGTTCCTATGTCGTCAATTGACTAATACATTGCAGGATGAAAGATGCATGGTATACTACTGATTTGGTACTGAAAAAGTATTTTAATTTTAGTATGCTACTGAATTACTGATGTTTAACAAATTAGAAAAGATGTATACGGTGTTTTTTTGCATTGTGATAACTGATAACTGATAACAAAGAGATTATTTGTACTGGTAGTACCAGTCTGGTACACGTTCATGTGGAAGAAAATGGGGTTCTACGACTTTGCATTGCAGCAATTCAGAAAATCAAGGTTAACAACCTACAGCTGAAAATCACGCGGGAGTTGAAATTAACTGTTGGAAATCAAGGTTGTAGATGATTACAACCTTCAAACGTTGAAAGGATTGGACAAGAAGAAGGAGAACAGAGACAAAACGATTACTGCTGCGTGCTGCAACCATTAACAGTTAACAACTAGCAGCCTAGAGGAGCTTGAGGGGAGAGGAAGACAGAGCAATGAAGAAGAGAATACAGAACATACCTGAACTGCTGTGCGTAGAGAACAATCTGCCGAGAAACCATCGCCTGAACTCGTGGACGGCCGCCGCCGCGTAGCCTAGCACTGAAGCACCTTGCCTTCCGCCTCCCCCCTTGACTCCAGAACTGTCACTAAGAAGCCCCCTGAGAATCCTTCCGTCGCTGTGGAGGAGATGATGACAAAGTCTGATGAGGTCGTTGACTCCAAGACTGCCGCTGAGAAACCCGTTAGCAATCCTTCCGTCGTTGTGGAGGAGATGACGAGAAAGTGATATGAGGAGGGGATGAGAAGATACAGAGGGAGTCGCGCTCTCATAAGAGCACAGGGGACGACAACGGCTTAGGACTAGGGAGTCGAGGAGTCCTAGCCTCGCCGGGAATCCTCATCGGGACTTCATGCTACGGCTGTGGAAGTCTCGTAGTGTTCCGATTGGGAATAGAGAAGATGAGTCGGGTGGTCTAGCTATTTGGGGATTTTGGGTTTTGAGGGGTCGCGGGGCCGCGTAACTCAGAAGCGTCCACTCCAGCCGCTGAACCGCATCCCGCTAAAGCGGCCGCAGGCCCGCAAAAGCGCCGCAAACTACCCGCCTCAGTGACAAACGCTATTTTTCCGCTCAGGCTTGTTTTGACGCGGACCAGTGGGTTGGACGCTAAAGCGGGCGCTTCAGCGGGCGCCTCAGACGCTTTTTTAATCGTTGGTTGTCGGCGCGCCTCCCGCTTCCCGCTTTCTAAAACATTGGTTGAAATGAAGTGCAATTGTAGTATGTGACGGAAAAATTCCTCTCAGATTGAAAAGTAAGTTTTATAGAACGGCTATATGGTCAGCCATATTGTATGGGAGTGAATGTTGGGCGATGAAGAAACAATGTCTCAATAAGATCATAGTTGTTAAGGCGGCTTAGGAGCTATGTGTTCCTTAGGGAGCGCCTTGGCAAGCACCCAGTCATATGATGATGACGACAACGATGATGATGGCGGTGGTGGTGGTGATAAAACTATTATCATAAAGATGTCTTTGTTTTTACGAATGGTGCGATGTGTGTTGACAAGTTATATAAATATAAACACCACGTACGTTTTGTTAATTTCCTGTGACACTTATCATAATATAAATGTATTGTAGGTTCCAATAATCAGACTCAAGCTGCAAAACATATAGATATTATAATGCTATAATTATAGAAATGAGATATGAAGTACAAGGAATAATTTGAAAAATGATTTAAAAAAAATATAGTTCAATTGAGATCTAAAACCTAGACACAAATAGGAAGATTTAAAATTATAAAACGTTCATGAACATAGTAACTTTTAGGTTTAAAATTATAAACCGGAAAAAATCATAATGGTAGTGTGTTTCCACTTCATGTGCCTTTTATTTTGACACATGATTCTTGTGGTGCCAAAATAGAAATTTTCATATTTTGGCAAAGCTAGAATCGAGCAAAACCGCCGCATGAATTTGAATTTAGCACTATATGTTATTCATCATTTTTCCTTAACCCCTTTGGAAGAGTTCTTCATGTTCTAGACGCACAACAAAAAGAGTTAAAGATGTTCGAACTACTTAGCTATACAATAAGTTGCATGGTGGTTGTATATTTATAGTCAACATAACCTAACTTCTCTAATAAATTGAAATGAGACCGAACTAATCTAAACCACTCGAGACATCGTCCAGATTCAGTTTTTTCAACCATCCCAGCCCAAGCACTACTTCTAGTTCAAGATCTATAGCAAGTGGCTACTCAAGGTGCCATGCATCGAGTTTAAAAGGCGTGCCAAATCATGTGTGTGTGTGGCATCTAATGGTTTTAGACCCAAAGTAATTGCAGTCAGTGTTTTGAAAAGTGTCCCAAGCATCCGCCTGGGCGGCTCACTGACCCAGCCGCCTGGTTAAGGCCTTGAGTGGCCTTTCAAGCGCCAACCTGTTAAGAAGCCGCCTAAAACCCGCTTAGCCCGCCTATGCGCCCGCCTGATTCCTTGCTTAGGGCACCCGCTTCTTGCCGCTCAGTTTTTGAGTGTTAGATTTATCCCACTTGATAAGCCCAAATAGATGGTAGCCCACATCCAAAAAAAGAAACAAGTTAACATTGGCCCACAAGGTTAAAGAAATATGTTAATATTCTCCAGAAATACATATTGGTCATTGTATTGTTGATTTTTTTCATTTTCTGTAGCCAAATGTTGTTGCTGCTAGCCTGCTACTATACGCTGATTTTCCTAGTACCCACGTACGTATATGATTGACTATATGTGCATGTAATATATCATACAATACTATAAATCTATAATAGTGTAATACATTGTTGCTGTACATTGTGCAATACGTAAATTACTGTATAATACATTCTAAAAGACAATAATGCATACATTATATATTTAGTTGTCTACGGCATATTGTATTTCTATAACTTTGTACCTTACATAAAACATTAATACGTTATATAGTACATTACATATTCTACTGTTTACTGGATATCAATAAATTACATACATATATTATATTGCTTGCTGCATAATATACATTAATGCATCATATATCTTCTATTGCTTACGGCATAGTAGTACATAAAGTTATAAACATATTTACTACATTAACAGCAAGCTATTTGGGTGTTATAGCAGTGCTAAAAACTATTTGGATGATTTATTTTGTTGTGTAGGGTGTCTACATAAGTAAAAAAGTTCCTTATAAATTATATAAAATATGTATAATTTTCTATTAAATTATATAGGAATGAGCTACCTTTTTTTTCAAAAAGCGCCCGCCTGAGCCCCTGCTTGGCGCTCAAACGGCCACAAGGTGTTGTGTACACGCCTCCCGCTTCCCGCTTTTTAAAACATTGATTGCATTGAATTGAAAAAACTCTGAATTCCAAATAATTATGATTAATAATGAAGTTCCTACAAACAAAAAGCCTGATGAGAGAATGATCATGGAATATACACCTTATAACAAGTTTGACAGTCATGTACTATGTGAGATCCAACTGTAACGTTTGATGGTTATTAAGGTCAAGCTCACTTCATCATAAGCTATGGGTCCAATAATGCAAGATATTCTTCAAATATATATAGTATATAATTTATAATAATAAGTGGTCTAGTATAGTTAGACAAATAACAAAAAGAAGGGTGTGTTTAATTGCCAACATGCTAGAAAGCATCATTAAATTATAAGGTAATTATGGTATTTTGATCTTTTGATGTTGTTGTGGTAAATATTGGCCATTGATGCACCTACAGTTACTTGATGGGCACCATGACTAATAAAACTTGCCTTTGGCTCACAATGCCTATTTTTCTGATTCTTTTTTCCAATTTTAGAGACACGTCATTAAATCATATATGCTCATCCATATTAGGGTGCCCCAACACCCGAATTGACGGCCTTTGGAGTAAATGTGGCATGGAGCACAATGACATGGCAAAATATGAACATCAGTTTTAGAGGCATGTCATCAAACCATGTATGGTCATCCATATTAGAATGCCCTAGCACCCAAGTTCTAGGCCTTTAGAGTACATATGTCATGGAGCACAATGGCATGGAAAAATCTGAATACCAATCAAGGGGTATGCAATCCTAGTAAATAGCATTAAATGTAAAGAGAACAAAATGGCAAAAGCTGACATGTTATTATATTGGAACCTTGAAACCATTGTTAGACCAAATAATATATGCATACATATATTCGATATTAACATAGGGTTTCAGCATCAAGATATCGTGCTGAAGAATTCCTTGACTATTCATTTCGATGTCTATATAAATTATTATAAGAGGATAACTGATATAGTCCGTATATAGAAGCATCTCAACGCGGGAAAATTAATTTTGTCTAAAGACTTTCATACTTGGCAGTTAGAAAGTACATGGATACATTAATTGTTAGAATGTCAAAAATAAATGTCTAGAGCGAAAAGTGCTCAAACATGACTATGCATACTGATTAGAAGTAAATAAACTCACTAAGTTGTGGTGAAGTCAACTATTGTGCGATTCCATTTGTACGAAGCCTTGTTTTTGGCTTCAGGCCGGCTGATTTTTTGATACTCGAAGTCCAAAAGAGGTGGGCTTAAAAGTTTTTCAGGAATTTGTTCACCTGAGTCCCTTCGCCATTCGATCAGCAGATCCTTGAACAACTCATCCCATTGACCCTCCATCAACGAAACAGTGTCTTTGATAGCCTGGTCATGTTCTAGATCGTTCAGTGTTTCCATTATTGCATCCCTCAGTTTTATAACTCTGTCAATCATATAGTCCAGAAATGGAGCAGCAATATTTGGAGGCAGCCGACAAGGCACCAATTCTTCATTTTCATTTCTCCTTCTGAGTTTAAGGATCTCCTCCTCATTGGATTTACAATATATGGGGTTGATGTTGTTACGACTGGAATAGACATTAACATATTTCTCACAAACAGGGCATCCCGGAGATCCGGAGGTCGTCTTTCGGTAAAGGCACGTCCAACAGAATAGATGGCCGCATTCAGATACAACTGGTTCAAAAGCAATACCCTCACAGATACCACAAGAGAAGTATGATAAGTGGATAGGAAAGTCATTTATTGTGGGCGACAACACAACCTCCAAATTTTCACTCTCTTCCCTACTCCAACAAATTCTAGCTTCTTCCTCTTCAGGGAGCTCTCCTGTCTCTTTGGCAACATTATCCCCAATCAGTTGTTCACTTTCATGCTCTTTACCTGTTAGCCACCGCCAACTACCTTGGAGGTCTTTGATTAGCTCAGCTATTTCCATTCCTATATATGAAATTTTTTCTTGAGGGGGTGGAAAGGATGCGAACAGATAATTCATTCCACGCTTAAATTCTATTCGTCCACTTTTAAAGCGCGTAATCATTGCAGCGATGCAATCACTTTGGGATGCAAACTGCCTGTTAGCATACCATGGCCGACGAAGAGGTATATCAGGTTCTCCGTTCGCTTGAGCTTCTTCAACCGCCTCTTTCGCAGGGTTAAGGATGATGGGCGGATCGCTCGGTGGACGACCGCTATATACTGGAGCGACAGTCAATCCAGCATCCGAGTTATCCAGATGGCAACCGCAAAAGGGGCAAATTTTTCCACGCCCTCGCCTAAAAAGACAGCTCCAGCAAAATAGGTGGCCGCATATGACGTTGAGTACTGGATCCTTGGCGAGATTGTAACATATTTTGCACGAGAAATGGCAGATCTTCTTGCTCGTTGAGTGACGAGGAACATCAGGAGCGTTAACAGCCCTAACGGCAGCGGCGGTCTCCATAGGTGCTGGCGCAAGATCTTTCCTTTGTCGTCTCGGTCTTTCAGTCGGCATTCTGCATCAGCGTAGGTACCGGTTGTAATTCGGAGTCCTTATCGCGAGGGATGTTGTTTCTTTGAGCAAAGTGTAACAATGGTGTTTGTTACTTGCTGGAAAAATAAATAGGGAAGGCAAAGAAATAGGGATGGAAAAAAAAAATAATTCCTGAGAATAGCACCTCCGAGATAATAATTTTCAAAAGTAGCATATTTTTCTGATTACTCCACCAAAGAATGTGTCATTACTTGTCCTTGAGAATCGGCTGGAATGCCCTCTTGTTTCTAATAAAACTTGGGAAAACGCCATCGCATTTAGAGTTTTTAATATTAAAAAATAAAATAAAATAAAATAAAACAAAACAAAAACACCAATGGTGAAAGCGCCAAGTTGTTTTTTTGTTGTTTTTAATTGAAAGCTCCAAATGCAGTGCGTTTTCACAATGTAACCAGAATAATGCAAATGCAAACAACATATTCTTAATAAAGTGAGCTACTTTTGGAAATATTTTCACTTATGTGATATTTTTGGATTTTGTGACAAAGTATATCATTTTTGGATTTTTCCTAAAGATGGATAAGGGAAACTTAAATTGTCGTTTGGTAATGTTTCTATCTACTATATAAAAAAGAGTCTCTGATGTGCGCCATTTGAATCAGCTTAGCTGGTCGGTTGTTTTTTATTTTTTATTTTTTGTTGTTTTATCCACAGACTTTTTTATTACAATTTATTTTTCAATCTTCTTTTTTGTCGCCTTGAATAATATATATGCAAGTACTTCTAATATGTTATTTATTGAGTCTGCTTTTGTTGGTCTTGTCTATGTGTGTGTGTTTTAGCATCTTGGTTGTGTGTTTCAGTTGTTACAAATCAATAAAATGTTATTAGTATTGTTAGGATGAGTCTAAAAAGATGACATGCATGTTTGTTTGTTTTTTGGTCGAGTTTTTTTTTATAGTCTTTGTTGTTGTTTAATCGTACAACTTGAATTGTTGTTAATTTTTTTAAAAATTGTTTTTGAATTAATTCTCATGTTATAAAAAAAACGTAATAATAAAACTGCTTCAGAAGTGTTATATTTTAGGTTGTCTATTTCTGTGAGTTTTGTGAATAAGCTTGACAATAAAATTATTTAGCTCCCTCTACATGAAACAACACAACTATGTGATTAAGAATATGTAATTATGGTAATAATGTCGAAGAGAGTCCAATCGTTCTCTTCTAGCATGTTTTAGATATATTATTATAAAATGTAACTATATATTTGCCATCAAGAGGCGCATGCCCAAAAAAGAGAACATATGTAATTTTGATAATCACATATGGATTGTTTGGATAAATTTAAAAAGAAGACTTACATGCTTTCATGTTTGTCCGACTTCTTTGGATAAGTTTGAAAAAAAATACATCAATGTTTTCTTGCCTTTAAACCCATCGTACAATTGTGTGCTTACTTACTTTTTAACTTTTTAAATAGATGTAATATTGGTAATCAAAGAATACATGTCAAAAGAAGTCAACTAACAACTAATGGAACTATTTTCTTTTATAGAGTTGTATGCAAAATATTTTGATTAGTAATTATATTTTCCCGCCAATGGGTTCATGCTTTTTTAAAAAAGACATATTTTTATTTATTAGTCATATATTACATTAATTCAGTTTGTAACATATAACTAGCACATGTGACATGTATTCCACTCGTATGGCAAAAAGAATGAGAATGGAAAATGTCAAAAGTATATTGTTTGTTACATGAGTAAGACAAGGAGAGGAAATTATTTTCTACAAAAACATCTCATAGAGTGTGGCTCTTCTCCTCGTCTAGTTACGATTAATGCATTCTTTGTTATATCCTACTCATCTATATCCTTTTACCATCAACAATAATCACATCAGTATCAAAAAGCTTAGACATCGACAAGCTCCCATGTAGTTGTTGTGAAGTTGACCAACATATGTGCCCACATCACATGTCCATTTAGGAGTCTCCACACATGTTGTGGTAAGCAGTTTGTTTCAAGTAGTTTGTCCAATCATCTTCGAGTTGTATATTTGTCCTCTCCGAATCGAGTCGGGGTATCCATAAAAGGTGGAGAAATACACTAACATTTGAGAAAGCTTGGTCATTGCTCTCCGTTCTGTAAATGTGAAATTTGTGGCTTATGTTTTGCCACCAAATCTTGGTCCAAGGCCTACCCCAATCGTGATTTTGACGACTTTGATGCTACTACATGTCTACTCTATCATCCAGGCTAGGACCCATTTGACATGATTGTTGGCTTTCCCGCCCCCATCAAGAATGGCTTTTTGTCTCATGTTCATTGTATCTTTACGACTGGTCAGCGTGTTGAATAGCCACCGCCACCAGTGAATTATCTCAAAACATGGATCTTATTGATTTTGCCTTTCGTGTGGGTGCACCTACAGTGAAGAGCATCTCACTTCTATGTCGTCTACCGTTCTCCACACTTTGTGTGTTGTCCTACAACAAGTGGCTTTTTCCTTGCTAAATCAATGCTTGGGTTCATCTTTTTGTGCTCCCTACTTGTGTTCTGCTTCCTTCTCAAGTCTGATCAAGAATGCTCAAAACAAAACTATGCCTCGTTCCAACAAATTATATCCTTAAGACCCTAGAAACATGAAATTCAGAACCTAAGGGTATCCAACAATTCCTCACTCAGATCATGACCCACCATTGTCCTTTCTAGTGTGAACAATCTATTGAAACTAGAGTCTGTCGCGCCAAGCCATAGATCAAGGATGGCCATTTTTTTAGTTGTCATCAGAGTTTTGTCCTTTAGTAGTGTTTCCCCCTATAAATTTTCTCCTCATTTGGAACTTGAAGAAAAACCTCTCAACTCCTGCCTCTTATGGTGTAGCATGTGTTTCCTATGTGATGGTTGAAGAGGCCATCTTATATGTAACATACTCAAATCTAGGCATAGGTGTTAAAACTCCCTTCTTATTGGCTCCATTCAATCATGTTAACATATAGTCTTTTCCTAATACAAAGTACATTAGGAATTATTTGGGATAATTAGTATCATGGATATATAAATTAATATTTGATATTTAAGGTCAAATAACCATAATACATTAAATAACAAGACTTAATGAACAAACATACCAAATAACATGTTAGAGTCTATTTTGACACCATAAAATATTCTTAGGGGTAGAAGATGAAAGAAAAATGAATTAATATGTGATATAGTGTTAAGATGAGTGAATACATTAAATGTATTTGTACATACAAATAATGAAGTCTACTATTAAAATGTCTTCAAAAGGTAAAATTAATGGCAAATCTGGACTTTATACATCCTAATTGTTGTGCATACACTTACAAATAATTGATTGAATTATAAGCTTTTGATTGATATGAATGGATAAAAAAGGTTTAGCTAGACCTAGTTCCATTTCAATTTTTCTTATAACCGCATTTGTGGTCTTCCCTTTCCCTTGCCGCATCCTCACATTGACCTAGCCCCCGCAACAATTAGATATGAAGACAACTTCCCCCTCCTCCTCCTCTCTTGCATTACATCTTTATTCATCTCCTTCTCTCCCTCTACCTTTTCTCCTCTTCTATCCATAACTCAAACCTTACTTTGCCATAGCAGTCCTCCTCTTTGATCCTGCTTTGACAAAGAACAGAGGTCATGGCCACAATAAGGTGTCATAGCTACTATGGTGGCAACCTTCGGTCCTTCCAACTTCCTACCACCGTAAATACAACCTCCAACTTCATCCCTAGTAGCATTCCAATCTCCTCCAACATGACTCATCACCAACTCCACCTCATACATAAACTTCATATCCTATCTTCCTAAAATGAAGTTCTGAGTTGGTCGCTTCACCAAAGTTAGCGTAAGCCATATAAACCTAAAACATAGTGGCATGATTTTGCTCTCCTACTACCCTACAACCACAACATCAATCACCTATTGCCGCCTTAAACTCCACTCTACTTACGACCATCACCTCGAGTAGAAACGTCAACCCCATTGCCCTCCTCCATGCAATGCCCAATTGGTGCCAAGATAATACTATCTGCTACCTACATGACTGATATACAAACCATCTTTTGCCTTACCAGCATCACCACCAATTTGCAGGTCAAGGCTGCTACCACTAATTTTTTGCAAGGTGAATGCCAACACCTACATACTACGCTACATACCACATATTTCCCTCTCATACAGATCCACTGTCAGTCAAAATTGGTCTTGATGTCTCCATTGTCTAGCCACTCTCTTCTTTCCTCTCTGTGCTCCTAGTCGGTGGATGCATATGCAACATGGGGAGAAACACTTATCTACAAACCTTGACTAGGTTCATCAACCACCCAAGCCTATATGGTTTGCCACCTAAGACTGTTAGCCATATCCTTTGGATTCAATAGCTCCATCGCAAGATCGCATGTCTCCTTTTATCCTCCTTCTCTTATTTGTTTCCTTCTTTCGACCAACAGACATGCAACAATCTAGTCACGTTCCTTACATGTATAGCTCATGAGTACAACCATCACCACCAACTTTTCCTTTCATTAATCTTATCAACAGATGCTTTAGTGGTGAGGTGGTTCAAGATTAGAATATATCTTTTGTGAATTCCCCATAATATGAACTCTAAAGCAAGATGGGAAACCTACTACTACCTTCTAAAATAAGGTTTCACTAGGCACCACCTCTGACTAGATCTAAATAGGTTGAAGGGTGATATTCAAGCATGTGTCATGCTTTGATAGGTTGAAGGGTGAGATATGTATTGATTCATTGATGGGAAAGATATGGGTAAATAATGAGATGTATCATGCTTTGATCACACAATAAAGATCATGAGGAATCATCCAAGTGCACCTACCTATAGGCGAGTCATAATGATCTTGTACTACATGTTTTAACAAAGTAATTAGTAAGAAAAATGGAAATAGATGGGATGCATAGCAGTCTTTATAATAATTTGTGTCTAAAACATGAAACCTATCCACATAGATGAATAACATAAATCAACCAATCTAGCATGCAAGACAATATATACATGTATAAATTAGTGTAGAAGTAATGAAGGTTCTGAAAAATATAGTAGTCAGTAGGATATACCTATGCCAATATGTATGTAATCACGACTTAATACAATGTACATGAAATATGAATCTCAGTGGACTTATACACTTACTATTGCATGAATTGGCATATAACCTTGAGCTACATTGACTAATGTAGCCAATTCATTTATATACCTAATCCCATTTTACAATTATATCTTTGATGGTACCCATAAATACAAATGGATCTAGGTAGCATATCTAACTATGTAGGTCAATATATGAAAGAATGGTAAGAAAAATATACATAACAAAAATAAGAGTATCAATGAGAATGAATCTATGCTTCAGTGAAACTGACATTAAACAACATATTGTGTTTTCATCTAACTATATGGCATATACTTGTATTTTCAAACATGTTGATATCTACATATGTGTAAATGGTTAATATATATAAAGGCGCTAATGATTTAACCCTAGATATTCCAAGTGTAGGATTCTGATAAATAATTAGTAGTTTCATCCTTAACCTCATATATGGGTATTCCCAAGGTTTAAAACCATAACTCGACATTAGATAACCAAATATTAGGTTTAGATATACTTTCAATTCTGAATTGGTGATTTTAGACTAATATGTGTATCAAACACTTTTAGGTTGAGAAAGATGAACTATGAATATCATCCTTAGATCTAGGGTTAGTCATGTAGACCATGTATGTATGCAAAGAGTGGGACCTAATAGGGTATCCACTCCCTACTTAATTTGAGAACAAACTCATCTTTCCAAACACACTTGGTAGGTACCCTGGAATAGGTGTACTTTTCTTTCTCAAATAATGGTATCCAAAAAGACCAAATTATAGCAGTGAAATAAAAATCATGACTATATTCAATTTTATAAAAGTACATCATTATCTACCATATAGTATTTACATGAAAATTACAACATAAGGATATAAGTAGAAGGATATCCAACTATCTCAAGTCTATCTCCCAAGGCTCCTCATAGCATGTCCATGTCACCAACTCCAGTCTGCCAAGTCCTACATCTGGGGTTGGAAGCATATCCTAGAAAAAGAGAAAAGTAGAATATATCAACAAAAATGTTGTTATGTGCATATTGAATATGGATTGAGCAATATAAGGAAATAATGACTTCAAATAAACAAGGTTTCTGATAGAAAAGGAAAGGACCACCCAAGAGGGTACCAAAAGAACATAAATTTTTAAAATATGATACAAGAGAAGATCATTTTCCATAGATAAAATATAAAAGTTGTGCCTCAAAGGCATATATAAACTTTAGGAACAAAACTAATCATAATAATATCAACATGCATGCATTGAAATCAACATAGCACTAGAAAAAAAATGTAAAGTTAGTGGTGTCTAAGGCTCACAACCTTAAAACCCGACAGAGAATGGCACACAACCAAACTCCCTCGGCATACAAGTCAGGGTATGGGGCATACATTACTCCATCCCAAATGTAAGACCCCTGACCTTGTGGTGTGCTTCTGCCAATGGTTTTATACACTATTCAATTAGAGTTTGAATAGATACAACCCCGCGAATAGATGACATGGTAGGTTAAACTTTCAAATTTATAAGGACCTAACTTAACACAATCTCAAGAACCAAAACACTACACCCACAAGCGCATGGGGTCGTGTCGTAGTATAGGTGGAAGGTAAATATAGGGTTGATCCATAGGGAGGAAAGGGGGCACTAGAGCTAGGTTAGTTTTTGGTGCTAGGTTCCTATTGTGGAGTCTAGGGTTGAGGGTTTGAAGGTTGTTTTGATTGTTACAATAAGGATGAACAAGCAAGCAATTAAAGAAAGACATGCAAGAACAAAATCTAAGTTAACCCTAGACAGTTAATTATACTAAGCAAGAAAAAGACAAGGAAAGATAGGAAAAGAACAAACTATGCTAAGGCAAGCAAGAAAGGGAACTACGCTACACTAAGCTAGAAAGCAAGGAAAAAGAGCAATTAATGTCTTAAAGTAGCAAGAATAAAGCAAGAACAAGGCAAGAAGCTATCTAAGCAAGAAAAGAGCTAACAACTAGCTAAGCAAGATGGAAATTAATGTGGGTATTTGGGGGATGCACTTATCAATTAGGTTGGGGGTGACGTGTAAACATTATAATTTCATTTAGATTATAAAACCAAACAATAAGTTAGAGTCTAATGAATTATCTTAAACTACTAACTAGCCATGGATATACTAGGTTGTGTATAGGGGAACTAGTCCCTAACACCCCTACTACCCTTGTGAGGCTCAATTGGGTTAGGGTTTAGGTGTAACTCAATTAGAGCCTAAACAAGCCTAGGTTTCTAGGATAGATGATTTTAGGATGATTAGGGGTTGAGACTAATAATGGGAGTAGAAGTGAGGTTTTAGGTCTGCCACCACTCACATTCTAGTCGTGCGAAAGCTCCATGCTAAACACACCAAATACATCTAAACTAGCTACTTAGATCTCTCAACTAGGGTTAGGATAATTTATTAGAATGTAGGAGGATGGGTAGCTAGCTAGGGATCCAAGAATTAGACCTAGGAGCAAATCCTAAAATTCGCACATACAATCAATTTCCCTAAATTCCTAGGTAATTTCAAGCACAAATCAACAAGAAATTCATGAAGAGTGAAATAGAAATAGAACATAATCATTAGCAAATGAAATTATAATGTTTAAATATAATTTCCCCCCGACATGGTATCAAAGTGATGTTTTTTACCCTAAACAGCCCACCTAAGGGGCCTAGCTACTCATGGAAACAGAAAATACGAAAAGAGAAGAGAAAGGGGAAGAAGTAGCCATAGAGCTTGGTGTAGATGAGTGAATCCTCCTCACTATATACTGCAAGGTCGACCTCCTCCTTCTTCTTGGATGGAATGGTGTGGAATGATGGTGGGAAGTGGATGGAAGGCATGGAAATGAGGGTTTTGGGGGTGGAAATGGTGAAATGGGGTGGAATGGAGGTGGAAATGGAGTGGAATGACTAAGGGGTGAAAATGGGGAGCTAAGAGGTGGTAGAAGGTAGCTAACCTTGTGCTAGAACCGTCACCTAGGTATATATAGGTGTGGGGGAAGTATAAGCCAAGTAGGGGTAGTATGGGAAATGCAGTGCAAAAATAAATAGATTTTTGTGAGTAACACGGCCCTGGTGGGAGGGGTGAGAATGGTCATGGTGGATGGGAATGACTGAGGTGAGAAATGGGGAAAAATCACAGGGACTTTGGTTGATTTTGAACTAAAAGTGGCATAGCGGTGGTGGTCACCACGACCGTTGTCACACCCACATCCCATGATTTCCACTAATAATGGGATTAGGGCATAACTATGAGGATTTCACTTAAGAAAAAGTTCACTCCCAACTTTTCCTTTTTATTTCAAACTCTTTGTTTTCTCACATTCACTTACATAAACAAACTTTATAAGAGAATTAAACTTTTATTACTCTAATATGATCTCAACATTTATGATACACATCCATATATTCATTCTGTTTCACACACCTCTATGTACATAAAACATGGTAATCAGATACATTCTCTCTTATCAAGAAACAAAGATACAAAACATCATTTATAACTCTCTCACATCTATACAAGGACCTAGAGTGACATGGACCGACTGAACTTAACTAATCTCATACTTAACTCATGAGGTAGATCTACTATGATGCTCTAACCTTCTTCAAGTCCATGTGGTTTCCCTAAAAATTTTGAGTAGAGGGGTGAGCCTACTTGCTCAGTGAATGAAGAATTCAAAGAAAAAGTCTAAAGCACTAATATAATTATAGTTATACCTTTGAGAAACTGATATCAATTATAACAATAGTGATTACTACATTAAGCAGATCTAAAACAATATAGTTAAAATAATAGAGAATGTAAATATTGCATTTAAAGAACAACTACTATGAAAATGTATTCCAATCATTCTTAACTCTTTTTTACTTATAAGAAACTCTTTAAACCTATATGATCATATTTTTGCTTATGCCCTGATCATATGCAGTGTACTCTACATATGAGACTCACAGTGCACTACGATCACATCGTACAAGACTTAGCTGACACACCCGGGAAATGCTAAGTCTGACTACTCTCCTGGTATGCAATAGGGAAATGGCTCTCTAGCCTAAACTAGACTCCTCCTCTAACCTGAGCACACATGTAGAGAGTCAAGCCACCTCTTGGCTTTTCTGTACTCTAGTGCTACTAGGACTTCTGGTTGATGTTGAACATTGCAAACTATAATTGAAGGAGACTTCTACTAGGGTTTCGTCTCCCGTGCCACTTGATAGCACGTTTCGACCCCCATATACAGGACCCTGCCAGGGTTAGGTCATTTCTCCCCTAAGGCACAGACCTCACATAGGGGTTCTACGGTGTTTAGGGCTCCTAAGTCTATTATTTTATTATTCCTAGAAAACTCTTTTCTACATTGTACCTTCTCTTACTTATACTTGAATCTAGTATCTCTATGGTGTCACCTCTACTTATTTGAAGTTACAATATAACATGTATATCATTCTAAACATGGCAAAGTAGTATATTCAAAACATTGTAATATACTGAGTAATCAACATACTATACATGCAAGCAGACTAAAATTCTTAAATAAACAGAATACATGTCAACTTGGTACTTCATACACTAAAATCATGCAATTGAACTGTTAAGCATCACCACATCTCATACTGAGAACTTTGATATCACAATTACTTGATTCATTGAACACCCAATCTTTAGGGTTTCAATTACCTCATTCACTTATCACATGGCATTACCCTATCCTTAGGGTTTCATTTGCCTCATTCACTTATCACATGGCAACACCCTATCCTTAGGGTTTCATTTGCCTCATTCACTTATCACATGGAAACACCCTATCCTCAGGGTTTCATTTACCTCATTCACTCATCACATGGCTCTCATAAGGATTTCATACGATATAAACATTCACAGAATAAAGACTGCTTTCAACAAATCATATACAATCAGTATATGTATGAAACCTTAGAACTGAGCTGAATTTAGGTTTCCATGCCATTCACTGAGATATCATGCATCAAGAATAAAATTGACTAAATAAAGTCTATCATGTTAAGAAAATCCCTTCAAATGGATTTTACGATATCTATTCGTAAATATCCAACTTTCCTCACATTTAGGGTTTCACCCTCTTTACCGAGATATCAAACAAACACTATTCACCTTAAATGAAATCCAAGATGGTATCTGACATATAAGTAATATGAATTTAGATAAACAATCATGTATAACCAAGGGAATCTAGATAAACAAATTTCTCTATTTGATTATACAACAATTTCAGTCATAGAAAAATTCTCTATATTTCAAAGAAGAGAGGGGGATAAGTAGTGTCGTTCCAAGACATGCTAGTTTTCAATTCTTTGATATCTGATGCAAAGGTGAAGGAAATTCCTTTTGAGGAGAGCCGTTTCACTTGGGTTAATAAACAAAGACTTACTCCCACCGTTTGGGAGAGGCTCGATAGGGTCATGATTAATGAGTCTTGGCTCGCGGAGAGACCGGATACGCGATCCATTCATTTGACCAGATTTAGAGTATCAGACCACTGCCCAATTCTGACCCTTCCAGGTGATCCTATTATGGCTAGAAGGCAATCTCATTTCTCGTTCAGTTTGGCGTGGCTACAACACGATGAATGCATGAAGATCATTGATAAGGTTTGGGAGGAGCCTGTGGTAGGACATCCGTCTTACATCTTCTATCACAAATTGAAGAAGGTGATAAAGGCATTGAGAGTGTGGAGTAGGCAGACTTTCAGGGATATCATACAACGCATTAGAGACTTGGAGGATATAGTCCATGTTACACAGGTGGCCTTTGATGAGAATCCTACCCAGACAAATGAATCGAGCCCGAGGACAACTGAGAACGAGTTACAACACCTCCTTGATGTGGAGGAATCTATTTGGAAGGAGAAGGCGAGGATAAGTTGGATGGATGATGGAGAAAGGAACACCCCATTCTATCATGCGGTGGTCAAATCCAGAAGAAGACGAAGAAGGATTTCCTCAATTGTGATGCCAGATGGATCAATCATTTCTGATCATGTCGAGATGGCGGAGAAGGCGGCGGTGCACTTCCAAGATTTTTATGATCATGTAGAGGAAACGAGTGGCATAGGCCTTGATTGTTTTTTACAAGGTATTCCACATGTATTATCTCTGGAAGACAATTTTTCAGTTGCTACCACCCCACAGGAAGATGAGATCTTGCAGGCTATTAAGCAGATGGACGGTTCGTCAGCCCCAGGCCCAGATGGTTTCACGTTACCTTTTTTTCTCGACAGCTTGGGATACGATTGGTATGGATTTCCTCGCGTTGGCAGAAGCTTTCTTCAAAGGGCAGGTGTGCCATAGAGGCCTCTTCTGATGCAGAATCGTGTTGATTCCTAAGAAGGACTCTCCCAGACACCTCTCCGCTTATTTTAGGACAATATCTATTGAGAACATGGCCCTCAGAATACTCGCTCGCATTGTCAGTAATAGGCTATCCCCTCTCATGTCAAGGATGATCTCACCGTCTCAAGGAGCTTTCCTAAAAGGCGAGGATATCACACCCCATGTTAGATTGGTGAAGGAGATTGTACACGACATCAATCAAGGACAAATCTCTCCTAATGTCCTGGTTAAGTATGATATGTCGAGGGCCTACGACAAGATTGATTGGGAGGTGTTGCGTAAGGTCCTTTCTAGGTTTGGGTTCACCTTGGAAGTCATCGATATATGTCTGAGTTTTTTCGTCCAATCATGGACTACTGTCACTATTGGGGAGACTACGACATGATTCTTCCCTATTAAGAGAGGCCTTAAACAGGGCAATTCCATTTCTCCGTTCCTTTTCATTTTGTTCGAAGAACTCCTATGCAGAAAGTTTGAAGAGATGGCGATGGACTCATGTATTACCCGTTTCCATACCAGGGGTTGTGGCGTGGCTCCTGTTAGTCTTCTTTATGCTGACGATATTGTAGTCCTGTGTAACACCGACCATACTTCCATACAGAATATGAGAAACACCTTGGAAACTTATGAACAGGTTTCTTGGGCAACACATTAACAGAGAAAAGTTAGTCGGTATGATAGGGGGATCGGATCCGATCTTACATGATATCATAGCAAATGGTTGTGGGGTGACAAGGGTGGCTGACTGGATTACATATTTGGGAGTGCCGATAAACCGAGGTGGATACAAGTTTACGGATTTCGAGTTTCTTCTTGATAAGATCAATTCTAAGATAGCATCGTGGAAGGCTAAATTACTATCATTTGCTGGCCGTAGAATGCTGATTGCACACGTTTTGGCTTCCACAACGGTGTACACGGTGGCGGCCATAGGTGTACCTGCAAGCATTGCGCATAGAATTGAGAAAAAGATGTCTCAATTCTATGGGCAGACAAACATAATCACTCGAGAAGGGCTTGGATAGGATGGCATCGGGTTGCAAGACCAAAGGACCTAGGAGGTCTTGGATTATATCCTATTCAGATGATCAATGATGCTTTTATGGCCAGAGCATGTTGGGAGATTGTCACAGGCAACACCTTATGGGCCACTTTCTGTAGAGACAAATATGCCAATACTTAGCTGGGCAGATCCCACAATTATCCCAGTCACTTGAAACTCGGTAATGCGCCATCTTCTTTCTGGAAGCGAATATGGGACATGTTTCCTAAGATTCATCCTCAGTGTAGATGGCTGATTGGTAGGGGTGAGATACCTTTTTGGGATGCGTGGTGGTGTGATGAGAGACTGGCTGATCATGCTTTATTCGCCAGTGATAGAAGGCATCCGTTCCTTGTCAAAGATTTTTGGATTGCTGATACCGGTTGGGATTGGGAATCCCTTAGTCAGGTTATCGACGAGCGTGGCATGGAGTTGATTAGAGACTCAGGAGCATGGGTCACGGATATAGATGATGATATTATATGGGGTCCTGAAGATAGAGGTGCGTTCTCCATGCGATCTGCCAAGAAATTCCTAATGGAAACTAATGCAGAAGGTCCACAGGGGCTCAAAAAGATTTGGGACATGGATTCCCCCAAGGTGAACACGATCATCTGGAATTTCACAAGGCAGGTGGTACCTACGGATGACAACATTAGTAGAAAATGTTGTATCCCTCTAGCCTCTAGATGTAACTGTTGTGTTGAGCCTCAGGTGGAAGACGAAGACCATCTGCTATTTAGAGGATAGTTTGCTACGTTCTTCTGGAAAAAATTCAATGACATCACTGAAATGATTCTGCCAGAGGACATGAATTCCCCGCTAGATATTTGTGCCCATAGTCATTCCAAAAACATGGCAGAATGCACTACTACAGAAATGGCTTATAAAGTCAGTTTTCAAGGTGTCGGTTGTATACAAAAACCGACACATAAACCATACTATGTCGGTTTTTAACAGAAACCGACATCCAACCAATGAAGGTCGACCAGACACGGGTACCGCTTTTATTACGTGTCGGTTATGTAATTAACAACCGACACATAAACTCAACCGCCAAACCCAAAATTCCAGCGAAAAAATTGGCTCCAAAATTTGACATATGTTGTCAGTTCTTTAATAAATAACCGACGACCAAAGTGTAAGCGCAAGACAGGTATAGTTGTCGGTTGTCTTATATTTAAAACCGACGACGATAGTCCAGTATAGTTGTCAGTTTTTAGCAAACAACCGACATTGTTGGTTTAGTCGTCGGTTGTTTAAAATAACCGACACATATTGTTAACTTAATAGCTCCCCTACCCGAACGATTCTTCCCATTTCCCCTATTTCGTTCCCGATATACCTAGCTCCGGGGATTTCTACCCTTGCCGCCGCCGCCGCCCCTGCCGTTTGTGCTCGCCGCCGCCGTCGTGCTCCTTGCTGTTCATGCTCGCCGGCGCCGCCGTCGGCTCCTTGCTGTTACCTGCCTTGCCGCCGCCGTCGTTCTCTCTGCCTCTCCGCGAGAAGCAGTCCCCCGCCGGCCTCCTCTCCGCCCGCCGGCTGCCTCTCCGCCCGCCGGTCTCCTTCTCCGCGTCGCCGGTAGCAGCTAACCCCGCCGCCCTCTCCGCCAGGTATGCCGGCCGCCCTCCCTGCCTTCTGCTCGCCCCCCCGCCCTCTCCTCTGCTCCGGTGGCTGCTTGGGCGGTGTCAAGGCACGCCCAAGCAGCTGCTGGACATTTTTTTTTAAGTTATTTACTTATTTGTGTTTAGGTTTAGGTACTAATTTTGTGCTTCTACTGATTTGAATACATGTACTGCAATATATGCATCTAATGCCTTAAATGGAAGACTCGAATGTTATAAAATCCCATCAAAGTAGGTAGAAATAACTTATATATATTCAGATCTTAATAATTCCATGAAGTGCACATTATTTTACTCAGGAAAAGTATGTGTATAATGTAGGATTAGTTCCATATAATGGTTCCATTTTAGTTCCATATAATGGTTCTATTTTAGTAAGCACCTAGACAAGCAATAAAAGGTTAACTGATGTTATACAATTTTTTCTGAAAATATATAACATTGTTATATGTACTTACACTTTGTTAATACTAATATTGTGCAGTCTCTGTCTTCCCATAACAATGACTATGAATTGGGCCTTTATGTCAATGTTAACGTTCCCAATTGAAGAACAATTGGACATCATCCTAGATGATCGTTCCTTAAACCAATTGGTCATACCCAAACATTGGCGTTTTCTAAAAGGAAGACACTACATGCCTGGTAAAGTGACCCTAACTTTTGGAAATTATTCACATGTAATCGAGGTTGAGTATGATTTGGCGGGAAATCTTGTATCGAAATCCGGTTGGCGTGATTGGATTGGAGAGATGTATCTGGTCCGTTGGAATAGGCTTTTTCTCCGTCCAGTTGGCGATAATTCCATCAAAGTTTGGATAACCGACAACAACTGCGAGACCCCCGATCATCTTCTGCGGTATGAGCGCACGACGTCGCATATCAGCTCGTACAAATCTGAATCTGAGGCCCATGTCAGTTCAGATTCGGCTAAATACAGCGAGGAGCTTCGTGACACAGCTTCATCATCAAAAAGAAGTTACTGATGCATGCAGGACCATGTTGGTGTAGTATTTAGTTGTCTATCTATCTAGACTTGTCTGTATTAATAGTTTTTTTAATTATGCACATGTTTAGGGGTACACCAACCCCTTTGTTTAGTTATTGTTATAACTAAAGTGTGTGTTCCCATGAATGGAACTGTAATGAATGCTTATAACTGAAGTGTGTGTTCTCATTTACATGATTACACTACTATTTTCTCATATTGTCTTGCCTCAAAAAAAATTCTTATATTGTTTAGTCTATTTTAGTACGACATACTTGCTTATATCTTTCTTAATGATGAACTGTAATGCACACATGTGACATGCTTGGAATGTAAATGATGACCTTTTCCCTAAATTGCCAATCATGCTTTAAGAGACATCAATAATCACCCTAACTTGAAGAACTAGGATTTTAGGTATAAGAATGACAATACATTATTTGTTGGCCTAGAAACCCGTCCAAGATTTACTCATTAGGAGTAAATCTTGGATAGTCCCCGGTTTGGGACTGTTCTTGAACACATAATCTCGCTTAGGATGTAAGTGTATAATGTGTATTGGGTTTTCAAGAAAATTTCGGCAGCATTTCCCCGTTTGTTCTCTAAGTACATATGTACTTGGAGAACAGCGGGGAAATGCTGCCGAAATTTTCTTGAAAACCCAATACACATTATACACTTACTAGTGAGATTAGGTGTTCAAGAATGGATAGGTGGTACACATTTATTATATATAATAATGACATAACATGTATTTGTTAACCCTAGACCCTAATCTTGTCCTAATATATACTTGTTTTCTCTTTGATCATAGAATGGATAGATCATGGATGTCCATTCGCAATCGTTGCAGCCCATAGTTTATTTCTGGTCTTCACCAGTTCATTAAATTTGCCGAGGAACATAGGAAACAACCTAGAGATAGGTTCTATTGTCCATGTAGACATTGCGGTAACAACCTGAAAGTCAACACTGGTGACGAAATCATGACTCATGTCATGTGCAATGGGATTATACAAGGCTATACAGAATGGCACTGGCATGGAGAGATTTCAAACCCAAAACCAGTGGATGTCGATAGCAGTGCTTGTGTGGAAGAAGAAATTGCCTACGATGACGTAGATGTGAATGAACCAGTTCCAGTAGACATCGTTGATGCGATGCTGGATAGTTATGGGGTAGAGCACACCGATCCACCTCCCATTTTTAGAAACATTGTGCATGATGCTGAGATGCCGTTATACACAGGTTGTACTAAGTTTACGAAGCTTAACGTTGTGTTGAGATTGTATAAGTTGAAAGCTAACAATAGATGGAGCGACAAAAGTTTCACGTCATTGCTGTCTTTGTTGAAAGAAATGCTTCCTGAAGGGAACGAGCTGCCAATTTCAACATACCAGGTAAAGAAATTGTTGTGCCCAATGGGAATGGATGCCAAGAAGATACACGCATGCCCTAATGATTGTGTATTATTTCAAAAGGACTATGCAGATTTGAAAGATTGTCCAAAATGTGGTGCGTCACGGTATAAATTGACGACTTCGGGGGAGTCCAAAATTGGTTCTCCTGCCAAGGTGATGTGGTATCTACCTATAATATCACGGTTTCAACGCTTGTTTGCCAATCCGATAGATGCGAAGAATTTGAGGTGGCATGCAGATGTTAAGAAAAATAATGATGGGGTCCTACGACATGCGTCTGATTCCCCACAGTGGAAGAAGATTGATGTACTGTACCCTGAATTTGGTGAAGAAGACAGGAATCTAAGACTTGGGCTTTGTACAGACGGGATGAATCTGTACGGGACATTGAGCAGTCAACATAGCACTTGGCCAGTCATGCTTGTTATATACAATCTTCCTCCCTGGCTGTGTATGAAAAATAAGTACGTAATGCTGTCGTTGTTGATATCGGGTCCTAAACAACCTGGAAATGACATCGATGTTTATCTTGAACCTCTGATTGATGACTTAAAGAAACTCTGGGGTGAAGGTGTGATGACCTATGATGCTTCACGAAGAGAGACATTTCGTTTGCATGCTATGTTGTTTTGCACTATTAATGACTTTCCAGCATATGGGAATTTGTCTGGATATAGTGTCAAAGGAGCTAAAGCGTGTCCTATATGTGAAGAGAACACTGATTCAACAAGACTAAAACATGGCGGTAAGAATGTATATCTCGGTCATCGAAGGTTTCTTCCAAAATTCCATCCGTATCGTAGGAAGCGCAAAGCATTCAATGGATTGAATGAGGAACGCAGTGCACCTAAACCTATATCAAGGAGGTTGTTTATGACAGAATAAAAGACTTTGTCAATGAATTTGGTAAGAGATCACAATGTACTACACGGAGTGACAATTCTTCATTCAAGAAGAAGTCAATATTTTGGGATCTTCCTTATTGGAGTTCTTTGACAATCAGACATTGTATCGATGTAATGCACGTTGAGAAAAATGTCTGTGATAGCATCATTGGTAGTCTGTTAAATATACCAGGTAAGACTAAAGATGGGATAAAATCCAGACTGGACCTACGTGAAATGGGAATAAGGTCAAAATTAACAGAAATACGTGAAATGGGTAGTAAAAGAACATACTTACCTCCCGCATGTTACACGTTGTCTAGAAAAGAGAAGAAAGCTTTTTGTGAATGCTTGATAAATGTTAAGGTGCCAAATGGTTACTCATCCAACATCCGTAGATTGGTATCAATGAAAGATCTGAAGTTGATAGGACTTAAATATCATGATTGTCACACTCTAATGCAACAAATATTGCCCGTGGCAATTCGATCTATATTGCCGAAGCATGTAAGGTTTGCAATCACCAGACTTTGTTTCTTTTTCAACAGTCTCTGCAGCAAAGTTATTGACCCTGAGACTCTCGATAATTTGCAAAGAGAAGTGGTTGTTACCCTATGTCAGCTTGAGATGTATTTCCCTCCTTCGTTCTTTGATATCATGGTACATCTTGTTGTCCACTTGACTAGGGAAGTGAAAATCTTGGGCCCGGTTTTCTTGCATTGGATGTATCCCTTTGAACGGTACATGAGCATTTTTAAAGGTGATGTTTGAAACCGTTATCGGCCTGAAGGGAGTATTATTGAAGGTTATGTGGCGAGAGAGGTTATGGATTTTTGCAATGACTTTCTCAGTGGTAATGACACTCCTGATAATGACAAGAATATTGACGAGCTAATTGGCAAAGGAATTTTGGGATCACGTGTGAAAGTAATCAGCCGTGAGCAGTTGGAACAAGCTCACTTGTATATTTTACACAACATGGACGAAGTGAACGTTTATATCGAGGAACATACCAATGTCATCAAAAGACAATATCCTCGAGCCAATACAATGTGGCTTGCTAGAGAGCATAACAAGACTTTTATTAAGTGGTTTGAAGATAAAGTCTTACATCAACTATCTGAAACACCAGATGATATTACTAAAACTATCAAATGCCTCGCCTTTAAACCAAAGTTGACTGTTATATCTTATGAAGGGTATGACATTAATGGATTCACATATTACACAAAGCGCCAAGATGATAAGAGTGTCGTCCAAAATAGTGGGGTCACCCTTCAAGCATCGACTATGTTTTTTGCAAGTGCAAAGGATAAGAGTCCACGTGAAGCTAAAATGTCATACTACGGTGTCATTGAAGAGATATGGGAATTTGACTACATAGATTTCAAAATTCCACTCTTCAAATGTAATTGGGTTGATAACACCAAAGGAGTTATAGTGGATGAATTGGGTTTCACTTTGGTGAACTTTGAAAAGATTGGCGAGAAGGCTGAACCATTCATATTGGCATCACAAGCGAAACAAGTATTTTATATCGATGATCCTGCAAATGATAAATGGTCGGTTGTTCTTCATGGTAAAAGACAGTTCATTGAAGATCCTATAGATGAAGAAGAGTACTATGATAAATATGATGACTCCAGTCCATTCTCAGTTGGGTTGCCAACTCCAAAAAATATTGAAGCTAATGATGACTTATATGTGCGCGGAGATCACAATGAAGGATTGTTAATTGAGAAAAGATCACAATTTTAGAGGTGTGCATGTTTATATTTTTTTATTAAAGCTAAATGTTTACTTTTTTAATATCAATATCATTTTCTGATTTGATGTTTCATTATATTCTAGTTAATACAAATGCTAAACATTGTGGGAGGGTGCTAAAGAAATATAGGACCAATCTCACCCGAGATTACATACGCGATGCTGAGAGTAGGTTCTTGATCTATTCCAATTCTAGACATTGATCAGTATTTCACTAACTCTACATTAATAATTTTTGTTTGTATTCTCTTTGAAAAATAAATATAGGAAGAAGGCTATGCAGGACGGACATGACATAGCTATGCAGAATATGCAGGAAGAAGCCCCAATGAAGAGAAGCAGGATACAAATACAATACATAAAGTGCAGCACACACAAGTGGTTCAGATTCATATAACAACATGACAGACTAACACATATATATATAGTGCTTAACAACAACATCGTCGAATTTACATACAACACTAACTTAGTACATATATAGTGGACTAAGGTGACGATACCACCTGCTAAAACAGGTTACCGACTACATGTTACGACTGGGAGGTCATGATTCAGCAACCATATGCATTAGCAGGAGACAAACAGATCACCATATGAGGACAAACATATGGTGATCTGTTTGTCCTCCTGCTAATGCATATGGTTGCTGAATCACGACCTCCCAGTCGTAACATGTAGTTGTCGGTAACCTGTTTTACCAGGTGGGATCGTCACCTTATAAGTCCCACTATATATGTACTAAGCTAGTGTTGTATGTAAATTCGACGATGCTGTTGTTATGTACTATATATGTGTTAGTCTGTCATGTTGTACGGACATCGATTGTATTGCTCAGGTATTATATAGTCTCATTAGATAATATGAAATATATCAATCTTATTTATAGCTCATTAATTCTATATATACATCAATCTCTTTACAGGTGTTTAAAGCTGACCCCACTACAGGAACGGACTTACCAGATGTACATGCTCCCTATACGATGGGAGAATGAAATGAAGTAAGAGAAAAATGGGCAACAACCATACAAATAGTGGGGATTTTGTAAATGAATTTCTAAATTATAATATGTGTGAATGTTTCTACATGTCTAGATGTTTCTACATGTGTCTGAGTGAAAATGAATGAAAGTTAGGTTACTATATCAATGTTTCTACATGTGTGAATGTGAATGAATGCAACTACAGATTGCTAGCTACATGAATGTTTCTAAATGTGTGAAAATAAAATGGAACTACAGGTTGTATTGCTAAATGCATGTGTGAATATTTTTATTGTTAAATTTGCAGGTTTGTGGCCTGTTGTTGGCTGATATCAATGGATGTCGTAAAACCTGCAGTTCAGTTAACTGAACTGCAGGTTTCTCATCCTGCGACCAGCCACAGCAGGTCTGCAGGTCTGTAAAAAAAAAAAGAATAGACGTCAGTTATTTGTAAATAACCGACACACAATTATGTAATGTCAGTTTTTTAGAAATAACCGGCGCCTATTTCCTGTGGCGCGAACATATATGATGTCGGGTTCTTACTACAAACCGACACTGATAGTGCCCAAGCTGGTGCCAATAACAGGCGTCGGTATTTGTAAACAACCGACACATAACGTTACAGTGTCGGTTATTTATATGTCACCGACACATATGCTTTTGGCACGAAGACATATTTCGTCGGTTTTTGGATTATAACCGACACGGATAGCGCCCAAGATGGCGCCCTTTCTGTGGCGCGAAGGTTATGGGTGTCGGTTGCTTAACTAATAACCGACACATATAGTCCCCTGATGGCGCATTTTCGGTCGCGCGCGAAGAGTTTGGGTGTCGGTTCTGGAACCGACGCGTAATGGGTGACCTTTTAGTGTCGCCCACATAGTCGTCGCTCAAAAACCGACACTAAAGGCCAAAAATAACCGACACTAAATGTAGGTTCTGTAGTAGTGATGGTTGGCTGGGAGAATTGCGATGCACATTCCGCTTATCATATGGAGAATGCGATGTGCATCCAGATTTGAAGATGTTTCTCGACCTATCGTACAGGAATGGGAGAGGATTATATATTCTGTGAACAGAATGATGCACAAGGAGTCTTTTGTTTTATCACAGGATACACATATCTATATGAAGATGAAGGATGCCAGTTTTGATGAGCCTAGATTTAGTTTAAGAGATCTAGCTTCTCGATTGGGTCACACCAGACATACATAATCTGAAGATGAACATAACAATTGGAAGGAGATGGGAATGGCTTCAGACGTAGATGGGCGGAAGGAGTAATACAAAACCATAATGCTATTATCTGTCTTGCTTTTCGAGCTTGGCTTAAGGTGTCAGATTTTTCCCTTGCATACTTGCACACATGCATTATATGATTGAAGTTAGCAGGTGATCATATCTTGAATGTATCGAGCATTGAGATAGATGATAGCTCAATTTACAACATTCTCTGGAACAATGCCCAGGAGCCATGGTGAACGAAACATTTTGTTAGAGAACTCTGAGCGGAGATGGTGAGATTGTACATAAATGGATCCTTGGTACATAAGGTTGTGAACTCAATTCCGAAGGAGATTGGGAGGTGGGGAGGTAACAATGAAGATTTGTTCGTATGTACAAATATACATAGCCTTCCAGCCAAGACTAGAGGTATGGCGATTCAAGAGAAGAGACGTACTCCATATGTGATTCTAAAGAAGGTGAATATATAGTTGGGTTTTCTTGTGATGTTGGTTTGATACAGACATAGGAATAGACATGCAACTTCTAAGCAGGGGTGTAATTTCTTTGATGATTTGGCCCACACGAGGAGGGTGGGATGAATAGAATACCTCCCGACTTAATTAAAAAAAAGGGTTTCATTTACCTCATTCACTCATCACATGGCTCTCATAAGGATTTCATACGATATAAACATTCACTGAATAAAGACTGCTTTCAACAAATCATATATAATCAATATATGTATAAAACCTTAGAACTGAGCTAAATTTAGGTTTCCATGCCATTCACTGAGATATCATGCATCAAGAATAAAATTGACTAAATAAAGTCTATCATGTCAAGAAAATCCCTTCAAATGGATTTCACGATATCTATTCATAAATCCAACTTTCCTCGCATCTATATGTACTATGAATTCAGATAAACAATTATTCATAACCCTGGAAATTGAGATAACTAAATTTCTCTATTTAATTATACAACAATTTCAGTCATAGACAAATTCCCTATATTTCAGTTTACTATTGTAACCTATGTCAATACTAAGGGAATTATCATTAGGATGTATTGTATACATTTCTAATATGATTTTATCATCTAAAATTCACTCAAATAGAGGAAGATTCCATTTCATATCATTTTGCAACAACTTAGATCAAATAGACAATTCAGGTTTTGTAGTCGCATACTAAGTAATTAAAGATTATGGATGATTTAACCAATTTCGTGCAATATATTGTTTAAAGAAAGTTCTCACTCACACTAAGGTGTGAAAACACCTTAAAAATGTAGCTCATCCCTGAAAATCTCAATCTCATATCAAATCCCTAGCAATTCACCCAATTCTTCTTCCTTTCAATTCAGAAACCCAAAAAATGAGGGATTATGAAGAAAGAGTGAGAAAAGGGGAAGTTTTGATACCATTTCGATCAAATCAGAGGAGGGATGGAATCTTGACATGTGAGAGAAGATTCACCATGAAAAGCTATGCAAAGAAGCTAAACTTACTTGATTTCATCATATCTCGGATAGAGAAACCCTAGATCAGCAATTCCACCTCTTTCTCCTCTCAAATCCTAACTCTCCCTCTCTCTCTAGGTTTTCTTTTCTTTGGAATGAATCACAAATTATGAGAGTTGCTAGTGCGTTAGGTTTACCGTATATAAACAATTGAGCTGCTTGGGTCAATTGCACACTGACCCCTCACTATACTTTCTCTTATTTCAATTGAATTTTTTGTTATAAAACTATTACTGTAATTCATTTATTTCAGAGATCAAATCTTCTCAAAAAATTATGAAAATTTATCATGATGTCTAAAATGTACTTTCAGATCTCTAGTAAAATTTTCAGATCATTCAGAGTTACCAATAATAATTAAGAATCAAACAATATATTGATGAACAACATTCTATCAGCATGGTCGTTTGAAGTTTATCTCGACCAAAAATGACTTTCAAAGAACATCTAAATAATCTAAAAATTTTCAATAAAATACACAATTGAGTTATACATATTAAATACAAATTTGAGTTTAATCAGAGTTACACATAAAATACTCAAAATCATTTAGTGAGACAATATACTTATCAAATTATGTATTCATATATCATCAAAACCCTAATCTGGGTTGATTAGGGTTATATTTCTCAAACCCTAATTTCTCAAAGTAAAAGCACACTTAAAGTTCTTATTAGGTTTAAAACATCATAATTGAATTATCATCATTAATTAGATTTAAGAAATGATCAATCCAATTAAGCATGTAATCATCCAGGTAAACCCTAGTTTACCAATTAAGCTCAGATGCGGTCATAACAACCGTGGTGGGTCAATGGTAGCACGAACGTGGTGTCTTGGATTGCACTGTGTGTTCTTGGCTCTACCTCAGGTTGTGTAAGGTGGCACAACCGTTCTAGGTCAGTTCACCACAAACATTATGAGTGGCATGACTGTGGTAATTCTAGATTTGCTCCAATGTGATTATGTTGATTTGCAAGCATGCTAGTACGGTTGTTCTGTGGTACCACGGTCGTGCTGGCCTCTAGATCAACACTTGAACTTGTTTCTTTGGATTTTCTTTGACATCTTTGCTTTAATGGATCTTTGGCCACTAGGGGTAAGTTGAGCGAGCATCAGACTTCACTTTAGCCCTCTCCAAGTGTTACTACCCCAATTTTGGGTTCATATGGTTGGAAATGTAATTTCCCCAATAAATGTATGATTATGGGAATTTGTATGTATTATATGTATCGGATGGATTCCCTTTGCAATATTTTATTTGTGCATGTGGTTTCTTGGGCCATAAGATGTTAATGAGTCCAATATGATTAAAAGAAAAAGAAGAAATCACATATTGCTTTATTAAGAAGGAAATTTGAGATAATGATGAAAATATAAGAAATATGTGGAAATATGGATAATGGAATCATCATGGATGGCATTTCGAGTCCACATAGTTTATAATGGTATAAGGAATCCAAATAATGAGAAATAAATGAATAGGAGAGAAAAATGTGCATAAAATATGCTTTAATAAGTGATAACTTGCTTATGAAGAAAAGTCCCTCATACTTTCGAGTTTGAGTGCCAAACTTGGCACACAAGTATTTTAAGTCATTATAGACTTTTCCTTAAAATTTAGAATTAATTGGACATGTGGTTAGGGAGATATGAGTTTTATAAGATTTCATAATGTGAAAGGATAATTGTTTGAATGCATTAAATGTCACACATTAGATTTCCTATTTGGTTTTATTTAAAATTGGGGCGCATGTGTTTGATATTTAAAGGCAAGCTTCCAATTTATTTTGTATATTTAGTTATGCAATAATGAATAACATAATAAATGTCTAGAGAATTATATTACTCAACAACATATGTCTTCAAGTATGTGACTTGGATGAATGAGATCATACAAATGTTAAGAGTATATAAAATCTCAGTATGTCCCTGATTAGTTGTTCTTGTGGAAGGTTGATAGACAACAACAATACTTAAGATTAGAGTGTGAGTTGGTTGATGACTAAATCTCATTAATCGTGTTATGGAAATATAAAACCAAGCACATAGATACATGTTAGAGAATCGTGTATCAGACATACCCACCGCGAGACTAATACATGGAAGCCATCATCATCGAAGTCATAGTCATCTCTCATAGTGATGGTGGTGGTTGTGGTTCTTAGACTTGAAATCACTGTATTCATCACATGTTGTTGGGTACACTTTGACATCATCAAACGCAGTCCTAAAACATGGATATTTATAATGGTAATGATTGGGTGACTTTGACACATGGGGATTGATTGTGAGTGATAGATATGGAAATTTTCCCTCTGATAGGAGTATGATATCCAAGGCCTCTTGATTAGTGAGACTAAGAAAAGTTGGCCATGCACATGTGAGTCAATATGTGATATTGACCTTACATATATCTCATGCAGTCTTCTCTGGTTCAAGGAACATGATTGGATAATCATGTGGATGCTTCTCCATGCCTCTAGTTCAATCTGGATATCGGTGACAAAGGAACTATACAAACACTATAACACCATACATAGATTGTAGGTTGAAGTTACTCCACAACTTTCCATTCACTTAGGTAGCAATGATGTCTGACTAGGCACCACCCTTTGCTTGTGATGTCACAAGCTAATTATGGGCATTCACTGCCGATGTGATATGGGACATATAGGGTCACACACATATGAGTTCACCTAGAAGAGGATTTCATATCTTGAATAATAATTGAAATACTAAAGAGTTTGGGTACTTAACTCACACAACAAATCGACCGATTGGTTGACTGGACTACCAAACGACCATCTCACTGGGTGAGACGGCCGTTTGGGTAGCCAAACGGGCATGTCAAGTGTTGAGACGGCTGTTTGGGTTGTCAAGTGTAACAAAATTTGAGTTGTCTTAATTCTGCCCTATGAACTGATTGATTCAAGTTGTTGAACCAATCAGATCGACTCAAACTCACCTGACGACCGTCTGGGTGAGTGAGACGGGCATCTTGCTTGTGTGAGATGGCCTGGTTGGGATGAATGAAAGTTCTAGAGGTTTCCCAAACTCAGTTCAATTGCACATACTTGGGGTGCAAGTAAATTAATGTATGACATTAATCAAGAAACAATTTGCCAATTCATATCTGACTGGAAAAGTGTAAAATGAACATTTCATGTTCCAGATGACCTGTTATAACCTTGATTTTTCCAAAATATGTAATGAAATTATAAATGTTCTTTTTAAATATAAATGAAATCTATGGATTGATGTGATGAATTGTTTGAATGGAATGAATAGATTGTGTGTTTGATAGCTTGTATGTTTTCTTATTGGGCCTTTGTGGCCATTGAGCCCAATTGAAGGATTAAAAGAAAAACAAAAAGAAATGAAAAAGGAATTTCATTTAATAAAGGAATATATGAGGAAAATAAAATGAAATGATTTTCAGGCTAAAAGATATTTTCCCAAAAAAATATTTCGAGTTAAAAAGGTTCCTTGGGGTTCAAGGAACTCAGGATAATTAGATAAAGGCAAAAGAAATAAGGAATATGTGGAAAATACAATTAAATAAGGGATAACTTGAAACTGAAGTAAAGGACTCGTTTCCTTTGGATAATGACTCCAATTTTTGTACAAGGAAAGATAAAAGTATAAACGAGTTTTCCTCAAAATTTGAGATAAAACAGAGTTAAGGATTGAGAGTTATTGAATTTTCAAGTTATCATCAAAATAACACTTTCCTTGCATAATTAGGAATTAATTTTCCTTTTGGTTTAAGCGCAGACGACGTTGACCGTTGGATCTTAATCCAGCAGATCGTGGTCATCGTCCAGAGTCCCAGAGGGACTCAGACTGTAGTGCCAACAGGGGTTTTTCCCCTCGCTTTCCCGACCGATGCAGTGCATGTGCACTCACGTTTGGTGTCCCATTGGGATCGGGAGGTCCGGGCAAAGGATCTAGACCTAGGATTTGATGGGTTTCGTGGTGTATTCTCGAAATGCCCAATTGGGCTGAGGACTAGGATGGCGGTAGGGTTGGGAAACCCTAGAGAGGCCCTCACGCCCTATAAATAGGGGTCCTTCGAGTCGAGAGCACCTTCACGAACACGAGCGACCACTTTTGAGAGTTCGTAACCCTCTGCTTCCCTCGATTGCACCTGCTCCGGCGAGCCTCAGCCGCGGCGCCGTCGAGCGTCTGCGTTAGGAAAAGAGAGGGAAAGAGACGAGCAATTGTCGTCCGATCACGGACCACCGAGGTCCCTTGCACGATCCAATGACATGCCGATTGTGCCGGGGGCAGTGGGGTAGGTCAGCGCGAGGCGTCAGATCGAGAGTCCACTGTGGACTCAGGACGATCCAGCAGACCAAGGAAGAAGGACGCGCACGCACTCAAGTGAGTGGGAGCGACTGACATGGAATGTAGGATCAAAGCGTGGATCCTTGGTACACCTATCGAACGGTCAAAGCTTTTCGGTAATTGTTCTCTCTGATTAAAATAACAGAATATTGCTTTTTCTTTGCAAAATTAATAGTAATAGCTAGGAACCTCATATGAGAAAACTTTGTATATGAAAGTTGCATATAAAAATGCAAGAAACACAATAAAAATAATTCCAGAACCTAATTCCACTTCATTTTGCAAAAGTTCTTTATTTGGCTAATAAAGTGTATTAAATATTGATGAGAAACCCTAATAGCATGATTAGAGGGTATTTGGTAATCTAATAGGTCAAATTGCTAAGTTTGACTCTGATAATGATAATGGTGGTTTAATTTACTATTTGATTGCAAAAATGCTTAACTTGGAATTATAATGTTTAAAAGAAGGTTAATTTGCATGGAAACCCTAATTTGGGATAAAAGGAGATAAAAAGCATGTTTTTGCGGAATAAGATAATTGGATACTTAATAAAGGAAATTTCCTGAGAAATTAGGGGTTTTATGTAGTTTAATGAATTAAGGTTGATAATAAGGAAAGCAGAAGTGAAAACCCTAATCTCTAAAGGAACCATAAAATAGGAACTGAAACCCTAAGTAATATGATGAAAATTAGATGAATATTAATAAAAGGAAAATTGTCCTTTTATTTCAGGTTTTGCTTGTTGATTTGGTTTCTCTTTCTATCTTGAAATTTGCATTTAAAGGTATGTGGTTACTTATGGTTAACCGTTTATGTTTTCCAATGCTTTCGGAATGTTTAATCGCATTGCATGCAACTAAACAGTTTGGATGTTTATTTATTTCATGCAAGTTATTAAGTGACTATGGCTATCACATAATGTATATGCCTTCTAGCTCAATCTCTGATTCCCTCTGTGTCATAATGGCTGACCTGATAAAAGACTACCTAGAGGGTAGGTACATCAGGTCATGAAAGACTTTGGCTGCCTAGAGGGCAGGTCCATCAAGTCACCTTCATAGAGATACCATGTAAGTCCTTACAGGGACAACACAGAGTTGTAGAAAAGATGGATTGATTAGTTTGGCTTAAAACATAATCTTGATTGTTAAATGATTAATTGAATGGTTATGTTGTTAATCTAGTTGAACAATAATTGTTTCCCCACATACCAGCTTCGGCTGATCGTTGTTTTGTTTGTCGGCGTTTTAGGTAAAATTCTCAAAAGTACAAACAGTAAAGCGACATATTGTGAATTCAAGAATTAAAGAACAAGGAGGAATTAGATAGATTATTAACTTGTGGTTAGAAGATAGTTCCCAGCTTTTCAAGGTATGTAAAGAAAATTTTTATTACCATTTTCAGTATAGTTTGTTAGAATTTAATAATTGTTTATGGTTATATGTAGAACCTTTGATCTGGTATTAATGGGTGCGGCTTCAACCTCTTGGTCTTCCTTAATTGGGGGTTACCGGGAGGTGGGGTCGTGAAATTTGGTATCACAGCAAGGGTTCTTCATGTAACCATTAGTAATTATTAAATTTTACAAACTCCATAGAACCCAAGGGAGTCATTAGAGGAGTATCTGAAAGACGGAGGTGTCTAGAAAGGGATCACGACTGGGGGCTGGAAAGATTTTCCTCCGCACCTCTATTCGGAATACGAGGACTCCCGGACCCGTGTGACCGCCTGGCCAAAGTCTTAGGGTATGAATCGAAATAAGATACCTTTAGGACTCTCTCATCTTATTCATCCCCTCTCATCACATAGTCTATTAGGGCTTAAGGAGTAGGATTCTCTCTCTCCTCCACACTCATGTGGCATGGGAAAATAAGTTAAGGGTTTAAGAATCCTCCAGAAAATTAATAAAAGATATGTAATGAGATATCATTGAACATAAGTATAACTAGTTTAAATGATAAACTAAAGGTTTGCTTGTTATGCTTATGTAGATGGCAAGAACCAAGACTGTGGCTATTCCCGAGGGCTCCGGAAAACCAGCTAGGAGTGTTTGGCCTCCCCGTAAAGTAAAGGAGTCTTCTGAAAAGAGGAATAGGAACCATGAGGGTGGATCATCTAAGAAGAGGAAGAGGTCTGAAGAAGTCACTCAGGAAGTCTCTAACCCTGACCCGGTACCATTTAGTAACTTGAACCAAGAAGAAGATCAAGGATATGAAGAGCAGCATGTGTATGAGGAAGAAGCCCAGATGGATGAGGACCCAATCGATGATTCAGAACCCACCATGATGATCCATACCCCTGATACCTTGTGGTTAGAGCAACAGAGGAAGTTGACAGAAGCTATTAATGCTTTGGCCCTCCGAGACGTAGCTAGAGCTGAGAATGGTGAACCACACCCTGTTCGTCCACGTGTGGGAGCCACCATCCTAGACTTTGTCAAGATGAACATAGAGAAGTTTTGGGGAGAGGATAAGACAGAATTGGTTGATAAAGCAGAAGCCTGGATACTTGCAATAGAGAATGGTTTCCGCATGCTTGAAGTGCAGCCGAGCAAGAAGGTCCTCTTTGCTGCTCACCTCCTGGAAGGAGCAGCTAAGATATGGTGGGAGACACACACCACATGCCGAGATCTGACTGAGGAACCAATGGCATGGGCTAATTTCAAGACCATCTTCACTTCCAGATTCGTCCCTATTGCAGCTAAGAAAGAAAAAGAGAGGGAATTCACTAACATGACTCAAGGAAATTCCTCTGTGGCAGACTTTGGGCGCAAGTTTCGGATCTTGGAACGTTTTGGGTACAAGATGGATGAGGAAAGGAGGGTGGATCACTTCATAGAGCGTCTTCACCCTACCATCAGGCCTCATGTGATGGCAAGCAAGCCAAAAACCTTCACAGAAGCATATAACACTGCCTTAGACATGGAAAGAACAGTGATGCCTGCACAACTGCCACCCGAGGGGTATTTGGGTTTCACTGAAGGAACGCGAGGACAAAAGAATCATCATAAGAAGGGCCCAGGTCGTCATCTAGCCAAAGGAAGACAAGGAGGAAAAGGGAGACCCCATCAAGAGAATAATCGACCGCGATGCCGCTCATGTGGAAAGGGGCATCTCGGTGAGTGCCACCACAAAAAGAGAGTCTGTTTCCGTTGTCACCAAGAAGGACACATCCAGGCTGCTTGTCCTCTACCAGAGCCAAAAGGACTAGGTCCAGCGGCAGCCGCACCAGTAGCAGCTCCGCCAGTAGCTATGGCCCCACCTGCTGGAGAAAGGAGGCAAGCTCGAGTGTTCGCCATCGACAATGAAGAAGCTCAAGCTAATGCAAATCGGTTGATTGAGGGTAATAACCCTTAGAGTTTTCCTTTATGTTTTGAAAGCTAAGCATGTAATAGTCTAATGTATGGTGAACAATAATGTAGGCATGCTTGAAGTCATGGGACATAATGTAAAAGCATTATTTGATTCTGGTTCTACTAATACTTTCATTTTGAGGAATCTTGCAGCTATGCTTTGTTTGGATATCAAGGATTTAGGATATGTCTTAGATGTTACCACCCCAAGTGGCTGAATCTTTACCTCCCTTTTGAAGACTCCGGTGATACCTGTGAAATATCGAGATCATGAGTTTCCTACAGACTTTATCCTTCTTGACATGAATGATTTTGATGTAATTATTGGAATGGATTGGCTGTATACTTATAGGGCCCAAATTGACTATAGGGAAAAGAAAGTGATCATTAGGGAACCAGGCCACCCACCCTTTGTCATTAGAGGTAGGAAAGACGCCACCACTAGTTTTTATGTGTCATCCCTGAAGGCAGAAAGAATGATGAGTAAAGGTTGTCAAGCTTTCCTAGCAGTTGTTACTGAGCCCGAACCCAAGGTGCAGCCCTTAGAGGAAATAGAGGTAGTCAAGAGCTATGCAGATGTTTTTCCAGATGATCTACTCGGGATTCCTCCCAAGAGAGAGGTGTATTTTTCCATAGAGCTAGCTCCAAGAACAAGCCCTATTTCACGTGCACCTTATAGAATGGCCCCTGCAGAGTTGCTCGAGTTGAAGAAACAATTGTAGGAATTTCTAGACAAGGGTTTCATCCGGCCTAGCACATCTCCATGGGGAGCTCCAGTCCTATTTGTAAAGAAAAAGGATGGCTCGCTCCGTATGTGCATAGACTACCGAATGATTAACCAAGCTACCATTAAGAATAAATACCCTTTACCCCAAATAGATGACCTGTTTGATCAGTTGAAGTCTGCTCGAGTCTTTTCCAAAATTGACTTAAGATCGGGTTACCACCAGTTGAGAGTCAAGAGTGAGGATATTCCAAAAACAGCTTTTCAAACACGGTATGGCCATTATGAGTTTGTGGTTATGCCTTTTGGATTGTCTAATGCACCCACTGTGTTCATGAACCTTATGAATAGTGTGTTCCAACCCTTCCTTGACTCGTTTGTCATAGTATTCATAGATGACATCTTGGTATACTCCAATGACTTAGAGAAACACCGAGACCACCTAAGTAAAGTCCTTGATATCCTGAGAAAGCAGAAGTTCTATGGGAAATTCTCAAAATGTGAGTTTTGGATAGACCGAGTCATGTTCCTTGGGCATATAATCTCAGGAGGAACGATCGTCGTGGATCCAGCCAAGATGTCAGCAGTTCGATACTGGCCTACACCAAAGAACCCCTCCGAGATCCGAAGCTTCTTGGGGTTAGCAGGATATTATCGGCGTTTCATTTCAGATTTCTCAAAGACTGCCTTGCCCTTGACCATGTTGACTCGGAAGGAGGTGAATTTTGTGTGGTCTAATGAGTGTGAGGCTCGTTTTCAAGAATTGAAAGAAAAGTTGACCACTGCACCAGTTTTGATTCTACCATCAGGCAATGAGGGTTTCATGATCTTCACCGATGCATCCAAAATGGGTCTTGGTTGTGTATTGGAGCAGGATCGACATGTGGTTGCATATGCTTCTTGACAACTCAAGCCTAATGAGGTGAATTACCCAACACATGACCTAGAGTTGGCTGCTATCATTCATGCCTTGAAGATTTGGCGGCATTACCTGTATGGTGCTACTTTTGAGATCTTCACTAACCATAAGAGCTTAAAGTACCTTCTGACACAGAAAGACTTAAACCTACGACAACGAAGATGGATGGAATACATGAAGGACTACGACTTCACCATTGCCTATCATCCCGGGAAGGCAAATGTCGTGGCAGATGCGTTGAGTCTGAAACAACTTCAGTGTGCAGCTGTTTTGTCTAGTCAGTGGAAGAGCCTAGAAGAGCTGGTGAAATGGTCTCCTCAACCTTTAGGTGATCGAGTTCGATTGGCCAACATTCAGATACAGTTTGATTTGTTGAGTGAAATTATGGCAGCAGAGATGGTCAGTAGTGAACTTGACAAGATGAGAGGCTTGATGAAGAAGCCTCAGACCCGCCTTTCTTTGGGAGTAGATGGAGGAATCAAATTCGAGAACTGTATATGGATTCCTGAGGACTCACCACTGAAGGAATGTATCTTAAAAGAAGATCATGGTTCTAAGTACACAGTGCACCCAGGAACTACTAAGATGTTTAAGGACATGCAGAGGTTTTTCTGGTGGGCAGGGATGAAGAGAGACATTGCAGCTTATGTGGCCAGTTGTCTTACGTTCCAGATGGTGAAGGCTGAACTTCAATGACCCGGTGGGCTTTTACAGTCTATAGAGATTCCAGAATGGAAATGGGATCAGATCACCATGGATTTTTTGGTGGGTTTACCCCGGACCAAGAAAGGTCATGATGCAATATGGGTTGTGGTGGATCGCCTTACCAAGTCAGCACATTTCCTTGCACTGAAAACCACTGCCAAAGTGACAGACTTAGCTGAGTTGTACATTCGAGAGATAGTGTGTTTGCATGGCATACCCAGTTCCATCATATCTGATAGAGATCCCAAGTTTACTTCCAAACTATGGAAGCAGGTTCAAGAGGAACTTGGTACGAGGTTAAAGTTCAGTACCGCTTATCACCCCCAGACGGATGGACAGTCAGAAAGGACAATCCAGAATTTAGAGGATCTTTTGAGAGCTTGTGTGCTCGATTGGGGTGGATCATGGGAGCAGTACTTACCTTTAGCTGAGTTTGCATACAATAATAGTTACCAAGCCAGTATCAGGATGCCTCCATATGAAGCTCTATATGGGATACCGTGTCGGTCACCACTTCACTGGGATGATGTTGGTGAGAGGACCTTGTTGAGTTCAGATGAACTCCAAGTGTATGCTGATAAAGTCGCTTTGATCAGGAAAAGGATAAAGAGAGCCCAGGATCGACAAAGGTCGTATGCTGATGTGAAGAGGACTGATGTGCATTTCACTGTGGGAGAGCATGTTTTTCTGAAAATCCGACCACTCCGAGCTATAGCTAAAAATAGAGGAAAATTGAGTCCCCGATATGTGGGTCCGTTTGAGATTTTAGAACAGATTGGTGAGGTGGCTTATCATTTGGCATTACCTCCTTAATATAGTATGATGCATGATGTGTTTCACGTGTCCAATCTGAAGCGATATGTGCAAGACCCGAGCCATGTGTTGAGCATTGAACCTATTGAGCTTCAAGGAAAGCTGTCTTATCCTGAGTTGCCTTTGCGTATTATAGATACTAAGGTAAAAGAGCTCAGGAATAAGAATATACAGATGGTAAAGGTTCTTTGGAAACACCATGGAGAGGATGAGGCCACATGGGAGCTGAAGATGGACATGGAAGAAGCATATCCTGATTTGTTTGCTTGATTGATGAATTTTGAGGGCAAAATTCCTATAAGGAGGGGAGGATGTTATAACCTCAATTTTTCCAAAATATGTAATGAAATTATAAATGTTCTTTTTAAATATAAATGAAATCCATGGATTGATGTGATGAATTGTTTGAATGGAATGAATGGATTGCGTGTTTGATAGCTTGTATGTTTTCTTATTGGGCCTTTGTGGCCATTGAGCCCAATTGAAGGATTAAAAGATAAACAAAAAGAAATGAAAAAGGAATTTCATTTAATAAAGGAATATATGAGGAAAATAAAATGAAATGATTTTAAGGCTAAAAGATATTTTCCCAAAAAAAGATTTCGAGTTAAAAAGGTTCCTTGGGGTTCAAGGAACTCAGGATAATTAGATAAAGGCAAAAGAAATAAGGAATATGTGGAAAATACAATTAAATAAGGGATAACTTGAAACTGAAGTAAAGGACTCGTTTCCTTTGGATAATGACTCCAATTTTTTCACAAGGAAAGATAAAAGTATAAACAAGATTTCCTCAAAATTTGAGATAAAACGGAGTTAAGGATTGAGAGTTATTTAATTTTCAAGTTATCATCAAAATAGCACTTTCCTTGCATAATTAGGAATTAATTTTCCTTTTGGTTTAAGCGCAGACGACGTTGACCGTTGGATCTTAATCCAGCGAATCGTGGTCATCGTCCAGAGTCCTAGAGGGACTCGGACTGTAGCGCCAACAGGGGTTTTTCCCCTCGCTTTCCCGACCGATGCAGTGCATGTGCACTCACGTTTGGTGTCCCATTGGGACCGGGAGGTCCGGGCAAAGGATCTAGACCTAGGATTTGATGGGTTTCGTGGTGTATTCTAGAAATGCCCAATCGGGCTAAGGACTAGGATGGCGACAGAGTTGGGAAACCCTAAAGAGGCCCTCACACCCTATAAATAGGGGTCCTTCGAGTCGAGAGCACCTTCACGAACACGAGCGGCCACTTTTGAGAGTTCGTAACCCTCTGTTTCCCTCGATTGCATCTGCTCCGGCGAGCCTCAGTCGTGGCACCGTCGAGAGTCTGTGTTAGGAAAAGAGAGGGAAGGAGACAAGCAGTTGTCATCCGATCACGGACCACCGAGGTCCCTTGCACGATCCAACGACAGGCCGATTGTGCCGGGGGCAGTGGGGCAGGTCAGCGCGAGGCGTCAGATCGAGAGTCCACTATGGACTCAGGACGATCCAGCGGACCAAGGAAGAAGGGCGCGGGCGCACTCAAGTGAGTGGGAGCGACTGACACGGAATGTCGGATTGAAGCGTGGATCCTTGGTGCACCGATCGAACGGTCAAAGCTTTTTGGTAATTGTTCTCTCTGATTAAAATAACAGAATATTGCTTTTTCTTTGCAAAATTCGTAGTAATACGTAGGAACCTCATATGAGAAAACTTTGTATATGAAAGTTGCATATAAAAATGTAAGGAACATAATAAAAATAATTCCAGAACCTAATTCCACTTCGTTTTGCAAAAGTGCTTTATTTGGCTAATAAAGTGTATTAAATATTGATGAGAAACCCTAATAGCATGATTAGAGGGTATTTGGTAATCCAATAGGTCAAATTGCTAAGTTTGACTCTGATAATGATAATGGTGGTTTAATTTACTATTTGATTGCAAAAATGCTTAAATTGGAATTATAATGTTTAAAAGAAGGTTAATTTGCATGGAAACCCTAATTTGGGATAAAAGGAGATAAAAAGCATGTTTTTGCGGAATAAGGTCATGAAAGACTTTGGCTGCCTAGAGGGTAGGTACATCAGGTCACCTTCATAGAGGTACCATGTAAGTCCTTACAGGGACAACACAGAGTTGTAGAAAAGATGGATTGAGTAGTTTGGCTTAAAACGTAATCTTGATTGTTAAATGATTAATTGAATGGTTATGTTGTTAATCTAGGTGAACAATAATTGTTTCCCCACATACCAGCTTCGGTTGATCGTTGTTTTGTTTGTCGACGTTTTAGGTAAAATCCTCAAAAGTACAAACAGTAAAGCGACATATTGTGAATTCAAGAATTAAAGAACAAGGAGGAATTAGATAGATTAGTTAAATTGTGGTTAGAAGATAGTTCCCAGCTTTTCAAGGTATGTAAAGAAAATTTTTATTACCATTTTCAGTATAGTCTGTTAGAATTTAATAATTGTTTATGGTTATATGTCGAACCTTTGATCCGGGATTAATGGGTGCGGCTTCAACCTCTTGGTCTTCCTTAATTGGGGGTAACCGGGAGGTGGGGTCGTGACATGACCATTTCACTTAGAGAAACAACTGTCTAATGTGTGAGATGAGCATCTCATTTGGAGAGATGAACACTTCGTCGCACACAAGTTGTGAAACTTCCAGAAAAGTTATGAAAATTCAAGATCTACTTGTCTTTTCCACTCCCACTTTAGTCTCACATTGGATGGGACTAGGAACCCTAACCTTAACCCCTCCTATATATAGAGGGGTGCTGGGGGCTTCCTAGATTACAACTACAACACAGACATTTGAGAATCAGTTGCTTTGACAAGTTTTGTCCTCTCTGGTTGTGGTAACCACGAGAGCCCAGTCAAGTCCTACTTGACTAGGGAGGGATAGCCACGAGAGAGAAACAACTATGGATCATTGTTGTGGGAGAGCATGTTGGTGACTAGTACACCAACAGAAGGGACAACTCCTTCATGTCCAATGCTACAAGATGATAGGAGTTTTAGTTGGTCTGTGTGAACTACTATAGAGGCAGGAGTCTGTTGGTTGCTACTAGGAGGGAAACGTCAACTCACAGCCCGTAGTGAGATCTTAGGAGCCATTGCAATAGTTGTCTGAGTCTGCTATCTATGGAGGAGCAGTCATACGAGTCCAAGTGTGACTAGGAGCTGCACAACCACCATCCAAGATAGAGTGCACATCTATGTCAATGAGGATTATGACCGGACTTGATCCAAGACTAGGTATATATTCATGAAACCATCCTTCCCATTGCATAGTTATTGACACAGTCTGCTAGTTAATGGGAAATATGTTAGTACATTTTTTGGTTCCATTATCTATCTGATGCCACATTTCCCTACAGATGGTTCTAGGGTTGATGGTTGAACCTAGTCTTATAAACTCTAATTGGCTAAGAAGAAACCCTAATCCTAATAGTCTGCAATGAGACTTGCTTGTTTCTTTCTCATGGAATGGTCATAATGTTATGTGATTATATCTCTTGTTTATGAAATTCCAACCATGTAGGTTTTATGAGCTTGATAATCATAGCTAGTGTTTTCTATGGTGAGCATGATATGACACAGGTTGAATATGCCCTTGTGAGGCATGTTGAGGCACTTTTCATACATGATTAATGTGAATGGGTCCTATGGCTTGGAAGTGACTTGTTGCATAATATGAGATGGATTTTCCCAATTATGAGTTGGGGGGATTGATATTTTGTAGCATGTGACTTTGGTATTGATGACATGATGAATGAAAATGATACATGGATCATGTTGCAGTAGTGTGACAAGTTCACACCCTATATGTCTATATTTTATAAAGTGTATTATGCCCTTATCTTTGTAGGGTTTGTTATGATTTTATACGTTGTAACTTGATTGATGCTAAAAGACACTTAATTGGATTAACTAGTCAAGTGGAACATGATCATGTAATTTTTCCTTGTGCCATAGATCCATCTCAGTGTTAGCACATGCTGGATGGTGAAACGAGCTTTCCCTTAGAGGAAGTTTGGAGTCATATACTATTGAGTATATGCATTGCGGTTGTGGGTCATAGCTCAGTGATATGTTGATCATGTGGTTTCATAGGATTGGCTATGGGCCATACCCTGGTAGTACTGCGGTTGTGGGCCGTAGCTTAGTTTCACTAGCGCCATGACCTGTACCAAGGTGGGCTAGGACTTTCACTGTTGACTATATGTCACATGTTGCAATGGACTGCTATGTCTCTACTGTGTACTCGTGTACTAACCATGTTGTTAGGTGAGGTCATGGATTTCAGTTCTTCCATGGACCTTGTTTGGCATTGATTTTGACTTAGCAGTGATCAGCTGGATTTGGGTAGTATGACTCGGATCCCTAGGGCATAATAAAATATTTAATCATTAATGTAGTGTACATTATTTGGATCAAATATGAAAAGCATTGGATGAGGTCTTGCTTGCTTTTGTATAACATAGTTGGGAGTGAATATACATGTTCTTCATATTCATTTAGTGATGATAAGATGTTCTGCAATCCAATTGCAATTATTTATGCTGATTAGGAATGATTATCTACTTATTGTAATTGTAGCCTTACTTCTATTCTTTATTTACCTTATTTGTGCTAATGATAGTGTTGGTGGATAGTTATATCTCCCACTGATCTCACCCCATGGGTTTCCCACATCTTTTAGGTGGGCGTACACAAGGAGGTAGAGATCATGGAGAAAAGGCTGAGCAACAACAAGAAGGATAGTAGCAAATAAGGTGGGGAATGTTGCTTGTGGTCTTTTGTGGTTAGAGTCCTAGAGTCGTCCATGTACACTCAGGTCTTGGGAGAATTATGTATGTTCCTCGATGGTATTATCGATATGAGTTTTTGGTTAATGCACCCTTATTGTATAAAGTTGGCTATTGTACATGTTTATGTAAATGAACAGATATCACATGTGACATGTAGTCCTTTATGGGCATGTTGTACATAAAGATGCTTTATGATGTATAATTCAAATGGTAGCTTTTTGGACCCTAATGTAATAAGTTTCTTGATGTGGATTCTTGTTGAAATTGGTTTTTAATTTTTTTAGCATTTTTTAGTTATCCACTGTAGATTTTTGTTTCCACGTTTGGTTTTCTTTATAATTTTGTGGCTTGTGTTTGTGTGCAAAGGGTGTCCCAACCCATGTGGTTATGAAAAAGGAAAAACTAAGGTAGGTTTTATGTTTCCTAGCTCAATGGGCATGCAAATGGAAGAAATTGTAAGTGATTGTTGTGCTATTATATAGGGGAAATCATGTTTTCTTTATTTAGATGCTATTACATAGGAACATCTTTTATTTTCTTTTTGCATGTTCTTTTTCTTTCTATTTCTATTTTTTTGCACGGTGTAGGTGGGGCACATGGTGGTGAGAGTGGAGCAGGGAGATATAGATATGTCCACCCCAAACATTTGGAGGTGACCAAGGCTAGCATGATCACTTTGGCATCCTTTCATGAGCCAGAGGTAAGAAAGGGTGAGAGAAAAGTGAATCAAAGAGGGGTCACTAGTGTGGGACTTCACATGAGATCTCTTATATGAAAATTACTCCAACAACTTCATCAAGAAATGACACACCAAATGAAGGAACAAAATGAAAATTGAATTTTTCTCATGAGATTTGAGAAACCCTAAGTGTTTGTGGTTTAATTAGATCACAATTCAACTAAGCTATTCACAAGCGTGAAAGAGGTGATTCATGTGTAAAAAGTCACCAATTGAGTCCATTTAACAATAGAACATGGGATGTAACATGTATTTATAAAGATAAACATTTTTCAACTCAAAAGTAGAGATTGGGTCAAACATGCTTTTAGGAATGAAATTTCAAATTCTGGAAAAATTGGCCAATATGGTTCCAAATTCCCTTCAATCACAACTAAGCATTTATTATGAAACAAAAGGAAAGAAACAAGCAAATTCCAGTACAAGCATGCAAAAATTACACAAGTCTACAAGGAATGCAATGCATGACAAAAAGAGTAAATTTTTTGAAATTTATGCAAAAATGCAAGAAAATGAACTACATGATATAGATGTGTCCAAACCAAACAAACAAATCATGGATGGACAAGTATAAGAGTTAGTTATACTATTTGATCATCTCATAAGAAACTTTAGAATAATGACCATAGAGGTATGTTGGGGTGAAACAAGGGTTTACCGCCATACCACTCCAAACTTTTAAACTATATTGTCATCATCATGACTTAAAAAATTTAGAGTAGTAGGGTAATGGGCATGGAGACATGGTATACAATTTCCAAGAGTGGGAATGATCAACATAGCAACAAGTGGGTAGGCTAGATCCAACTCGACCATTTTGTGTAGAATGGTAGTTTTGGCCTACCGGCACCACGGTCATCCTGTGTGGAATGGTCGTGGTGGCTTCTTTCTCATAGATTTCTCACTGATCTTCAATAATTTTATCCATTTCTTTTCTTCTCTTAGATGGATCTTACATGCATCATCTTTCATTCAATGTACCTACTCTAACATGATTCATAAACAGAAAAACAATCAAGTATGGTGTGTGTGAGTTTTTGTTTCTTGGAAAAGTGTAAAAATAACAAAAAAGTATCAAAAATGGAAGTTTGGGTGAACAATTACCACACCTAGGTGGGTTGCCTCCCACCATAGCTAAGTGTTGTGCCTTCATCTGAGCTTGTTGTAGTTCTCACAATCAAACAACCATATGGAATTCTTGTGTATCCACTCTTGAGATAGATACATCCCTCATTTACATTCAATAGTTGTTCCTTGTATCATTGGTCAGAGAAGTTATCACCATGTGTACAATTAGGATCTCCATCCTTCAAGTAATCAACTTGACTTCTCAAGTGACCCTACTCAACATCCTCATCTTGGTCTCACTTGGTTGGGGTATTGAATGTATTGATTCTTATCTTCATGTCCATGAAAGAAACTACCATTGTGCAACTACAAACATGTATCTCAACATCAACTTTAGATAAAAATGGTTTTCCCAAGATGATGGGAATCTTCCTATCCTCTGTATCCATGTCAAGAATAATGAATTCTGCTGGGAACACTGCTGCCTTTTCCTTGTCTATCATTACCAAAACATCATCCACTCTTCCTCTAGGAACTTTGATGGACCATTCCGCCAATTGGGGAGTGCAATTAGAGGGTTTCAATATATAACCCCAACTCAACATAGACACTATATATCATCAAATCACACTAGATCTCAAGTCTAGTAGGGCTTGGTCTGTGCAATGCCCCCCTATGCAACTAGGTATGAGTGGGGCTCATGGGTCCTTCCTCTTCAGTGGAAGTGAGTGTTGTATGCTAGAGCTCAATTGTTCTATCAACTTGATTTTATTAGGAATCTTTCTCGTTTATTTCCTATTGATAATGCACATGTTTTTCAAAAACTTGGCATAAGATAGAATTTGCTTGATAGAAACCAAAAATGAAATGTGCACCACATCTCTAGAATGTCAAGGTTGTGTTTTTGCCTCCTTATTGATTGTAGAGGCTCATCCAATGCCTCAGGGAATGGTGGATCACTTGATTTTGCAACATGCCGTTCTTGTGACATTCCATGTGGTACCCTTGAAATAATGGGTGGGACATTAGGAACCATATATCCTACAAATGGAGAATAAAGTGGAACACAAGATGCAACATAATCATCTTTAGAAATTTCAATCACTGTAACTATTTTGTTTCTTTGGACTTGTTTCATTAACACACCCTTGGCTCACAAGATCAATTCCCATTTGATACTTTGGATTCTCAATGACTTATCCACTCCTTAGAACTGTCACAAAACTACCTTGCTCATGGTGGAGAGGGGAGGGATATGGGTTTGTGGAGGAGCTGGAGGTGGCACTTTGTAATAGATTTGAGGTTGAGGGGAAAATTGAGGTTGGTAAGTGAAGTGGTCGGATGGTTGTGGTGATGGAGGTGGTCAACGTATGAAAGGCTTATGATAGTCTTGGAATTGATACATGGGCCGCACTTGAATAGGAGGTGGACTATAGAAAACTTGTGAGACACCCATTGGTCCACTAGATTCATCGAAGTTCATTATATGTTGGGAGGACAACTTTAATTCCACTTGAAGAGAAAGTATCAAAGAGAGATGCTCCACCTTTTGCTCAAGCTTTTTCACATTGTTTTGCAAATCATTAAAGCTTTTCAACGCTGAGAGAACTTCTTCTCAAACCTTAAGCCATATCTTGAACTTTTTTGTTCCAGGTGGCTATAAGAATGAGGTGTCTCCACTTCTTCACCAAAGGACTCAACGAAATTAATTGAATGATAAGGAACACTTCCCACTTGGTTCTTCATAAAGCTCACTATTTCCCAAGAATCTTCATAATTTGCGGGCTTGAATCATTTGGAGCTAGATATGTCACACCAAATGGTTGGCCACCATCATTGATCATGCTAGAAGCTTAGATCCTTGAAATTTTTGCTAACTACTCAAGCAAGGGCCATATATCCTCAGATGTCTTAGACATAAAAGCTCCTCCACAACAAGAATCCACTTTAGCTTAACCCATTGGAGATAGAACAGAGTAAAAGGATTGAATAAGCTGCCATAAATGGATTTCATGGTGGGGACACTCTCTCATCATCTTTTATAATCTTTCCCAAGCATCATGGAACCTCTCATTACCCACTTGACTAAATCTTTACAATGGCATGCCACATTTGTGTCAACCTTGCAATGGAGTAGAATTTCTTTGGAAAGGCATTATTCATGTCTCCCCAACTCATGATGGTTGTTCTCAAGTAATATCAATCTTTGGCCTTGTCTTTGAGGTATAATGAGAACAAGGTCACCCTAATTGGATCATCACTATCTATTGGTGTCCTGAAGGTTGAACATACTTCAAGAGAAAATTCTAAGTGCTTATAGGGGTTCTCACTCTCCAAGCCATAGAAGTTGGGTAGGAGCATAAGAAGACCTAGAGGGATAGAGAATTGCTCCACTGACATTTGATCAACTCTCCTTGTAGTTGGCGATTTGTAGTTTCTAGGAATGAAGTATTCTTGAAGTGTATTGTAAGGTGCATTTTGGCCTTCCATCTTCTCTTCCATGGGTTGTTCGTCACATGCATAAGGCATAAAAGAAAAACAGGACAAGTTAGCAAAACCAATAAGCACAAATAATACAAAGAATAAAGAATAACAATGATGAGGTCAATAGGAACAGTTAAAGCATAAAATAACTAGCTAGTCTGAGCGACTTTCTTCCTGACAAAGATGACAGGAGGCTTGGTGTGTTTCTCCTCTCCTCAAGGTTCACACACCTAACACAATTGATCTTGATTAGGTGTGCCTCAAGGCTTGAGCACATAATATGGAATTTTCAAATTTATAAAGCCATAATAGACTCACTTGCATAAAGTAACACACCGCACTCACAAGTGCACATGGTCGTGCTATAGTATAGGAAAGAGACAAGTTAGGGGACGGACCCAAGAGAGAAAAAGGAGGCACTAAAGCTGAGTTAGTTTGAGCTAGGTTCTGAATATAGAGTCTAGGGATGAAGGTTTGAATGTTGATTTATTTTATTACACTAAGATTGTGGAAACAAACAATAAAAGGAGATCGAGGATCAACATCTAAGCTAACCCTAACAATGAGTTCTATGAGCAATAAATGACAAGCTAAATAAGAAAAGCCAAGAAAAGACAAGTGTAAAGAAAGAAGAGCTCTACAATGCATTATGATAGCAATTAAGACTAAAGGCTAATTAAAGGCCTGGACTGGCATGAACAAGCACAATTAACTAGGAAGGTAAATAGACTAGCTAAGCAAGTGTGAACTAAGCAAGATGGGGATTAAGATTTTGATGAAATAAAGGGAAGTGAGGAATGTTTAGGGGAATGCACATGTCAATAGATTTGGGGTCATAACATGTGAACATTACTCTATCATTTATATTACCAAACCAAACAACAAGGTAGATGCTAATGAATTGCCCTAAACTACTAATTGGCCATTGATTGGGTAGGTGTGAATAGGGGAGCTAGTCCCTATCACCTCCTATCCACGCTTGTGAGGCTCACTTTGATTAGGTTTTAGGTGTAATTATATTAGGGTCCAATCAAGTCTAGGTTTCTAGGTTAGAAGCTCCTAGAGCACTTGGGGGCCTAGGGTAATGATGGGATGTAGAAATGAGGTCTTGGGCCTCAAACCACCTACCAACTATCCTTTAGAAATATCTAAGCTAATTACACTAAATGCTTCTAAACTAGCTACTTAGATCTCTCACTTGGGTGTAAAAGAATTTATTAGCATGTATGAATGTGATATATATATCTAGGGATCCATTGATTGGACCTAGGATCAATTCCCAAAATATCTACATATAAGCAATTTTTATAGAATCCTAGGCGATTTCAAGCACAAACCACGAAGAAATTTATGAGAAATGAGATATAAATATAACATAATCATTATCAAATTAAAGTACATTGTTTAAAAATCACTTTCCCACAACATAGTATCAAAGTAACATTTTTGACCCCAAATAGCCCACCATGGGGCCTAACTACTCATAGAAGAAAATACAAAAATGGAGTAGAAAGAGGTATAAGTAGCCATGGAGCTTGGTGTATACGAAGAATTATCCCCCTGAAGATCTTTAGGGACATGAAACTCCCTCCTCCAAGGTGGAATGGCATGCGCTGGTGGTGGAAAATGGTTAAAACCCTAGAAAACTATGGTTTTAGTGATGGAAACTGTGAAATGGGGTAGGGAAGTGATGGAATGGATAAGGTACAAAATGGAGGAGATAAGAATGGATATAAGGTATTTAAGAGTTTCCAACCTTGTGATCCATCATCCACTCAAGTATATATAGGCGGTGGGGAAGCACTAGGTCAAGAGGGGGTAAAATGGATAGATCAGTCTAAAACTATTGTAGGTTTGTTGGTCACCACAGTCATCTTGGTCAACATGGTTGTGATATCTTGACCTTTTAACTCTCCTATATTGATATGTTTCTCTCTCATCAAGTGGTCTACTACTCAATTTGATGTCAATTTCATAATTACATAGTTGAGATATTCCAATTTGGCCACTACAATGATCAATTTCACAATGTGTGACATTATTTGCACTTTTTATCTAAGTATCAATCTTCAACATGTCACCATATTGCAATGTAAATTTAAAATATTAACTATGATCTTTTGGCTCCTTATTATATATCACGTTTTTTAGGATTCAATTATGAATCCAATGGTGTAAAAATCACCCCGATCAGACCTTTGAAGCCCAAGTTATGAGACTTTGAGGATTCCCTTGCATTGCCTTGATTTATTGGTTTTTTAATCGTGATTTTGTGCTTATTGGGATGGCCACAATGATCCCCATGAGAGAGTGCATGGACCATCTTCTAAATCTTCTCCTTGAAAAACCCTAGTGGATCTCCAACTCGGCCATCAGATCTGGGATCAATGGCTCAGAATCTATCCTCTACCTCCGTACAGGGACGTCGATGCCATTGGCGTCGGGCTCACCTACCCCACTTTTGCAGCTACCAATCACACCCTCACTCAACAAATTGAGATTCCCAAGACATCTGTTTCTTCATTTTGGTCCTCTTCCCTAACTATACACTTTGTTTCATGCCCTTTAGCCCCTCTGCCTCATGCCCCTTTTCCATTAGGTCTGCTGCACTGCCGTGGAGGTGGTTTTGGGGGTTTCTTCCCCAACCACCGTCCCACATCATGGAGAACCTATCTAGCTTATCGAGATCAAGGGGGACCTAGACAATGGATTTTCAAGGATCTTTGTGGTCTCTTCCCTCTTATGTGATGAGGCTCCAATGAGGAGCTTGGCACCTACCCCCGCGGAGCTCGCGCTCAACGCGAGCAGGCATAGTCAAAAGGGGGGCAACGCCCTCAGCCGAAGGATCATAGAAGGTCCACCATGGTCTGACAACCAAGGTCTTGGATCTTGGCCCCCTCATTCTTCTCTCCATCTCCCTCTCTCTCGACCTAGGTCAATTGGACCCCTCCAGCTCGCCAACCACCTGAGACCATGCATCCCCGAGGAATCTAATGTCTGGGCACGGAGGTGAGGCAATGCCAACTAGGGTGGGACCATTCGTGTGACCCTCCCAGGGAAGCCATTTGTAGTGGCAGGATATGTCCCACCAACTTCCAACCACGAAATGATAGGGGTGAGGCTCCAGCTCAGCTTGGTCACTAGATCACAGATCCACGACCCTAAGTAGCCAAATGATAAATGGTAACCCCCCTCTTGTTCTATATGGTTCTAATAAAGATCTTCCAAAAATCATAACCCCATCACTCCTTGGCCAAAATAAATGAACAAATTTACCAAATTTACACCCTCAAAAATATCTACAACATGAACCTAGTTTCAGACCCTAATTTTGCTACTTGTTCTACGTTTTTCTAAAAGATGCTATCTTTAGTCATATTGTACACATTTAATGTACTTTGATGATCAAGATAGAAACCTTACTCACCTTTCACCCTTCAAATTGTGAAATCAATAACTTTTGTTCATCTTTGAATTACATGGGAGTTCAATTCAGCCCTATTGCCCATAATGAATCTATTGTGCATGTATTCCTTGTTTTGGACCTTTAGTGATGTAACTTGTCCTAATATGATAAAATTGCTACTTAATGACGTACTAATGCCTAATCAACCTCAAATAAAAAATAGATGTCTCTCCTCGACCTTATCTTCCCCTTATATCACTCTTTCAATGGTTGACTCTTTTGACACTCAATGCATAAACATGCCCATTTATGTGAGTGTTCGATTATAACTTGGAATTAATGTGGGTTTTGACCTAACATATGCATTCAACTCTATTATATATCTAAAAATTTGCAATCTTGTGATGTGTTGTGAATTAAATGACTATGATCAGACATTCTGCTATGATGGTGTTTGAAACCCTAGGTGGTGACCTAGTGTGACACATATTGCTGGATTATTTTCCTTTTGCCCCCATCTTGATGCAAGCCTTTTTATTATGATCACCCTTATCAAAATAGAGTCACTTAGTACCTTACAACTCCTTTGGTGTGGATGTACCACTTGAGTCATATGATGGACCCTAATGATATAAGTCTTGTATGGTTGATAGTGAATGTGAATTGATGTATTGTTACCAAAGTGGGACAATGATGTTTGGAATCTAGAGACACAAATGTGAATGAGTATATATGTCCCATATTTTTGATATGATCTCATATCCTATCTCTATCTCCTGACTTGATGAACCTTCATATTGATTGCCCTGGTATGAGTATTTTGACCCAAATTCATTCATAAGTGACTTAAACCTTGTAATGAGCATATAAAGGGAATGAACCTCAGAATGATATGAAACATAGACCGCACCTTTAAGAAGAGATCTAATTCACTAAAAGAGGATCCAACAAGTAATTGACCAACTATGAACCTAACTTGGCCAAAACCCTAAAATTCATCTAGCTAGGGTTAATGATGAGAATCTAATGCTTGCATGTAATCTTATTCTTAATCAGGTGTTGCTTATGGCTATATCATCAAGGAAAGTAAATTGAAAATCTCTGAATTAGGTATCGACTTTAATAATTATATGACTATGGATATAACAAATTAAAAGTTGGACATATTCTCTTCTTGGGCCTTTTTTCAAGCTTTTTGTTTGTTATCTATCCATTTTGTCTTTGATGTTCAATTTACAAAAATAATAGTGGTTTGGTGAATATTTGTTCACCGTTTATGCCAATAAATGGGCTTATGCACAAATACCTCAATGCATGCTTAAATTAGGATCTAATATGAAATTTGACCACTAATGTGGCATATTAATAAAATAATTCATAGAACCTTCTACGGCCTTTTGGAATAAGAACGATAAAAAATATAATGGAAAAGGCTAAAGTCAAGAAAATAAGACATTAAATGCTTTAATGTGACAAATAGTGGAAATATGAGTAAATTGCCTAAAATTCATGAAAAGGAAAAACTTAAAAGATAATTCTAAGAACAAATTCGTTTTCTTGGAGTTAAGATTTACTTAAAGTGACAAATTTCACATATTTTGGAAATTTGAAATTAGAAATACATTAATTGAATAGTAAAATAGGAGATATCTCAAAAATAGGAAATAAATCACCTAATGGCTTCAAAATAGGCAACGAATTCCAAATTCATAATCTACACATTAAAATATACCTTTGGGTGAACTTTCAGTCAATATGGAAAATATTTGACTAAAAGATGAAACTAGGAGAGAGAAAGTGTGTAGAACCTTCAATACATTAATTTATTAAACAAATAACTTCAACATGAGGAAATAGTGGCAAAATCATATCCAACACATTAAATGTGACTTATGGGTGAAGTTATATAAAATTTGGAGAATCTTATAGTCATTAATGCATGAAGAAAGAGAAAATAGGAATTGATTTAATTAACAAATCAAAAGTTATCAAAAGGCAAATATAATTTCAAATTCGGATTCTACATATAAATAATAGGCTAGGTGCCAAATTTCATTTAATTTAGAGTTTGTTTGCATCTCAAATGAGGAGAGAGAAAAAGAGAAATAAATATGTCCACACTTTATTCGAATATGATTAGAAATACATTTAATTTGTCACACATGTGTAGTTGATGTGTGTGCCTCTTTGGACCGTCAAATCTTGGATCTGACAGCTGACTATGATCTCCTACCTGCAGCTGTATAAGGCAACATGTTGTTTATTTGTGTGAGATTAAAATGAGGATTTTTGGTCTACAGTCCATCTTTTCTCAAAATTCTTTCACCTACGTGTTCCTCTTTCATTTCTGCACCGATTCAGATACTACTCATAAGTTTCTATCAAGAATCTTAAATTCACCCAAATCTCCTCCCAACTATCTCGAACTCTCTCGTGGCCAATTCCCTAAACCCCAATCTTATAAATAGCTAAACCTTGCCTTAGATCTGACACCACCCGAGCTTGCTTCCCCCCTCTCAATTTATTTGTTTGTTGCATTTTGCAGTGCCACCAAGCCACTTTCCCTTTCTATTTTGCATCACCTATCATGGGTGTCTTGCTCCACCAACCCTAAATTCCACCTAGAGGTGAGTTCCCTGACCCATGTTATTCAATTTTGCATGATTGGATCTTCGTTTGGTCGCTTGACCATGTTTTTCCCAATTTTGTGCATGAACAGTAGTAGTTGCTTGTTCTCCATGGTGTAGCAAAGCTGGGGGAATGATTCCCCATTGCTCTTTCTTAGTTATACCCTTCAACTTTCCTTCTTTATTTTCTTTCCTGCAAGGGGCATAATGGTCTTTTTGCTCTTTTTTGTTGCCTTGAACGAGCCACACGAGCCGCTGACCGGGCGGCTTGGCCACTCTTGATTGGGGGAATTCAGTGCACCCAGTTACTCTCTCACGCGGATTTTGTTTGCTTATTTGGATTAATCGATTCTGATTGGTCCATATTAGAAAAATCATAACTTTTAAACTGGTCATCCAAAATCAATAAAAAAATATGTTTTTGGAATCAGAAAATTATGTGTTATCTAATAAAAATACTCTAAGATCTCAATTTCAATGTTTGTTGAAGGATTATTTTTATAGAATGAAATATATATAAATTTCATAATAATTATAGCTTAATCATATAAACAACAAAATTTACAAAAAGATATTTTTCTTGATTAGGAAAATCTAACTAATCGAGTGGTGAACTTATCAAAGTCTAAATCCAATTTAATAAAAAGGTGATATTTCTAGGGTTTTAATGTACTCATTAATTAATGGCTTACATCTAATATGATATTAGGTGAGGATAAACTCTAATTGGATCTATGGTGTAGATCCTTACTTGATATACATATCAGTGAGGTATGTTGCATACTATTATGAGACATATTGGACAATTGATTATTTCCTCTCTTTCTCTTGGACTTGATGGTGACACATTAGCTTATGTTTACATATAGTTGAACCAATTGTTTTTAATTCCTAAAATTGGTGTTTTTCACTATGATATTAGCAAATTGAATCCTATCCTTGTATCTTGATGTTGTCTCATTCAATTTTCATCATGATGATAGTATATATTCAATGGAAACCCTAATTTGCCATGTTTTTCCTTGATAATACATTTGACTAAACCTATATTTCTTTTTGATGGTTTTGAGAATTTGGAAACCTTTATGGTGATGTGACTATATATCTTTTTGCCCCTCTATTTATAATGCATGTTTGATTTGGGTAACTTGTTTATGTGCACATTGGGTTATGTATCCCTATTATGTGTAATACAAACAAAGGGTGCAAATGGTAATTCCCGTCCCTGGGTAATTGTGTTGTGATGCCATTACTACCCTAAAGATTATGGTGGTGATGCCATAATATATGGTTATGGTGGTGATGCCATAATATATGGTTATGGTGGTGATGTTATATACCACAAATTGTTATTAATGTGGTTATTGTTTAGTTTACCCACATGCATAATTCTTATTATTAATTGTTGTTCTCTTCTTGAGATTTTAAAGGCAATATTGATTATTGTGAGCTTTATTATTTTCTTCATATATTCTCTTTGATCATACTATATGAAGAATTCCTTTTTTATATCGAATTAGATGTTTCTTCCTTATTCTATGAGAAACCTTGTGATTTGTTGTCCCTATTTCCTATATATTGTCCAATCCCTATTATATGTGCATACCGGCTTTATTTTCCGATAATTTTGCATATTTTTCTTCTTTTTGGGGTATGCTTCCAACCCCTAGGTAGCGAGAAAGGAGAACCTACCTAAAGTTCACTAAGGCTATCCGAGAGTTACCGTATCTAGATTGGGAGGAAGTTTTGAGATAGTGGGACGTCCCTCTGCTTAATAGTTCCTTTTGTTTCCTTCAATGTATGCCCTGTGCGGTGAAGAACTTACACAAACACTCAATTGTAATAGTTAAATATATTTCTCTTCCACTGCTACATTATTGGTTTTATGATGCATCCATGATGAATGAATTGGTTGTCATCGCTTTTGTGAAAAATTTATGATGGTTTTGGTTATAAGGGATGTTGACTTTTTATTTTTGTAGTGAGTCTATGTCTATGGGATCTTACTCCTTACAACATGATGTCCTTTGGTATGGTTGTCCCACTTGGGTCATATAATGGAACCTAATGATATAAGTCTTGTATGGTTGATAGTGCATGTGAGTTGATGTATTTTTACCAAAGTGGGACAATGATGTTTGGACTCTAGAGACACGAATGGGAATGAGTCTATATGTCATATATTGTTGATCTGATCTCATATCATGTCTGTATTTTGTGACTTGATGAATCTTCATCTTCCCTTGTATGAGTCTTTTGGCCCAAAATTGTACATAAGTGACTCGAATCTTGTAATGAACATATAAAGGGAATGGAACCTCGGAATAATATGAAGCTTAGATTACACCTTTACAAAGATATATAATTAACTAAAAGAGGATCCAAAAAGTAATTAACCAACTATGAACCAAACTTGGCCAAAACCCTAAAATTCATCTAACTAGAGTTAATGATGAGAATATAATGCATATATGTAATCTTGTTATTAATTAGGTGTTGCTTATGGCTAGATCATCAAGGATAAGTAAATTGAGCATATCTGAATCAGGTAACAACTTTATTATTTATATGACTATGGCTTTGTTGCTTGAAATGTGATACATATATATATGCTTATTTACTTGCTCAAATATTTCCATGTAGTACTTAGTATTATACTCAATGGTTGTCACATGCAATGTTTTATATCTTGCAAAAATAATATAGAAACTCCATTATACAAACCTCATGCACATGCCTGAAGTTTTAGGGTAAGGACATGATGATGGGCGTCCTAGTTGAGCTATCAAGATAGGGTGAATCGTTGACAAAAGGGTTAGCTAATCTTGAGCACCCTCATAGACTCTTCTAGTGAGAAGTTGTCCAAAAAAGGCCTTACGAATACATGATATTGATGAATGTACAAAATGATGGTATAATGGGAGTGAAATGACATAAAATATGGACTCTCATTTTGCTAAATACTTAAATTTTTTATTTCTACTTTGTTACTTCTATAAATCATTTCAAATTATGCAAAGCCTATGTATTTTTATCTTCTAGCCCTGTACTCAGTACCTTGAGTGCTTGACCTACCTTGTTTCACGTATTTTATAGGTTTAGAGATGACTAGAAGTTTATGGGCTTGGTGAGCTATGTCAGGTATTCTTGTTGCTAGATCCCTAGTGTACATGAGCAGACTTGTGTAAAATTCTTCTCCTGAACATGTAATTGGATGCTTGTAATAAATAATATTGATTAATATTACTTGTTGAATGTTGCGATTATGATGGTTGCTTTTATCTTGTTATTTGTTCATGTATGCTAAGTTGTACACTTCCACATTTGCACTATGATAATACCATGCTAGGAAAGGATGAATAGTCCCTATCATCATTGGCTTTATAATCACTTGGAGTTAGGATTTGGGTAACAAACAGTTTCATGACTGCTGCTATCAGAGCATGAAAAATGACTATACCAAATATGACTCATATCAAACACAAACTAAACTCACCTACCTTTATGGATTAAGTTGACTTAGCCTCTAGGTTAGAACCTAGATCTTCTACAACTAGGTGTAGACTTGTGTAATCTATAGAACATTTCTCTTTTCTTCCTTTTATCGTGTAGTATGGGTTATCCTTTATGGATTAAGTTGACTTAGCCGCTAGGTTAGAACCTAGATCTTCTACAACTAGGTGTAGACTTGTGTAATCTATAGAACATTTCTCTTTTCTTCCTTTTATCGTGTAGTATGGGTTGTAGGTTCAGGAGGATGAGAAAAGTGAGATCTTATTACCACCCTAGACATATGTTCCGGGCACTACTGAAAATAATTTTTACAATGGGAGAAACACAACAGTTTTGCTGGTTGTGTTGTAGTTAGCATACTTATCACAACAAACCTATTTGTGTATTGTAAAATGTATATTTTATACAACACAAGTTATTAACAACATGTCAAACCTGTTGTAGTATACATGATACTACAACATGTGTTAAATTGTTGTAATACACTATACTATCACAACATACTCAAATCTATTGTAAAAGACCTTACTTACATAACATTCTGTGACCCGTTGTAATAGTCACACATGATAATCTGTTGTAATAGACCAACACTATACAACCTAGACTAATCCGTTGTAATATATCATAATCACACAACATGCGTTTACACAACCGACTCTGATATGTTGTTATATACTATAATTACACAACATGTTGTGACCCGTTGTAATAGCCACACATGATAAATTGTTGTAATAGACCACCATCATACAACATAGACTAACCAGTTGTAATATACCATAATCGCACAACATGAGTTTACTTGTTGTATAGCTACATGTTGTAATAGACCACAATCACACAACATGTTGTAACCTATTGTTATATACCAAGATCATACAACAAACTCTGATTTGTTGTTATATATCATAATTACACAAGAGACTCTAAGCAGTTATATAATCATATGTCATTATTACTCAACAAATTTGTTAATACAAACATATACAATCTTCTCGTTGCCTTAATCCCTTGACTTTCTCTTTTTTCATTTGATGCAATGAATACATCCTCTCTTCCCTCTCATTCATCTTTCTAAATATGATGCTAGGGCTTTTCGTGGTTACATCTCTAATTTTAACATTGTCTGCCAGTCGAATGTCATTCTCAACTCTTAATTAACCAATTGACTATAAATATCATAACAAAAGCATTGTCCTTTTATGAAAATCCCTAATTAGTAAATATGTATTTTATTCAAAACGATATGATAAATATAAAAATTATTATAAAAAATTATATTTTTTCTTTATATGTGTGTTCATTATAAAAAATAAGAATTGTAGTGAAGGATAATTGTGAGAAATAAGAGACTTTCAAAATAAACATCTATTATTGAGGGACCCCCCAACCAACAAGGCTTTGTCCCGCCTAGGGGGTTGTAGCTTGATGGAGAAGGCCCAGGCTCCCCAGAGTAGGGACTCGTGTTCAAATCTTCGGTTGTGCAACTTCGACAATCTTTGGTCCCATCACACACATCTGCCTCTATGTGAGTTTATCTTTCTGACCTTGATGTGCGGGTAGTTGGGGGAAGTCGGGAGTTTCAGCTATCAACGAGGGTCTCAATTGCGTCGCTCGTTCGGACGTGGTCTCACGTCATAAAAAAACAAGATGTTGTCCCTCAATCGTGTCCTTAACTCCAAGTTCCTTGTAACCCCTTTTCATTCATAAATAAATTATTAATTACAATAATCCATCACAATAAAATTAGCAGGCTACCCTCCCTTATTTCCCTAAAACATCGGTGTAAAATACAGATTATTTCTTACGGTATATATCCCTAGCATTCGTCTCCAGTAAACCCTATGCGGCTGCCAAATCCTAGTGCGAGTTCATCCATCTCCGTGTACACTGGCATCGATTTTGTTGCTAGTTCATGTCCGCGTACGCTGGCGAGAGGTTTGGTCAAGGCACCTTTGACATCACCGCTTACTCACTCACGTGCTCCGCTCCATAGGTGCAAGACTCTCCACAGGATCAAGAATCAAGACTTTTCGCAGTCTACCCGATCTTCCCCGATCATCTCTGAATCAATTATTCTCTTGTTCTCGGATATGAAGATGAGGCCTTCTTTGAGGACATTTTTACCTTTTGTAGATGCCGAAGAAGGATAGGACGAACCTAAAGAGAAAGGTATGTCCACATCACAACTTCTTTTTTGAGTAAAAGGTCATGCATTTCTAATAAACAAACTTATAGATAAGCAGGCTAGCACATGCGAGGTTTTTGTTTAGGACAAACAAAAGCTAAGAATAAGATGAAATAAAATCTACGATGAAAATAGTTCAAGGAGGAGGCACCCTATAACAAGCCTCTAAATGATGAAAGTCAAGAGAGAAAAACTAGATCTACTGCTAAAACATACGATCAGAAGTCTGATTCTTCCTCCAAAGTGTAGAAGACATCGCCTGCAGCTGTGTTGTTTTCCGAGCTACCTTCTACTGGAGTCATCCTTGATGATGTCGACGTCTGTCCTGCAAGTTGAATTTTCTGTGATTTCTTTATATCCAAATGTACCATAAAATGGTGATTATGATGTATTCTGGATAGAAATGTGCTACTCTATGAAGAGATTTGATAGAAAAAGATATAGAGAGAAAGTTTTGATTATCAGATCTCATGTCAAAATAGTTTTTGATGATGAGTTCAGAGAAAAAACAATTTTTGAAAATATGTTCTGTTGTTTCCGATCATAACTTCTAGTGTATGCTATCGTTAAAATTCTACACTTTGACATTTTTTAGTATCTTTATTGATCGGATATCATTTGGCCTCGAGGGTATTTCTGAAGATAAGATTCCTTGTTATTGAATATCATGCGTGAAGGACTAATATAGGCAGTGCAATAGGGCGGTGATACTTGGTCTTGTATTCTTGCAAGACCGATATTTTACAAAATATAATTTTCTCTAGGGACATTTCGTTTTTATGTTTCTCCTGGCCTTTTTCTTGCAATGAATTATGACTCATTACGAGCTTTATTTGTTGTACAGACCTGAAATCATCAACAATGGAAACTAAGAGGACAACATATCTTTTGATTAAAACTGAAAACCTATCAAGTCCGTTGGTGTGATCTAATACTTCGTTAAATTTTTTATCTGCTAGGTATTTATAAAGCATGCTTAACAGTTATGGTAAGTATCTCCATAGCGGCTTTATCTATGCAAGATACATTGACACGTAAAAAACTAATATTTCTTGGACAACATTTTAACTATATCTGCACTAATTCTGAGCCATGAACTAGTGGATTTCGTTATTCTTACTTGTGGGCAGACTTATAAACATATCGAATACGGAGCGGATATCGCTATATCCAATATCCGAATCCGAAAGATATTCGATCCGATATCTGACAGATATCATATGTCAACATCTGAATCTGATCCGAACAAATAATATGCATATTCAGATAAAAATCTGAGTCGAACCAAAAATCATATATTTAATATAAATAAATATATTATATACATAAAATGTGGATATTAAATTAAATATATGTGCTAAAGTGTCTATATTTTTGTATTTATATATATAATATAAATTTAATGATATATATATATATATTTATTTATTGAATTCAAAATTTTTCACAGTGGATATAGCAATATCTAATATAAGATCCAAAAATTTCGGATCCGAAATTCGATAAGAATTCGGTGGATGTCGGATTTTTTCTCAAAATTTTAGACTTGAATCCGGATCAAATATGCATATTGAATGTTCCTGTTATGGTATGACCCTTCATTAGCACTTATGTTTATCTTTATCACAAGAGACGTGTTCCGTATGATTACATACAACGACTTAGAGGAGACGTCATTTCTATCTCTGGGTTTGTTCCTCTATATGTGGGGCTCAAATAACATGGCTTGAATAAGAAGATAATTGTACATTGATGTTGTTAGAGACTAAATATCAGAGATCACATACATTTTCTGTTTCACTGGCAGTCTTCGTTGGATGTTTGTGCTTGAATTGGTTACCTAAGAAATATTTTAGCCTAAATTGTTGAGGATTCATTGACTTTGAGAAGTTCTTTTGTCTTTTCATAAACTGATGAGTGCATGAATTCAACCACATAAAACATAAATAGTTTGTTTTGCAAATGAAGGTGTCAGCGCGACACTGCTCAAGAAGATGAAGCAGACAAAGTTGATGAATCTGGGAGTGATGGCGAAGCCAATGATCTTGAAGAAGAGGCCTCTTTGGATGTTTAGAATCAGATAGAAAAATAAAAAACTAAAGAGCTAGAAATATTCATCGGTGGTTTTAATAAACAAGCCATTGATGAAGGGTTGATGAAAGTATTTGGTGCATATGGTGAATATAAGTCTCCTAGAGTACTTAAGACTGCATCATCCAATAGAAGCGAAGTGTTTACATTATTCAATATGTCAATGTAGAAGAGGCCAATAACCCCTTGATGAGTTGAAGGATGACATAGAGGTCAGGAAACTTTAAAATTTGGACACTTTTAAGAATTTAAGTTGTTGGGTTCTATTAGTTATTTTTTTGGCTTCTCACATATATCAAATGTGTATGATATCTATCTTTATGAGATGCTCAGATAGATGGAAAAAAGGTTGGATTGTCAACCGACATAGACAACAATTCTCTTAATGTGGGTAACAAACAACAACACATAGACTTGAACTCAGGTATTTGTTTGTAGCATGTTTTTTGTAAGTTTTCTGTCTTGATGACTTACATTCTTAGTCGGTTATCTCTAATACCAATCTTTACATTGAGCATATAGTTTTATATTGAAAGTTGATTCTGGGAAAACAAAAATATATAAAAGGCATTTCAATGATTGATGTGTGTATATATTAAATAAATCAACCATGTAACTCTTTTTGTAAATTCCTGCTTCATCACAATCTCTTTAATATGAAAAACAATTCCTTGAACTTGGAATTTTGTATTTGATAGTTGCTTGAGGGATTGAATGGTTATGGTATAGTCCATATTGATGAATTACATTTGCTGGAGGACCAAATAGAGGAAGGGAGAATGTTATGTCATTCTTTTCTTGAGTTCCAGTGATCTGTCGAAGCAACATATGCTTAAGCTATTACAACCTCAGTTTTTACCTATGTTTTCATAGTTGAAATGTCATTATTATATGAACATATACTTGAATTGAGAAGGTTGCGTGCTTTTTTCGAATTTCTTTGCAATTTTCCCCTTTGGTAATGAATTTTGTGATTTCTACTATTTTTTTAATCCAATGATGAATATAAAAGAGAAGAAAAGAAGAAAGTACAAACAATAGAGAAAGATAAAAGATAATGAATGTTAAGCAATGTATTTATGAGAAATATATATATATATATAATTCTCTAGAATGAGATATAGGTGGCCACAATAGAGTGGCTTTGACTCCACTTGCCTTATAATGTATATAAAAGTCGAAATAAGAAAAATAGGGAAGAAAGATAGAGAAAATATGTGGTTTGATACATAATACATGCTTTTTAAGTCATTGACTTGCAAACGAAGAAAAGGAGTTATTCCTTTTGTGTTTCGACTCCAAACTTGGAATATAAGCAGATTAAGTCTTTATAGACTATCCTTTAAAATTTGGGAATATTTTAATGTATAATTTAAGAGATGGATTTTTGAAAATCCCTAAAGTGAATGGATAATATTTAAATATCACAAAATTTATTCTGACTCGGAATCTTGGTTATTGTCACACGAACTTATGACCGTGGGATCGAGATCCAATGATCAAGAGATCATCACCAACCTTAGGATAGATAAGGAAAGACAGAACATGGAGTAGGGTTTTTCCAAAGTAGATATCTCACGATTGAGTGTGTGAGCAAACATGGAAACAATCCAGCTGGATTCATGAGATCTTTGTGGCCATACCTACCCTAGGTTTTGCCTATCTTGCGGGAGTCTAGAAGAATCCCCTAAAACCCAATGTCTACGCCAGCTATGCGCCAAAGCCATGGGCTATAAAAGTGGATGGAACCCCTCTGTGAGACTACACACTACTCTGTGAGATCCTACAGAACCTAGAGACTGAGTACCATCCATCAATTTTCCCTCTTGAACCTCTCTTGCACCACAGACCTCCCTGGATTGCCGCTGGAGACCCCTTCTTTCCGTCTCAGCAACTCTGGCCACATCTGGAGCAATTAGAAGAATCGACAAGTTCGTATAGGTGTGGCGGAGGTCATGGAATCTTAGCCGATTGTTGCGGGGAGTTGGATCTCGAAGTCAACCCCGGAGTTCACCGAGCATGGGACCTGGTTCGTGAACAGAGAAGTGAGCGGAGGATGAAGAAGAAAAGGAGGAAATGACCACTTTTCCCCTGGGCGTGTGTGGCCCCAAATTGTGGATGCAGGGGAAAAAGCATAAGATGGACCCGTTCCAGTGTGTTGCTCGCGACGAGCAACCCGCTAGGTGGTAGCCTTCCATTGGCCAAAGGTAACTTATTTTGTGAAATTCGTAACTAATTACTGGTAGCTCAAATTAAGATGAATAATATATGAATCTTGCTCAGAAAAACACGAGGAATCCAGTAAAAATATAATCATGCTCTGCTTCTGCTTCTAATTTGAAAAGTACAAAAATTGATAACTTTAATGCTTTATATAGATCAAAGCCCCAGATCTTGATTATGGATGTATTTAATAGAGTTAGTTGATGCTAGTAATCAAAGTCTGATTTATTTCATGAATATGATGAAAGAGATCTAATTAGAGATAATTATTCATAATTGGTGTAATTAGGGTTTACTAACCTAGAAGATGTGAAAAATGGTAATTAGGGTTCATTTGTGAATTTGACTTTAATCATTGATGAAATCAAAGTTGTCAATTCAAAAGAGCCTGAACATACTAATTGGCCTTAATGATCTTGATATAACCTAAAAGGATAAGGTTGGTAGTTTAGTGTAAATGAGATATATTTGACTTAATTGGAATTCAATCATGCATATGATGTTGAAAGTAGGGTTTGTGGGTCAAAATTACATTAAAAGTGATAATTGGATGGTGGAGGCTAAAACCCTAATAAAACCCTAAAAGGTGGCCTAGAAACCCTAATGTGGGACCCAAGTCAATCTTGAGGATGTTTAATGACACATGGGTGTTATGCATTAATTTCAGGATCACTGATTGATTGCTCGATTGATTATTTTTGGTTATTCTTGCTTGGACATCAATTTACTCTGGATCGGGTATGTGGTTATTTATAAATAACCGATCTAGTATCACAAAGTTTTCTCGAATGTTTGATCGATTGGATGTAAACTAAACTATTGAGTGTTTATTTATGCAATCCTATAAAGTCACTATGATTATCACAATTAAGCATATATGTTTATTCTCGGACCTACATGCCCCCTTGACCAAGCCCCGGAGGGAAGGTCTATTCAGTCAAGCCCCAAAGGGAAGACCATTGGGCACTGAGAGGTGACCCCAGGCACCAATCTCAAGATGGAGAAGGTGGCCTTCTGTCCCTTGTAAGGACAAAATCCTAGAGAGTGTGTTCCAGGGTTAGGGAAAAAGCAGTTGAGAATGTCACATCGAAAACGTAACTTAGGATGGTTAATAAATTATTGACGATAATTAGGTTGTTAGAAAATATTTGTGAAGATATGAATAATCTGTTCAAGAAGGATTAGATAGATAGACTCCATCTGTGGATAGAAGTCTAGAAATCTGAAATTTTTACAAGGTATGTAAGAGATTTATTTTATTCTAGCTTTCCAGTATAGTTTTAGTAGAATTTAATAGTTATTTTTGATTAAATGTTAAAACATGGATCCTGATTTATTGGGATAGCGGCTCTGAACTTTTAGTCTTCTTTAATTGGGGGTTACCGGGAGGCAGGATCGTTACATAAGCCATGCAAAAAGATCTAAAATTTATTGGTGTTATTTATCATTGTTGTTTTATATGCAGTTCACTAATAAAAAATGTAAGCCATTTAAATCTTAATTAACATTTCAAGTTGTTTGTAGTTTCCGTGTGGTCCACTAATACTTTTTTTATAATTTTTTCTTGTAGATATGCATTTCCATCAAGATGACTCAATGACCACAAAAATTAGAAGGGGTGGTACTATTATTTTCAAAGACTGAATATGTGTTTTTTTGTAGGCATTTGCTCAACAAGGTGACCTCAAGAAATTTAATTAATATATTTTGGTTTATAAGTCCACATTTTTATAGATCCTTTGTATACTAAAAAAGTAGAGACTCAGGTGCAATATATAGCAGATCAGTTCCTAGATGGAACAAGCAAAGATTGGAATTGTTCTTTGTACCTTATAATGTAGGGTAGGTATATTTTTTTCTGATTGTCTGGTGTTTTTATTTTAAATATTGCTGAAAAATACATTATCTTAAATGTAATGTTATGTATACATAGGGAACATTGGATACTTTGTGTATTCGACCCTACTTGGGGTACATGCCACTATCTTGATCTGTTAAGAGAAAAATTACGCGGGAATGTGGAAAACTAATGGATTTGTAAGTACTTTATATAATCTTTTCATTACATAATACATGTGTCAAGACTTATACTTTTACTAATGCATAGAGGTCTTGATATGAATTTGAATAGGACATATAAATTATTTCAAAAGAGAGATGTCCAATACAGGAAGAATTTGAAATGGAAAAGTATCAAGGTAATATGCCATTTTCTTTCTTTTTGTTGCAAATATGGATGCTTTCATTATACTTACACTATCCTCTCTCGCAAATTAGAGAAAATATATGTTCAATCATGTCATGTCTAGTAGTTTCATAATAATTTATTACTTGATTGTGACATGTTGTTTAGTATGATATAAAACAATAACCATTTACTGTATTATAGAACCGGTCACATCATAGATCCATATCTTGAACCATTAGCACATCCAAATGTTATTTTGTTTTATCTCATATTTATTTTATACAATGTCCAAACTAGCTAAATAATACAGATTGTAGGTATCATGTGCTAAAGTACATGAGAGACATCATTGACGTGAGAATTATAAATATTTATGAATGTGTAAGCTACTTATCATTATATTATTTTAGTTTGTTCAAATTTTTGAATACATTGAATAAATAACAATATGTTGATATACTTTACATATGATCGCAGTATTATTCGAAGTATATTGGTCGCTACTTCTACCAAGAAGAGACTGACAGGGTTCTAAATGAGTAGGCAACATGTGTTCTTGAGCACACATCGGATTATGTGACATGAGGGGGAGACATCTTTTCTTTAATATAGACCAATGTGTAAAACCTTTATGATTAATCTTCAGTTTGATTCTAGAGTGCATACTCACTACTTTGTATTATTGAATCTTTATATGGATGATTGATTATTTACTAAATATAGAGCAAGTTTTTTTAAGGCTTGATGAAATTTTTTCTCAATATTGTGCTTGTTTGTGAAATAAAAAGAAGAAGTAAAATTTCATATTTATTATATTTAAAAAGTGGTTATTTTGATCAATAAAATTGTTCAATATGACCTGTGAAGCTCTAATGAAATACAACAGTTAATGATATGTTATAACATGTGTGATACTACATCAAACAACACATATTGTGTTATCCACACCTATTACAATGGGTGTGTCTGAAAAATGAGCACCTATTACAACATGTGTGTCTAGTGAACTACAAAATACACCACCTGTTCTATAAATTACATATATTACAATAGGCACAACACATGTTGTATAAACACCCCTATTACAATGGGTGTATTTATCAAAAGACAACATGCTTCAAATGTTGTATATATATATATATATATATATATATATATATATATATATATATATATATATATATATATATATATTACAATAGGCACACTGCATGTTGTAAAAAACACACCTACAACAACGGGTGTGTATATATTACAATGGGTGCACCACATGTTATAAAAAGTACCCATATTACAATAGGTGTGTGTAGTAAAGAAAACATACTTCAACTATTCTATAATATGTAATACAACGGGTGCAACACATGTTGTATAAAACACCCATATTACAATGGACCATTCATTGAAAGACAACATGTTTCGATTGTTGTATAAAATACTTCTATTACAACATGCAACTACATGTTGTATAAATCACCCCCATAAGACCAAGTGATCTAATACAACAGTTAACACCTGTTGTAAAATAAAGAAATGAATTGTTATAAAAACATTTTCTGTAGTAGGATGTGCTTAGGGTAGATACACATGTGTGCACTATATTCATGCTATTTCTCTAGGTGTAATGGTAGTAGACCTCGTAATTAGTGTGGTAGCTCATTTTGGTTTTGTTTAAATGGAGTATGGTGATTTGAATTTCCTATTTCAATGTTGGAGAAAACTTATTTCAAGTATAAATCTATGCACATATGGAAAATGTTACCACACACAGAAAGGTAGTGTGTGTCCATGTAACCTAAGAGAAAGAGATGTAACATCAAGTCTAGATGAGAGAGTTTAGATGGTAGATGTTGTCTCTAGAGTTGTCTAGAGCCATGATAAAGGTTAGTCTAGTAGTAGACTAGATGACCTAAGATGATGGTGATGATGATGATGATGATGGTGATGATGATGGTGTAAATATGATGTCGATGTTGATGTAACCCAAGTTTGTTTTTGATAGGGTCAAGTATATTTGAAAATATGAGATAATTTTTTCCATGCAACCCTAGCTAAACCTAGCACATGGTGTGATGCATGTGACTTGGTTGATGTGCTAAACATAGAAAGTGGGTTGACATGCTTGATTGTTCCCAGTATTGTACGTGTTAAGACACAATATGTGATATGTGGTTTGAGACCAACACGAGCCTCAATCTCTTTACAAAGGGGGACCTCTAGCATTGGACATAATATTAGTCTACTCGCCATGGGAGAAGGTCGGAGTACCTAATCTCCAAAATATGTGAAATGTTGAAAAATATGCACAATGAAATACATGATGATGAGTCCCTATGTAGAATACTTCCAAGTATATGAGTTGAGTCATGTAGTTTGTGGTCCCTTGGAAATGTTGAGCCCTAGATTATCTATGAAAATATCTAACCCTAGAGAAAGATGCAATTGAATACATGATGTTTTCTATATAGGTGAAGGATATGCTCCAAGACCTTGAGATGAAGTACATGACGTGTGATCACCATGATGAGCCTCATACTCAGGTTAGTGGTTTGATGTAAATGAATCTAGTGGTTTCTCTCTTTTGGCATGTTGGGTAAAATTTTTGTATGGGTAGGCCTTGGTGATTAGCTTGTCAGCCCAAATTCTGCCTCTCTTGCTTGCAAAACCCTAGTAGGACTCCATCCCACCCATAATATCTGGGATCAACGACCCATGATCTATCACCTTCCTCTGTACAGGGATGCTGGTACCATTGACACAGGGCTCACCTACCCCTCTATTGTAGTGACCAATCATGCCCTCCCTCGAGCAATTGAGATGACCAAGACATCTCTTTCTTTATTTTGGGCCTTTTCCCTAACTATACACTTTTTTTTCATGCCCTCTAGCCCTTCCGCCACATGCCCCCTTTTCTTTAGTTTTGTGACGCTGTCGTGGAGGTGGTTTTGGGGGTTTTCTTCCCAAACCAACGTCCCACTTCATGGAGCACCTATCCAGCTCTGCGATATCAAGGGGGACCCAATCTATCGATTTTTAAGGATCTTTGTGGTCTCTTCCCTATTATGTGATGAGGCTCTAGCAAGGAGCTTGGCTTCAACCAATGCAGAGCTCACACTCAACATGAGCAGACATGGTCAAAAGGGGGGCAACACCCTCAGCTGACAGATCATAGAAGGCCCATGATGGTTTGACCGTCAATGGCTTGGATCTTGGCCCCCTCATTCTCCTCTCCATCTCTCTCTCTCTTAACCTAGGTCAACTAGACCCCTCCAGCTCACCAACCACCAGATGCCCTGCATCCGCGAGGACCCCAATGTGTGGGCACAGAGGTGAGGCAACACCAGGTGGGGTACCAATGGCCAACGTTCAGGGACCATTGGTGTGACCTTCCCGGGGTGGCCATTTGTGGTGGTAGGATGTGGCCCACTAGCCTCCAACCATTGCATGATGGGGGAGAGGTTCTATCTTAGCTTGGTCTTTGGATTGTAGATCCACGACTCTAAGCTGCTGCATGACAAATGGTAACCCCCTCTTGTTGTTTATAGTTCTAATCGAGATCTTCCAAAAATCACAGCTCCATCATCCCTTGGCCAAAAAATGAACCAATATACCAAATTGATCCTCTAAAAATATCTACAACATGGAACTATTTTCATACCCTAATTTTACTTCTTGTTATCTATTTTTCTAAAAGATTCAATCTTTAGTCATATTGTACACATTTAATGCACTTATATGATCAAGCTTGGAACCTTACTCACCTTTTACCCTCAAAATTGTGCAATCAATAACTTTTGTTTATCTTTGAACTAAATGGGAGTCCTAATGATTCCTATTTCTCATAATGAATCTATTGGGCATTTATGCCTCGTTTTGAACCTTTAGTGATGTAACTTGCCCTAATATGATAAGTTTGATACTTAATGATGGACTAATGCCTAATCAACCTCAATTCACAAATATATGTCTCTCCTTGTCCTTAATATCATCCCCTTATATCACTATTTCTATGGTTAATTCTTTTCTCACTTAATGCATGAACACACCCATTTATGTGAGTGTTCAATTATAACTTGGAACTAATGTGGGGTTTGACCTAACCCATGCATCCAACTCTATTATATCTCTGAAAATTTGTAATCTTGTGATGTGTTGTGAATTAAATGACTATGATCAGCCCTTGTTCTATGATGATGTTTGAAACTATAGTTCCACTAGTGATGACCTATTGAGACAGATATTGCTTGATTGTTTTCTTTTTTCCCCAATCTTGATGCGAACCTTTTTATTATGATCACCCCTATCAAATCATAGTTGCTTAGTATCTTATGACTCCTTCAGTGTAGATGTCCCACTTGGGTCATATGATGGACCCTAATGATATAAGTCTTTTATGGTTTATAGTGCATGTGAGTTTATGTGTTGTTACCAAAGTGGGACAATGATGTTTGGACTCTAGAGACATGAATGTGAACAAGTCTATGTGTCCCATATTGATGATCTGATCTCATATCCTGTCTCTATCTCATGACTTGATGAACCTTTGTCTTGCTTGCCCTTGTTTGAGTCTTTTGACCCAAAATTGTACATAAGTAACTCAAATGTTGCAATGAGCATATAAAGGGAATGGAACCTAAGAATGATATACAACTTAGAGTGCACCTTTATGAAGAGATCTAATTCACTAAAAGGGGATCCAACAAGCAATTGACCAACTACCAACCAAACTTAGCCAAAACTCTAAAATGCATCTAGCTAGGGTAAATGACGATAATCTAATGCATACATGTAATCTTGTTCTTAATAAGGTGTTGCTTATGGCTAGATGGTCAAGTATAAGTAAGTTGAGAATATCTGAATCAGGTACATTCTTTAATAATTACATGACTATGGATTTCTTGCTTGAAATGTGATACATGTGCATGTTTGTTTACTTAGTCAAATATTGCCATGTAGTACTCTAGTATTATGTTTGTCTTGTACCACATTTTATAAGTTGCAATCATAATATAGAAACTCCATTATACAAACCTCATGCACCTGCCTGAAGTTTTAGAGTAAGGACATGAGGATGGGCATCCTACTTGAGTTATCAAGATAGGGATCGTTGATAAAAGTGTTAGCTAATCTTGAGCACCCTTATAGTTTCTTAGTGCAAATTTGTCCATAAAAGGCCTTACAAATACATGATATTTATGAATTCACAAAATGATGGTGTAATGTATTTTATTTATTATCCGTTACTTATGCAAATCTTTTCAAATTATGTAAATCTTATGTATATGTATCTTTTAGCCCTATACTTGACACCTTGTGTGCTTGACCCGCCTTGTTTCACATATTTTATAGGTTCAGAGATGGATAGAAGTTGATGGTCTTGGTGAGCTATATCAGGTGTACCTATTGTTAGATCCCTATTGTACATGAGCACACTTGTGTAAAATTGTACTCTTGAACATGTAATTGGAAGTTTGTAATAAACAATGTTGATTAATAATACTAGTTGAATGTTGAGATTGTGATTGGTGCTTTTATCTTGTTATTTGTTCATGTATGCTAAGCCTTACACGTCTGCATTCATTCTTTGGTAATACCATGCTAGGGACGGATGCCTAGATCTTACAACCATTGACTTTATAGTCACATGGAGTTAGGATTTGGGTAAAAAATGGTTTCATGACAATGACCATGGTGGAGTGGGAGATGATGGCCGTGATGGAGTCAAATGGGCAAGGTTGAAATTGTATGATTAAGTCAGACAAATTAGCAATTTTGGAGGGTTAGTACCATGGTTGTGGTGGTCACCACATAGATGGTGGACTTTGGTCACCAAGAACCTAGTGGAGTTGAGTTACCAAGGCCGCGGTGGAGCTTGGTCCCCATGGGCATGGTGGCCACCACAAGACGGGTGGTTAGCAGCTTCAAATTTGCATTTTAACTGTGACATAAAGATTTTGTGCCATGGTCATGACCATGTACCACAACCGTGTTTGAGCTTCTTCCTTACACTTTGAACTTTAAGTTTCTCATCTTATATTCTCCTTGCTTTGGGATGATTTTTGACCACTTAGGGTAGGTTAGGAAAGCTCTTGGACTCTCTTTAGGCTCCTTAATAGTATAAACAAACTCTTAGATTCTCCTCCTCTCCATTTCAATCAAATGATGGTTAAAGTACTTGAAAATCACACAAAGAACATATATAAGTGCATTTGATAGTAATACAGGTATTAAGGAAAATGACATGCATTCTAACAAGTTCTGATGTGATTGACGAACAAAAGGACACAAGATGAAGCCCCAAAATAGGGTTGCATCAGTCCCTAGTAGAGAAAAGCAATATTTGCCACCCACTTAGTTGAGGGAGTGATGTTCTTACACATACACCAGGGCTTATAATGATTTGTGAGGGTCCTAATTGTCACACTTTTTGATACACAAACACTATCTAACAAGTGTTCAAGGTTTGTAATATAGTTTAGAAAGTATGAAGGTTAGTGATGGATCCACAAGGAGTGAGGTAGGACACTATCTAGGGATTTTTTTATTTTGGTTTCTAGAGAAAAGAGTTAGGGTTTTTATGATTTAATTTATGGGTTTGAATTACACTATGGTGAGCAAGCAAGAAATGAAGTAAAATCAAACCTCAACCTATATTTACCCTACTCAATGAATGCTGACTAACCAAGCTAGAAGAGTAACTAAACTAAGTTAAATCAATTACTAACAAGAGAGAGAGAGAAAGAAAAATTCACCACGTTAAAATAGCAAATGAACTAAAGAAACAAGAAAGAACTACACTAAACAATCAGTTATGCAAACCTAAACCATAAACTAATAAAGCAAAACTTAACCTAACAAGAACTAATTATCATGAATAAGACAATCAAGCAAGAAACAACCAACTAGAAATTTCAAAAACTAGCGTATAAGCAAGTAGTTGGGGTAGTGGTTTGTTTAATAGTATATGTATCAATCGACCATGTCAAAGAGTACTATTCCTAAATAAACATCCAATAACTAGCTACTAAATCAAATAAACAAGGATTAGTGTATAACATGAATGATGTTCTACTAGTTGGAAATGGATGGTATGGTAGTGTATAGGATAACTAGGCCCTATCACGCATCATCTACCATTAGGAGGCTCTATTGACTAAGGAATAGGTAGGCATAGATCTAAATTTTCCATTTCTAGGTTTCTACATGGACTTATCCTAACACACTTAGGGCAGGGAGTGATGTAGAGTATAGAGGAAGGGTGTTTCACCTTCTACTAGATCCATCTAACCACTAAGCAAGCCATTTGACTAAGTGTATATGGAAGAGCACACCTATTCACTTACATATCTAACCTAGGACTAGGTCAATGGAGAGACAAAGAAAAAGAAAGAGAACTAGCTAAGGATCCACTAAGGAACTTAGGTGATCCTCCACTGATACGTCCAAAATCACCCATTTTGCATATTCCTTAGGTGGTTCCATATCCCAAACAACCATACTAAAAGGTGTGAAAGGAGAATAAGTAATAATATAGCATTAGTAGATGATATGTGTTTTGTGTATAAATATAATCAATTTAGCATCATAGCTACATATTATTTCCCTCATACATCTCATAAATGAGATGAAATACTCATAGTCAATGATATTATAATAGAAAGAGAAAGAGAGGGTAGAAATTCCATAGGCAGGGTGCCAAGCTCTAATCTTTACCTCCAATAGATCTGAGATTGTTCTCCCCCTCAAATGGTGTAGGATGGCATGAAAAATGGAAGAAATATGACCAAAACCCTGGAAAATAAGAATTTGGGGATGGAAGGTGGATGGAAATGGTGTAGAATGAGTAGATAGGGGTGTGTTGTGGACATGGAGCCTTAGAGAAGATAACCTTATACTTCTAGCTATGATTGGTGTATATATCGAGGCCTAGGAGGGACTATGGTCAAGTGGGGGTAAAATAGTAAAATTATAGATAAGAAGCATTATGGCTAGGTTGGTAAAAAGGCTGAGGTCGACACTACAGATGTGGTGAGTGGTGGTAAGAACAATTGTAGTGGAAGGAATTTGGTCATGGTGTGAAGATAAAAATGTCATATGAATTTTAGATGAGATGAAGTGGGTTAGCATGAGTGTGGTGAGCACCACTAACATGGTGTCTTGAGGGAGGAACGACTAAGGTAGTTGCCAGTACAGTGGTGCATGAGGTATGAGAGGGTTTTGCAAATATATTGACACAATCATATTGCAAAACATGGTTGTGCGGCTACCGGACACCATGACCATGGTGGTGAGAACACTCGTGGTGTGGGGGTGTCTAGGGCCTTGCTCAGATCTTGATCAAGTTTGTGATTTTCATGCTAGTAGCACAGTCTTGGTGAATTATCACCACCATTTTGGGGGATTTTGCATGTACTTTGATATTCTAAGTATTCTTTTATGGTGCTCCTTGCTTCAAGTCATTCTTTCGTCACTTGAGGGTAGGTTGGGGTAGCTTTTAGAGTGATTTAGGCACCTTCTTGGTTGTGGAAGTCCTATATTCCTCCTTATTCTCTCCCTTTCATTAGTATTTTTCACAGTACCTATAAAGACATGCAAGAGAAGCCATAAGTTCATTTGTCATAAAATGGTATATATTTGGAAAGAACATGCATTCTACATATCTTGTTGGGGATAAGGGATAAAATATCACAAGATGTAGACCCAATAGAGAACTCGATCAGAGAGAAACCAAACTCTAGTGGGAGACTACTATATTGTTAGAGACCTTTAGGAAAACCCCATGTCATGGGAAGGAACCATTTTCACAATACATTTTGTTCCCCTCTCAGATAGAAAGGAGAAGGAAAAATAATTTGTGGACATCAAACAAGGGGGCGTGTTGGTGGATGACTACGTCGGTGCATCAAATAAAGGGTTTAGTATGTAATTTTTCACTTCATGAATCCTGAAAATAAAGTAACCATTTTCACAACCCATTTTGTTCTCCTCTCAGGAAAGGAGAATGAAAAACAATTTATGGACATCAACAAGGGGACATTTCTGTGCTTGACTATGCCATTACATCAAACAAAGGTATAAAATGTAAGTTTCTCTCCATGAAGTTTGTAAATAAACGATCACTTCAACCCTAGGATCTGTTAGTGTATTTGAAGTCTATATTACTCTTCCTAGGCTTGTTTACCACAAATCCATGAAAATTCTTTCATCTCTATTCATGCTTTTTGTCTTTTTATCTCTCCTTTGACCTTCTTGGATATGATTCTTGTCTATACATGGTGCAAAAGTGATCATTTCTTGTAAACATCTTATTTTCACCTTCCTTGGCCTAGTTGGATATAGATCTAGAAATAGTTGTCATTTGGGGTTTATTGATGGATCTATGGAGTTAGAGGTCGTGCATCCACCTTCTAGTGATGTGTTCATCACCTAAGGTGAGTGATTTAGCCTCTATTTAATATTATTTGAGGTAGAGTTACTCAATGTAACCACTATATCTCACAAATTACATGCTAAATGACATAAATATTACATTTTATGGAGGGTTTGGATATAACTTGCAGATATTTGGGATTATCACCATCTTTATTGTTATTTCCTATTGGAATGCAAAGATGCCTACTATATTTCTAAAAGTCAAGTTTTGCATGTGCGTTTCCCTGATGGAATATGTAGGCATTTTTACTACTTTTTCATATTGAACCCATATAATATAATTTTTGGGAGTAACTTACATCATGATTGGTCCTATCTATATGAAGAGATTACATACTAATAGTTGATTTTGAGTAATCCTGGTGATATAGCCTTTGCATGGCCAAAAATGGTGAGTATTGGCTATGCATTTTTGTTGCATTCTATTCAGCACACCTTTTTCTGCGAATTATTAAGCTTGTCAAATAGAAATTATCCATTCATCTCTTGGAAATTGCACAAATTGATATTTTCTCGTTCTATCACAAATTTGACAATGATGTGCATTTTATTGCAGTTTCAGGACTTGAGCCGATCGATTGGTAACTCAACCGATCGTTTCACAGTATCCAACCGATCGTCTGACATCATGAAATGCTCGGTTCACCTTCAAAGCATCGATCGTTAATCTCACCGGGCGACGACTGGGATCGCCCGACTTCAGCTACCATCCGCTCGGCTGATGCCCATTGCCGAGCAACACAGAACGTTGTTTTACTACACCGCCACCCCAACTAGGGTTGGCAGTCGATCGAGTGGCTGCGCATTCCAAAACCTTCCAACCGATCGGTTGGTTGTCGAACCGGTCAGTTGGCGGCACGTAGACAGTAGAAATTCCCAGCCGTCAGCACCCAAAGAACCCTAAACCTAAATGTACCCCCCTCCTTCTACTATAAAAGGAGGGGCACTTCCTCCTCTTAGGGCATCTTGGATTTCTTGTATTTTGGAATTCTGCAGCAATTAATCTTGTAATCATTCTCATATTATGCAATAAAGTAGGTTTGGTTCAAGCATAGCTCTTTCATTCTTGCTATTGTCTTTTCTCTCCGCCTTAGTTTTAATCTCCTTCCTTCCGTTCTTTATTTCTGGAGCAAGGAACAAAGAACTAAGCCATTTCATTGTCTCTAGCATAAGGATTAATCTCCTGATTTCTGGGCTAGACTATGGCTTCATTTCTTTCTTCCTCCGTCTCCCATTTCTCCATGTGTGAGTAGTCTTTTATCGGGGCAAGGGGAATAACCCCTTAGCCATGGTTTTAACGACTTCTTCTTAAACAACTACATGGTAATCAATTTTAATTGATTGATTGATCTTCAGATCACATGTTAATCTGGATGGATATGACCATGGAAATCCAGATTTAGAACAATAAAATCGATTACATAGACATTTTGATATGACCGTGGATTTTCGTCTCTTAGGATGATAAACTAAGAAGCATGAGCACCAAGACCAATGGGCTCATGTGGAGTTTCTCTTTTGTGAGTTTTTAATTCGCAAGCCTTCATCGAATCGTCTTTTAAGATTTAGTTGTTATCACCTAGGCTAAGGCGGTGAAAACCCCTACGAGCCTCGATTTCCTTCTCTTGATTTAATCACCGCATCCTTTGTTTGTTTTAATTCTTAGTCTTCCATTCATATAGTTTGCTTGTGTTAACAATCTTTTTATTTTTCCCTTGTGCATGTTAATTCTTGTTAAGTGCTTTTCTTCTTGCATTAGTGTAATCATTCAAACCCCTAAATTGAATTTACTTTTTTCTTTAATAAAAAGAAAAATACCAAAAACAAATAATAAAGTTCTTCAAACCTTTGGGTTCTAAAAACAATCTCTAAATAGTTGTCCTGTGGGATCGACCCTTCTATACTACCCTTAAAATTGGAAGTAAAAAAGCTTTAAACTCTAGGATTACCCATCTTAGTGATTGCTATTGCAAAACGATGACTATCAATTTGGCGCCGTTGTCGGGGACAATAGATTGTTTTCTCGAACCCCCAAAATTCTTTTGAAAAACTTTTTTGTTTTTTTCATGCCTTCTGAGTAACATTTTGGAAGTGTACTCCTCTTTCTGCCGAGTTTCCATTCCGGCAGTACATTTTTTCTGCACACGAATTAACTGCTTTATTTGTGCATGCGACGCTCGAACGACAATTTTCAACCTTTTGATCCGGAAATAGAAAGAACTTTTCACCGTCGAATCCGTAAAAATCTAGTAACAATGAATGAAGACGAGGTCTCCCGTATAATCGACCAAGATCTCGCAGCTCAAAGAGAGCTCATCCAAGCCGAACAAGCGGAAGAGAAGTCGTTTTGCGAGCAGCCTTTAGGGCTGAACAAGAAACCATAGAAGTCGATAGGAGGGAAGTCGAAAGGCAAAAACAATTAAAGGACTTTTATGTTCCCAAAACGGCCTATGCACAACATCCAGTTATACCCCCTGATATCATTGCTCCACAATTCGAAATCCGAACACAATAGATCACTATGCTGCAAACCAACCCCTTCTCTGGCAATAATGGGGAAAGTTGTCAAGATCATCTTCAAAAGTTCATTGACCTTTGCTCTTTGAACAAAATCCCAAGAGTCTCTGAAGATGCCATCCGCCTTAGGTTGTTTAAGTATTCCCTCTCTGGCCAAGCTAGTAGTTGGTACAACACCATGGAGAGTGAAGAACATGTCACAACTTGGGAAGTTCTACAAAACAAGTTCCTTGAAAAATTCTACCCCCGTCTCTCACCTATGAACTTAGGGGTCAAATAACTCACTTTTCTATGTCCCCAGGAGAGTCTTTAGGTGAAGCCTGGAAAAGGTTCAAGGATTTACTTAGGAAGTGCCCCCACCATGACATCTCTCAAGCCCAACTCATAGAGATTTTCTATTGTGGTGTTGATGATGATACCAAATTTTTCCTTGATTCCTCATCTGGAGGAAATTTCATGCATCAAAGTTTAACTAGTGCATGGGAGGTTGTTAAATGGGCTTCCGAAACAAGGGCTAGAAGAGGGATTGGAGGAATCCTTAAGGTAGCCAAGGCAGAAGTTAATTATGATATCCAAAGCATAGAGGAAAGCCTAAAATTAATCGCCTTAAAACAAGATCGGTTAGAGTCATCCTTAGTCACCCTTAGGGAGTCACCCCAACAACTAAAAGCCATGGATTCCCTTTGTGGTATCTGCCAAGGATACGACCATACCACCCTCTACTGTCAATACCTCTACAACATGACCACGCAACCTGAAGTAGGTCAACAACCAGAAGACCTTAATTCGATCCATACAATACCAGGCCAAGGTTACTACAATCCCAACCAACCTAGAAATCACCCTGGTTTTCAGTATGGGAACCCCTCAGGCGCCGAGAACTCTACCCAACTTCAACAAAGGCCTCCCTATCCTCAAAGTAACAATCGACCTCCACCTGGATTCCCATACAACAATCAAAGAAACTTTGGAAATCACCAAAATCGACAACACTACCAACAATTCCAAAACCCAAACCTTCCACCCCAAAATCCAAACCAACCTCAACCTCCCCAACCAACTCAAAATGCCGTCCCTCCTCCTCCCCCTAGTCATCCCAACTGGACAAGCATAGAACAAACCCTCGTGGCCATTCAAGCTCATCAAAAGGCAACTGACGCACAGTTAGCCCGTTTGTTTGCCCAACAAAAACCTCCTGCTGGGACTTTTGCAGGACAGCCTGAAAACAACCCCAAACATCCTGAACAAATCAAGGTAGTCTCTACTCGTTCGAGAAAAGTGCGCACCCCTTCCCCTTCAGACCCACCTCTAGAATTCGAGGATGATGACATGGTAGTTGTCGAACCCGAAGTCACACCCAAACCATCCGTCCCTGAAACCCTTCAAGTGGAAGATGAAGAACCAGTTTACAAACCCCGACCACCCTATCAAGACCGCCTCAAACAAACAAGACTTGATGCCCGCTTCATGAAATTTAGGGAAGCTATGAAAAAAATACATGTCGACATTCCCTTCCTTGATGCTTTGGCAGACATGCCCGCCTGGTCCAAGTACATGAAATCTCTCTTGACTAGGAAGTATGTTACTAAAGAATACGAGACTGTTAAACTTGCTCGGACTACCTCTGACATTATCCTAAGTAAGATGCCTAAAAAACAGAAGGATCTAGGTTCTTTTGGAATAGGATGCTACTTAGGCGACAATGCTTGTAGGAAAGGCCTAGCAGATTTAGGAGCTAGTATATCCATCATGCCATATAGTCTTTGCAAAAGATTGAGATTCAATGATATGTTACCCACAACCATGACCATCCAATTGGCAGACTCATCCACAACTAAGCCCATGGGAATCATAGAAGACATTCTGGTTAAAGTTGGAAATGATGCATACGTCCCTTGTGACTTTGTGATCATGGATATCAAAGAATATTTACGCTACCCCCTCATTTTTGGACGTCCCTTCTTAGCCATTGTGTTCCCTAATTGATGTTGAGGCTGGTACCATTGTGTTAAGACTAGGGAAGCAAAACCTAGAGTTTAGGGTGTTTGAAAGTTTGAAGGGACCTAGCCTTGAGGAAGAAGTCTACCTCCTTGATTGCATTGATGAATTAAACCAATTAAGGCAAGAATGGGAATTAGTTGATGAACCCCTATGCACTTCTCTCACCATCCCCGCTGAATGTGATTTTGATAATGAACAATCAAACCAACTTAAGATTCACTTGGACAACTTTGAGGAAATCCCATGTGCTGAGATTGAAGACCTTAAGATGATATCCACCATAGAAGAACAACCTGAACCACCTAAGGCCCCGGAAATGAAGGTTCTTCCCATAGGTCTGAAATATGTGTTTCTGGATGAACAACAATTATGACCTGTTATTATCAATTCTGACCTTACCATTGAACAGGAAAACATGCTTATGGGAGAACTTAGAAAAAGAAAAACAGCCTTAGGGTACAAAATGACGGATTTGGTTGGGATAGATCAATCCATTTGCATCCACAAAATCCCAATGATTGAAAATAGTAAACCTTCCTGAGACCCACAAAGGAAACTCAACCCAAACATGAAGGAAGTTGTCCGTCTTGAAGTGATTAAACTTTTGACTGCAGGAATCATCTACCCCATCTCTGACTCTCCTTGGGTCAGCCCCGTCCAGGTCGTCCCCAAAAAGGGTGGGACCACAATCGTTAGGAATGAGAAGAATGAGCTTATCCCCACCCGTACAGTCACAGGGTGGAGGATGTGCATTGACTACAGGAAACTCAACAAAGAAACTAGGAAAGACCACTTCCCTCTTCCCTTCCTCGATCAAGTTCTTGAACGTTTAGCTCATCAACAATACTTTTGCTATTTAGATGGCTACTCAAGTTTTTATCAGATCCCCATTCATCCTGAAGACCAAGAGAATACCACCTTCATATGCCCTTTTGGTACATACGCTATTAGACGGATGCCCTTTGGCCTGTACAATGCACCAGCCACTTTTCAAAGATGTATGTCTGCCATTTTTCAGGGTTAACTGAGACTGTCATGGAGGTGTTCATGGACGATTTCTCTATCTATGGAGATAGTTTCACTTCTTGCCTTGGAAACCTCTCCCTTGTTCTTGACAGATGCATCGAGTCACATTTAGTCCTTAATTGGGAAAAATGTCACTTCATGGTCAAAGAGGGTATTGTTCTGGGCCATAAGGTGAGCAACCAATGCATTGAAGTTGACCAAGCCAAGATTGAGGTCATCACCAAGATCCCCCCTCCCACCTCAGTCAAAGACATCCGAGCCTTCCTAGGACATGCCGGGTTCTATCGGAGATTCATCCGTGACTTTTCCAAAATTACAAAACCTCTCACCAATCTTCTTCAAAAGGAGGTACCTTTCCATTTTGATACGACATGCATGGAGAGCTTCTTATGTTTGAAAAAGGCTCTCACCACCACTCCTATCATCCGTGCTCCTGACTGGTCCTTACCCTTTGAAATCATGTGTGATGCTAGTGATTTTGCTGTAGGTACCATTTTAGGACAAAGAATTGACAAAAAACACCATGTCATTTATTATGCATCCAAGACCTTAGATGAGGCTCAACGAAATTACACAATCACCGAAAAAGAAATGCTAGCCATTGTCTATGCATTCGATAAATTTCGCTCATATCTTGTTGGTTTGAAGGTTGTTGTTTACACTGATCATGCAGCTATTCGCTACCTCATGACCAAAAAGGATGCCAAGCCTAGACTCATAAGATGGATTTTGTTGTTGTAGGAATTCGATCTTGGGATCCTAGACAAAAAGGGCTCTGAAAATGTCGTGGCTGACCACCTGAGTAGACTCAGTTATATCCCCATTGATGAACATCCAATAAATGAATCCTTACCCGATGACCAATTGCTCAAGGTTGACTCCCAATTTCCTTGGTTTGCTGATTTTGTAAATTTATTTAGCTGCAGGTGTATTGCATCCCGAGTATACGGGACATTCTAAAGCTAAATTTTTACATGATGTCAAAAATTATTATTGGGATGAACCTTATTGCGCCGATGGTTTATATCGTCGTTGTGTGTCCCATGAAGAAAGCATTGCCATTTTGGAACAATGCCACTCTGGCCCCTATGGTGGTCACATGAGTTCCCAAAAAACGGCTAGGAAAGTCCTACAATGCGGATTCTTTTGGCCCACCATCTTCAAAGACTCGTATGATTATGTGCTTTCCTATGACCAATGTCAAAGGACGGGTAATATTTCTAAATGTGACCAAATGCCTCTCACCTCTTGGCAAGAATTAGAGATTTTTGATGTTTGGGGGATCGACTATATGGGACCATTTACTTCTTCTTATGGGTTTACTTACATTTTAGTCACAGTCGAATACGTGTCAAAGTGGGTTGAAGCCATACCTACTAAAACTTGTGACTCTAAACCCGTTAAGAAACTTTTTAAAGATGTCATTTTTCCTAGATTTGGAGTCCCTCGCACAATCATTTTTGACGGGGGATCCCATTTTTTGGAGAAAAGTTTTGAGGCTCTTTTGAAAAAATACGGGGTTTATCACAAAGTCGCCACTCCTTACCACCCTCAGACCAGTGGGCAGGTAGAAGTATCCAACAGACAAATAAAATCAAATTTAGAAAAAACTGTTGGTCGCACTAGGAAAGATTGGGCGTTAAAAATGAATGACGCCATGTGGGCATATCGTACTGCCTACAAAACACCTATTGGCACCACCCCTTTCAGACTGATCTACGGTAAGTCATGTCACTTACCAATAGAACTAGAGCACAAAGCAAGAGAATTTTGATCTTTCCATGGCTGGAGAGAAACGTTTTCTCCAAATGAATGAGCTTGATGAACTTAGGATGAGTGCCTATGAAAACACAAGAATCTACAAAGACCGAACCAAAATGTGGCATGATGGCCACATCAAGCGCAAAGACATTAGAGAAGGGGATCAAGTTCTAGTTTTTAATTCAAGATTACGACTTTTTCTTGGAAAACTCAAGTCGTGATGGTACGGCCCCTATATTGTCGAGTGTGCTTATCCACATGGCGCTTTTCTTCTTTGGGATAAAGTTCTGGGCGAGTTTAAAGTCAATGGGCACCGTCTTAAAAGATATATCACCACTGAAGATGTTATCACTTCTAACTCAACTAAATTTCTGCCCTTACAGGATCTGAACCTCACTGACCCTTCACCTCCCCCGTATTCCAATTAATCTGATCTTGGTCGAGCCACGACGTAAAATAAGGCGCTAGTTTGGAGGCAACCAAACACTATCTTCCCTTCTTTTTGTTTTATTGTTTTTGTTTTTTCTGTTCTATTTTTTTTTCATTTCTTCTGTCGAGCCGATCGGTTCAAAAGTCCAAATGCTCATTTCGCGGTCCAGCCGATCGTTTCACTAATCCCAGACGCTCGGCTCGATCCAGCACAGCCTCTTTGCTTTTTGCAGCCCAGGCTGACCAGCCGATCGGTTCGGTAACCCAACCGATCGGGTCAAGTGTCCATTGCTCTATTTAACGCACCAGACGCAAGTCGTTTCTCAAAACCTAGTCGCCCTGCCCCCTTCCGCTTTCTCTCGATCGTGCATTGGTTCCGCTCGCTCCTCGCCTGAGCCAGCCGCCCGCCTGGTCCTCCAGCCGTTCGACCTCACCGAGCCAGCCGGCCGTCTAGGTATCGCGACGCTCTCTCCTCGCCTGAGCCAGCCGCCCGCCCTCGCCGAGCCAGCCGCCGCCCTCGCCAAGCCAGCCGCCTGCCCTCGTCGAGCCAACCGCTCGCCTGGTCCTCCGGCCACTCGATTTCACCGAGCCAACCGGCCATCTAGGTCTCACGACACTTAGCCAGCCGCCTGCCTGGCTCTCCGACCGCCCGCCCTGTCTCAGCCGCCGCCCGTCTTGCTCCTCAGACGATTGACGGAGACCAGGTCGCCAGCACCCCAGCCGTCCATCTTAAGGGCCGAAATGCCCGATTGCTCCGCCGACCGCCTCGTCTTTCAGCCGCCCGGCTGGCTAGAAAGCCGCTCGTTTCGCCGACAGATGCTCGTTGTGCCAGAGTGCATCCTCGGTTTCTTCCTCGACCCAGCCGTCCGATTGCCCAGATTCAGCCGATTGACTGAGCTATCCAGCCGCCCATCTCAGTACTCGAAACGACCGTTTCAACAGACCAGACGATCGTTTGGTTCTTCAGACGACCGTTTAACATCACCAGACGACCGTCTTTCCCTGCAGTGATGTTCAGCCGCTTCCGCAAGGGCAAGGGCAAGGCCCATGCATCCTCTTCCAGAGATCCTCCTCGCCAGTCCAGTTCACAGCCCAGAATCCGATTCCACACACCCTCTCCTACGGGCGAGTCTTCTCCCGAGTTAGATGAGGAGATGCTTCAGGACATTGACGAGGCAGATGAGCTTCTCCGCGAGATGGAGGGAACTCAAAAGGTGGCCAATGATCGAGACACAACCGCTCCCCGTTTACCCCGGATAGCACCTATTCCGGGTAGCTATGACCAGTTTACTAGCACTGACCACCGCCAGCGTTATGAGGAGATGTTCGCAATTGGTGTCTCTCTTCCTCGTTGGGCGTGCGACGCCACCCTATTCTGGCTTGCACCATCTTCAGTCGGTAAGATACTCATGGTGCAATTACTCAGGTAGAACTCTATGCTCTTTGGTGTCTTATTCATGAGGAACCTTTTAACTGGGGCAATGCTATCATTGAGCATTTTGGTACCCAAGATAGCCGAGCCACTTCCTCTTCTTTCCTCATTGGCCATTATGTTACCCAACTCGCCATCTTTTTGGGTTACACCCACATCGCCTTCCCTCCACTTGAGCTCAAAAATCACCTTATCAACACCCACTATTTGAAAAACAGTAGGTTTATCCGTTTGGGCACCGAAGGCATTTACTACCTTTTGTTCAAGGACACTCAGGTGGTCCTCCAGCTCCCGTTGCATTCGCGGTTTGCAGCAACAAACTATGTCTACGAATTGACCAATTTACAGAGCCACATCCAGAGATTCTACCTGGAGCATCCAGATCCAGACACCTTCCCCGAGCCACAACCTCACAGGAGGAGCCTCTCTTTAGAGGCACACGACGACGTCACTGGACCACCACCACCACCTTCCAGACGTCGCACCAGGCGGTGACCAGATGATGACTCCGGTCCTTACGACTTCTACGAGATCCAGACTCAGCTGGATGAGATTCAGCAGGAGCAGCAGAGATAGGGCCACCATATGCATCGTTCGCAGGAGTCTTGGCATGTAGATTGCGGTCATTTTGCCCCTATTCGACCTGCTTATGATGAGTATGGAGCACATCAGAGTTATCCAGGCCCTGATTCTTCTTATTGGGCAAACTACTACTCCTACCAGCAGCACCCTCCACCGCAGTGACTCTTCCCTCCATCTCGCTCTTAGAGTTTTCTCGGGTCGAGCAAATTTCTAAGTCCGGGGTGGGGTGGGTGGTACATGATCCACCCTTTTCAAACATTTTATTTTCTGCATTTTTATTTGTTTTGCTTTGTTTACTTTCAAACATAAAACCTTTATCTAGCCGACCTAATATTGTACCTTATCTTCAATAATCAATTGCATTATCATTTTCATTTCAAACAACTTTGCAATATCAAGTTCCCTATGATCATGATAGCAATTTTTGGAAACGATGGCAAGCCTTAGAGTATCAAATAGAATCAAATGCAGATTTTCTTAATTTTAGCATTAGATTAACTTATTTGTTTTTTCTCTTATATAATGTAGCTACATGTCCCTTCTGTCTTATGCAACGACACTAAAAAAAAGAGTTTTTTGTTGCACGGGAAAAATAAATCGCACGCCAAACCCTAAGTCCGGGGTGGCATGCCCTTCTTCCATACCCCACAAAGGGGCGTACCACCAAAAGATGCCAAAAAGAGCACAAAAAAAATTGTGGTCAATGTAATCACAAGTCCATGAAAAAATCATATCCCCAGTCGAATAGAGGAGGGATTTTTCCGTCACACCTAAAATTCTCTATTTCCGTGCAACAATCAACCCAATGAAAAAAAATAAGCAAAAAAAAAAATTTGAAGAGTGTCAAAGCGCAAGTTAGATCAAGATTGTCTTTACAAAGTATAAGTCTAAAAAAATTTAAGTTATGAAAAATGTTTTCTTGAGAAACATGGTGCTTGCAATTTGTGGTTCTAGGAGATGGGTCGCTTGGCCATGAAAAGGATAGAAAAATTGCTAATCTAGGGAGGATGAACTTGTTATTCCAAATTTCTTGGAATCTTTTTTATTTTTCAATTGCTTGAGGACAAGCAAAACCTTAAGTCCGTGGTATTTTGATGCGTGCTATTCATCACACCTTTTTTCTGCGAATTATTAAGCTTGTCACATAGAAATTATCCATTCATCTCTTGGAAATTGCACAAATTGACATTTTCTCGTTCTATAACAAATTTGACAATGATGTGCATTTTATTGTAGTTTCAGGACTTGAGCCGATCGATTGGTAACTCAACCGATCGTTTCACAGTATCCAACCGATCATCTGACATCATGAAATGCTCGGTTCACCTTCAAAGCATCGATCGTTAATCTCACCAGGCGACGGCTGGGATCGCCCGACTCCAGCTACCAACCGCTCGACTGATGCCCATTGCCGAGCAACACAGAACATTGTTTTACTACGCCGCCACCCCAACAAGGGTTGGCAGCCGATCGAGTGGCTGCGCGTTCCAAAACCTTCCAACAGATCGACTGGTTGTCGAACCGGTCGGTTGGCGGCACGCAGACAACAGAAATTCCCAGCCGTCAGCACCCAAAGAACCCTAAACCTAAATGTACCCCCTCCTTCTACTATAAAAGGAGGGGCACTTCCTCCTCTTAGGGCATCTTGGATTTCTTGTATTTTGGAATTCTGCAGCAATTAATCTTGTAATCATTCTCATATTATGCAATAAAGTAGGTTTGGTTCAAGCATAGCTCTTTCATTCTTGCTCTTGTCTTTTCTCTCCGCCTTAGTTTTAATCTCCTTCCTTCCGTTCTTTATTTCTGGAGCAAGGAACAAAGAACTAAGCCATTTCATCGTCTCTAGCATAAGGATTAATCTCCTAATTTTTGGGCTAGACTATGGCTTCATTTCTTTCTTCCTCCGTCTCCCATTTCTCCATGTGTGAGTAGTCTTTTATCGGGGCAAGGGGAATAACCCCTTAGCCATGGTTTTAACGTCTTCTTCTTAAACGACTAGATGGTAATCGATTTTAATTGATTGATTGATCTTCAGATCGCATGTTAATCCGGATGGATATGACCATGGAAATCCGGATTTAGAACAATAAAATCGATTACATAGATGTTTTGATATGACCGTGGATTTTCATCTTTTAGCGTGATAAACTAGGAAGCATGAGCACTAAGACCAATGGGCTAATGTGGAGTTTCTCTTTTGTGAGTTTATAATTCGCAAGTCTTCATCGAATCGTCGTTTGAGATTTAGTTGTTATAACCTAGGCTAAGGTGGTGAAAACCCCTACGAGCCTCGATTTCCTTCTCTTGATTTAATTACCACATCCTTTGTTTGTTTTAATTCTTAGTCTTCCATTCATATAGTTTGCTTGTGTTAACAATCTTTTTATTTTTCCCTTGTGCATGTTAATTCTTGTTAAGTGCTTTTCTTCTTGAATTAGTGTAATCATTTAAACCCCCAAATGGAATTTACTTTCTTCTTTAATAAAAAGAAAAATACCAAAAAAAATAATAAAGTTCTTCAAATCTTTGGGTTCTAAGAACAATCTCTAAATAGTTGTCCTGTGGGATCGACCTTTCTATACTACCCTTAAAACCGGAAGTAAAAAAAGTTTAAACTCTAGGATTAACTATCTTAGTGATTGATATTGCAAAACGACGACTATCAATTTTCATGTTGTGTATTAAATAGGGTTTACTTCTTTTAGTTTTTGTAATTATGCAATCCTTAGTGGGACTATCTGAATTGCACCTTTATTTTGCTACAAAGATAAGTATTTTCTTAAATTGATCCTGGATTTATGATTCTTATAGTTCCATGTGATGGTATAACTACCCAGTTTTTGAAGTTGGGTTTACAAAAGTGAGGATCCTTAAATAAATCCAAATATTATGAGAAGATACTCAAATAATATATATTTTGAAGGTATAAATGTTAGCAAAAATACATATGAGGTTTGGTATCCTTGGTATCTTGAATTAATAGATTTATATGATTGTAAATGAGGCCATATCTCTTGTTGTAAAGGATATTTCAGTTGATGTGAATGATAATTATATGATATTATGATTCAAATATGGTATGGCCTATGAGATATGATAGCTATCATCGTTTGAGTACCAAGTATGAGTGACATATTGTTATGTTTTCCACAAGATGGTGACATCCTACTTCTTATTCTTATAGTGACTAAGGCATGGTGAGATCTTAAGGAGACATGATAATCCTAAGATCTTCTACAATACATTACGGGACTTCACAATCATGAGATATTAATTTGTGTGGTATCATCCTAACTACAAAGACTTAATCACAAAATATGGTTGTGCATCTTTACTTGTGTACTTATGTACACTTCCATGATGTATAGTGCTTTATGTTTAGTAAAATTTGATCCTTAAATATAGGTACCTAGTTCAAACATATAGTGTAGACATTGCATCCTTAAAATGATATGCACATGTTTTATCTGTCATTAAGACTTTGATCTCATTCTTTTGGTTCTTTACCCATTTGCAATTCTCAACACTTGTATCAAGTATTTTATTCTAACAATAAATTTTCCCTAGACAATAGTTAGTATGAGGTGGGAATCTTTTATCCATTGTTTCCTAGAGTTTTCCTCTAAAATTGGGTCTGAGCAATGTATTCTATATGACTTGTATCTATGAATCAATTTTTGGATTATATGCCCCATATATTGTGTTTGTGTCATAAAAATAAACAGAGAGATCTTTTGATATGGTTGTGACCTTGGTCACTTATTGTAACTGTTGGATCAAAGGGATCCAGAGGTGGGGTGAATAGAGCTAAAAACACTCACATCAAATTTGTTAGACCTTCAAGTTACTTCAACAAACATATTTGCAAATTGGTAAATTGAGTTGCAATTTAAACACACATAGTAATGATGAGAGATATTTAAATAAGCACAAGAACAAGCTATGAGAGTGGTTTTGATCCCAAAACTAGGAGAAAGTCAATCCACTACCTAGAGAGGCCAAGATCAAGGATTTTGCAACCATTGCATACTTATATTTCATCATAAGACATACAATTGGCCTTCCTATTTTAGGCCAAGGATACCCAAGAGACAATAACCTTACAACCAAGGACTTACTTATCCAAGAGTTAGAGTCTTCTATCTCACCAAGGTCTTACCCATTCTTGCAAGCAGTTGGACACCTTTGCCAAGGAGATCCCCTTCTTTGATTGATTCTTTTTCCTTGAAGGATTTACCCACTCCACTCTTGGATCTTCAGCATTGACCTTCTTCTTCACCTTAGAGAAGATCTTTGTACCTTCTTCTATAGAGTGAAGAAGCTTGCACCTTCTCCTTCTCTTGGAGAAGCTTTCACCAACAATGCAATTGAATAAAGGGGTTGGGAAGGGAATCTTTGAGAGCTTTATAAGAGTACAATGGAGTATATCTCTCACAAACAACCTAACTCACTCATATGGACATTTGCATATTTAAGAAAGAGAGAGAAAGGGACTCTAGTGGACGAAATCACTCAACTATAGCAAGGAGCTTGAATAGAATGAAGAAGCAACCTTGGAATGAACTCCACAAGGTCCTATTTATAGTTGGGGTTGTCTACTAGTGTCTAGGAGCACTTAGAACTGAATTCTAGTCGTTTGGGATGTTGAAATGGATCTATTGTTTATGTTTGCAACACTCCAAGGGCTAGAATTACTTTTTAGGCACATTCAGTATTGTGCAGTCAGTTGAGTTTCAATAATGGTAACTCGACTGATTCAACTATGCGGCAAAGCTAATTTGAAGCATCGATCGAGTTTATCCTAGATGAAACTCGACCAAACACTTAAATCTATTCTGGTTAGTGCAAGGATTGGTCAAGTTCATCATATAGGAAACTTGATCGAACCTGAACATTTTCAAAATGCATCAAGGGGACCAGACAAATTTGTCACAGGTAAAACTCACCCAAAAAAACCTTTAATGAATTTTAGAAAATGTCATTAAAGTGATTTATCATTCAAATTAAGTGCTCCTGATTTTTTCTCGTCTTACTTACAGGTCAATTAATCGATAAAAATGATTACAAAAATCATCCTAAGGGTGTTAGGGTATGTTCCAAAAAAGTGCATTTGCATTGCTTTTGACTTGAACTAGATCAAACTTGGTCTTGATAGATTTGATCCATTTCATGTACTTAGTGTCTGGAATCAATTTCAAATAGACATATTAGATGCATATTAATGGAATGGTTAAGTCATTATCAAAATATCAATAATTTGTAACTCTTAGGTCAACAAGAACAAGTAAAAGTTACCTTATGGAATGTTAATAGAAGGATATTTTTATATGATCAAGCAAGTGAATTTTGTTGATATTGATTTTTTGTTTATAAATTTTCTAATATTCTTGGTTTATTGAAACTAATTGAGATAGAACTCAACATTTTAGTTTTGAGGTTCTCTATCCCTATATCTTATTATTCATCAGTGCTTCTATGGTGACACTAGGGTTGTTCATAGAAATAACTAACAAACTACAAAGCATCAATCTAGCAACAATATATGTCAATGAATGCTAGAGATTAACATTTTGTACCTAAAAGAAGAATGAGAAAACCATATGTTTGTAAAATGAAATCCATGTAAGAACCTAGATATATTCCATATAATGTGCTTACAAGGTAAACTATAAACTAACGAGAAGGAGGGGGAAGCTTAAAATGATGGTAATATATATATAAAAACCCATAGTGTAAGCTCTCTCCGTCAACAATACCACAATGTTTTACATGATGTGGGATGCACATTTTAATAAGAGGGATAACCCCAAGCTTTAGAAAACCATAGACACTAATTAGTGAAATAGAACCACAATCACATGATGTGTATCACAATGCGTTGAGTTAGGTTGGATCCGTCGGAAGAGATGTCTTCTTTAGGTGTTTTTATGTGGAAGTATATACTTACTTATTTGAACTAGATACTTAATTTCTACTAGTTATTATAGATATATGTGGATTTCAAAAGTGATGGCTCAGCTATGAATTAATGAACATGTAAGTTAAGCATTTATGCAAATCACACTAAGATGATATTGTTGTTTTTCAAAATAGGGAAAAAATAAGAGGAGTTAAAAACCAATAAGTAGAAGGACGATCTGGAGAACTTAATTATTACCTAATTTGTACTAGAATACATATGACTACATGCAAAATTGAGGTTAAATTTCCTACAAGGCAAGCTACAACACTAACTAGATGTACATTATAACTGAAACAATGATTAGAGCACAACATGTATGAAGAGTATTGAATATGCCACATAAATAACCAATCAATTCATTAATATTTTCCAAAATATTGATAAATTATCCATACACTGGAAATAAAAAAGAAACCAAATCACATGCACATGTACAAGAATAAGAATATCACATATAAATACATTATAACCATTTTATTAAGGATTTAGATCCAAATGTTCTCAACTATAGTATGAAATTCAAACATGTTCAAGAAAATATTAGATAAAAGGACCTATATTAGACAATTTTCAAAATAATGCATCATAAAATATGAACAAGGATATACTATAATAAATAAAAACTACAATAGGATACATAATGGTTCGTTAGTGAATGGTTGAATGAAGCCACCTACTAGCTTTGTATTTTACCATAAACAACATGCTCCTTATATTTGGCTCTCAAGTTTTTCCCAACCCTCCAAGGGAATGTGTGGGATGAGGTGGAAAAGTGTAATTGGTGAACGATGCAGAAATAATCATCAATGTAGTATAATTCCCATTATAAGTGAGAGAAACCATCTATAATTGAATGCTTGATGGATGGAGAGGATGGGGCTTATCCTAACCCCAAATCAAAAAATGTGAATAAAGTAATGGTAGGGGATGATGGGTAGAAATGTGGTATATGGAGTTAATTGATGGGAATGGAATAAGGAAAATAAGATGAAGAAGTGATGATTAAAGTTCCTTTCAGTTCTAAATTGAAAAATCACCAAGTGAGCTTCTTTCAGTAAATGAAAAGAAAATAACTAAGAAGCTATGAAGGAAGGTTTGGGAATGTGAGGAAACCTTAGAAGAACCTTGTTTGTATTTGGAGTTGTGCCCTAGAAAATAACTAGATTAATCAATGAGAGAGGAAGTTGGTTGATACTTTTAGTTTTTGTTGCTTCTACCTTATATACCCCCAAATTTGTCCAAGTGGGTGGATATTAGCGCATGATGATCATTTCACCAAGGCAAGAAATGTGGTTAAGGAAGTGGAGAGTCGACTTTGGAAAGAGTTCCTTCAAATGAAAATCCTTTTTGGGCCAAAATGTGAAAAATCACTTATGTGGGTGCAAAATACAATTACATTAGGAAACATGTGCCATGTGCTCATCATCCTTTGTTGTCTTATCAACACAAGCATGATTTCCGACAAACACAACCAAACATGGTATCAACAGTGTGATAAATCATACAAATGGAACCCACTGCATCACAAGATTAGGAAATTGTGAAATTGAATCAAGGGCATCTTAGCATGCCGCTCAATTTTCTTCAAGCATATTATAGATAATTTATTCAAGGTAAGTACAAAACAAAAATGAAAACTAAATAGTTTGAACATGACTTAAATACATTGAACTAAAATTGTAAACAAAGATTTTAGATAGTTGTTGTAGGTAAAAGAACATACCATATCTCCACATTTTGACTTGCATATTAGGTGATGTGACTTTGATGAAATTAGTATGAACCTAACCAGATTCATGCACTCTTAACCATATCACTCTTGTAAAACATCCATTTACAAAAATCTTTTTTGTAGAACATCTAGTATTACTAAAATTAGAATTTTCAAGTAAGATAAAGAAGTAAAAACATTGAAGTTAGAGTTTGGTTTGTAAAATAGTTAATGTCTAGTGGGGGTTTGGTTGGATAATTTGGATTCTAAGGTGATACAATTAACAATTTTACTAAGGTCCTTGCGTCGATCTCAGTTGAGAAATTCAGGCCAAAATGGTAATGGATTTCCTAAATCATTTGTTGAATTAGCATCCTAAAATTTAGATTTAATGTGTTAACAACATTATATCTAATGAATTTTTATGATATTACACAGCCTAGATGATTTAGCATCTATATGTTGTCCCTTAAAAACCTATTAGTATTTTGCCAAAAGGTATGTGGATTTTTTCTTAAAAGGGGTCGATACTTAGGACATGTTAATGACAATGCCTTCTTGTTAATATGTAACTAACTTTTGATGTTATTTGGATAAAAAAATAGAATTAGTGTTGTCCCTAGAATAGTTTTACAATAGAAGACATGGATGCATAGTCATTAATGTATAAAAGCTAATAATCAAGTCTTCACCTTTATTGTATTATTGCTAACATACAAACATATATATAAGGAACAAACATGATATTTTCTCGCCTAATTCTGGGAAAGATAATATCCTATCACTTGGCATGAGGTTAGCCAAAAGGTACCAATGTTGAAAACACAATATCTTAACAAAATGGTAGATCACATTTTTCTTTACATTTTATGGGGATTGATTGTTTTAGGACCCATATGAGCCGACTACAAAGAGAATGAAACATAGTACGTCTCAGAGGGAGTCCAATTTCGTTTGTTGTGTATGACTATTTTTTGGTAAAAGTTTAATATATAGATAAATGTTTACAAATGGGAAACTTTTGTAAACATGTAACATACATGATAACATGGAATAACATTCTAAAGATGTATCCCTAGTGGCGATGTAGAAACTAAAAAGAGAACATGATGCAGACATAGGAGTAAAATGTTTAGGGGGAGGCACCCCTTAAATATTGAGCCTCAATCTAGGAAAATATAAACTACTAGAAGATTCAAAGCTCCCAAGGCCGTCTAGAAGATGATGTTCTCAAAAGCCAGAGTCATCCACAAGGATTTCCTCCATGGATTACTCTCCTTCAGCTTGGTGGTCTCCAAAGATAGTCATCTAGTATCTTTAGTCATAACCCGTGTTGATGTGGATGTCAGTCCTACAATGAAAGATAATGTATAAGGAGTGTTCAATCTCTTTAAGAACCTTTTGTGTTGTGTGAGAGGTATTATTATATATTTTGAGGTTTCTATCCATCCAAATGTTCCAACATATAGCAATCAAGATATTTGGTGTAGAGTGATCTGAATTGATAGGCTTAAAGTGTTTCATCTGGTTTGGTCTATGGATGAAGTCTATGATGGTGTTGGTAAGAAGTATTTGTGCAAGAAATGTGTAGTGTAAGTACACGTGACAAAAAGATGTTTTGTAGTTTCCACTGTTGAATGACATAGATAACATCTAGAAGGTCCTCATAAACCCCGCTTGTTGAGGTTTTGGTTAGTGAGAATCTTATCATTTGTGATGAGTCAGAAAAAATATCTTATATTTTTGTAGCCAATGCATCTTGTAGATGGTGGCTAGTTCCAAAATATGTCATCTATAAGTCAGGTGTTTGTAATCTTTCTCGGGGGTTTAAATGCCTCCCAATTTCCATGAAATGTTGTTATATGAATCAAATTAATGTTTATGGATGATGTCCAACAACGTGTGTGGGTTGATGTAATGCATGAGGCGTGTTTTGAGGGAGTTCTGCATGTTTCTAGTAAGAAGTTTGAGGGCCCTAGATGTAGTAATGCACTTAAGAGGCTTTGGAAGATGGAAGTTGGTATTGAGATTTAGAATCAAGTTGTTTCAATACCATAGGCTAGTCAAAAAGTTTGTGTTAGTATAAGAAAGAAGAGGTGTTGGTTAGATTGCCAATTGCCTGACTAGATTGAGAAAATTGTTTGTCCAATGAGTGAGTATGTATCTAATTTTTTCAATGATAGGGGTCCAGAGGCTATGTTGTGTGGGGTGTGGGGAGATAAGTAAGCCTAGATACATAACCAAAAAAATTTCATTCTTGCATTTGAGAAGAGTTTTGTATCTATTGATGGTGTCTATGGATGTGTTTATGCCAATAATAGAAGACTTATTGAGATTAATTTTGAGACCAAAAATGTAAGAGAAGATTCCAATGATGGGTATTGTTAATGATGGTCGTCTCTAAGTTTGACAGTGATCATGGTATCGTCCACAAATTGAATGATATTTTCAAAAAATTCAACATATGATTTTATAAGTCCATGTGTTGTACCCAACTTGATCATGTTGGTAAGGATGGATGTGATTAGGATGAAGAGGTATGGGGATAGTGGATCCCCTTGTCTAATTACATTTGTGCTGTGGAAGTGGCCAAATGGTGTACCATTGATGGTGATAGAGAAGTGGTTTGTGGATATACAAGCATGGATCTAGTTGTTCCATTTTCTCAGGATACCATAACTAAACATGATATTGATAAGACAATTCTAGTTTACATAACTAAATGCTTTCTCAAATGCGAGTTTGATGGATAACACTGGGATTTTGTTTTTGTGACATAGATGTAGAGTATCGTTAACCATGATGAAGGCATTATGTATGTTGTGGTGCTTGAGGAAGGTATTCTGGTTGTATGCTATAACCTCTTCCAGTTGAGATTTGATGCGGTTGCTGAGGATTTTTGCTAGAATTTTAAATGATGTGTTAATGAGGATGATGGGTCAAAATTGTGAGATCATATCTACATGGTACACCTTTTTAAACCTAAATTATCAAGTGAACAGGAAAGAAAGGCAGAATTAAACCTAAATTATCTTAAACAAGCAAATTGAGCAAACTAGGTTAACAAAGTAGCTAAGAAAGAGAAAGAGTAGGCTACACTACACTAGACAAGCAAGAAGCAATGTAGAAGCTAAGTTAACCACTAGAGAGAGAAAGAGCCTAAGTTAACACTAAAGAGCAGAACTAAACAATTAACTAGGTTAGGCAAAAGAAACTAAACTAGACTAGCATGAACAAACAAGCAAAGCAAGTTGGGTTTTAACAAGATGATTAGGGTAGGTGGGTTTTTTTGGGGGATGTAACTTTGATATTAGTTGGGGAGGGGGGTTATTAGACAAGCATGGTTTTCATTTTACATCTAGATTATCAAACCAAACAATAAGACCAATGCTATTAGAATGCACACTATACTACTAGTAGAAGACTATGGTTAGGTGTAATTCTAATAGGATTAGCCAAATCTAGGTTTCTAGAATAAGTGATAATGAGTAATTGAGGGTTGAGGGTAGAGATGGGAGTAGATATGAGGGTATTTGACCTCATGCCACTAGCCATTCTAGCCTTTAGAAGACCCAAGGCAACCACATAAATCCCACTTATACTAGTAACTTAGGTCTCATACCAAGTAGTAAGAGAGGAGATAAACATGTAGGAACAAAGGGGACTATCTAGGGATCCCCTATTGGGACCTAGGAGTCACACCTAAGATTTCCACATGCATCCCAATTCTCCAAGAAACATGGTATCGTCAAGCATCATCAAACAAGCAATTAATGGCAAAAAGCATAAACCACAAGCATGGCAATGGGATAAGAGACAAAAGCATGGAGTAGTCATCATAGATAAAAATGAGTTCATTACAAGACAAAATTCCCCCAACATGGTATCAAAGTCACATTTTATCCCCAAACAGCCCACCACTAGGGGCTTAGCTACACATGATCAAAGAAATAGTAAAAGAGATGGGAAGAAGGAGAAGAAATGTCATGGAGCTTGGGGAAGTAGCCTTCTTCTTCACCACCTTGTTTCTATGGATGACCTCTCTCCTCCATGGGTTTAGGTGAGCATGAAGATATGGGGGATTATGGTGGAGAACCTAGAAAACTAGGTCTCCAAGGTGAAATAGAGGTGGAAATGGTAGGTGGAGAGCATAAATGCAAAGGAAATGCACTAAATGCTCAAGGAGGGGTAATGTAGGATAGGAGCGGCTGTAGGGAGAGATAAACTAGTGATGTGGCCTCCACCCATGTATATATAGGTGGTGGTGGAAGCACTAGGGTAAGTAGGGGTATTGTAGGAAAATCAGTGGAAAAATTGTTAGGTTTTAGGTGGCAGCACGGCTGTACTGGTCAGCACAACCGTGGCGGAGGAGAATGGTCGTTCTGGTGAATTGTGAAATCATAGGTTGGATGGGTGAAATGAAGGTGGGTAGAATGGCCATGCTGGGCAACACGGCCGTGGTGAGGGCTAGGTAGAACAGTCGTGCGGGTAGCATGGCTGTGGTGGTGGAGTTGGAGGAGGTCATTCCCCAGAGCACGCTCATTCTATTCTTCATCTAGCACGACCATTTTGGGGGATTCGTGGCACGGCCGTTCTGGGTAGCATGGTCGTGGTGGCTGAGTTGTTGAAACTTCAAGATTTGTCGATTCAACCTATAACTTTATGCAATTACCAACACGGCCGTTCCTTGGCACCACGGCCGTGTTGGGGTCTTCAAGGGATAAAATAGCTTCAAACTTCATTATCAAAGGACTTCTTTGCTTGATGTCGAATCTTGGCCATTAGGGTAGGTTGAGGGAGATTTTAGGGCCTTCTTTGGACCCCTCCATGAGTGGAGGAACCCTAGGACTCCTTCCTTCTCTCTCGTCCATCCAAAATATGGTCCAAGTACCTAAAAATAATACAAAGAACGTCCATAAGTGCATTTGATAGTAAAACACATATTAGGGAAATTAACTTGCAATCTAACTTGTTTAGATGTGATAAAAGTACAAAAAGGCACAAGATGGAGCCCTAAAATAGGGCTACATCACCACCCCAAACTTAAAACATACTTGTCCTCAAGTATGCTCTAACTTAATGTCTCTTTTTCAGTTTTCATTCAATACACAAGAATGGCAAATTCATAGCAACAGAAATGTGAATGTCATGGTGTTCTATCATGTGGTGTGATATTATTTGGTGAAGTGTTGGGTTATCTTTCATGCAGGAAATCTTATGTTGGAAAACACTAATGGATTATCTTCCATATACCTTGGTAAGTCCCTCTAGAGTGCACCCCACTACCCTTGCCAAAGTGGTGACAATCCCTCCCATGATGAATGTATTTTTACTCTTGGATGGGATTGTCTTCAAGTGATCAATCACCATGGAGCCAATGTTCACAAATCCCTCACTTACAATTGTGGCCATAACAAATAAGTCTTTCTGAGAACTACATCCTTGATTATCATAGCGGCCAAACAAGGTGTTTGCTAGGACCTTTTGCAAGTATCTCATGAAAGGGTTGTGGATCTTGCTTGTCTTGTACTTTCCTACAACAAAGGTCGATTACCCCATGACCGTCTTCCACATCCTGGAGTAATATGCTCTACCTCTCTTATAAAATCTTCCCTCGTCAAAGTTCTTTGCCATTTCTGGATTGGGGGCAAAGATTGCATTGATATGAGAAGCTTTAAGAACATGTGTTGAGCAGTTCAACTTGAACCTAAAAGCATCCTCTCCTTTATACTTTACCTTCTCTAAGGTTGCAAAGAACTCATGAGTAATCTCCAAATATGTTTCTTCAACCTCAGTTGAAATCTTGTACAATCCACATCGTCGTAAATGACTTTCAAACATGAAGTTGACCCCTAGGGATTGCATTGTAGGCAAACATGCATATCTGGTGGGAATCACCCTCCTTGTCATGCACTCGGGGTGGAGAGGTTTCATCTCTGCCTTTCTTGCTATTACCCTGCCATAAGTGGTTCCTTCTGGTTGCTTTCCCACCCATGTCAATCTATCATCCTCTAGCCTTGACATAATGTCCACCGGTTCATCCTCTAACTCCTCACTCTCGGTGTCTTCTACCTCTTCTTCTTTATAGGTGTGTGACCCCGAACTTGTGTCCAAGTTCAAGGGCACTCTCTCATGACCTCTGTTAGGTCGGGCTGACGATGTGGAATGCCTCGCTAGAGTTGGTTGTGGCGGCAAGCGTGAGGATGATGCTTCATTAGACTTCTTGGTCCTCCGCTCATCTGCCGATGCATTAACTTCAATAGCATCTACAATGTTCTCCAGCTCTTCTTCTTCCTCATCTTCTTCCTCGGGGTTGTTGTAGCTTGGGTCCGAGGTGTGATTGCTCGAGGAAGAGTAGATTCAGGAGGCGCTCATCAACGTCGACCGTCCAAAGGAGCATGACATGAAGTTGGACGATGAGGAGGCGCTGCCGGACTGCTGTGAACCGGGCACCCATTTGGATCATCTTTTACTACCAGCGAGGATGTTTGTAGTCTTCTCTACTCCCCTCTTTATGGCCTTACCCATTCTCTTCATTATTGCAAGGTTCTTTGGTGGAAAACCGAGCTAGAACTGGAAAAATGCAACTCCGGGCTGTAGGGCCGGAATCTGCTTGTAGGTGGAGAAATCAGTGGTGATGGATGGTGCAAATCAAATCTAGAGGTTAGGGAAAGTGATTAGGGATCAAAGGAAACTCAAATCTGGAGTTTGAGAGCAAGAGAAGGCGATTTGGGGATGTTGGTAACTCACCCTAGTCGCTTGGAGTCGTGAAACAACCGTGCTCAAATGTAAAAATGAATCTAGGGTCATGCTGGGTCAGTTTGAATTGAGCCACTTAAGTGGTTTTTCTGGGCCAACACGGCCGTGCTGGTGGTGAGCTGGCACAACCATTATGGTCAGCATGGCTGTGCTTGCAGTGGCCAAATTCTCGAAATAACATGTTATTTTTAACTTAACCAGCACGACCGTTCCGAGCCAGCACGATCGTTCTGGCTGGATGCCAGCACGGACATTCTGGTTAACATGGTCGTGCTTCCAGTGACCAAAATCGCAAAACAAGTTGTTGTTTTTTAACTTAGCCAGCACGACCGTTTCACACCAGCACGACCGCTATGGCCTCTGTCAGTTCAAATTCTCTACATTTCATCAAATCTTTTAGAAACTCATCATTTAATCCTCTTCAATGATTTTTCTTGGTGGAATATCCACCACCCTCATTGAGCGTTCCTTAATCCTCATCTTGATCCTATTTCACCTGTCGTTTAATCAAAATTAAAGACAAAAACTATCAAGCACAAGTGTGCTTGTGTGAGTTTGTGTAAAATAAAACAAAAGTATCAAAAAGTAAGGTTCGAGAATCTCAAACCACATGGGTTGTCTCCCACTAGTGCTAAATTTTATGCCTTTAGTCGGGCTTATTGATTCTGGATTTCTTTCACTTCCTTGGAATTCTCAAGGAATCTGTGTAGTATATTTTTTTTCATCCACTTCCAAGCACATCTCTTCATCAGATTGTTGTTCTTCTACAAGCATAAAAATATCAAAACTTTGATTGACCTTGTCCGGGCCTACTTCCACAACTGATTTCAATCTTTGTCCATTGATGGCAAACTCTTTCAATCCTTCTTTATCACATATCACCACAGCCCTGGATGGGTACACTTTCTTGATAAGATAAGGTCCTTCCCCTCTAGACCGGAGTTTTCCAGGAAAGAATTTCATCCTTGAATTGTAGACCCATACCCACTTTCCAGGCTCCAATTCCTTCTTTTGAATCATCTTATCATGAAGGAACTTCATTCTCTCTTTATAGCTTTTGGACATGTCATACACCTCATATTTCCTCCATCTCATTTAGTTGAAACTTCCTCTTCATTCCGATGTTTTCTCCACAAGATCCATAGTCTTCAAAGCCCATAACACCTTATGTTGCATTATAATTGGTGAGTGGAAACTTTTCTCGTAGATGAGCTTGAATGGTGTGGTGCCAATCAAGGATTTGAATGCAATCTGGTATGCCCATAAAGCTTCATTGAGACAGAGTGACCAATCCTTGTGGTCCGATCTCACCGTTTTCTCTAAAATAAACTTTATCTCCCAATTGGCCAACTCAACTTGGCCACTAGTTTGAGGATGGTAGGGAGTGGCTACCTGATGGTTTACTCCATGCTTCTTGAGAAACCCTTCAAAAGTGTAGTGAATGAAGTGACTTCCGTTGTCACTTACCATGGCTCTTGGAATGCCAAAATGGTTGAAAATGTTCAATTTCTCGAATACACATACTACCTTGTGATCATTAGTCTGGGTTGCAACAACCTCTATCCACTTCGATACGTAGTCCACGACGACCAAAATGTAGACATACCCAAAGGAAGGAGGGAAAGGACCCTTGAAGTCAATTCCCCATACATCAAACACCTCCACCATAAGAATGGGTGATAGAGTCATCATGTCCCTCTTGGAGATAGTGTCCACTTTTTGGCTGTTCAAGCAACTTTTGCAGAATTCATGTGAATATTTGAACAACGATGGCCAATAAAACCCACATTGAAGAACCTTTACAGCCATGCGTTTTCCTCCAAAATGACATCCACATATCCTGGAATGGCACATGGATAGGATGTCTTATTGTTCTATTTCCAGAACACATCTCCTAATGATCTGATCAGGGTAATATTTAAAGAGGTGAGGGTCATCCCATGCATAATTCATGACCATGGAAAATAATCTTTTGCTTTCCTCCCTTATCCATGTGTTAGGTATCCTCCCACTAGCCAAGAAATTGGCTATGTGTTTATATAGTGGCTTTTGAGTACACAAGAGTAGGAAGAGTTGTTCATGTGGCATCGTTTCCTTGATTCAATTTGTATCATCAAAGGGCTCCTCAATTCGAGAGAGATGGTCGGTAGCCCCATTTTCCACTCCCTTCTTGTCTATGATCTCCACATCAAACTCTTGAAGCAATAGATACCATTTGATCAACCTTGTCTTTGAATCTTTTTTAGACATGAGGTACTTTAGTGCAGTGTGGTCTGTGTATATCACTACTTTGTTTTGAAAAATATATGATTGGAACTTGTCAAGAGCGAAGATGACTACAAGCAACTCCTTCTCAATGGTTGTGTACTTTCTTTGGGCTTCATCTAGAGTTTTGCTTGCGTAGTAGATAGAATGTGGAATCTGGCCAACTCTTTGGCCTATCACAACCTCCACTTCCATGTCGGATGCATCGGTCATAATCTCAAATGGCAAAGAGAAATATGGGGGTTGCATGATAGGAGCAGAAACTAGTCCTTCCTTCAAGTGATTGAAAGCTTCAATACACTTGTCATAAAAATGATATCAACATCCTTTTCAAGCAAGTGACATAGAGGTCTTCAGATTTTATTGAAATCCTTGATGAAGAGGCGATAGAAACCTGCATGTCCCAAGAAAGATCGAACATGTCTTATGGTGGAAGAAATGGTGAGAGTAGAAATGAGGTCCACCTTGGCCTTGTCAACTTCAATTCCTTCCTTTGAAACCCGATGACCCAAAACTATGCCCTCGGGTACCATGAAGTGACTCTTTTCCCAAGATAGCACTAGGCGAACCTTCATGCATCTCTCAAGAACAATAGCTAAATGTAGCAAGCACTCATCAAATGTCTTGCCAAAAACTAAGAAATCATCCATGAACACTTCCAAAGACAAATGGAGCATATCCGCAAAAATTGAGGTCACACACCTCTGAAATGTATAAGGGGCATTACACAACCCAAATGGCATTCTCTGGTAGGAAAATGTACCACTCGGGCAAGTGAATTTTGTCTTCTCTTGATCTGCAGGATGCACGGCAATTTGGAAGTATCCAGAATACCCATCAAGGAAACAATAGAAGCTTTGCCGCGCTAGCCTCTCTAGAATCTGGTCAAGAAACGGGAGAGGATTGTGGTCCTTCTTGGACTTTTCATTGAGCTTTCGATAGTCAACACATATTCTCCACTTGGATTGTTGTCTTATTGGCGTAAGCTCACCATCTGCATTTTCTGCTACATTGATCCCACCCTTCTTGGGTACAACTTGGATGGGGCTCACCCATGTACTATCAGAAATAGGATAGATGATTCCAGCATCAAGCAATTTCACAACTTCTTGGGTCACAACCTCTTTCAACTTTGGATTCAACCGCCTTTGCATTTGGTGGGTCGGCCTTGCATCATCCTCTAGATAGATCATGTGTACACAGATGGAGGGATCAATACCCCTCAAGCCAGCTATAGACCATCCAATGGCTTGGATGTTCTTATTCAAGACTTTCGTCAATGCTTCCTCTTGTTCTGGTGAGAGAATGGAAGAAATGATCACCAAGAGGGTGTCATTTGCCCCTAGAAAAGCATACTTTAATCCTTCTGGAAGTGACTTAAACTCAAGAGTGGGAGGTTATTCAAGAGAGTTCTTTAATGGTCCAGAAATAGAAGGAAGGTTTTCACTTGCAACCACTAAGGATAGTGTGGCAACACATCCCGCTATCACACAGACAGTGAGGTGTTACCTGAAAACGTGCAGAAAACACCATAAACCACAAAATTACCAAAAGCACGAGTTAATTAAAACCGATTGTAGAAAGTGGATAAACTGAGAAACTATTACATTTAGGTCCTCATCCTGCAAGGGAACATGCTATGTAAACATTTACAAGTCTTGATACGTGTCCATAGCTTAGTACATCAACTGTCCTATCTTCACATGAGTTCATCACATGTTATTACATACATAACGTCCCACATCCGGCCAGCAGCAGGATATACAAAACATCAACAGCTATACATTGTGAAACAACGTCAAAACACCTCCAAGGACCTGAGAGTACAGGGATGACTCTAAGACTCTACTACAAAACAACCAAAACAACAACATAACCATCTCTTGCCTTCTACTGCTCGTCTTGCTGCTCGGCCGCAACTCTGCGACCACCACCATGTCTAGCTTGAACTCCTAAAAAGGGTGTAAACCAGCAGGGTGAGACACACAGTCCCAGTGAGAAACATAACTCCCCGCCGAGACCACAAAACCTCAGAAAGATAAAGCAACAACAGCAGATAACTGATAAGAGGTATAACAAGAGCAGTATATATAACTGAGCTATTCATACCATCAAGCTTACCAGATGTACGGAAGGCATATCACCAAAGTATTTATTTATGGAACATGATTGACAAGATAGGGTCTATAAGATCTTACCCCATAACACAAAGAACGTATAAGTAACTACAAGGTATAATAAGATTAACTACACAAGCAAGGCCTCAACCAATGTTCCGTGTTTTGCCTTAAGCAATAAATACTATACAGCTGGATTACGTATTATTATGCCCTGAGGAAGTGAGCCGTACTGCTCAAATCCAACCTTCGGTTGCGAAACCCAAAGCCGGTGCCATACAAGGTCAATGGAAGAGCCAGACTCCACGAACTCCCACCTCGTGGTCAGTGCACGAGAACCAAAGTAGGACCGCAGTCTCATGCTTAAGTGGCCTTAGCCATAGGGTTAGCTCCATAGGCTACCCTCTCCCTAGCCCGCCTCGGTACAGGTCTCGGTGCTAGAATATCTGAGCCATGGGCCAGTTCACCGTGCTGCCTGAGCCATGAATGCTCCCATATCATATATCCTGAGCCATGGGCCTATTCACCATGCTCATATACATATCCCGAGTCTGTAACCACATCTACACTCGATTCCTCTCTATTTTAGGCTAGGATAAACCTCGCATATTCAACAATATGAGCTCCGGGTTAATCTGCAGGAGAACCCATTTCACCATCACCAGCTCCTGACGATGATGGATCTATGGCCAGGGCAAACTACATGATATGTTCCACTATGATTATTTAATGTATTTTAAGTGGATTGTTGAGGCAACCAAGTTGTAACACATGCATAACATAAAACTACATTATTATTACCACCATCATGCTATTCCGGGATCTCAACCCTTTATCACAAGAAACCACTATCTCAACATGCATTCTCATCACTTGGGATATCAATCCCAGATCACCATTAGAGGATAACACCTCAACTAGGCACTTTATCCAAACTCAGGTCCTCAGATCAAAGCACATCATGCATGTTATCTCGTCATCAAGAGTAACCATCACAACAGTGTTACTCAAACATATATACCTCATAGCCCTTTACCTGGCTACGCATAACCTGCATGGTTAGTATACACAATCATCATGGATTGACAGAGAGATCATATTATCAACATAGGGCAACATTGATGATTATATACATTATCATTTATGTCTCAACTTGTGACCACAGACATAGGTCATATCATCATGTAAGGCATCTTACATGCTTACCATTTCCTCAGCATTATACATATAATCAAGATGATCATAAACACATGTACTATCATGTCGAGCTACATAGATGTGATCCATCATATCAGTTATCAAACATGTCAGGGATCACTGTCATATACCAAACGTGATAGCAAGAACAAGAGTTAGCATATCGGTTTTCCATATAAGGAGCAAGACCCTCACTATAAGCGCCCACAACCCTCACCAAAGGTAGTATCGGGCAGGGCACTCTCCCCTAACACAACCCTCTGACCACATAACGGTCAGGAAACCTACTACATATCGACCAAGCACTTAGCAAAGGGTACCGAGCTACCATCTCGGGGTGTATCGTGCAACATGTGTCGTGCAACCACATGCATCTGGCAACCAAGGCATAACGGTCACCAACATATCGTGCAGCTATGTCCAGGAGGCATATCGTGCAACGTTGCATCGTGCACCTTGGTGTCGGGCAACGCAGCGTCGTGCAACACAGGGTATAACGACCTCAAAGCCTAGCGTGCAACTTACTCTACAAGACATGCCGTGAAACGATGCGTCGTGTACTAGGTGTTACGTGCATCATGGGTATCAGGCATCCATGTGCAACAACTAGGATCGCTATCGACCATCACCACAACGCCATGACACCCAACACAAGCTAGCCACAGCTCTACGACGTCCAAGGTATAATGGGCTCTAGGATACCACCTCGGGCTAGGGGTATCGGGCAACACTACTCCACAACATGACGCCCAAAGGTGCAACTCAAATGGGCAGAAAGGAGCCTGTCGCTCAGCTAGCCTAGCCTGGACCTATCGGCCGACACACAGGGCAAAGACTGGTGTGACGCTCGTCACAACATCACAGAACTAGCTAAAAAACTCCACACCTCAAAGCACAACGACACCAAACCATCATATAGGCTAAGTGTATCGGGCAGGGTACTCATCAAGGTGTGATGCCCGACACACACAAGGCAGGAACCAGGTGCAACGCCCGACACAACCACAACAACATAACGTCCAAGACTTTAGGTCAAGAGGGGTATCGGGAAACGCCAACCCCAAGCCATATCGGCCAAGATGCAACTCCACAATGTCATCATCCACCTCAAGCACAAGGGCACCAAAACCCTAATGGATCAAGAAGATGGCTCACCTCTCAACAACCAAGAGAGAGGGGTCTTGCCAAGCTTCTTAACACCAATCGGGCAACTCAAGGGACAACCACAACCAAGGTCCACAACCACCACATAGCTCACCTTTCAAGTCCATGGTGAGAGGAGGGTGTTGCTCAAGCCACTAGAACACAAGCTCACCTCTCAACTTAAACGAGAGAGGAGTATTGCCCATATTACTAGAACTCAAGCTCACTCCTCTAGACCTAGGAGAGAAAGGGGTGTTGCTCACCAAGAAACCCTAGAACATGGTTCGGCCAACAAGAAGCAACTAAGAAAGAAACTAAACTAGCAACATGCATAGCCGATATGATCATAAGCAACATATAAGAACATAAAAGAAGGTAGTGTAGTTAGGGTTAGGAGTTATGTAACCCGCCTTAAGCAATCTCCAAGCTCCTAGCTCCAAGCACCACCAAGGAAGAAGAGCAAGGCACTCTAGGGTTCGACCACCACTAGAGGAAGATGGAGACTCCAAGAAGGATCGGCCACCAAGCTTGCAAAGGAAGAAAGGGTGTCGTGCATCAAAGGAGAAGGAGACTAAGGAACTAAAGGGATCCTTAGCAAGGGAACCAAACCCAGGAAACTACGGACTTCTGTCAGTGTCTTTGGTTATTCCCATTATGCAACGGATTCCACCTTCTTTGGGTCCACTTTGACCCCTTCAACAGATATCACATGACCTAAGAAAGTCACTTCTTCCAACCAGAACTCACACTTACTGAACTTGGCATACAACTGATGTTGGCAAAGAAGAGTCAACGCTAGTCGAAGATGTCACTCATGCTCTTACTTGTCCTGATTATAGATCAAGATGTCATCTATAAAGACTACAACAAACTGATCTAGGAACAGACGGAACACTCAGTTCATCAGATCCATGAAAGTAGCAGGTGCATTGGTTAGCCCAAACAGAATAACCACAAACTCGAAGTGACCATACCTCGTCCTAAAAGCTGACTTTGGTATGTCATCCGTCTAAATCCTCAACTGATGATATCCAAACCGTAGATCGATCTTTGAAAACACTGTAGCACCACACAACTGATCGAATAGATCGTCTATCATCGGTAAGGGGTACTTGTTCTTGATCGTGACCTTGTTCAACTGTCGGTAATCTATACATAGCCGCATTGACCCGTCCTTCTTCTTAACGAACAACACAGGAGCACCCTAAGGCGACGTACTCGGTCGGATGAAACCTTTCTCCAACAACTCTTGCAACTGCTTCTTAATCTCTTCCATCTCTACTGGAGCCATCCTATACGGTGTCTGTGCAACTGGTTGTGTTCCTGGAACCAGATTGATATCGAAATCAATCTCTCGGGGTGGAGGAACACCAAGGAACTCATCAAGAAACGCATCGGCAAACTCTCGGACAGCTGACACCTCTTCAAGGCTAGGACCTTTCGCCTTGGTAGCCACAACGGTATCCACAACGTGAGCTAAGAACGCCTCATATCCTTGCCGTAACAACTTCTCTGCTACCATAGATGATACCAGACACGTCGGAAGAATCTTCCTATCTCCTTGGAAGATCCACTTTACTCTATCCTCATCAAACACCGCCTGCTTAGAACCACAATCCAAAACAACCTTATACTTCTCTAACGTATCCATCCCAAGGATCACATCGAAACCTTGCATATCAAGTGGTATAAGATCCACATGTATGTTGTGTCCTCTAAAAGATAAGATACAAGATTAACACTCTTCTCGAAGCATCGAGGAACCATCAAGAGGGGTTTCTAACAACAAGCTATCTTTCTTATAGCTAAAAGGTAAATGACAGTTCTCAAGCATACTATAGGCGATAAAAGAGTGTGTAGCACCCGGGTCAACCAGAATAGATATAAAGCAAGAAGAAGACATATCAAAATGAAATAACTCCATCTGACCTACCACCACTCGTGGGTTGACTATCGCCTCTGGCTGACTCATAGCATAGAATCGAGTCGTTGCTTGCTGTCCACGTCCTCTGCTTCCTTGAGCAGACAATTGCGCTTGCGACGCTTGATCGCGTCCTCGCCCTCTACTACTACTAGGCTACTGTCTATCTGACCCTCGTTGGTTTTGCCTCAGCTGCTGTGTCACTTTGACATCTCTACTTGGGCAATTTGACCTCCGATGCCCGATCTGACCACAACGATAGCATGCCCTATTTTCAAACCATGGCCCAGATGGCCCTATCATTGCCACTGAAGCTGTACTATGTGCCTTAGACGATGAAGAAACATAACCTCTTCCCTTACTCGGAGACCATTACGAGGGTGCACTGGAACCTCTCATCACTGACGGTGTTGAAAACCTGGGCTTCTTGAAGCCACCAAACCTCTGTCCCTGGAACTGAGCATGCCTCTTCTTAGACATGGATTCTCTTTTCTCCCTAATTGACCGTTCGATCCTCTGGATGGATTCCACAAATGTAGCAAATCGCTCTCTATTCTCCAATGTAGAAACAGGTGTTGTCAGTTCAACACTCAGACCTTTCTCAAAGCGCCTGATCCGCTCTTCATTTGTTGCTACCATGTGAGGACAAAACCTCAACAGAACCATGAACTTGGCTTCATACTCGGTGACGTTCATCGTTCCTTGGCGCATGCTCTCAAACTGACTGATCTTCTCATCCAGATACGTCTTCTGAAAGTATCTGCTGATGAACTCGCGCTGGAAAACCTCCCAACCGATTACCTCACCAGGTCACTTCTCTTCCTCGATGGTCCACCAATGACCAACACTACCCTTCAGAAGGTAGACAACATGCTTTACTTTGTCTTCTTCGGGGATGTCAAGGATATGGAAAGCCTTCTCAAGACTTGTCAGCCATAGATCTGCATCCACTGGATCAATCGTTCCAGCATAATCCAAAGCTCTGACTCGGCGAAGCCGCTCAAAGGTCTTCCCATTACCCGATGTTTCACCATGGGGAGCCTGTGCTCTCGGTGGAGGCATTGGCAATCTTTCTACCATGAGATTCATTGTAGCCATCATCTTCCCCATAAGCTGTTGGTAGGCAGGGTTTTCGAGAATGTCTGGGTCAGGTTGGGGGACCTCAGGCACCCGATCTTCATGTGCCTGCCCTATAGCTCCATCAACTGATGCAGCATCGCTGTTCTCAGTAGCATGTTCTACATGGTTTCTAGACATCTTGACTTTTCTTCTGCTGAGGGCAGAAGATTAATGTAAGAAAATCTGGAAAACTCACAAGACCATACACAACCTAGTCTTAGATCCCTGTAGACTCAGCGAACCTAGAGCTCTGATACCAAACTTGTGGAAACACATCCCGCTATCACACAGACAACGAGGTGTTACACGAAAACGTGCGGAAAAAACCACAAACCACAAAACTACCAAAAGCACGAGTTAATTAAAACTGATTGTAGAAAGCTGATAAACTGAGAAACTATTACATTTAGGTCTTCATCCTGCAAGGAAACGGGTTATATTAACATTTACAAGTCTTGATACATGTCCATAGATTAGGGGATCAACTGTCCTGTCTTCACATGAGTTCATCACCTATTATTACATACATAACGACCCACATCCGGCCAACAGCAGGATATACAAAACATCAACAGCTATACATCATGAAACAACGTCAAAACACCTCTAAGGACCTGAGGTACAGGGATGAATCTAAGACTCTACTACAAAACAACCAAAACAACAACATATCCATCTCTTGCCTTCTACTGCTCGTCTTGCTGCTCGACCGCAACTTCGCGACCACCACCACGTCTAGCTTGAACACCTAAAAAGGGTGTAAACCAGCAGGGTGAGACACACAGTCCCAGTGAGAAACATAACTCCCCTCCAAAACCACAAAACCTCAGAAAGATAAAGCATCAACAATAGATAACTGATAAGAGGTATAACAAGAGCAGTCTATATAACTAAGCTATTCATACCATCAAGCTTACCAGATGTACAGAAGGCATACCACCAAAGTATTTCTTTATGGAACAAGATTGACAAGATAGGGTTTATAAGATCTTACCACATAACACAAAGAATGTATAAGTAACTGCAAGGTATAACAAGATTAACTACACAAGCAAGGCCTCAACCAATGTTCTGTATTTTTCCTTAATCAGTATATACTATACGGCTGGATTACGTATTATTATGCCCTGAGGAAGTGAGTCGTATCGCTCAAATCCAACCTTCGGTTGCGAAACCCAAAGCTGGTGCCATACAAGGTCAATGGAAGAGCCAAACTCCACGACCTCCCACCTCTTGGTCAGTGCACGAGAACCAAAGCAGGACCGCAGTCTCATGCTTAAGTGGCCTTAGCCACAGGGTCAGCTCCATAGGCTACCCTCTGCCTATCCCGCCTCGGTACAGGTCTCGGCGCTAGAATATCTGAGCCACGGGCCAGTTCACCGTGCTCCATGAGCATGAATGCTCCCATATCATATATCCTGAGTCATGTGCCTATTCACCATGCTCATATACATATCCTGAGTCTGCAACCGCAGATGCACTCGATTCCTCTCTATTTTAGGATAGGAGAAACCTCGCATATTCAACAATATGCGCTCCGGGTTAACCCACAGGAGAACCCGTTTCACCATCACCAACTCCTGACAATGATGAATCTATGGCTAGGGCAAACTACATGATATGTTCCAATGTGATTATTTAATGTATTTTAAGTGGATTGTTGAGGCAACCAAGTTGTAACACATGCATAACATAAAACTACATTATTGTTACCACCATCATGCTATTCTGGGATCTAAACCCCTTATCACAAGAAACAACTATCTCAACAAGCATTCTCATCACTTGGGATATCAATCCCAGATCACCATTAGAGGATAACACCTCAACTAGGCACTTTAGCTAAACTCAGGTACTCAGACCAAAGCACATCATGCATGTTATCTCATCATCAAGAGTAACCATCACAACAGTGTTACTCAAACATATATACCTCATAGCCCTTTACCTGGCTACGCATCACCTGCATGGTTAGTATACACAGTCATCATGGATTGCCAGAGAGATCATATTATCAACATAGGGCTACATTGATGACTATATACGTTATCATTTATGTCTCAACTTGTGACCACAGACATAGGTCATATCATCATGCAAGGCATCTTATATGCTTACCATTTCCTCAACATTATACATATAATCAAGATGATCATAAACACATGTACTATCATGTCGAGCTACATAGATGTGATCCATTATATCAATTATCAAACATGTCAGGGATCACTATCATATACCAAACGTGATAGCAAGAACAAGAGTTAGCATATTGATTTTCCATATAAGGAACAAAACCCTCACTAGAAGCGCCCACTACCCTCACCAAATGTAGTATCGGGTAGGGCACTCTCCCCTAACGCCCAACCCTCCGACCACATAACGGTCAGGCAACCAGCTACATATCGACCAAGCACTTAGCAAGGGTACCGAGCTATCATCTCAAGGTGTATCGTGCAGCATGTGTCGTGCAACCACATGTATCGGGCAACCAAGTCATATAACGGTCACCAACATATCGTGTAGCTATGTCCAGGAGACATATCGTGTAGCTATGTCCAGGAGACATATCGTGCAAGGTTGTGTCATGCACCTCAGTGTCGGGCAATGCAACGTCGTACAACACAGGGTATAACGGCCTCAAAGCCTAGCGTGCAACTTACTCTACAAGACATGTCGTGCAACGCTGCGTCGTGCACTAGGTGTTACGTGCATCATGGGTATCAGGCATCCATGTGAAATAGCTAGGATCACTATCGTGCATCACCACAATGCCATAATGCCCAGCACAAGCTAGCCACACCTCTATGACGTCCAAGGTATAATGGGATCTAGGCTACCACCTCAGGCTAGGAGTATCAGGCAACACTACTCCACAGCATGATGCCCAAAGGTGCAACTCAAACGGGCAGCAAGGATCTTGTCGCTCAGTTAGCCTAGCCTGGACCTATCGGCCGAGACATAGGGCAAAGACTGGTGTGACTCCGGTCACAACATCACAGAAATAGCTAACAAACCCCACACCTCAAAGAACAACGACAACAAACCATCACACAGGCTAAATGTATTGGGCAGGGTACTCATCAAGGTGTGATGCCCGACACACATAAGGTAGGAACCAGGTGCAACGCCCGACACACCCAAAACAACATAACGTCCAAGGCTCTAGGTCAAGAGGGGTATCGGGCAACACAAACCCCAAGCCATATCGGCCAAGATGCAACTCCAAAAGGTTGTCATCCACCTCAAGTAGAAGGGCACCAAAACCCTAATTGATCAAGAAGATGGTTGTAATGCCCGGGGCCTACTGCCCTAGGCTCTAGTAGAGTTTCAGGAATGACGACTGGCCCCACAAACCACCACTAGACTTAACTACGCACTTTGTCCACACTGACGCGCAAGCCAGGATCAACTTCCCGACTGGTCACCCATCCTAGTACTACTCCAAGCTGAACACGCTTAACTATGGAGTTCTTTAGTGATGGGCTCCCGGAAAAGGAGGTGCACCTTGGTGATATGGGTAGTCCAATCATTCCTTTTAAGATCATGTTATCCGAGGCCTCAAATCCTGGGATGTTACAATCTCCCCCACTTAGACTCTTGACGTCCTCGTCAAGGATCAACTATAAGGCCTCATTATCTCTTCCCCATTTCAGTGCAGACCCACAATGACCCATGGACACCCAGCTCCCGATCACGGATTACCAGCGCAAGGGTGGCTACTTCAACCATGGATAGCCCTTTCCTACATGCCTGGACCGCACGGCTCAAGACTGGCATGCCATCTCCATGTGGGCCCCACCTACTGGAGGGGTTATGGCTCTGATACCATTTGTAATGCCCGGGGCCTACTGCCCTAGGCTCTAGTAGAGTTTCAGGAATGACGACTGGCCCCACAAACCACCACTAGCCTTAACTGCGCACTTTGTCCACACTGACGCGCAAGCCAGGATCAACTTCCCGACTGGTCACACATCCTAGTACTACTCCAAGCTGAGCACGCTTAACTATGGAGTTCTTTAGTGATGGGATCCCAGAAAAGGAGGTGCACCTTGGTGATATGGGTAGTCCAATCATTCCTTTTAAGATCATGTTATCCGAGGCCTCAAATCCTGGGATGTTACAATAACATGCAATGCACTGTGGGGGAATATAATGTGAGAATCCGACCCCTCTAAGCTACAAGTGAGAAAGCTGAGTCCCCGATACATGGGTCCTTTAGAGATGGAAGGGTGGATATGGTTAGGTTTTGACCCTACCTCAGGATAGAGTAATGGGAGATGTTTTCCATGTGTCCAATTTAGAGCACTATGTGAGGTACCTCGACCATGTGCTGAGCAATGAACCTAGTGAGCCCCAAGGGAGGCTGAAATGGTCTGAGTCACCTGTGTAGTTTATAGACTCTGGGATGAAAGAACTCAGAGAAAAGAATATGTGATGATAAAGGTTCTTTGGATGCACCATGAGTACGGTAAAGCCACATAGGGGCCAATGATGGACATGGAAAAGTCTTATCCTGAATGGTTTGTTTGCTTGTTTGAATTTTGAGGACAAAATTCCTATAAGGAGGGGAGGATGTTATAACCTCATTTTTCCCAAATTATATAATAACCTTTGTAAATCTCATTTAAAGATAGATGAATTTTCATTGGATTGAAATGGATTTTATGAATGATTGTTTGAGTGTTTCTTAATGGGCCTTGTTTTATTTGAAGCCCAAATTGATATAATCAAAGAATACATAAAGAATTCCATAAAATAAGGAAAAGGATATGGAATATTTCCCTAAAAATAAGAATTCGAGATAATGGATACCTTGGAGTTCAAGGAACTCAAAACCAAGAAATAATGATAAAAGGATTTAGGGAAAGATGGGAAAATGTGTTTAATATAATAATAACTTGCATATTAAGAAAAGGAATCGAATCCTTGTTATAATCACTCCAAATTTTGTAGGAAGGAAGACAAACCTATGAGGAAGCTTCCCTCAAAATTGGGTAAAAATAGGAGTAGCCAGTTGGGAGTTATTAATTCTCTAAGTTTCCCTTTGAAATTGGCTTTAATTGATGATTTAGGAAATGATTTCCTATTTAGTTTGAACGCGATCAACTTGGATCGTTGGATCTTGATCCAACGATGCACAGTCATCGTCCTGAGTCCCAGAGAGACTCGGACTGTAGCGCCCACAGGGGAACTTTCCCTCGATTTTCCGATCAGGTCTGTGCATGTGCACTCATGAATTGAATCCCTTTGGGATCGGGAGATCCTGGCGAAGGTTTTAGACCTAGGTTCCGAGGGCTTTCGTGGTGTACCCTGGAAACGCCCAATTGGGCTCGGACTATGATCATGGCTAGGATTGGGAACCCTAATGGGGGGCCTCCCACTGCCTATATAAGGACACCCCTTGGTTCCTCGTATCCCCACGAACTTGATCGGCTCCTTTCAGGTGTCGGTGCCCCTCTACATCCCCCGAATGGTTGAGCTCCGGTGAGAGCACCGCCGCGGCTCCGCCACGTATAGAAGAGATGAGAACGAGGAAGAAGGAGAGCAGTGACCGTTCGATCGTGATCAAACGATCGGGTCAGAGTTAGGCGGAGACGATTGGATCTTAGTCCACCGTGGACCCGCGAGATCCAACGGCTCGAGCGCGAGGCGCGTAAGTGAAAGGAGACGCGCGGCGAGCATCGCGGATCTGACGACGCGAGAGAGGACGCGACTAAACTTAAGCGACGAAATGTCACGACCGTTCGATCGCGATCGGGTCCAATTTAGCGGCGACGGTTGGATCGCGGACCAGGGGGCGCACCGATCGAACGACCGCCAATTTTTGGTAATTTCCTCTCTCTGACAAATAATCAGGAAAATGGTTTTTCTTTGTGAAATTAATAGAAAATGATAGGAAACTCGTATGAGAAAACGTAATATATGAAAGTTGCATAGAAAAATGCAAGGAAAACGATAAAAATAATTCCAGAACCTAATTCCACTTCGTTTTGCAAAAGTACTTTATTTGGCTAATAAAGTTTATTAAAATTGGATGAGAAACCCTAATTGCATGTTGAGAGGGTAATTGGATAATTTAACAAGTCAAATCATTAAGTTTGACCCTGAGAAGGTTAATGGTAGTTTAATTTGCTATTTGATTGCAAAAATGCTTAATTGGAATTATAGTGTTTAAATGAAGGTTAATTGACAAGAAAACCCTAATTTGGGCTAAAGAGAGATAAAAACCATATTTTTATGAAATAAGGAAATCAGTTGTCTAATAAAGGAAATTCAATGAGAAATTAAGAGTTTTATGAGGATTGATAAATTAAGGATGTTAATGATGAAAGAAGAAGTAAAACCCTAATTTCTAGAAGAAACACTAATTATGGAATTGAAATCCTAATTTGAATAAGGAAATTGGATAAGTATTAATAAAAGGAATTGGTACTCTTATTTCAGGATTTCTCTTCCTCATTGCTTGTTGATTGGATTATTATCTTGAAAAGTGCAATTAAAGGTATGTGGTTACGCTTATGAATAATCGCATTAGTTTCCCGGCGATTTCTGAATGATTCACCGGTTGCTTGAATTAACTGTTGAATGTTTATTTATTTCATGCAGCTATAAAGTGACTATGATTATCATCAGAAGTATGCATATAACTGGCTAGATCCTTGTTCACCTCTGGTGCTTTAAAAAGGCTGAAAAGGGGGTAATACCTAGAGAAAGGTCTAGGATTGTCGTGAGTCAGAAACTGGATTGCCTTGTGCGGTTCATGAGACTCTTCAGCATACCGAGAGTTAGAAACTGGATTTCCTTGTGTGGTTCATGAGACTCTTCGGTTTACCATGTAACTCAATCCTAGAAACTGGTTTACCATTTTGGTGGATCATGAGGGGTTGTAGTTTGGTATACAGGTCCACTGCAGGGACAACTCAGAGGTTGTGGAACTTGTGGATCGCAGATGTTATATTAAAATGTAATCTTGATTGTTAAAAAGATTAATTGCTTGCTTACATTGTTAGCATAATTGTTTGATTATTGTTTCCCCCACATACCGACTGACCGTTGTTTTGTTTGTCGGCGTTTTAGGTACATAATCCAAAGCACAAAACAGTAAGGTGACACATTGTGAATTCAAGAATTAAAGAACAAGGAGGAACTAGTTAGAGTAGTTCATCTGTGGTTAGAAGTTTAGTACTTCCAACTTTTCAAAGGTATGATAAAGAAAACTTTTATTACCATTTTCAGTATAGTCTGTTAGAATTTAATAATTGTTATTGGTTATATGTTGAACCTTTGATCCGGAATTTTATGGGTGCGGCTTCAACCTCTCGGTCTCCCTTAATTGGGGGTTATCGGAAGGTGGGGTCATAACAATGGCTCACCTCTCAACAACCAAGAGAGAGGGGTTTTTCCAAGCTTCTTAACACCAATCGGGCAACTCAAGGGACAACCACAACCAAGGTCCAGAACCACCACACAGCTCACCTTTCAAGTCCATGGTGAGAGGCGGGTGTTACTCAAGCGACTAGAACATAAGCTCACCTCTCAACTTAAACGAGAGAGGAGTATTGCCCATATTAATAGAACTCAACCTCACTCCTCTAGAGCTAGGAGAGAAAGGGGTGTTTCTCACCAAGAAACCCTAGAACATGGTTCGGCCAACAAGAAGCAACTAGGCAAGAAACTAAACTAGCAACATGCATAGTCAATATGATCATAAGCAACATATAAGAACATAAAATAAGGTAGTGTAGTTAAGGTTAGGAGTTATGTAACCCGCCTTAAGCAAGCTCCAAGCTCCTAGCTCCAAGCACCAAGCACCACCAAGGTAGAAGAGCAAGGCACCTTAGGGTTCGGTCACCACTAGAGAAGAAGGAGACTCCAAGAAGGATCGACCACTAAGCTTGCAAAGGAAGAAAGGGTGTCGTGCACCAAAGGAGAAGGAGACTAAGGAACTAAAGGGATCCTTAGCAAGGGAAAGGAAACACATATATAGGAAAGGATAGAGGAGAAACCAAGGTAAGACAAGGCAAGGTGTCGCCCACCTAGGGTCACTTGTCCATGTGCAAAGCCACCACTCTAACATGCCCTAAACACATGTCCAAGGCCATTGCCACATGCAAGCATCAAGCACCAAGTGTCCACTAGTGGTGACACAAACGAGGTCAAAGAGAGTCAAAGGGTCCATGGGTGACACACCTCCACACCATGGCTGACACACCCACATCATGGCCGACACACACCCTAGGCGACACACCACAGGCCGACACAAGCACAGGCTAACACACCTAGGCCGACACAAGGCACTCTTTCCCGACACAAGGTCCAAAGAAGCAAAGACAAGGCACCATAAAGCCCAACAAGCTCAACCAATCCCAAAGGAACTCAAGCAACGAGCCCAAACCTTCTTCTCAACACTAGAGGAAGCAAGGAGAGGGAGGAACACCTCACAACGTGACAAACTTACCCACAAACCCTAGACTTGGGTTAATTGCAAGTAGAACCTCCAGCTCTCAACAAAGCACCAACATACCCTAATCACCACTAAAGGTGATTAGCAGACAACTAAGCATCAGGGTTAAGCAAAGTAAACAGGATTAGCCCTAAACAGAGTCAGGGTCCTTACAGATAGCTCATTCTCTTCATCATATTCATCGTCATCATTGGGGAACTTAACTATCGGCTCTATACCTCTACCTTGAGTGGCAGTTTGAATCCACGTAGATAGGCATTCCTCTACAATTTCATCTAGGCACTCAATGAGATAGCAATCTTCTTCAGTGGCCCCTATTACCTCGACTCTGGCTGAAGATTTAAAGATGTTCAACCGGATCTTCATGCATGAATGTCACATTCATCGTACCGGTCCTCACATGAAGAACCACATCTGTTGTGGTTAGGAAAGGTCTCCCCAAGATGATAGGAACCCTCCTTGTGTCTTTTTCCATGTCTAAGACAATGAAATCAGTAGGGAAGAAGGCAGACATCTCATCATCAAGCCTCACAAGCACGTCATCCACACGCCCTTTAGGCATCTTTACTGATATGTCAGCCAACTATAAAGTACAATGATCCAGACTCAACTTGTGGCAACACATCCTACTATCACACAGACAATGAGGTGTTACGAGAAAACGTGCGGAAAACACCATAAACCACAAATTACCAAAAACACAGGTTAATTAAAACCGATTTCGGAAAACAGATAAATTGAGAAACTATTACATTTAGTGTTGGTATGTATGCCCTGAGAGCCAATCATGGGATGATTGGTGGGATACATTAAGATTGATTTGATAAACATCAAAGGCAAGCTTCCAATTCTTTCTGGTTCAGTCATATGAGATAGTGATAGAACAGATTGAATGTCTAGAGAATGACAGTACTCAATGACGTATGCCTTCAGGTTCATGACCAGAATGATGAGATCATACAGATGCTAAGAGTTTGTACATTCTTGTTATGTCCCTAGTCGGATGTCATTGTGGAAGGTAGATAGACAACAATGACACACAAGACTAGATTGTGGTGTTGGTTGATGACAGAATCTCATTAGTCATGATATAGAGATATCAAACCAAACACATAGGTACTTGTTAGAGAACAAGTGTACCGGACAGACCCACTGTGAGTTTGACACATGGAATCATAAGATGGTAGTCATAGTCAGTACTCACAGTGATGGTGGTGAGTGTGATTCTTAGACCTGAAATCACTGCACTCAACACATGTCATTGGGCACACTTTGACATCATCAAACGCAGTCCTGAAACATGGGTTGTTATAAAGGTGATGATTGGGTGGCTTTGACACATGGGGCTTTTGAGGGGTGAGTGATAGATATGGGATTTGTCCCTCCTGAGGGAGTTTGATATCCATGGCCACTTGATGAGTAGGATTGAGAAAGGCGTGCATGCATGTGTGAATCAGTATGTGATACTGATGTCATACATATCTCTTCCAGTCTACTCTGAGATCAAGGAAGTGAATGAACGTTGACAGGATGACTGTTCCATGCCTCGAGTTCATTCGGGATATCAGTGACAAAGGAATTATACATTCGCTGTAACACCATTCACGGATTGTAGGATGAAAGTTGTTCTCCAACTTTCTACTTTCACTTGGGTAGCACTGATGTGTGACTAGGCACCGCTCTTTGCTTGTGAAGTCATAAGTGTTATGAACTTTCACTGCCAACGTGAAATGGACCTGCAGGGTCACACACATAGGATTTAACCTAGAAGAGGAGTTTTGTCCACAAAGCAATGTTTAGATTGATTACTAAAGGAGTTAATTAGTTCAATTAAACACTCAATCAGTCAATGGCTCAATATCATATGGTTCAAGGTGTTGGACGCATTGATTGGAGTATCGGATTGATTGAAATCACATTTGACTAATTCTGCACAACCTGCACTCCCAACCGGTCGGTTCATGTGATGAACCGGTCGGCTGAGGTTGCTGAACCGGTCGGCTCAATTGTTGAACCGATCGGCTCATGCACAGAGTGAAACGACCGATTCAAGTGTTGAACCGATCGGTTCAAGTGTTGAACCGATCGGTTCAACTGGTGCAATCGAGCAACCTGGGAAAGTAGGATTGGTGAGAATTTTCCTTTCGTTTCAATTATCCAATTTGATTGGAAATATGATTGGTATTCGATACCGATTGGAAAAAAAGGAGGAAAGTCAATCGAGAACCAACCTGGAACCCCAACCGACCGGTTCATGAGTGAACCGATCGGTTCAAGGGTCCCAAACGATCGGTTCGGTGGTGAACCGATCGGTTCATGTCCCCAACCGACCGATTCACTTGTGAATCGATCAGTTCAGGTTGTGAGATGGTTGCCTTTTGTGGAGAATCCCGAACCCTTCTACTCCTGCTTTTAGTCCTGCATTGCCCGGGATGGAGAACCCTGTCCCATGACTCTCCTATATATAGGGGTATTTGGGGGCTTCTCATAGTATAGCTCAGTGCAACCAGTTGCTCTGCAAGTTGTCGTTCTCTCTGGTTTTGGTAACCGTGAGAGAGCCCGAGCAAGTGCTTCCCGCAAAAGGGAAGTGAAGCAAGGGAAGGACAACTGCAGTTGCAACAGGAGCCAGGAGAGTGTGTTTGCGACTAGTACGTCAACAGGAGGGTGCGACTCCTTCCACTTCCTTGTGGGACAAGGAGTGTGGAGTTCCAGGTGGTCCGTGTGGACTACTACAGAGGCGGGAGGACAATGCCGCTTAGGAGGACAACTGTCATCCGACAGTCCGGTTCGAGTAGGAGTTGTCAGTCCCGGTGCGACCAGGAGCTGCACAGATGCCATCGAAGGCTGGAGTTGAAGACCGCACATTATGCGAGGTATTGTCGCCGAGCAAGCCTCGGGACAAGGTATGATTCCACAAACCATCCTTTCCTATTATATAGATGTTGACACATTTCCTCGGTATGGGTTGGGGGAGAAATTTTTTTGTTTCCGCTGCCTTCTCTGTCTCCCCTAAAACCCAATAGTGGTATCAGAGCCACGTCAACTGCTCTATATTTTAGGAATATCGATATGATCGATTTTGGTTTGTCGCCTTTATTTATTGCATACGATGCGAATAATATCGGATTTATGCATGTCCAATCTTAAATCCACAAATCCCTAATTACATATATGATATGTATTATTAATGCACTCGATACACGTCGCCCTTAAACGAGTTTTGTGGTGGATGTGTGTAGCGTGATTATGGCCTATAAACCCCTTATCTGTTATTGGTTGTGTGTGGTTTCTTGCATCTCGGTCTGCGCACCGATCTTCCTTCTCCTATTCCTGATGTAACTCGAAATAATTCGAGATTCTTTCCTACCTTTGCTCCCCCCGAATGTAACTCGGGGTTTCCCTTTTTAAAGCAATGTAATAAATAGGATATATTTTTATTTCCTGTTATGTCAAAGACCGGCGGACATCAAGACGACTGCTCAGACGATCGGTTCAAGGAGTGAACCGATCGATTGACTTTCCAGACGGTTGGTTCAAGGAGTCAACCGATCGTTTGATGACCGGTTCGAGGAGCGAGACGAGCGGGTGGCGGACATGACGAGATGCACGACGACCAGGCGAACCGATCAGTTGGAGGAACCGACCGATCGACTGGTGGCACCCAGACGACCGACTGGAGAGTACAGATCATTCATGAGATGAGTTGATCAACTCGGATAGCAAGGCACATAATTCATCTTGTACAGGTTGCATGTGATGTATACCTAGATGACCGTGATTCCTCTTGGCTCGAGGAATCACATTAGGATGGCCATAATCATCCCTTTTTATCGTTTGTGCATGTTTTCTGTGGGATATAGCATGTATATGATACATACTATGTATTGTGGTGATTGGATATGTATATGTATATAAAACCAAATCCCTCATTAAAATATTAAGTTTTAGATGCCTTCCAAATGCGACACACGTGAAAAGCTTGATCGACCAAGTGTAGGCACGCCCAAGCGTGGTGTACCGTCTATCTCGTGGAAGCGTGAAGGATGAATGTGTGGGTCTGCCCTAGCAGGGTGCATGTTCATCATGTTTGCTTTGGGTCGGACTTAACAAGGTGACCTAGATAGGATCTAGCGCCTTGAGGCATGGAGATGATCATTGCAAGGAGTTGTATATGACATCTTATCAAGAGTTGCATATGATGCAATTGGCAAAAGTTGCCTACCTGAGAGATCTATGTTGTGGTTGACAGCCCAAGCTGGTCCATGACTTAGAGGATTTCAGGATCTTGCCCACTAGAAGGTTTTATGCTGCAATCTTCCGAATTGATGGTGAGGGCTATCAATTTGAAGTAAAATAGTGGGATCGATAATTAATTAAAGGCCTAATTATATCGTCAAATTTTCAAATCAATCAAATAAGTCAAAAATGAGTTTTGGACTAAAATTGCATATTTTCCTTTTGTAGTTCAAATGGCAACAAACAACAACAACCTTTCTTTGCGATCGGTCCTTGACAAGGACAAGCTTAATGGGACGAACTTCCACGACTGGTATCAGGCATTGAGAATTGTTCTCACTCAAGAGCGTAAGCTCTATGTCCTGGATACTCCAATTCCAGAGGAACCCGCTGCTAATGCACCAAAGACAGAAAGGGATGCTTACAAGAAGCATTCTGATGATGCCATTGATGCAAAGTGCTTGATGCTATGTTCAATGAACCATGAGTTGCAGAGGCAACATGAGAACATGGGTGTCATAGAGATGATTCTGCATCTCAGGAACATGTATGAAGATCAGGCACGGTAAGAGAGGTACAATGTTTCTAGGGCGCTGTTCAAGTGCGTCATGACAGAAGGAGATCCAATTGGTCCTCACACACTCAAGATGATTGGGTATGTGGAGAACCTATAGAGACTGGGATTTCCACTGAGCCAAGAGTTGGCTACTGACGTGATACTGCAATCGTTGCCAGAATCTTACAGTCAGTTTGTGATGAACTACAACATGAACAACTTTGATAGGCCACTGTCAGAGTTGTTGGGCATGTTGAGGATAGCCGAGTTACAGATGAAGAAGGACAAGCCTAAAGCCGTGATGGTGATCATGAGCAAGAAAGGCAAGTCCAAGCGCAAGGGCAAGGGCAAAGCTAAGAAAGGTTCTGAAGCTAGCCAGGAGTCCAAGCCATCTTCAGCTCTCAAGGCCAAAGGAGGCGTGACCAAGGAAGGAAATTGCCACCATTGTCAAAAGCCAGGACATTGGAAAAGGAATTGTCCTATCTACCTAGAAGAACAAAAGAAGAAGGAGGCGACTGAAGCCTCTACTTAAAGGTGTCATGAAAGTAAACTTGTAACACTTTTGAGATATATGATATCAAGATGTAGAGTGTAAAGCATTCTTATTTGGGGCAAGTGTTGCCTTCATAGATAGGATTACTTTAGTTTATTTTCAGCTAATAAGGCATGTATTACAGTTATGAACTGCTATTTCATACTTGCCAATAGATAGAAACACTTTATTTTTGCATATTGTATGACAATGATGGCAATCAATAAAGTTGTGTTTTCAATCTTAAAGATGTGATCTTTATGGCAATGCCTTATTTATCTTGTGATATCTGATATGCATAAGATAAGACGATACCTAAAAGTTATAGATAACTCAAACATTTTTAATTAGCATTAATCATGAGAAATTCATTTCTAGTTTCCATGTGATGGATAAAACTAGACTCTTTTGGTTAGAGAACCAGTAAGGGACATGAATATCTTGGACATGATTGATCAATCTTCACTAATGTAGTGGGAGAGTGATTATCCTATTAGGTATAATACATGTGATGTATTTACATACCTATTGGAACAAATGCTAATACTTCAAATGGTGTTTAGAGAAATACCAAAATGAATGTCTTGAAGTGTTCAAGATTATCATAAATGAAGTACAAATTCGGTAAAGTGTTAATTCTTGATGAGATCAATGAATAAAATACTTGGACCAAATGTTTGAGATCCTTATGAGTAATTATGATAGTGTATCATAGTGAACTCATGATTAAGGCATGGTGATGTCTAAATCAAGAAGGAATCATACTATAAGGAGTTAGAGAATGATTATCAAATAACTGAATTCTTCTTAATAAATGAATACCCCACACTAATAAAAGAAATTGAGAATCACAAGGGTTGTGAGTTCTTATATCTTTAACAAATACACCTCAATTATCTAATTGATGAGTTGTTCATGTGATGAGTCAACTATCAAGATGAATATGAGGAACCGAATCTTGAGTTATGGTTTATGACCATCACATCCTAAATGACATCCATGTGAACCTTAAGGTATGACCTTGATGGTAGCACTCATTGGATCATATCCATAAGTGCAAAAGAGTCTTAAGTGTTAAGACACATGGATAACATTTTGAGAAGGATGATGCTTGTTGATTGCAACTTAATGACTAAGACATTTGGCATATGGATACTAAAACCGCATTCCTATGAGGAATAAAACCAGGATGTGTACGTGACACAACCTGTAACACCCCTGACCTGGGTTATGACCTAACCCTGGAAGTTTTGCTTAAATATGTAATTATTATACTTGTGAACACTCCCTGGCATGTAATTAAGTTCCTCAGGAACATTTACTTTCAATTTTGCTCCTTTTTGTATAAAGTTGTAGCATTGTGTTGTATGCAGGGACCTATGTGCAAATTACCAAGTTTAAGGGTTGAACTTGCAAAAATTCACAAGATAAGATGTTCCTTTGATGTTGAGACATCATGGAGATGTCTATGACAAAGTTGAGGGATTTCCCAAGCTTGAGCACCAAGGTGCAGCTGTAGAAGCAATCCCCATGCTCAGAAACCCTAATTTGGGGTAAAGTGCAATTTACCCAAATTGAGGGATCCAACTTGTAATTTTTCACCATATAGAACATCTTTTATGACTCTTGTCATCATTTAGAGTAGAAATGATGAAAGGGATACATCATTTAATAATCAGATGAGAAAAATGATCTTTGTGAAAGAAATCACCTAAAATGGGTACAAAACCCGTTCATGTATGTGCCCTAGTTGAAGGTTGGATTCCTTTACCCTTAGATCTTGAGTTTTCTTGAGATTTGCATAAGATTAGATGGGCTTGGGCGTGCCCTTGGGCAAGGAGGGACCTAGATGTGAATAAACATTTTGAAAGGTCCTCATAGTAGAAAATAGACTAAAGCTATAAAAGGTCTTTCCTTTGCAATCGAGCAAACGATCTTGCTCCTGTTTCATTCACTTCTAATCTTCTCAAACGGCCAAGGCTTTGCTCTGGAAAACAGGGAAACGAAATAGCTTGCTCTAGGTAAGAAACCTCAAGCCTAGCTCGAATCCATGGTGGATTTCACCTTCTAAGGTTGGTTTTATGGTTAGCTTAACTAGTCTTCTTGTTCTAGCCGACCAAAGCTTCGATTCCTTGGAGTTTTCATCCCTGATCGAGTTGTGGAAGCTCAAGGACGCCATTAAAGCTTGGACTTCGAAGTCTTGGAGCTTTAGGAACAAACTTGAGGCGGGTTTTATAACTCTAAACTTGTGCTTTATATCTATGCTTTGATTCTTGCAATTTACTTGGTAAAATCTCCTTCTATCTCCCTTCTTTCTTGCTCGTTTGCAAGAAAATAAGTGGAGAAACCGACCTTGCAAGAGGTTGAAGATGAGGGGCGTGATTCCCTATGTTGCTTTTCCAAACGAACTTGGACCCTTTTGGTCCAAACGGTTGCAAACCGTTTGGGTTCAAACGGTTTCAAACCGTTTGCTCTCAAACGGTCTTGCAAGACCGTTTGGATTGAAACGGTCTCAAGACCGTTTGAGGGAGTTGACCAAGGGACGACCGTTTGAGGGTCTATTCCTAACATGTTGAATTTCATCTCTGCAAAGAATCAAAGTCTAATTCTTAATCAATTGGGAGTTGAAGGCACTTCAACATGGAACCCTAATCGGGTGAAAAAGTGCTGAATTAACATATAGATCTTGTTGAGTTTTGGGTTGAAGGACCCAAACGGTCTCAAGACCATTTGGGGATTCCTCCAAACGGTCCTAAGACCGTTTGGGCACAACTCAAGACCGTTTGAAGGTCTAGGGTTGAGTGAATCTAGTGGTTTGAGGGTCCAATTGTAGGAAATTGATGCATTGTTGGAAATTGCTGATTTTGACCTAATTGGACTTCAACCCTAGTCAAAACGACTTGGTTCTTGGTCAAACTTTGGGCAAACGGTCTCAAGACCGTTTGGATGATGTCCAAACGACCTCAAGACCGTTTGGGCCAAGTTTGAGCCCAATTGGAGGTCAATTGATAGGTTCAACCTTGAATTGATTCATATTGTTGAACATTGATGACCAATCAACTTGAAACCCTAATTGAGAACGATTGAACCCTAATTGGCTTACAATTGAGGGTCAATTTGATGACTAAGTGACTGAGGCTAACCCTAATTGACTCAATTTGTAAGTGGTTAGCATAGCTTTAGCCAATTGAGGGCTTCAATACACATATCTATGAACATTGGTGACCATTGAACCCCTTTGGAGGTCCAAACGGTTTGAGCCCATTTGGACCAAACGGTCTCAAGACCGTTTGGATCCAAATGGTCTCAAGACCGTTTGAGACCAAACGGTCTCAATACCGTTTGGGGCCAAATGGTCTCAAGACCGTTTGGGCTCAAACGACCTCAAGACCGTTTGGGCTCAAACGACCTCAAGGTCGATTGGTCCAAACGACCTCAAACCGGTTGAAGCTCCAAACGGTTTGGAAGTCAACCCTTCCAAACGGTCTTCACCTCCAAACGGTCTCAAGACCGTTTGGATCCAAACGGTCTCAAGACCGTTTGAGGGTCAAACGGTCTCAAGACCGTTTGGATGGTTGAGACCATTTGAAGGTTGAAACCGTTTGGAGATTGGTGATGGTTTGTACTTAACCATTTGAAGATGTAATTAGTTCAATGGTGATTCAATCAAAACCCTAATGGTAACCTAGGTCATTAAGGGACTATGTGATTAGTGAGTTAACCCATGATGGTGTTCATGTGGCAAATTACCAAAATACCCTTGAGGGGTCTAAAGAGGTAAAACCTTGTTCTAATCAAACCCTAATCACATGATGTTGATGCTTTGGCTCATATTAGTCAATGGACACTTATCTCAACCTGATCTAGAGTGGTGTTGTCACCATCTACTAGTGAGAGGAGAGAGGAAGTATTTCTAGAGAGAGAAAGTATCCTAGAGAGAGAAAGTACCCTTTTAAGGAGGAAACTCTAGTGAGATACTTCAAATACACATGAATGTGCATGATTAGGGAATGACCCACCTATGTGAGGTCATGGAAACCCTAATTATGATATTGAATGGATCTTAATCTTAATTAAGAGTCTTAATGATGATGTTTCTCTTACATGAAGATGTAATGAGTACAATTCACCATGGAGTGAATAGTAAACCCTAATTTTAGGGTGATGACATGAAAGATGAATAGTAAACCCTAAATTGACAGGGTTATTGAATACAACCCTAGTTGAGGGTGATTCCATGTGAATCCCTAGTTGAGGGTGATTCCATGTGAATCCCTAGTTGAGGGTGATTCCATGTGAATCCCTAGTTGAGGGTGATTCCATGTGAATCCCTAGTTGAGGGTGATTCCATGTGGATCCCTAGTTGAGGGAGATTCCAAGTGAAACCCTAGTTTGAGAATGCATCCTTAATTGTTGAATTGCTTACTATTATCTGTTGAATTAACCATGCAGGTTACTATGAAATGATGGTTACACCCAGGTATGGAATACCATGTTATATTCATTGAAAGCATGTCTTAAAGTTTTATGAATAGTGAACCATCTTGATGCACTGCTAAGTGACATCTTTTGTGAATTATGGGCTGTAAGAGCCATAAATGTTATCAAGGTCATGCTTGACAGATGACTTGAGATGAAATAACTGATGATTGTGAAAAGTTAGGCCTGCTACATTTTAGTATTCTCATATATAGCTGTGTTACTGTATGATGATTAGAATACTGAATGTACCTAACTAATCAAGTGAAATGTAGAGCCCTGATCATAGATCCATCATTGTCAGAGTCTAAATGATGGTGAAACAGGTTTTCCTAAGGGAACTCCTGGATCACATACTTTTGAGTATGTGGGGTACATGGATGTGTAGAACCTGACATCCTAGTGTAGGTATTTGATGTAGATTCTTGTAGTTCGTCATACCTTCACTATAAAAGAAAGGGTGAGTGGATGATGTAGATTCTAGTAGTCCATCAGACCCCACCACAAAGTCCTAAAGGTGAGATGTATCTCTACACTCCCTTAAAGACACAAACACCGTATCGGTGAAAGATAAATAAGAAATCTTCCGATAGCGAAGAGAGTACAGAATGCCACTGTAACTCTAAAAATAGCGAAGGACCAGAGTACCCTGGTGAGCTATTACAAAGACATCCCGCCAGATGTCAAACAATCAATCCTCTAACTGACTGAGGAAGGTGAGGTCATAAGAATCCGACTCTTTTAATGACCTATGTATGATACTGATGCGACTTCTTAGTGATCAGTTGGAGTATGAGTGGTATGCCTCATCTCCACAGGGCATAACAATAATGTTTGAAAGACATAATCAACAGCGTAGTATATCTGTTAGAGTTAACTACGAGTTGTTTGATTGATGTTACCTTGAATAGCATAGATGTTCTCATATTTTAATATTGATTGAACTCTTGCTTGTCATCAGAACTGCTAGTGAATATATTGAAGGCTCTTAATGCTTTAGTTATTCCTTGCCTTGCTTATAAAGCCTAGTGGAGAGTTATAACTCTCGCTGGGGCAATTATGTATAATTGTCTCACCCCGTAGACTTCTACTTTTTAGGTGGTTGTCGAAGACGGAGGAATAAGAACTCAGGTGATCAATCCCAGCAACAGCAGCATCAGGAGCAGTAACTATCTCAGGTGGAGATCTAGCCTGCTTCATGGTGTAGTTAGAGTAAAGTCCTATGTGTCCTCTGTACTCTCAGGTCCTGGAGTGTTTTGGTGTATGAACTCTTGAGAAATTTTGTATGAGGTTGTATTTAATTACTCAAGAAGTAATTGTCAGTGATGTAAACAGTTAAATCCTTTTTCTATGGAAAAGGTTTGTGGTTTCAGGCTCTTGTCTCGAAAAGTTTTAATTTCCCGTGATTTTTGTCTTCCGCTGTTTATCGTTTGCTTCCGCACATGTTTAAATCGGGATTAACTCGTGGTTTGGAGATCGGAGCCCACACAACCTATAAGGTTTATGAATCCACTAATGAAAATGAAGTCTATAAGTTACAATGGACTAATCAATGTGATTGATTGAGTACAAGCAACTCAAAATTGGATCTTTACTTTGATGATATAGTCAAAGAGTTTGACTGATATGTCAAAGATAAAGAAGGATCTGTGATTTAGTGGGAGCATATTCACATTCCACATATTGATGTGAAATGGAAATGTTCTAGAATGGAAATCCAAAAGTGGAAATTATCTTTAAGGAAGATAGAGATGTTTCCTATGTGATAGGAATATAGATCTATAGAGATAGTTATCGGAAAACCTCTTGACCTGAAAAGAGAGAGCATACATTGGCAATCTGTACTGAAGTGTTCAGTATGCACAGATTTAATGGGAGAAAACTTGTCCATGTTACATGGAGTTAGTATCCCAAGGCCAAGTGTCCAATTCTTATGAAGAATGGGAACACTAAGAATAGATATGGATCTATTGTGTATGTAATCATCCCATTATTTTGCATGTATGACATGGCCAGAATGAAATGCATTCATCATCTTGTATGTAGGACATGGTAATATGTAGGACATGATAACTCGTATGTAGGACATGACGAGTGGATGTTTGTCTACTTCCAGTAAGGGTTACTGGAATACCATAAGAACTTGATAAGTACTTGGGAAGTACTGGTACTATGGAGATAAGGAAGAGTTCGATGTAAAGAGTTACATTGATGCGAACTTCCAAAAGGATAGAAAATTAATCGCAAAATATACATAAGATGTATAAAAGTGAAAGTTTGTTGATAATTGGAAGTGTTCCAATAAAGTTATTTAAAAGGGAAATGCTGAGTATCTATGTGTTAGAGAACAACAATGGATACTATATGGATCTGAAAGTTCATGAGATGAACTTATATTCCACTCATTGATGACAAGTCTGGAATCCTTGATCATGCAATGTGGCTAAAGGTTAGCAATGGAATAATAGATCGCATATTACGACAACTCCATCTCATACGTGTGATGTACAATGAAGAGATGAGAGACATGCAATTTGTACAGACTTTGGCAAGGTGTTGCCATTACTCACTATGTTGTCACTAGAGCACAGTAACATGTGGGACATGTTTGAAGATCACTATGAATATGATTCATGGGTGATTGACTCGTAGTGCAAGTGGGAGTCTGTTGGTATGTATGCCTTGAGAGCCAATCATGGGATGATTGGTGGGATACATTAAGATTGATTTGATAAACATCAAAGGCAAGCTTCCAATTCTTTCTGGTTCAGTCATATGAGATAGTGATAGAACAGATTGAATGTCTAGAGAATGACAATACTCAATGACATATGCCTTCAGGTTCATGACCTGAATGATGAGATCATATGGATGCTAAGAGTTTGTACATTCTTGTTATGTCCCTAGTCGGATGTCATTGTGGAAGGTAGATAGACAACAATGACACACAAGACTAGATTGTGGTGCTGGTTGATGGCAGAATATCATTAGTCATGATATAGAGATATCAAACCAAACACATAGGTACTTGTTAGAGAACAAGTGTACCGGACAGACCCACCGTGAGTTTGACACATAGAATCATAAGATGGTAGTCACAGTCAGTACTCACAGTGATGGTGGTGAGTGTGATTCTTAGACCTGAAATCACTGCACTCAACACATGTCGTTGGGCACACTTTGACATCATCAAACGCAATCCTGAAACATGGGTTGTTATAAAGGTGATGATTGGGTGGCTTTGACACATGGGGCTTTTGAGGGGTGAGTGATAGATATGGGATTTGTCCCTCCTGAGGGAGTTTGATATCCATGTCCACTTGATGAGTAGGATTGAGAAAGGCGTGCACGCATGTGTGAATCAGTATGTGATAATGATGTCATACATATCTCTTCCAGTCTACTCTGAGATCAAGGAAGTGAATGAACGTTGACAGGATGACTGTTCCATGCCTCCAGTTCATTCGGGATATCAGTGACAAAGGAATTATACATTCGCTGTAACACCATTCACGGATTGTAGGATGAAAGTTGTTCTCCAACTTTCTACTTTCATTTGGGTAGCACTGATGTGTGACTAGGCACTGCTCTTTGCTTGTGAAGTCATAAGTGTTATGAACTTTCACTGCCAACGTGAAATGGACCTGCAGGGTCACACACATAGGATTTAACCTGGAAGAGGAATTTTGTCCACAAAGCAATGTTTAGATTGATTACTAAAGGAGTTTAGTAGTTCAATTAAACACTCAATCAGTCGATGGCTCAATATCGTATGGTTCAAGGTGTTGGACGCATTGATTGGAGTATCAGATTGATTGAAATCACATTTTACTGATTCTGCACAACCTACACTCCCAACCGGTCAGTTCATGTGATGAACCGGTCGGTTGAGGTTGCTGAACCGGTCGACTCAATTGTTGAACCGATCGGCTCATGCACAGAGTGAAACGACCGGTTCAAGTGTTGAACTGATTGGTTCAACTGGTGCAATCGAGCAACTTGGGAAAGTAGGATTGGTGAGAATTTTCCTTTCGTTTCAATTATCCAATTTGATTGGAAATAGGATTGGCATTTGATACCGATTGGAAACAAAAGAAGGAAAGTCAATCGAGAACCAACCTGGAACCCCAACCGACCAGTTCTTGAGTGAACCGATCCTTTCAAGGGTCCCAAACGATCGGTTCATGTCCCCAACCGATCGGTTCAGGTTGCGAGATGGTTGCCTTTTGTGGAGAATCCCGAACCCTTCTACTCCTACTTTTAGTCCCGCATTGCCCGAGATGGAGAACCCTATCCCATGACTCTCCTATATATATAGGGGTATTTGGGGGCTTCTCATAGTACATCTCAGTGCAACCAGTTGCTCTGCAAGTTGTCGTTCTCTCTAGTTTTGGTAACCGTGAGAGAGCCCAAGCAAGTGCTTCCCGCAAAAGGGAGGTGCAGCAAGGGAAGGACAACTGCAGTTGCAATAGGAGGTAGGAGAGTGTGTTGGCGACTAGTACGTCAACAAGAGGGTGCGACTCCTTCCACTTCCTTGTGGGACAAGGAGTGTGGAGTTCCAGGTGGTCTGTGTGGACAACTACAGAGGTGGGAGGACACTGCCGCTTAGGAGGACAACTGTCATCCGACAGTCCGGTTCGAGTAGGAGTTGTTAGTCCCGGTGCGACCAGGAGCTGCACAGACGCCATCGAAGACCAGAGTTGAAGACCGCACATTGCACGAGGTATTGTCTCCGAGCAAGCCTCGGGACAAGGTATGATTCCACAAACCATCCTTTCCTATTATATAGATGTTGACGCGTTTCCTCGGTATGGGTTGGGGGAGAAAAATTTTTGTTTCCACTGCCTTCTCTGTCTCCCCTAAAACCCAACATTTAGGTCCTCATCCTGCAAGGAAACAAGTTATATAAACATTCACAAGTCTTGATACGTGTCCACAGCTTAGAGGATCAACTATCCTATCATCAGATGAGTTCATCACCTGTTTATACATACATAACGGCCCACATCCGGCCAGCAGTAGGATATACAAACATCAACAACTATACATCACGAAACATCGTCAAAATGTTCCCAAGGACCTGAGAGTACAGGGATGACTCTAAGAATCTAACCAAAACAACAACATATCCATCTCTTGCCTTCTACTGCTCGTCTTGCTGCTCGGCCGCAACTCCGTGACCACCACCACATCTAGCTTGAACACCTAAAAAGGGTGTAAACTAGCGGGGTGAGACACACAGTCCCAGCGAGAAACATAATTCCCCACTGAAACTACAAAACCACATAAGGATAAAGAAACAACAACAGATAACTGATAAAGGGTACAACAAGAGCAGTCTATAAAGTAAATCTATTCATACCGTCAAGCTTACCAAGATGTACAGAAGGCATATCACCAAATATTTCTTTTATGGAACATGATTGACAAGATAAGATTTATAAGGTCTTACCACATAACATGAAGAATGTATAAGTAACTGCAAGGTATAACAAAAGCAATTACACAAGCAAGGCCTCAACCAATGTTCCGTGTTTTGCCTTAAGCAGTAAATACTATACGACTAGATTATGTATTATTATGCCCTGAGGAAGTGAGCCGTACTGCTCAAATCCAACCTTCAGTTGCGAAACCCAAGCCGGTGCCATACAAGGTCAGTGGAAGAGCCGGACTCCACGACCTCCCGCCTCGTGGTCAATGCACGAGTACCAAAGCAGGACCGCAGTCTCATGCTTAAGTGGCCTCAACCACATGGTCAGGCTACCCTCTGCCTAGCCCACCTCGGTACAGGTATCGACGCTAGTGAAACTGAGCCACAAGCCTGTTCACCGTGCTCTGAGCCATGAACGCATTCATGCTCCCGTATCACATATCCTGATCCATGGACCTGTTCACCATGCTCTTATCATATTTGGGCTATGGGCCTGAATCCACACCCTAGAGTCTGCAACCGAAGTTGCACTCATACCTCCTCATTTTTGGCTAGGAGAAACCACACATATTCAATAATATGTGCTTCCAGGTTAACCCGCAGGAGAACCTGTTTCACCATCACCAGCTCCTGACGATGATGGATCTATGGCCAGGGCAACTACATGATATGTTCCACTGTGATTAGTTAGTATATTTTAAATGAATTGCAAGGTTCATCCAAGGTGTATAACATGCAAACTATAACAAGAATAAACGACATGAAACTCAATATTACGCTTTTATTGTAATCAACATCATCCTGATCCATCACAAGGATCCAACATTACATGTTATCACTTGGCCTCTTGCCAACCATCTAGATCCATCTCACAGATCATCATATTGCCATGGGATCTCAATCCCTTATCACATAGTGCTACTGCCTCTCAAGGCATTCTTATCAACTTAGGCACTTTAGCCAAACTCAGGTCCTCATACCAAAACACATAATGTATGTTATCTCATCATCAAGAGTAAGTATCAAAGCAGTGTTACTCAAACATATACACCTCATAGCCCTTTAACTGGATATGCATCTGTATGGAACACCTGCATGGTTAGTATGCACAATCATCATGGATTTATAGAAAGATCATATTATCAATATAGGGCAACATCGATGATTATGTGCTTTACCATTCATGCCTCAACTTGTGACCACAGACATAGGTCATAGCATCATGCAAGACATCTTATATGCTTATCATTTCCTTAGCATTATACAGATGATTCAAGATGATCATAAAAACATGTACTATCATGACAAGATACATAGATGTAATCTACTATCACAATTACCATCAAGCATGTCAAGGTTACTAAACCCAACGTGATTCATGAACAAGAGCTAGAGTATAGATTTCCTTAAGAGACAAGACCCTCACTAGAGGAGTCCCCTATCCTCACCAAAGGTGGTATCGGGTAGGGTACTCTCCCCTATCGCCCAACAAATAACCTCACAATAGGTAGCACCTAGGGTGTAACCTGCAACACTGTGTCGTGCACGGTGTGTCATGCATCAGGGAACCAAGCATACAATGCACCCATGCATATCGTGCAATCACATGCATCGTGCACCTCAAGTCGGGCAACGCTGCGTCGGGTATCAAGGGTACAATGGCCACGAAGCCTATCGGGCAACTGAGCCTATGGGCGTGTCGCCCATCAGGTGCAATGGGCATCTATAAGCAATGTCTTAGGGATACTAGGTGACGCTCTGTCGGGCATCACCACAACACCATGACGCCCGACACCAGCTAGCCACAACTCCATAATGTCTAAGGTATAGACACAAGGTTACCACCTGAACCAGGTGTGTCGGGCAGAGGGTGCAACCATGTATGACGCCCAACACACAAGGGTAACGACCAAACTCTACTCAGCTAAGTATAACGACCAGGGAACAACCTTAAACGTCAGCAAGGAAAACATGTCGTCTAGCTAGCTATCCTCATCTATCGATCAACACACAAGGCCAGGGTCAGGAGACGCCCACCCCCACAGACCTAGCTAGAAAAGCTTCAAAACATCAAGGTATAACGAAGTTAAGGATGTCGGGCAGGGTACTTATCATGGTGTGACGTCCGACACAGCAAGGCAAGAACTAGGTGTGTGACACCCAACACAACCACAACACAATGCCAAAGCTCAAGGCCAAAGAGGGATATCGGGCAACACCAGCCCCAAGGCCATATCAGCCAAGGTGCAACCCGACAGGGTCACCACCAACCTCAAGCACAAGGGCACCAAAACCCTAATGGATTAAGAAGGTGACTCACCTCTCAACTATCAAGAGAGAGGGGTCTTGACAAGCTTCTTAACACCAATCGGGCAACACAAGGTTCAACCACAACCAAGGTCCACATCTATGACAAAGCTCACCTTTCAAGCCCATGGTGAGAGGAGGGAGTTGCTCAAGCAACTAGAACACAAGCTCACCTCTCAACTTAAACGAGAGACGAGTGTTGCCCATATTACTAGAACTCAAGCTCACTCCTCTAGACCAAGGAGAGAAAGGAGTGTTTCTCACCAAGAAACCTTAGAACATAGGTTCGGCCAACAAGAAGCAACTAAGCAAGAAACTAAACTATCAACATGCATAGCCGATATGATCATAGCAACATATATGAACATAGAAAGGAGGTAGTGTAGTTAGGGTTAGGAGTTATGTAACCCGCCTTAAGGAAGCTCCAAGCTCCTAGCACCAAGCTCCAAGCACCACCAAGGAAGAAGAGCAAGGCACTCTAGGGTTCGGCCACCACTAGAGGAAGAAGGAGACACCAAGAAGGATCGGCCACCAAGCTTGCAAAAGAAGAGAGTGTCGTGCACCAAGGGAGAGGGAGACTAAGGAACTAAAGGGATCCTTAGCAAGAGAAAGGAAACACATATATAGAAGGGGATGGAGGAGAAACCAAGGTAGAACAAAGCAAGGTGTCGCCAATCTAGGGACACTTGTCCATGTGCAAAGACACCACTCTAACATGCCCTAAACACATGTCCAAGGCCATTACCACATGCAAGCATCAAGCACCAAGTGTCCACTAGTGGTGACACAAACGAGGTCAAAGAGAGTCAAAGGGTCCATGGGTGACACACCTCCAAACCATGGCCGACACACCCACACCATGGCCGACACACACCCTGGGCGATAACCATAGGCCGATACAAGCACATGACGACACACCTAGGCTGACACAGGGCACTCTTGCTCGACACAAGGTCCAAAGAAGCAAAGGCAACACACCACATGGCCCAACAAGCTCAACCAAGCCCAAAGGAACTCAAGCAGTGAGCCCAAACCTTCCTCTCAACACTAGAGGAAGCAAGGAGAGGGAGGAACACCTCACAAGGTGGCAAACTTGCCCACAAACCCTAGACTTGGGTTAATTGCAAGTAGCACCTCCAGCTCTCAACAAAGCATCAACAAACCCTAATCACTACTAAAGGTGATTGGCGAGCAACTAAGCATCAGGGTTAAGCAAAGCAAACATGATAATCCCTAAACGGAGGTCAGGGTCCTTACACAACTACCCAATTTGTAGCTCAGAAAACACATCATACAACATTAGGTTGATGCTAGAACCCAAGTCTAAGAGAGATTGGTCTATGTGATGTGCCCCAATGCAGCATGAGATGATAGGAGCACCGGGATCTTTTCTTTTCCATGTCATGGTGTGATGTAAAATCGAGCTCACTTGCTCAGTGAGCTTGACTTTTTTTGGGTCCTCCCCATGGTCTTTCTTTTGAAGGTGCATAGATCTTTCAAGAACTTAGCATAAGAAGGGATTTGCTTGACTGCATCAAGTAAAGGAATGTTGATTTTCACTTGTTTGAAAGTCTCAAAGATGTCTTCAATGTGCTTCTTTCTTCTCCTCTCAGAAGAAGGCTCCTTAAGAGCCTCAGGAAATGGGGGAAGTTGGGATCCCATATGGTGCAGATCAATAATATCATCAATAGGTATCACAGGAATCACAGTATCATCACCTGATATCACAGTATCAACCCCGGCTCTCATCACAGTATCCTCAGGTTGTATCTCAGTATCAACTTGTCTAGTCTCAGTATCATCTCTGTCAACAACAACGGTATGAGGGGGTTCTCTAACGTCCAACCACTCCTTAGAATAGTCACTGCTTTGACATGCTCATGTGTAGTGGAAAAAGAGACTTGTGGAGGTGGTTGTGGCTGTTGGGGTGGTGGTGGCCTTTGGTGAGGTGAATTTGGGTTTTGGAGGATGAATTGCAGTTGTGGTTGTTGTGGTGGCTATTTTTGTTGTGGATGGGGGTGTTATTGTGGGGGTGGCTGCTGTTAGGGTTTTGGCGGTGCTTGGTATGACGACGGAGCATATGAACTTGGAGTCTTTCCTAGGAAAGTACCATCATTATTTGGGTTGGGCATCGGTTGAGATGGAATTCTTCCTTCTTCCCTCCTTGCAAGAGATAGAGAAATCTGATCTAGTCTTTGCTCGAGGCGGTTGATGGACTACCCATGTGATGTCACATCCTTCTTTACATCATCTAAACTTCTTAACCTTCCAAGCACCTCCTCTTCAAACTTTGAACTACAACATGGCCTCTGCTGCCCTTGTCCTTGTCCATCCTCATTTTGTTGCTTCCAAGAAAAATTTGTATGGTTCCTCCACTCATGAGTGTAGGTGTTGGACATGGGGCCTTGATTGTTTCGACAGCCAAAGGAGTGTAAAGCATTCACATCCTCATCCACAGAATCGGCTGCCATGGTGGGTTGGCTAGGAGAGCCACCAACTTGATTATTCATCATCTTCATCATATCCGCCATCATTTTCATCATATTGGGGTCGACAACATTGCAGTTTGGAGCCACAAAAGAAGGTGGAGGGATGTAGCTTCAGTCGCAATGCTCCCATTTTGTAGAAATACGATGGCGTGAGTTTTCAACAAGATGTTTGAACAAAGGCCACGATTCCTCGGGAGGCTTTGCCATGAAAGTACCTCCACAGGAGGATTCAACGTTGTTTTGGCTTTTTTCTTCAAGCCCTATGTAGAAGGCTTGAACGAGTTGCCACAATGGCACTTCTGAGGGCAGTCACGGAGAAGTATTTGGAACCTCTCCCACGCCTCGTGGAAGGGTTCATTCTCTTTCTGGGCAAAGTAAATGATGCATCTTCTCATATAGGACAAGTTGGCAATTGGGAAGCACTTCTTGAGGAATTCATTCTTTACTTCATTCCATGTTACCAGATCTGTCTTTGAAACATACCACTCTTTAGCTTTCTCTTTTAGGGAGAAAGGAAAGAGGGTTCTCCAGATGGAGTCCTCAGTGGCGGCAGGGATGCAGAAAGTGGAGCACGTCTCAAGGAAAGCATCGATGTGATGATAGGGATTCTCATTCTCCATCCCATAGTAAGTAGAGAGGAGTCCAAGGAGTGCGGGTGGAATGGAGAACTATTGACCTGACGTTTGTCAATGACGCTGGCAATGGGGGAGTTGAAGTTCCCCGGGGTGAAATACTCGTGGAGTGGGAGGTGCTGCGGTGGAGGTGGTTGAGCATCCACATGAGGGTTGTTTTCCGCCATCTCAGCTTCTCCGTGTTGGTTGAGGAGACTTTGGCATCTCCTTCTACCTATCTTGGGGTCATACAACACCAAGTCAGTACAAGTGGAATGCGTGTGGTGCATGCACAACTGTCACCTGCACAATACACAAAAAAGAAACAAGAAACCAAGTTAGAATGGTAGTATGTAAAAATAAACAAAGAATAAAGAATAGCAATGATGAGGGTAAAAGGAAAGGCTAAGCTACACTAACTAGCTAGACCGAGATCCTCGGTCCCCGGTAACAGTGCCAGAAAGCTTGGTGCATTTGAGCCAGAGGCGTACACACTAGCCAACTAAGGGTGCTAGATGCACTCTATGGGACTCGAACACACATGTGGGAAAACTTTCAAAATTTGTATTGGCCCTAACCAAGTCGATCACAAAACTAAACATGTCACCCACAAGCGCACGGGGTACTGTTGTAGTATTGGTGATTGGTAAGAAAGGGGTCGGTCCTCAGGGATAGAGGGGGCACTAGAGCTAGGGTAGTGTTTTCTATGTTCCTAGTGTGGAGTCTAGGGTTTAAGGGTTTTAAACGGGTTTGTTTGTTGATTACTCTAAGTGAACATGCAAGAAAGGCGGAATTAAACCTAAGTTATCATAAATAAGCAAATTGAGCAAACTAGGTTAACAAACTAGCAAAGAAAGAGCAAGAGTAGGTTACACTACACTAGACAAGCAAGAATCAATGTAGAAGCTAATTTAACCATTAGAGAGAGCAAGAGCCTAAGTTAACACTAAAGAGCAGAACAAAGCAATTAACTAGGTTAGGCAAAAGCAACTAAACTAGACTAGCATGAACAGGCAAGAAAAGCAAGCTGGGGTTTAACATGATGATTAGGGTAGGTGGGCCATTTGGGGGATGTAACTTTGATATTAGTTGGGGGGAGGTTATTAGAAAAGCATGGTTCTCATTTTACATCTAGATTACCAAACCAAACAATAAGACCAATGCTATTAGAATGCACCCTATACTACTAGTATAAGACTAGGGTTAGGTGTAATTCTAATAGGATTAGCCAAATCTCGATTTCTAGGATAAGTGATAATGAGCAATTGAGGGTTGAGGGTAGAGATTGGAGTAGAGATGAGGGTATTTGAACTCATTCCACTAGCCATTCTATCCTTTAAAAGACCCTAGGCAATCACATCAATCCCACTTATACTAGTAACTTAGGTCTCATACCAAGTAGTAGGAGAGGAGATAAACATGTAGGAACAAAGAGGACTATCTAGGGATCCCCTACTAGGACCTAGGAGACACCTAAGATTTCCACATGCATCCCAATTCTCCTAGAAACATGGTATCATCAAGCATCATCAAACAAACAATTAATGGCAAAAAGCATAAATCACAAGCATGGCAATGGGATAAGAGATAAAAGCATGGAGCAATCATCATAGATAAAAATGAGTTCATTACAAGCCAAAATTCCCCCAACATGGTATCAAAGTCACATTTTATCCCCAAACAACCCACCACTAGGGGCTTAGCTACACATGGTCAAAGAAATAGTAAAAGATATGGAAAGAAGGGGAAGAAACACCATGGAGCTCGGGGAAGTGGACTTCTTCTTCACCTCCTTGCTGTTGTGGACAACCTCTCTCCTTCAAGGGTGCAGGTGAGCTTGAATATATGGGGGATTATGGTGGAAAACCTAGAAAACTAGGTCTCCAAGGTGAAATGGAGGTGGAAATGGTAGTTGGAGAGCATAAATGCAAAGGAAATGCACTAAATGCTCAAGGAGGGGTAATGGAGGCTAGGAGCAACTGTAGGGAGAGCTAACCTAGTGTTGTGGCCGCCACCCATGTATATATAGGTGGTGGTGGAAGCACTAGGATAAGTAGGGGTATTGTGGGAAAATTAGTGTAAATATTGTGAGATTTTAGGTGGGAGCACGACCATGCTGGGCAGTGCGGCCGTGGTGGGTGTAGGTGAGAATGGTTGTGGTGGAGGAGAGTAGCCGTTCTGGTGAATTTTGAAATCACAGGTTGGATGGGTGAAATGAAGGCTGGTAGAATGGTCGTGTTGGGCAGCATGTCCGTGGTGGGGGCTAGGTAGAGCGGTTGTACTGGGCAGCACGACTGTGGTGGTGGAGTTGTGAGGAGATCGTTCCCCAGAGCATGCCCGTTCTATTCTTCATCTAGAACGACCGTGCTGGGCAACATGGCCGTTTTGGGGGCTTCGTGGCACGACCATTCTGGGTAGCACGGTCGTGGTTGCTGAGCTGCTAAAACTTCAAGATTTGTCGATTCAACCTGTACTTTGTGCAACTACCAGCATGACCGTTCCGTGGCACCACGGCCATGCTGGGGTCTTCAAGGGCTAAAATAGTTTCAAACTTCATTATCAAAGGACTTCTTTGCTAGATGGTTGAGGGACCTTTTAGGGACTTCTTTGGACCCCTCCATGAGTGGAGGAACCCTAGGACTCCTTCCTTCTCTCTTGTCCATCCAAAGTTTGGTCCAAGTACCTAAAAATAATGGAAATAACGTCCCTAAGTGAAGTTGATAGTAAAACACATGTTGGAGAAATTAACTTGCAATCTAACTTATTTAGATGTGATAAAAGTAAAAAAAGGCATAGATGGATCCCTAAAATAGGGCTACATCAATTGCATTATGCCAATCTTCTATAGTGAAATTCCTTATGGTGTTATTGGGTGAAGGAATGGTGTTGTTGTAGATGTATTTCCAGTTTATGGAGCTCAAGATGTTAGGCTAATGGCTAGTGTTGAATATGTTTTGGAAGTGTTGCACAATGTGACTGATGATGGTGTGTTTATTTGATGTGATGGTGTCATTTATGTTCAGTCCGTGTGTTGTAATTTTTTAGGCATTATGCAACTGTTGTGGATAACTTTTATGTTTTTGTCCCCTTCAATGACCCATCTGATTTTTTGTCTTTGTGTACATATGGAATCAATGCATTGTTGGATATGCTCGATGTTCACTTTGATAGTGAGGTGAGAGCATGATTAGCTTTGGGGGTCAACAAATAGATATTGTTGTTCTAGGTATTTCAATTTTTGCATGATGTTCCTATATTTTTGTTTTTGCCAAATCTTGAGAGATGTTCTACTTATTTTGGTGTTTTGGTAGATGTAATATCTAGGGTTATGTGTGTATAAAAGTGATGTATCCCAATTTGTTGACAGATGTCCAGACAACTAGGGTCTTGTAACCAAAAGTTTTTCAATATGGGAAGGTTTGTGTCCCCATGTTATAGGTTTGGTGTCAATGACAACGGAAAAATGACCAGAGATAGATATGTGAGCTATAGATACAAAGGAATGTGGGTAAGTATCTTCCCATGATGGTGTGTCATTGAAATGGTCAAACCTAGCCATGAGTGGTTTCTATTCTAGGTGTAATTAGTGTTGGAAGGTAGGATTTCAATCATGTGGTATTTGATAAGAAGATTGTTGAAGCTTTTGTCTACTACTAGCATGTGGCTATCTTGGTGTTGGAGGTTGAGTCTGTCTGATTGTTATGTGATAAGGTTGAAGTCGCACCCAGGAGACATGGTTTATGAGAATTATTTTAAGGATGTTATCAATTTCCTCGATAAATTATGTTTTTTTAGCTAGGTTCACTATAAAATCCTAAAAAAAGCCCATTCTAGAGAGTCAAAACTATTTGTAATATGTAGGGTGATGGAGTAATCATAGTATTAGGCCTAATAGAGAATAGATTTTATTGATGCCTATCATGATGCCTCCTTTAAAGGTTGTTGGTAGTATTTGATACTAGGTGTAACGAACTGAGTTTCAAAAATTATTTGCAATTTTCCCCTATACTTTGTGTGTTCGCATTACCCTTTTGTTTTTTCCTTAATGTTGAAATTATGGGAATTTAATGGTCTGGATACCATATACATGTCATCACAAGGGTTAGTGCACAAATTACGTCTATTATTATTTTTAGTAATGGAAATGATGCAAATGTTCCCAAAAACGAAATAATTGTTGCATAAATAAGATTTTATCAATGGATAATGTTATTATACAAATCTCATGAATAATGGGTGAAAAATAATTAATGTTAAGGAATTAATATCCCCCTTTATTTTTCTCTCTCCTTATGAGTGAATAAAAATATGAATGTAATTAATAGAGTGGGGAAAGCCTCTTGGTTGGCCTATCTCTAAAATACAACAAGAAAAGTATCATAATGCCTCTTTACATTAATTTACTCAATTTATACACTAATATATATGTTAATAGGAAATAAATTTATCAGGAGCTTTATATTGGGTAAAATGTAAAATTAAATATATAACGTCATTCTAGTGTTCTCATAAACCTATGGTTAAAATTTGAGGTAATTTGGACTTCATTTGACCATTCAAATGGATTTTACAAGTTTCAATAAAGTGTGACTATAATATATCAATCAAATTTCATTTATGTCATTTTATTCTTTAATTTCCTTGTCACAGACCCCAGATCACCGTTTGATCCTGATCCGATGGTAGCCGCATCATGTTCTACCTCTGGCCTCTTCGTGTACAATGAACTTGACCCCCTCAACTTTGTTCTCCCTTGTTTCTCGATCTTTTCATGAGATTTCTTCGCCAAATGAACCGCCGTGCTCCGACGCTTCGTTCAAGCCATCACTCATCCACTCTCGTGCACTGTGGTCGAAATGCCCAATGGCACCGGCTAAGGTTGTTCTGCCCCTTTGTCGTTTCGGCTCAATGAGCCTCCTCACCTATACAAAGCTATCCACACACCTCCGTAGCCCCCCTAACAACTCCTCCTTAGTGCTAATTTGGCCCGAAGCTCCCTCGCTTAGCCCCAACATATCCACCTTCCTCCCTAACTTGCAGCCCCCTTCTTGCCTCCTCAGTGATAGTAGCAAAAAAATTAAGTCTTATGATGAGTTCGTCTCGTCTCCCTCTTCGTTTCAAGTACCTGTACGTCTGTTTTGGTCAAGAAACGTGGAAATTCCCAAATGGGGGAGCTCCTTCTCTACGACCATGGCTGGCGCAAGAGGAAGGAGATGACCCTCTGGTTTTTTACAATTTTTCCCCCATGCACCCATCCCTTTCTTCTTTAACACGAGGGACATTTCGATCATCTGCTCTCCCGTTGGCTATGAGGCCCACGTGGCATTTTCTATTTTTCTGATTGGTCAAAATAATTTAATTTATAGAAAATCAATACTTTATCAGAAAATCACAAATAAATACTCATTGGAAAGCTAATTTTGAGTAGAATTCAAATTTGGGGTTTTGATTACTAAATCTCAGTTTTATTTCAATGTTTAATGTGTGTATCATCTTAATCATATTAAATATTCTAAAAATGACAACTAATGCATCCTAAGTCCAATTTTGATAAATAAGTATGTTTTTTTAATTAAAAAATATTAGGAATCCATTGGTCAGGTATTCAAGCCCAAAATGGATGGTTTGTTTTGAAGGTCCAAATTTTGGACACTTTACACTTAATCCCTTTCAAATATCTAATACATGTAATGAACCTTGTACCTAGGGGATAAAGAGTCTTGGAACTAATCTTTTGGTGGATAAATCACATTTAGGGACCTAATATCACATACAAGCTATGTGTTCACATGGCTAGCTTTTCAATCACTCCAAGTTGGATTTTGGATATTGTTGCTGCCCAGTTAGAAAGTCCCGAGCTGGAAGAAATGAAGACCTTAACTGTAACATACTAGAACTAGAACCCTATTCTAGTAGTTGTACCCTTTTGTCTTAGCCAAACAAGAATAAACTAATACATATAATTAAGGGAATACAAAGTACTTTGTGCTTAATAATAACTCATTTAGGTGATAATAATAATTTAAAGAACTTAGTTGGATAATACCTCCTCATATAATCTTAATGTAGGGTTGAAGTATAAATTGTCACTAAGTAATAGAAAAGAATAAAATAATTCATCTTAGGACTTGCTAGCACATTCTAGGATAAGAGAAATAGGAGAAAATCTGAATTTTATATAAAGGAGAAGATAAATGCAATAATAAAAGATAATATGGAATTTAATGGATGGAAGAGGATAATGAGAAAGATATTACACCAAAATTATAATTGGAAACCCATTAGGATAATTTGATACTTAAATTTGTTTTCTTGACCAAAAAGTAACTTAAGGGCCAAGTATCATTTAAAGTGGGACAAAAATATAATTATTAATGTCATTATCAAAAGAAAATAGGAAATATGACAATAAAGTGAAATAAAATACTTAATGATCTCAAATCAGGAAAATAACTCCAAATTCGTATTCTAAACATAAAAATAAGCCTCTGTGCCAATTTACAACTAATTTGGATAATGTGTGAATAATGGGTAAAACAGGAGAGAGAAAATATGTAGAATAAACTATTTATTTAATAAATATATAAATAAGCTCAACTTGTGAAGATAATTGCAAAAACGTATTCCAAACCCTTAAGGAGACTTATGGGTGAAGTTACACAAAAATTAGATAATGTTATCCCCTCTTTTGAAGGAGGAAAGAGAAAATGACATTTTAATTATTTCACATATCAAACTTTCTCAAAACACAAAACTAACTCCATATTTGGATTCTACGCCTCGAAATAAGTCAGGATATAAAATTTGGTAATTTTTGAGCAATGTTTGAGCCTCCAAATGAAGAGAGAGAAAAACATTTAAGTCTTAAATGAGTTTGATCGATTTTTTTTAGAAAATTTGATTTTCCTTGTCTCTTGCGCGGGATCAGACAGCCCAGGTTCTTTAGTGGACCCGCGTCCACCGATCCAATGATGCGTGGTCGTCTTCTTCCTCCACTCGAAACAGGAAACAGGTTCTTTGCTTCCATATTTTCAAATCAATATATCCGGAGATATATTTGATGGTTTTTGCTAATTTTTGTCTTGTTGGATTCCTTGCGTGATTGCGCACAGGATTATCCCAAAATTTGCGGGCTTTGACGCGTATTTGAGAAACACCCAAGTTGTCCGCCGACCTCCTCTTCTTGCTCCTACCTATATCCTAGTTTAGGGTTCCTTGTCTATATATAATGCAACCCTCGCAACCGCCGACGCCCTAGAAACTCGATTGTATCTTCAATTTGGTGTTTCGCAGACGTCTTGACCTTCTTCTAGGCACCGGTTGACCCTGCTCTTGCGGCGCCTCTCGCGCTCTGTGCTGTTGGCCTCATCTCAAATCCAAGGTATGGCTGAGTTCGTCGGATTCTTGGCTTTCCATCGCATGTCTTCGCGTCATGTTTGGTGTTCTAGGGCAAAATCGCCCAATTTTCCGCATGAAGCAGCTTACAGCTTCGTTCGGCCGTCGGGGCGGGCTGGAGAAGATGACCGTGTTTTTTTATTTTGTTTTTACACTTCTGCCCTTGGGTCTGCCTTCCTCTGTCTCTTTTCCGCGCGGGGTACCTTGGTACTTTGACCCGCCTTTGACACTGCTGTGTTTGCAGTCCGTGCAACGGCAACAATGGGTCCCGGCCACAGATGTGCGGGCCCCCCTCTGCCAATCGGTCTCTCTCGCTGTCTCTCTCTCTCACGCTGTGCCTACGTGGCACTTGCTGATTGGTCCGAGTAAATTAATTTTTATAAATTATTCCATTGATAAAAAATTACAAACAAGTAGTGTTTTGAAATCAGGAAAACGAGATCTATCTAATAAAAATGTTTTTGAGATCTGGTTTTGAGGTTTGCGAAAATGTATTTTTAAAATCGATTTAATTATCTTAAAATCACTAAAATTAACCCTAAGAATCCATATTTCCAAAATATATAATATTATATGTTATTTTGATCAGTAAAACCTAACTAAGATGGTTATGAGGTTTTTGGAGTCTGATTCGATGGTTTGCGCAAAAAGTTAGTAATATTAGGGTTTTCAACCTTTAATGAGTATACTTAATATTAATTCTTAGATTTAATGATGAATTAACTTGTAAAAATTATAATTAATAATCTCTAAGACAGAAAACAATATATAATAAAATATGTTTTGGATTCCTAATAATATAAATTAAAATATGGAATAGTTATCATGATCTAATTCACATAATAATAAAAAGGTAGTTTTTAGGGTTTGGTTAGTGTGCATGAAATTGACATAAACCCTACATATGTGTTTACTAGGTTCTTGGAAGTCTAGTTTTGGATCTAGACGTGTGCTGGGCTTTTCATTTTGATACTAAGGTATGTTGTATCCCCAATTCATCTAAATTGAGCAATGCACCTACTTTACCATTCTTTTTGACTTTTGCCTACACATGTCTATTCTCTTGTTATCATGGTTCTTGTGAACTATCTTGATTATTGAGATCTTGGATAATCTTTTGAAATCTTATCTTGTGTTATGGAACATGATGATATTGTTGATGGTATCTACCACTATGATGTGGAAGTTTATTGATGTTTCATATGTTGACCATTGTGGAAAATCTTATTTGATGTTGACTATACTTTTCTACTTGCCTCTACAATTACCTGCTATGTGATTCAGTAACCCTAGAGTAGAATAATTGCATTGGTTTAGTCTCATTATTATTTGTGGCAATACTGTGATATTTTGGATGGTGGATGTGTGATTCCCCAATCCAGGGCAGGATGTGTGATTCCTGGCCCATATTATATGAATTTGATTGTGGATGTGTGATTCCCCATGTTAGGGCAAGATGTGTGATTCTTGGCCCATGTCTCACCAGGTTCAAGATGTGTGATTCTTGACCACCTTTGTCTTTTATAATATTCTAGTGTTATGCTTATCTCACATGTATGCAGGATGTTGGTAATAATATGTGCATGTGGCATTTTCTTTATTGTTTTACGTATGGCAAGTATCTCTTTGGTTATGAATCTTATCTTTTATGCCCGTGTGGGTAGTCCTATTCTTTTTCATGGGAAGCATTCATACTTGATATCCTTATTGTCATATATTGCTCAAACTTTACTTTAGAATACACATACCAACTTTTGCTGATATATTTCTCTTTTCTTCTTCTTTTGTGGGGTATGCTTCCAACCCCATGTTAGATCGAGGAAAGTAGCTTCAACAACAACCTTGTAGCTGATCTTTGGGAGACTTGAAGAGGTGGTTAGATGACCCTCGGCTTAGTCCTTAGCGTTATATGTAGTTTTCCTTTAGAACACCTTTTGTGGTGAAGTGTTGTATAAAGCTTTGTAAATTGTTAGATAATATTTCTTTTCCGCTGCTACTCATTGTGTAATGATACATACATGTTGAATGAATTGATCTTCATCCCTTTTGTGAAAATTTTTACGTGGTGTTTGGTTTAAGGGATGTGATCTTTTCTTTCTAGTAGAGAAGTGGTTTCACTTCTTTACATTAACCCTAAAACCACAATCTGACTTCTCCATTGGAGTTGATGGTGCACTCTATTTTCGTCAACCATTGTAGGTTACTGAGGTTGGCGAGCTGCGTCAGAATATTCTCAGTGAAGCTCATGGGTCCAAATACACTATACATCCTGGCACGACCAAGATGTATAAGGACTTACAACACAATTTCTGGTGGAAGAATATAAAGAAGGATATAGCTCTATTTGTGTCTAGATGCTTGACTTGTCAACAAGTGAAGATAGAGCATCAATGACCTGGTGGTCTTCTCCATCTGCTTGAAATTCTAGATTGGAAGTGGGAGAAGATAACGATGGACTTTGTCACTGGTTTTCCAAAAACCATGAAAGGCTACGATGTTGTGTGGATTGTGATTGATCGGCTCACCAAGTCTGCCCACTTTTTGCCTTTCAAGTCCACTTACAAGGTTGAGGACATGGCACAATTATATCTGGAATGGATAGTTCGTCTGCAAGGTGTACCTGAAGCGATAGTTTCTGACCGTGATCCCAAGTTCACCTCTCAGTTGTGGAGTCAAATTCTAGAAGAAATGGGGACCGACTTGTAGTTCAGCACTGCCTATCACCCACAAATCGATGGCCAGTCAGAAAGAACCATGAAGATTTTGGAGGATATGCTTTGTGCTTGTATGATGGACTGGGGAGGTGCATGGGATAGATATCTACCCTTGGATGAGTTTGCATACAATAATTGTTTCCAATACAGTATAGGGATACTCCTATGAAGCCTTATACAGAAGACCTTGTCGTTCCCCGTTACATTGGAATGATGTGGGTGAACGCACTCTTGTGCATACTGATAACATGCAAACGATGATAGCATAAGTTCAGCTGATTAAGAATCATATGAAAGCCGCTCAAGACTGACAAAAGATGTATGCCGACAAGCATAGGTCTGATTGGAGCTTCTTAGTAGATGACCATGTGTTTCTGAAGGTCAAGCCTATACTCTCAATTGCCCGTTCCAAAGTTAAAGGCAAGGTTAGTCCTCGTTATGTGGGACCTTTTGAGATCTTGTCTAAGATAGGGGATTGTACATATTGTCTAGCTCTTCTTCCTACCTCTTTCAAGATCCATAATGTCTTTCATGTCTTGGTGCTGAGAAAGTATGTGAAAGATCCTTCTCATGTACTCATTATAGAACCTTTCGAGATTCATGAAAACCAAACCTATGAGGAGTTACCTGTGAAGATCCTAGGCACTCTAGTTAAACAATTGAAGAATAAGGAGATTGAGTTAGTGAAGGTGTTGTGGAAATACCATGGTTTAGAGGAATCCACTTGGGAGTTGAGAGATGAAATGCTCCGATCTCACCCTTCTCTTTTTGTCTGAGATTTCGGGGACGAAATCCTTTTTAATGGGTGGATTGTTATGACCCCGCCTCCCAGTAACCCCCAATTAAGGGAGACCAAAAGAACAGAGCCATTAACTAATAACCCGGATCAAAGGTTCGACAAATAATCATTAACAATTATTAAATTCTACCAACTATACTGAAATATGGAGAAAATAAAACTTTTGCATACCTCTTAAAACTGGGATTTCAAAACTTCTATCCACACAGATACTAGTCTATCTAATCCTACTTTGCACTTTAATTCTCATTTAGTACCACATATGCCACTTTACTGTTTGTTCTTTTCATCATACCTAAAACACCCACAAACAAAATGTCGGTCAACCGAAGCTGGTATGTGGGGGAAACAATAATCATGCAAATATGTTAACAACATAATCATTCAATTAATCATTTAACAACCAATATTACGTTTTAATCCATACTACTCAATCCTTACCTATCCCCTAACTCCGTGCTATCCCTTGTACGCTACCTCTCTTTAGGTAGCTTCTTACCCCCATGGACCTACCTTACAGGTAGCCAATACCTAGGGTAATAGAGTCGCATGGAACTACCCGAAAGTAGCCCAATATCTAACTCATGATGACTTGATGGTCCTACCCCATTGGTAGCCATTTACTAAGTCAACTATTAAGCCATAGAGGGGACCAGGATATGAGCTAGTAGGCACATATCTTATGTGATAGTCATAGCCACATTATAGTTTGCATGAATTAAAATCATCCAACAATTAATTATTGACATCGATGAAAACTTCAGTAAAACTCAGAAAACTAACTCGAGATATTCATAAGCATAACCACATACATGTACATGTAGATTCAGGTGCATGAATAATCCAAACAACAATGAGCAAGCAAGCATTCAATAAGATCCTGAAACAATTATACAATTTCCTTTTATTACTCATGTCATTAAGATCAATCAAATCTAGCTCACTTCTTAGGGTTTCTAGTCCACTTTTAGGGTTTCCATTGCAATTAGGGTTTCCTTTCATCTTTTACTATTTTACACCCTAATTTAACGCAATTGATTACAAACCCTAATTATCTCGTCTATTCTTCAACATTAAGGTTATCTTAACAACATATAACCCTATTTTCATATTACAGGCACATTAATCATCAATTAAGCTTCTTTTTCATTAAAGCTACCATTTTTTTCCCTTTAAACATGACAAGATCATTATACGCATTTATCATCAATTCATAGTTCATTATGGTCCAATTCACATATGAACTTGATTGGCCATTAATTCTATTCTTTATTCATGAGAAAACCCTAATTACTACATTTAGGGTATTTATCCATAAATTAGGAACTGTAATGCTTGAAATAGCTTATAACCATGAAAACTTAGCTTTATGCATGAAATCAAATAATTAAATCCATTAGTAGTCCTAATTACCAACATTAGGGTTTCAAGGCCCAGAAAAGCCTACTTATGCATATAAACTCTAAATTAAACTAATAATATGCAAAGCTCATGTTTTTCGAACTTAATGATCCTTTTCATCATTAACAGGTTAATATCAACTCTAAATACCATTTAACCTTTCTAATTCATTAATCATCAACGGTTAGGGTTTTTCATTGATTAAACTATTAAAGATAGTATCTCTATATACTTTTTAAATTTCAAGCATATTCAGGCTCCAATTATATTTTTATTAGATTCCTCTCATTTTTCTGAGCAAGTTTCATATTTTATGCATAATCATCCGAGCTACTATTAGGGAGATATGAATTTTGTAAAATTACCTACTTTGGGCCAATTGAGAAATGCCACGTCACCCCTTTCATGCATGTTGCTCGATGGGTTTGCAAACATTTTGAATTGACACTTATGCCCTCCCTCAGCTCTTTTAGCTTTGTGATGTCCGGAGGGAAAAACCTACCAATGTCAGCTCGTCTCCTTCCTCGTGGCTGCGCTTCTGCTGCCGTTAGGTTAAGGCTGAAACGCGGCCCGACCGCTGCTCCTTGGGCTTCGATGACCGCCAACTCCCCCTAGCTCCGACGTGCCCCCACGCAGGCGAGGGAGCAACTGGCCTGTGGCCATGACGGCCAACTCAAGCTTCCTAGCTCTGTAGTATGCAGACGTCCCATGGCCGTCCATCTAGAATCGCACACGAGTTTGGGCACCAAGTCGCAAGCCGTGTTCCTCCTAGTCCATCAGCCTCCATAGACCCTTCAGGGCCTTTAAGTCATAGCCGAGGTGGCAGGGTTGGGAGTGGATGAGACCTGCAAGTCTGCCGCCCATGCAGCTGCGATGTTGCTGCCACACCTAACCAAGGTGAGGGGATGCTCACCCAAGCTCTTCAAGAGGTCGTGGAATCGACAGGCCTTCCTCGCAGACTCTCCCCAGCCCCCGTTTGATCCATGGTTAATTTACCTTCATGTTTAGGGTTTTGGACAAAAAAGGAAGAAGAAGGAGAGAGAAGGGTTCAGAGAATCATCTTGGATTCAACTCTAGGATCTACCCCTTTATATAGGGGTGGGAAACGAAGTCCCAAAGTGTGCAATCCATGAGCACTCAAGTCCTATCCCAAAAGGAAACTTAATTTCCTTAGATAAAATTAATATTCTCTCTCTTCATCATCTCCTTGCTATTCCTTTTCCTATAAATTCTAGGATTTTGAAAATCCTTTTTTTCTTAGTCTCTCTTATGCTTGACTTTTACTCCATAAGCACGAAATTATAGTTTCCTTTAGTAGAAAATATCACCCTTTTAATAATACCATGAAATTCATTTATTAAACATCACATTATCCTCTTATTTGACTTTATTGTTATTTCCTCTTTCCTCTTTCTTCATTGAGACTCCTTGGATCCCAAGAAACTCTATTATTTCGAAATCCTTTGTATTGGATACTCATTATCCTTCTAGATGCATCTAAATGCATTATTTCTTCATTATCATGTTTATTTCTTATTAAAATATCTCTTTTTGAGTATTTCTCTTTATTTGTCTTTTATTTTATTCATTGGTATTTCTTTTAACATTAGGAATCCTTGGGATACGAAATTCCACCAAGGGTAACTCAATTATACCTCTTTTCACTTGTTTTCCACATTTTACCATTGTTTCAATTTCTTTCTTAATAAAGAAATAGTTAATTAATCTTTTCTTTCTTATTGCTTTTTCTTTGCAACTTTGGACTCCTGGGAACCCAAGGAACCCATGTGGCACAAAATCCAACTTTGGATTATATTATTTTGTCTTCTAGAGGTTTCCACCTCTTTCTTTTCTCAACTATTCAATTATTCATTTACTAATTGAATTTTCTTGTTATTTGGGCCCAATAGCCAATAAAGCCCACAACACAATCATCAAGGCTATTGTAAACAAAATCCATATTCAAACCAAATTATATCATCATTTGTTCAAATATCTTTAATGTGAGAAATTACATTTCTCACCCAATGAACCCATAAATTGGGGTTGTAACATCCTTCCCCTCTTATTGAAATTTTGTCCTCAAAATTTTATCAAGCAAACAAACAATTCATGATAAGACTTTTTTTTGCCCCTATGTGGCTTTACCGTACTCATGGTGCTTCGAAAGAACCTCTATCATCACACATTCTTTTCTCTAAGTTCTTTCATCCCGTCGTCTATAAACGACACAGGTGACTCAGGACATTTCAGCCTCCCTTGGGGCTCACTAGGTTCATTGCTCAGCACATAGTTGGGGTACCTCACATAGTGCACTCAATTGGACATATGGAACTCATCACACATTTCTTTATTCTGAGGGGTAAGGTCAAACTTAACCTTTTCCACCAAACCATATCAAAAGAACCCATGCATCGGGGATTCATCTCTCTTAGCTATAACTTAGAGGGGTCAGATTTTCATGTCACATATTCTCCCACAGTGAACTGCATGTCAGTCTACTTTGCATCTTCTCGCGACTCTTGTCGTCCCTAGGCTCCTTTCAGCCATTGCATGATCAAAGCGGCTTCATCTACACACACTGTGGTCCTTTTCTAACCATCACGTGGTCCTTTCACCAACATCACCTTACTGAAGTGGTGACCGACACAACCTCCCTTATAGCTTCTTTAAGTCCCAATATTGGCTATGGTGAACATCATTACATCTTTCATAGGAAAAGAGTTGTCTCTAGCCATCACTCTGAATGAGCACATCTGCTCTCATCAGACCCTTTAGTCTGGATCATACTAACCATTAGTTAGGGGTGATAAACTGTACTAACATCGAGTTCTTCATGTACCTACTTCCACCTTATGGAAGTGAACCTTTAGGTCAAACTCAAGAACTTTTGAACTCGCATCATGGTGTAAGGTGATCTCAACATCTTTATTTCTTGTATGTCATGATTCCTTAAGATAGATTCCTCCGAAACCCTAAACCACTCTCATCAGGGTTTCACCACCTTCCTATCCCAAGCATGCATTGGAGGTTCTACAACTATCCTTTCATTGCATCCAGGCCTAGGCTGGCTAACCAAACAACCATTAGCTTGTTCCACAGATCTCATTACATCTGAGTATTATCTAAACTGATCTCCTTTCCAAACTTAGGGTTAGCCAAACAACCTCTTCTAGCTTCTGACCAAACTAGGCAGGTATATCTCCACCAGAGCATCCATTACCACTTCGCATCCTTCGGTATTAGGTAATATTGAAGACATACACTTCCACACATTTCACTTATCATCTCAAACTCGAATTCTAAGTCTATCTTCACTGAGAACACTTTGGAGCTCATTTTCTTGGTAATCAAACTCAACTTTGTATGACTTCATATCTCATGATAACATCATCCTCATAAGGTGGATACCTCATTCTTCTTAGTGTTTACAAACCATCCATGTATCATTCACTTTACCACGGTATGCCATCATCATTGTCCTCATACCTTGTAGCAGCATTCCAACTCACATCATCTTTTATCCTTGGTGCATGGCATGCGTAATGTCCTATCTCACACTCCCATAACAAGAGGAAATAAGCATTTGGCTACAGTCCAAATACAAAGTTCTTCCTGTTGCAAGAGTAGACATGGTACATCCCACCTTGCCAGTACACCTTCAAATCTAGGTTGAAACGTGCAACTTATGTCTCTACATCACAAGCATCTCGATATCAAAGTTACTTCCATGGAAAATTGGTCTCGAACCTATCTGGTCCAAACACAATCCTTAGTCATCACCTCTAGGTCTATAGGGTGCCGACACTTTTGGGGTCATCCCTCTTCCCTCATGCATCAGAGAGTGCCCTACTCATCTGCCCTTTGGGTCCCATGAGTTCATTAAGGTGATCAATCTCCTAACCCATGGCCCTCAGACAATGATAGTTGTTACCTCCCGACCCTATGGTCATGCGCAACTAGGGAATTAGGTAACTCCTACTTCCATCGATCTTATCCCTACCCGACCCTAGGATAGACTTAGGATTCTCCATTTATAGTACATGTCCAACTTAGAACCTCACCCAAGACTTCATCATCTCTCTCTACATTCTTGGGCTGTCTTTCATCCTTTCTCAGGGATCATGGCGACCTTCCTACCTTGGTCAGGCCCCATACTGGTTACCTCCATGGTAACACATCCATATGCACTTAGAGATGGTCAACTATGGGTCTACAGGTCCAATCTTATACCATGTACCATTCACTTAGCTTCCTTAAGATCCCATGAAACCTCTTTAGGTTACCTCAACACCAACAAAACTGGCATATACCCAACCAAAGGGTCCCTCTCCCAGGATGGGAGGAAACTACAACTCTTGACAACAAGGTCACCACCGTCCTTAGGATTTACATTCACATGAGCATGCTTATTCCAACAACTACTAAGGAACAAGCGTACCTACTAAACCATGCTAGGTCATACTTGTTCTCAGCCTCAACATTAGACCCACTTAGTTGTGGGGGGGGGGTTCATTAAACATACCCTTAACTTAATGGGTTTCTTTTAACTCTACACATGAGGAGTGCCATGCTCGAAACTATAGAGACTCAATTCGGCCAGGAACCCTAGGTTCACTTTTGGATATCCAACTACATGCTCAACCTCTTAACCACGATTCAAGCATGTCCAAGGCATGTCATGTATTCCCATGATCCTTTTATATGAACAACACCTCAGGGTTGAGCCCTCCTCAAGAACAACCAACTAGGTATAAAGCCTCACAACTTGCTACTTAAACCTCCTCAGAGTCTAAGGCACTCTTTGTCTCTACTTAGTAGGCAAGCACCTATACCATAGGCACATAGGTATCGGAAGCATTACTCTCTCTTTAGGGTTTGGTTCCTCTAAAGGACACCAAGATATCATCCATCTCTAGGGGTCAAGAATGAGGAAACCACTATCATCCACTTAGGTCGCATCATCCTCGACTCCCCCATTGTTCCTCACATCTCGGGGTTTTAGGTTTCCAACCTTCTTGCTTGGTTCCTTCTTTCTCTCTCTAGATCTAACTCCACATCCATCCTTACTACTAGAGGACCTCTCTCCATGAAGTTAGATCAAGCTCACAAGCCTATCCCTCCCGAGGTGAAGCCTATACTCAACTCATGTTTTGCTCAAGATTATCCTTAGCTCTTTATGCTTATAACATAAGCTATCCAACATACTCCCTTGACCAGGGTTTCAACCTACTGTCGTCCACTGACGTACTCTGGGTGCAAGCTATACCCTACCTGCATAAGCCCATAGGGTTCTATAGGTTCTTCTCTAACTTCCTTCATGAAGGAGCTACCCTTTGCTCTAACATGCACGACCCTTTCCCGGGTTGCCAAAGGTGCTAGGTCATCCAACCTCTCATGGCTCATATGGCAATCCAAAGGCATGTCTATCCCAACACCCCTGGTCTACTATGACATCTAACCCATCATGTCGTCTCTCTCTCTAACCTTCACTTAGGGTTAGGGTTAACATCATCCTCAAAGGATGTGCTAGGTCTCTACTTTTAACAGAGGCCTCTACCTCCAAGACTAACTCTCTCTACTCATCCTACTATCATGGAGGTCTATCCTCAGGCCTCTCCTGAGGGCAATGACAACTCGTGTCATACGACCTAAGCATGTATCTATCCTTTTACGCTTACTCTATTAAGCTTATGTCCATGACATCTTATTTACATGGATTTTATTAATTTAGTGGAGGATTCCTTAATCCTTACCAACCTTACCCATACCTCAAGAGGGTGAGGAGAAGAGAGGAAACCCTAATCCTTAAGGTCCTTATCAGAATTTGAGTCGAGAAGGGATGAACAAGACGAGAGGGTCCTAAAGGTATCTTATTTCGATTCATACCCTAAGACTTTGGCCAAGCAGTCACACGGATCCGGGAGTCCTCGTATTCTGACTAGCGGTGCGGAGGAAAATATTGCCAGCCCCCGGTCATGATCCTTTTCTAGACACCTCTGTCTTTCAGATAATCCTCTAATAACTCCCTTGGGTTCTACATAATTTGTAAAATTTAATAATTATTAAAGATTAATTAAGGAACCTATGCTCTGATACCAATTGTTATGAACCCTCCTCCCAGTAACCCCCAATTAAGGGAGACCGAAAGGACAAATCCGTTAACCAATAACCCGGATCAAAGGTTCGATAAATAATCATTAACAATTATTAAATTCTACCAACTATACTGAAATATGGAGAAAAATAAAAACTTTTGCATACCTCTTAAAATTGGGATTTCAAAACTTCTATCCACACATATAATAATCTATCTAATCCTCCTTTGCACTTTAATTCTCATTTAATTAGTACCACATATGCCACTTTACTGTTTGTTCTTTTCATTGTACCTAAAATGCCCACAAACAAAACGTCAGTCAGTCGAAGCTGGTATGTGAGGGAAACAATAATCATGCAAATATGTTAACAACATAATCATTGAATTAATCATTTAACAACCAAGATTATGTTTTAAGCCATACTACTCAATCCTTACCTATCCCCTAACTCTGTGCTATCCCTTGTATGCTACCTCTCTTTAGGTAGCTTCTTACCCCCATGGACCTACCTTACAGGTAGACAATACCTAGGGTAATAGAGTCGCATGGCACTACCCAAAAGTAGCCCAATATCTAACTCATGATGACTTGATGGTCCTACTCCATTGGTAGCCATTTACTAAGTCAACTATTAAGCCACAAAGGGGACCATGATCTGAGCTAGTAGGCACATATCTTATGTGATAGTCATAACCACATTATAGTTTGCATGAATTAAAATCATCCAACAATTAATTCATGACATCGATGAAAACTTCGGTAAATCTCCGAAAACTAACTTGAGATATTCATAAGCGTAACCACATACATGTACATGTAGATTCAGGTGCAGGAATAATCCAAACAACAATGAGCAAGCAAGCATTCAATAAGATCCTAAAACAATTATACAATTTCCTTTTATTACTCATGTCATTAAGATCAATCAAATCTAGCTCGCTTCTTAGGGTTTCTAGTCCACTTTTAGGATTTCCATTGCAATTAGGGTTTCCTTTCATCTTTTACTATTTTAAACCCTAATTTAACGCAATTGATTACAAACCCTAATTATCTCGTCTATTCTTCAACATTAAGGTCATCTTAACAACATATAACCCTATTTTCATATTACAGGCACATTAATCATCAATTAAGCTTCTTTTTCATTAAAGCTACCATTTTTATCCCTTTAAACCATGACAATATCATTATACGCATTTATCATCAATTCATAGTTCATCATGGTCCAATTCACATATGAACTTGATTTGCCATTAATTCTATTCTTTATTCATGAGAAAACCCTAATTACTACATTTAGGGTATTTATCCACAAATTAGGAACTGTAATGCTTGAAATAGCTTATAACCATGAAAACTAGTTTTATGCATAAAATCAAATAATTAAAGCTAGTAGTCCTAATTGCCAACATTAGGGTTTCAAGGCCCAGAAAAGCCTATTTATGCATATAAACTCTAAATTAAACTAATTATATGCAAAGCTCATCTTTTTCGAACTTAATGATCCTTTTCATCATTAACAGGTTAATATCAACTCTAAATACTCATTTAACCGTTTCTAATTCGTTAATCATCAACGGTTAGGGGTTTTCATTGATTAAACTATTAAAGATAGTATCTCTATATACTTTTTAAATTGCAAGCATATTCAGGCTCCAATTATATTTTTATTGGATTCCTCTCATTTTTCTAAGCAAGTTTCATATTTTATGCATAATAATCCGAGCTACTATTAGGGAGATATGAATTTTGTAAAATTACCTACTTTGGGCCAATCGGGAGATGCCACGTCACCCCTTTCATGCACGTTGCTCGCTGGGTTTGCAAACATTCCGAATTGAACCTTATGCCCTCTTGCAGCTCTTTTAGTTTTGTGATGTCCGGAGGTCAAAACCATCCAATGTCAGCTCGTCTCCTTCCTCGCGGATGTGCTTCTGCTGCCGTTAGGTTAAGGCTGAAACACGGCTTGGCCGCTGCTCCTTGGGCTTCAATGACTGCCATGGCAACTCCCCCTAGCTCCGACGTGCCCCCGTGCATGCGAGGGAGCAACTGGCCTATGGCCATGATGGCCAACTCGAGCTTCCTAGATCTGTAGTATGCGGACGTCCCATGGCCGTCCAGCTAGTATCGCGCACGAGTTTGGGCACCAGGTCGCAAGCCGTGTTCCTCCTGGTCCGTCATCCTCCATAGAACCTTCAGGGCCTTCAAGCCGTAGCCGAGGTGGCGGGGTTGGGAGTGGATGAGACCTGCAAGTCTGCCACCCATGAAGCTGCGCTGCTGCTACCACACCCAACCAAGGTGAGGGGATGCTCACCCAAGCTCTTCAGGAGGTCGTGGAATCGACAAGCCTTCCTCGCAGACTCTCCCCAGCCCCCCATTTGATCCATTGTTGATTTACCTTCATGTTTAGGGTTTTGGACAAAAAAGGAAGAAGAAGGAGAGAGAAGGGTTTAGGGAATCATCTTGGATTCAACCCTGGGATCTACCCCTTTATATAGGGGTGGGAAACGAAGTCCCAAAGTGTGCAATCCATGAGCACTCAAGTCCTATCCCAAAAGGAAACTTAATTTCCTTAGATAAAAGAAATATTCTCTCTCTTCATCATCTCCTTGCTATTCCTTTTCCTTTAAATTCTAGGATTTTGAAAATATTTTTTTCTTAGTCTCTCTTATGCTTGTCTTTTACTCCATAAGCAGGAAATTATAGTTTCCTTTAGTAGAAAATATCACCCTTTTAATAATACCATGAAATTCATTTATTAAACATCACATTATCCTCTTATTTGACTTTATTGTTATTTCCTCTTTCCTCTTTCTTCATTGTGACTCCTTGGATCCCAAGAAACTATATTATTTAGAAATCCTTTATATTGGATACTCATTATCCTTCTAGATGCATCTAAATGCATTATTTCTATTATCATGTTTATTTCTTATTAAAATATCTCTTTTTGAGGATTTCTCTTTATTTGTCTTTTATTTTCTTCATTGGTATTCCTTTTAACATTAGGAATCCTTGGGATATGAAATTCCACCAAGGATAACTCAATTATACCTCTTTTCACTTGTTTTTTCCACATTTTACCATTGTTTCAATTTCTTTATTAATAAAGAAATAGTTAATTAATCTTTTCTTTCTTATTGATTTTTCTTTGCAACTTTGTACTCCTTGGAACCTAAGGAACCCATGTGGCATGAAATCCAACTTTGGATTATATTCTTTTGTCTTCTAGAGGTTTCTACCTCTTTCTTTTCTCAAATATTCAATTATTCGTTTACTAATTGATTTTTCTTGTTATTTGGGCCCAATAGCCAATAAAACACACAACACAATCATCAAGGCTATTGTAAACAAAATCCATTTATTCGAACCAAATTATATCATCATTTATTCAAATATCTTTAATGTGAGAAATTACATTTCTCACCCAATGAACCCAAAAATTGGGGTTGTAACATGGAGTGTCGTAACGAATTGAGTTTCAAAAATTAATTGCAATTTTCACCCTATACTTTGTGTTATCTCATTTCCCTGTTGTTTCGTCCTTAATGTTGAAATTATGGGAATTTAATGATTTGGATAACATATACATGCCAACACAAGGGCTAGTGCATAAATTACCTCTATTATTATTTATAGTAAGGGCAATTATTTAAATGTTCTCAAAAATGAAATAAGTGTTGCATAAATAATATTTTATCAATGGATAATGTTATTATACAAATCTCATGAATAATGGGTGAAAAATAATTAATGTTAAGGAATTAATAACCACCTTTATTTTTCTCTCTCCTTATGAGTGAATAAAATTATGAATGTAACTCACATAGTGGGGAAAGCCTCTTGGTTGGCCTATCTCGAAAATACAACAAGAAAAATTATAATAATGCCTCTTTACATTAATTTACTCAATTAATACACTTATATATAAGTTAATAGGAAATAATTTATTAGGGGCCTTATATTGGGTAAAACAAAAATTAAATGCATGGAATCGTTCTAGGTGTTGTCATAAACCTATGGTTAAAATTTGAGGTCATTTGGACTTCGTTTGATCATTCAAATGGATTTACAAGTTTCAATAAAGTGTGACTATAATATATCAATCGAACTTCATTTATGTTATTTTATCCTTTAATTTCCTTGTCACGCGCCCCAGATCGCCATTCGATTCTGATTATATGACAGCCGCATCATCTTCTACCTTTGGCCTCTTCGTGTACAGTGAACTTGACCCCCTCGACTTCGTTCTCCCTCGTTTCTCAATCTTTTCATGAGATTTCTTTGCCAAATGAACCGCCGTGCTCTGACGATTCATTCAATCCATCACTTGTCCACTCTTATACACTTTGGCTGAAACACCCAATGGTGTCGGTCAAGGCTACTCTGTCCCTTTGTCGATTTCACTCAACGAGCCTCCTCACCTATAAAAAGCTATCCCCACACCTCCGTCGCCCCCTAGCAACTCCTCCCTAGCGCTAATTTGGCCCAAAGCTCCCTCGCTTAGCCCTGACATCTCGACCTTCCTCCTTGACTTGTGGCCCCCTTCCTGCCTCCTTGGTGATAGTAGCAACAAAATTAAGTCTTTCGGTGAGTTCGACTCGTCTCCCTCTTCAGTTCGAGTACTTGTACGTCCGTTTTGGTCAAGAAACATGAAAACACCCAAATGGGGGAGCTCCTTCTCCGTGGCCATGGCTGGCGCGAGAGGAAGGAGATGACCCGCTGGTTTATATGATTTTGCCCCCGCGCTTCCATCCCTTTTTTCAAGGTGATCTTTGCAGAACCGTAGACTTGGACACAGTCGGGCCCAACCCAGTACAGTTGGGCCCACTACCTAGTTCTGCCCAGATCACACATGTTCCTAGCATCTCGGAATATTCTAGACCTGGGAGGGTGTCTAGAATATTCTATGGTGTTGATTTGTCATCTTTCAGAGAAGTTTCATATCATTGATGGTTTATAGTCACGGTGCATGAAAGTGAGTGAGATGACCCTCACAAGAATGGATACCATAGTACTACTATGTTTGGACGTAGGTTCTTTGGTGAGGTGTTCGAGGATTGTCTACGCCCGAGAACGGGGGCATAGACTGTCCAACTTGTGGTTACATGGTGAGGAACTCCTTCTGTTATAACCCCAATTTTTGGGTTCAATTGGTGAGAAATGCAATTTCTCATATTAAGGATAATTGAACAAAGAATGGTATAATTTGTTTTGAATACATGGATTTTGTTTACAATAGCCTTGATGTTTGTGTTATGGGCTTTATTGGCTATTGGGCCCAAATAACAAGGAAATTCAATTAGTAATGAATAATTAAATATTTGAGAAAAGAATAATGTGGAAACATCTAGAAGGCAAATCCAAAGAGAATTTCTTGCCTCTTGGGTTCCTTGGGTTCCAAGGAGTCTAAGTTGAAAAGATAATGCAACAAGAAAGAGAAAGAATTAATTACATATTGCTTTATTTAGAAGAAATATGAGATAATGGTAATATTTCAAGAAATATGTGGAAATATGAATAATGAATCCATCTTGGATGAGTTTTCATGTCCACATGGTATTTAATGGTAAAAAGGAATCATAATAAAGAAAATAAAAGATTAGGGGAGATAAAATATGCTTAAAATAAATTTTATTCAAGGATAACTTGCACATGAATATAATGCCCTTTTCGCTTGGAAATTGGGACTCAAATTCTGTATGCCAGTAGATAAAGGCAAGAGGAAGTTTCCCTTAAAATTTAGTTGAAAAAGAATAAACGAATTGGGAGATACGATTTTTCAAAGTTTCCTAAAGAGAATGGAATATCTTTAAATGTCACAATTCACATTCAAAAATGGAATTGCTTATGTTGGGCACGTGCCATGTGAATCGTTGATCTGGGATCCAACAGTGATCTACTTGTCTTCCACCTCCAACCCGTTTTGGGAAGCAGTAATAGTAGTGCAAGGAAGTCTGTCCACACATCCTCTCTCCCTAATCAATAAGGATTCCTAAAAATTCGATATTTGGAATCAGGAGAGAATTGCGATCCTTTCTGACTCCTAAGTCATTTCTATTAATGATATTCTGAAAACCCCCTAAAAACTAGTCACCGCAGACGGGAGGCAACTCTCATTTTCCCTCAACCATGATGTCTATATAAAGGGAACCTATCCCTCTCGTGATTTCGGGCTCTTTCTGTGAGTTTGTATTTTACAAGGAGGATCAGCGTGTTAAGAAGCGACGTTGTTATCTGACCCAGCATCTTCTCCAACCAGGAGCGGTGGCGGCTGGAGGAGTAGCCGAACCCGACCACCAGTGAGGGGGCGTATCAAGGGGAAGCCTGCGGATCCTGACCAAAAGGAAGAGGAACCAGAGGAATAGGGGCGACAATCAGCTGCTAGAAGGAGGTAGGAAGGTGGAGCCTGCGAGTGGAAGCAGACCTCCACGGCGGCACTCTGTTTTGCAGAGCAAACAGAGCCGCGCGAGCAGAGAAGGAGACAAGGGAGCGGGTCAGCTGGGTCACACGGGAGCCAGATCCAGGAAGAGGGTCCGCGATCCAGGGAAAGGAAAAAGGAAAATATAGAAGGGACATGTGGCGCAATCCGATTGGCCAAAGGTATCCTTATTTTGCAAAAACTATATCTAATGATTGGTAACTCCAATTAGGACAAGTTATATATGTATTTTGATCAAAAAAATGCAAGGAATCCATTAAAAATTGTTTTACAGTCTGATTCTGATTATAATTTGAAAAGTAGTGTAAATCATCATCTTTAATGAATTAAAGATTAAGAAACCCGATGTTGATATGATTAATGAGTTTAATAGGGTTGATGTTAACCTGTTAAATGTAAAAAGGTACATTATGTTCAAAAAGGAAGAACTTTGCACATGATTAGTCTAATTTAGAGTTTATATGCTTGAAATTAGAAAAGTACATAAAGTTATCATCTTTAGTGTTTTAATTAAGAGAAAACCCTTAGATTTGATGATAGATTGTCTTAATGACATAATTCAAGTTGATATTAACATGTTGTTAATAAAAGTGGAAATAGGATCTAAAAAATGATCTTTTTTTATATATATGGCTTAATTTAGGGTTTTGTGCATGATTATGAATTAGTGAGCTTGAAAACCCTAATGAAGATGAATATGTATTTTAATTGGTTTAATTGTCCAAATCCATGAATAAATAGGGATGTGATGATCCTAAGTCAATTTGGGTATAAAAGATTATTAAAATGGATAGTTGAGCAATTGAGGTGCATAAATATGAAAAAGGGTATTTTAGGGTTTGTTGACCTAAAATGGATAAAGTTTGAGAAATTGATCTAAGAAACCCTAATGCATCCTAATGAGACTTAGAAACCTTAGAAAGGTGTCCCAAGTCAATAAGGAGTTGTTTGAGATATGCTTGTGACAATTAGACATTATACATGTTTTCAGGATCAATGTTTGCTTGATTGATTGATTGGCTTGCTTGATTGGACATCTAGTTGGATTTGGATAAATTGTTGCTTGAGATCTCCAAGACAGGTATGTGGTTACTTATGAATAACCACTTAGTTTTCCGATGGTTTCTAGGAAGTTTAATCGCATTGAATGCAACTAAACTGCTTGGATGTTCATATTGCAATTATAAAGTGACTATGACTATCACTTAATGTATTTGCCTATAAACTCAGATCCTGGTTCTCTCTATGGCATAATAGCTAACCTAGTACATGGCTGCCTATGGGTAGGTCCATCAGGTTAGAGAAAGGCCTAGTACATGGCTACCTATTGGGTAGGTCCATCAGGTCTATGGATGACCTAGTACATGGCTACCTATTGGGTAGGTCCATCAGGTTTATGGATGACGTAGTACATGGCTACCATGGAGGTAGGACCATCAAGTCACATTGAGTTAGATATTGGGCTACCTTCGGGTAGTGCCATGCGACTCTATTACCTAAAAGAGAGGTGAAATCTATGTCCACTGCAGGGACAACCCAGAGTTCGAGAATATGTATGGATTGAGTTGTATGGCTTAAAATATAATCTTGATTGTTAAATGATTATATTGTTAACATAGTTGAACATTATCTGTTTCCTCCACATACCAGCTTCGGCTGACCGATGTTTTGTTTTTCGGCGTTTTAGGTACAATGAAAAGAACAAATAGTAAAATGACACCTTGTGAATTCAAGAATTAAAGAAAAAGATGGAACTAGTTAGAATAGTTCAACTGAGGTTAGAAGTTTAGTTTGTTCCAATCTCTTCAAAGGTATGCAAAGAAATTTTTTTATTACCATTTTCAGTATAGTCTGTTAGAATTTAATAATTGTTTATGGTTATATGTCGAACCTTTGATCTGGGATTAATGGGTGCGGCTTCAACCTCTTGGTCTCCCTTAATTGGGGGTTATCGGGAGGTGGGGTCGTAACATTTGGTATCAGAGCCATAACCCCTCTAGTAGGTGGGGCCCACATGGGCATGTGGCATGCCAGTCTTGAGCCGTGCGGTCTAGGCAAGATGGAAAGGGCTATCCGTAAAGACGAGATGGAGCCCCCCTTGCGGTAGTAGCCGTGGACGGGAGCTGGGTGTCCATGGGCCATTGTGGGTCTGCACTGAAATGGGGTCAAATTATGAGGCTATATAGTTGAGCCTTGATGAGGACGTCAAGAGTCTAAGTGGGGGAGATTGTAACATACCAGGATTTAAGGCCTCAGATAACATGATCTTAAAAGGAATGATTGGACTACCCAAATCACCAAGGTGCACCTCCTTTTCCGGGAGCCCATCACTAAAGAACTCCATAGTTAAGCGTGCTCAGCTTGGAGTAGTACTGGGATGGGTGACCTGTCAGGAAGTTGATCCTGGCATGCGCGTCAGTGTGGACAAAGTGCGTAGTTAAGGCTAGTGGTGGTTTGTGGGACCAGTCGTCATTCTTGAAACTCTACTAGAGCCATGGGCAATGGGCCCAAGCGTTACAAATGGTATCAGAGCGTAGGTTCCTCAGTTAACCATTAATAATTATTAAATTTTACAAACTCTATAGAACCCAAGGGAGTTATTAGAGGATTATCCGAAAGACAGAGGTGTCTAGAAAAGGATCACAACCGGGTGCTGGCAATATTTTCCTCCGCACCGCTAGTCAGAATACGAGGACTCCCGGATCCATGTGACTGCCTAGCCAAAGTCTTAGGGTATGAATCGAAATAAGATACCTTTAGGACTTCTCATCTGATTCATCCCTTCTCATCACAAAATTCTGATAAGGACCTAAAGGATTAGGGTTTTCTTTCTTCTCCTCACCCTCTTGAGGTATGGGTAAGGTTAATAAGGTTTAAGGAATCCTCCACTAAATTAATGAAAGGCATGTAAATAAGATGTCATGGACATAAGCTTAATAGATTAAGCGCAAAATAAATAATATATACATGCTTAGGTCGTATGACATAAGTTGTCATGTCCTCAGAAGAGTCCTGAGGCTAGACCTTCTTGACAGGAGGATAAGTTAGTCTTGGAGATAAAGATCTCCATTTCAAGTAGAGACCTGGCACATCCTCTGAGGATGATGCTAACCCTAACCCTAAGTGAAAGTTAAAGAGAGATGAGTTGGGCCAGGTGTTTGAAATGACATGCCTTTGGGATGCCATATGATCCATGGGTGACCTAGCACCTTTAGCAACCCAACCCTGGGAAGTGTCGTGCATGTTAGGGTAAAGGATAGCTCCTTAGATGACAATGTTAGTGAAGGACCATAGAAACCCTATGGGCTTGTGCAAGTAGGGCATAGTTGGCACCTAGGGCACGTCATGGGGCTGACAGTAGGATGAAACCCTATAGAAGGAATCATGAGGGAGCACAAAGGGTTATGGATGATCTTGAGCAAACATAAGTTCGAACCTAGGCTTGACCCATGTAGGGCATGCTTTTGAGATTGATCCTTATTGAAGAGAGGACTCTAATGGTGAGGTTGGATGAGCAGGAAACTCAGCAAGAAGGTTGAAAGCCTAAAACCCTGAACAATGGATGATAGTGGTTTCCTCATGATCGATCCCTGAAAGTTGATGATACCTTGGTTGCCTTTAGAGGGACCAAACCCTTGAGGAAAGATGAATCTTCTGGTACCTACGTGCCTATGGTATAGATGTTTACCTTTCGAGGTAGGAAGAAGAGTTCCTTAGACCTAGAAAGGTTTAGTAGAAGGTTATGAGGCCTTATATCTTGTTGGTTGTCCTGAAGGAGGACCCAACTCTATGTGTTGCTTGGGTTGAAGGATGACAAGGAGTGTATGTCATGCCTTTTTCATGCTTGGTTCATAGATAAGAGACAGAGCATGCAGTGAACCTAGGGTTCCTAGGCCTAAGAGGGGAAGTGGTGTACCTAAGTCTCATGATGAGAAGTTGAGTTCCTATAGAAGCGAGCATGGTACTCCTCATGAATAGAGGAAAAGAGAAGCCCCTTAAGTTTAAGGTGTGTTTGACGAACCCCTCACAACTAGGTTGATGATAAAGAAAGGTATGAACTTGATCCAACATTGAGGAAAGACGACAAGTATGACCTAGTATGGTACATTAGGTGATCAGCTTGTGCCTTAATAGCTTTCTATGGTTAAGTAAGCTCATGTGGATGTAAACCTTAGACCTAAGAGCTTTTGTGACCTTGTGGTCAAGAGATAGTTTTCCTCCCATCCTGGGAGAGGGACCCCTTTGGCAGGGTGTACATCAGTTTTGTTGGTTTAAGGTAACCTGAAGAGGTTTCATAGGATCTTGAGAAGTTCAGTGAAAAGTACATGGTATGAGAATGAACCTGTAGACCCATTGATATCCATCTCTAATTTCATATGAATGTGTTACCATGGAAGTAACCGGTATGGGGCTTGACCAAGGTAGGTAGGTTACCATGAAAGGATGAGAGCCAACTCATGAATGCAGAAAGAGAGATGATGGAGACTTGGGTAAGGTTCTAAGTGAACATGTACTATAATGGAGAATCCTAAGTCTATCCTAGGGTCAGGTAGGGATAAGACCGATGAAAGTAGGAGTTGCCTAATTCCCCAGTTGCACATGACCATAGGGTCGGGAGGTAACAACTATCATTGTATGAGGGCCATGGGTTAGGAGATTGATCACCTTCATGAACTCATGGGACCCAAAGGGCAGATGAGTAGGGCACTCCCTTGATGCATGAGGGAAGAGGGATGACCCCAAAAGAGCCGGTACCCTATCAACCTAGAGGAGATGACCAAGGATATAAACCTCAGCAGGTTCAAGACTAGTTTGATATCATGATGTCTGTAGAGACATATGTGGCACGTTGCAACTTAGATGTAAAGGTGTATTGGCAAGGTGGGATGTACCATCTCTACTCTTGGAACATGAAGAACTCTGTATTTGGACTGCTGCCAAATGCTTATTTCCTCTTATTATGGGGGTGAGCGATAGGACATTACAAATGCCATACACCAAGGATAAGAGATGATGTAGGTTGGAACGTTGCCACGAGAAATAGGGATATAGAAGATAACCTACCCTGGTAAAGTGAATGATACATGGATGGTTTGCAAACACTAAGAGGAATGAGGTAGTCCCCTTATGAGGAAGTTTCTATCATGAGCTATGTAGAACTTACAAGTTATGCCAGGTAGAGTTTCATCACCATGATAATGAAATCAGAGAAGTGTTCTTAATGAAGATAGACATAGAGTTTGAGGTGAGATGATAAGTGAAATACATGGAAGTGTATGTCATCAACGTTACCTAATACCTAAGGATGTGAAGTGGTAATGGATGCTCTGGTTAAGATACATCAGACTTGTTTGACTAGAAGCTAGAAGAGGTTGCTTGGATAACCCTAAGTTCGAAAAGAAGAGGTGTTTGGATAACACTCAGATGTAACAAGATTCGTTGAAAAGTTAAGGGTTGTTTGGTTAGCTAGTCTAGTCCTTGATGCAATGAAAGGATGATGGTAGAACCTCGATGCACTTCTTTGGAAAAGAAGGTGATGAAACCCCGACTAGAGTGGTTTAGGGTTTCAGAGGAATCGATCTTGAAGAATCATGACATACAAGAAATCATGATTGAAGATCACCATACACTGTGGAAAATGGCAATAACACTTTAAGATGCCTAAGATGCGTTGCATGTTGTTTATGACCATGCAAGCCAGGAGGTAAAGGACGAACCCCAGTAACCCAGGGTATCGATATAGAGGACAAAAGAGTCCCTGAGAGGGAATGGGAGCTCAACACTATGGATGTTGTGATGGGTCTTCCTTGGGCCAAGGAAGGTCGAGCTGCAATATGGGTTATGGTAGGTCGCCTTACCTAGATAACATGAGAAAGAAAGAGTTCTATCAAGGGACAGATTGGGTTGAGCTACATATGAGAGAGATGGTTCAACTACACCATGATGCGAGTTCAAAAGTTCATGAGTATGACTTAAAGATTCACTTCTATAAGGTGGAAGTAGGTACCTGAAGAACTCAATGTTAGTATAGTTTATCACCCCCAACTATGGTTAGTATGATCCAGACTAAAGGGTCTGATGAGAGCATATGTACTTGTTCAGGGTGATATCTAGAGATAGTTCTTGTCCTATGAAGGATGTGACAATGACCACCATAGCCAGTATCGGGTTGTATAAGAAGCTCTGTAAGGGAGGTTGTGTCGGTCACCACTTCAGTAAGGTGATTTTGGTGAAAGGGGCCACATGATGGTTAGAAAAGGACCACATGATGGTTAGAAAAGGACCACAGTGCGTGTAGATGAAGTCACTTTGATTATGCAAGGGCTGAAAGGAGCCTAGAGACAATGAGAGTCGTGAGCAGATGCAAAGTAGACTGACATACAAGTTACTGTGGGAGAATGTGTGATATGAAAATCTGACCCCTCTGAGCTGCAGCTGAGAAAGCTGAGTCCCCGATACATGGGTCCATTAGAGATGGATGGGTGGAGATGGTTAGGTTCTGACCCTACCCCTCAGGATAAAGTAATGTGTGATGAGTTCCATGTATCCGATTTAGAGCACTATGTGAGATACCCCGACCATGTGCTGAGCAAAGAACCTACTGAGCCCTAAGGGAGGCTGAAATGACCTGAGTCACCTGCAGTTTATAGACGCCAGAGTGAAAGAACTCAAAGAAAAGAATAAGTGATAATAAAGGTTCTTTGGAAGTGCCATGGGTAGGGTAAAGCCACATAGGGGCCAATGATGGACATGGAAAAGTCTTATCCTGAATTGTTTGTTTGCTTGCCTGAATTTTGAGGACAAAATTCCTATAAGAGGGGAAGGATGTTATAACCCCAATTTTTGGGTTCAATTGGTGAGAAATGCAATTTCTCATATTAAGGATAAGTGAACAAAGAATGGTATAATTTGTTTTGAATACATGGATTTTGTTTACAATAGCCTTGATGTTTGTGTTATGGGCTTTATTGGCTATTGGGACCAAATAACAAGGAAATTCAATCAGTAATGAATAATTGAATATTTGAGAAAAGAATAATGTGGAAACATCTAGAAGGAAAATCCAAAGAGAATTTCGTGCCTCTTGGGTTCCTTGGGTTCCTAGGAGTCTAAGTTGAAAAGATAATGCAATAAGAAAGAGAAAGAAATAATTACATATTGCTTTATTTAGAAGAAATATGAGATAATGGTAATATTTCAAGAAATATGTGGAAATATGAATAATGAATCCATCTTGGATGATTTTTCGTGTCCACAGGGTATTTAATGGTAAAAAGGAATCACAATAAAGAAAATAAAAGATTAGGGGAGATAAAATATGCTTAAAATAAATTTTATTCAAGGATAACTTGCACACAAAGATAATGCCCTTTTCGTTTGGACATTGGGACTCAAATTGTGTATGCCAGTAGATAAAGGCAAGAAGAAGTTTCCCTTAAAGTTTGGTAGAAAAAGAATAAACAGATTGGGAGATACGATTTTTCAAAGTTTCCTAAAGAGAATGGAATGTCTTTAAATGTCACAATTCACATTCAAAAATGGAATTGCTTATGTTGGGCGCGTGCAATGTGAATCGTTGATCTGGGATCCAACAATGATCTACTTGTCTTCCACCTCCAACCTGTTTTGGGAAGTAGTAATAGTAATGCAAGGAAGTCTGTCCACACATCCTCTCTCCCTAATTAATAAGGATTCCTAAAAATTCGATATTTGGAATCAGGAGAGAATTGCGATCCTTTCTGACTCCTAAGTCATTTCTATTAATGATATTCTGAAAACCCCTAAAAACTAGTCACCGCAGATGGGAGGCAACTCTCATTTTCCCTCAACCATGATGTCTATATAAAGGGAACCTATCCCTCTCGCGGTTTCGGGCCCTTTCTGCGAGTTTGTATTTTACAAGGAGGATCAGCGTGTTAAGAAGCAACGTTGTTCTTTGACCCAGCGTCTTCTCCAACCTGGAGCAGCGGCGGCTGGAGGAGTAGCCGAACCCGACCACCAGTGAGGGGGCGTATAAAGGGGAAGCCCGCGACTCCTGACCAGAAGGAAGAGGAACCGGAGGAATAAGGGCGACAATCGGCTGCTAGAAATAGGTAGGAAGGTGGAGCCTGCGAGTGGAAGCAGACCTCCACGGCGTCACTCTGTTTTGTAGAGCAAACAGAGCGACACGCATAGAGAAGGAGACAAGGGCGCGGGTCAGCCGGGTCACACGGGAGCCGGATCCATGAAGAGGGTCCACGATCCAGGGAAAGGAAAAAGGAAAATATAGAAGGGACATGTGGCGCAATCCGATTGGCCAAAGGTATCCTTATTTTACAAAAATTATATCTAATGATTGGTAACTCCAATTAGGACAAGTTATATATGTATTTTGATCATAAAATGCAAGGAATCCATTAAAAATAGTTTTATAGTCTAAATCTGATCATAATTCGAAAAGTAGTGTAAATCATCATCTTTAATGAATTAAAGATGAAGAAACCCGATGTTGATATGATTAATGAGTTTAATAGGGTTGATGTTAACCTGTTAAATGTAAAAAGGTACATTATGTTAAAAAAGGAAGAACTTTGCACATGATTAGTCTAATTTAGAGTTTATATGCTTGAAATTGGAAAAGTACATAAAGTTATCATCTTTAGTGTTTTAATTAAGAGAAAACCCTTAGATTTGATGATAGATGGTCTTAATGACATAATTCAAGTTGATATTAACATGTTGTTAATAAAAGTGGAAATAGGATCGAAAAGATGATCTTTTTATATATATGGCTTAATTTAGGGTTTTGTGCATGATTATGCATTAGTGAGTTTGAAAACCCTAATGAAGATGAATATGTATTTTAATTGGTTTAATTGTCCAAATCCATGAATAAATAGGGATGTGATGATCTTAAGTCAATTTGGGTATAAAATATTATTAAAATGGATAGTTGAGCAATTGAGGTTCATAAATATGAAAAAGGGTATTTTAGGGTTTGTTGACCTAAAATGGATAAAGTTTGAGAAATTGATCTAAGAAACCCTAATGCATCCTAATGAGACTTAGAAACCTTAGAAAGGTGTCCCAAGTCAATAAGGAGTTGTTTGGGATATGCTTGTGACAATTAGACATTATACATGTTTTCAGGATCAATGTTTGCTTGATTGATTGATTGGCTTGCTTGATTGGACATCTAGTTGGATTTGGATAAATTGTTGCTTGAGATCTCCAAGACAGGTATGTGGTTACTTATGAATAACCACTTAGTTTTCCGATGGTTTCTCGGACGTTTAATCGCATTGAATGCAACTAAACTGCTTGGATGTTCATATTGCAATTATAAAGTGACTATGACTATCACTTAATGTATTTGCCTATAAACTCAGATCCTGGTTCTCTCTGTGGCATAATAGCTAACCTAGTACATGGCTGCCTATGGGTAGGTCCATCAGGTTAGAGAAAGGCCTAGTACATGGCTACCTATTGGGTATGTCCATCAGGTCTATGGATGAACTAGTACATGGCTACCTATTGGGTAGGTCCATCAGGTCTATGGATGACTTAGTACATGGCTACCATGGAGGTAGGACCATCAAGTCACATTGAGTTAGATATTGGGCTACCTTCGGGTAGTGCCATGCGACTCTATTACCTAAAAGAGAGGTGAAATCTATGTCCACTGCAGGGACAACCCAGAGTTCGAGAATATGTATGGATTGAGTTGTATGGCTTAAAATGTAATCTTGATTGTTAAATGATTAATTGAATGATTATATTGTTAACATAATTGAACATTATCTGTTTCCTCCACATACCAACTTCGGCTGACCGACGTTTTGTTTGTTGGCGTTTTAGGTACAATGAAAAGAACAAACAGTAAAATGACACCTTATGAATTCAAGAATTAAAGAAAAAGGAGGAACTAGTTAGAATAGTTCAGCTGAGGTTAGAAGTTTAGTTTGTTCCAATCTCTTCAAAGGTATGCAAAGAAAAAAATTTATTACCATTTTCAGTATAGTCTGTTAGAATATAATAATTGTTTATGGTTATATGTCGAACCTTTGATCCGGGATTAATGGGTGCGGCTTCAACCTCTTGGTCTCCCTTAATTGGGGGTTATCGGGAGGTGGGGTCATAACACCTTCTCTTTGATTAATAGAATCCTATGGACTATGTTTTGTTTTGTTTTTTTTTCTTTGTTTTATTTTACTTTGTGACATTTTTATAGACTAGTTCTAGTTTCATACTTTTATCAAATACCGAATTGTCTTAATTGACTTAAGTGTGAGATTTTAAGCATATTAAACGTCCCCATGTCCCTCTGTTTGACCCCGTATATCTACTTCGATCCTGCAATAAAGTTCCGGGGGTCCTTGAAGGTTTCAGATTATAAATTTAAAGTTTGATCCATCTGAGTCTGCCTCATTTTGGACGCGCGACTCGGGCCGTATCACTTCCACCTTCAAATGTGTACTTCTCGCATGGATTAGTTCCAAAGATAAAGAACACAAAAACAACATAGGATGATGAAATTCTAACTCTCTCAAATATTACTAGTGAAATCACCACTAACAGATTGATGAAAAAATCAAGTCCACTTTAGTTTAGGGAAGGTTTTGTTGTAGTAGGGTAGGACACTTTAACATATCAAAAGCTAGCATCCTATTACTAAAAACACTAATTTCATGACTCAACTATCAGTTGACTTGATACCTTAGTGTTAGAGAGTCTAGCTATTTAGTTAATGAAGTACATTTTGTTTGTATATGGGCCCAATTGTGTTTGGATCTATTAGGATTTTCTTCGCTTCTTGTATCTCCTTATCTTATTCAATGTTGTTGGTTCCACAAGTATCTTATGGCCAAGTTGAGGGAATCTATACTTCTTTTGTCCATAGCACGTTTTCTCCTCCGAATTAAATGACAATATCTATTGCTTATTCAACTCTAGTAAAATCAAGTAATAGATACTGTATTAGATGACTCACTACCGATGTGGCCTTTAAAGGATATAGTGAATTGATACATTATATATTGAGTTGATACTACTAAACTTTTGTGTGTAGACCAACCAATATGTTCACTTCTTAGTCCACATTCAAAACAACATCTAGTAACAAAAAAGAACATGCGAGTTTGATGCTGCACTCTCCTTGATTCACTCTCTTCTCTGATTTTTTAAGGAATTTTGCTCCTATAAATATTTATTCTCACACTCTCCTATTAACTTGTATTATCTTTAATTTTGTATTTCTCTCTCCATCCCACGGAAATAATTCCTTGATTCTCTCATTTTAAACAACCAACACAAATATCTTTTACCGTAGGGACCCTTTCACGGACGAGTCCTCTCCCCGCACATTTTCAACAAATTTTATATGTCACGTACATGTGCACGTGTGCGTTCACTAATATTATTAGATAAATGAGTTAGTTTGTTACATATGCTTTCTCCAAAATTTGACCAAAAGCTAAGTGCAATTATAGGACTGGGACTCTCAAACCGAGGGCAGCAAAAAAGTTATTAGAACCATCTAACGACTGAGCTACAAGTTTAGTTGATTACTATTCACGCATTGGATTGAATATCTCCATTTGGCCTAAGTAAGCAAGGAAAAAACGAAAACCCTGATGCTTGAACCTAGGACAGCAGAGAAACCGCAAGACACGTCTACCGGCCGAACTAACAGTTCGTCAATGTCCTACAGCGACAGAAAAAAATTATTATTATACTTCTTTGTTAAAAAAATGCATACATGGGGGTGGGTTAGAGCCCTGGTAGTCACCGTGGATACACCCCTGATGGTATGTATTACCTTGCTAAGAATTATACATCGTATTAAAGGTATTTATGAATGCTTAGTTTCACCCAATTCACATATATTCAGTTACCACCACTTGCAGCACAAAGTGCCATGCTCATGACTCACGAGACGGGTTGAGCCAGATTCCAGTCACGATGGGGGCCATTTTTTTTTCCTTCGCCTTTAAATTGGTCCCCTCCAGCCGGACCCACTTAAACTAAGGTTCATGTCTAATTTATAGCTTTAGGCCCACATAGGGTCATCAAGATGACATTTAATACTTTCGCATTCAGTAACATTTTTCCTATAGAGCTTGTTTGATTGGGTGTAATAAGAGAGCAAAAAAGTTATTTTTAAAAGGTGTTTATACTGATTGGTTTCAAACCGCAGGGTGTATCTAAATTAGGCTGATAATGCTTATTTTTATTTGGTTTTAGGTTCTCATAACCTAATATTCAGTTTAATGTACTACAACTGCACCTACCACTCCGTATAAGGAAGCAGTACAAAATCTGTGAATTTGGATGAATCAATGGCTGTCTGGCGCCCAAAATTATTTCATATTTTCACAACAGGGTACCAAACAAAAAGACATCCAAATTCAGAGAGTTGATTTGTAACACATTCGTTCATTTTACATGTAAATTATAAACATTCACGCGCAGCAATATTGTAAATGAAAAATCTATTGATATTTTTAAGCTGTAAGCATCAGAGAACATACAATTTGAAGGTTAAAGACACATATTTGAGCCAAAGTAGATTGGAGTCAGCCAGTCAGGCTTGAATTGTACCGTGGAATCCAACAAACCAAATGTGCGTTCTCCGGCAGTCATCTCGTCGGTATAAAGTGTTAACCACGTCCCATCTATAAGCTATCCATAGGAGAAGCATTCAATTTTCTGAACGGGTTTACATGGCTGATTAAATAGAAAATTAATGAAGCAGATAATTAGATATCCCAAGACAGTTACGAGTCAGATTCCTATCACATTTGGCAAGCTCGTTATTCTTTTCGTCCCTTTAACATAGCTTGTAAAACCTTTTTCTTCTTTTCACAAATTACAGAAGTTTGTTTTTTTTTTCTTTTGTGGGAGTTAAGTATATTTGTTTTGGGGATGTTGTAGTGTATCTCGTGGCTTCATAGAGTGTATTAAAATAACTCCGATTCTGGTAATCTTGACTGTAGATGTTCCCGGTTGAGTGTCTGTGTTACCGATACCCACTGTATGCCACGATCCCTTCCGGGGGTTCTACGCTTTGTGCTTATACATCATGAAGACAGAAATACATTTAAGTGCGCAGATGTGAATGTTTTACCGATTCCCTTATCTAATTGTGAGGAATGTCGTGATAAACATATACCAAACCACCATACGAAGACAACCGTTCCAAAATCTATATATAAGCACAACAGTTCCAATATTTGAATATATAGACTAGGATAGAAAAAACACTCCAGTTCAAAGACACTACTGAGGATACCGGTCAAATGGATGCCTGAGCTACATAACGTCTATCTTGACCACATGTTACAAGAAAATTCTCAAAAATTATTCAATCAGTTCGAAGATGATGCCTGCAGTGAATATTTGTCTTCACACGCGCACACACCGTCCATGACACATTTTCATTACTAAATCAGGTATTATGTTGCCGCCATTACAATGACAAGGGGGCCTCGTGAGAATCCTCATTTACAAGCACCGCGGGACCTGTATATCTGAGCTGAACTCTTTCTATGTAACATTATTTCCAAATCCCCGTCATAATTGTAAGATAAGTCTTAAAAAATCACTAAGAAATGATAAACAGGACTGCGGTTCCCCTCCAGCTATACAGGGGCTGCGGCTTGCAGGTGTCTGGTCCTCAACACCAGCCGATGAGAGCAAGGATGATGCCATTGACGTCCCCTTTGACGAAGGTCTGGAGGATCTTTCGCTTCTTTGTAGTATGGGGTTGGTATCTCAACCTCGCCCTTGAAGCTCCGGTGTAGAACAGCCTTCTTGTGACTGAAGGCGTCGAAGGAGAACTTGTTGGGAATGTTATACCGATACAGTATCACGTGACGAAAAGTTGTTACGGAAGCGTTACCGACAAGCGTATAAACTCAAAGAATAAATACTAGATTTAACGTGAAAACTCTCCTCAAGGCAAGGAGAGAAAAACCACGGAACAATCCCACCAATAGACACTATGTAATAAAGATTACAACTCACACCTTCCAGATCTAATTACCCCTAAATCTGAATAGCCACCGTCAATCGCTATTTTACTTAAAAGAAAAGTCACTGACCCTCTCTTATTAACCAAAAGAGCTGCTCTGTTAGTACACGCTATGTGTCACCGACTGTCAGTTGCTACTTCATTTCAAGGCAAAGTTGCTGATCTTCTGTTATTTACTAAGAGAGCCCATCCAGTTGTTCTTGTTCTCTGACACCTTCTACCACAGAAGACATCAACAAGCAACTGGATAGATCACACCTCAACCGGTGGATGGTGGGATGATCTCAATGGTCTCCCCCAGGGCCTCTATTTATAGACCTCCATGCATGTGGTTGCAACTAGGAATCCTTGTCCAAATTTTAGACCCACTCCCAGTCCAACTCCATGATGTACATAGGGAACCATCCTCTTTCCTTCTTGGATTTGACTCTTATTAGGATTGGTAGCAAAAACCAATCCTTTCCCAACCCCCTCCAGCCCATAAGGGAGATGTGGTCTTCAACGATCATCTGGAGTAACTTGTGGGCCTCATCACCACCTGTGACGGATGCACTCTCCTTGAACATGTCAGCATCCTGTCATTTTCATCCATCTTCTTGAAGTTCAATCCTGACTTCACTCTGTTCCCAAACAACTGAGAAGAAATATCCTGGCAGTGCCACTTCTCTCTCCATGCCCACACTTGGAATTTTGCTGGCTCCCCTAAATGGTCTGTCGATCCCTCCTAGATGAAGATCATATTTTTGACCTTCTGTACCAAGGTTTAAAAACTCTTTGATGATGCTCCCCCTGTAAAAGTAACTCGACATCAAGATCCTCCAGTTTGGATATAGCAACTACATGTTCAATGTATTGCCCTCCTTCTTCACATGTGCACTATCTTGAAGAAGTCTTTGGAGTGACCTTCTCTAATTGGGAGTCATCATGCTGCACATCTCTCTTCATCCTATAGACATACTTATTCTTTAGTGGTCTCCGGCCCTTGGGAAGCACCACAATCTCATAGTTGTCATTCTTTTGCAAAGAATTCATCTCTTCCTGCATCGCCCGATGCCACTGTACTCTATCTCTATGAATTTGTGCCTCCTGAAAAGTCTCTGGCTCCCCCTGATAAGTAAGCAAGATATACTGAGATGTCAGAAATCTGGACGAAGGACGACGAACTCTGTCATACCTCCTCAACTGCTGCTCTGAGGAATCTGCCTGATCAAGATCCTGCTCCCTCTACCCAGAAGTCTATGCCTGTGAAGTTGAATCACTCATATGTGCATCTAGAATTGGACCACTCGATGTGCTATCACTTTACCGCTCAAGATGACGATGCTTCTCTTCTTCATCATCGGAAGGCTGCACCTATGAAGAAGCTGAAGCATCCTCATACTCATCATCGAAAGAACTGTCACCTGATCCCGCAACCTCTGCATCATCAACTTCAGGCTTTGTCACTGTCTGACTCTTATAGAAAGTCACATCTCTATGTCTGGTCATGGTCTTTTTCACAGGATCCCATAACCTGTACCCAAATTGCTGATCTCCATAGCCAAAAAAGATACATGGCACCGCTTTATCATCCAGCTTTTTCCTCTTTTGCTTTGGAACATATGCATAAGCCTTGCATCCAAATACTCACAGATGAGCATAAGAGGCATCCTTGCTTGTCCATAACTTCTCAGGTATATCAAACCCCAAAGGAACTGATGGAGATCTATTTATCAGATAGCAGGCAGTACTCACTGCCTCACCCTAGAATGTCTTTGGCAACTGTGTAGTCTTCAAAGACATCTGACTTTCTCCACAAAGTACAGTTCATCCTTTCAGTTGTACCATTGTGTTGTGGTGTGCCGGGATCTATCCTCTCATGTCGTATGCTACGCTACATACAGTACACATGGAACTCTCTAGAGGTGTACTCGCATCCATTGTCCATCTGGAGACACTTTAACGTTTCACCGGTCTCCCGCTCTACCATGGCATGGAACTTCTGGAAGTATTGAAAAACTTGATCCTTGGTCTTTAGTAAGTAGACCCACACCTTCTTAGATGCATCATTAATGACTGTGAGAAAATACTTATTGCCACCCAGTGAAGCCACCTCAAACGGACCACTGACATCCGAATGAACCAACTGTAGAAGCTTTGACTTCACTACAAACCTTGTCTTTAAAGAAACTCGCCAATGTTTTCCTATTCGGCATGCATCACATGAACTAAGACCACTGTTCTTTCCATAAGGAATCAACCTCTTCTTGGATAGAAGATTCAGTCCCTTCTCACTCATGTGTCCTAACTGTCTTAGCAATGGATCTGTGTGGTTATCCTCAACTACATGTATACTGTCATCTCTGAGCACTTTAAGCTTGGTCTTGTACAATGTGCGAGATATTTTGTCCCCTACAATAACCAAAGCCCCCTTGGTGATATTGCATTTGCCACCACCAAAATCAAGATGACAACCTTCTCTATCAAAGAAACAACCAGAAATCAAACTCAACTGTAGATCTGGAACATGACGAACATGCTTCAGCGTGAGCGTACAACTGATACTTGTCTGAACACAAATGTCTCCAATCCTGATAATTCTAGAAAAGCCAGAATTTCCCATGTTCACTGCCAAAGTCCCCTTTCCTGTAAGAAGTAAAGAACTCCTCACATGGTGAAGCAATGGTAAGAAGCTGCAGTATCCACCACCCACTCTGAATCGTCCTCATCAACATGGAAACACTACTCCTGGACTGTTAAGACAACATCATCCTCATCGTTTCTGTCATCTGATATTGTCATTGCGGTGTTCTTATCATCATCTTGCTTTTCTTTGGCTTCATACCCATGTTTCTTTTTCCAAACCTTGCAATCTCTTTTGAAATGACCTGGCTTGCCACAATAGAAGTACCCGCTACTACTCTTCGACTTGGATCTACCACGAGACTTCTCGTGGTCTTGGGACTCACTGTGACTCTGAGATCTGGCACGATCTATCATTCTGTCAGCTCTCCTTCCTTCTGTGAAGTGTAACTCTAATCTTCTGTCCCCTGAGGCTCGTCGTCGAGTCTCTTCATTCAACATACTACTCTTCACCTGGTCAAGTGTCAACTTGCCTTCCTATGCAGAATTGTTGAATGTCACTACGAGTGTCTCCTAGCTGTTCGGTAACGATCCTAGAAGAAGTAGAGCCTGGAGTTCAACATCAAGAACCATCTTCATGGACCCTAGTTAATTTACAAGGCTTTGGAATTCATTTATATGCTCGGTGATACTTGTACCATCCTGGTACTTGAGGTTCACCAACTTTCAGATCAAGAAAGCTTTATTTGTGGCAGTCTTCCACTCATATAACTTCTTGAGCTTTTTCCACAGATCTTTATCATTGGTCTCTTCTGATACGTGATGGAACATGGAGATGTCGAGCCACTTCTGCACTGTTCTGATGGTTTTCCTGTTTAGCTTCTTCCAATTTGTATCAGATGCAGTCTCTGGCTTTTATCCCTCTATTGGATCGTACAAATCTTTGCAATAGATAATGTCCTCCATCTTGGGTTTCCAAATCAACCAATTTTAGCTTGTCAACTTTATCATCATCACATCTTCATCCTTCCCCATCTGGACTTGTATCTGCAGCCAAAGCTCTAATACCACTTATTGGGGATGTTGTGTTGATATAGTCCCGAACGTGATGAAAAGTTGTTACAGAAGTGTAACGACCGTCTTCAGACCGACCGTCATTAATTAAGCGAAATAAATATAAACATCGGATTAACAAAAGTCACTAAAAATTAAAACCATTTTTGCAAAGAAATCCATTTCTAGGAAAACTCTTTAAGGAAGAACCAAACTTTATATACATCATTATTCACATTGTACACACACTGTGCCACCTCTTCTCGAGGATAACATATAACAGTTGCTTTGCCAAACTATACATGAGCAACATAAAACCTCGAGGCACGTAAGTCAAAATATCTAATCAATCATAAAACCAGTGCGAACCAACTCCAAGGACCTGAGAGTACAAAGACGACACATATGACTTCTATATATAAGACATGACAGACAGTACACTCAACCTGAGTCGTCACTGCTGCCTCAGCTGTTGTTCCTTCTCTGCAAAAAGGTCTTCACCTCCTCGTACACGTCCACCTAAAAATTTGGATCCCACGGGGGTGAGACAATTATAATTGTCCCAGCGAGAGATATAACTCTCCGCTGACCATATTATTATCACAGATTACGCATTTATAAACTGAGCAAAGGTTCTTTTATATTAACAGGCAGGATAATTCACTGTATGAACAAAATGAAGTAATCTCCTTTCTAAAGGAGAATATTGCATCTACCCATGGTAGAGTTATAAATCATCTATCTGCTTGCAAGGAATGTAAAGAAACATGAATAACATCTATCCACTAAGATGTATAACTGTATTGCACGTCAAATAATGTTTCTCATATCTGATCCTTAAGCAGATATGCTACACAGCTAAACATATTTTACAATCACACTTATGCCCTGCACAGATGGAGCATACCTCATCCATCTCCAACCAACCACAAACTTCTCACAAGTCAGTACCATAAAAGGTCAGTGGTAGAGTCAGTTTCCATGACCTCTCTTGTCTCGGTCAGTACGAGACCACATTCAGGACATCTCGTGTCACTGCTAACAAGATGTGCCAGGGTACGTAGGCATCCACGCTTAGAGCTACAACATCAACTGCACTCTCTTAGGGGAAACATCTACACACAACCGTCCCTAGTCTGAGTCATGGCGACACAAGCACCATACTCCGAGCCACGGGCCAGTTCACTGTACTCAATCACAGAGTCTACGACCGAAGTCGCACTCGATCCAGGATAGGGCATATAGCCAAATCCCCATTCATTTTGGTCTTGTAAGGGGATCGGCTCACGTCTGGCCGTCTGCACTTACGCCCTCACATACTCAAAAGTATGCACTCCAGGTTATGCTGTGTGGAACCCGTTTCACCATTCAGCAAATCCTGACGCTGATGGATCTATGGTCAGGGCAACATTTTGTAGTTTCTAGTGATATATTACGTGCATTACAACATTCTTTTAGCATCAAACAATTTATCTTTATCAAACACAACAAATGCTACAAAGAAAGGTGTAATACATCTATCACATACTTTTCCTATTCTTTAAAACACATGATACTTGGGATCTCAGTCCCTTATCACATTACTAGGAATTCTCATCCCTTCACATCATCATTATCATGATTACTAGATCTGGGTATTCAAACCCTTAGATCATCACATAACATTGTTACCTCTCTATCAGGTAACCATTACCTCTAGGTCCTCAGACCAAGGTATTCATTTCACTTATTGTATAATTTATTCTCATGGCTCACAAGGCCATCACACATCTTGTCACCTCTCACTAGGAAACAACTTATTCACATGGCTCACAAGGCCATCACACATCTTGTCACCTCTCATTAGGCAACAATTTATTCACATGGCTCATAAGGCCATTACATCTTGTCATCTCTCACAAGGTAACAACTTATTTACATGGCTCACAAGGCCATTGATCATTATACTTTTATTCAAGTATTTAACATGCCTTACAAGGCTTATTCAATGAAAGAATTACAACCTTCCCATCAGTAGGGTTAGGGTTTCCCTTTCTTATCGATTAGGGTTTCTCTTACATATCATCACCCTTCATTAGGGTTAGGGTTTTCCATTATTAACCATTTAGGTTTTCAAGATCATATTATCAATGATCAAACCCTAATTCATTGCTCCACACATCTAGGAGCCAACATTAATATCCTACGTATTCACTCATACTTATTTATTCTCATCATTTATCATTAAATGATTATCAACACAAGGTATGAGTTTCTCTTTCATCCTTACCAGAATACGATTACATCATAATTTAAGAACTTGGCTTAACCCTTCTCGAGGCATGTTAGCCTACACTTATCAAAGTGCATTACATCTCAATGCAACAATTTGCATAACACACTTCATGTGTTACTCATCCAAGTATATTGGATTTAGGGTATATCAAGGTGTATCAACCTTGAGGTGCTGGATGTGATATCTATCATGTCTTAATGTATCACTTCCCTCATCACTTTTAACTTTCTTAAGTTCATCAACTTATCTTGTATTAGGGTATTTCCCATCCTAATACTTTATGCACTAAATCATCACATTTATCGTGTAATGTATTGGTCATAAGTCACATATTTGAATTATTCAACTATCATCAATGATATGGACTCATCTCAGGTTAAAGCATTGTTAATATAAGGTTGTCCATTATCAACCACTTTTGGTGTTTCAACTATTAAGGTATTAACCACACCGTTACTTGGTGTTACACTCATTACTCCTAAGAGTGTCTTACCCTCACATTTACAAGGTGTATAGGGTTAAATCATGTGCATATGTTCACATATCGAGTTGTAGGTGTATAAACACCACTGTATTGGTCTGGAGGTGTATGAACACTCACCATATCGGGTTAGGATTTGCACTTGCCTCCATATTGGGAATGATGTATCTTCTTGACCTCATATCTGGCACACGATATATGTACGTGTCACCCATGATACTTATGAGGTATCAACCCATCACCATGCCGGGCTAGAAGTACATTCAATCACACTATCGGGCTAGTCACCATCTAGGGTTAGCCATGATGAGCTAGGGTTACCATATCGTCTAGGGTTGTGTATCGTACAACCCTATCATGCAACCCTGTCATGCAACCATGTCGTGCAACCATGTCATGCAACCATGCCATGCAACCATGTAGTGCAACCATGTCATGCAACCATGTCATGCATCCATGTATGTCATGCAATAACACTTGTTACTCTTCACTTATATCGGGTTACCCAAATTAGGGTTTCTTGTCAACTTACAAGTATACAATTGACCTTGTATCGTGCATGGAGTCTATAATAGTCTTCCTACTATGCAAGAGGTGTATACTTCACCACCATATCGTTCAATAAGGTTTAAAAACCTATTCATATCGTTTTAGTGAAGTAGGTGCATCATCATATCGGGTTAGAGGTGTTTGCTTGTGTGCTTGCACCCGATATCGTCTTCAAGCTCTAGACCTTAGTTCTAACTGTTATAGTTCATGGAAACAGGTATAAGAAACTACTAGAACTCATAATTTTATCAACTATTTTAGGAAATTTCGGAATTAAAAGTAGATCATTAAATATAGCAATTTAGGTGATGAATAATAACATGGTTGAGTTCAAGTTATATAACCCGCCTTAAGAACCACTTCAAAGCTCCAAAGCTCCACGTTCCTAAGGTTGAAGATGACTTATAAAAGTCCACGGCTCATTCATAACTCCTTCATATACAAGGAATCACCATGGATAGGCAATTGGTGAAGAAGAAAAGAAAAGAAGATCAAAACCCTAAAATCATTCTGCAATCCAAGGTTGAAGATGATCATGGCCTCACCTTAGGGTTAAGTATGAGATCTTACTTGCTACTTAGAACCCTTGCACAATACCATACTGATATTTCACGATATGCCACCACCCATGCACGGTATGCCACCACCCATGCACGGTATGACACTGACTTGCATGATATGCCACTCAAACTACTCCACTATAACCGATATCACCCTATATGGCTGATATCACCTACTTGGGCGATATCCCAAGGCCCATGCACGATACCACAGCATCCCTTAATGATATGGGATCTCTATGCACGATAACATAGGGTAGGAGGGTGTTAATGGTCGCAAAATGCACTAAGGGGTGAAACTAGGGGTATATATACTTGTTGCTCATGAAGGAAGGTGAAAATGAGGTGTCATTATTTTGAACTAGTAGGTGCCACGTGTCCATGTATGGGTGACACGTGTCCATGCATGCATCATCATTTATCTTGTATTTCAAAACAGTTGAGGATCATCTAGAGATGCAAATTCTTCCATTACTTATCCTTTTGAATAAAATATATCAATTAATTCATCACTTTTTGCACTACCCGATACAACTTTGTTAAGGAAGTTGTAACTAGATACAAACCACCTCCTTGAGGTGCTTTGCACAATATGGACTTTGAAAAGAGTCCAAAAAACGATATGGGACACCTCCTTGGGTTCCTTGGCCGATAGGCACTCATATATAAGCTTTTCAACTTGATACAACTCAAGTTAAGCTTTCATATTCAACCCTTTTCTTGGTCATTTCATCACCAAGATTACCATCATTCATAATGGAATTAAACATGGTTTATCATTTATTATATGTCCTCTAAATGATACATAGATGAAGTAGGAACACTATAGAGGTTGTAATTTTCATTCAACCCCACATTTTGGGTAAATTACAATTTGTACCAAAATTGGTGCACAAGGTACCAACATTGTTCAAACAAGTTTAAACTTGGAATTTAGGCTTTCCACAAGCCACCACCTTGCATCATTCTCTCTATTATGATGCTAAAACATATAAGGCACGTTCAACATGTTAAATTTTGCAATATAACCCCTCAACTTGGGTAAATTGCACTTTGGTCCAAAACAAAGGAACATTGCTCAAACATCATTCAATCGGGAACAAACTTGAAACATAAGTGTCTCACATGATAACAAAGAACCTTAGAGGATTATATTAAAGTTCTAAGAAAATTTATTAGCCAAAACAAATAGGGTTACCTCATAACCAGGTCAGGGTCATTATAAGAAGCGTTACTGATAAGCGTATAAACCCAAAGAAGAAACATTAGATTTAACGTGGAAAACTCTCCCCAAGACAAGGAGATAAAAACCACAGGGCAATCCCACCAATAAATACTATGAAATAAAAATTATAACTCACACCTCCTAGATCTAATTATCCCAAAATCTAGGTAGCAACCGCCAACATCTACTTTGCTTCAAGGCAAAGTCAATGGCCCTCTCTTATTAACCAAGCGAGCTGCTCTGTTAGTACACCCTATGTGTCACCGAATGTCAGCCGCTACTTCGCTTCAAGGTGAAGTCGCTGACCCTCTCTTATTTACCAAGACAACTCCTCCAGTTGTTCTTTTTCTTTGACACCCTCTACCAAAGAAGGCACCAACAAGTAACTGAAAGTATCACACCTCAAACTGGTAGATGGTGGGATGATCTCAATGGCCTCCCCCAGGGCCTCTATCAATAGGCCTCCATGCATGTGGTTGCAGCCAGGAATCCTTGTCCAAATATTAGACTCACTCCTAGTCCAACTCCATGATGTACATAGGGAACCATCCTCTTTCCTTCTTGGATTTGTCTCTTATTAGGATTGATAGCAAAAATCAATCCTCTCCCAGGTCCAAATCCCACTAGGATATGGGTTGGATTATATTCCTAATCCCAACAGAACTTCCCATGGTATGATCCTGTACCACTCTCCCCAACACCATCGAAGGGCATGGAGGCGTTTGCCATTTGTAGAAAATGCAAATCCAGTTTGGTGAGAAGGAACAACAAAGTGATTTGGGCGAAGTGAAACAAGATTAGCTGGTGAACAAAGCATATTGGATCCGAATCAACATTGATGTAGTTGGATCATTTAAGTTTCAATTCCAACCATGTTAGAGACTGCTATACAAATCGCTCTTTCACATTCAATAAAGAAAGAACTTAAACTAATGACTAGGAACTGATTGTCTAGTTGATTTCCACACACCTGGATATATGAAGGTTCTTATCAGGTAAGGGATTATAAAGCCACTTTAGGCTAAAATTTTTGTACATATAAGTGATATCATGTAGCAGATACTTGGAAAATATCTGCTCTGTCTGTCAACCTTAAAAATGACATATAAGATTTTAAAGCAGCTTAAGATCATGTTTCTAAATTTACAGGAATGCTTATGTATAAATTAAGAATCGATAGAGTATAATAACTTGATTTAAACTTCCAACATGCTCATATTGTGTGACAGTAATAAACTATTTCCTCTGTTGGGTTTCAGATTTAATTTTCTCACCATGACCCAAGTCATATATTTAGGGAATCAATTCTCTTTTACAATTACTACAAGTTGTCGACCTTATATTGCAACCAGACATATTGTTGAATAAAATTTATGATTTTACATCGTTACATGCAACAGAAATAGGTGCAAGAAATTAACAATTACATGCTAGATCCAGATAAGAAGCAGAAGAATAAACAATGCATGACAAAATAAACTAAGTTAGGAACCTGATCAAATTGTTAGTTGAAAAATGAACAAGTTTTACTTAAAGAAATCAATGTGGCACAGTCCTCTAGGACAGACGATGTTCTCTCAGTTTACCCGGTCACGAACATGAAGGGAAGCACGAACAGATGCACTACCACCAGTGCAGCCCAGCAACCGCAGGAACCACTGCCTGACATGTTGCGTCTTGAAGGAAGAGGATAAACGACTTTGTCGCTTTTAGGAAAGAGATCTCCAAACGATAGTAGGAGAGACAATGATAGACTTTGGTATTATAGCTCACTAAATACTTGCACGAACGGTTGATAGCTGTGTTCAAAAGATATGTATTTAACCCTAATGATCGGAAGTCTATTTATAGACTTACATGCCCCCACTAATCATATTCCCAATAAGAGGCGACCACTCAGTTGTTGTTGTGCACATTGCAAAAAATTCTGCTTTCCAATTAGGATTAATAAATCCGAATAGAAAAGAAATAATTAATTAAACAAGTAACTAATTACGTAGTTGTATCCTAGTGTAAAAAGAAGACATAAGACATTCTCCACAATCTACAATTCGCAGTCCACAAGCATGTGCCCGACATGGCCCGACCATGCGAGGTGCGACATGTGTGCACACACGTGCGTGCATGTTGTGGTAACCCCACCCACTAAGGAGGTGAGCATACCCTCCTCCTAGGACCCCTTGGATACTAGTGCCCCATGTTATCCTACATATAAGGACCACAAAAGTTCTAGGAGTGAGTAATATGGGATAAAACATCTTTTCCATTTGCACTAGAGACAAAACTACTTTTCTCATATGTACTAGTTGCACTACATTGGGCTTAACCCATGCTATATACATGGCTTCTACAAATGCCATATATCTAAAACATATATCATAAAATCACATGTAACACAGTCTCATTGATGGACATGCCGTCGGAAGGTATGTTGCCCACAAACTTGTCCTTGATGGTCTTGTTTTTGGTGAAGAGATAAGCAGCAAGGGGCTTGTATTTTGAATTTATACAGTCAAGACACTCTTCAATGTTTTCAACTATAAAAAACACCAAGATAACATAAGTATAAAAATATATTGTTAGCAACAAATCATTTGAAATCATGTCATGCAAGCAATTTGGTATGTTTCTTTGTATTAAATGTCAAAATGTATAGCACTTGAGTGCATTTCTAGATGTTTGAGGTCTACCGTGATGATTGGGAGTAGAGGACCAAATATCTTTTCCTTCATGATCAAAGAATTGAGTGGAACATCCAACAAGATTGTGGGAGCTATTTTCCTTCAGAGAAGAACTATCAAATGTCAAATTACTAGATACCCCAGCTGCTAATAGTAATTAAGTAAAGATCAACAATTCTAAGAGAGTACTTACAACACTTTCTCATCACGTAGACCAGCATAAATGATGTTGTTAGAAACACTTTTATCATAAAATAAGAGATACAAGCATGAGAAATAGTTCGAATTTACAGTCCTAGCAAGATCTAGGGATTCCACTGGTTCCTCCCCATAAAACTCCTTTAGAGCATTTTTAAGAGCCTCTGTCTGTAGTAAGAAATTTCGGCTATAATTGTCAACAACTCGATATATGGAGACAATAAAAAATATTCAATAAACATCATCATCATCTACGCCTCAGTCCCAACTATGTTGGGGTCGTCTACATGGATACTTCATTTCCATTCAACATTATCATGGGCCATATTCAGGTTGAGATGTAGAGATTCAAAATATCTCTTTATAAACTCATCCCATGCTAATTTAGGACTTCCTCTTCTTCTATTTATTGTGCTTGACTCAATAACATTTTTTTGTATAAGTTTCATAGTCGCTCTACATTGCACATATCTGTATCATCTGAGTTGGCCCTCGACAGCTTGTCCTCAATGCTCGCGCCCCCATTTTATTCCTGATATAGTCATTTCTCAAGCGATCTTTTCTTATCTTCCCACACATCCCATCTCAGCATACACATTTCAACCACATTCATCTTGTTGAGATCTTATTTCTTTACCACCCAAAATTCACTTCCATAGACCATGTCTAACAGTATAGTTGTTCTATAAAACTTACTTTTTAACCACAGAGAGATCTTTTGATCACATAATACACTAGTTGCATTCCTCCATTTCAACCATAATGTAGTGATTTTGTGACAAACTTCATTTTGGACATCCCCATCTATTTCGATAATAGAACCCAGGTAATGAAATTTATCACATTTTGGTATATCTACTCCGTCCAATTTAGCTCCATCATTCACACTATGAGATTGGCTAAAATTACAATGCATATACTCAGTTTTTCTCTGGGTAATTATCAAGCCATTTGATTCCAATGTCTTTCTCCAACATTCAACTTTATTCTTCAACCCATCTTTAATTTTTTCAATAAACAATATCATAAGCATATAATATACACCAATGAATATCATCTTGAACATTCTTTGTCAACTCATCCATAACAAGAAAGAACAGTAATGGACTGAGTGTGGATCCTTAGTATACCCTAACTGTGATAGGAGAAGTTGGTGTCTCTCCTCTAGAAGTCTTCACACTTGCAATAGAGCTATCATACATGTATTTGATCAAGTCAATATATTGGATTGGCACACCCTTTTTATTTAAAACCATCCACAACACTTTTCTGGGTACTCAATCATAAGTCTTTTCCAAATCAGTAAATATCGTATGAAGATCTGTTTTTCTTTCTCTATACTTTTTCATAAGCCTCCTTATAAAAAAATAGCATTTGTTGTTGATCTTCCAGACATGAAACTAAATTAGTTTTTTGATATATGTGTTATAGATCATAGACTCTGCTTAATAATCCTCTCCCATATTTTCATTATGTGACTCATCAACTTGATACCTCTATAGTTTATGCATCTCTGAACATCACCTTTGTTCTTATCGATGGGGTCTATAGTACTATTTCTCCAGTCATCTGGCATCTTCTTGGTCTTCATAATCTTATTAAAGAACTTTTCTAACCACATAACTCCTCCATTCCCATATTCTTCCATACATCAATGTGAATATTGTATGGTCCACATGTATTTGTCATTTTCATTTTTTTGTAAGCATACTTGACCTCAAATGGTGAAACTCATCATTTGTAAATGATATCTCTTGTATTCATACACAAGTATCTAATATTATTTGCAGTATCTCCATTGAAAATCTTATGGATGTAATTTCTCCATTAGTTCTTAATATCATCATCCTTCACCAACACTCTTTCATCTTCATTCTTGATGCATTTTACTTGACTCAAGTCTCTTCGTTTCTTTTCTCTTATATGAGCCATTTTATATATATCTTTTCCCCCTTATCTTGTATCCAACTTCTTATAAATATCATCAAAGTATCTAAACCTTGCCTCCTAAACATCCTTTTTAGCTTTCTTTGCTTACATGTATCTTTGGAACGTGTTCTGGCATGTGGAACTTGCGAGTGTAGTCGGCAAAAGAAAGGTTCCCTATACGAGGAAGGTGAACTCCTTCTCCTTCTCCTTCTTCTTCTTGGAAGATTGGGGCACGAACCAGGCGGTGAAGAAGGTCTTGAAATATTCCCAGGCCATTGGGTCTTCACTCAGATCTCGACCCATGATATGGTTCACCCACCAGATCTTGGTAGCTCCTTGCAGCAGGTGAGCTGCGAAGAGCACCTTCTTATTTGCAGGGACATCCAACATATGGAAGTTGTTCTCCACAACAAGCATCCATGCATCAGCTCAATGGACGACCTCTATCTTGTCCTCTCCTTAGAACTTCTTGATGTTAGCTTGACAAAGTTTAATATGGTGGTCAGGGACGTATTGGCAAGGGTTCTCCATCCTTGCCTCTGGTTGTCTCTCTTAGGGCCAAGGCACTAATTGCCGTGACCAGTTTCATCTGCTGCTCGATCGAGAGGACATTGGGGGTGTGGACTGTAACATCCCTAACCTGGGTTATTATTTAACCCAAGGTGTTTTAATAAAGAAGGATGATTATATGCTTAATCTTATCTTGTGAAAAGTAATTTGGGCTCATGATAAACTTATGTTTCGATTTTGATCCTGTGTGAACAATGTTGAAGCAAGGTTTGCTTATTTTGGACTAATGTGCAAATTACCCAAGTTGAGGGGCTAACTTGCAAAATTGCACATGATAAGATGTTCCTCTGATGTTGATACATCATGTTAATGAATATGATGTAGTGGTGTGGTTTCTACAAGCTTGGGCACTAAGATAAACCTTGTAGAGCAGTCCTTGTGCATTAAAACCTAGTTTTGGTGTAAAGTGCAATTTACCCAAAACCTAGGGTTCAATATGCAAATTACCACTTCAACAAGGTCCCTAATGTTTCTTGGCATCCTTTAGAGCAAAGAAAATGAGAGGGGCTCCTCATTTGAATTAAGTTGGAGGAGAGAGAATCTTGATATTAAAACAATCAAGATTTAATCCTAATTGAAGCCCTAATTCAATTTAGTGCAAAACTCAATAAAATAATTGAAGGGACTTCAATTAAAAACGAGATGGTTGAATTTTATTAAGTGTGAACACCTCTGTGCCTTTTCTAGGCCACGAAAATATCCAAGGGAGTGGATAACTCACTCACATTATTATAAGAAAAAGAATTATCCACTCACATATGGATATTAGTATAATATGATTTGAGGTGCTTAATTTTCTTTTCTTTAAATCATGTATAATTGAGAGTAATAATAGGCAAAAAAAATGGCTTCGTGGCCAAGGCGTTGAGGGGGAAGAGGCGGCACAATTTTTGGGATTAAATGAATTTTTATAAGGCACTTTCTCTCTCCTTGAATTTCTTATAAAAAGACCCTTTACAAGCCAAATGAAAGGCTTTTTCATTTACACTTCTTCTCCTTGCTTGGAAACTGACCAAGGGAGCTAGGGAGGACCAGGAGGACAACTCCCAGCCCGTTGTTAAGGTTCTTGACCCTTTTCACCTTGATTCCATGGTGGAAATTGAAAATAAATCATTGATTTCTTTTTATTTTGATCTCCTCTTCAACCCTAGCCAATCTTTTCAACCAAAAGCTTGAGGACGAGCCTAGGGGGAGTTGCAAAAGCTTCATCCACCATTTTTTCCGTGAGCTTGGAGCTTTGGAGCTCAATTGGAGGCGGGTTTTATAACTTGAAACCCTAACTTTGTCATTGCATTCAATTCCCCATCAAATAATGATCATTTCTCTATTAACAATTATTGATTTGGTTGATTGATGCAATCTCCATGGAAATCATAGAAGGTTTCGTTGGTCTAGAGCTTGATGATGATGACATAATCATAAGCACACACCTCCCCAAATATCTAGACCAAAAGGTTTCAATCAAATGTCCAAACAGTTTGTGTTTTGGGAGGAAACAATTTCAAACCGGTGGAATGAAACAGTTTCACTAAACCGCATAGAAGCAAACAGTTTAAGACCGTTTGGTGATGTTGACCAGGGTTGACCATTTGGGGACTTGTTCATAATGATCTAGGTTAATGACCCACCAATTATTATTGATTAACTCCAATTGGTTCATGAATTGAAGGTCCATCAATCACCTAAATCCTAATTGGGTTGAGTACTGATTTCATAAGTGATTAAGTTTGAAATTTGGGTTGATTGACCCAAACGGTTTCAAAACCATTTGGGGATCACCCAAACGGTCTCAAGACCGTTTGAAGGCCACCCAGGACCGTTTGGAGGTCTAGGGTTGGATATGGTTAAGTGTTTGAAGATCCAAAGATGTGGTATTAACCCTAATCGGCTAAGTGATGATTTTGCAATGGAATGAGTTGATGTTTTGGGTTGATTGACCCAAACGGTTTCAAAACCGTTTGGGGATCACCCAAACGGTCTCAAGACCGTTTGGTGATCACCCAAGACCGTTTGGAGGTCTAGGGTTAAGTATGGTTGAGCAATTGAAGGTCCAAAGATATTAAGTAGATGTACAATCAATTGTTGATTTGGTGACCAATCCTAGGATCCAAACCTTAATTGAATGACATGGTTAATGATGATGTGATGGGAAAACGGTCTCAAGACCATTTGGAGGTCATCCAAACGATCCCAAGACCGTCTGGGGGTCACCCAAGACTGTTTGGAGGTCTAGGGTTGACTATGGTTAGGGGTTTGAAGACCTAAAGATACCAAGTTGATTTGCAATCAAATGTTGATTTGGTGATCAATCTAGTGATCCAAACCCTAAATGGATGACATGGATTTGAGTGATGAGATGGGAGAACGGTCTCAATACCGTTTGGAGGTCATCCAAACGACCTCAAGACCATTTGGAGTCAGGTCATGTTAAATTTGGATGTTGGTCCAATTGTTTTAAAGTAACTAGTTACACATTGATTAATATTGAAGGATCATCGATTCCAAACCCTAATCCAATTGATTCAAACCCTAATTGATCGACCAATTGAGGGTCAATTGAGAGTCAAATAAGTTGAAGGATGACCTACTTAACTCAATCAAAGTATGGTGATAGGTCCAATTTATGGTTAGTTACATGAATACAATGGTTGATGGAATCAACATTGAGAACCCTAAACCGATTGGAGTAGTTGAGACCATCTTTGGTCCGTGTGGTTTTGAGGAGGTTTGGACCAAATGGTCTCAAGATAGTTTGGGACCAAACGATTCCAAACCGGTTGAGTCCATGCAGTTTCAAAAAGGTACTATAGCAAACGGTTTCAAGTACTTGCTTTAGCAAACGGTCTCAAGCACCACCTTTACCAAATGGTTTCAAAATGTTTGAACTTTGAAAGACTAAGAACATTTGGGGCTCAAGTAGTCCAGATTGATTAAGGATTCAATTGGTTAATCCACTTGGACACCTATTGTAATTGAAGATCCAATTGGTGAATTCAATTGGATACATTATGTATTGGAGGTCCAATGTAATTGAATCTCTTGAGAATTAAGATGATGAATGATCCATTGATCCAATGATGATTAGTAATGATAATCAATGAAGGTACAAAGGTTGAAACCCTAATAGTACCTAAGTGATTAGTGCCAATTAAGGAATAAACCCTAATTGCCTATAAGAACAATGACTTGGTACATTATGTTAATCATAATTGTATGTACTTGATTGAAGGGTTAATGTAACCTAATCAAGTTGAGAGGATGATGGGAAGGAATTCATACATGAGTATTGATCATGTGATGAATAGGGTATGATCCTTAATAAAGAGATCATGAAACCCTAATCAAGAAGGTTGTTGAGCCCTAACCCTAATTTAGAGAAATATCATATGTAACCCGAACCCAGGGTAATGTTGTGACTCTTTTTTTTTGGTGAAGTCAGGGAACTCTTTTATTCATCCCGCCTCCCTCAAGCAGGCTAAAACATTGGAATTCATACAATTCAAATTAGAATGCTCGGAATTAAACATGGTAGTACTACTACCATTACATATTTTGGAACTAATGACTTTCACCAGCTCCTTTGGGATGGTTCTATAGATTAAGAGTCCATCCCGGGTTTTTGGGTGGCATTTAGCCAGGGTATCCGCAGCCATGTTACCTCCTCTTCGAATGTGAGTCACCTTCCACTCTTTCTTCATTTTCCTCCTGATTTCAGCAATCCAAGCTTCCAGTCTCGACTTTTCTTCAGGTTGCTTCCCCACTGCTATTCTAGCTTCAGAAGAATCTGTTTCAATAGTAGCATAAACTACATTTAGATCCTTAGCTATGCTGACTGCAAGGTCGATAGCTCGGATCTCTGCCAATAGAGCATTGTCAGTCAAGATTCTTTTACTCCATCCTCCTTCCCACTGTCCCCCACTATTCCTGCATACTACAACAATACAAGCTGTTCCATTTTTGTAAGCTGCATCTACATTGAATTTCAGTTCATTGGGCGAAGGTGGACACCAGCGGACATCCATACTTTTAGGCTTCTTGGGACTGTTAATCTCGGCACGCACTTCTCCATTAAAGAGAGCTTCCGATCTAATTTGGTTCACTTGGAAACCCATCGGCGTTGTTGTCTTCTCCATCACCTCTTTATTCATGTACCTCCAAATGTAGTGACACCCTATGATTATCATTTTGGTTACTTTTGCTTCTTGTGTCAAACACCATTCCAACCACTTCCAAAGATTATCCTCCCCGAAGAAACGGTCCCAACGATTTCCTTCTAACAAGTCCTTCCAAATAGGAGCCACTTTTACGCAGTCTCTCAGTGCATGGAGTATGCTTTCCTCTTGTCCACTGCAGCGATGACAACTACTGTCATTGGACATGTGCCGAGATGTTCTTTTGCTGTTTGTCAGTAAAGCATTATGTCCTACCAACCAAAGGAACATCCGCACCTTTTAAGGGGCCTTAGCCTTCCACACCAGGTTCCATTTTCCTTCTACTTTAATATCCTTCAAACATCTCAATCTTTTGTAAGCAGAATGGGACCGGAACTGTCCATCATCTGTGTGCGCCCAGACGATGATATCCATCCCATTTGTTTTATTTGGTACCTTGATCTTCATAATTTCTTTCAGGTCCCCCTCAATCACGTACTCTTTGAGAAATTCCTCATCCCAAGCACTATCCAAATTGACAAGGCTTGCTACTTTAAGGTCTTCAAGTTCTGAGGGAATCGGTTTGCAGGTCCTATCCTTCATGTTATGATTCAAGCCCCACCATTTATCTTGCCAGACGTTGAGAGACTCACCAGAGATAGGATTCCAGTAAGTGTTTTCTTCCATGAACTCTTTACATTTGAAGGCTGCACGACCCAATCTTGATATGTTTGGGATAATAATACTATCTCTATTTTTCAACATCTTGTGCTTCATGCTTTGACACCAGATGGAGTTCCTTCCTGACATGACTTCCCAACAGTGCTTACTAATAAGAGATAAATTCCACTCTCTCATGGCCTTGATGCCCAACCCTCCTTCATTTTTACTCGACGTCATCTTGTTCCATGCCACTAATGACATCGGGTGTGCCTTGTGGTTGCCACCCCAGATGAAAGATCGGATGCTGCTGTCGATTCTATCACATATCTTCATGGGTAAGACAGAGGTCTGCATAATATAACCTGGAATAGCAGTTAAAGCCGCCTTCGCCAAAACAGTTCTACCAGACAGAGATAAGCTATGTGCTGACCACACATTGATATTGTTGCTAAGGCGGTTAAGGATGTCCCCATACATTCCATGGTTCACTCTGCCATGTATCAGCGGCACCCCCAAGTACTTTCCCAGGTCTTGTACTTCTGGGATGCCACTTCGTCTGCAGATTCGTTTCCTTATTCTTTTGGGTACAGACCTGGAGAAGAAAATGCTCGATTTTGCTATAGAAATTGCCTGCCCTGACACAACACCAAATTCCTCGAAGCATTTCAGAATAGTATTCATTTGGGTTTGGTTGTCCTTGGCGAAAAGAATCATGTCGTCTGTGAAACATAAGTGAGAAATCCAAGGACCCCTAACAGTATTGGGTGTCCACTTCTTCTTCGCAACCTTTTCCTCAATTAGCTGGCTGAGCCTTTCCAAACAGAGAACAAAGAGATATGGAGAGAGTGGGTCTCCCTTCCGGAGACCTCTAGTTGCCTTAAAGCTTCCTGCTTTCCTACCTTGCCAAATAACAGTAGCATTTCCCCCCAGAAATTGAGTTAATGATGTAATTAATTATACTAACCGACATCCCAATCTTCTCGAGTGTATCAGCAACAAACGGCCATGTCATCTTGTCATATGCCTTAGACAGGTCAATCTTAATAGCCATAGAATGAGGTACATTTTTCCTACACATGTTGAATAGAATTTCCTGTACAGCTACTATATTGTCCGAAATCCTTCTTCCAGGGACAAATGCGCTTTGGGTTGGAGATATCCGTTGCGCTAGATGGTCCTTAATTCTCCCAATTATTACCTTTGATGTTAGCTTGAGGGATAGATTATTTAACGAAATTGGTCTTAGCTGAGTGCAGTACTCCGGTTTCGTCACTTTAGGAATTAAAACTATATTTGCATCACACATATCCTCAGCCAAGGCTTCTCCTCTAATAGCAGATCGAATAGTTCTTAGAACAGACTGTTTAACTGCATGCCAATTAGCAAGCAAGAAGGAACCGTCTACCCCATCTGGGCCACAAGCTTTATATGGATTTGTAGACTGTAAAGCTTTGTAAATCTCATCAAGCGAAGGAGGTGCTGCTACCTTATCTTGATCGAGCTCACTAAGTCTGTTAAACTTACCACAGAACTCCTTAATTTGTTCTCCATCCACCACATGGTTCTCTGTAAAAATGGTTTTGAAGTGGTTGACAATTAACTCGTGTATCTCATTCTCACCAGTCGTCCATTCCCCATTGCTCTTTTTTAACATAGTGATGGTATTATTTCGTCTCTTCTATTTTACATAGGCATTGTAAAACTTTGAGTTCGAATCCCCTTCTATATTCCGCTGTAGATGGCACTTCTGTTTCCAGTCTTCCTCCTCCATTTCGAGAATCTTGTTGTATTTCTGAATAAGCTCTTTGCAGAACCTGTCCGTAGTATTATCATACCTCAGTGTGAGTTGTGTTTGCAGACTATTGATGCTTCTTAACAGCCCAGCCTTCTGTTTCCCTAGTTTTGATTCAAAACTACATGCCCAGTTGGAAATACATATCTTCAATTGTCGCAGGGCTCCATGAAAGTCCACTTCACTATTCCATCATTGTTCAATCAGCTTTTGGAAATCCTGATTCCTAGCCCACGAGCTTTTAACATGAATCTCATTTGCTCTTTGCCTCGACTTCTTGCAGTATTGCGAACAAGTAAAGGACAGTGATCTGACCATACTCTAGGTAGGTGCTCGACCATAAAATTAGGGTAAGAAACAATGAACTCAGTATTACCCAGACCTCTGTCAATACGAGTCTGGACAGTTCCATGGACGTACGTAAACTTCATGCCAGAGAATCCTAGATCTGTCAAGTTAGCTTCCATGAGCGTATTGTTAAACAACTCAGCCTCACGGTAGTCAAAATGTTTGCAGCCACTCCTTTTGCAGGGGTTAATGGTTGCATTAAAGTCCCCTACCACGAGCCAAGGCTTTGTGAACCTCCTCCCCATAGTGACAAGATGCTTCCATAACAAGTTTCTGACCTGGACATGGGGGTTAGCATAGACGAAGGTGATGAACATATCCTCATTCACAGAACACGTGACGAATTGTCAGTGGCTATTGATGATCTTGATATTGCAGTCCTCTTCATTCCAACAAACCCAGATACCTCCGGAGAAGCCTCTTGCTTCAACTCTATGCGACCTGGAGAAACCTAGCTTGCAAATTGTTTTCTCGGTGTCTTCACCACTGATTCTCGGTTCCAAGATAGTAACCAGTTTGGGTTTATGCTGTACAATCATGTCTTTGAGCACTCGGCATGTATCCTTGTTGCCAATGCCCCTCGTATTCCAGCAGATTGTATTAATCATTAACAACAGTTTGGAAAAGGTGCGGTTCACTGGTTTCCCGCAAATGGTTCCTGGTTCTCCTTCCCACCTTCGTCAGTAGCAACAAATTCATTTTGGAGTTCCTGCTCTGGAATCAGACGTGAACTCCTCCTTCTATTTTCATTTGGAGGCTTGAATCTTGTATTCTTGGGTTTTAGAAGTCCTTCCTTGATCTTCCTTCTTTCAGATTTCGGACCTGATGTTTTGTTTGCAGGGCTTTTCCTTGTGTTAATGTCTTCCGCTTCCCTTGTTTCCACAAACATGTCTACATTCCTGTCGGGAGGGTCTGTCTGCCTCTCGTGTAATTCCCCAGCAGTGGTATGCATCTCCTTATTTCCATCCATAGTGTCCGGTTCGTTCTTGTCTCCATTCTCTTTATCTTCATTGTATTCAACGTTAATGACTTCCTCCACTACTTCATCAAGGTCAGGATTTACAGTAGTATGCTTAGGATTACCTTCACTTTGCCTTCGATGTGTCTCATTGATCTCCTTCAGCACCTCCCTTTTGTCATCAGCACTTTCTACTCGCTTCTTCTTCCACACTTTTCCACCTTTTTCCCCTTCGCTGTATACCTGCTTCTGCGATGGTTGGATTTCTGCATTGCTTTTTGCTTCCTGACCTTCCTCTCATGCATCTGCCTCGTCAAGCTCCACCGGCTTAGCAAACTTATTGGTGCTTTGTCCTCCACTCTCTTTAATGTCGTTGTGGTTCTTCTGATTATTCCGTTGTCTGTTAGCCGGCACCTTCCTGCGTTGTGTCTGCCATTTCCTTTTTTCTACCTCCTCCTCACCCACGTGTGCATTATGTCCTTCTTCTTTGTTGCTACTCACCGTGTTCCCTTCTGCTTTAGAACACTTCAGCCTGCTGTGACCAAGCTTCCCGCAAAGACAATAGGATTCTGGAAAGGCCTCATACTCCACCTGGTAGATGTTGTTGTTTATTTTAATGGTATGGACCAAGGGTTTTGTTGTATCGACTTCGATAGCCAATCTTGCAAACTTGCTCCTCGTGCGGGCCATGGTGTGACCATCAACCTTAGCCAAGCTTCCTAAAGCAAGGCCGATGTACTCGAACATAGTAGGTACATACAGATGTAAGGGAAGATCAAGTATTCTGACCCACGTAACCAGATAATCAGGGAGGTCTTCTGATGGTTTGAAGGATGGCTCCCATTGCCAGACCACCAAGCAGCAACCAAACAGCTTCCATGGACCTCCTGTAAGTGCCGTGTCAAAGTCCCTTTCGCATGAGAACTGAATTACATAGTGGCCAAGGTCGACCTCAAACATGTTAAATCTTCCTATCGGCTTCCATAACAACTTCAGCCTATCCCTCATCGTCATATATCCGACATCAGAGCCTACTAACCTCGCTACCACAGTATAACGCCATGGTCTGGCCAGGTTTTCTTCGGCGTCAGGGTTTATGGTTAGCACCGGACCACTGTCCTCCACATTCAATTGTACATCCGCTAGGGATAGAGTAGTCTCATACAGCGAATCCAGGAAGTAAGTCTCCTTTTGTTGTTTGCTCGTCGAACCCTGATCTGGTTCCGTCAAAGGGTGAACATTTGCTTTGCTTTTTTCTCCGAGCCCCGCCGTCTGCATATTGGCGATGTCTGTTTCCTTATCTTTTCCATTAGATCCTCCATTTAGGGGTGGAAAATTGTTATCCATCTCTATATCCCCTTCTCCTACAACCGTGCGCGCCCCTTCAAGGCCTGTCGAAGCGCCACCCTTCATACCGGCGAACTGAAACTCAATCCCGATATTTGGGATTGAAACCCTAACACCGCCTCCCTTTTGTCCTCCCGGCTCATCTTGTAACTCTGGATCTTTCCAGGGTTCAGTTTCAGTATATGGGAAGTGCTCTTCCTCTTTTCCGTCTCCGTAGTCGCCATAGGCCTGACCCCCTCTCCCCCCGCTGGTTCGGCTACCACCGCCGCCTCCTCGACCCCCTCGTCCCCCTCGTTCCCCTCGTCCTGCCGCCATTCATATGTGTAACTTATGCACTTCATGGTATGAGTGATAGGTTAGTGGATGAAAGGATTAAGATGGGAAATACCCCTATCCAAGATAAGCTGATAACTTAAGAAAGTTGGAAGTAATGAGGTAAGTAACACATCAAGATATGAAAGACTTACAGTTAGCATCTCAAAGTTGATATACTTTGATAACTATGAAATCCTAATGTGAGATGGGAAATCTGAACCCTAAATTGGGTAATGGGACATGTGAAATCATAATATGATATGAATAGTAAGCCCCAACCCTATTGAGGGAATAGAGGTGTTACTATTGTATTACATGAAGTAATATGTTATGTTGCCTAGTGAGATGTGACAAGATGCTTTATGGGCCTTATGAGCCATGAGAGCATTATGACATAGTGAGAGGTACCAAAATGATTATAAAAGTTTATTATAAGAAAGGATAATGTTTTCATAAACTTAATAAGAGGAACAATTGTATTCAATAAAGAATGTGTAAAGCTATGTAGGCTAACCTCAGGGTTCAGAGCCTAAAGAAGTATGTGATGATCAATTATGAGTTAAAGGAATTAAATTCCATGAACTATGTAATCAAGATTGGTTAGAGTCAACTTCCTGGCTATGAAATCAGGTTTGGTTAAAGGCCAATACTTGGCAGAGGTCTAATGCCTGAAATCAGGATTGGTTAGAGTCCAATGCCTGGATGTGAAATTAGGATTGGTTAGAGTCCAATGTCTGGCTGTGAAATCAGGATTGGTTAGAGTCCAATGCATGGCTATGAAATTAGGATTGGTTAGAGTCCAATGCCTGGCTGTGAAATCAGGATTGGTTAGAGTCCAATGTTTGGCTATGAAATCAGGATTGGTTAGAGTCCAATGCCTGGCTGTGAAATCAGGTTTGGTTAGAGTCCAATGCCTGGATGTGAAATCAGGATTGGTTAAATTCCAATGCCTGGCAGTGTAATTAGGTTTGGTTAAAGTCCAAAACCTAGCAGAGATGTAATGCCTGTAATCAAGGTTGGCTAAAGTCCAATGCCGACTGTGAAATCAGGATTGGTAGTGTCCAATGCCTGGCGGTGAAATTAGGTTTGGAAGAGTCCAATACCTGGCAGAGGCTAAATGCTTGTAGTGATAACACATGATTGGTAATAACCCAATGCATGTAATGATGATTGAGGATTGATATTAACCCAATTCCTGTATTGATGATAAATGAGTACACGGTAGATATATCTCTACATCTGTTTAACAGGTTGGCTAAGGCCAACAGAATGAAACAAGAATGTTTCATAGGTAACATAACAAGATGATGAGTGTCAAAAGAAAAGTTTGATATGATGGTATAATATGTTGGATAAATGATATACATGTCGTTCCTCCTTAGTAAAAGAATAGATGATATATTGGTCTACCATAAATAGTTGCAATGCTTACAAAGTTGAGAATGCTGTAAACTGCTTAACTTCTACTTAGTTTCATATCTTTAAATTGCAATACAATGTTTTGGTAGAGAGTTATATCTCCGGTTGGGGAAATTTTCAATTGTCTCACTCCTATGGGATCCAATGTTTTTAGGTGGACACGGATAAAGAGGCAGGAAACTTTTACCAGAGAAGGAACAACAGCAACATCGAGGAAAACAGTAATATCTCAGGTGGAGATACTGCCTGTCTAGTTGTATAGATAGTTGTCCTATGTGTCGTCTCTGTACTCTCATGTCCTTGGGATTTATAGATAGTGCTTTCATCATCGACTCGAGATTTTGGCTCGAGGCCTTGAGGTTTTATGCTGTCTGTACATAATGTTGAATAGGACATTTGATGTTGTAATCCTCAAGAAGAGATAGTGCCAGTTGTGTACTTATGGAACAGAATGTAAATATTATATTTTGGTTCTTGATGGAAAAGATTTCCTATGTTTGGATCTCTTTGCGAAAAGTTCTAATTTTTAGTGATTTTCAGTAATCCGCTGCAAATGATTCGCTTTCACTTAGTTAATCTTGTGTTTTATAAGTTGGATGCCACAATTTAGTGGTATCAGAGCTCTAGGTTCGCTGAGTCTACAGAGACATAGGACTAAGGTATAGAGTTTGTTCTAAGTGTACTTCAGTGTACACTACTACAGAAATGGCTTATAACGTCACATTTAAATGTGTCGGTTGTAAAAATAAACCGACACCTAAACTATACAGTGTCGGTTGATAACATAAACCAACATCCAATCTAGGAAGGACGCCCAGACATGGGTACCACTTTTATTCAATGTCGGTTACTTAATAAAAAACCGACACCTAAAATTAACTGCCAAATCCAAAATTTCCAGCGAAAAAAATTACCTCCAAAATTTAACATATGGCGTCGGTTGATAAATAATAAACCGATGACTAAAGGTTATTCGCGAGACAGAAATTGGGCACATTTTGGTCTTTGGTTTAACTACAATGACCGACACTTATGAGTTTTCCCACACTGTCTGTGAGGAAATTTTTACACCCTTTAAGCGTCAGTTTTCATAAGACACCGACGACTTTGGTCATTAATCGAGAACAATTTTTTTAATCGGTGTATGTATTTAGACGTCAGTTGTTTTGTAGTTACAACTGATGACTATAATTGAGAATAGGTGTTAGTTTTTGTGGAGAACCGACACCTTTAATTTTATGTGTCGGTTTATTTGAATAACCGACGCCTATGGCTCAGTTAATAGCCCTGCAAAACAGATCTTTTCCCCATTGTCTCTGTTTAATTGTGACTCTAGCCTCTAGGTCTGGCGATTCTGCTCCCCTTCATCGCCGTCGTTGTTGCCCCAGCCGCCGTTGCTCCCCCGCACCGCCACCACTCTCCGTCAACACCCTCATCGCCACTCCTACTTCTCTTCATTCCGCCGCCGCTCCTCGTCGGCGCCTCTCCTCTCCTTGCCGCCGCCCCCGCCGTTGGCTGTTGTGCTCTCATCGCCGTTCGTCTCCTCTCCTCGCCGCTGACGCCAGCTACCAGCTGCTGCTAGGATTTGCTCCAGCCGCTGCTCTCCTCTGCCCTCAAGGTATGCCCGCCCTGCCTTCTTCCTTCTTCCTTTGCTCCGGCGGCTGCTTGGGCGGCTGCTGGGCATTTTTTTATTTTTTTAAAGTTATTTACTTATTTGTGTTTAGGGTTTAGGTACTGATTTTGTTATGATTTAATCATCTACTTAATGAAATTTATTTACAAATGATTTAACTTTATTTTTCAATTGATCTGTATGTATTCATCTAATGTTTGTATTTATTTATGTACTGATTCAACAATTAATTGATCATCATGTACTGATTTATATTAGTTTATCAATAGATTTGTATTTATTCATCTACTTATTTGTATTTTTTTGTATACTATTTTTATTTAGTTATCTAATCACTTGAATTTATTTGTGTACTACTTTTGAAATTATATAATCATCTAGTGATGTAACTTTATAGTGATGTAACTTTATCACAAGCTCATTATGAACCATTAGATCTGGATCTTAATTAGGGTATCTCTACAGTCCTGACTATGAAATTGGTAACTTGTTTCATTGTTGAGTATATTGAGAATCCTAATCACCCTTCTTGGTTAATGATGAACTGTAATGCACACATGTGACATGCTTGGAATGTAAATGATGAACTTTCCCTAAATTGCCAATCATGCTTTTAGAGACATCAATAATCACCCTAACTTGAAGAACTAGTATTGTAGGTATAAGAATGACAGCACATGTATTTGTTGGCCTAGAAACCCGTCCAAGATTTACTCATTAGGAGTAAATCTTGGATAGTCCCCGGTTTGGGACTGTTCTCGAACACCTAATCTCACTTAGGATGTAAGTGTATAATGTGTATTGGGTTTTTGAGAAAATTTCTGTAACATTTCCCCGTTTGTTCTCTAAGTACATATGTACTTAGAGAACAGCGGGGAAATGTTGCTGAAATTTTCTTGAAAACCCAATACACATTATACACTTCCTAGTGAGATTAGGTGTTCAAGAATGGGATAGGTGGTACACATTTATTATATTTAAGAATGACATCACATGTTAATGATGAACTGTAATGCACACATGTGACATGCTTGGGATGTAAATGATGAACTTTTCCCTAAATTGCCAATCATGCTTTTAGAGACATCAATAATCACCCTAACTTGAAGAACTAGGATTGTAGGTATAAGAATGACAACACATGTATTTGTTGGCCTAGAAACGCGTCAAGATTTACTCATTAGGAGTAAATCTTGGATAGTTCCCGGTTTGGGACTGTTCTTGAACACCTAATCTCACTTAGGATGTAAGTGTATAATGTGTATTGGGTTTTTGAGAAAATTTCGGCAGCATTTCCCTGTTTGTTCTCTAAGTACATATGTACTTAGAGAACAACGGGGAAATGCTGCCGAAATTTTCTCAAAAACCCAATACACATTATACACTTACTAGTGAGATTAGGTGTTTAAGAATGGGATAGGTGATACACATTTATTATATATAAGAATGACATCACATGTTAATGATGAACTGTAATGCACACATGTGACATGCTTGGAATGTAAATGATGAACTTTTCCCTAAATTGCCAATCATGCTTTTAAAGACATCAATAATCACCCTAACTTGAAGAACTAGGATTTTAGGTATAAGAATGACAACACATGCATTTGTTAACCCTAAACCCTAATCTTGTTGTAATGTATACTTGTTTTCTCTTTGATCATAGAATGGATAGATCATGGATGTCCATTCGCAATAGATGCACCCCATAGTTTATTTCTGGTCTTGATCAGTTTATTAGATTTGTCGAGGAACATAGGAAACAACCTGGAGATAGGTTCTACTGTCCATGTAGGCATTGCGGTAACAACTTGAAATCAGCACTGGTGACGAAATCAAAAGTCATGTCATGTGCAACAGGATTATACAAGGCTATATAGAATGGCACTGGCATGGAGAGATTTCAAACCCGAAACCAGTGGATGTCGATAGCAGTGCTTGTGTGGAAGAAAAAATTGCCTACGATGACGTAGATGTGAATGAACCAGTTCCAGTAGACATCGTTGATGCGATGCTGGATAGTTGTGGGGTAGAGCACACCGATCCACCTCCCATTTTTAGAAACATTGTGCATGATGCTGATATACTGTTATACACAGGTTGTACTAAGTTTACGAAGCTTAGCGCTGTGTTGAGATTGTATAACCTGAAAGATAACAATAGATGGAGCGACAAAAGTTTCACGTCATTGTTGTCTTTGTTGAAAGAAATGCTTCTTGAAGGAAACGAGCTGCCAATCTCAACATACCAGGTAAAGAAATTGTTGTGCCCAATGGGAATGGATGCCAAGAAGATACACGGATGCCCGAATGATTGTGTATTATTTCAAAAGGACTATGTGGATTTGAAAGATTGTCCAAAATGTGGTGCGTCATGATATAAATTGACAACTTTGGGGGAGTCCAAAACTGGTTCTCCTGCCAAGGTGATGTGGTATGTACCTATAATATCACGGTTTCAATGCTTGTTTGCTAATCCGATACATGCTAAGAATTTGAGGTGGCATGCAGATGTTAAGAAAAATAATGATGGGATCCTACCACATGCGTCTGATTCCCCACAGTGGAAGAAGATTGATCTATTGTACCTTGAATTTGGTGAAGAAGTCAGGAATCTAAGACTTGGGCTTTGTACAGATGGGATGAATCCTTACGGGACATTGAGCAGCCAACATAGCACTTGGCCAGTCATGCTTGTTATATACAATCTTCCCCCTGCCTGTGTATGAAAAATAAGTACGTAATGTTGTCGTTGTTGATATCGGGCCCTAAACAACCTGGAAATGACATCGATGTTTATCTTGAACCTCTGATTGATGACTTAAAGAAACTCTGGGGTGAAGGTGTGATGACCTATGATGCTTCACGAAGAGAGACATTTCATTTGCATGCTATGTTGTTTTGCACTATTAATGACTTTCCAGCATATGGGAATTTGTCTGGATATAGTGTCAAAGGAGCTAAAGCGTGTCCTATATGTGAAGAGAACACTGATTCAACAAGACTAAAACATGGTGGTAAGACTGTATATCTCGGTCATCGAAGGTTTCTTCCAAAATTCCATCTGTATCGTAGGAAGCGCAAAGCATTCAATGGATTGAATGAGGAACAGAGTGCACCTAAACCTATACTAGGGGAGGTTGTTTATGAAAGAGTAAAAGACTTTGTCAATGAATTTGGTAAGAGATCACAATGTACTATGGCCACACAGAGTGGCAAATCTTTATTCAAGAAGAAGTCAATATTTTGGGATCTTCCTTATTGGAGTTCTTTGACATTCAGGCATTGTATCGATGTCATGCACGTTGAGAAAAATGTCTGTGATAGTGTCATTGGTACTTTGTTGAATATACCAGGTAAGATTAAAGATGGGATAAAATCCAGACTGGACCTATGTGAAATGGGAATAAGGTCAGAATTAACAGAATTTCGTGAAATGGAAAATCAGAGAACATACTTACCTCCCACTTGTTACACATTGTCTAGAAAGGAGAAGAAAGCTTTTTGTGAATGTTTGGTAAATGTTAACGTGCCACAGGGTTACTCATCCAACATCTGTAGATTGGTATCAATGAATGATCTGAAGTTGATAGGTCTTAAATCTCATGATTGTCACACTCTAATCCAACAAATATTGCCTATGGAAATTAGATCTATATTGCGGAAGCATGTAAGGTTTGCAATCACCAGACTTTGTTTCTTTTTCAACAGTATGTGTAACAAAGTTATTGACCCTGATACTCTCGATAAATTGCAAAGAGAAGTGGTTGTTACCCTATGTCAGCTTGAGATGTATTTTCCTCCGTCATTCTTTGATATCATGGTACATCTTGTTGTCCACTTGACTAGGGAAGTGAAAATGTTGGGACCAGTTTTCTTGCATTGGATGTATCCCTTTGAACGATACATGAGCGTTTTTAAAAGTGATGTTTGAAACCGTTATCGGCCTGAAAGGAGTATTATCGAGGGTTATGTGGCGAGAGAGGTTATGGATTTTTGTAATGACTTTCTCAGTGGTAATGACACTCCTGATAATGACAAGAATATTGACGAGCAATTTGGCAAAGGAATTTTGGGATCACGTGTGAAAGTAATTAGCCGTGAGCAATTGGAACAAGGCCACTTGTATATTTTACACAACATGGACGAAATGAACATTTATATCGAGGAACATACCAATTTCATTAAGAGACAGTTTTCTCGAGCCAATAAAATGTGGCTTGCTAGAGAGCATAACAAGACATTTATTAAGTGGTTTGAAAATAAAGTCTTACATCAACTATCTCAAACACCAGATGATATTACTGAAACTATCAAATGCCTCGCCTTTAAACCAAAATTGACTGTTATGTCTTATGAAGGGTATGACATTAATGGATTCACATATTACACAAAGAGCCAAGATGATAAGAGTGTCGTCCAAAACAGTGGGGTCACCCTTCAAGCATCGACTATGCTTTTTGCAAGTGCAAAGGATAAGAGTCCACGTGAAGCTAAAATGTCATATTACGGTGTCATTGAAGACATATGGGAGTTTGACTACATAGATTTCAGAATTCCGCTCTTCAAATGTAATTGGGTTGATAACACCAAAGGAGTTATAGTGGATGAATTGGGTTTCACTTTAGTGAACTTTGAAAAGATTGGTGAGAAGGGTGAACCATTCATATTGACATCACAGGAGAAACAAGTATTTTATATCGATGATCCTGCAAATGATAAATGGTCAGTTGTTCTTCATGGTAAAAGACAGTTCATTGAAGATCCTATAGATGAAGAACAATACTATGATAAGTATGATGACTCTAGTTTATTCTTAGTTGGGTTGCCAACACCAGCAAATATTGAAGCTAATGATGACTTGTATGTGCGCGGAGATCATAATGAAGGATTGTTAATTGATAAAAAATCTAAATATTAGAGGCATGTTTATATTTTTTTATATGTTTTATTTTTCTGAATATGTGAACTTTACAATGTGAATGTGAACTTTACAATGTGAATGTGAACTTTACAATGTGAATTTTACAATGTGAACTACTTTATAATGTGAACTTTACAATGTGAATTTTACAATGTGAATGTGAACTTTAAAATGTGAATTACTTTACACTGTGAATGTGAACTTTACAATGTGAAGCTAATGTTGTGAATTACTTTATAATGTGAACTTTACAATGTGAATTACTTTACAATGTGAATGTGAACTTTACAATGTGAGCTTTACAATTTGAATTACTTTACAATGTGAACTTTACAATGTGAATGTGAATTTTCAGATGGCTGAGCATTCTCCTGATGACTGTGCTGATGATTACTGTGAGGGTGAGGACATCAATGCTCCTCCTCACAATGTAAGCTTTAAAAATATATCATATATTTATATCTATATGTCCATTTATAGTTATATCTTGTAAATGTGTTTATTTTGTCAAATTTTAGGTTGATGATGCACATGTACCATCTGAAGCACTTGAGGCACTTGACCAGAAGCACCAAAAAGTTGACAAGAGAAGGGGAATCACTATGATGAAGAAGTTAATAGCGCAAAAGGGCAATGGACCCAAACTTGTTGTGGATTTTGATAATGCAGGAAATGCATCTGGTGTGAATCACAATTCATTTCATATCTTGGGTATGTTACTCGTAGCCATTGCGGATGTAAGATAGATTCTTGGCATAAAGTTTCTAAGGAGAAGAAAGACGTAATATGGAAGGATTTATGCGTGAGTTATTATTAATTTGCAATTCTATTTTGTAGATTACTAATTTTTTGGATACTAGTTAATAGCAATTCTATTTTGTAGAGTATATTTGAATTGGATGAAAAGTTGCATCGTAAATGTGTGATGCAATGCTGTGGGAGAGTCCTAAGGAACTATAGGACAAATCCCACCTGAGAATACATAAAAGAAGCTGACAAGAGGAAGAAGACAACCACTGAACAGTGGAACTTCTTGGACAAAGAAGAATGGGACGCGTTTGTTGCTTCAAGACAAACTAATGAATTCAAGGTATTAGGCGTCAGTCCCAATCTCATTAATATATGTTGTGTTCACCTATTAAAGATTAACATTTAATGTTACTAACCAAATCATTAATGAGGAAACTAACTAGGCCCTCAGTGAGGCACAAAGATCAAGGCGTGCACTGAATGTGCATGACCACACAATGGGACCAAAGGGGTATGTAGGCATTCGCCAAAGACTACAGTCTGAGGCTACCGCTCAGTCTGCTGCTACTCAGGAGTCCTCCACTATAGGTAGCACACCTCTGTCTCGCCATGATGTTTGGATAGCTGGGAGGCAAAATAAGAAGGGAGAAATAAGGAAGCCCGCAAGTGCTGAGGCGGCTACAAAAATGGTAAAATACAACTCTTACATCAATCGTTCAAATACTGATTATTTGTGGTGTTTACTTAATAACAAATTTTTGTTTTGGTGATTAGCGGGAGCTGCACGAGCTGAGGAAACAAGGCAAGTTCATCCCTGAGGGTATAAAGGATGAATTGACAGTTGCTCTGGGTAACCCAGAGCATCCTGGACGTGTTAGGGATGCAGGCGCTGGTGTGGGCATCAAAGCTTTTTTTGGGTCATCCCAGCGCAAACATGTCCCAAAAGCGGGACTTTCACAAGAAGAGGTAACATATTCTTTCTTTATAATGTTACTGTAAGAGAGAATTCAATAATTAGAAGCTAACGTTTCTTTTATCCATGTATAGGTAGATAAGCTAGTTGATAGGAAACTCGAAGAAGCAATGAAAAAGTGGAAGGCATCTCAGACTGCCACTTACCAGACATTACCTATAGATCCTACTGCAGGCTCTACTCCTACTGCAGAGGTTGGGAGTAATCATGTAGACCCACTACCTAGCACATCCGATGTAAGTATTTTTATGACATAGTAACTAGTTTTTTAATTCAAGATGATATGTTTTCAAGATGATATGTATATATGAAATTGTAGTCGTTTCAAAAAAAGATGAAATGTATATATGTATATAACATTCTTTACACAAAAATTTGTAGGGGTTGAAGCCATGCCGTCTAAAAAGTAAAGAATATGCCGTTGCAGAGGCGTCGACTTAACCATCCCTACCAGGGTAAATGTTTCACGGGTCTCCATTACCAGCTGGTTGGATTCGTGTGAGCCCGTACATATATTCTCCCAGTGGATGGATCTTCAATTGCCATATGCCCACCCAGATTGTGAAACGCTTGGTGAGGCAGAAGGCGGAGTGATATTGTGGCTAAAAGTGGATTTCGTCTTTACTGAAACGGTATGGTAAATTTACATTACGTTAAATTGTTAGTGTGTGTATATGATGTCAGTTGATCTGAAATTATTATATATATTTACAGGTTAAAAAGAAGACACCCACATCATCTAGGCCTCCACTTCCACCTCCTACGTTACCCAGTTGGGTTCCACAGGACCTACCTGACCCGTTAGGTCCTAACTGTAGGGGTATGGCAATATGGTTAGGCAAACATGATATACATTGCCCTATAACTATTTCTATAGATTCAAATGTTGCAGGTCAATCATACAAAAGCAAACTATTTATACAAGATATTTTGGAGTTTTTTCGATATGATTGGCTAAATACATCTGTGATAGAGCTATGGATAAGGTGAGATCTTCTTTATACATCCATATACCTTGTGTAGGATCTGGTGATCTTGTTTCTTATTTATTAATGTATGCGTAATTAATACATATTTTGCAGCTACTTAGACAAGATATGTGCAGATTTTGCATTCGAACATGTAGGATTTTTGATTCCATCTTTGATTAGTCTAGTAGCTAAAGATCCTCCGTCAGTTCAACAATACTGCTGTGAGGCTTTTACAGTTTTTGCTAAAATAAGAAGACGGTGATAATGGCTCCATTCAATGTAGAGTAAGTTTACTTTGCTTATTATAATTTGGACTTAAGAAAATTACATTTTTATTGTGATTTTAAGTTATTATTTTTAACATTTTTACCTCTAGTGGTAGGCATTGGGAGTTACTGGTTATTGTCCCCGAGACGTTCACTGTATATTATCTACATCCTAAGGGGAGTAAATTGAATACAAAATATGGACACATAATGAAAATGGCATTATTCCGATGAGAAATATTTCATTTTCATATCCGTTAACATATGTTATTACATTACTATTTAATTATGCAATGTACTGTGTTACATTAACATGTAGGGGTTTCGATGAGTTCAAAAAGGATGGAGGAAAGGTCCCCAAAAAAAAGAACCAGCCAATAATTTGGAAGAACATGAAAGTAAGTTCCCGACTGCAATATATGTATATATTATTTATGTGAACAATGCTTAATTAGTTGTATTTTTTAATATTTTGTATGTTTAAATTTATAGTGTGCTACACAAGACAACAGATGGGCATGTGGATACTATGTGATGCGATTTATGCACATGATTATCAAATATGCCGCAATGGACATCGATTGTATTGCTGAGGTATTATATAGTCTCATTAGATAATATGAAATATATCAATCTTATTTATAGCTCATTAATTATATATATACATCATTCTCTTTGTAGGTGTTTAAAACTGACCAAAATACATGAAACGCCTTACCAGATGTACATGCTCCCTATACGACGGGAGAATTAGATGAAGTAAGAGAAGAATGGGAAACAACCATACAAATAGTGGGGGTTTTAAGATATAATTGGGATGTTGATAGAGAATAATGACTAAAGAATGATATTTTGTAAATGAATTTCTGAATTATAATATATGTTTAAATGTTTCTACATGTCTGGATGTTTCTAAATGTGTCTGAGTGAAAATGAATGAAACTATTGGTTTCTATATGAATGTTTCTACATGTGTGAATGTGAAAATGAATGGAACTACAGATTGCTAGCTACATGAATGTTTCTAAATGTGTGAAAATCAAATGGAACTGCAGGTTGCATTGCTAAATGTGTGAATGTTTTTGTTGTTAATTTTGCAGGTTTGTGGCCTGTTGTTGGCTGATATCAATGGATGTCATAAAACCTGCAGTTCATAACTGAACTGCAGGTTTCTCATCCTGCGACCAACCACAGCAGGTCTGCAGACTGACAGAAAAAAACAAAAAATAGGCATCGATTATTTGTATAAAACCGATGCCACATCATTACAATGTTGGTTTTGTACAAATAACCGACGTCTATTTCCTGTGGCGTGAAGGTATATGACGTCGGTTACTTATCTAATAACCGACGTTGATAGTGCCCAAGCGAAGGTATATGACTTCAGTTTCTTAACTAATAACCGACGTTGATAGTTCCCAATATGGCACCCTTCTGTGGCGCGAAGGTATATGACGTCGGTTTCTTAACTAATAACCGACGCTGATAGTGCCCAAGATGGCACCCTTCTGTGGCGCGAAGGTATATGGTGTCAGTTTCTAATCTAATAACCGACGCCTATAGTCCCTTGCTGGCGCCATTTTAGTGGCGCCCAAAGGGTTTTGGCATCCGTTTTTGAACCGACGCGTAACGACTGGGCTTTTAGCGTCACCCACATAGGTGTCGCTTAGAAACCGACACTAAAGGCCTTAAATAACCGACACTAAAGGTCGGTTATGTACTAGTGGTATCTTATAGTGTCTTCTGCTTATGCAGAAGAAGATATATAAGTTAAATATGTCTGAAGGACATGAAGAATACATTGCTGAGAGCAATGTTGCTGCACCAGTGGGAGGTGCAAGGGATCAAGCAAGGGAAGAACCAGTGCCTGAAAATCCTCATGTTGATGAAATCATGAGAGGAAACCCAGATGTTCATAATATTTTTGGGCAACTCATGACTACAATGAGGTATATAGCAGACTGGGTGCCAACATCAGTACCCAGGGTACCAGCTCCCAATGAGGGATATGGGTCTGGAAAGACGTTTGAATGACTACGTCACGTCGGAGGCAATGAATACACTGGGACATCTGACCCAACAGATGCTGATCTTTGGCTCACTGAATTAGAAAAGGCTTTTAAGATCCTTAGTATCCCGGATGCTGACAAAGTTAAACATGCAGTGTACCTTTTGAAGGGTAGTGCTGGACATTGGTGGGCTATAGAAGAAATAAAAAGAAATGATGAAGAGATTGGATGGGAGGAATTTCATCGAGAATTTGTTAATAAGTACTTTCCAAGGACTTATTTAGATGAAAAGATCTCACAGTTTGAGAAGATTTGACAAGGAGTCATGTCAATAATTGAATATGGGATTAAGTTCATGGAACTTTTACGATTTTGTCCTCAGATGGTTGCTACTGAGGAGGAAAAGATTCGAAGTTTTGAAAAGGGATTGAATACTGAGATGTCTATTCCGACATCTTCCCTAGAAAGTAGAGAGAAGTTTGCCACATTTGTGGAGTCAATTAGAAAGATAGAAGGGTCTATGATAAAGAAACATGAGACAGACCTTAAAAGGAAGTCTAAACAGTCACACAGACAGGGAATTGGTGGTACTGAACAATCAAAGATTTCAGTAGCACTGACTCAACCACAATGTAGTACACCCAAGCAACAGTCACCTAAAATGCTCCAAGCTTGTTATAGATGTCGACACAGAGGACATCTGAGGTGGCAATGTCCAAATAGAAAGAGATGAGGAGACTCAACAAAAGACACTAGATAACTTGTAAAAGTAGACTTGTCAAGATAGAACTTTCTTTTTTGAATTATATTTTGTTCCTTACTATAAGAAAGGTAGTTGTTATGTAGTTCACCTGTATAATCCTTTAAGGATATGAGGAAGAGATAGTAGTATGAAAACTTGTGTTTAGTTTAATATTCTTTTATATGTTTTGGAAGTTTCTCTTTCTCCATTAAGAAAGAGAAGAAATGAAAAAGGAACTCAAAGGAAATCTGAGATATTAAGTATACTAAATCTAAAGGGATGAAAAACATAAAATGAAGTAAGTGCATACTACTAGATCTCAGTATTTATATACCCTGGCCAGGTATACAACTATTGATGACAAAGTGAGTTTGGAGACTCTTAGATTGTTATCTTTTTGATTGCCCTGATCAAGCAGTCATTCTGATACAATCTAATGAGTATCATGAAATAAGAAGTATGGAATGAATAAATGTGTCATGTCCTAAGCATAAGAAAGAGAAATATGAGATAACCTTAGACGAGCATGTTTGTATGAGGAATTAAAAGTATATTCCTCATAAGATAAGAATGAAAATAAGGGAGATGAATCTTATCTAATAATGTTGTAAGCCTTATAAAGATCCTTTCCATGATGTGGGAATGGAAAATGTGATGAGATCCTAAGATAATCATAAACATGTTAGATAATAATAAGGAAAAGAATAATGTTATGTGATCATCCTTATAGATTCCTGAGCTTAGGGCAAGGAACTTAGGATGAGATGAAGAGTAAATGGTTCATGAATAGTTGAAAACACAGGAATAAACAAGAGGATTATGAATCCTTGTTTTCTTTCCTTTCAGGAACATGGGAGTATATGTTCCATGTGAATCATTCCATGATAAACGTGTATGGAATAACTTTGTATTGATCAAAACTCTATGGTGTCTCCATAATAATGAGGTGTTATGTGAGTACATGATGATATGATGCATGGATAATAACTATTTTCCTTTATCTGGGATTTCGGGGATGAAATCCTTATAAGGGGTAGATAATTTGCAACATCCCTGACCTGGGTTATTATTTAACCCTAGGTGTTTTAATAAAGAAGGATGATTATATGCTTATCTTATCTTGTGAAAAGTAATTATAGCTCATGAGAAACTTATGTTTCAATTTTGGTCCTGTTTGAACAATGTTGAAGCAATGTTTGTTTATTTTGGACTAAAGTGCAAATTACCCAAGCTGAGGGGCTAACTCGCAAAATTGCACATGATAAGATGTTCCTATGATGTTAATACATCATTAGAATGAATATGATGTAGTGGTGTGGTTTCTACAAGCTTGGGCACCAAGATAAAGCTTGTAGAGCACTCCTTGTGCATTAAAACCTAGTTTTGGTGTAAAGTGCAATTTACCCAAAACCTAGGGTTCAATATGCAAATTACCACTTCAACAAGGTCCCTAATGTTTCTTGAAATCATTTATAGAAAAGGAAATGAGAGGGGCTCCTCATTTTAATTAAGTTGGAGGAGAGAGAATCTTGATATTAAAATAATCAAGATTTAATCCTAATTGAAACCCTAATTCAATTTAGCGCAAAAATCAATAAAAGTAATTGAAGGGACTTCAACCAAAAACGAGATGGTTGAATTTGCTTAAGTGTGAACACCTTTGTGCCTTTTCTAGGCCACAAAAATATCCAAGGGAGTGGATAACTCACTCACATTATTATAAGAAAAAGAAATATCCACTCACATATGGATATTAGTATAATATGATTTGAGGTGCTTAATTTGCTTTTCTTTAAATCATGGATAATTGAGAGGAATAATAGGAAAAAAATATGTCTTCGTGGCCAAGGAGTTGAGGGGGAAGAGGCGGCACCATTTGTGGGATTAAATGAATTTTTATAAGGCACTTTCTCTCTCCTTGAATTTCTTATAAAAAGACCCTTTACAAGCCAAATGAAAGGCTTTTTCATTTGCACTTCTTCTCCTTGCTTGGAAACCGACCAAGGGAGCTAGGGAGGACCAGGAGGACGACTCCCAGTCTGTTGGTAAGGTTCTTGACCCTTTTCACCTTGATTCCATGGTGGAAATCGAAAATAAATCATTGATTTCTTTTTATTTCGATCTCCTCTTCAACCCTGGCCAATCTTTTCAACCAAAAGCTTGAGGACGATCCTAGGGGGAGTTGCAAAGCTTCATCCACCATTTTTCCATGATATTGGAGATTTGGAGCTCAATTGTAGGCAGGTTTTATAACTTTAAACCCTAACTTTGTTATTGCATTCAATTCCCCATTAAATAATGATCATTTCTCTATTTACAATTATTGATTTGGTTGATTGATGCAATCTCCATGGAAATCACAGCAAGTTTTGCGAGTCTAGAGCTTGATGATGATGACATAATCATAAGCACACACCTCCCCAAATATCTAGACCAAACAGTTTCAATCAAATGTCCAGACAGTTTGTGTTTTGGGAGGAAACAGTTTCAAACTGTTGGAATGAAACAATTTCACTAAACCGCATAGAAGCAAACAGTTTAAGACCGTTTGATGATGTTGAACAAGGTTGACCGTTTGGGGACTTGTTCATAATGATCTAGGTTAATGACCCACCAATTATTATTTATTAACTCGAATTGGTTCATGAATTGAAGGTCCATCAATCACCTAAACCCTAATCGGGTTGAGTGTTGATTTCATAAGTGATTAAGTTTGAAATTTGAGTTGATTGACCCAAACGGTTTCAAAACTGTTTGGGGTTCACCCAAACGGTCTCAAGACCATTTGGGGGCCACCCAAGACCGTTTGGAGGTCTAGGGTTGGATATGGTTAAGTGTTTTAAGATCCAAAGATGTGGTATTAACCCTAATCAGCTAAGTGCTGATTTTGCAATGGAATGAGTTGATGTTTTGGTTTGATTGACCCAAACGGTTTCAAAACCATTTGGGGATAACCCAAACGGTCTCAAGACCATTTGGTGATCCCCCAAAACTGTTAGGAGGTCTAGGTTTAAGTATGGTTGAGCAATTGAAGGTCCAAAGATATTAAGTTGATGTACAATCAATTGTTGATTTGGTTACCAATCCTAGGATCCAAACCTTAATTAAATGACATGGTTAATGATGATGTGCTGGGAAAACAGTCTCAAGACCGTTTGGAGGTCATCAAAATGATCCCAAGACCGTTTGGAGGTCCAGGATTGACTATGGTTAGGGGTTTGAAGACCTAAAGATACCAAGTTGATTTGCAATCAAATGCTGATTTGGTGATCAATCTAGTGATCCAAACGCTAAATGGATGACATGGATTTGAGTGATGAGATGGGAAAATGGTCTCAATACCATTTGGAGGTCATCCAAACGACCTCAAGACCGTTTGGGGTCAGGTCATGTTCAATTTGGATGATGGTCCAATAGTTTTAAAGTAACTAGTTACACATTGATTAATGTTGAAGGATCATCGATTCCAAACCCTAATCCAATTGATTCAAACCCTAATTGATGACCAATTGAGGATCAATTGAGAGTCAAATCAGTTGAAGGATGACCTACTTAACTCCATCAAAGTATGGTGATAGGTCCAATTGATGGTTAGTTAGATGAATACAATGGTTAATGGAATCAATATTGAGAACCCTAAACCGATTGGAGTAGTTGAGACCATCTTTGGTCCATGCGGTTTTGAGGAGGTTTGGACAAAATGGTCTCAAGACCATTTGAGTCCAAACGGTCTCAAGACAGTTTGGGACCAAATGATCCCAAACCGGTTGAGTCCATGCGGTTTCAAAAAGGTACTTTAGCAAACAGTTTCAAGTACTTGCTTTAGTAAACGGTCTCAAGTACCACCTTTACCAAATTGTTTCAAACTGTTTTAACTTTGAAAGACTAAGATCGTTTGGGGCTCAAGTAGTCAAGATTGATTAAGGATTCAATTGGTTAATCCACTTGGACACCTATTGTAATTGAAGATCCAATTGGTCAATTCAATTGGATACCTTATGTATTGGAGGTCCAATGTAATTTAATCTCTTGTGAATTAAGATGATGAATGATCCCTTGATCCAATGATGATTAGTAATGATAACAAATGAAGGTACAAAGGTTGAAACCCTAATAGTACCTAAGTGATTAGTGCTAATTAAGGAATAAACCCTAATTGCCTATAAGAACAATGACTTGGTACATTATGTTAATCATAATTGTATGTACTTGATTGAAGGGTTAATGTAACCTAATCAAGTTGAGAGGATGATGGAAAGGAATTCATACATGAGTATTGATCATGTGATGAATAGGGTATGATCCTTAATAAAGAGATCATGAAACCCTAATCAAGAAGGTTGTTGAGACCTAACCCTAATTTAGAGCAATATCAGATGTAACCCAAACCCAGGGTAATGTTGTGACTCTAAACCAAGATAATAAAATGTGAATCCCTAATTGAGGTTGATTCCATGTGAATCCCTCATTGAGGTTGATTCAATGTGAATCCCTAATTGAGGTTGATTCCATGAGAATCCCTAATTGAGGTTGATTCCATGAGAAACCCTAATTGAGGATGATGCCATGAGAAATCCCTAGTTGGGATGAATAGTAAACATTAAGTATAGGCAATGAGATGTGAAAGCCTAATGAAGGGTGATGCTATATGCAATCCTAACTCTAATGAAGTATGATAGCATGTGAAATCCCAAAGCCCTAATAAAGGGTAAAGGTATGTGAAACCCTAATTGAAGTTATAATACATGAAGCCTTAATATTAAACAACATGATGACAACCCAGAACCCTAATAATAAAAAAGTGGGTAAAACCTTATAAGGGTGAAATATCATAAATGATTTGATTATAGGCAAGCTTATTGTAAGCAATGCCTTAACCTGAGATGAGTTCATATCATTAAAGATAATTGTACCATTCATATGTGTAACCTATGCACTTAATGGTATGAGTGATAGGTTAGTAGATGAAAGGATTAAGATGGGAAATACCTTAATCCAAGATAAGCTGATAACTTAAGAAAGTTGGAAGTAATGAGGTAAGTAATACATCAAGATATGAAAGACTTCACAGTTAGCATCTCAAAGTTGATATAATTTGATAACTATGAAATCCTAATGTGAGATGGGAAATCTTAACCCTAAATTGGGTAATGGGACATGAGAAATCATAATATGATATGAATAGTAAGCCTTAACCCTATTGAGGGAATAGAGGTGTTACTATTATATTACATGAAGTAATATGTTATGTTGCCTAGTGAGAGGTGACAAGATGCTTTATGGGCCTTATGAGCCATGAGAGCATTATGGCATAGCGAGAGGTACCAAAATGATTACAAAAGTTTATTATAAGAAAGCATAATGTTTTAATAAACTTAATAAGAGGAACAATTGTATTCAATAAAGAATGTGTAAAGCTATACAGGCTAACCTCATGGTTCAGAGCCTAAAGCAGTGTGTGATGATCAATGATGAGTTAAAGAAATTAAATTCCACGAACTATGTTATCAAGATTGGTTAGAGTCCACTGCATGGCTGTGAAATCAGGTTTTGTTAAAGACCAATACCTGGAAGAGGTGTAATGCCTAAAATCAGGATTGGTTAGAGTCCAACGCATGGCTGTGAAATCATGATTTGTTAGAGTCCAATGCCTGGCTGTGAAATCAGGATTGGTTAGAGTTCAATGACTGACTGTGAAATCAGGATTGGTTAGACTCCAATGCCTGGCTGTGAAATCAGGATTGGTTAGAGTCCAATGCCTGGATGTGAAATCAGGATTGGTTAGAGTCCAATACTGTTAGCATTATGACGTGCCCTAGGTGCCAGCTATGCCCTACTTGCACAAGCCCATAGGGTTTCTATGGTCCTTCACTAACATCATCATCTAAGGAGCTATCCTTTACCCTAACATGCACGACCCTTCCCAGTGTTGGGTTGCCAGTGGTGCCAGGTCACCCATGGATCCTATGGCATCCCAAAGGCATGTCCTTTCAAACACCTGGTCCAACTCATCTCTCTCTAACCTTCATTTAGGGTTAGGGTTAGCATCATCCTCTGAGGATGTGCCAGGTCTCTATCTGAAATGGAGATCTCTACCTCCACGACTACTCTCTATACTCATCCTCCTACCAAGGAGGTCTATCCTCAGGTCTCTCCTGAGGGCAATGACAACTCGTGTCATACGACCTAAGCATGTATCTATTCCTTTACGCTTACTCTATTAAGCTTATGTCCATGACATCTTATTTACATGCTTTTTATTAATTTGATGGAGGATTCCTTATTCCATCAACCTTACCCCTACCTCAAGAGGGTGAGGAGAAGAGAGAAAACCCTAATCTTTTAGGGCCTTACCAGAATTTTGTGATGAGAAGGGATGAATAAGATGAGAAGTCCTAAATGTATCTTATTTCGATTCATACCCTAAGACTTTGGCCAGGAGGTCAGACGGGTCCGGGAGTCCTCGTATTCCGACTAGTGGTGCGGAGGAAAATCTTGCCAGCCCTCGGTCGTGATCCCTTTCTAGACACCTCCGTCTTTCGGATACTCCTTTAATAACCCCCTTTGGTTCTATGGAGTTTGTAAAATTTAATAATTACTAATGGTTACATGAAGAACCTAGGCTCTAATACCAAATGTTACGACCCCACCTCCCGATAACCCCCAATTAAGGGAGACCAAGAGGTTGAAGCCGCACCCATTAATCCCGGATCAAAGGTTCGACATATGACCATAAACAATTATTAAATTCTAACAGACTATATTGAAAATGGTAATAAAATTTTTCTTTGCATACCTTGAAAAGTTGGGAACCAACTAACTTCTAACCTCAGCTGAATTATTCTATCTAATTCCTCCTTGTTCTTTAATTCTCGAAATCATAAGGTGTCATTTTACTATTTGTTCTTTTCATTGTACCTAAAATGCCGACAAACAAAACGTCGGTCAGCCAAAGTTGGTACGTGGAGGAAATAGATAATGTTCAACTATGTTAACAATATAATCATTCAATTAATCATTTAACAATCAAGATTATATTTTAAGCCATACAACTCAATCCATACATATTCTTGAACTCTGGGCTGTCCCTGCATTGGACATAGATTTCACCTCTCTTTTAGGTAATAGAGTCGCATGGCACTACCCGAGGTAGCCCAATATCTAACTCAACGTGACTTGATGGTCCTACCTCCATTGTAGCCATGTACTAAGTCACCCATAGACCTGATGGACCTACCCAATAGGTAGCCATGTACTAGGTCATCCATAGACCTGATGGACCTACCCAATAGGTAGCCATGTACTAGGCCTTTCTCTAACCTGATGGACCTACCCATAAGCAGCCATGTACTAGGTTAGCTATAATGCCACAGAGAGAACCAGGATCTGAGTTTGTAGGCATATACATTAAGTGATAGTCATAGTCACATTATAATTGCAATATGAACATCCAAGCAGTTTAGTTGCATTTAGTGCGATTAAACGTCTGAAAACCATCGGAAAACTAAGTGGTGATTCATAAGTAACCCCATACTTGTTCAGAGAAACTTGAAGTCCAAATATTTAATATTCAAGAACAAACAATTAAGCAATCATCAATATCCTGAAATTAATAAATAACATCCAAGTGTCATTGTTTTATTCCAAACCTCCTCAAGATCTACTTGGATTCCACTTTAAGATTTCTAGGTCATCCTTTAGGGTTTTAGCTTTCATTATGCATTTATTACTGTTAATGTTTGTTTAGTCCACAAACCCTAATTTCAACATTATAGACACCATTAAAAGTCAATTAAATCCAATATATCTCTTTTACACTAAAACTACTATCTTTATCATCTTAGGTCATGTCAAGATCACTAGGACCAATTATCATGTTCAGGTTTCTTTGAATTGACAAGTCAACAATGAATTATAGTTCGATTCTTCAGGAACCCTAATTACTACAATTCTCATCGTTTATGTCAGTAAACCCCAATGTATCATTAATTCCACTTTCTACACTAGGAACCCCAAAACTTCCACATTAATGATCTTTTATACTCAAATTGGATCTATAACAACATAACATTGTCTTATTCATGGATTTGCACAATTAAACCATTAAAAGGCATATCTTCCAAAATTAGGGTTTCTAAGCCCATTCATGCAAACTTAGGTATATGAAACCCTAATTTAAGCCAATTATGTACAATTATCACCCTTTTATTATCAACAGGTTAATATTCGTTCTAAACATTCAGAGAACATCACTATATTCAACTATCATCAATTTCAAGGGTTTTTCACTAATTAAACCAGTAAATATGATAACTTTATACACTTTTCGAATTGCGAATAGAATCAGGCTTGAGTTATATTTTTAGTGGATTCCTCATTTTCTTATGATCAATTTTCATATATTAAGTTCCTTCATCCGACCTTCCTACTAATTACTATGCTTTTTGCAAGAAAAAGGCATTTTCATGATTTTCCAGTTAGAGAGGTGAATTACCTGAGTTGTTCAAAAAAACACCACCCATTGGATCGCCCGGAGTCCATGATGGTCCTTTGATCCGACGCCTCACGCTGATCCGCTCCACTCACTCCAGCAGATTGGCCTGTCGCTCCCGAGCCGTTGGATCTCGCACGGGAACTCAGTGGTCCGTGATCGGACGACCGTTGCTCGTCTCCTTCCTTCTCTTTTCCTAACACCGACGCTCGGCGGTGCCCCGGCTGAGGCTCGCCGGAGCAGGTGCAAACGAGAGGATAAGGGAGTTTGGAGGTGCGAAAAGTAGTCGTTCAAGATCAATCGATCACAAGGACTCGAGTGGTGGTCCTTATATAGGGTATGGGGGACCCCTCTAGGGTTTTCTCAACCCCGCCACTAACTGCCGTTTAGCCCAATTGGGCGTTTCTCGTATTTACGTCAAAAGCCCATCAAACTAGGGTTAGAACTCAACCTCTTTCTCTCCCGGAGTCAGAGGGAGAGTTTCCAAAGATGCACATGCATCAGGGCTCACGAAATCAAGGGATTAAACCCCCCCCTCACACGGCTGCAGTCCCTATCCCTTTGTGACTTGGACGATGAGCCATGTCCCTTGGATTAAGATCCAAGGGCTCTCATCACACACGCAAGAACAAAGGGAAACTAATTCCCAAATAAAATCGAATTTTATTCCTATTCCAATGGGATTTTGGAAAAATCATATCTCTCAATTGGTTACTCTTTTCTTTCCCAAATTTTGAGGGAATCTCGATTACAGTCTTATCTTTCATCCTGCAAAATTTAGTGTCATTAACATAAGGATTCAACATCTTTTCTTAATATGCAAATTATCATCATATTAATCATATTTCCTATCTCTTCTTTATTTCCTTTATCATTATTTCTTGATTCTGAGTTCGTTGAACCCCAAGGAATTTATTATCTCGAAATCCTATTTATTGGATATTTATTATCCTTCTAGATGCATCTAAATGCACTATTCTTCATCATTTCTCATTATCTTGTTTATTTCTCATTAAAATAGTTCTTTTTGAGGATTTCTTCTTTATTTCTCTTTTATTTTCCTCATTGGTATTCCTTTTATCATTAGGAGTCCTTGGAATACGAAATTCCATAAAAAATAATTCAATTATACATCTTTTCACATAATTTCCACATTTCGTCAATGTTTTCAATTTCTTTCTTCATAAAGCAATACTTATTTAATCTTTTCTTTTCTTATTGCTTTCTTTTTACAACATTGGACTCCTTGGTACCCAAGGAACCCAAGAGGCACGAAATCCTCTTTGGATTTGCCTTCTAGAGGTTTCCACATTATTCTTTCCCCAAATATTCAATTATTCATTACTAATTAAATTTTCTTTGTTATTTGGGCCCAATAGCTAATAAAGCCCACAAAGCAACCAATCAAGGCTATTGTGAAAGGAATCCATTTATTCAAAACAAATCACATCATTATTTGTTCAATTATCTTAATACGAGAAATCACATTTCTCACTAATTGTACCCAAAAATTGGGGTTATAACATCCTCCCCCTCTTATAGGAATTTTGTCCTCAAAATTCGAATAAGCAAACAAACAATTCCGGATAAGACTTTTCCATGTCCATCATTGGCCCCTATGTGGCTTTGCCGTACTCATGGAGTTTCCAAAGAACCTTTATCATCACATATTCTTTTCTCTAAGTTCTTTCATCCTGGCGTCTATAAACTACACAGGTGACTCAGGCCATTTCAGCCTCCCTTGGGGCTCACTAGGTTCATTGCTCATCACATGGTTGGGGTACCTCACATAGTGCCCTAAATTGGACACATGGAAAACATCTCCCATTACTCTATCCTGGGGGGTAGGGTCAAACCTAACCTTCTCCACCCATCCATCTCTAATGGACCCATGTATCGGGGACTCAGCTCTCTTAGTTATAACTTAGAGGGGTTGGATTTTCATGTCACATTTTCTCCCACAGTAACTTGTATGTCAGTCTACTTTGCATCTGCTCATGACTCTCATCGTCTCTAGGCTCCTTTCAACCCTTGCACAATTAAAGTTTCTTCATCTACACGCACTGGGGTCCCTTTTTCTAACCATCACGTGGTACTTTTCTAACCATAATGTGGTCCTTTCACCAACATCACCTTACTGAAGTGGTGACCGACACAACCTCCCTTACAGAGCTTCATATAAAACCCGATACTGGCTTTGGTGGTCATTGTCACCTCTTTCATAGGACAAGAACTGTCTCTAGATATCACCCTGAACGAGCACCCATGCCCTCATCAGACCCTTTAGTCTGGATCATACTAACTATAGTTAGGGGTGATAAACTATACTAACATTGAGTTCTTCATGTACCTACTTCCACTTTATGGAAGTGAACCTTTAGGTCAACCTCAAGAACCTTTGAACTCGCTTCCTGGTGTAGTTGAACCATCTCTCTCATGGGTAGTTCAACTAGATCTATCCCTTAATAGAACTCTTTCTTTCTCATGTCATCTAGGTAAGGCGGCCTACCATAACCCATATTGCATACCGACCTTTCTTGGTCAAGGGGAGACTTATCACAACATCCATAGTGGTGAACTCCCATTCCCTCTCAAGGACTCTTTTTTCCTCTATATCGATACACTGGGTTACTGGGGTTCGTCCTTTACCTCCTGGCTTGCATGGTCATAAACCACATGCAACTTCATCTTAAGCATCTAAAGTGCTATTGCCATTTTCCATGGTGTATCATGATTTCCTGTATGTCATGATTCTTCCAAGATCGATTCCTCCGAAACCCTAAACCACTCTAGTCGGGGTTTCATCACCTTCTCTTCCAAAGAAGTACATCTGAGGTTTTACCACCATCCTTTCATTACATCCAGGACTAGACTGGCTAACCAAACAACCATAACTTTTCAATGTATCTTGTTACATCTGCGTGTTATCCAAACACCTCTCCTTTTTGAACCTAAGGTTAGCCAATCAACCCTTTCTAGCTTCTGGTCAAACAAGTCAGATGTATCTCAACCAGAGCATCCATTACCACTTCACATCCTCAAACTATATGTTTATCTTCATAAGAACACTCTCTGATTCCATCATCATGGTGATCAAACCCAACCTAGTATAACTTGTAAGTTCCTCATAGCTCATGATAAAAACATCCTCATAAGGGGACTACCTCATTCCTCTTAGTGTTTACCAACCATCCATGCATCATTCACTTTACCAGGGTAGATATCTTCTCTATCCCCATTTCTCGTGGCAACGTTCCAACCTACACAATCTCTCATCCTCGGTGTATGACATGCATAATGTATTATCTCTCACCCCCATAACAAGAGGAAATAAGCATTTGGATACAGTCCAAATACAGAGTTCTTCCTGTTCCAAGAGTAGAGATGGTGCATCCCATCTTGCCAGTACACTTTTAAATCTAAGTTGCAACGTGCCACAAATGTCTCTTCATCACAAATATCATGATATCAAACTAGTCTTGAACCTACTGAGGTTTATATCCTTGGTCATCTCCTCTAGGTCTATAGGGTACCGACTCGTTTGGGGTCATCCCTCTTCCCTCATGCATCAAGAGAGTGCCCTACTCATATTCCCTTTGGGTCCCATGAGTTCATGAAGGTGATCAATCTCCTAACCCATGGCCCTCAGACAATGATAGCTGTTACCTCCCGACCATATGGTCATGTGCAACTGGGGAATCAGGCAACTCCTACTTTCATCGGTCTTATCCCTACCTGACCCTAGGATAGACTTAGGATTCTCCATTACAGAACATGTTCACTTAGAACCTTACCCAAGTCTTCATCATCTCTCTTTCTGCATTCATGGGCTGACTCTCATCCGTTCATAGGCATCATGGCAACCTGCCTACCTTGGTCAAGCCCCATACTGGTTACCTCCATGGTAACTCATTCACATGCAATAGAGATGGATATCTATGGGTCTGTAGATTCATTCTCATACTATGTACCTTTCACTTAGCTTCTCAAGATCCTATGAGACCTCTTTAGGTTACCTTGAACTCACAAATCTGATATACACCCTTTCAAAGGGGTCCCTCTCCCCGGATGGGAGGAAAACTATCTCTAAGGTCACAAAAGCTCTTAGGTCTAGGGTTTACATCCACACGAGCCTACTTAACCCTAGCAAGCCATTAAGGCATGAGCAAATCACTTACTGTACCATGCTAGGTCATACTTGTCCTCTTTCCTCAATGTTGGATCAATATCACACCTTTCTTTATCATCAACCCAGTTGTGAGGGGTTCATCAAACGCACCTTAAACTTCAGGGGTTCCCCTTTTCCTCTATACATTAGGATTACCATGCTCTCTTCTATAGGAACTCAACTTCTCATTAAGAGCATGAGGTACACCACTTCCCCTCTTAGGCCTAGGACCCTAGGTTCACTTTGTAGGTGTCCAACTGCATGCTCTATCTCTTAACTACAAACCAAGCATGCAAAAGGCATGACATGCACTTCTTGCCATCCTTCAACTTGAGAAACACTTAGGGTTGGGTCCTCCTTAAGGACAACCATCACGGTACAAGGCCTCATAACCTGCTACAAAACCTTTTCTTAGTCTAAGGAACTCTTATTCCTACCTCGGAGGGTAATCATCTCTACCATAGGCACGTAGGCACCAGATGCTTCATCTTCATTCTCTAGGGTTGGTCCCTCTAAAGGCAACCAAGATATCACCAACTTTCGATCATGAGGCAACCACTATCATCCATTGTTCATGGTTTTAGGCTTCCAACCTTCTTGCTGGGTTTCCTGCTCTCTCTAGAGCTAACCCCACATCCAACCTCACCATTAGATGTCCTTTCTTCATGAAGTATCAACCTCAAAAGCATGCTCTACTTGGGTGAAGCCTGGGTTCGAACTTATGGTTGCTCAAAATCATCCAAGGTTTCATCCTACTGTCAACATTATGACGTGCCCTAGGTGCCAGCTATGCCCTACTTGCACAAGCCCATAGGTTTCTATGGTCCTTCACTAACATCATCATCTAAGGAGATATCCTTTACCCTAACATGCACGACCCTTCCCATGGTTGGGTTGCCAGTGGTTCCAGGTCACCCATGGATCCTATGGCATCCCAAAGGCATGTCCTTTCAAACACCTGGTCCAACTCATCTCTCTCTAACCTTCACTTAGGGTTAGGGTTAGCATCATCCTCCTAGGATGTGCCAGGTCTCTACCTGAAATGGAGATCTCTACCTCCAAGACTACTCTCTATACTCATCCTCCTACCAAGGAGGTCTATCCTCAGGTCTCTCCTGAGGGAAATGACAACTCGTGTCATACGACCTAAGCATGTATCTATTCCTTTACGCTTACTCTATTAAGCTTATGTCCATGACATCTTATTTACATGCTTCTTATTAATTTGATGGAGGATTCCTTATTCCTTATCAACCTTACCCGTACCTCAAGAGGGTGAGGAGAAGAGAGAAAACCCTAATCTTTTAGGTCCTTATCAAAATTTTATGATGAGAAGGGATGAATAAGATGAGAAGTCCTAAAGGTATCTATCGATTCATACCCTAAGACTTTGGCCAGGCGGTCACACGGGTCCGGGAGTCCTCGTATTCCGACTAGCAGTGGGGAGGAAAATCTTGCCAGCCCCCGGTCGTGATCCCTTTCTAGACACCTCCGTCTTTCGGATACTCCTCTAATAACTCCCTTGGGTTCTATGGAGTTTGTATAATTTAATAATTACTAATGGTTACATGAAGAACCTAGGCTCTGATACCAAATGTTACGACCCCACCTCCCGATAACCCCCAATTAAGGGAGACCAAGAGGTTGAAGCCGCACCCATTAATCCTGGATCAAAGTTTGACATATAACCATAAATAATTATTAAATTCTAACAGACTATACTGAAAATGGTGATAAAATTTTTCTTTGCATACCTTGAAAAGTTGAGAACAAACTAACTTCTAACCTCAGCTGAATTATTCTATCTAATTCCTCCTCGTTCTTTAATTCTCGAAATCACAAGGTGTCATTTTACTATTTGTTCTTTTCATTGTACCTAAAATGCTGACAAACAAAACGTCAGTCAGCCGAAGCTGGTATGTGGAGGAAACAGATAATGTTCAACTATGTTAATAATATAATCATTCAATTAATCATTTAACAATCAAGATTACATTTTAATCCATACAACTCAATCCATACCTATTCTCGAACTCTGGGCTGTCCCTGTAGTGGACATAGATTTCACCTCTCTTTTAGGTAATAGAGTCTCATGGCACTACCCGAGGTAGCCGAATATCTAACTCAACGTGACTTGATGGTCCTACCTCCATGGTAGCCATGTACTAAGTCACCCATAGACCTGATGGACCTACCCAATAGGTAGCCATGTACTAGGTCATCCATAGACCTGATGGACCTACCCAATAGGTAGCCATGTACTAGGCCTTTCTCTAACCTGATGGACCTACCCATAGGCAGCCATGTACTAGGTTAGCTATAATGCCACAGAGAGAACCAGGATCTAAGTTTGTAGGCATATACCTTAAGTGATAGTCGTAGTCACTTTATAATTGCAATATGAACATCCAAGCTGTTTAGTTAAATTTAATGCGATTAAACGTCCGAGAAACCATCGAAAAACTAAGTGGTTATTCATAAGTAACCACATACATGTTCAGAGCAACTTGAAGTCCAAATATTTAATATTCAGGAACAAACAATCAAGCAATCATCAATATCCTAAAATTAATACATAACATCCAAGTGTCATTGTTTTATTCCAAACCTCCTCAAGATCTACTTGGATTCCACTTTAAGATTTCTAGGTCATCCTTTAAGGTTTTAGCTTTCATTATGCATTTATTACTGTTAATGTTTGTTTAGTCCACAAACCCTAATTTCAACATTATAGACACCATTAAAATTCAATTAAATCCAATATATCTCTTTTACACTAAAACTACTATCTTTAACATCTTAGGTCATGCCAAGATAACTAGGACCAATTATCATGTTCAGGTTTCTTTGAATTGACAAGTCAACAATGAATTATAGTTCGATTCTTCAGGAACCCTAATTACTACAATTCTCATCGTTTATGTCAGTAAACCCCAATGTATCATTAATTCCACTTTCTACACTAGGAACCCCAAAAATTCCACATTAATGATCTTTTATATTCAAATTGGATTTATAACAACATAACACTGTCTTATTCATGGATTTGCACAAATAAATCATTAAAAGGCATATCTTCCTAAATTAGGGGTTCTAAGCCCATTAATGCAAACTTAGGTATATGAAACCCTAATTTAATCCAATTATGTACAATTATTATCCTTTTATTATCAATAGGTTAATATTCGTTCTAAACATTAAGAGAACATCACTATATTCAACTATCATCAATTTCAAGGGTTTTTCACTAATTAAACCAGTAAATATGATAACTTTATACACTTTTCGAATTGCAAACAGAATCAGGCTTGAATTATATTTTTAATGGATTCCTCATTTTCTTCTGATCAATTTTCATATATTAAGTTTCTTCATCCTACCTTCCTACTAATTACTATGCTTTTTGCAAGAAAAAGGCATTTTCATGATTTTCCAGTTAGAGAGGCAAATTACCTGAGTTGTTCAGAAAAACACCATCCGTTGGATCGCCCGGAGTCCACGATGGTCCTTTGATCTGACGCCTCATGCTGATCCGCTCCACTCACTCCAGCTGATCGGCTTGCTGCTCCCGAGCCGTTGGATCTCGCACGGGACCTCGGTGGTCCGTGATCAGACAACCGCTGCTCGTCTCCTTCCTTCTTTTTTCCTAACACCGACGCTCGACGGCGCCGCGGCTGAGGCTCGTCAGAGCAGGTGCAAACGAGAGGATAAGGGAGTCTGGAGGTGCGAAAAGTAGCCGTCCAAGATCGATCGGTCACAAGGACTCGAGTGGTGGTCCTTATATAGGGTATGGGGGACCCCTCTAGGGTTTTCTCAACCCCGCCACTAACTGTCATTTAGCCCAATTGGGCGTTTCTCGGATTTACGTCGAAACCCCATCAAACTAGGGTTAGAACTCAACCTCTTGCTCTCCCGGACTCATAGGGAGAGTTTCCAAAGATGCACATGCATCAGGGCTCACGAAATCAAGGGATTAAAAAACCCCCTCACGAAATCATGGTCGAATTTTATTCCTATTCCAATTGGATTTTGGAAAAATCATATCTCTCAATTGGTTACTCTTTTCTTTCCCAATTTTTGAGGGAATCTCGATTACAGTCTTATCTTTCATCCTACAAAATTTGGTGTCATTAACATAAGGATTCAACTCCTTTTATTAATATGCAAGTTATCTTCATATTAATCATATTTCCTATCTCTTCTTTATTTCCTTTATCATTATTTATTGATTATGAGTTCCTTTAACCCCAATGAATCTATTATCTCGAAATCCTATTTATTGGATATTTATTATCCTTCTAGATGCATCTAAATGCACTATTCTTCATCATTTCTCATTATCTTGTTTATTTTTCATTAAAATAGTTCTTTTTGAGGATTTCTTATTTATTTCTCTTTTATTTTCCTCATTGGTATGCCTTTTATCATTAGGGCTCCTTGGAATACGAAATTCCATCAAAAATAATTCAATTATACATCTTTTCACATAATTTCCACATTTCGTCAATGTTATTCAATTTCTTTCTTCATAAAGCAATACTTATTTAATCTTTTCTTTTCTTATTGCTTTCTTTTTACAACCTTGGACTCCTTGGTACCCAAGGAACCCAAGAGGCACGAAATCATCTTTGGATTTGCCTTCTAGAGGTTTCCACATTATTCTTTCCCCAAATGTTCAATTATTCATTACTATAATTAAATTTTCTTTGTTATTTGGGCCCAATAGCTAATAAAGCCCACAAAACAACCAATCAAGGCTATTGTGAAAGGAATCCATTTATTCAAAACAAATCACATCATTATTTGTTCAATTATCTTAATACGAGAAATCACATTTCTCACTAATTGTACCCAAAAATTGGGGTTATAACAAAACCTATATTATTTTAATTTAGAATAGTTGTTCTTCTAATCACATTAGATCATAAACAACAATATAATTTTACATGATTGGAAAGATAAAAACCTACTCCTTTTCTTGTATATGGAAGGAGGACGACACTTATCTCCTTTCCTAGACTTAGGATATCATAAAAAAGACTCCTTCCTCAATTACATCAGATGATGTAAAATATATCACCATTACAAATCATATTTCATTGAGCAATGACAAAGACTAAGTTTAAGATAAGAAGCATGGAGTATAATGTAAACAGAAATAAAAAATTATGATTTATCATTGATTTTCTCTACAGGGATATATGAAGTATACTATATGATAACCTCCAATTATGCAACATGAATTTGAAATAAAGGATTCCTTAACAAAAATAATACATCCAATGTATTTGTAATTATCAAATGTATCCTAGTTATGTAAATGGAATGAAGTTAACCTTGAAGATTATGTTGTTGCTTCTAGGTAAAATCAAGTCATTGAAGGTAGTAAAAATCATGATTTTACAACATAATGGGAATTAAACATGCATTATAGGTTGAACTATGAGTTTGAACAACTAGTAACTCAATCAAATTGTAGTTTTATTGAAGTTGAGTATACAACAAGATGCTCGAAAAAAAACTATCTATGAGATTGAATTTATATATGAACTTGTCTAAATTTATTGATATGGTGGTTTATCAAATTAGTGTTAGACCAAGAGAAATTATGAGTCTTGGTGATTTATTTAATAATTTTCTATTGAACAATAGTCTAGATGACCAAAATCTTAATTAGCCTTACAGTTAGATTGATAAACTATTTCTTTGTATCTAACTCAATTTTCCAATAATGAGCATGACTACTTGTTGTGAAGTATACTCTATTTAATTAACATTGTTGGCTAACAAGTAACATGTTTTGTAAATATTTTTTATCAGTCTTTTGTACTTATAAAGGAAAAATAATAATTTAGAGTATCTAATATATATTTCCTATTAATATAAAAATTATATTTTGCAAAGTATTTGCATTTTTAGATTTTTTATTTAGGGATCCTAAACTCTAGATATTGACTTTTTGCAAGAAATAAAGAGATATTAAACTTAGAACAATAGACAGTATGTGAAGGGTTTGGGTCAAAATACCCTCCTTATTAATAGGGATAAATAGCCTTGAAAGAAATATATTTAATCTAATATATAATCAACTATATTTATATGTGGTACAATGGACTTTTAATCAAAGTTCAATATTCAGTTGTATCTCATGTAATGTGAGTGAAGTCAAGCTAAGAGGCTTGTAAATAGACTATGGTCCCTTTCATTGGGTCACTACTAATTATTCATAAAAAAATTCTCTAGATAAAAAATGAGTAACACAATTCATTTCTTGATAGAGAAGTATACACATGGCACTTAAGTAATAATGTAATTGGAAATAAATTCCATACTCATGAAAAAATATATTAAAGTTCTATTACATTCTCTCCTTTTTGTAGAACTAAAAAGGAGGGGTACAAAAAAATGAAACCTTGATGGTATCCCCCTTTCCCAAATGCAATATGAATTACGATACATAATATAAGAAATTATAGCGTAATGAAAATATATATGTGCAAAAATAAAAAGAACTAAAGGTTCAACACTCTAGAAGTATGTGAACACAGATCTAGTCAAATCCTTTAGAAATATTAAACATAAGCTAAGATGAAATCACTTTGGTGTCGAGATATGTAGAATAGTGTTCCAATAAATTTTGAAGATATATTTATATTAATGAGAAATATCAAAGAATAATATTATATCTACAAAAATCATTCACAACTAACTAAAATGTATAGCTTAGCTTCTACAAAAATTAGTATTCATTGGTAACAAAGTGTCCATTACAATGTATCTAAAAAGATAATATTATGTCTACAATGGATATTGGTACATTAAAATATTCTCATCCATGAAAGAATAAGAAACTTGATGTAAAAATAGAATACAACTAATCCCCATGAAATTTTCACAATAATAAGTCAAAATAGGAAAAAAAAGTTATCACTCTTTAATAACAATATTAGGGAATGGTGGGTCCATGCATATAACCCATTATAATTCAAGGAGAAGACTCCCAAAAAAGTTAGTTCTTAATTGAAGTGGATGTATCTAGTTAGATCTTCATTCTATGGAAAGAGTACGCGAGACAGATTGAATTTGAATGTCATAGAGGTGAAAAGTAGTTGTTTGATGGATTGGAAGTTTTCATTCCTTGAAGATAGACATTTTGTGTAAAATGATCCTATGAAGACCTTGAATGTTTATGTTTCCAATAACTGTTAGGATATTGTGAATCATAGAGTTTAAATATGTCTCATCCCCTTCGCATGCTCCCTAATTATCTGATGACTTTATTATTTTGCAAGAATGGTTGTTGATTAAATATATAATGTTTATAGGAAATACAAGTTTATTTTCTTTATTTACTCATTGTTCAATATCCTAACAAAGATATGTATGTCCTCTATTTTCCATATATTGGGGAAATATAATTTTATTGGTTAATTGTCAACAATTATCACATCACCTCTTCCTCCTATCATATTGTTGTAGGGAAAGGTTGCATTCACACTACATAAAAAGACACAAGGGTATAAATAGTGGAAGGGACCCCTAGGGAGTGTTATCATCCTTAATATTTAACATTCCCATTCCCTTGTGCAAGCTAGAAAATGTGACTATTGTGGTCAAAAGGTATACCATAAGTTGTAACCTTGAATGGTGAGCCTATGGACTATTTCAAGATGCACTAAATTGTTTCCCTAGAAAAAATAAAGATATATAATTTCACCAAGTGAAGAGACACATGTAGAGATGTTCATGATATATTTAATAAAACTAGTGAGGGATAAAATTGAGAGGTACACAAACTAAAATTTTCAAAACCCTATATAAAGTCAAAAAATGTTGCAATTTTCACTCCTTGTTAAGGCCCAAAATAACATCGAGCTTCTCCCAAAAGTTGGAATCTTTATAACATATATTTTCGAAAACCAAATAGTTTGAGATTTTAGAGCATTTAAACTTTGAGGAATGATTTTTTTGATACCCAAAATGCATCAAACTCACATATGATCTTGATTTCAGTAAAACAAAATGTTGCCAAAATTTTGAATTTTTGGTAAAAATATATTTTTCAAAACCATGATAGATTTGCTACTTTAATAACAAGATAAATTAAAATCCAACCAAAATTTTGATTTTTTTTTGTAACAATCACTTTTGCAAAACCCCAATAGGTTTCAGATTGTAGACTATATCCACATTGTTGTGATCCTCTTTTAAAACCTTTGTTACATAAAACGTAAAATAGGTATTAGTTTTTGTAAGTTTATATGTTTAAAACACCAACATGGCATCAAAACATTGACAAAATACTAAGATTTTAGTAAAAACATAAAATTCCAGTATTAATTCAACTCATGGTATATCTCATTTCCTTGGAGTGGTCTTACAAACTCCACAATATTAAATATATATCAAATCCCACACGATATTAGAAATATTGACCTCAATTCCTCCAATTACATTTGGTCATAAGAAAGAATATACCATACTCCCCAACTTCATTATAAGAATTAGAGTTGAAGCGTTAATTGAATGTTCTCACACAAAAAAAATGTATTCAATTTTTCCAAATGCATATCAAGAATTATTCTTTATTCCTGATCTAAATCCTTGAATCAATTTTGTACAAGGACCATGTGAAAATAGAATTATTGTTTCATGTTACTAACATTAGATAGAAGTATAGTGAACATGATCCTATAGAAGGAAACCTCACTCCACACTTCATTTGTTTGCCTATAAATATTCACTTTATTATGAAATTTAGATATGACCATGATAAAATGCCTCCACCCCCACTACATATGTGTAAGGATACATATTTTAATGTTGTAGAATTCCCATGTTTAAAGAAAATTGTTTGATAGGTAACGAAGATGCATATCCCTATCATTCACGAATCAAATTAGGAGTATTTGATTAAAAATCTACAGGGAAATATAGCTATAGAGACGACAGACAAAATGAAAATTATGTTGCCATATTCCCCTTAAACCAATGGATCTATCAGCAACAATCGATTGGGAAGGAGGGTTGCAAGGCTTATACCTAGTCCTGGAGCAAGTTCAGTGACAACTCTTGCACAATGATGTGCACACTTCACAAGTTGCACTCAAACAACTAGCGACGACGGCTTCCTAGCGTAGCACCACAGACGGTGGCGGTAGATGTCATCCTAGCATGGAGGCAGTGACTTCCACGCCTCTATGTAGTCTATGCAGACTATCAGGAACTCTTAGTTGTGCTTACCCAAATCTAACAGGAAGGATTTGTCCCTTTAAACGTCAACATGCTAGCATTGACTTGCTCCCTCTTGTTGTCTCTCCTCTATTGTCTCTCCCTTTTACATGTAAGACTTGCTTGGGCTCTCATGTTACCACAACTGTGAGAGGACAACAATTGTTAAAGCTTGTTGTTGCATCTTTGAAAGCTTGGATTGCCCCCCTTTATATAGGATGGCTAGGATCAAGGTTTCCAAACTATTTGGAAGTCAAAATCATGAATTTTTTTGATGTTTTGAACCATGAACAGGTCAGTTCATTGTTGAACCAGTCACATCACATGTGAAATGATTTGTTCAACACATGAACTATTTGGTTCACCATGTTTTCTATTCATAAATATATTGGATTTAATATATTGATTAATGCACACTGTGACATCAATATCAATCCTTGATCCCATCATATTGATCATTGAACTGGGTGATTCACAAGTTGAACCAATAGTTTCAGACATTGAATTAGTAAATTTGTGCCTCGGTTCAGGCGATGTTCAACCTATGTATTTTAATTCGATCTGATACTTGAATCGGTTTCACAGTCCAGTCAACAAATTTTCATCCATAATTGTTTAAATTGAATATCTACACACTTTTGTAATCAAGTTAAACATCATTCATGAATAAAATCCTATTCTAGGTGCATTCTATGTGTGTGACCCTATAGGTCCCAAGTTACATTGGCAGTGAATGTCCATAACCACTTTAGGAAATCACAAGTGTTACGACCTCACCTTTCAGTAATCCCCAATTAAGGGAGACCAAGAGGTTGAAGCCGCACCCATTATTCCCGGATCAAAGGTTCGACATATAACCAAAAACAATTATTAAATTCTAACAGACTATACTGAAAATGGTAATAAAAATTTTCTTTGCATACCTTGAAAAGTTGGGAACAGACTAACTTCTAACCTCAGCTGAACTATTCTATCTAATTCCTCCTTGTTCTTTAATCTTTGAATTCACAAGGTGTCGCTTTACTGTTTGTACTTTTCATTGTACCTAAAACGCCGACAAACAAAACGTCGGTCAGCCGAAGCTGGTATGTGGGGAGGAGCAGATATTTGTTCAACTAAGTTAACAACATAATCATTCAATTAATGATTTAACAAGCAAGATTACGTTTTAAACCATATAACTCAATCCATACATATTCACAACTCTGGGCTGTCCCTGCAGTGGACATGGATATCACCTCTCTTTAGGTATAGAGTCGCATGGCACTATCCAAGAATAGCCCAATATCTAACTCTTTATGACTTGATGGTCCTACCTCCATGGTAGCCATGTACTAAGTCAACCATTGACCTGATGGACCTACCCAATGGGTAGCCATGTACTAGGTCATCCATAGACCTGATGGACCTACCCAATAGGTAGCCATGTACTAGGTCTTCTCTAACCTGATGACCTACCATAGGTAGCCATGTACTAGGTTAGCTATTTTGCCACAGAGAGAACCAGGATCTGAGTTTATAGGTATATACCTTAAGTGATAGTCATAGCCACATTATATTTGCAATATGAACATCCAAGCAGTTTAGTTGCATCCAAGTGATAAAACGTTCGAAAAACGCCGGGAAACCTAAACGGTTAACCATAAGTAAACACATACCTTATTCCTTGCAGAAACCATGCCAAACATCATAGACTTTATGAGTGCATCCAAACATCCAAGTAACCAAGCATATAATCAACAATATCTGAAACATGTATACTACATATGTGTCACCATGTATTCACATTACATTACTCAGATCTAGATGTGCTCCTAAACCATGGTTTAGGGTTATTTCTTGTTTGGACTAAGGATTAGGGCTACGAACTCTAATTCCATCATATTATGATTTATAAGATTACAATCTCACTTTTGCATACTAGGTTAAACCCTAATTATCTTCTTAAGCATATTAGACTACTCATTACATCTAATACACATTATCAACATTAAGATCTTTGGTATTCAATTTATCTTCGAAATTCCTTCATAAGGATACTTATTCTCCTTCTAGATGCATCTATATGCATTAATTCTCCTTATTATGTTTATTCCTTATTAAAATATATCTTTTTGAGGATTTCACTTCATTTCCCTTTTTATTTTCCTCATTGGTATTCCTTTTATCATTAGCAATCCTTGGGATACGAAATGCCACCAAGGATGACTCAATTATACTTATTTTCCACATTTTCTCATCATTTTCCAATTTCTCACTTCATAAAGAAAAACTTAATTAATATTTTCTTTTCTTATGGCTTTCTTTATGCAACTTCATACTCCTTGGAACCCAAGGAACCCAAGAGGCACGAAATCCTCTTTGGATTTGCCTTCTAGAGGTTTCCACACATTTCTTTTATCAATTATTCCATTATTCATTACTAATTGAATTTTTCTTTGTTATTTCCTTGTTATTGGGCCCAATAGCCAATAAAGCCCACAAATCAAACAACAAGGCTATTTTAAACGAAATCCATTTATTCAAAACAAATCACTTCATTATTGTCAATTATCCTTAATATGAGAAATTGCATTTCTCACCAATTGAACCCAAAAATTGGGGTTATAACATCCTTCCCCTCTTATAGGAATTTTGTCCTCAAAATTCAACCAAGCAAACAAACAATTCAGGATAAGACTTTTCCATGTCCATCATTGGCCCCTATGTGGCTTTGCCGCACCCATGGCATTTTCAAAGAACTTTATTATCACATATTCTTTTCTCTGAGTCCTTTCATCCTGGCGTCTATAAACTACACAGGTGACTCAGGCCATTTCAGCCTCCCTTGGGGCTCACTAGGTTCATTGCTTAGCACATGGTCGGGGTACCTCACATAGAGCTCTAAATTGAACACATGGAAAACATCCCACATTACTTTATCCTGAGGGGTAGGGTCAAAACCTAACCATCTCCACCCATCCATCTATTGGACCCATGTATCGGGGACTCAGCTCTCTTAGCTATAACTTAGAGGGGTCGGATTTTCATGTTACATTTTCTCCCACAGTGAACTGCATGTCAGTCTACTTTGCACTTGCTCACGACTCTTATTGTATCTAGGCTCCTTTAAGCCATTTCATGATCAAAGTGACTTTATCTACACGCACTGTGGTCCTTTTTCTAACCATCATATGGTCCTTTCACCAACATCACCTTACTGAAGTGGTGACCGACACAACCTCCCTTACAGAGCTTCATATAGAACCTGATACATGGTTATGGTGGTTATTGTCACATATTTCATAGGACAAGAACTGTCTCTAGTTATCACCTTGAACGAGCACACATGCCCTCATCAGACCCTTTAGTCTGGATCATCCTAACCATAGTTAGGGGTGATAAACTATACTAACATAGAGTTCTTCATGTACCTACTTCCACTTTATAGAAGTGAACCTTTAGGTCAAACTCAAGTACCTTTGAACTCGCTTCATGGGGTAGTTGAACCATCTCTCTCATGGGTAGTTCAACTAGATATGTCCCTTAACAAAACTCTTCCTTTCTCATATTATCTAGGTAAGGCGACCTACCATAACCCATATTGTATCTCGACCTTCTTTGTTCCAGGGAAGACCTATCACAACATCCATAGTGTTGAGCTATCATTCCTTCTCAGGGATTCTTTTGTCCTCCATAACGATACACTGGGTTACCGGGGTTCGTCCTTTACCTCCTGGCTTGCATGGCCATGAACCACATGCAACCTCATCTTAAGCACCTAACGTGCTATTGCCATTATCACGGTGTATGGTGATCTCTAATCATGATTTCTTGTATGTCGTGATTCTTCAAAATCGATTCCTTCGAAACCCTAAACCACTTTAGTCGGGGTTTCATCACCTTCTCTTCCAAAGAAGTACATCTGGGGTTTTACCACCATCCTTTCATTGCATCCAGGATTAGACTGGCTAACCAAACAACCCTAACTTTTCAACGCATCTTGTTACATTTGAGTGTTATCCGAACACTTCTCCCTTTCAAGCTTAGGGTTAGCCAAACAACCTCTTCTAGCTTCTAGTCAAACGAGTCAGATGTATCTCAACCAGAGCAGCCATTACCACTTCACATCTTTAGGTATTAGGTAACATTACACTTCCATGTATTTCACTTATCATGTCACCTCAAACTATATGTTTATCTTCATAAGAACACTCTTTGATTCCATCATCATGGCGATCAAACTCAACTTGGAATAACTTGTAAGTTCCACATAACTCATGATAAAAACATCCTCATAAGGGGACTACCTCATTCCTCTTAGTGTTTACAAACCATCCATGTATCATTCACTTTACCAGGGTAGATATCTTCTCTATCCCCATTTCTTGTGGCAACGCTCCAACCTACATTATCTCTTATCCTTGGTGTATGACATGCATAATGTCCTATCTCTCACCCCCATAACAAGAGGAAATAAGCATTTGGCTGCAGTCCAAATACAGAGTTCTTCCTGTTCCAAGAGTAGAGATGGTACATCCCACCTTGCCAGTACACCTTTAAATCTAAGTTATAACATGCCACATATGTCTCTTCATCACACACATCATGGTATCAAACTAGCCTTGAACCTACTGAGGTTTATATCCTTGGTCATCCCCTCTAGGTCTATAGGGTACCGACTCTTTTGGGGTCATCCCTCTTCCCTCATGCATCAAGAGAGTGCCCTACTCATCTGCCCTTTGGGTCCCATGAGTTCATGAAGGTGATCAATCTCCTAACCCATGGCCCTAAGACAATGATAGCTGTTACCTCCCGACCCTATGGTCATGTGCAACTGGGGAATTAGGCAACTCCCACTTTCATCGGTCTTATCCCTACTGGACCCTAGGATAGACTTAGGATTCTCCATTATAGTACATGTTTACTTACCCAAGACTTCATTATCTCTCTCTCTCTCTCTGCATTCATGGGCTGACTCTCATCCGTTCATAGGCATCATGGCAACCTGCCTACCTTGGTCAAGCCCCATACCGGTTACCTCCATGGTAACACATTTGTATGCAATAGAGACGGATATCTATGGGTCTGCAGGTTCAATCTCATACTATATACCTTTCACTTAGCTTCTCAACATCCTATGAGACTTCTTTAAGTTACTTTGAACCAACAAAACTGATATACATCCTTCCAAAGGGATCCCTCTCCCAGGATGGGAGGAAAACTATCTCTAAGGTCACAAAAGCTCTTTGGTTTTGGGTTTACATCCATACGAGCCTACTTAACCCTAGCAAGCCATCAAGGCACAAGCAGGTCACTTACTGTACTATGCTAGGTCATATTTGTCCTCTTTCCTCAATGTCGGATTAAGATCGTACCTTTTATCATCAACTTAGCTGCGAGGGGTTCATCAAACACACCTTTAACTTTAGGGGCTCCTCTTTTCCTCCATTCATGAGGATTACTATTCTTACTTGTATAGGAACTCAACTTCTCATCATGAGCCATAGGTATACCACTTCCCCTCTTAGGCCTAGGACCCTAGGTTCACTGCGTGCTCTGTCTCTTAACTACGAACCAAGAATGAAAAAGGCATGACATGCACTCCTTGTCATCCTTCAACTCAAACAACACTTAGGATTGGGTCCTCCTCAAGGACACCCAACAAGGTGCAGGGCCTCATAACCTGCTACTAAACCTTTGTAGGTCTAGGAACTCTTCTTCCTACCTCAGAAGGTAAACATCCCTACCATGGGCACGTAGGTACCAGAAGCTTCATCTTTTCTCAAGGGTTTGGTCCCTCTAAAGACAACCAAGGTATTAAAACTTTTAGGGATCGATCATGAGGCAACCACTATCATCCATTGTTCAGGGTTTTAGGCTTCCAACCTTCTTGCTGGGTTTCCTGCTCTCTCTAGAGCTAACCCTACATCCATCCTCACCATTAGAGGTCCTCTCTTCATGAAGGATCAATCTTCAAAGAATTCTCCACATGGGTGAAGCCGAGGTTCAAACTTAGGGTTGCTCAAGATAATCCTTTATGCTCACTCATGATTCCTCATCTAGGGTTATCCTATTGTCAGCACTATGATGTGCCCTAGGTGCCAGCTATGCCCTACTGGTACAAGCCCATGGGGTTTCTATGGTCCTTCACTAACATCATCATCTAAAGAGCTATCCTTTACCCTAACATGTATGACCCTTCCCAGGGTTGGGTTGCCAAAGGTGCTAGGTCACCCATGGATTGTATGGTATCCCAGGGGCATGTCCTTTTAGACACCTGGTCCACCTCATCTCTCTCTAATCTTCACTTAGGGTTAGGGTTAGCATTATCCTCAGTGGATGTGCCAGGTCTCTACTAGCAATGGAGATCTCTATCTCCAAAACAGACTTATCCTCCTGACAAGAAGGTCTAGCCTCAGGTCTCTACTGAGGTCATGACATCTCATGTCATACGACCTAAGCATGTATCTATTATTTATTTTGCGCTTAATCTATTAAGCTTATGTCCATGACATCTTATTTACATGCCTTTCATTAATTTAGTGGAGGATTCCTTAAACCTTATTAACCTTACCCATACCTCAAGAGGGTGAGGAGAAGAAAGGAAACCCTAATCCTTTATGTCCTTATCAGAATTTTGTGATGAGAAGGGATGAATAAGATGAGAAGTCCTAGAGGTATCTTATTTCGATTCATACCCTAAGACTTTGGCCAGGCGGTCACACGGATCCGGGAGTCCTCATATTCCGACTAGCGGTGCGGAGGATAATCTTGCCAGCCCCCGGTCGTGATCCCTTTCTAGACACCTCCGTCTTTCGGATACTCCTCTAATAACTCCCTTGGGTTCTATGGAGTTCGTAAAATTTAATAATTACTAATGGTTATATGAGGAACCTATGCTCTGATACCAAATGTTACGACCTCACCTTTCAGTAACCCCCAATTAAGGGAGACCAAGAGGTTGAAGCCGCACCCATTATTCCCGGATCAAAGGTTCGACATATAACCAAAAACAATTATTAAATTCTAACAGACTATACTGAAAATGGTAATAAAAATTTTCTTTGCATACCTTGAAAAGTTGGGAACAGACTAACTTCTAACCTCAGCTGAACTATTCTATCTAATTCCTCCTTGTTCTTTAATCTTTGAATTCACAAGGTGTCGCTTTACTGTTTGTACTTTTCATTGTACCTAAAACGCCGACAAACAAAACGTCGGTCAGCCGAAGCTGGTATGTGGGGAGGAGCAGATATTTGTTCAACTAAGTTAACAACATAATCATTCAATTAATGATTTAACAAGCAAGATTACGTTTTAAACCATATAACTCAATCCATACATATTCACAACTCTGGGCTGTCCCTGCAGTGGACATGGATATCACCTCTCTTTAGGTATAGAGTCGCATGGCACTATCCAAGAATAGCCCAATATCTAACTCTTTATGACTTGATGGTCCTACCTCCATGGTAGCCATGTACTAAGTCAACCATTGACCTGATGGACCTACCCAATGGGTAGCCATGTACTAGGTCATCCATAGACCTGATGGACCTACCCAATAGGTAGCCATGTACTAGGTCTTCTCTAACCTGATGACCTACCATAGGTAGCCATGTACTAGGTTAGCTATTTTGCCACAGAGAGAACCAGGATCTGAGTTTATAGGTATATACCTTAAGTGATAGTCATAGCCACATTATATTTGCAATATGAACATCCAAGCAGTTTAGTTGCATCCAAGTGATAAAACGTTCGGAAAACGCCGGGAAACCTAAACGGTTAACCATAAGTAACCACATACCTTATTCCTTGCAGAAACCATGCCAAACATCATAGACTTTATGAGTGCATCCAAACATCCAAGTAACCAAGCATATAATCAACAATATCTGAAACATGTATACTACATATGTGTCACCATGTATTCACATTACATTACTCAGATCTAGATGTGCTCCTAAACCATGGTTTAGGGTTATTTCTTGTTTGGACTAAGGATTAGGGCTACGAACTCTAATTCCATCATATTATGATTTATAAGATTACAATCTCACTTTTGCATACTAGGTTAAACCCTAATTATCTTCTTAAGCATATTAGACTACTCATTACATCTAATACACATTATCAACATTAAGATCTTTGGTACTCAATTTATGTTCAAAATTCCTTCATAAGGATACTTATTCTCCTTCTAGATGCATCTATATGCATTAATTCTCCTTATTATGTTTATTCCTTATTAAAATATATCTTTTTGAGGATTTCACTTCATTTCCCTTTTTATTTTCCTCATTGGTATTCCTTTTATCATTAGCAATCCTTGGGATACGAAATGCCACCAAGGATGACTCAATTATACTTATTTTCCACATTTTCTCATCATTTTCCAATTTCTCACTTCATAAAGAAAAACTTAATTAATATTTTCTTTTCTTATGGCTTTCTTTATGCAACTTCATACTCCTTGGAACCCAAGGAACCCAAGAGGCACGAAATCCTCTTTGGATTTGCCTTCTAGAGGTTTCCACACATTTCTTTTATCAATTATTCCATTATTCATTACTAATTGAATTTTTCTTTGTTATTTCCTTGTTATTGGGCCCAATAGCCAATAAAGCCCACAAATCAAACAACAAGGCTATTTTAAATGAAATCCATTTATTCAAAACAAATCACTTCATTATTGTCAATTATCCTTAATATGAGAAATTGCATTTCTCACCAATTGAACCCAAAAATTGGGGTTATAACAACAAGCAATGAGCAGTATCTTCGAACACATCATTGCTACCCAAGTAATTGGGATGTTGGAGAATAGTTTCAACCTACAATTTGTGATTAGTGTTACCATGATTGTATAGTTATTTTTTCTCTGATATCCAGATTGAAATTGAGACATGGAATCTTTGTCTATGATATCTTGATTTAACTCAGGGCATGGAATCTTTGTCTCTGACATCCGAATTGAACTCGAGGCATGGAATCGTCATCCTCTTCATGTTTATTGAACTAGGGCAGGATTGAGACATATCTTTCTTCCACATCGCATGGCTCCTTCTCCTATTTTGGACAATGTTTTCGTTCCACTAGAAGCACTTCCCTAACCCACCTGGACTACACCCTACCAAAACATCCTCCAGTTTCTAAAAAATATACTCCCTCTTCTAATAAAGGAAAGGAGGTAGTGAGTAATGCTCCATGTCCCCTAGCCCTTGTAGTCATGAATAGTTTCACTACCACATCACATCTCATCTAGTTGACCAGTGTCTGTTTCATTCTCTACTCATGTCATCGGAATCTCTTGACCCTACTCTAGAGGATGACACATAGTCAGTGGCGGAGCCAGAAATTTGGTTTGAGGGGGGCACCATTCATTTAGAACTCATAGTTAAGATGCTGGGTACGGCACAATTAGTAATTTACATTAATACTCCGTTAACTTTTAAGCTAGATATTGGGTAATGACAGATCCTAGGTAGGGCCCGTGCCTATCCAGGCCTACATGTGGCTACGCCACTACACATAGTATAGGGATGTTTATTGTATATGATCCCTGTAATGATGAACACAACTATGGAAATCAAAACTATTACTTATAAGTTTTGTATGTACTTTCTTTCCCCTCAAATGGCGATGAATGGAAATGAACCACCCCTCTTCAAAATATCTTTAAACATGTAGGAAAGAGTTGTAAACTTTTAATAAACATTGGCATCTCATAAAGCATAGTGAATCCCCAAGGACTACAATGCATGCACCTTAATATAGAACCACATCCTCAACTTCACAAAGTTCACTAGGTCAATCATATGAGTCTACATGTCACCGATTGCTACTTGGTGTGTCTTACTTAGGGTTCCTCATATCATGTTTGGTGTGATGCTCCATGCATGGATGTGGGACACATCATATTGGGACACTCTTGGATTTTTTATATGGATGCTTGGAATAAAGGTCACTCCAACATTTACATCTTCCAACATAAGTATAAATACATCTGGATTTCATCGATGTGTTTCATTCCCACAATCCAAAATGCTAAGACACATGCATCATATTCTTCTCCCACACCCCAGTCATTCTCTACATTTGGTTATTCATAGAGAAGTATAGGATGCCTACTGTCAATCAAGAAGCATGTATGTGTTAGATATCAAACAGGTTGTCAATTGTCCTGACACTCTACCTCCCCCACAGGAGCTTGTCGAACTATTAGAAGAATTTAGAGACCTGACACTTGAGGAACTCCCTGATGAGCTCCCTATGCCACATGACATTCAACATGAAATTGACCTAATTACCAGTTCCTCCCTCCCAAATCAACCACCTTACAGAATGGACCCTACCAAACACATGAAATTAAAAGGCCAAGTTGATTCCCTCCTTCTAAAAGGGTTTATATGTGATATTAAGAGCCCTTATTTGAATCTGGCTCTCCTTGTTCCCAAACAGAATAGATGTTGGAGAACATAGATGGATTTTTGCCCTAGTAACAAAATCAATATCAAGTACAACCTCCCCATTCCTAGAATTGATGACATCTTGTATTTGTTGATGGGATCACAATGATTATTCAAGATTAACTTATGTAGAGGATACCACCAAATCCATATTAAAGACATGCATGCATGGAAAATAGTTTTTAAGACTCCTAAGGGATTATAGGAGTGGTTGTTCATGCCTTTCAATCTGTCCAATGCACCAAGAACTTCGTAAGGGTCATAAACCATGTCTTGCGACCATTCATTCAATTTTTTTTGGTATTTTACTTTGATGACATCTTGATATTTAGAAAGACCAAGGTAGAACATCTTGCACACCTTTGTATTGTCTTTTCTACACTTCGTTTGAAAAAAATGTATATCAATTTAAAGAAGCACTCCTCCATTCAATATAAGGTTATCTTTTCGTTGTTCATTATAAATGATGGTGGATTTGTTGCTAACCCAGAAAAAGTTAAAGCTATCATAGAGTGGTCAGAGCCAAAGATAGTTTGTGAGCTTCAAAATTTGCATGGTCATACCATCTTCTATCATTTCTTTATTCTATGTTTTAGCACAATCATGACTTCACTCACCGACCTTTCCAAACACGAGAAATTGATATGGTCAACCTCTACCAAATGTTCCTTTGCGGAAATTGAAAAGATACTAACAAAAGCCTCAGATCTTCAACTTCAAGATTTTTCTACCCTTTTGAAATTTCTTGTGATGCCTCATGTGTAAAAAAGGCGACCATATATCCTTATTTAGTGAGAAACTCAATGATACAAAACACAAGTATGAAACATATGACAAGGAATTTTATGTGGTCATGCAGTCTTTGCGACATTAGAGGCATAACCTTTTACACCACAAATTTATTCTTTGGTCTGATCATCAAAATCTATGCTTATTGAAAATCCATAAGATCTTAAATATACACCACACCAAGGGGTGTGAGTTTCTCCAGGGCTATACTTTTATTCTCAAACATCATTTGGGTGTTGAAAACAAGGTGGTTGATGCTTTGATTCATTGTACACCCACACTTCATTTGATGAGAGTTTTGTTGACTCTAGGTCAATGTTGACTCTAGGTCTAATTTGAGAAAACCCTTGTTTTAATGATGACTAAACCATTCCACTTATTTGTGTCTAATATATCTACTTGAGTGATTTTAGATTAAGTATAGACATACTCCAAATACCCTAAATTGTGCATCCTAACTTTGACAAAAGACACGTCAAAGTCAATACAAGTGCACATTTTTGGAATATGATGTAAATACATTAGAATCATGTTGTAAATCACTTGTAATGATTGTATGACTTGTAGTTAACTTAGAAAAAATTAGGATCACTTTATTCAAACAATTAAGCACTTTAATGACATTTTCCAAAATTTATTACATGCACTTTATCGGTCGATTTACAATCCCAACCTATCCTTGATGAATTTTGAGAATGTTGTTGATCGGTCAAGTTTCCTATACTTAGAACTCAACCAACCATTGCATGGGAACAAAACTAATTTAATCTATCAGTACAGTTCCTACCAGGACAAACTCAACCAATTGGTCAACTTAGCTTTGTCACATATGAATTTGATTGAGTTACCTTTATTAAAACTCGACCGATCGCACTGTACTAAAAAGTGCAGAAAAGTGTTTCTAGCTGTTGTGGAGTTGCAACAATCAAAAATATATCCGTTACAAGTCACAAAATGGCTAGCATTCATCCTTAAGTGTTCCCAAAGGCTAAGAGGAATCTCCAACTATAAATAGGACCCATTGGCCTTCATTCCAAGGTTGAGCATTTAATGCAAAACTCGATATGAGGTTCCTAGTCTATAGTTGAGTGCATCCTACATCCTACTCTCTTTCTAAGCTTAACCACTTCCTACATCCATTAGAGTGAGTAGGAGATTTGTAGGAGAGATAGTCCTACATGTATATCTTGTGACTCTCTCACTTCCACCACCTCCCTATCTCTCTTTTCAACCATGAATACAAAGGTTCTCTCTCTTAGATAAGAGAGGTGAAGAAGAAAAAAGGAAGGATTCCTTTGGTGAAGATCAAGGCTGAAGACTTGGGGCAAGAATCGATAAGCCCTTGGTAAAGGCAGAAGACTCCTTGCTAAAATGGGTAAGTCCTTAGAGAATGCTTCTCCGAGTGAAGGTGAAGTCAAAGGCTGAAGATCCAAGAAGACTAATTAATTCCTAGAAGGCTGAAGACTTGTGTAAGTGTGGATAAGTCCTTGGAGAAGGCTGAAAACTTGTTGCAAAGTGGGTAAGTCCCCAGTAAGTTTGAAGACTATTTCTATTGGATAGGTAAGTCCTTTGGTGGGTCATGTGTTGTCAGTGAATATATAGAGGAAGAAACACTTAGAAATCCTAAAGGTTGACCTCTCTAGGTGGTGGACTGACATAATCCTAGTTTGGAGTACGAAACCCCTCTACATATCTTGTCACTCAGTTCTTGTTCAGTCTCTCTCTCCCTTTTTATGTATGTTTTAGTTGCACTCAAATTTTCTATTTAGCAACCTTATCTTGTGATATAACTTGAATATCTAAAGAATTTTTTTAAGTGCATTCAGCTCTATTCACCACATCCCCTATAAAGCATACAATCACCCATCCTAGAATCCAACAATTGGTATTAGAGAAGGTCTTCTGCAAGCATACTTCCACAAGTAGGAGAATATGGGTTATTACCAAGATGGGAGATTGTTCATCAACCTTCCTATATTTGATGGGATTAACTTTATCTATTGGAAGAGAAGGCTTCAATTCCACCTCCAAGGAATAAGTCCTGAGCTATGGAAAATGGTGGACCATCCATACAAGATATTGGAGAAAAGGATGGAAGAATGGGATGAAGCTACCATGAAGAAATCCACTTTGAATGCAAGAGCAATCAACATCCTCTATGTCACCATGATCCCCACTGAGTTCAACAAGAGTTTCTCTTGTGAGACGGCCCATGAGGTATGGATAAAGATATGTATCACTATGAGAGGACTCAAAAAGTAAAGGAAAGAAAAGTATACATGATCTAGGGCCTACTTGAGAACTTCGAGATTGGAAAGGAGGAGAAGATAGCCAACATGTACTCAAGACTCAACACCATTGTGAATGTTCTTGCAATTCTAGGTCACTCTATGAGTAGAAGAGAGATCAACTCAAATATCCTTCGAACTCTTCCCAAGAGGTGGGAATCAAAGGTGACTACCATTGAAGAATCAAGGTCTCTTGCTGATATTCACATTGAAGAACTCATAGGAAATCTACAAGCCCATGAAATCACACTTGATAAGAGAGAAGAAGTTGAAAGACAAGAGGGGAAAGAGCTAAAGAGAATGAAGAAGGCTGAAATCAACACTAAAATTGAAGCTATTATGGATCAAGATTCTCCATCCTCTCAAGTTGAAGAAGATTCCATCTACTCCTAGGGTAGACTCTACAAAGGGAAGTTTTCCGCCTCCATCTAGTGCCTCAAGTGTGGAGAGAAGGGTCACTTCAAATAGATTGTCAACAAGGAAAAAAGACCCATTATCACAAGATAAGAGAAGAGAAGTACAAGAAGAAGGAAAAATATCACAAAAGCTCAAGTGACTCCTCCAACTCAAGCTCAAGTGACTCCTCCTACCTGAAAGAAGAATCAAGTGGAGGATCTAGCTCAAGATCTAGTGATGAAGGAGAATGTCATTTTGCTCTTATGGCATCAACACATGAAGACTCAAATGAGGTAAATCTAAACTATTTAGATAAATAACCTTTAGTTGCTATCATTCTTGCTACTCGTTCCTCTCTTAATTCCTCTAAAAATAAAAAGAAAATGCTTGCTAGAATTGTTGATAATTTTCATGTAGAAATAAATGATCTTGAACATGCTAATATTTGCTTGCTTGATGATAAAAATGCTTGCCTTAGTCAAGTAGATGCTCTTAAACTCAAAAGTGCTAGCTTGCTTGATAAGATTAGATTTCTAGAATCTCAACCTCTTATGCATAATGATAAAGTAGAGCATAGTAACATTGTGGATTATCTCGCGCATGATATTGATGTTCTGAAATCTAAAAATAGGAACATAGTTTTGGCTTTACAAGGTTATAATATGAAAATACTATCTATCGTTCTAAGATTGCTAAGTTTGAAAATGAAAATGCTTCCTTGTTTGTCGAAGTCAATGTTCTTAAATCTCGTTCCACTTCTAGTAGTAGAGAGAATAGTGGTGTTTCTCTTCATCTTGATAAAGAATATTGTATGACTAAAGCTCTTTTCTTAGAAAATGATATTTTTCAAGCTAGAGTTAATAACAATCATATGTCTTAATGATAATCATAGTTTGAGATTTTCTTTGAAAAGATTCTTAGTTGGTAAAAAGAATCTTAATGATATCCTAAACCATACTACTAAACGAATTGGTTGGCATGGTTTGGGGTATGATAGTAGCCAAAGGAACAACAAAGGTAAAGGACCTCTAATCTTTCGTGGAGAATCCTCTAGTTCCAAGGCTTTGGGCACACACAACTATGGTAATGATTTTGGTCATTATTCTTATTGTTTCCCTTTTAGGAAAGAACCCAAGATCAATAGGACTTGGGTTGGTAAGCTAACTCCTCCGGACCCAAAAATATGATTGGGGATATTTCAACTTTCTTCTTGTTGGTACATGCAAATGGATTGACTTGAGCTTTATGAATTGCAAATGGACTTCTCAATTCACATGAAGGTAAAAAGATGAGATGTATAAGGGGTGTAAACAAGTGGAAAAGGAATGGTAAAGAATAGAGGTAAAGGTTTTCTTGCTCATATTCAATCCTAACTTGTTTTTGTCAAGTTATTGTTCACTGTGCATATGGTTTTTGAGTCAAATGTGGTATTTTGTACTTATCTTCACACTCTTGCTCAAACACTATTTCTAATTCTTCCATAGTGCATTACTAATTTGCTTAATTTTTTTGTATGTGGCCTATATTTCTATCATGCCTCTAGATATATTTTCATATATATATAAACATATATATACATATATATATTTATTTATATATATATATGTGTGTGTGCATGCTTTTTGACAATAGGTTCAGTCAAGTTTGTCCTATTAGATACTTGATCGACAGGCACAAATGGGTGTTGCCAACAACTATTGTCAGTCAAATTTCCAAAACATAGAACTCGATCGACATTAGATTGCACGAAATATTCAGTTGGCTTTTTGGATGAGAATATCCCTCTCAATTACATTTTCCCAACCAATAGCCTTATTATTTGGCACTCCCTTGGCACCCTTATATGTGCACTTTTGCAGGCTTTTAAATTGCCTATCTTACATAAAACTCTATCTCTCTTTGTCATGCTTTTAAATTGCCTATCTTGCATAAAACTCTATCTCTCAAATTGCCTTAATTTGGTGTCTGACTGGTGGTATCCCTATATCTTGCAATTACTTATCTTGGGTCTCTATGTAGGTTTTGATGATGATTTCTTTGGATCTCTTTGGTTCTGTCTTAAATTTCTTCCATTGTTCTCTAAATTTCTACATCTATCTAGTTGTTTTGATACAACCTTGAGGTTCTTAGTGGTAATCATATTTTGGTAATGATACATATTTTCTAGTGAGTTATATCCTTTCATGCTTCAAAAATTGCATATCTCTTTGTTTGGATATATCTCTACATCTATTGATAGCTTGCTATATATTGTGTATCTTTTGGTATCTCTTGCTACGATCTAGATCCTACTAGTAGCCCTAACTTGTGATTTCATCTACTAGTATTTCATATACATGTAGTTCTAGCATTGCTTATCTTTTTATCAAGTGGTATTCTATTGTATGCTATGCTTGTATCTTGTTTCATACTTTCTTAAGATTGTTCCTTAAATTGTGTATCTACTATATTGATTTGCTTACATAGCATTGTGATGTAGGACATATCGAGCTACATTGTATGTGATATTGGAGCATCTTCGAATTTCATACAGATTTTGCTCTAGTGTCAGGTTTTGATGCAATACTAGTCTTTTTTATGCTGAAACGAACTTATGAGCAAGTCTCTTGTATTTCAATGAGCCCTAGCACTTTTTGGGTGAATTTCGTCATCCTGAGGGTCAAAATTGTGACTCATTATTTTTATGCAGCACTTTATCTTGACTTGATAATTTTGATATAATTACATTATTGGTAGTTCAAGTGAATGCTTTAACTTACTTTTCTTTCTATGCTTAGACAAGCCCCTAGCTCATTCTTCTACTCTCGATTATGACTTTTGTTATCTCCTTTCCTTTAACAAGTGGTGTTTCTTATATCTTCATAGCCCCCCTTTTTTAAATGACAAAGGGGGAGAAAGCATGTCTTCTTCTGTAAAGCAGGGGGAGAAAGCATCTCTTACATGTAGGAGGAGAAAACATGTCTTACATGTAGAGGGAGAAGCATTTTTATGTAAAGGGGAGAAGGAAAAAGGGAGAAGACATATATGAGTAGAAGACATAGTATTTTATAAATGTTATGAAAGCTAACCATGCAAAAGAAATATCATCAATAGAGGGGGAGTATGAGAACTCCATGGGAATCAATTGAGGGGGAGCATATGAACTCAATTATATCGAATCCCCTTGGTTTCTCTAAAGGTATTATTTTACATTAATGCTTTCACTACATCTATGGAATGATTTGTCATCTTCAAAATGGGGGAGAATGTTGACTCTATGTCAATGTTGACTCTATGTCTAAATTGACCAAACCTTTGTTTTGATGATTACTAAGCCATTCCACTTATTTTTGTATAATGTCTCAACTTGAGTGATTTCATATTAGGTATATACACACTCCAAATTCCCTAAATTGTGCATCCTAACTTGAAGAAAAGACAAATCAAAGTCAATACAAGTCCACATTTTTGGAATATGATGTAAATTCATTAGAATCATTTTGTAAATCACTTGTAATGATCGTTTTACTTGTAGTTAAGCTTAGAAAAAATCAGGATCACGTAAATCAAAATTTTAATCACTTTAATGACATTTTCAAAATTCATTACAAGCACATTGTCAGTCAAGTTTCAATCTCGACTGATTCTTGATGGATTTTGAAAATATTGTTGGTCGGTCAAGTTTCCTATAGTCAAAACTAAACCAACCACTACACTGGAACAAAACTGATTTAAACTATCAGTTGAGTTCCTACCAAGACAAACTTGACCAATTGGTCACATTAGCTTTTTCGCATAGTGCATTCGGTTGAGTTACCTTTATTGAAATTTGATTGATCGCAATATATAGAAAAGTGCAAAAAAGTGTTTCTAGGCATTGTGGAGTGGAAACAATCCAAAATATATTTGTTGAAAGTCACAAAATAGATAGAATTCGTCCTTAAGTGTTCTCAGAGGCTAAGTGGAATCCCCAACTATAAATAGTACCCCTTGGGCTTCATTCTAAGGTTGAGAACAATGCAAACTATATATGAGGTTCCTATTCTATATTTGAGTGCATCCTACATCCTCCTCTCTCTCTCTAAGATTACTCACTTGATACATCCATTAAAGTGAGTAGGATATTTGTAAGAGAGCTAGTCCTACAGGTATATTTTGTGAGGATCTCACTTCCACCACCTCCCTATCTCTCTTTTCAACCATGAAGATGAAGGTTCTGTCTCTAGGCTAAGAGAGGTGAAGAAGAACAAGAGAAGTAGTCCTTTGGTGAAGATCAAGGTCGAAGACTTGGACAAATAGTCAGTAAGCCCTTGATGAAGGAAGAAGACTCCTTTTTCAAGTGGGTAAGTCCTTCGTGAAAGCTTCTCTGAGTGAAGGTGAAGTCAAAGGCTGAAGATCCAAGAAGAGTAGGTAATTCCTAGAATGATGAAGACTTGTGCAAGAGTGGGTAAGTCCTTGGAGAAGGCTGAAGACTCATTACAAAGTGGGCACGTCCTTGGTAAGGTTGAAGACTCTTTGTACTGGATAGATAAGTCCATCGACAGTTCATGTGTTGTAACTCTTATAAGTGAATATATAGAGGAAGACACACTTAGAAATCCTAGAGGTTCACCTCTCTATCTAGTGGACTGAAATACTCCTAGTTTGGAGTATGGAACCACTCTACTTAGCTTGTCACTTGGCTCTTATTCAATCTCTCTCTCCCTTGCTATGTATGTTTTAGTTACTCTCAAATTTCCTATTTAGCAACCTTATCTTGTGATATAACTTGAAGGTCTAATATATTTTGTTTAAGTACATTTAGTTTTATTCACCCCCTCCTCTAGAGCATACAATCACCCATCCTAGGATCAAACAAGTTTTAATTGTAAGATTTAATCGTGTAAAGGATCATTACCCATCATGTTCTAACTTAAGATTAATATACTTAGAACTTCTTGAGAACCCATCACGTCCCTCTTCTCCAAGATGGGTTTTCTTTTTTATGCTAGACAACTTCATATTCCTAACACCTCTTTTCATGACTTCCTTGTGTGGGAATTACATGAACAATGTCTTTGTGGTCATTTTGGTAGGGATAAAACTATTGCTCTAGTCTCATATACATCTAATTTCCAGTATCCATTGCACCTTTTTTGGCCATGATTCAGTGATTAATTATTTTCAAAAATGTCCCATTTCATATGCTATAGTAAGACATCAGATGCCTCTCGCATTGCTCGCCTTTTCTTTAATGATATTGTTAAGCTACATGTACTTCCTACCACCATAGTCTCTGATCGGGATGTGAAATTTGTTAGTTATTTTTGGAAGACACTATGGAAAATTTTTGGTACAAATTTCAAATTCAACTTTCATCCTCAAACGGATGGCCAAACTGTGGTAGTCAATCAAAGTTGGAGTAATCTTTTGAAATGTTTATTGGGTGGTCTCCTAGGCAATTGGGATTTAGTTTCATATATAGTGGATTTTTTAATAATAGAATTATCAATAGGTCTACAAGGAAAATCCCTTTTAAAGTTGTCAATGGTTACAAACCCCGACAACCTGTTGACCTCATCCCTAAACCCATTGACTCTCACCCTTCCCATTTTGCAAAAACCTTTGCTCAACATGTTTGTGATTTGCACAATGAAATTTCTAAAAAGCTAGCATTCTCATATATAAATTGTAAATTGTGTGTAGATGCTCATTGTAGATTCTAGGAATTCAAGGAGGGATATTATGTGCTAGTATATATACATCCTAAATGCTACCACAAAAGTTCTTTAAAAATATTAACTAGATAGCATCGAGTCCATTCTAGATACTTCGCAGACAAGGACCTGATGCTTACTTATTGGGTCTACCAACAGATTGAGGCATTAGTGATGTATTCAATGTGGAAGATTGTTTCCCTTGTCATGAAACATTCATGCCCCACCTCTACTAGATGCAACTCCTTCAAGTTCTCACCAACTTTCTCCAACTATATGAACACAACATCCTCTTCTTTACTTAGTCAATCATCACTAGAACGCATCGAGCCCACTCTTGAGGACCAAATCGTGCCCACTAGTCAAGGAACCGTGCAATATTTCTTAGTCTGTTGGCTTGATCATCGTCGCACTAACGCTACCTAGAACACTAAAAATGATCTCTGCTGCATTGATATGGACCTTCTAGAATGGTACCTCAGTAGCAACTCAATGGAGTTGAGTCTACTGCACCTGAGGGGAGTTGATGAAGGACATGACCCACCTCTGTGTAGATCCGAGTGCATACATTGATGCACCAAATAGCACACCACCACTCGTTATGAAATTAGTTTAATTTACATTGTCTTATTAAGTTGTTTCCTTTTATTCAGGATTTTGTGTAAAGTCATGGTGTTTGTATGGGATACCAGTGGATTTGCTTTGGCTTACATATCTATACATAGGTTGTATTGTGGTCTTGTTAATCCACCTCAGAAATTATGAATGAAATCATCTTGTTTATTTATATTATTACTTACTTGGCATTAGTTTAATTATTGAATCTTCATTATAGAGTTATTAAAACAATGTTTATTACTTGCTATGATCTTAATCCACCTAATTTGATCTAGGTGTTCATTGTTATATGACATGTTCAATTGGATAATTAGGTTTATATCTAATATATAATTAGGTTTTATTATCCTTGGAGATAATGATGTGATGGAATTAATCTTTGACACCCTTATTCCTAATCCAAACCCCTGGCAACCCTAAATCCTAGTCTAGGTCCTAAGTGAGGTTTACATAGTGCATATGGATACTTGGTGACACATTAGTGTTAAATATACTTTCATGCCATGATGATTTCTTGGATGTACCTAGGATTTCTTAAATATACCTTTATGATAGGGTAGTATGTAAATAACTACATGGTGACTACACCAAGGTATGTGGTTATCTTATAAATACCCTACATTATTGACTTTTTATGTTTTTCAAGGATTTGTTGATGATTGATGTTGTGAATATGTACTTCAGTGTTTGTTTAATTTAGTTAACTATAATTCCACTATGAGTATCACATAAAGTAAAATTAGAATATTGTGAACCCATGTTACACCAATCATGGGGTAATACACATAAATTTGATAATGGACAATGATTACACCCGAGTGGGAACATCAAGCTAGCATGGGTTAGAATATGCAATGAAAATACAAGATCATATTTGCAACTATTTACTAATATATATGTACACGCCCACTTTTGCACAATGGAATAAGCAATGAAATAATGCGTTAATAATGGAGTCAAATATTAATTGTTACATAACTCATTAAAAGAAATTCCAAAAGTGGAATCTAAGTTAAGAATTGTGTTCCTTGGGTCCCAATTGCCTTGGGAGTCAAGTTTCACATTATTCACATAATAATAATTAATTAAATTCATTTTAGAAAGAGAAGATCTATATTTTACCCAATATATCAAATAAAATAATAAATGACTCCGAAAGAGGAAAATAATCTTGATTCATAGTCTAAATAATAAATATAGCCTTTGGGTGAATTTTTATCCAACTTGGAGAAAGTTTTCTTATAAAGTGAAATTAGGAGAGAGAAAGTGTGTAGAACCTTCAAAATAATAAATAAATTCCCAAACAGCTCCAACATGTAAAATTGATGCCAAATTCATATCCAAAACATTAAATATGACTTGTGGAAGAAGTTTCATCAAATTTGGATAATCTTATAACCATTAATGATGGAGGAAAGAGAAAATATGATTTTATTTATTTAACACATTAAAAGTCCTCGAAAGGAAAATCTAATTTCATAATCGAAATCTTCATGCCATAATTCACTAGTATAGATAACACTTTAGCATCGGTTAAATAGGCCTTTTGGTGTCGGTTTCGAAGCGACACCAGAGTGGGTGACACTAAAAGTAGATGCCTTCAACATCGGTTACATAACCGATGACACAAAGCCTTCCCCAATTGCAACCCAAAAAAAAGCGCCAGTAGTGGGACCATAGGCGTCAATTATTTGTTCCAAAACTAATGCCACTACCCATACCGAACAAAAAAATTGGCCCCAGGTTAGACCATATTTGTCAATTTTATAAAATAACCGACTTTGTTGATCTCATATTGTTGTCGGTATTTTATATTTAACCGACGACTATGTTTTGGTTTTTTTTTCTAATCAACTTACAGGCCTGCTGTCTGACTAGTCACAAGATGTAGAACCTGTAGTTCAGTTCTAAACTGTAGGTTTATAACATCCTTTGATTTTAGCCAACAACAGGCCACAAACCTGCAATATTAACCATATGGACAATATTATATATGGATCATGTATAAGCACATTTAATTTCATATGATTCATCACACACATGTAGAAACCTATAGTTCCATCATCATCATCATCATCATATGAGACTATATAATATCTGTTGTATGGTATCAATTTCCAGTGCAGCATACCTATTTTATGCAAACTGGTTTCAATTCAAATATGTTTGGTTACACAATAGAAATTAACTTCAATATTATAAAATTTAGACTTACTTAAGTCATGGTTAGTTTGTTTTCATAATACTAACACAAAATATTCTAACCACTCTGTGAATACTACAAGGGATGAATGAAAATGACATAGTTATGAATATGCAGTGGTGTTGTTGTCCAAAACAGTAACTAAACAAGGGGGTTGGTGTACCCCTAAACATGCATATAAGTAAAATAACTGGGAATAGAGAGACACAACTAGACTAAATACACAAGTTAAACAACAATAACATGGTCTAGAATCAACAATTGTGAGGGCCTTTTCATTGTAGTGGTCTTTCCCTAAAGTTTTAAAACAAAAAATAGTTATGAAGTTTGATTACTTTAAGACAAAACGTGGAAACACAAAATAAGACATGCAAGTAAATTTGTTGTTTGGAACTACCTTGGTTTTTTTGTTGATGTTGAGGCGACGCAGAGCTCATCATTGTCTTAAGACAAATCTAAACTGATGGTCATATGGAAATTGATGGTGCCAAAAGGAATAAAAGGGAAATTAGGTGTGTTCTCATCATCATCATCATCGCTATCCTCTGTCGAGTACTCAAATCATTTGAGATAATCAGGTGTCTCGTTGTTGATGTTTGTTATCCAAACCTTGATAGTATTATGGTCAACCAAACAAAGAAAAATCATGTCACTACGGCCCAATAGAATCTTCCTAACCCACTCACACCAACTGGATGTGGATATAAGATTTCTGACAACATTGTACTTAACCTTGATAACAAATGGTGAATTTCCAAAATTTAGGTACACTTCACCAACCTTGTAGCATCTTCCATTTAGATAATGTCAATGTTTAGGTATAGTGACTTGTGATAAGGAACAATTGTCCAGGATGATGTCCAACTGTTCTTCATCAGGGAATAGTAACATTGGGGTAGTGGCTTGGGCCATGATGACTATTGAAGATCTAGATGTTATGCCTACAACAATGTAAAATAATGTTGAGAAAAAGTAATATAAATGTAAGTACTAATAACACACAACAACAAGGGTTAATCCATATTCATGACGGAAAAATAATTGTTTCATAGGAATAAATAACATATTTTCTGCGTAGTTAACTGTAAATGAAGCAAATATAGTCAATCAAATACAAATTGGCATTCATTGCACTAAGTTATTTATTGTATCTGTTAAATTGAAAAATAAATGTGTAGTCAGTAGTACGAGTGAAATAAACATGTGAAATAAACATGGGGGTAGAGGTCGAAACCATGGTGAAATGAACTGAAAAACTAATTATACCTTACATTTTTGTTAAGTATCATCATCATCATCATCATCATTATCATCATCATCATCATCATCATCGTCGTCATCATCATCTTCGTAATCATCATCATCATCATCTCAAGTAGGGTCCAACCATCATAATCATCATCATTGTCATCATCATCATAATCAGCATTATCATCATCATCTCCATCAGGAGCCAACCATCATCATCATCATCATCATCATCATCATCATCATCATCATCATCATCATCATCATCATCATCATCATCATCATCATCATCATCATCATCATCATCATCATCATCATCATCATCATCATCATCATCATCATCATCATCATCATCATCATCATCTTCATCATCATAATCATCATCATCATTATCACCACCACCACCAGCACCACCATCACCATCATCAACACCATCACCACCACCATCATCATCATCACCACCACCACCACCATCATCATCACCACCACCACCATCATCACCATCATCTCCATTAGGGGCCAACCACCACCACCATCATCATCATCATCATCATCATTTCCATTAGTGGCCAACCATCACCATCATCATGATCATCATCATCGTCGTCGTCATCATCATCATCATCATCATCATCATCATCATCATCATCATCATCATCATCATCATCATCATCATCATCATCATCATCATCATCATCATCATCATCATCATCATCATCATCATCATCATCATCATCATCATCATCATCACCACCACCACCACCACCATCATCATCACCACCACCATCACCACCATCACCATCATCACCACCATCACCACCATCACCATCATCACCACCATCACCACCATCACCACCACCACCACCACCACCATCATCATCACTAACACCATCACCACTATCATTTCCATTAGGGGCCAACCACCACCACCACTACCATCATCATCATCTCCATTAGGGGCCAACCATCATCATCATCATCTCCATTAGGGGCCAACCATCATCATCATCATCATCATCATCATCATCATCATCATCATCATCATCATCATCATCATCATCATCATCATCATCATCATCATCATCATCATCATCATCATCATCATCATCATCATCATCATCATCACCATCATCCCCATCACGACCACCACCATCATCATCAACACCATCACCATATCCTAGGTTTTGGGTAACATCAATTAATTCAATTCATTCTTCCATTTTGTGTTCATTCATTCATCATTAACACTAATTAATCATTATTAATCAACTACACAAGATTGAAGAACAATTATTGAACAAAGTTAAATCAATCACTAACAAGAGAGAAATAAAAGTAATATCAATTAATTAAATTCATTCATGCATCATTAATCTTGATTAATCAATATTAATCAACTACACAATCTTAGAGAAACTAAGTGAAAATCTAATTAATTAAGTTCATTAATGAATCATTAACCCTAATTAATCAATAGTAATCGACTATATGGTGGAATCATTAACCCTAAGTTAAAATCTAGTAGTGATTAACCACTCACCGCACTAGTGGACCGAGCAAGCTATGGTGGCGATGGCCGAGGTGGAGGTGGTCGGGTTGGTGGTGAAGGTGGTCAGCGCTGGAGGTGAAGCAGAGGAGGTGAAGGTGGTGGCTAGTGGTAGTCGACGTAAGTAGGTGGTGGTGGCGACGGGAGCAGGTGGTGGCGGCCGACGACTTGATAGTAGTAGCAGCTCCGACAGTGAGAAGATTCAAGTTCCTCGTGGCAGCGACTGGCGGCACGCTGAGGCGATGAACATCTTCAAGCTCCTTATGGTGGAAGGCAGTCGGTGAGCAGAGATGGGGAGGCAGTGCGAAGAAAGTGGAAAACATCACCAGACCTAGTTTAGTCTACTCAGAGAATCTAGAATTAAATAGAGAAGGTTCACACGGGTGCTATAAGTTAAATATTAGCGTCAGTTAATAAAATAATATGGCACCTAACAATAATAGATGTCGGTTATAAACCTAAATCGACACCTATTTGTAACTTTATACAAAAAAATTGTACTGGGCCTTGGTGTTCGTCGTCAGTTTTAGCATATAATAATCGACATATATCCACATATGCCAACAAATATAAAAAAATTGAGTTACAATCATAGTTGTTAGTTTCCATCCTAACACTGACGTTGATTAGGAAAATGGGGGGGGGGAGATTTAGTGGGGAAAATGTGTGAACACACAACCTCATCAGTCTCTTCGGTTCTTCTGTGAAAACTGATGAAAAATAAGGGAATGAATTTTGCCTCATGAAGGGTATGTAGTTGTCAGTTCTTTGAGAAAAAATCGATGACCAATTAGTAGATAAAAACTTTCACGGGTCTTGGCATGGAACATTTATCATCTATGTCTTTAAAACTGACAACGAATTGAAAATTTTGGAGGCAATTTTTTTCTTGAAAAATTGTATTTAATGGGATGATTTTAGACATCAGTTTTTATGTCAAAAAATCAACGTTAAACAAAAAGCGATACCCGTGTCTTTTGTAAATTGGTCGGCCTTCACATATAGGTGTAGTTGTCATTTTAAGCTGACATAGTAGCATATTGGCGTCGATTTTTTCTTTCCAACTGACAACATCAAATGTGACATTATACGTCATTTCTGTACTAGTGATTGGCCTCTGTAAAAAATTTCATCTAATTTGGAAGATGTATGAACCCTTAATTGTAGAGAGAGAAATAAGGAAATAAAATTTAATGTCACTTTAATCCAAAATCAATTAAGCTATAGTTTCCTAATTTAATGTTGTCACACGGATTTTCTTTTGATTTTCCTTTTTCTCATCTGATCAGATGGCTGGTGTTTTCCCTTTTTAATCACAGATTCACAGATGGTAGATGTGTTTTCTCTCCCACCTGACTCCCATTCGGATTGGAGATACAGGTCACGACATCTTCTCCCCCCTCTACATCTCTTCTCGCTAAGTCTCTACCCAAGAGGAACCCTCCATCACCTTCCTCTTTCCCTTTTGAGACTAACCATCCAAAACTCAATGGGATTCCACCCCCTATATAACCTTAACCACATGTGTCGTCATCTCTCCCATGTTCTACTCCCTCTTCTCGACTTCCTCACCATCAGATGACTACGCGTCTTGCCTGAACCATCCTCCACCTTCGCAAGATCATTACAAAGTTGATTTTTGTTCCTTTTGGTTGTTGTTCATCCTACATCTACTATCTTTGACTCACTATTTCAGAGGAAGTCACTAAGATCCTGTCGCTACCCACGAGGATGTCGAGGACTCGTTTATGTGGTCGGAGTGATTCGTGGAGTTCTACCAAAGGTAATCACGCCCTCAATTTGTTGTTTTGGCCATGATTCACATTTTTACCAAATTTCCCAGTTGAGCAGTTCTTGCACAGTGGCTATGGTGCGTGAGCGGGGAGAAATGTTATGGTGATTTTCCAATTCTACCCTCATCGCCTCTATTTTCCTTCTTTTCTCACCTAAGGGCAATTTCAACTTTTTGCTCGTGCTTTTAGGTGTTCAGGGTGAGTTTGTTCATAGTTGACTATGTGAGTTGGTTACTTGACATTGTTCCATGTCACAAGTCAGGCCTAGCTCTCTCTCTCTCTCTCTATCTATCTTTGTTTCTCACAAATAAATAATGACGTGGCTTTTTCTCTTTTTCCTATTGACCAATTTTAAAAATTTAATAACTAATTATTTACTGATCAGAAAAATACAAATAAATACTCGTTGGAATCAGAAAAATAAGATCTATATAGTGATATCAATTTTGATGGATAAATCCAATGTTTAATAACATGTGTTATCTATGGATCTTATTAAATAAGAATTAACTCATAAAAATCACAACTAAATATATATAAGTCAGAAAAATATAATAAAATATGTTTTAAGCTCAGAAAAATATAACCTAAAACATGACATGGTTTTGATAACATAATTCACATGTAATAAAAAGGTGATTTTTTGGGTTTATGAAATCAATGTAAATCTAACCCTAATTTCACATACATGATTAAAAGGTGCTTTGTAGACCTAGACTTGGATCTAGATCTAGCTTGGACTTGTATAGACTCTGAAGTGAGGTATGTTTGCATCCCCAATTTTTCTTATTGAGCAATTATCCTACTATCTTCTTTCTTTTGGTCCTATGGACAATAGCCTACATATTATCTTATTCTTTTGCAAAATATGCTTCATGTGAAATATCTTATTTGTTACTGATATTATGATCATGTTTGGACATTCTCTTAGATCTTTATTGTGATTTGTTCATGTTGTAACTCTTTATGATGACACATGATATCTTTTTCAAACTTGTGAGGTGGATGTATATATTGGTCACTTATGTGGTGACTACTTTGGTATATTCTAGCTATACTTTTCTACTTGCCTCTAGATTTTACATGCTATGTGATTTAGTAGCACTAGAGTAGTATAATTGCATTGGTTTTTGTTCATTGTAAATGATGGCAGCATTTTGATATGTGTGGTATGGAGGATGTATGATTCCCCATACCCGAGCAAGATGTATGATTCTTGGACAATGTTATATACATTTGGGTGGTGGATGTATGATTCCCCATGCCCAGGCAAGATGTATGATTCTTGGCCCATGTTTTATATATTTGGGAGTTTGGTTATGTGCAACTCTCTATCAGGCTTCAGGTTATGGGACTTAGTTGATGGGTCTTTATTGTTGGTATGTATGCCCTGAGAGCCAATCATGTGATGATTGGTGGGATACATTGAGATTGATCTGATGAACATCAAAGGCAAGCTTCCAATTCTTTCTGGTTCAGTCATATGAGATAGTGATAGAACAGATTGAATGTCTAAAGAATGACAGAACTCAATGACATATGCTTTCAGGTTAAGGACCTGAACGATGAGATTATACATATGCTAAGAGTTTGTACATTCTTTTTATGTCCCTAGTCGGATGTCATTGTGGAAGGTAGATAGACAACAATGACACACAAGACTATATTGTGGTGTTGGTTGATGGCAGAATCTCATTAGTCATGATATAGAGATATCAAACCAAACACCTAGGTACTTGTTAGAGAACAAGTGTACCGGAAAGACCCACCGTGAGTTTGACACATGGAACCATGAGATGCTAGTCACAGTCAGTACTCACAGTGATGGTGGTGAGTGTGATTCTTAGACCTGAAATCACTACACTCAACACATGTCGTTGGGCATACTTTGACATCATCAAACGCAGTCCTGAAACATGGATTGTTATAAAGGTGATGATTGGGTGGCTTTGACACATGGGGCTTTTGAGGGGTGAGTGATAGATATGGGATTTGTCCCTCCTGAGGGAGTTTGATATCCATGGCCACTTGATGAGTAGGATTGAGAAAGGCGTGCACGCATGTGTAAATCTGTATGTGATACTGATGTCATATATATCTCTTCCAGTCTACTCTGAGATCAAGAAAGTGAATGAACGTTGACAGGATGACTGTTGCATGCCTCGAGTTCATTCGGGATATCAGTGACAAAGGAATTATACATTCGCTGTAGTACCATTCACAGATTGTAGGATGAAAGTTGTTCTCCAACTTTCTACTTTCACTTGGGTAGCACTGATGTGTGACTAGGCACCGCTCTTTGCTTGTGAAGTCATAAGTGTTATGAACTTTCACTGCCAATGTGAAATGGACCTGTAGGGTCACACACATAGGATTTAACCTGGAAGAGGAGTTTTGTCCACAAGCAATGTTTAGATTGATTACTAAAGGAGTTTAGTAGTTCAATTAAACACTCAATCAGTCGATGGCTCAATATCGTATGGTTCAAGGTGTTGGACGCATTGATTGGAGTATCAGATTGATTGAAATTGCATTTGACTAATTCTGCACAACCTGCACTCCCAACCGATCGGTTCATGTGATGAACTGGTCGGCTGAGGTTGCTGAACCGGTCAGCTGAATTGTTGAACCGATCGGCTCATGCACAGAGTGAAATGACCGGTTCAAGTGTTGAACCGATCTATTCAACTGGTGCAATCGAGCAACTTGGGAAAGTAGGATTGGTGAGAATTTTCCTTTCGTTTCAATTATCCAATTGGATTGGAAATAAGATTGGTATTCGATATCGATTGGAAACAAAAGAAGGAAAGTCAATCGGGAACCAACCTGGAACCCCAACCGACCGGTTCATGAGTGAACCGATCGGTTCAAGGGTCCTAAACGATCGGTTCAGTGGTGAACCGATCGGTTCAGGTCCCCAACCGACCGGTTCACTTGTGAACTGATCGGTTCAGGTTGTGAGGTGGTTGCTTTTTGTGGAAATTTCCAAACCCTTCTACTCCTGCATTTAGTCCCGTATTGCCCAGGATAGAGAACCCTGTCCCATGACCCTCCTATATATATAGGGGTATTGGGGGCTTCTCAGAACATAGTTCAGTGCAACCAGTTGCTCTGCAAGTTGTCATTCTCTCTAGTTTTGGTAACCGTGAGAGAGCCCGAGCAAGTGCTTCCCGCAAAAGGGAGGTGCAGCAAGGGAAGGACAACTGAAGTTGCAACAGGAGGCAGGAGAGTGTGTTGGCGACTAGTACGTCAACAGGAGGGTGCGACTCCTTCCACTTCCTTGTGGGACAAGGAGTGTGGAGTTCCAGGTGGTCTGTGTGGACTACTACAGAGGTGGGAGGACACTGCCTCTTAGGAGGACAAATGTCATCTGACAGTCTAGTTCGAGTACGAGTTGTCAGACCCGGTGCGACCAGGAGCTGCACAGACGCCGTCGAAGACCGGAGTTGAAGACCGCGCATTGCACGAGGTATTGTCGCCGAGCAAGCCTCGGGACAAGGTATGATTCCACAAACCATCCTTTCCTATTATATAGACGTTGACGCGTTTCCTCAGTGTGGGTTGGGGGAGAATTTTTTTGTTTCCGCTGCCTTCTCTGTCTCCCCTAAAACCCAATAGTGGTATCAGAGGCACGTCAACTGCTCAGACGATCGGTTCAAGGAGTGAACCGATCGGTTGACGTTCCAGACGGTTGGTTCAAGGAGTGAACCGATAGGTTGATGACCGGTTCGAGGAGCAAGACGAGCGGGTGGCGGACAAGATGAGATGCACGACGACCAGGCGACCCGATCAGTTGGAGGAGCCAACCGATCGGCTGGTGGCACCCAGACGACCGGCTGGAGAGTATAGATCATTCATGTGATGAGTTGATAAACTCGGATGGCAAGACACAGAGTTCATCTTGTACAGGTTACATGTGATGTAGACCTAGATGACTGTGATTCCTCTTGGCTCGAGGAATCACATTAGGATGGCCATAATCATCGCTTTTTATCATTTGTGCATGTTTTATGTGGGATATAGCATGTATATGATATGTACTATGTATTGTGGTGATTGGATATGTATATGTATATAAAACCAAATCCCTCATTAAATATTAAGTTTTAGATGCCTTCCAAATACGACACACATAAAAAACTTGATCGACCAAGTGTGGGCACGCCCAAGCGTGGTTGTTACGACCCCACCTCCCGATAACCCCCAATTATGGGAGACCAAGAGGTTGAGCCGCACCCATTAATCCCGGATCAAAGGTTCAACATATAACCATAAACAATTATTAAATTCTAACATACTATAGTGAAAATGGTAATAAAAATTTTCTTTACATACCTTTTGATAACTTGGTATTCTATCCATATTGATACTAATCTATCTAATCCTCCTTTGTACTTTATTCTCTTTTAGTATCACAAGTGCCACTTTACTGTTTGTTCTTTTCATTGTACCTAAAATGCCGACAAACAAAACGTCGGTCAGCCGAAGCTGGTATGTGGAGGAAACAGATAATGTTCAACTATGGTAACAATATAATCATTCAATTAATCATTTAACAATCAAGAATTACATTTTAAGCCATACAACTCAATCCATACATATTCTCGAACTCTGGGCTGTCCCTGCAGTGGACATAGATTTCACCTCTCTTTTAGGTAATAGAGTCGCATGGCACTACCCGAAGGTAGCCCAATATCTAACTCAACGTGACTTGATGGTCCTACCTCCATGGTAGCCATGTACTAAGTCACCCATAGACCTGATGGACCTACCCATTAGGTAGCCATGTACTAGGTCATCCATAGACCTGATGGACCTACCCAATAGGTAGCCATGTACTAGGTCTTTCTCTAACCTAATGGACCTACCCATAGGAAGCCATGTACTAGGTTAGCTATTATGCCACAGAGAGAACCAGGATCTGAGTTTGTAGGCATATACTCTTTGTGATAGTCATAGCCACATTATAGTTTGCATGAACTAAATAAACATCCAACAGTTTATTTAAAGCAACCGGTAAAACATTCGGAAATCACCGTGAAACTAGAACAGTTATTCATAAGAGTAACCACATACCTGTTCAGTAGATTTCTCAAGCTAATATCAATTCCAACCAAGAAATCAATCTAAGAAAGTAATTCAACCACATATTCAAGAATCCTGAAAAACACATGTATTCTATTTACTACACACTTTATCAAGATTCTTTCTATTCAACTTGAAATCGCTTCCTAAGGTTTCTGTATCCATTTTAGGGTTTCATTTTGCATTTAGGGTTTTCCTTCATCCTTTACCATATTAAACTCTATATTTATGCCATTACTCACAAACCCTAATTATCTCATCTATTCTTCAATATTAAGGTTATCTTAAACAAAATATAATCCTATTTTCATATTATAGGCACATTAATTATCAATTAAACTTCTTTTTCATTAAAGCTAATATTTTATCCTTTTAATCCATAACGAGATCATTATCCGCATCAATCATCAATTTCCAAGTTCATTAGAGCCTAACTAACATATGAATTCATTTGCCATAACTCTACCTTTTATTCATGAGAAAACCCTAATTACTACATTTTAAGTTTTATCCATAATTAGAAACTTTTATATTCAAACTGTATTTAGAACATCATTGTTGACCTAGGTGTCGCACATTGCCCATATTTTGATAATGACTTAACCATTCCATTCATATGTATCTAACAAATCTATTTGAGATCATTGCAGATATTAGATACAAGAAAAGAATCTCTTTTATCTCCATAGCTACTCTTCCGGCACATGCAAAACATGTGACTTTTAACCGCTTTGTAATATAGCCCTTAGAGGCTTAGAACATTTTATGTAATCACTCATAATCATGTTTTGCATTGTATCTAAGATGGATAAAATGATTGGGACTCAAAAATCCATTGTTTGTACAGTTTATGAAAATTCCAAAATACCCTTAACAGGGATTTTGTCGGCCGAATTACAAACTCGGCCGATCCATATATTCTGGAATTTTCTGGGCTGTCGGCCGAGTTTCCAACTCAGCCGACCCCTGTTCGGTCGAGTTTCAATGGTAGGAAACTCGGCCGATCCACTGGTTGGTCAAGACTGAAGGTCGACCGATCGGTCGAGTTTCCCCATGGAAACTCGGCCGACAGTCTGCCTCTCAGACTTGTCGTCTAGTGTGTCGGCCGAATTGCCTTTAATGAAACTCGGCCGATCGGACTGTACTGGAATGCAAAAAAAGCAATTCCAACCGTTGGAGGAGTTGGTGGGACTCAAAATAGATCCGTTGCAAGTTGTAAAACGGCTAGTTTGTGCCACTTAACTCACCCAACCTCAAAGGGACACCCTCAACTATAAATAGGACCTCTTGGACTTCATTCCAAGGTTGCTCATTCACATATGCTTGGTCCTAGCCTTAGTTGAGTGGTTTCTAATCCTTTGAGCCCCTTTCTCTCTCTACCTTCAAAGCAAATTTGTGAGTATGAGTGAGTTAGGATCCCATGTATGAGAGCTATCATTTGTAATCTTGTAAAGCTCTCCTTTCCACTTCTCCCATCTCCATTCTCTATGAAGATTGATTGAAGTTTCTTCTCCGAGTGAAAGAGAAGAAGGTTGCTGTTCTTCCCCAAGTGAAGGAGAAGAAGGCTAGCTGCTCCAGGCCTCCGAGTGAAGGAGGAAGGTGCTAAAGCTCTCCAAGTGAAGGAGAGGTGCAAGGCAAAGCTCAAGCAAGATGGGTAATTCCTGCAAGGCCAAAGACTAGAGCAAGAGTAGGTAAGTCCTTTGAAGAAGGCTGAAGACTACTTGCTTGGTGGGTAAGTCCTTGGTGAGGTAGAAGATCTTGGCTTGATATATAAGTCCTTGGATGGTTGGTAGTTGTAGCTTGTAATCTTATTGTGTGATATATATAAGAGAACCAAGTTACAAATCCTAGAGCCTAACCAACTCTAGGTAGTGGACTGACATTGCTCCTAAGTTTAGGACATGGAACCACTCTAAACCACCTGTCCAAGTGCATGCTTTCTTTGTCTCTTATCCTTGCTTTGTATGCTAGTTTAGGACATCAAATTGCTGTTTTGAATTAAGTTTTGCACTTAATATAATTTGGTGGTCTAATCACTTTTGTGAAGTTTGTGAAGCTCTATTCAACCCCCCCCTTCTAGAGCCCATTGATCCAACAAGTGGTATCAGAGCAGGTCTTCTCCAAGCTACTTCAACAAGTAGGAGAAGATGGGCGATTCAGCTCTTGGGTCACTCAATCTTGAAGGAAGCTTCTCCATGAGACCCCCGGTCTTCGACGGCACAAACTTCCTATATTGGAAGAGAAGGATGCAATTCTACATCCAAGGCGTGAGCTACGAGATGTGGAAGATAGTCCATCTCAAGTATGAAGATCCGAAGGGGAACATCACCACGTGGACGGAAGATGAGATGAAGCGTGCTCAACTCAATGCTAAAGCTGTGAGCATCATCTACGCCGCCCTTTCACCATCGGAGTTCAACCGCATCTCTTCTTGGGACACGGCGCATGAGATTTGGCATAAGTTGTGTGTCACCTATGAAGGGACGGAGCAAGTCAAGGAGGCCAAGGTCTATATGCTCGGCGGCCTACTTGAGAACTTCAAGATGGGGAAGAATGAAAGAGTTGCGGATATGTACACAAGGTTGAATGTCATCTTGAACAGTCTTGCAGCCCTTGGAAGTGTCATGGATAGAGGTACCATCAATGCAAAGATCTTGAGATCTCTTCCAAAGAGATGGGAGCCAAAGGTCACTTCAATTGAAGAAGTCTACAAGCTGAGCGAGTTGTCAACCGAGGAGCTGGTTGGTAATCTCCAAGCACATGAACCAAGGCTCGACAAGCAAGAGGAAGAGGAGAAAAGAGAAGAGAAGGAGTCCAAGAAGATGAAGGACACAGCCTTCAAAGCTCAAGTTGAAGAAATGATGCGGCAACAACAACTTGCCATGAAGTCTCCCTGCCCTTCCTCAAGCGAAGATGAAGGTGCAAATGATCATGAAGCCAACTATTCAAAAGGAAGACACTTCAAGGGCAAACCATCATCCTCCACTCCTAGATGCTACGAGTGTGGTCAAAAGGGCCACTACAAAAATGACTGCCCAAAAGCCAAGAAGGGCTATCTTAAGAGCAGCCACAAGAAGGATGACAAATACAAAAGAGAAGCCAAGTACAAGAAGAAGAACAAGAAGGAGAGAAGACCCAAAGATGCAGCTCATGTGGCATGGGAGGAGTCCTCTACTTCAAGTTCCTCAAGCTCCGAGGATGGTGAATGTCACCTTGCACTCATGGCTTCTACTAGTGAAGAAGTAATTGAGGTAAGTGAGGTAAGCAAGGTAAGTGATGAAAGTTTACTTGATTTGTCTAAGGAAACCCTCATTGAAATGCTTAATGATTGTCAATCATCTTTTGCTAAATGTAAAGCTAAAAGAAAAAGATTAGGAAAGATAGTTGATGATCTCTATGCAAAGATTGACATTCTAGATCAAAATGAGAAATTACATCTTGATAGCATAGATTCTTTACAAGGGCAATTTCTAGACCTTGAACTTCAATATAATGGAGTAGAGGTTGAGAATGGTACTTATCTTAAAACTATTGAAAATCTTAAGATAGAGAACCAAAATTGCCTAGATGAGCTAGATGTTCTAAAAACTGAAAATGTTGAACTTAAGCTTATTGATGATGCTAGAAGAGATGAAGTATATGCTTATCAAAGAGAAATTGTTGTCCTTAAATCTGAAAATGCTAAACTTCTTGCACAAACAAATGATTTATCTTCTAGACCTATCTTGCCTAGAAATGAAGTTGCAAACTTAACTCTTGAAAAAGACTCTCTTCTTACTAAAGCCCTCTGTCTTGAGGCCGACCTTTTGCATGCTAGAGAAGATCTTGCTAGTTTATCTACTACCATTACAAATCTTAGTGATGATAATGCTAAATTAAGATCTACTTTGCAAAGGTTTCTTTCGGGTAAGAAGTCTCTAAATGATGTTCTAGAGCACTCTACCAAACAAGTTGGTACTAGTGGTCTAGGATACAATGCGACTACTCCAAAAGGTAAGAAGAAGAAAAAGGGTAAGAAAAAGAGTGTGGAAACTCCAATTTTCAATGGAGAGTCTTCCGGCTCTAAAAATCCCATGGTATGTATGCATTGCAAATGTGATGATCATTATTCTACCTATTGTCCTTACAAGCCTAAGGGGACCAACCCAAATATGAAATGGGTCCCCAAGCTAACCCCAGACCCCAAAGTTTGAGTTGGGTTCCGACATCCTCTTTTCTTGCAGGTCACAAAGAAATGGATTGTTGATAGTGGCTGCTCTAAGCACATGACTGGAGAAATCAGCCATTTCAACAAAATTGTGAAGAAGAAAGGAGGATCGGTAACCTTTGGGGACAACAAAAAGGGTAAGGTTATAGGTGAGGGTGATGTAGGTAATGATTTGTGCATTAAAAATGTTTTGCTTGTTGATGGCCTACATCACAACTTAATTAGTGTTAGCCAATTATGTGATAATGGTTATCTTGTGCTCTTTACTTCCTTAGAATGCTTGCTTCTAGATTCCCTGTCCTATAATGTCATATATAAGGGAACTAGAAATGGTAATCTATATGTGATTGTTCTTGATGCTTTAAAGCCCATACTAAATAGATGCTTAGTCGTGGATAAAAACAATCTTTCGCTTTGGCATCGACGTTTGGGTCATGTGAACTTGCATCAAATGAAGAAACTGAACAAAAAGGACTTGGTTCGAGGACTTCCCAAATTGGATTTTGAAAAGGATGAGGAATGTCAACCTTGTACTCAAGGGAAACAAACCAAATCTTCCTTCAAATCCAAAGGAGTCATGAGTACCAAGAGAGTTCTAGAGCTTCTTCATATTGATCTCTTCGAACCTATGAGAACACAAACGCTTCGCGGCTCCAAGTATTGTCTTGTTATTGTCGATGATTTTTCTAGATTTACTTGGACTTTCTTTCTTGTTTCCAAAAGCGACACACTCGATGTTTTCTCGAGCTTTTGTAAACGAGTTGAAAACGAAGCTTCTTGTCATGTTGTTTCCATCCGTAGTGATCATGGGGGAGAGTTTGAAAATGATCTTTTTGAACGTTTTTGTGAAAAATCGGGTTATTCGCACAATTTCTCTTCTCCTCGCACACCCCAACAAAATGGAGTTGTTGAGAGGAAGAATAGATCGCTACAGGAAATGGCTAGGACCATGCTTCTTGAGTATGACACTCCTAAGAAGTTTTGGGCTGAAGCCGTTAGCACCTCATGTTTTGTGCAAAACCGAGTTTTCACTCATCCGACTTTTAAGAAAACCCCCTATGAACTATGGCGTGGTAGGAAGCCGTCGATTGATTTCTTTCATGTGTTTGGATGTCCATGTTTTGTTTTGAACACCAAGGACTCTCTCGACAAGTTTGATCCGAAATCCTACAAGGCTTTCTTCCTAGGCTATAGCACTACTAGCAGGGCTTTTAGAGTGTTTAACATTGAACTATCTAAAATAGAAGAATCTATAAATGTTAAATTTATTGAAACTAACCCTGGTATTGGCAAGCATTTGGGTGATGATGATGTTGCAGATGAAATCATTCCTATCTTAAAAGAGCTCAACATCAAAAACAAAGGCAAGCAGGTTGAAGAAGAAGAAAAGGAAGAAGAAAGGAAGGATCCCACTCCCCGCTTTGCAAAGAATCACCCCAAGGAGTTGATCATTGGAAACCCGTTTGAAAGAGTGAGGACACGAGCTGCACACAACAAAGAACAAGCAGACAGTGCCTTCATCTCTCAACTGGAGCCAAAGAACATCAAAGAGGCCCTTGGCGATGATGAGTGGATCCTTGCCATGCAAGAAGAGCTTGAGCAGTTCGAGAAGAACCGTGTGTGGACCTTAGTGCCAAGACCAAATGATAGAAAGATCATTGGTACCAAATGGGTCTACCGCAACAAGCTTGATGAGCAAGGAAAAGTGGTAAGGAACAAAGCAAGGTTAGTAGCACAAGGTTACAATCAACAAGAAGGTATTGATTTTGATGAAACCTATGCTCCTGTTGCTAGATTAGAATCTATTCATATGCTACTTGCCTTTGCTAGTTATAAAAATTTCTTGCTTTATCAAATGGATGTTAAAAGTGCGTTTTTAAATGGTACAATCGAGGAGGAAGTATATGTTGCTCAACCTCCAGGCTTTGAAAATGATAAGTTGCCCAATCATGTCTATTTCTTGCAAAAAGCTCTCTACGGACTCAAACAAGCACCTCGAGCTTGGTATGAGAAACTAAAGAACTTTTTGTTAGATAACAGGTATATCATGGGCAAAGTTGATTGTACTTTGTTTCTAAAACACACTTCTACCCATTTTCTCATAATTCAAATATATGTTGATGATATTATATTTGGCGGAACTGACCTTGATCTTTGCAAAGAGTTTGGTTCTCTTATGCAGAGTGAATTCGAGATGAGTATGATGGGTGAGCTGACCTTCTTCCTAGGCTTCCAAATCAAACAAACCAAGGAGGGTAACTTCATCAACCAAGGCAAATACACACTTGAACTTCTTAAACGCTTTGGGATGGAGAACATGAAGCCAATGGATACACCCATGTCAAACACTGCAAAACTTGACAAGGATGAAGAAGGTGAGAAGGTAGATGTGAAGCTCTATAGAGGTATGATCGGAAGTTTACTTTACTTAACTGCCTCTAGACCTGATATAATGTTTAGTGTTGGCTTGTGTGCTCGCTTTCAATCAAGCCCTAGGAAATCACATCTTATTGCTGTAAAGAGGATTTTGAGGTACTTAGCCAAAACTCCAAATTTTGGACTATGGTACCCTAAGTCAAGGGACTTTACTCTTGTAGCATATAGTGATGCTGACTACGCAGGTTGCTTGATTGATAGAAAGTGCACAAGTGGCACTTGCTTCCTCTTGGGACCATGCTTGGTGTCTTGGTTCTCCAAGAAACAGAGCACAGTGGCATTATCAACTACCGAAGCTGAGTACATTGCAGCCGGAAGTTGTTGTGCCCAGGTCCTATGGATGAAGCAAATGCTCCAAGACTTTAACATTCATTTTGATGCTTCTCCTATTTACTGTGATAATACTAGTGCAATAAATCTTTCTTATAATCCAATATTGCATAGTAGAGATAAACACATAGAAGTTCGCCATCATTTTCTCCGTGATCACATTGTCAAAAAGGATATTTATATCACACATGTGGATACGGAAAATCAGTTGGCGGACATTTTCACTAAACCGCTTGCTAGAGAACAATTTAATTTTATTAGATCAAAATTGCTTATAACCTCTCTTGATGATGTTGAATTGCTCTCTAATTAGTTGGTTACATCTTATGTGTGTTTCTCTTGCTTATAAATGCTTTGATTGCTCAAAATGCTTGTTTTTGATAAAATTTATCTTGTTTCTATCTCTTCTTCGGGCTTTTCTCGCAAATCGGGTTTTAATCGACAAATAGTACCCTATGATGATGGGAATGTGCCTAAATATGATTAATATACAATCTAGTCCAACCAGAAAAATTGCTTTAGGTCATTTGAGGCTAGGGCTAGAATCTAGGTTTTTCCCACATCAGGGATTCTGTCGGCCGAGTTGGAAACTCGGCCGATCGGTCGGGGACAGGGCACCTGTGTGTTCTGTCGGCCGAGTTTCCTCTCCCTGGAACTCGGCCGATCGGCGGAAGACTGGTTTAATATATAGGAATCGGCCGACTTGCTCCCTCTCAACTAGAGCAAAGTCGACCGAACCCTAGTCGCCCAGCCCGACCCTTCCTCCCCTGGTGCTCCTCTCTCTCTCTCCGGCCGATTTTCTTCCCAAATCGACCTGTTCGTGTGTTCTTGCTGCTCTTGGCGTGCTGCCTGCTCTCTCTCTCCGCGTGGACCGGCTCCTTTCTCTCCGTTCTCCTCTCCAATGAGGTCCCAATGCCGGAAACGTGCCGTTCCCGCCCCTGCTCCTGCGGTGCCTCTTGCACCTAGGTATATGGTGTTTGATAATCTTTCTTTTGTTGACAATGCTGCTATTGCTCGCTACAAAGAGCTCCTTCCTCGCTCTCCCTTTCCTTTTCGAGCTCTTTATCAGCCCCATAGCTATCATGCCGACCTTTTCGAAGCTTGTCAACTCTTTCGCACACATCATCTTGAAGCTCTTTGTATTGAGGATGCCCGTTTTTATAACCTAAAATACAGCACCAAAGCTGTACGTCAATTCTACGCTAACTTGCGGTGGAACTACGACTCTTTGGTTCCCCCTTCGGACACCTCAATCGTTTTGACGTCTATGATTGCCGGCCAACATTTCCATATTACTGAACGATCGTTCAATCTCTATCTCAATGGCAATGTTGGCACGGCGTCGTGGATTACCGATTACCCTGCTTATCTTGATCTCTTGTATCCCGAGGACGTCTATAAGACCATCGAGGTTGACTTGACCGATATTCATAAGTTTCTCAAGCAACCCGATTTTCCTTATAGAAAGAAGGGCACTCTGCCATCTTCTGCCCTGTCCTCTCCTCGCCGTGTTTTGGCGTTCGTTCTCAGTTGCAATGTCCATCCAAAGAAAAACCAAACGGACATCGCTGAGAACACAGCTATGATGATGTATCTGCTTTTGAACAACCAAGGAGTCAAATGGGCTCGTTACATCCTTCACCATATGACTTGTTTTGACTCGGGAAAGAACACCAAGGGCACGCATCTTCCATATTCTGCCCTAATTTGTGGACTTTTCCAGCATGCCACTGGAAAATCTCTCTTTTCCGATTTTCTCTACCGCCCCGATCGTAAAGGGGTTTATATCAGTGAGACCACTCTTCAAAAGAGTGTCCCTACCTCTGGTGCATCATCTTCATCTGCTGCACCTCCTCCTCCACCCTCCACAGCTGCTCCACCTCCTCCTGAGCCATCTTTCCGACCTCCTCCGCAGCCGGCTTTTGCTGACTTCCATGTCACCAATGAGGCCCTCATGGGGTACCTCATGCATCAGCAAGCCTACAACATGCAGGTCCAGCAACATCACCATCAGGATCTGTGCCACATCATGTCGTCCATGTCTTTGTCTTGCCCTCAGCCCTACCCCACCTACGAGCCCTACCCCGGTGGCGACTACGCATCTTTTGCGTATAGTCAGTTTTATCCTCCTCCACCCCCTTCTGCTTCCGCTGATCACTCTACAGGTGGATACTCTTCTCCGGTTCTGGCGCTCCCAGGTGGCCGTTTGTCTGAGCTTCTGGCCCAGTACACTTCTTCTGCTCCCCCTATCGAGGTTGCCTATGAGTTACATGCTCTAGGCATGTCTTGGGCTGAGCAGAGTGCGAGGTGGCCCGGGCGTGCTTTTGGTCCTCCAGACGAGGATATGGCTGACCAGGACGATGCTGACACTGACGCTGATGAGGCTACTGCGACGGATGCCGAAGACGATGACGATGCTGATGCTGAAGACGAGGCTACACCAACTGCTGCTCCTCCTTCAGATGATGGAGATGAGGACTACCAGCCCGACGAGGACATGGAGGCTGCCGTTGATGATGTTGACATAGATTAGTATAGCTTAGAGTTGATGTGTCTAGTTTAGTCTTGGATGACCATGATATATCTTTTTGGACTATGATTGTATTATTTACATTCGGCACATCATCTGAGTTGTACTATTGCTACTCCGTTCGTCCGTGTAGTTTTTGTCTTATGTTTGCTTTTGGAAACACTTTGTATGGCTTATCTTATAGTGTGTTCCATATTTTGATGAATGACAGGTTTTTGCTTTCGTGCTTTATCTTGATATTTATCTGTTTCTCTATGTTTTGGTTGATTGAGTGTTTGGAGAAGACCTTGCTTTTATGCTCTTCTACCCCCCTGCCTTTTTGAGATGACAAAGGGGGAGAAAGATCTCAATCATATTGTTTTTATTGCTTGTATGGTTCTTTTCTTGTCTATAAACTGAAATGCATCTAGACTTGTTTAGAATCATATAGTATCTATATATGCTATGTCTGCTTGTGTGTTAACTAACTATGCAGGAACGAGTAAGCATGAATTGAGGGGGAGCATTACAAATTGAGCATATTTGCATCCCCTTGCAATTCCCTAAAGGAAAGGTATAATTTTCACATTCTTTTCAATATGTTGAGGAATGGTTTGTCATTGTCAAAAAGGGGGAGAATGTTGACCTAGGTGTCGCACATTGCCCATATTTTGATAATGACTTAACCATTCCATTCATATGTATCTAACAAATCTATTTGAGATCATTGCAGATATTAGATACAAGAAAAGAATCTCTTTTATCTCCATAGCTACTCTTCCGGCACATGCAAAACATGTGACTTTTAACCGCTTTGTAATATAGACCTTAGAGGCTTAGAACATTTTATGTAATCACTCATAATCATGTTTTGCATTGTATCTAAGATGGATAAAATGATTGGGACTCAAAAATCCATCGTTTGTACAGTTTATGAAAATTCCAAAATACCCTTAACAGGGATTTTGTCGGCCGAATTACAAACTCGGCCGATCCATATATTCTGGAATTTTCTGGGCTGTCGGCCGAGTTTCCAACTCAGCCGACCCCTGTTCGGTCGAGTTTCAATGGTAGGAAACTCGGCCGATCCACTGGTTGGTCAAGACTGAAGGTCGACCGATCGGTCGAGTTTCCCCATGGAAACTCGGCCGACAGTCTGCCTCTCAGACTTGTCGTCTAGTGTGTCGGCCGAATTGCCTTTAATGAAACTCGGCCGATCGGACTGTACTGGAATGCAGAAAAAGCAATTCCAACCGTTGGAGGAGTTGGTGGGACTCAAAATAGATCCGTTGCAAGTTGTAAAATGGCTAGTTTGTGCCACTTAACTCACCCAACCTCAAAGGGACACCCTCAACTATAAATAGGACCTCTTAGACTTCATTCCAAGGTTGCTCATTCACATATGCTTGGTCCTATCCTTAGTTGAGTGGTTTCTAATCCTTTGAGCCCCTTTCTCTCTCTACCTTCAAAGCAAATTCGTGAGTATGAGTGAGTTAGGATCCCATGTATGAGAGCTATCATTTGTAATCTTGTAAAGCTCTCCTTTCCACTTCTCCCATCTCCATTCTCTATGAAGATTGATTGAAGTTTCTTCTCCGAGTGAAAGAGAAGAAGGTTGCTGTTCTTCCCCAAGTGAAGGAGAAGAAGGCTAGCTGCTCCAGGCCTCCGAGTGAAGGAGGAAGGTGCTAAAGCTCTCCAAGTGAAGGAGAGGTGCAAGGCAAAGCTCAAGCAAGATGGGTAATTCCTGCAAGGCCGAAAACTAGAGCAAGAGTAGGTAAGTCCTTTGAAGAAGGCTGAAGACTACTTGCTTGGTGGGTAAGTCCTTGGTGAGGTAGAAGATCTTGGCTTGATATATAAGTCCTTGGATGGTTGGTAGTTGTAGCTTGTAATCTTATTGTGTGATATATATAAGAGAACCAAGTTACAAATCCTAGAGCCTAACCAACTCTAGGTAGTGGACTGACATTGCTCCTAAGTTTAGGACATGGAACCACTCTAAACCACCTGTCCAAGTGCATGCTTTCTTTGTCTCTTATCCTTGCTTTGTATGCTAGTTTAGGACATCAAATTGCTGTTTTGAATTAAGTTCTGCACTTAATATAATTTGGTGGTCTAATCACTTTTGTGAAGTTTGTGAAGCTCTATTCAACCCCCCCCCTTCTAGAGCCCATTGATCCAACAATCATAACTCTATCCTATTCATGAATTTGCACAATTAAAACCATTAAAAGGCATATTTTCCCAAATTAGGGTTTTCAAGCTCATTAATGCATAATCATGCACAAAACTCTAACTTAAGCCAATTATATAAAAAGATCATCTTTTTAGATCATTTTTCCTCGTTTAACAACAACAGGTTAATATTGGCTTAAATTAACCATTAAACAACATTAAAACCATCTATCATCAAATCTAAGGGTTTTTCATTAATTAAAACATTAAAGATGATAGCTTTATCATATTTATGTACATAATCTTCAAATTAAACTAATTACGTACAAAGATCATCCTTTTAGATTCAAACCCTCCTTTTTATCATTACAGGCTAATACCAACTGGCTATGGTGGTCATTGTCACTTCTTTCATAGGACAAGAACTCTATCTAGATATCACCCTGAACGAGCACACATGCCCTCATCAGACCCTTTAGTCTGGACCATACCAACCATAGTTAGGGGTGATAAACTATACTAACATTGAGTTCTTCATGTACCTACTTCCACTTTATGGAAGTGAACCTTTAGGTCAAACTCAAGAACCTTTGAACTCGCTTCATGGTGTACTCGAACCATCTCTCTCATGGATAGTTCAACTAGATCTGTCCCTTCACAGAACTCTTTCTTTCTTATGTCATCTAGGTAAGGCGATCTACCATAACCCTTATTGTATCTCGACCTTCCTCGATCCAGGGAAGACTTATCACAACATCCATTGAGCTCTCATTCCCTCTCAGGGATTCTTTTGTCCTCCATCTCGATACAATGTGTTATTGGGATTCGTCCTTTACTCCTGACTTGCATGGCCATAAACCACATGCAACCTCATCTTAAGCATCTAACGTGCTATTGCCTTTTTCCATGGTGTATCATGATTTCCTGTATATCATGATTCTTTCAAGATCGATTCCTTCGAAACCCCAAACCCCTCTTATCAGGGTTTCATCACCTTCTTTTCCAAAGAAGCGCACTTGAGGTTCTACCACCATACTTTCATTGCATCAAGAACTAGGCTGGCTAACCAAACAACCCTTAACTTTTCAACGCATCTTGTTTCGTCTGAGTGTTATCCAAACACCTCTCCTTTTCAAACGTAGGGTTAGCCAAACAAACTCTTCTAACTTCTAGTCAAACAATTCTTAATCAGAGCATTCATTACCACCTCTCATCCTTAGGTATTAGGTAACATTACACTCCCATGTATTTCACTTATTATGTCACCTCAAACTATATGTTCATCTTCATAAGAACACTCTGTGATTCCATCATCATGGTGATCAAACTCAACATGGTATAACTTGTAAGTTCCACATAGATCATGATAAAAACATCCTCATAAGGGGACTACCTCATTCCTCTTAGTGTTTACAAACCATCCATGTATCATTCACTTTATCAGGGTAGGTATCTTCTCTATCCCCATTTCTCGTGGCAACGTTCCAACCTACTTCATCCCTTATCCTTAGTGTATGACATGCATAATGTCCTATCTCTCACTCCCATAACAAGAGGAAATAAGCATTTGGCTGCAGTCCAAATACAGAGTTCTTCCTGTTCCAAGAGTAGAGATGGTACATCCCACCTTGCCAGTACACCTTTAAATCTAAATTACAACGTGCCACATATGTCTCTCCATCACAAACATCATGATATCAAACTAGTCTTGAACCTACTGAGGTTTATATCCTTGGTCATCTCCTCTAGGTCTATAGGGTACTGACTCCTTTGGGGTCATCCCTCTTCCCTCATGCATCAAGAGAGTGCCCTACTCATCTGCCCTTTGGGTCCCATGAGTTCATGAAGGTGATCAATCTCCTAACCCATGGCCCTCAGACAATGATAGTTGTTACCTCCCGACGCTATGGTCATGTGCAATCTGGGGAATTGGGTAACTCCTACTTTCATCGGTATTATCCCTACCTGACCCTAGGATAGACTTAGGATTCTCCATTACAGTCCATGTTCACCTAGAACCTTACCCAAGTCTTCATCATCTCTCTTTCTGCATTCATGGGCCGACTCCCATCCTTTCATTGGGATCATGGCAACCTGCCTACCTTGGTCAAGCCTCATATCGGTTACCTCCATGGTAACACATCCATATGCAATTAGAGATGGATATCTATGGGTCTACATGTTCATTCTCATACCATATACTTTTCACTTAACTTCTCAAGATCCTATGAGACCTCTTCAGGTTACCTTAACCAACAAGACTGATATACACCTTACAAAGGGGTCGCTCTCCCAGGGTGGGAGGAAAACTATCTCTTTACAACAAGGTCACAAAAGCTCTAGGGTTTACATCCACACGAGCCTACTCAACCCTAGCAACCTATTAAGGCATAAGTAGATCACCATGCTAGGTCATTCTTGTCCTCTTTCCTCAATGTTGGATCAGGATCATACCTTCCGTTATCATCAACCTAGTTGTGAGGGGTTCATCAAGCATACCTTAACTTAATGGACTTCCTTTTTTTTTCCTCTATACTTGAGGAGTACCATTCTTGCTTCCTTAGGTACACCACTTCCCCCCTTAGGCCTAGGAACCCTAGGTTCACTACATTCTCCTTCTCTTAACTATGAACCAAGCATGCAAAAGGCATGACATGCACTTATTGTCATCCTTCAACTCAAGCAACACTGAGGGTTGGGTCCTCCTTAAGGACAACCATCAAGGTACAAGGCCTCATAACCTGCTACTAAACCTTTCTAGGTCTAAGGAACTCTTCTTCCTACCTCAGATGATTAACACCTATACCGTAGGCACATAGGCACCAGATGCTTCATCTTCACTGTCTAGGGTTTGGTCCCTCTAAAGGCAACCAAGATATCATCAACTTATGAGGCAACCACTGTCCTCCATTGCTTAGGGTTTTAGAATTACAACCTTTTTTTTGCTGGGTTTCCTGCTCTCTCTAGAGCTAACCCTACATCCAACCTTACCATTAGAGGTCCTCTCTTTATGAAGGTTCAACCTCAAAGACATGCTCCACATGGGTGAAGCCTAGGTTTGAATTTATGGTTGCTCAAGATCATCCATAACCCTTTACGCTCCATCATGATTCCTTATCCCGGGTTTCATCCTACCGTCAACACTATGACGTGCCCTAGGTTCCAGCTATACCCTACTTGCACAAGCCCATAGGGTTTCTAAGGTCCTTCACTAACCTCATCATCTAAGGAGTTATCCTTTACCCTGACATGCACGATCCTTCCCAAGGTTGGGTTGCCAAAGGTGTTAGGTTACCCATGGATCATATGGCATCCCAAAGGCATGTTCTTTAAAACACCTGGTCCGACTCATCTCTCTCTAACCTTCACTTAGGGTTAGGGTTAGCATAATCCTCCGAGGATATGCCAGGTCTCTACTTGAAACGGAGATCTTTATCTCCAAGACTAACTTATCCTCCTGTCAAGAAGGTTTAGCCTCAGGTCTCTTCTGAGGACATGACAACTTATGTCATACGACTTAAGCATGTATCTATTATTTATTTTGCGCTTAATCTATTAAGCTTATGTCCATGACATCTTATTTACATACCTTTCATTAATTTAGTGGAGGATTCCTTAAACCTTATCAACATTACCCATACCTCAAGAGGGTGGGGAGAAGAAAGGAAACCCTAACCCTTTAGGTCCTTAATAGAATTTTGTGATGAGAAGGGATGAATAAGATGAGAATTCCTAAAGGTATCTTATTTCGATTCATACCCTAATACTTTGGCCAGGCGGTCACACGGGTCCGGGAGTCCTCGTATTCCGACTAGTGGTGCGGAGGAAAATCTTGCCAGACCCCGGTCGTGATCCCTTTCTAGACACCTCCATCTTTCAGATACTCCTCTAATAACTCCCTTGGGTTCTATGGAGTTTGTAAAATTTAATAATTATTAATGGTTAAATGAGGAACCTACGCTCTGATACCAAATGTTACGACCCCACCTCCTGATAACCCCCAATTATGGGAGACCAAGAGGTTGAGCCGCACCCATTAATCCCGGATCAAAGGTTCGACATATAACCATAAACAATTATTAAATTCTAACAGACTATACTGAAAATGGTAATAAAATTTTTCTTTACATACCTTTTGATAACTTGGTATTCTATCCACATTGATACTAATCTATCTAATCCTCCTTTGTACTTTATACTCTTTTATTATCACAAGTGCCACTTTACTGTTTGTTCTTTTCATTGTACCTAAAACGCCGACAAACAAAACGTCGGTCAGCCGAAGCTGGTATGTGGAGGAAACAGATAATGTTCAACTATGGTAACAATATAATCATTCAATTAATCATTTAACAATCAAGAATTACATTTTAAGCCATACAACTCAATCCATACATATTCTCGAACTCTGGGCTGTCCCTACAGTGGACATAGATTTCACCTCTCTTTTAGGTAATAGAGTCGCATGGCACTACCCGAAGGTAGCCCAATATCTAACTCAACGTGACTTGATGGTCCTACCTCCATGGTAGCCATGTACTAAGTCACCCATAGACCTGATGGACCTACCCATTAGGTAGCCATGTACTAGGTCATCCATAGACCTGATGGACCTACCCAATAGGTAGCCATGTACTAGGTCTTTCTCTAACCTGATGTACCTAACCATAGGCAGCCATGTACTAGGTTAGCTATTATGCCACAGAGAGAACCAGGATCTGAGTTTGTAGGCATATACTCTTTGTGATAGTCATAGCCACATTATAGTTTGAATGAACTAAATAAACATCCAACAGTTTATTTAAAGCAACCGGTAAAACATTCGGAAATCACCGTGAAACTAGAACAGTTATTCATAAGCGTAACCACATACCTGTTCAGTAGATTTCTCAAGCTAATATCAATTCCAACAAAGAAAGCAATCCAAGAAAGTAATTCAACCACATATTCAAGAATCCTAAAAAACACATGTATTCTATTTACTACACACTTTATCAAGATTCTTTCTATTCAACTTGAAATCGCTTCCTAAGGTTTCTGTATCCATTTTAGGGTTTCATTTTGCATTTAGGGTTTTCCTTCATCCTTTACCATATTAAACTCTATATTTATGCCATTACTCACAAACCCTAATTATCTCATCTATTCTTCAATATTAAGGTTATCTTAACCAAAATATAATCCTATTTTCATATTATAGGCACATTAATTATCAATTAAACTTCTTTTTCATTAAATCTAATATTTTATCCTTTTAATCCATAACGAGATCATTATCCGCATCAATCATCAATTTCCAAGTTCATTAGAGCCTAACTAACATATGAATTCATTTGCCATAACTCTACCTTTTATTCATGAGAAAACCCTAATTACTACATTTTGGGTTTTATCCATAATTAGGAACTTTTATATTCAAACTGTATTTAGAACATCATAACTCTATCCTATTCATGAATTTGCACAATTAAAACCATTAAAAGGCATATTTTCCCAAATTAGGGTTTTCAAGCTCATTAATGCATAATCATGCACAAAACCCTAACTTAAGCCAATTATATAAAAAGATCATCTTTTTAGATCATTTTTCCTCGTTTAACAACAACAAGTTAATATTGGCTTAAATTAACCATTAAATAACATTAAAACCATCTATCATCAAATCTAAGGGTTTTTCATTAATTAAAACATTAAAGATGATAGCTTTATCATATTTATGTACATAATCTTCAAATTAAACTAATTACGTACAAAGATCATCCTTTTAGATTCAAACCCTCCTTTTTATCATTACAGGCTAATACCAACTGTAATCATCTATTAAACCCTACTAAACACTTTAATCATACCAAAATAGGGTTCTTTAAATATTAATACATTAAAGTTTATATCTTTCATTACTTTTCGAATTTCATAAGGAATCAGACTATAAAACTATTTTTAATGAATTCCTTGCATTTTTCTGATCAAAATACATATTTAACTTGTCCTAATCCGAGCTACGGTTAATTATCTATGAATTTTGCATTAAAACACTTACTGGACCAATAAGAAGAGGCCACGTCATCTGCTCCATGCAACGTTTGCTTTTTGAGAAATATAACGAAATGACTCTTTCGCCCTCCACTTGAGTAGTTGTTGTTTATACCCCGGAGGGGTAGAATCGTCCAACAGGCCTTTAGGTTGTCTTCAACCTTGGTCCAGCCGCACAGCTGCCGCGGACGGCTCTTTGCAGGGCTGCTCCGCCCTCCCTGGCTTCGCTGGGCCACCGGAGTTGTCTCCTATAGCCCCGCCGCACCTCCTCGTACCTCCAGATGTCCTCGGCCTACGGCTAAGACCTTCGGTTGGAGCTGCGTGCGTCTGCGACCAACAGTCGTCCTTGCAGCCATGCCGCTGCTGCCCGGCGTGATCTCGAGCACGGCGATGATGGCAGAGCATCCCTTTGGCATCGTGGGACCTCTCTCATCGATCTAGATGGACCCTGAAGTCCCTGTTGCTCCCCCAGTTTGCTACACTTCTACTTTAGGTTTTGTATGCCATGAACAAGAAGAAAAAGCTTGGGATGTGTGGGGATCCCTCCTGGACCCGGACCAGAGGGTCTATCCTTTATATAGAGTGAGGAAAGGAGACTTAGGTCAGCTATATACGAAAACGAGTCTCTCTCCAAGTAGGAAACTAATTCCTTCAAAAAGAAACTAGTTCTCTCTCTCATATTCCTTTAGTATATCCTATTTCTTATACAATTAGGAATTCGAATTTCTTCTTACTTATTCTCTCTTTCCTTGCTTTTTAATCCATTTACACGAAAACATGTTTCCTTTTTAATAGAAAACACCATCTTTTGAAAATAACACAAAATCCCTTAATAATGAAACACATTATCATCTTATTTTGCCTTTTTAGTATTTTCTCTTTCTTCCCTCTTTATTGGGACTCCTTGGATCCCAAGATACTCCATTATCTCGAAATTCCTTTTATTGGATACTTATTATCCTTCTAGATGCGTCTTTATGCATGATTTCACATTATCTTATTTATTTCTCATTTAAATATTCCTTTTTGAGGATTTATTTTTGTTTCTCTTTTATTTTCCTCATTGACATTCCTTTTATCATTAGAAATTTCATGGATACGAAATTCCACAATGGATCACCTAATTATACATTTTCCCCCTTATTTCCAACATTTTCACATTATTTCCAATTTCTTTCTCTAATAAAGAAATACATAATTAATCTTTTCTTTTTCTTATTGATTTTATTTGCAACTTTAGACTCCTTGGAACCCAAGGAATCCAAGAGGCACGAAATCCTCTTTGGATTTGCCTTCTAGAGGTTTCCACATATTTCTTTTCTTAAAATTCAATTATCCATTTACTAATTGAATTCCCTTTGTTATTTTCCTCTTTATTGGGCCCAATAGCCAATAAAGCCCACAATTCAAACAAAAAGGCTATTTTAAACGAAATCCAATTATTCTCAACCAAATATATGATTATTTGTTCAAACATCTTTAATACGAGAAATTACATTTCTCACTACTTGAACCCAAAAAATGGGGTTATAACAGTGGTGCACCGTCTATCTCGTGGAAGCGTGAAGGATGAATGTGTGGGTCTGCCCAAGTAGGGTGCATATTTCATCGTGTTTGCTTTGGGTTGGACTTAACAAGGTGACCTAGATAGGATCTAGCACCTTGAGGCATGGAGATGATCATTGCAAGGAGTTGTAGATGACATCTTATCAAGAGTTGCATATGATGCAATTGGCAAAAGTTGCCTACCTGAGAGATCTATGTTGTGGGTGACAGCCCTAGCTGGTCCATGGCTTAGAGGATTTCAGGATCTTGCCCACTAGAAGGTTGTACGCTGCAATCTTCCGAATTTATGGTGAGGGCTATCAATTTGAAGTAAAATAGTGGGAGTGATAATTAATTAAAGGCCTAATTATATCGTCAAACTTTCAATTCAATCAAATAAGACAAAAATGAGTTTTGGACTAAAATTGTATATTTTCCTTTTGTAGTTCAAATGGCAACAAACAACAACAACTTTTCTTTGCGATCGGTCCTTGACAAGGACAAGCTAAATGGGACAAACTTCCACGACTGGTATCGGACATTGAGAACTGTTCTCACTCAAGAGCGTAAGCTCTATGTCCTGGATACTCCAATTCTAGAGGAACCCGCTCGTAATGCACCAAACACAGAAAGGGATGCTTACAAGAAGCATTCTGATGATGCCATTGATGCAAAGTGCTTGATGCTATGTTCAATGAACCATGAGTTGCAGAGGCAACATGAGAACATGGGTGTCATAGAGATGATTCTGCATCTCAGGAACATGTATGAAGATCAGGCACGGCAAGAGAGGTACAATGTTTCTAGGGCGCTGTTCAAGTGCGTCATGACAGAAGGAGATCCAGTTGGTCCTCACACACTCAAGATGATTGGGTATGTGGAGAACCTGCAGAGACTGGGATTTCCACTGAGCCAAGAGTTGGCTACTGACGTGATACTGCAATCGTTGCCAGAATCTTACAGTCAGTTTGTGATGAACTACAACATGAACAACTTTGATAGGCCACTGTCAGAGTTGTTGGGCATGTTGAGGACAGCCGAGTTACAGATGAAGAAGGACAAGCCTAAGTCCGTGATGGTGATCACGAGCAAGAAAGGCAAGTCCAAGCGCAAGGGAAAGGGAAAAGCTAAGAAAGGTTCTGAAGCTAGCCAGGAGTCCAAGACATCTTCAGCTCTCAAGGCCAAGGGAGGTGTGACCAAGAAAGGAAATTTCCACCATTGTCAAAAGCCTGGACATTGGAAAAGGAATTGTCCTCTCTACCTGGAAGAACAAAAGAAGAAGGAGGCGACTGAAGCTTCTACTTGAAGGTGTCATGAAAGTAAACTTGTAACACTTTTGAGATATATGATATCAAGATGTAAAGTGTAAAGCATTCTTATTTGGGGCAAGTGTTTCCTTCATAGATAGGAGTACTTTAGTTTATTTTCAGCCAATAAGGCATGTAATACAGTTATGAACTGCTATTTCATACTTGCCAATAGATAGAAACACTTTATTTTTTGCATAGTGTATGACAATGATGGCAATTAATAAAGAGATGTTTCAATTTATAAAGATGTGATCTTTGTGGCAATGCCTTATTTATCTAATGATATTTGATATGCATAAGATAAGACGATACCTAAAAGTTATAGATAACTCAAACAATCTAATTAGCATTAATCATGAGAAATTCATTTCTAGTTTCCATGTGATGGATAAATCTAGACTCTTTTGGTTAGAGAACCAGTAAGAGACATGAATATCTTGGACATGATTAATCAATCTTCACTAATGTAGTGGGAGAGTGATTATCCTATTAGGTATAATACATGTGATGTATTTACATACCTATTGGAACAAATGCTAATACTTCAAATGGTGTTTAGAGAAATACCAATATGAATATCTTGAAGTGTTCAAGATTATCATAGATGAAGTAAAACTTTGGTAAAGTATTAATTCTTGATGAGATCAAAGAATGAAATACTTGGACCAAATGTTTGAGATCCTTATGAGTGATTATGATAGTGTATCATAGTGAACTCATGATTAAGGCATGGTGATGTCTAAATCAAGAAGGAATCATACTCTAAGGAGTTAGAGAATGATTATCAAATAACTGATTTCTTCTTAATAAAAGAATACCCCACACTAATAAAGGAAATTAAGAATCACAAGGGTTGTGAGTTATTATATCATTAACATATACACCTCAATTATCTATGTGGTGAGTTGTTCATGTGATGAGTCAACTATCTAGATGAATATGAGGAACCGAATCTTGAGTTATGGTTTATGACCATTACATCCTAAATGACTTCCATGTGAGCCATAAGGTATGACCTTCATGGTAGCACTCATTGGATCATATCCATAAGTGCAAATAAGTCTTAAGTGTTAAGACACATGGATAACATTTTGACAAGGATGATGCTTGTTGATTGCAACTTAATGACTAAGACATTTGGCATATGGATACTAAAACCGCATTCCTATGAGGAATAAAACCAGGATGTGTACGTGACACAGCCTATAAGGTTTATGAATCCACTAATACAAATGAAGTCTAGAAGTTACAATGGACTAATCAATGTGATTGATTGAGTACGAGCAACTCAAAATTGGATCTTTACTTTGATGATATAGTCAAAGGGTTTTGACTGATATGTCAAAGATAAAGAAGGGATCTGTGATTTAGTGGGAGCGTATTCACATTCCACATGTTGATGTGAAATGGAAATGTTCTGGAATGGAAATCCAAAAGTGGAAATTATCTTTAAGGAAGATAGAGATGTTTCCTATGTGATAGGAATAGAGATCTATAGAGATAGTTCTCAAAAACCTCTTGACCTGAAAAGAGAGAGCATACATTGGCAATCTGTACTGAAGTGTTCAGTATGCACAGATTCAGTGGGAGAAAACTTGTCCATGTTACATGGAGTTAGTATCCCAAGGCCGTGTCCAATTCTTATGAAGAATGGGAACACTAAGAATAGATATGGATCTATCATGTATGTAATCATCCCATTGTCTTGCATGTGTGACATGGCAAGAATAAAAATGCATTCATCATCTTGTATGTAGGACATGGCAATATGATGTGCTCATCCTGATAACTCATATGTAGGACATGAAGAGTGGATGTCTGTCTACTTCTAGTAAGGGTTACTGGAATACCATGATAACTTGATACGTACTTGTAAAGTACTAGTTCTATGGAGATAAGGAAGAGTTTGATGTAAAGAGTTACATTGATGCAAACTTCTGAAAAGATAGAAAATTAATCGCAAAATATACATAAGATGTATAAAAGTGAAAGTTTGTTGATAATTGGAAGTGTTCCAATAAAGCCATTTAAAAGGGAAATGCCGAGTATCTATGTGTTAGAGAACAACAGTGGATACTATATGGATCTAGAAGTTCATGAGATGAACTTATAGATATTCCACTCATTGATGACAAGTCTGGAATCCTTGATCATGCAATGTGGCTAAAGGTTAGCAAAGGAATACTAGATCACATAATACGGCAACTCCATCTCATACGTGTGACGTACAACGAAGAGATGTGAGACATGCAATTTGTGTAGACTTTGGCAAGGTGTTGCCATTACTCACTATGTTGGCATTAGAGCACAGTAACATGTGGGACATGTTTGAAGATCACTATGAATATGATTCATGGGTGATTGGCTCGCAGTGCAAGTGGGAGTATGTTGGTATGTATGCCCTGAGAGCCAATCATGTGATGATTGGTGGGATACATTGAGATTGATTTGATGAACATCAAAGGCAAGCTTTCAATTCTTTCTGGTTCAGTCATATGAGATAGTGATAGAACAGATTGAATGTCTAAAGAATGATAGAACTCAATGACGTATGCTTTCAGGTTAAGGACCTGAACGATGAGATCATACAGATGCTAAGAGTTTGTACATTCTTGTTATGTCCCTAGTCGGATGTCATTGTGGAAGGTAGATAGACAACAATGACACACAAGACTAGATTGTGGTGTTGGTTGATGACAGAATCTCATTAGTCATGATATAGAGATATCAAACCAAACACATAGGTACTTGTTAGAGAACAAGTGTACCGGACAGACCCACCGTGAGTTTGACACATGGAACCATGAGATGGTAGTCACAGTCAGTACTCACAGTGATGGTGGTGAGTGTGATTCTTAGACTTGAAATCACTGCACTCAACACATGTCGTTGGGCACACTTTGACATCATTAAACGCAGTCCTGAAACATGGATTGTTATAAAGGTGATGATTGGGTGGCTTTGACACATGGGGCTTTTGAGGGGTGAGTGATGAATATGGGATTTGTCCCTCCTGAGGGAGTTTGATATACATGGCCACTTGATGAGTAGGATTGAGAAAGGCGTGCACGCATGTGTGAATCAGTATGTGATACTGATGTCATACATATCTCTTCCAGTCTACTCTGAGATCAAGAAAGTGAATGAACGTTGACAGGATGACTGTTCCATGCCTCGAGTTCATTCGGGATATCAGTGACAAAGGAATTATACATTCATTGTAACACCATTCACGGATTGTAGGATGAAAGTTGTTCTCCAACTTTATACTTTCACTTGGGTAGCACTGATGTGTGACTAGGCACCGCTCTTTCCTTGTGAAGTCATAAGTGTTATGAACTTTCACTACCAACGTGAAATGGACCTGCAGGGTCACACACATAGGATTTAACCTGGAAGAGGAGTTTTGTCCACAAGCAATGTTTAGATTGATTACTAAAGGAGTTTAGTAGTTCAATTAAATACTCAATCAGTCGATGGCTCAATATCGTATGGTTCAAGGTGTTGGACGCATTGATTGGAGTATCGGATTGATTGAAATCGCATTTGACTGATTCTGCACAACCTACACTCCCAACTGATCGGTTCATGTGATGAACCGGTCGGCTGAGGTTGCTGAACCGGTCGGCTCAATTGTTGAACCGATCGGCTCATGCACAGAGTGAAACGACCGGTTCAAGTGTTGAACCGATCGGTTCAACTGGTGCAATCGAGCAACTTGGGAAAGTAGGATTGGTGAGAATTTTCCTTTCGTTTCAATTATCCAATTTGATTGGAAATAAGATTGGTATTTGATACCGATTGGAAACAAAAGAAGGAAAGTCAATCGGGAACCAACCTGGAACCCCAACCGACCGGTTCATGAGTGAACCGATCGGTTCAAGGGTCCCAAACGGTTGGTTAAGTGGTGAACCGATCGGTTCAGGTCCCCAACCGACCGGTTCACTTGTGAACCGATCGGTTCAGGTTGCGAGGTGGTTGCTTTTTGTGGAAAATTCCGAACCCTTCTACTCCTGCGTTTAGTCCCGTATTGCCCGGGTTAGAGAACCCTGTCCCATGACCCTCCTATATATATAGGGGTATTGGGGGCTTCTCAGAACACAGTTCAGTGCAACCAGTTGCTCTGCAAGTTGTCGTTCTCTCTGGTTTTGGTAACCGTGAGAGAGCCCGAGCAAGTCCTTCCCGCAAAAGGGAGGTGCAGCAAGGGAAGGACAACTGCAGTTGCAATAGGAGGCAGGAGAGCGTGTTGGCGACTAGTACATCAAAAGGAGGGTGTGACTCCTTCCACTTCCTTGTGGGACAAGGAGTGTGGAGTTCCAGGTGGTCCGTGTTGACTACTACAGAGGCGGGAGGACACTGCCGCTTAGGAGGACAACTGTCATCCGACAGTCCGGTTCGAGTAGGAGTTGTCAGTCCCGGTGCGACCAGGAGCTGCACAGATGTCTTCAAAGACCGGAGTTGAAGACCATGCATTGCGTGAGGTATTGTCGCCGAGCAAGCCTCGGGACAAGGTATGATTCCACAAACCATCCTTTCCTATTATATAGACGTTGACGCGTTTCCTCGGTGTGGGTTGGGGGAGACATTTTTTTTTTGTTTCCGCTGCCTTCTCTGTCTCCCCTAAAACCCAACATTTATATTGTTCTAGGTCTTTGTTTAACTCACATGCATGTAGGATATTGATGATGATTGTGGGGTGTGTGCCCTACTTGTTCTTCATTTCCCACCATGGTAGTTGATGTATATCTGCAACAATATTTTTATGTTATTTTGTGGCTAGTATCATTCTTATTGTGATATTTTATCTTGATACCCAATTGAGTGGTACTTTTCTCTTCTATGGGAAGCTTCTATTTATTTGATGTCCTTTATTCCATATATTTCTCAAATTACTTTTTAGTATGCACATACCAGACTTTTCTAATGTTATCTATTTTTCTCTTCTTGTTGGGGTATGCTTCCAACCCTAGGTGAAGGATGTGGAGGACATGACATATAGTTATGGACCTAGATTAAGGAGTTAAAGCTTGGAGACAATCTTGATGTGGTTTAGATTTCCCTTTACATGGATCCTTATGATGTACCATACATGTAAGTTTAAGACGTCCTTTTGTAACCTTATGAAAAATTGAATATAGTCAATGTTTTTATTCCGCTTCTATACTTTGTTTGTTTTAAATACCATTTATTAGATTTGAAAATTTTACACCCACTCCAACATATCTTTTAGGTGTGTTTGGACTAGAGTTTTTATTATTGTTCAAATTTTTAGTAGAGATGTGGTTTCACTTCCTTACAACTCGTGTGTTTTCATAAAGCTTGATAGACATGATGTAAGAACAAGTGATGATATTCTATAACATATCCAAAACCCTAACCCACACTCATATGAATCCTATAGTGTTGATAGGTTCCATTAGTTAAGTCATTGTATAGGTTTTTCATACTTCTACACATTCACAGAGTCTCGGTCGAGAAATGTGTCAATCAATACAAATTTGGTCAAAAAAATATTCGACCGTGACTCCCCTTGGTTGAGGGTTTAGAGTGCCATAAGTACATTGTAATATAGTTAGTTTTGAGCCCGTCTCGGTTGAAGTATTTGTCGACTGAGACAAACTAGGTCAATTTTTTTGTGGTAGGGATTGGACCGTTAAACCATTCAATGATGTAAGATCATTGGATTCCTCTGTAATAGTAACCTTAGACTTTTATTTGGGAGGCAATGATATAATATTATGGATACTTGATCTTCCTCACTTATGTTCTTCCAAAATGCACTTAGGATATTAAAAATGTTAGAAAATCTGGCATACATTTCTACAACGCTCGCACTAGGTTGCATACAAAATAGTTCAAATTTATAATTTAACATATAGCTTTTAGTATTTTTAACTTGAGCATTTCTTTCATGTGTTACATATGATTTGTGCTAAATTTTGTGAGCTATTTCACATGAGGATATGTGATTGAATTCACCGATAGATAAACAACAATAAATAATGCTTACTACCTTTACATTGAGTGTGGCTTGTTTTATTGTACCAGCATTCCACATTTCTACTTTGTTGTTGGAAGTACATATGGACGAGATATCATCTTCCACAATTCAAAGCTGATTCCTTGAAAGTAGAACTGTATCCTTCTTTTCTAGTGAGTGTAGTTTGATCCATCGAACATGGGTGGCTGGCTTACATGTGTTCCTTCTAGGTTGAGGTTGCCAAGCACATCGTCTCCCATTCTTCAAGCCTATTAGGGACCCTTGAAAACCTGCTCTGATACCAAATCAAAAGACGTAGGGGGTGAATATAGCTTTATGATTATTTAACCAAATAAAATTACTTTGTTTAAAGTGTAGTGGAAATATAAAGTGAAAGAAACAACATAATAAGACACAAATTTAGAGTGGTTCTATCAAATGACGTCAGTCTACTACCTAGTTTCTTCCAACCATAATTTCTAAATCATGTATTTTGTTTCTTTTATATACCAATACACAATATACAAAATTTATGAGTATCTTTTGTGGTGCAAGAATAACTCTCCATTTCATCTGAAAGAGAAATTCCTCCTTCTTTGATGGATTGTGAAAGGTCACCCTCTTCACCTCTTCTTTGAAAGATGTGGAAGAGCATCATTGCTTCACCTCTTCTTTAACAGCCAGCAGAAGAGCACCAAGTTGAGAAAAATCCTTCTCATAGGTTCTTGGACAACCTTCACTCTAAGAAGTATCCCAAGAATAATACAAGAAAGAAGAAATGGAAGGGGAAAGAAAGAAACAAAATAAGCTCACAAGATATACACTCAATCTCTACTGGACAAGTGATGATGATTCACTCTAAAGAGGTTTATGAAATGTAGCATTAGGAGGAGAGGATACTATATTTGAGCTAGAGTCTTAGGCTAGAATGATTACAACTTGAAGTACTGGACCTAAGCTCTTGAGAATAATGGCAAGTATGTAGTATGCTTAGGTTGATGTATATGATCTCAATTGTTGTGTCTAAGTGTCCTAAGACAAATCCTATTTATAGGAAATGTTTACAAGTGGTTAGGACATCTATGGAGAGATTTTAGAGTGTTATTGGAGACCAATTAGACGTTTGGATGAAATTGACTAACTTGCTATGACTAATTTGATCATTATTGATTTTTTGGTTCCAGAACATTTTCGGACGAGAAATAATTCGACCAGACTCTTTCTTGGTCGAGAAATATTTTGACCGAGTTCGGTCCAAGTGTCAAACTAGCTCTAATGACTAAGTGCCATTCTAACTACAAAACTCATATAACTCTTTCTCTTTTTCTTATCATTATCTCCACTTGTACATTATTATTTCCATAATTACATGAACATTATCATTTCTCATTACATATGCAATAATTAGAAGAGGATGCTTTAATCCTACTTTTCTTTAAAATCCTAACTTGAGATGAGGAGAGAAATTCCATATAGGGTTTATTAAGCAAGAGGATGAGAAGTGGACAAAAGGGATGAGATGAAACCCTATAGGTAATTTACTTCGGGAAAAGACTTCTGACTTTGTCCTGGAAGGACGCACGGGTCTGGGAGTCCTCGTAAGCCGACTAGCAGTGCGGAGGAAAATATTGCCACCCCCTGGTCGTAGTCCTTTCTAGACACCTCATTCTTTAGAAAATGCCCTAATAATTCCATTATATCTCTAAAGATTACTTGAAATTATAACTACTAAATGTTATTTGAAAAATCTGAAGCTCTGATGCCATTTGTAACACTCGAGCCAACTACCAAAGGCTCTAGTAGAGTTTCAAGAATGACGACTGGCCCCACAGACCACCACTAGCCTTAACAAGGTGCTTTTTCCTCACTCACGTGCAAGCCAGGATCAACTTCCCGACTGGTCACCCATCCTAGTACTATTCCAAGTTGAGCACGCTTAACTATGGAGTTCTTTAGTGATGAGCTTCCTAGAAAGGAGGTGCACCTTGGTGATATGGGTAGTCCAACCATTCGTTATAAGATCTTTTTATCCAAGGTCTCAAATCCTGGGACGTTACACATATAATATATGAAAATTGATCAGGAGAACGAGAGAAATCCAAATAAAATAGTTTTTTGGATTAATTATGCTTCATGTTCCAAAAGTATAGGCAATACATGTTCTAATGTGTTTGATGAAAAGGAAAACCTAGTTTTTGTTAATATGATGCTTAATTGGGTAGATTTGTTTATGTTATGATTAATACCTGATCTTGACATGTTCAATGAAGAAATCCTTGATAATGATGATTCTAGATTAATAATCTTATACATGTTATTTTAGGGTTTTAAAACCAATGTCGACATCTTGATATGATATAATGTTGATAATGTGATATAGATATCATGAATAGTCTAATGTGCTTAAGATGATAACTAGGGTTTAACCTAATATGCTAACTGGGTTTGTCACCCTTATTCCTAGTCCAAACATGAGACAACCCTAAACCCTAGTTTAGGAATGCACCTAGATCTATTTAATGTAATGTGAATACATGGTGACACATATGTGGTATGCGTGTTTTAGATAATGTTGTTTGGATGCACTCTTAAAGTACATGAGTTACTCAGTATGGTTTCTATAATGGCATAAGGTATGTGGTTATGCTTATAAATTGAATCTGAGATTGCCGATGTAAGTCGATGAGATTGAATGATAAATAAATTGCTTGCTTGTTTATTTACTTCTTGCAAATCATAAAGTTCCTATGAGTATCATGTAAAGTAAATAATAGTATTCTGAACCCTAGGTTAGAATGATCTTAAGGGTAATGCACACGAGCCCCGGAGGGACAGTGATTACACCAGAGGTAGTTGACCAGATATTGGTTAGAATATGAAAACAAGTTTATGTTCCTATATGCAAGATAAAGATGTTTTCTTATATGTTACATGTGATTATTGTTTGAACCCACGTACCAGCATAGCAATATACTAATCGTGTATTTGTTTCTCGGCATTTTAGGTATCAGATATACTTGATTGTTGACATGAGGGTACACATAGAGATGTTGAAGACACTATAGTTTAATGATGAAGGTTTATTCTTAATGGTTTATCTTCACACATGTAAAAGTTAATTCTGTTTAAAAGTTATTTAGGAGCTTTTTATGTAAATATGTAAATATTTGATCATTAATGGAAATTGTTTACTATTTTGTATTATTACATTAATCTGATCCTGGAATTTATGAGTGACAATTCGTGATGTTAAGGTCTTTTAGACACTCAAAAGGGTGGGTCGTTACCGTAAAAGTGTTAGTTAGTATTCGAGACCAGGTCGCCACTTTCCATTACTCATTTTTGTGACACCTTTTAATTTTGTGATTCTCACTTAACTATTTCCTTTTGTAGGTTGCATGTGTCATTCTAAGAAGGGTCTTAAGACGCCCATTTTCTTAGATCGGGAAATTTTTTAACTTTTTACATAAGAAGAAGAGCAAAGAAATGTGATAAATCTTCAAGCTTATAGGAATCACAGCCATCATAGCCTAATTTATCACCTTCACCACCACCCTCACCTAATCACCATCAAGAGAAAAACATGAAGGACAATCACCCGCTAAAGGAATTTTTTATACCGACTACCATCAACATTTGTGGAGCCATTACTTATCCAACTATTGAGGATAATAATTTCTCGCTCATTCCCATCATTATGCAAATGATCCAACACAACATATTTGGAGAAACTCCTATGGAAGATCTGAATTTTCACATACCCAAGTTTTTGTAGTATATGAACACCTTCAAGATAAATGGCATCCTAGCTGAAGGAGTATGTCTAATTTTATTCATGTTCACTCTGTTGGACCAAGACAATGTGTTCCTCTCCTCTTTTCCCAATCAATCCATAAAACATTGGGATGAGTTGTTGAATGTTTTCCTTGCTAAGTACTTCCCTACTAGTAAGATTGCTCAATTGAGGAACCAGGTCACCAATTTCAAGAAATAGGAAGCCGAAACACATTATGATACATGGGAGACATTTAAGGATCTGCAATGCCTTTTCCCTCGACATAGTTTGACCAACTGTCTACAGCTACAAACTTCCTACAACGGGTTATTCTATGACACCCGTGTGACCGTGGATGATGTAGCAAATGGAGCGCTTATGAACAAATCCTATAGGGAGGCATATGAAATTATAGAAGATATGGCACTCAAACATTTCCATTGGAACTCTGAAAGGATGAGGAAACCCTTCTCATCCAGTGTCACTACTAAGAAGTCAAGTGAAAAGCACACCACTGATGTAGTTGACATTATTGCAGTCAAACTTGATGCTTTGCCATAGAAGTTTGAAAAGCTAAGTACACACTCCATACAAGCACCTAAGCAAGTGTTATGTGTTTGTAGCCTGCAAGCATAATTCTTCTTCTTTCTTTGCCCCATAGATGAATGTTGGATAGGTTCCAGAGCAAGATAATGCAATAGGGAGATTTCCAAACATACAACCTTACAATCCTTACTTCAACACCTATAACCCAAGATGGAGAGATCACCCAAAGTTTTCCTATAAGAACAACAATCCTTAGAATTAACAATCATCAAATCAAAAACACCAGAACAAGGCCAAAATCAACAAGAACAAGTGGGAAACTGACAGCCCATGAACAATAACCAACTGTCGGGATTCAACAACAACAACAATGGAACCTACAATCATCTTCAACCTAAGTCAAGTTTGGAAAGCATGATGGATACTTTTGTGTCAATGATAATCTAGAAAAATAACAAATTCCATGCACATGGGTTAATTTTGAAAGATTGTATCACTCAAGTTTCCTCCAAGGTAGATGTCATTACTACTCGTGCAAAGATGCTAGAAAATCAGATTGCCCAAAAAAATCTAGAAAATCAAAGAGCCACTTCCAATTCACTGCCATGCCAACCAGAGATGAAACCACATGAATGAAAGTCCATTCCTTTAATGAGTAGAATTGTTATTGAAAGACCTTTGTGGGCAGATGAAAAAAAGCTAATAATGATAAAGAAGATGATGCTAAGGAAAAGAGAAGGAAGAAAAATATAGCTAAAGAACAACCATGCTACAAGCTTATTGCTCCTTATCCCCAAAGGTTTGCACACAAGAAAGAAGGTGTTAAATATCATATATCTTTGGGCATTCTCAGTAAAATGTATGTTATCCTCCCTTCGACTGAGTCATTGTCGAAATGCCCACCTATGCAAAGTTTGTATAAGACTTATTAACCAAGAGAATGAGGATGGATCAAGTAGAAACCATTATGCTATCTGAAAGGATGTCTTCCATCATTCAAAATAGACTATCGGAGAAAATTGATGATCAAGGTGCCTTCACAATGAAGTCAAGATTGGTGATACGACATTTGATAAAGGTTTCATCAAGCCTTGGTGCCATTATAAGCCTTAATTTGTTTACATGTGGGAGCAACTTGACATTGGACATATGAAGCCAACCCAGATGGTCATTCAATTGGAAGATCCCACCATAAAGTATCTGAGATGATTGGTTGAAGATGTACCTGCTTAAATGGGAAAGTTCTTTATCCCTTATGATTTTGTTGAGTTAGATGTGAATGAAGTCCCATCCAAGCTTGTCCGTTTTATAAGATCCTTCCTCTGTAGAGTTGATTTCATAGTTTATGTACAAGAAGGCAAGATCACTCTTAGAGGAGGGGAGATAATGAAATTCTCTATTTTGGACGCAATGAAGGCTCCAAACAAAATAGAGAATATCATTCTAAATGATTGTATTGACAAGTTTTTGGAGGAAGACATATATTTTTCTGATTTCATTGTTGACTATTGTGGGGAAAGTGAATTGCACACCACCATGGCTACATATATTTCAGGCATGGTCTCCAGTTCTAGTCCACATCTATCCCATGAAGACGTTCCACCATTGAAAGGTGACTATTACAATTCCACCCATGAGAACAAGATAGAACTCAAACCCCTTCCACCAGGGCTAAGGCATGCTATTCTTGACCCTAATTATACATATCATGTCATCATAAATGTTGGTTTAACTGATGAACAAGAAATCAAATTTCTAACTGAATTGCATTTGCATAAAGAAGCAATCAGTTATCTGATTGATGATTTGAAAGGCATAAGCCTTTCCATTTTCATGCGTAGAATTAATTTAGAGGAGGATGCCAAGCCTTGTGTCAAACCTCCTAGCCTGGGTGAGTTATATTCATTTAGTTACCAAAAAGGGGGGTGCACCTGTTATCAAAGGGGATAATGATGAATTTCTTAAAACTTGTGTACCCATGGGATGACACATGTGTATAGAATACAGAAGGCTAAATAAAGAAACTCGTAAAGACCATTTTCCATTGTCATTCATTGATTAAATGCTTGAGAGATTAGCAAATCATTCCTACTTATGTTACCTCAACAAATATTTTTATTGTTTCAAATACCGATTTATCCACCGGAACAAGAAAAGATGACTTTCACATGCACCTATGGCACATACAGTTATAGACACATGTCATTTGGTCTTTGCAACACACCAACGACTTCTCAACGTTGCATGATGGATATTTTCTCTAATTTCATATAGTGTACGATGGAGGTTTATATGGATGATTTAAGCATTTACTGGAACTCTTTTGATGATTGTTTGTTTAACTTATCTAAAGTCCTTGAGCACTGTGAAAATGTTAACCTAGTACTAAACTAGTAGATGTGTCATTTCATGGTAAAATCAGAGTAGTACTAGGCCACATGATTTCTCAAAAGGTATTGAAGTTGACATGTCAAAGGTGGAAGCAACACAGAAAATGTCTACCCCCATCAAATATCAATGATGTTTGAAGCTTTTTTGGCCATGCATGATTTAGGAGGTTTATCAAGGATCTTTCTAAGATAGCTAAGCCCTTATGACCATTACTTGCAAAGGATGTTGATTTTGTGTTCAATGATGAATGTCAAGCTATCTTCAAAAAGATTAAGGATGCTCTCATTTCATCCCCAATCATTCAACCTGATTGGGATGTACCCTTTGAACTAATGTGTGACGCAAGAGACTGCACCATCAGTGTGGTACTTGGCCAACAAAAGGGCAACAAGTTGTATGCTATCCATGACACTAGTAAGACACTTGATGAGGCCCAGATAAACTATGTCACGATTGTGAAGGAGATCCTAGCCATGGTATATGCCTTCAAAAAAATTTTACAGTATCTAGTGGGATTCAAATTTGTGGTCTATACTGGCCATGTAACCATCAAGTATTTCCTAAACAAGAAGGACGCTAAACCACACTTGATTCACTAGATTTTACTAGTTCAAGAATTTGATATCAAGATCAAAGACAAGAAGGGACCTAAAACAATGTTGTTGATCACCTTTCTAGAGTGACTACATATGCAAAGGATGCACAACCTATTGATGATTACCTTCCCATAGAGAGACTATATGAAATTAATACACCACAAGCACCATGGTTTGTTAACATTGTCAACTTTATTGCCATAGGGCATCTTCCGCCTGATCTTACCTATCAACAAAAGAGAAAATTCATGCATGATGTCAGATTTTATTAGTGGAATGACTGAATATTTCTCAAACAAGGAACTAACAAGCTGATCTGATGGTGTGTAGTTGACAAGGAGACACCAAGCATTATTTATGGTTGCCATTCTTATTCTAATGGAGTTCAATTTGGGGGAGAGAAGGCAGCTATAAAGATCCTTCAAGCTGGATTTTATTGGCCAACCTTGTTTTGAGATGTACATGATTATGTCAAAGGATGTGAAAAGTGCTAAGGAACTAGTGGGACATCAAAGTGAGACGAAATGCCTCTCGACTCCATTATGAAGATTGAGGTGTTTGATATATGGGGTGTTGACAACATGGGCCCCATATGTGGTTACAAATACATATTGGTTGCTTATGATTATATCTCAAAGTGGGTATAGGCCATCCCTACCCAAGCCCATGATGCTAAGTTGGTGCTTAAGCTGCTTCAAAAGGTTATTTTTCCTCATTTATGAGTTCCAATAGGCTGTGATTTCAGATGGAGAGATACATTTTAGTGAGAAAAAGTCCAACAATCTTCTCACCAAGTATGGAGTGACACATAAAATCTCTACTCCATATCACCCCAAACAGTTGGACAGTTTGAAGTATCCAATAGACAACTGGAGAAAATCCTTGAGAAGACACTTTCAAACTCAAGGAAAGATTGGGCAATGATGCTAGATGATGATCTTTGGGCATTTCGAAGTGCTTACAAGACTTTCCTTGGTACTACACTGTTCAAGATCATCTATGGAAAATCATGCCATCTTCCTTTAGAGCTGGAGCATAAATCCCTATGGGACGTTAAGTTGCTTAATTTTAATATGAAGAAAGTAGGAGAAAATAGATGTTACACCTTTAAGAGATTAAGGAGCTTAGGCTTGACACTTATGAAAATGTAAAGATCTATAACGAGCAAATAAAAGCATCGCATGACAAGAAGATAAAAAGAAGAGACTTTGTTGAAGAAGATCATATGTTGTTGTTTAACTAAATATTGAAGATTTTTCTACGAAATATTAGATCCAAGTCATAAGGAGCTTTATTGTTCTTGAAAGTTTATCCATATGGGACGATAGAGTTGTAGGGAAAGCAATCAACATTCAAGGTCAATGGACAATGCTTCAAGCTCAACACCGAAGGAGAGAAGATAGAACTGGGAGCCTCATGCTCCTTCACAAAGTTTCGTTGATGAAGAATCAAGTCTACTTACTCTAAATGGAAGGCCTTTGAGGGAGACGTCCTTGCATTAAGATAATTTCCTTTGTGTTATTTCATTTAGTATTGTTTAGTTATATTCATTTACTTCTGAATAAGACCTCATGGTGTTACATTACTAAATTTGTGTGGGAACATTAAGCAATCACTCATTTTGCAGGTGGTGACATTTTCTATCAAGAAGAACAAGGAGGACCAAGATACACAAAAATAATGCTCCAACATGATGTGCGGACTACTCCATACTGTGTGTATGGTATTTTTTGAATTCCAAGGCGTGTTTAGAACACCATGACATGGTCTAGATTGAGGAGACTTGATGCTAGAACAACTTCAATAAAATGACGTGCGGATCAATCCACACGGCATGTGGATTTATTTGATGAATATTGGAGTTTTGCAGACACTTGCCTTTACACTGTGTAGGAGTCAGCTATGCCATTTGCATTTTGGGAGAAAAATTCACTATTTCATAGGGAACCACCCTTACATTGTGTATCCACCATGCGCACCGTGTGAGCATTTTTTAACAAAACTTGCGGCTTGTTGCCCAAAGTCATGTTGTGTGGCTCTCACGAATATTATTGCAAGATGTTGATGATTTTATACTCTTAAGTTGTGTGCACTCACAAACACGACATGTGATGTTCTTGAAAGGGATTTGCCAAAACTTCATAGGAGCTTTGCCTACGCGTTATGTTGTGTGGCATTACCTTACACTATGTAACCTCATGATTTAAGAGGTACAAACCATAAAATCATTTCATTTCACATTGCAACTATGCCCATTAGCTAACTCCAAACCCTACTTGTGATTCTGACCACTATGCCTTGGACCTACACTGCTACATGTTGTGGTACCTCCTTCACCACCCCCACCAATCTCCACATTGTTGCATCACAAGAAAATGCAATAGTTGCAGCTGCCACCACCAACTATGACCTCCATTCTAATACATCGACCATCACCACCTTCTCCCACTACTAGGCCAACAAATTGTGCAAAGGAGAGGAGATAAAGACTCCCTAAACCTCCACCAAAGACCCTAATGAAAAATCCTCAACCATCGTCTAGCAAACACCTTTAGATAGAAACAATTGTTGCCAACATGGTGTAACAAAAGATTCTACATCGTGTTTGTCTTAGGGAAACATTGAAGGATGATCGATAGCAACACACCATGCGGTCAATATGCAATGATGTTTTGATTCTTCTAACAAGCATTAAAATGTCGAGAACAAAGATTTTTGAAAAGAGAGCCCATCTAGAGCCCGAGCCATCATTCTCTAATGCATCATATGTCTCCATGCTTCATTTCATACTGAATGCAAAGAAGGACTTCATCTTATGCCACCTTGACTCTCTCCTAGTAGTCGTGACTAGGTTTTCACACATCAATGATATGGACATGCTAAGCATTCTCAATGAAGCTAAGGAATATATTATTTTTCTTGGCTTGGGCTTATGTTGCTTAAATTGTGTTTCTACATATCCTCACATGACCTATGAGTTTCTGATGACCTTAAAAGAAGTAGAAGACCCCTCTAATAATCTTGAACCCTTTGGACTGATTTCATTTTTTAATGAACAAACCATTCAAACTGACTTTCACATGGTTTTACACCTTGTTAGAATTTGATTATGACAATAGTGTCATCATTCCTTTACAATTTGAGTCTGCCACTTTCTGGGGCCATATCACTGATGAAACCTCCTGTAGTCCTACTATTGCCAGAGTGTCTCATGTTCACAACATGACTCATCGCTACATTCAATGCCTTTACAATACTTGTGTTTTCTCATGGAAGGAAACATAAGGTGTAGTTGGTAAACTTGAATTTCTGTTCTTATGGGTTATGTTGCACAAATATGATGTGAACATCCAATATCATTTCCTTTCATGAGTTGTAAATATACAAAACGAAACAAAGCATATATCAAGATAGGGGGTATTATCACCAAACTTGGTATTGCCTTGAAGTTTGATATATCTACCGTTGATCTCCTAGATGGAGGATATTATTTGAATTGTAATTCTTCCATTTCCTCTGGCTTGTTGAGAAAAGATAAGAATGGAAATATCTTCTAAAAGGTTCACAACAAATCCTCTGTCATATAGTTGCTAAACCCTACCCTCACTACTCTCAAAGACAAAATCCAATTGGAAGTATTTTCAAAATGAAGGATCCTCTACAGGTGCATAGGCTGACTCACCCTCTACTAGGGCTAACATTCTACCACCTCCTTATATAGGTAGAAAAATTTCAATTGGAGGTACTCAGATATGAGGCATCTCTATGGGTATGATTGAACATAGATTTGACGATCTTGATACTCACATCTCTCAAATCTCTCAATAGTACACTATCTTGTCCCAGAATGTTGTTGACATCCACACCATGGTGACCCAGATGGATTCTTGGCACATTTCTCAGGGTGGTGCAGCCATATTTTTGGGATTCATCTTGTGTCTTTTTGCACCACTATCACATCTAAACATTGTTAGAATGCAAGTTATTCCCCTAATATGTATATTTATATCAAATGCACTTATGGATGGTGTTTGTATGTTTTATAGGTACTTCTGAACACTAACTAGTGGAAAAGAGAGATGATGGTTGAATTTAGGATTTCCCTAGTCTTGGAGGATCCCTAAATGAGGCCAAAATCACTCCCAACCTACCCCAAGTGATCAAAGAATGTATTGAAGCAATAACCTTCATGGATGACAAAGTGCAAGACACAAATGAATAGCAAGGACCTCAGAATAGCTGTTTTACCAAGGAATGGCTATTTTGGGACATGCCCCAAGCAGCAGACGCTTCACAAAATCACCCAGTTGGCCAGAACGGTCATTCTAAATAAAATGATTGTGCTCACACATCCCAACACGAACGTGCTGGCTAGAACAACCATGCTACCAGTCCCAAAAAATCCAAAGTCTTGTATTTATGCCCATACAGTTTTGGAAGATTTGGCTCTAACATTCTGCTTTGATCGATCTTGAGATATTAGTGACCATACGATCTAGAGCTGATGAGTCCAAGCGGTCTTGGACTGTGGCTCCATGCGGTTTGGAAAATGATCACCGTCAAACGATCTACTGCTATCGTTCTTCTTTCTCCTCCCGGTTTGATTCCCTAACGGTTTTGGCTTCCATGCCCAAATGGTCTTTAGTGATCATTCAAAAAATCGTCGCCTCCGATCAGTCTTGAACTCCATGCGTTCCGAATGGCTACATGACTTCCGCTTGGCCCACCGGTCTTGATCGTTCGTGCCTGCCCAAACAGTCTCAAGTCAGTGACCAAATAGTCTTACTATGGGGGCCATACGGTCTTAAAGACCATATGCTACACTCAATTTGGAAACCGTGTGGAGGGTAGAAGCAGATCGAGTGAGTTGCTAAGCGGCGGTGCCGGCCACAGATGAGGACCTTGTTGCAAGTGCTGTCTAGGGTTTGTGGTCGAGGCGGAGGGGAGAAGAAGGGAAGGTAACATGACCGACTGGAGTTGATGGTGGAGGCATGTGACGTCGGACACTGGTGCATGGACCTTCTACGTGATGAGGTCGAGGCACGGTGGTTGGGTGGCACTTAAGTGGGTGCTAGGGTTCACAGATCGGGTGGAAGGAGGAAGAAGTAGGCGGAGATGCAGGTTGAGCGGAGGTCCAAATGGTCTTGAGCAGGTTTCCCAACCGGTCTTGAAGACCGATGGCATCAAACGGTCTTGGATAAGAGTTAAGTGCAAACAGTTTTGGGGTAGAGGTTGACCATACGGTCTTGAGACCGTATTGAAGGGAAAGAATTCAAAACCATTTAGGCAATAGAGGGCTAAGACCGTGTGGTTGAATGGATTGGGGTCGTCGATCTGTGATCGTGCGGTGAAGGGAAAGCCCAAGATTGAATGGGGTTGAACCGAGTCGATCAGGACTGTATGGAGGAAATGGCTAAGACCGATCGGTCGAAAACTTTTGGATGAAACTATATGGATGATACCGTTTTATCGAGATCGTTTGGTCAAAACCCATTGGTTAAGACCAAGGATGAGTGAAGGTAGATCTATGGTTGAGAAAGGTGGGTCCCACTCATTAGATTTGATATGGATGATGGTTGATTACGATGAGGATCGAATGGTGGTGATTTTTTGGATAAGGGTTGAATGGAGGTGGGTGACATTTGACGGTTGAATCTCATAATGACCTATAGAAAATCAACATAAACTCAGTTAAAACCTTGACAATTGAACCAATTAAGAAATTTGCACATTTTGATATTTAGGAAATGAAATTGGGTGTATTGAATCAAAATGAGCCCAAGATGGCGATTGATTTTCATGATGAATATGCATTCCTCAACTGCTTCATTGTAAACACCAGTGAATGCCAATGAATGTTATTGTCAAGATTTTGTATCTTAATGGTAATATCATGTCTCCTAATATAAACCTATGAAATGTTCATAAGTGGTTATTCAATCCAATAAGAATGCCACCTTGGAAACCCATCGATGGTAGTTGAATCCATATGTTGAAAAGTTGGCCTCCTATGGATTTGAGTTGGTAATCACTAAGGTGTGTTTTCGTCTCTTAGATTGTGATGAGGTGTTTTATATTATTATATATATTTTATCCAATCTTATGTCTTCTACTACACAAGTAGCCTCAAAAACATTCCAGGATAAAAAATGCATGAAAAGGATATAAAAAATAAACACTTAAATGAAGAAGTAAAAACACCAATAATTAAATGAATAAATTATAAAAAAAATAGAATCACGAATGTATAAATTACAAAGTGAAAGTCTCTAACTTGTTTATAGTGGAATGAGGAAAATTGGTGTTATCCCATACCATATATATTTCTTAGTTATGTCTGAATTTTTGTACATAATCGATGCCATCAAATGGCATTACTAGTTTGCTGAAGAAAGTGGTGAACTCCTCAATGGTGTTCCAAAAGGCAAGTTTGTTAATGTTATCCCAATCATTCTTATAATGGTCATCATTTGGTTCATCATGTGATGGTGTTGGTGAAGTAATATCATAAGCAAGAGAAGAGGAAGTAGAGTCTTCCTTATTGAGGCCATCCATCACAAAGAAGTTGCATTTCTTCTGGGATCATGGGTGGATATCATGGCCTAGAATGATTTCATGTCATGTTGTGATGTGTGAATAGGCATAGAGATGGTCTAGTTTTGTGTCGCCTAGAGATCCTTCATTATTACTAGTTTAATATTTTCCATCGCATCTGGGTCAAGGTACAGACAGTCTATATGGTTCTATGAATTGTTTTATGGTTTATGGATATGAGGTGGCTGTGACATTATAGACATGGCATTATATGAGGTTTGCAAGCATTTGGCTATAGTTGAAGCTTGGTGTAATGACCTATTTTCAAATTAGTCATCTGATTAGGGTTTACTTGGATAATTGAATGCTTAACTAAGTTGATCATTATTTTAAGCTTAACTAATGATGGAGGCTTAATTTTGATGTTTTAAATATAATGATAATGTTTAATCATAATTTGATTCACATAATTAGGGTTAAAATTTGGAAATCCTAATCGGCCCAAAAGAGGGTTTTGATGACATATGAATATAAAATTTGATTAGTATAGTGTCTCACAAAATGATTTTTAGTATTTTATGTGTAACTATGATTTAGTTAAAATTTGGTTATGATTTTTATATTTCAAATTTGAGTACTCTTGAAAAATATCAAAATTTTTGAAGAATGTTCTGACATGTTTGTCGGTCGAGTTTCAAACTCGATTGATCATATTTTTAGATTTATATAGCAGTGTGGTAATTGATATTTATCTTTTTTTGGTATATCCAATTGGTCTAAAATTTTAATTATAGTTGATAACTATATTATATATATACTATTAAATTGGAGTAGTTTTTTTATGATGTTTGATCTCTATAGAGAGGGGTGTCGGTCGCGTTTTGTGTAGGACAAACTCGATCGACCATACTGCAGACTACAATATAGTAGTGTAGTATTTGATTTTAAGTTATTTATTTGTAAATCCAAATGATGTAGTTTTTTTACTATTTCTTAATAACTCAATTTAACACATTGGGTTAAATTTTCATAATTTTTGGATGATGTTTTAGTTCTTAAAAGTGTGGTGTCAATCAAGTTTAAAAATCAGCCGACCAACCAGTCTGAGCAAAATAAAAATACAATGAATGCTTTGTTTGTAATTGTTCTAGGAACCTCAATTCATCTATATGACTATCATAACACACAAGGAGCTATCGTAACTCATCTTTCCTGTCTATGAAATGAAATTCTAGAAAGAGAGGAGAGCTATGGTTTTGAGAAGAGAAAGTGGTGGAGATGTTGACCTAGGGTTTCTCTATCCAAGATATGACGAGATCAAGTAAGTTTAGCTTCTTTGCATAGCATTTCATGGTGAATCTTCTCTCACATGTAAATATTCTATCCCTCCTATGATTTTATTTGAAATCACATAAAATCTCCCCCTTTTCTCACTCTTTCTCTTCTAATCCTTATTTCTAGGGTTTCTGAGTTGAGGGGAGAAAGAATTGGATTCATTTTCTAGAGTTTGATTGGGTTTCCAAAAATTCAGAGGTTGACATACATTTTTAAGGTTCTTGGCACTTTAGGTGAGTGTTTATTCTCCCTTTTGAGCTCTGTATTTGTGTTGAAAGCCTAATTCTATTCGGATAAAATAATCAGAAACCTTGCTTGTATATGTATGTGATTGGATATTGATTTGGAAAAGATATTGGGGGATCCAATTATACTAATTTTGATTATTTCTCATTGGAACTTGATTAGTTCCTGATATATTGATTTAGGATCCAATAATCTTATGGGTAGATGACTATGATATTTCATGTGAATTTTGCCTATAAATCAGCTCAATGGTCGATATGCTTGGAATTGAATTGACATGTATAAAATCATATTTGAATTGTACTAGATTATATTATACAAGTGTAATGTTGAATGTTAATGGAATTGAATATAATATACATATAAGAATCAGTATCAAGTGACCACATATCCTGATTAGGGTTTGTGTTGAGGAAGTGAATCAAATGAGTCAATAAATCAATGTATACTTATAATTGATGAATGGAATATGTGAAAATGGAAATTAGGGTTTCCATGTGTGTGAATAGCCCTAATGAACCTCTATGCATCATTATGAAATTACTTAGTCATATGGTTCTTATGATGTGTTGAACTAAGGATGACTTCCTGAAAGCCCTAGATGTTTAGTATTAAGATGAGTATGAGTGATGAAGCTAGAACTTGTATATGATGTTGTAAATGTGATGAAATGTTGAATGCAAGTATTAATACTTCAATTAAGGATGATGAGTATTACTAATATGATCTAATACTAATGCATCTATTTTAGTACATAATGGAATAATGAGTATCCCTCATATGAATGTGGGTCCTTTTATACAATTTATATAATAGTGATTTTTGAAGGATGATAAAAAATTATGATGTAAGAAGATGTAACCTAAACCATTATTTTAAGCTAAAGTAATTAGTATAATAAAGAATAATCATTTTTGATTATGGAGATGACATTAATAGTCAATGACATGGTAAACTTATCTAAATATAAGAGACAACATGACCAAGATGTACTTAATGGTGATTGCAAGTTAAAGATGAAACTAATGAAGTTAGTATAGTGAAGTATTTTATCTTTTATTTTAATTACATGTGGCTTAACCCAAATTAAATGAAATATATTAAGAATTGGACTTTGATAATTGTTAAGTAGAAGAGAAGCATTGTATGTAAAGTGAATCAAGAAAGATTGGCCTGAATAGTGTAATGAACATGAAATAAAAGAAGTTGAGACTATTTAATATAAAATGAAGGAAAAAGATGGGAATTAGTAGATGATTCTAACAATGTAATTCTTACCCTAAAATGATGAGTTTGATGATGCCAGTAAATAGCAAACTCAAATGAGGGATTAAGGGATGCACATAAATATAGTTGAATTCAACTAAAAGATGAAATTCAAGTATTTGAATTGATTTACAAGAATGTGTTCTTGAATTGTGACTTGTACTCTTAGAATGAACTAATAGTACAAAATTCAAATGATAGTCAACATCTGTCAATTAGTAACCCCATCTGAATAATGTGAAATAAAAGAATAAGAGAACTAAGTCTGTTATGCATGTATATGCATGAAATTTATTTATATCTATTGAAATTGGATGGAACAAACATATGTTGTATGATAAATCTACAATGAGTGTGATGAATATACATGATATCTATATGCTTTTACTGCTACTAGTTCTATGCCTCTACTAATATTTGTTAAGAACTGTGATATATAATTAATTTATAAGAAATATGTTGAAATTGAATTTAATATGCACTCCTTACATTTGAGAAACCCTAATAAGGGTAAATGTTGCATAATGAGATTATGTCTAGGGATGAAAGCTCACTGATTATGATAAAACTCTAATGGGGTAAATGTTGGACAATAAGATTATGTCTCAGACTAAAAGCCCACTATTGATGATTTCTATGAGATGATGTAGAAGATAGAAATAATCATATGTGTTGCAATATGCATATTTATTGTGCTTCTTACTTTGATCATTGTCTTTATTGAAAAATGTAATTTGTTCATGTTATTCTAGTTACACGAGAATACACATATATGATATATGATGTTTTGAATTCTTTTAACATGAGTAAAAGAGGTTAATATCAAGTGAAATGATGGAACATCTAGTTAGGTGCCCTGAACACCGTGAGTTACCCCTGAGGACCACATTGGGGAAACAAAATAGATCTCCTTATAGTAATCGATGAATTATGAGAAGGATTTCCAGAGTGTGGGTCAAGAACTTAAAGGTTAGACCACCAGGATTTAGGAGGGAGTCATCTGGAGTGGCTCTGGCCCTAAATCCTTACTGTGGAGGTCTATGTCCAGATGGAATAGACTCTGATGAAATGAAATATGTGAAATGTGAAAATATGTGAAATATTATGACATGTGATGTACTCTTTTGATGGTTCCTATCTCGTGTACCCGAGATGAGGACGTGAGCCTCTTTAGGCAACCCTAAGGTGGCCAGGGTCAGTTGTTGATATCTTAGGGTGGTCGGCTAAACCCTAAGATAGTGACAGTGAGTCATTGACATGAGAATTAGGCGTGGTGACTTCTACATGGTGAGGTACAAGCCAAGTAGCTTCAGGGTAAATGAATATAAGATCAAAAGTCATGTAGAACATGATTTGAATGGTTGTTACATTCCTTGTACTACTACTTGATGATTTGCCATTGTTGATTATGCTTCTTTTTGTGGAAAGTAATAATGTTGCTATGGACATTTTCTATTCATATTATGATATGTCATGTTGACAAGTTATAAATGATGGAATTTATATGTGTCATCCAACTCACAGAACAAGAATTACTTAAGTGGAAGTGAATCATTTGCAGTAGAATTACTGAAATTCACCAAAAATTTAAAACTTTTTGCAAAAGAGATCCAATCATAGGAAAACTCTTTCATTAGGAACCAATGAAATACATTTACAACTTGGTTCATAAGTACCTGCCTTATACCATCTTTTCTCGAGGATTACAAACATTAATTGTCATGTTAACACTATACACATGTAGTATAAAACCTCGAGGCATCAAGCCAAAATCTCAGATCGATTCATTAAAGGCACTAACTACTAACTCTAAGGACCTGAGAGTACAGAGATGACACCTAGGACTTTCTATACAAAACTTGGCAGCTAATGCCTCCACCTGAGTTCTCACTAATGTCCCTAATGCTGCTGCTAGTTTTCCCTTGCTATAGGGTTCCTGCTTCTTATTCTACGTTTACCTAAAAACATTGGATCCCACTGGGGTGAGACAATTGTAAATTGCCCCAGCGAGAGATATAACTCTCCGCCAAAACATCATTATTGTAGTTTATTAGAATTAAAGACTGAGCAGGAGTTCCTTTAACAACAGTATTACTCATTGTGTAAACAGAATAAGATAATATCCTTTTCCAAGGAGAACATTGCATTTAGTCATGGTAGAATCATAATTCATTCATCTACTTGCAATGAATATAAAGAGATATGAATAATCATTTATTAATTGGAGATGCATAAAAGAGTGTAACCTCAGTCAATAAGTTTCTGTATTCAATCTTTAAGCAAACATGCTATATGGTTGATTACATTTTTACAATCACACTTATGCCCTGAGGAGATGAGGTATACCACTCATACTCCAACCAACCATTGTGAAGTTGAAATCGGTGCCATACAAGGTCAAAGGTAGAGCTGGCTTCCATGACCTCCCTTATCTCAGTCAGTACGAGATCAAATGTAGGACATCTTGTGTCTCTACTAAATATCTTTCCAGGGTATACTGGTAACTTCGCTATAGAGTTACAGTGGCGTGCTGTACTCTCTTCGCAATTGAGAGATTTCATGTTTATCTCACCTCGATCTGGCATTTGTATTATTGGGAGATTCATGATACATCCATCCTAGTTTCGGGGGATTAGTGATACATCCATCCCGACATATATGATGAAGGATTGAGATATTTAATGTGTATCTCACATCAATTCCTCCATTAGGGTGTAAGGATATGTTCGCCCATTACCCCCACATATTCAAAAATATGCATTCAAAGTTTTTGCCGCGGAGAAACTCGTTTCACCATCCAGCAAGTTCTGACACTGATGGTTATATGGCCAAGGCTCTACATGATATGATTTTACTTGATTAATTAAGTATATTTAGCATATTTGTTTAGCATCAGTCAAGTTCTAAAACATAACTTATTCAGATAATGCTACAAAGAAACATGTACTATTTTCGTCAATCATTTCATAGTCTTTATAGGACATTGGGATCTCAGTCTCTCATTTTAATACTGGGAATTCCCATCCCTCAACCACATCATTACCATGCTTATCAAAACTGGGTATTAAAACCCTTAGTTCATCACTAAACATTGTTACCACTTGTTAGGTAACTATTACCTCTAGGTCCTCAGACCCAGGTATACAAGATACTTTGTTGCACAAGCATCTCACATGGCTCATAAGGCCCATTAAGTGTTTTGTCACCTTTCACTAGGCAACAACTTACTCATGTGACTCATAAAGTCCATGCACATTTTGTTACTTTTACTAAGCTACAACAACATTAAGGCACACAAGGCCAATCAATATTTTATTATATAAAAGCCATAGCTCAAATCTGACTATGATGATCATCTCGTGATATCTGCATGGTTAACAGATATGGTAACAGTCATATAAATCATTTATCACAACATGTGATACAATAGTATCCCCACCATTCCTTTATCAGGATTAGGGTTTACTGTCAAATAGGATTTTCCAATCCATTACCCAATTTGGGCTTAGGATCTCCCATTTCACATTAGTTAGGGTTCCATGTTTACATCATTAGTTCAACCCCAATATATTGTTTCACCCCTTTAGAAGCATTCAATACTATCATAAGTATTTTCTCATGATCATTACTTTCATCATATATCATTTAGGAATATCAATTCAAGGTATGAGTTCATCTCTCATCCTTACTATGGTATATTTATATCATACCTATTATCTTGGCTTAATCTTTTTCTCATAGTATATATGTCAACACTTATCAAATTGCATTGAGTTTATTACATTCTCATTATAACAAATTACATAACACACACTCCATGTGTTTCTTATCCAAGTATATTGGATTTGAGGTGCATCAAGGTATATTTACCCTGAAATGCTAAACGTAATATCTATTATGTCTTGATGTATCACTTTTTTCCTCATTTCCATCTTATTTAAGATAATCAACTGACCTTTAATTAAGGTATTTCTCTCTTTATACTTTTAACCACTCACCTATCACTTTCATCATATAGTGCATAGGTTATACATTAGAATTGTCCAGCTATCTTTAATGATATAGACTTATCTAATGGTTAAGCATTGTTGATTTAGAATAATCCATTATCAACCACTTTGGGTATTTTAATTCTTAAGATGTTAATCACATCATTATTTAGTGTTTCATACATCATTCCTAAGAGTTTCATATCCTCATCTTTGTAAGGTATAATGGGTTGTTACTCATGTATAGAGATAGATATATAATGATCTAGGCATCATCTTATCCCTTAGACCCTTATTCATTGGAGTATCAACATTACCATTCATATGGTTCATCAACTTTACCCTTCTTGGGTATAACATCCTCATCTTACTTGATTATATAAGCCACACCCTACTTTAGAGTATTGGCAATTACACCATCACTAGGGTTTCACATATCATTACATGGCATCACCCTGGATTTGAGTCTCACATCACATCATTCATCAGGGTTCCATATAACATCATTCTTATTTAGGGTTTCATATGGCATTACCCTAGATTAGGATTTCCCATGACATCACCCTCAACTAGCGTTTCACATACTATCATACTTCATTAGGGTTTGGATTGCATATAGTATCTCCCTTCATTAAACTTTCACATCACATTGCCCATACTTAGGGTTTTCTCATGGAATCAACCTCAATTAGGGATTCTCATGGAATCAAACTCAATAAGGGATTCACATGGAATTAACCTCAATTAGAGGTTCACATGGAATCAACCTCAATTAGGAATTCATGAAGTATCTTCTCAAATTAGGGTTTTCGGGAAGTCACCCTAAATTTGGAGTTACCATAATATCATCCTAGTTTAGAATCACACCATCACCCTAGATTTGGGTTACATCTGATATTGTCTAAATTAAGGTTAGGGCTCAACAATCTTCTTGATTAAGGTTTCATGATCTCTTTATTAAGGATCATACCCTAATTGTTTAATCATTCATGTTGAAGGCGTTGAGGCTTATCCATTACATGATTATTCTACATGTATGAATTCCTCTCTCTCTCACTCTCTTTAGGATATTGACTATGCCAAACTTGGTTAGATTAGATCAACCAACCCTTCAATTAAGTATGTTGAATTAGGGTTGATATAGTGTATTGAAATAATGTTGCTTGCTTAGTGCTTCAAGGAATAGCTCATCTAAGGTTACCAATTACTTGGTACCTTAAAGGTACAACCCTAGAAGTTATCTTGGAGATAATTCAATAACAATTATAGGTTCAATTGATTGATCCCACGAAATAATCATACGATCTTGACCCTTTGATCTCTAAACGGTTTGAAACCGTTTGGGCAAAGTTGAAGTTGAAACCGTTTGACAAAGTTGAAGTTGAAACCGTTTGACAAAGTTGAAGTTGAAACTGTTTGACAAAGTTGAAGTTGAAACCGTTTGACAAAATTGAAGTTGAAACCGTTTGACAAGTTGAAGCTGAAACCATTTGACAAAGTTGAAGTTGAAAGCGTTTGACAAAGTTGAAGTTGAAATCATTTGACAAAGTTGAAGTTGAAACCGTTTGACAAAGTTGAAGTTGAAACCGTTTGAGTCTCAACTGGTTTGAGATCGTTTGGTCCCAAATGGTCATGAGACCGCTTGGTCCCAAACGGTCTAGAGATCATTTGGACCCAAACGGTCTTGAGACCGTTTGGTCCAAACTTCCTCAAAACCGATTGGATCAAGAATGGTCTCAACCTCTCAAATCGATTTAGGGTTTTCAAGATTAATCCCTTCATCAATTGAATTCATATAATTAATCTTCAATCGGACTTATGCCTCATGCTTCAATTGAGATAATAAATCATTCTTCAATTCATTAAACCTTCAATTGATCATCAATTAAGGTTTGGAACCCAATTGAATTAGGGTTGAAATCGATGAACCCACAATATTAGACATTGTGAAACTAATTGCTTAGAAATCATTGGTGCATCATTCAATTTGGACATGATCTGACCTCAAACGGCATTGAGGTCGTTTGTATGACCTCCAAATGGTCTTGAGACCGTTTGCCTAATCCATCATCAAAATTGGTGATGTTCAATTAGGGTTTGCATCCTTGAATTGCTCATCAGACTAGCTATTAATTGCATTAACATTTGATATATTTGGGTCTTCAACTACTCAACCATACTCGACCCTAGACCTCCAAACGGTCTTGGGTGACCTCCAAACGGTCTTGAGACCGTTTGGGTGATCTCCAAACAGTTTTGAAACCGTTTTTGTTAATCAACCCAAAGTTCTAAAACAATCAATTGCAAAATCAGCATTTGACCCGGTTAGGGTTTTCTACTTGATGATTGTCTATATATTGAGTTAATCAATTGGATTCATTAGATCATCATCCAACATGTATTAGAGTTCTGACCTCAAATGGTCAACCCATCCAATGGTCAACTTTTCTAAACAGTTTGGGGTTCAAACCTCCAAACGGTTTGGAAACTGTTTGGTCTCCAAACGGTTTGGTGAAACTGTTGGACCAAACCATTGAAACTATTTGCCATAGATATTTGAGGAGGTGTGTGCTGATGATGATGTCATCATCAAGCTCTAAACCTACGAAACTTTCTGTGAGTTCATAGTGGTTCCATTAATTTGAACGAATGAATTCCAAGAAGAATAAATGATCAACAATTGGTTAAGGAATTGAATGCAATAACAATAGTAAGGGTTCAAGTTATAAAACCCGCCTCCAATTGAGATCCAATGCTTCAAGATCTCGTCAACAATGGTGGATGCAACTCATTTCACTATCCCAAGTCTTGTCCTCAAGCTTTGAGTGAAAAGGAATGGTTGGAATTAAAGAGGGGATCGAAATAAGAAGAAATCATGCATTGATTTGTGATTTCCACCATGGATTCAAGGTGAAAGAAGGTCAAGAAGCTTACCAACAGGTTGGGGGTCGTCCTCTTGATCCTCCAAAGCTCCCTTTGTCGTTTTCCAAGCAAGGAGAAGAAGTGGAATCAGAAAAGCCTTTGATTTGGCTTGTAAAGGGTGTTTTTATAAGAAAATCAATGAGAGAGAAATTGCCTTATAAAAATTCATTCAATTCCAAAATTAGTGCCTCCTATTACCCCTTCCATTCCTTAGATACGAGGCTATCCCATTTTCCTCTTATTCCTCTCAATTATTGTAACACCCCTGACCTGGGTTATGACCTAACCCTGGAAGTTTTGCTTAAATATGTAATTATTATACTTGTGAACACTCCCTGGCATGTAATTAAGTTCCTCAGGAACATTTACTTTCAATTTTGCTCCTTTTTGTATAAACTTGTAGCATTGTGTTGTATGCAGGGACCTATGTGCAAATTACCCAGTTTAAGGGTTGAACTTGCAAAAATTCACAAGATAAGATGTTCCTTTGATGTTGAGACATCATGGAGATGTCTATGATAAAGTTTGAGGGATTTCCCAAGCTTGAGCACCAAGGTGCAGCTGTGGAAGCAATCCCCATGCTCAGAAACCCTAATTTGGGGTAAAGTGCAATTTACCCAAATTGAGGGATCCAAACTTGTAATTTTTCACCATCTAGAACATCTTTTATGACTCTTGTCATCATTTAGAGTAGAAATGATGAAAGGGATACATCATTTAATAATCAGATGAGAAAAATGATCTTTGTGAAAGAAATCACCTAAAATGGGTACAAAACCCTTTCATGTATGTACCCTAGTTGAAGGTTGGATTCCTTTACCCCTAGATCTTGAGTTTTCTTGAGATTTGCATAATATTAGATGGGCTTGGGCGTGCCCTTGAGCAAGGAGGGACCTAGATGTGAATAAACATTTTGAAAGGTCCTCATAGCAGAAAATAGACTAAAGCTATAAAAGCTCTTTCCTTTGCAATCGAGCAAACGATCTTGCTCCTGTTTCATTCACTTCTTATCTTCTCAAACGGCCAAGGCTTTGCTCTGGAGAACAGGGAGACGAAATAGCTTGCTCTAGGTAAGAAACCTCAAGCCTAGCTCGAATCCATGGTGGATTTCACCTTTTAAGGTTGGTTTTATGGTTAGCTTAACTAGTCTTCTTGTTCTAGCCGACCAAAGCAACGTTTCCTTAGAGAATTCACCTCTGTCCGAGTTGTGGAAGCTCAAGGACGCCATTAAAGCTTGGACTTCGAAGTCTTGGAGCTTTAGGAACAAACTTGAGGCGGGTTTTATAACTCTAAACTTGTGCTTTATATCTATGCTTTGATTCTTGCAATTTACTTGGTAAAATCTCCTTCTATCTCCCTTCTTTCTTGCACGTTTGCAAGCAAATCAGTGGAGAAACCAACCTTGCAAGAGGTTGAAGATGAGGGGCGTGATTCCCTATGTTGCTTTTCCAAACGACCTTGGACCCTTTTGGTCCAAACGGTTGCAAACCGTTTGGGTTCAAACGGTTTCAAACCGTTTGCTCTCAAACGGTCTTGCAAGACCGTTTGGATTGAAACGGTCTCAAGACCATTTGAGGGAGTTGACCAAGGGACGACCGTTTGAGGGTCTGTTCCTAACATGTTGAATTTCATCTCTGCAAAGAATCAAAGTCTAATTCTTAATCAATTGGGAGTTGAAGGCACTTCAACATGGAACCCTAATCGGGTGAAAAAGTGCTGAATTAACATATAGATCTTGTTGAGTTTTGGGTTGAAGGACCCAAACGGTCTCAAGACCGTTTAGGGATTCCTCCAAACGGTCCTAAGACCGTTTGGGCACAACTCAAGACCGTTTTAAGGTCTAGGGTTGAGTGAATCTAGTGGTTTGAGGGTCCAATTGTAGGAAATTGATGCATTGTTGGAAATTGCTGATTTTGACCTAATTGGACTTCAACCCTAGTCAAAACGACTTGGTTCTTGGTCAAACTTTGGGCAAACGGTCTCAAGACCGTTTGGATGATGTCCAAACGACCTCAAGACCGTTTGGGCCAAGTTTGAGCCCAATTGGAGGTCAATTGATAGGTTCAACCTTGAATTGATTCACATTGTTGAACATTGATGACCAATCAACTTGAAACCCTAATTGAGAACGATTGAACCCTAATTGGCTTACAATTGAGGGTCAATTTGATGACTAAGTGACTAAGGCTAACCCTAATTGACTCAATTTGTAAGTGGTTAGCATAGCTTTAGCCAATTGAGGGCTTCAATACACATATCTATGAACATTGGTGACCATTGAACCCCTTTGGAGGTCCAAACGGTTTGAGCCCATTTGGACCAAACGGTCTCAAGACCGTTTGGATCCAAACAGTCTCAAGACCGTTTGAGACCAAACGGTCTCAAGACCGTTTGGGCTCAAACGACCTCAAGACCGTTTGGGCTCAAACGACCTCAAGGTCGATTGGTCCAAACGACCTCAAACCGATTGAAGCTCCAAACGGTTTGGAAGTCAACCCTTCCAAACGGTCTTCACCTCCAAACGGTCTCAAGACCGTTTGGATGGTTGAGACCATTTGAAGGTTGAAACCGTTTGGGGATTGGTGATGGTTTGTACTTAACCATTTGAAGATGTAATTAGTTCAATGGTGATTCAATCAAAACCCTAATGGTAACCTAGGTCATTAAGGGACTATGTGATTAGTGAGTTAACCCATGATGGTGTTCATGTGGCAAATTACCAAAATACCCTTGAGGGGTCTAAAGAGGTAAAACCTTGTTCTAATCAAACCCTAATCACATGATGATTGATGCTTTGGCTCATATCAGTCAATGGAGACTTATCTCAACCTGATCTAGGGTGGTGTTGTCACCATCTACTAGTGAGAGGAGAGAGGAAGTATTTCTAGAGAGAGAAAGTATCCTAGAGAGAGAAAGTACCCTTTTAAGGAGGAAACTCTAGTGAGATACTTCAAATACACATGAATGTGCATGATTAGGGAATGACCCACCTATGTGAGGTCATGGAAACCCTAATTATGATATTTAATGGATCTTAATCTAATTAAGAGTCTTAATGATGATGTTTCTCTTACATGAAGATGTAATGAGTACAATTCACCATGGAGTGAATAGTAAACCCTAATTTTAGGGTGATGACATGAAAGATGAATAGTAAACCCTAAATTGACAGGGTTATTGAATACATCCCTAGTTGAGGGTGATTCCATGTAAAACCCTAATTGAGGGTGATTCCATGTGAATCCCTAGTTGAGGGTGATTCCATGTGAATCCCTAGTTGAGGGTGATTCCATGTGGATCCCTAGTTGAGGGAGATTCCAAGTGAAACCCTAGTTTGAGAATGCATCCTTAATTGTTGAATTGCTTACTATTATCTGTTGAATTAACCATGCAGGTTACTATGAAATGATGGTTACACCCAGGTATTGAATACCATGTTATATTCATTGAAAGTATGTCTTAAAGCTTTATGAATAGTGAACCATCTTGATGCACTGCTAAGTGACATCTTTTGTGAATTATGGGCTGTAAGAGCCATAAATGTTATCAAGGTCATGCTTGACAGATGACTTGAGATGAAATAACTGATGATTGTGAAAAGTTAGGCCTGCTACATTTTTGTATTCTCATATATAGCTGTGTTACTGTATGATGATTAGAATACTGAATGTACCTAACTAATCAAGTGAAATGTAGAGCCCTGATCATAGATCCATCATTGTCAGAGTCTAAATGATGGTGGAACAGGTTTTCCTAAGGGAACTCCTGGATCACATACTTTTGAGTATATGGGGTACATGGATGTGTAGAACCTGACATCCTAGTGTAGGTATTTGATGTAGATTCTTGTAGTCCGTCATACCTTCACTATAAAAGAAAGGGTGAGTGGATGATGTAGATTCTAGTAGTCCATCAGACCCCACCACAAAGTCCTAAAGGTGAGATGTATCTCTACACTCCCTTAAAGATACAAACACCGTATCGGTGAAAGATAAACAAGAAATCTTCCGATAGCGAAGAGAGTACAGAATGCCACTGTAACTCTAAAAATAGCGAAGGACCAGAGTACCCTGGTGAGCTATTACAAAGACATCCCGCCAGATGTCAAACAATCAATCCTCTAACTGACTGAGGAAGGTGAGGTCATAAGAATCCGGCTCTTTTAATGACCTATGTATGATACTGATGCGACTTCTTAGTGATCAGTTGGAGTATGAGTGGTATGCCTCATCTCCACAGGGCATAACAATAATGTTTGAAAAACATAATCAACAGCGTAGTATATCTATTAGAGTTAACTACGAGTTGTTTGATTGATGTTACCTTGAATAGCATAGACGTTCTCATATTTTAATATTGATTGAACTCTTGCTTGTCATCAGAACTGCTAGTGAATATCTTGAAGGCTCTTAATGCTTTAGTTATTCCTTGCCTTGCTTATAAAGCCTAGTGGAGAGCTATAACTCTCGCTGGGGCAATTATGTATAATTGTCTCACCCCGTAGACTTCTACTTTTTAGGTGGTCGTCAAAGACGGAGGAATAAGAACTCAGGTGATCAATCCCAGCAACAGCAGCATCAGGAGCAGTAACTATCTCAGGTGGAGATCTAGCCTGCTTCATGGTGTAGTTAGAGTAAAGTCCTATGTGTCCTCTGTACTCTCAGGTCCTGGAGTGGTTTGGTGTATGAACTCTTGAGAAATTTTGTATGAGGTTGTATATAATTACTCAAGAAGTAATTTTCGGTGATGTAAACAGTTAAATCCTTTTTCTATGGAAAAGGTTTGTGGTTTCAGGCTCTTGTCTCGAAAAGTTTTAATTTCCCGTGATTTTTGTCTTCCGTTGTTTATCGTTTGCTTCCGCACATGTTTAAATCGGGATTAACTCGTGGTTTGGAGATCGGAGCCCACAATTAAGTGGTATCAGAGCTCTAGGTTTACCGAGTCTACAGAGGCGTAGGACTTAGGAAGTCGAGTCTATCTTTAGTATTCCTTCCTTATCTAATAGAAGCTTATACTCCTCAGGAGAAGAAGATACTTAAGATGTCAGAGCCACATGATGAGTATGTGGAAGAGAGTAGTGCCAATGCACCTCAAGGCGGTGCAGGAGCACCAGAGATGGAACAGCCTGTACCAGAACAACCCAGAGAGCCACCCCAGTTTGACCCAGCTGATATGGGTAACCCAGCAGTCCAGACAATGTTTGGGCAGTTTTTGACTGCCATGACACATATAACCGACAGGTTGCCTATGCCTGCACCTAGGGCACCTGTCCAGCCTGAGGGGCAAGGTATCGGGAAGACGTTCGAGCGACTACGTCGAGTCGGAGCTACCGAGTACCATGGGACTGCTGACCCCGCAGATGCTGATCTGTGGTTGACCGAGCTGGAAAAGGCTTTCAGGATCCTCAACATCCCTGAAGTTGAGAAGGTTAGACATGCTGTCTATCTTCTCAAAGGAAGTGCTGGTCACTGGTGGACCATGGAAGAGCAGAAGAGGCCTGGAATAGAGATCTCGTGGGAAGACTTTCGGCGGGAATTTGTCCATAGATATTTCCCAAAGACCTTCCTAGATGAGAAGATCTCTCAGTTCGAGAGACTGAGACAGGGTATGATGAACATTAGCGAGTACGAAGCTAAGTTCATGGAGCTGTTGCGGTTTTGTCCGCACATGGTTGCCACAGAGGAAGAAAGAATCAGAAGATTCGAGAGGGGTTTGAATGCTGACATGTCTACCCCTGTGTCTACCTTAGAGAACCGCGAAAGATTCTCTACCTTCGTTGAGTCAGTCCGAAGGATAGAGAGATCTGTGGTTGAGAAGAGGCAGACTCAGAAAAGATATCCACAGTTCCAGGGTTCTTCATCTAGGGACTCTAAGCAGCCTAGATCCTCTGCACCTAACCCTCCACCATCTAGATCTAGTCCTCAGACTCAGTGGTCTCCTAGTAGAGGTAGAGGAAGAGGACAGCCACCTCGGGAGACACAGAGTTCTGCTTCAATGTCTGCTACCGGACCACAAAGACCGCAAGAAAGAAGATGCTACAACTGTGGCAAAGTGGGACATTTGATGAAGGACTGCCGATCTAGGCCTGTCAGTGTGACACAGCCTCCGAGACAAGGAAAACAGGGATCACAGGGAGGACAATCTCAAGGAACAGGTCGAGGACGCGGGCAAGCGTCTCAAGCTGGATCATCAGCACCACCTCAACAACAGGCTACGGCGAGGTTCTATGCTATGAACCCACCAGAGGCAGTGGTCAATCCACAAGTAGTGACAGGTCAGATGGAACTTTTATATTCTGATATGTCTAAATCTTGTGTAGTATCTGTTTTGATTGACCCGGGTGCTACGCACTCTTTCATCACTCGAAGAGTGATTCGTAACTGCAATATGACAACTAGTCATAGGGCAGATAAGTTGTTGTTGGAGACTCCGTTGATTGGGTCTGCTGTTCTGAAAGAAGTATGCTCTCCCTGCATACTTTTCTTTTCTAAGCATCGCATTCAAGTGGATCTCATACCGCTTGATATGCGAGGATTTGATATAATCCTAGGGATGGATACCTTGGAAAGGTATCGAGTTGTCTTGGATTGTGAGTCCAAGCTGGCAGTGTTTGCTGATGAAAGCAACACATGGATCTTTCAAGGTGAAAGAAAGATTCTGCCCACCTGTCTTGTATCAGCTATGGTTGCTGATAAGTTGATGAGGCAAGGATGCTATGCATTCTTAGCCCATGTGGTAGATGTTACCAAGGAGAGTTCCAACCCTGCTGAAATTCCGATAGTCAGGGAATTCGAGGATGTGTTTCCCGAAGAACTTCCTGGTATACCACCACCCCGGGAAATTGATTTTGAGATCAATTTGGTCCCAGATATGAAACCCATAGCCCAGACTCCGTATAGGATGGCGCCTGCTGAGATGGCAGAACTCAAGAAACAGCTTCAAGAGTTACTTGAGATGGGTTTCATCCGACCGAGTACCTCACCTTGGGGTGCTCCGGTTTTGTTTGTTAAAAAGAAAGATGGATCGATGCGGTTATGCATTGATTATAGACAACTCAATAAAGTAACAATAAAGAATAAGTATCCTTTGCCGAGAATTGATGATCTTTTCGACCAGTTGCGTGGTGCAACAGTCTTTTCCAAGATAGACTTAAGGTCTGGATATCATCAAATCCGCATTAAGGACAGTGACATATCCAAGTCTGCCTTTAGGACAAGATATGGTCACTATGAGTTCACAGTTATGTCGTTTGGACTAACCAATGCACCGGCTGCATTCATGGAACTCATGAATAGAGTCTTTCGACCTTTTCTTGATCAGTGTGTTGTCGTCTTCATAGATGACATACTGATTTATAGTAAGGATGCTCAGCAGCATGAGCAGCACCTTCGCCAGACTTTGACCTTGCTAAGGGAACATAAGCTATACGCCAAGTTTAGCAAGTGTGAGTTTTGGTTATCTGAAGTATCCTTCCTTGGACATGTGGTATCTGCCTCGGGGATTCGCGTTGACCCTGCAAAGATAGAGTATGTCCTGCAGTGGGAACAACCGAAGACACCGACGGAGATTAGAAGTTTCTTGGGGTTAGCTGGTTATTATCGAAGGTTTATTAAGAATTTCAGTTCTATAGCCTTACCTTTGACCAAGTTGACCCGGAAGGATGTTCCTTTTGCTTGGAGTGAAAAGTGTCAACAGTCTTTTCAGCTGTTGAAGGAAAGGTTGACAAGTGCACATGTGCTTGTGTTACCTGAGCAAGGAAAGGAATATATAATCTTTTGTGATGCCTCCAAGAATGGACTTGGATGTGTGTTGATGCAGGATAAACAAGTGATTTCTTTTGCTTCCCGACAGCTTAAGAAACACGAAGAGAATTATCCGACGCACGATCTAGAGTTAGCTGCTGTGGTCCATGCTTTGAAAATCTGGAGACATTATCTCTACGGAGAAACTTTTCAGATTTTCACAGACCACAAGAACCTTAAGTACATCTTCACTCAGCATGAGCTTAATATGAGGCAACGTCGCTGGATGGAGTTAATCAAGGACTACGATTGTACAATTGATTACCATCCGGGCAAAGCCAATGTGGTTGCTGATGCCTTGAGTAGGAAATCAGCAACATCAACCATGGATAGGGCACAACTAAGTTCCTTAGTATGCTCTAGAAGAGATATGCTTATCTCTTTAAGGCAAGACAATGTGCAGTTGAAAGCATTATTGTTAGCTGGTCTGTTAGCTGAGATGCAGATTAAACCTACCTTAAGAGAGCAAATAAAGGAGGCACAACGAGTAGATGCTTTTGTACAGCAGATTAGATCTGAGTTTGGAAATGAGAAGCGAGAAGGTTTTCATGAGTCAGGTGACCAGGTGGCATGCTATCATGGAAGGATGATAGTGCCAGATGTGGACAACCTGAGGAAGTTAGTTCTAGAAGAAGCTCATTCTTCAATGTATGCTATGCATCCAGGGAGCACCAAGATGTATCGAAACTTGAAAGATATGTATTGGTGGCCTGGGATGAAGAAGGATGTAGCTGAGTTTGTTCTGAGGTGTCCTGTGTGTCAGCAGGTTAAGGCTGAACACTAGAAACCTGCAGGGACAATGCAACCCTTACCCATACCACAGTGGAAGTGGGACCATGTAACCATGGACTTTGTTGTTGGCCTACCCAGGACAAACAAAGGACATGATTCCATTTGGGTAGTTGTTGATAGGTTGACAAAGACAGCGCATTTCTTACCTGTCAAAACAACCTATATTGTTGAAAGGTTATCCCAGATATATGTCCAAGAGATAGTGCGTTTGCACAGAGTTCCTGTCGCTATAGTTTCTGACAGAGGTCCCCAATTTACAAGTCGCTTTTGGGAACAGTTACACAGAGCCCTAGGCACCAAGCTAAGGTTTAGTACAGCCTTTCATCCTCAGACTGATGGACAGTCAGAAAGGACTATACAGACCTTAGAAGATCTGTTGAGAGCATGTGCTCTCCAGTTTATCGGGAGTTGGGATCTACATCTAAGCTTGATAGAGTTTGCCTATAACAATAGCTATCAACATAGCATTGATATGGCACCATATGAAGCCTTATATGGTAGACGTTGTAGATCACCATTGTGTTGGTATGAAACTGGTGAGCACCAGTTGTTAGGTCCTGATCTTGTGCAGCAAACTACAGAAAAGATTAAAGTTATACAACAATAGCTTAAGACTGCACAAGATAGACAGAAATCATACGCCGATAAACGTCGTAGACCCCTAGAGTTCCAGGTTGGAGACAGAGTGTATCTCAAGGTCTCACCTTGGAAAGGAGTCCTTCATTTTGGGAAGAAAGGAAAGTTAGCTCCTAGATTTATGGGACCTTATCCAATTGTTGAAAGAGTTGGAAAGGTGGCCTATAGACTAGAGTTACCTCTGGAATTGCAGAAGCTGCACCCTGTGTTTCACATTTCCATGCTGAGGAAATGTCATCCAGATACCGAGTCAGTTCTACAACCTATGGAAGTAGAATTGAATAAAGATATAACGTATGAGGAGGGACTAGTGTCAATCCTCGATAACAGAACTAAAAAGTTAAAGAAGAAGGATATAAGCCTTGTAAAGTCCTCTGGAACCATCGTGGTGTTGAAGAAGCCACTTGGGAGCTAGAAGATGAAATGAGAAGAAAATATCCTGCTCTTTTCTTATAATATGCTTTATCGATTTCGGGGACGAAATCCTTTTGAAGGGGTAAAGAATTTGTAACACCCCTGACCTGGGTTATGACCTAACCCTGGAAGTTTTGCTTAAATATGTAATTATTATACTTGTGAACACTCCCTGGCATGTAATTAAGTTCCTCAGGAACATTTACTTTCAATTTTGCTCCTTTTTGTATAAAGTTGTAGCATTGTGTTGTATGCAGGGACCTATGTGCAAATTACCCAGTTTAAGGGTTGAACTTGCAAAAATTCACAAGATAAGATGTTCCTTTGATGTTGAGACATCATGGAGATGTCTATGATAAAGTTTGAGGGATTTCCCAAGCTTGAGCACCAAGGTGCAGCTGTGGAAGCAATCCCCATGCTCAGAAACCCTAATTTGGGGTAAAGTGCAATTTACCCAAATTGAGGGATCCAAACTTGTAATTTTTCACCATCTAGAACATCTTTTATGACTCTTGTCATCATTTAGAGTAGAAATGATGAAAGGGATACATCATTTAATAATCAGATGAGAAAAATGATCTTTGTGAAAGAAATCACCTAAAATGGGTACAAAACCCTTTCATGTATGTACCCTAGTTGAAGGTTGGATTCCTTTACCCCTAGATCTTGAGTTTTCTTGATATTTGCATAAGATTAGATGGGCTTGGGCGTGCCCATGAGCAAGGAGGGACCTAGATGTGAATAAACATTTTGAAAGGTCCTCATAGTAGAAAATAGACTAAAGCTATAAAAGCTCTTTCCTTTGCAATCGAGCAAACGATCTTGCTCCTGTTTCATTCACTTCTTATCTTCTCAAACGGCCAAGGCTTTGCTCTGGAGAACAGGGAGACGAAATATCTTGCTCTAGGTAAGAAACCTCAAGCCTAGCTCGAATCCATGGTGGATTTCACCTTTTAAGGTTGGTTTTATGGTTAGCTTAACTAGTCTTCTTGTTCTAGCCGACCAAAGCAATGTTTCCTTGGAGAATTCACCTCTGTCCGAGTTGTGGAAGCTCAAGGACGCCATTAAAGCTTGGACTTCGAAGTCTTGGAGCTTTAGGAACAAACTTGAGGCGGGTTTTATAACTCTAAACTTGTGCTTTATATCTATGCTTTGATTCTTGCAATTTACTTAGTAAAATCTCCTTCTATCTCCCTTCTTTCTTGCACGTTTGCAAGCAAATCAGTGGAGAAACCGACCTTGCAAGAGGTTGAAGATGAGGGGCGTGATTCCCTATGTTGCTTTTCCAAACGACCTTGGACCCTTTTGGTCCAAACGGTTGCAAACCGTTTGGGTTCAAACGGTTTCAAACCGTTTGCTCTCAAACAGTCTTGCAAGACCGTTTGGATTGAAACGGTCTCAAGACCATTTGAGGGAGTTGACCAAGGGACGACCGTTTGAGGGTCTGTTCCTAACATGTTGAATTTCATCTCTGCAAAGAATCAAAGTCTAATTCTTAATCAATTGGGAGTTGAAGGCACTTCAACATGGAACCCTAATCGGGTGAAAAAGTGCTGAATTAACATATAGATCTTGTTGAGTTTTGGGTTGAAGGACCCAAACGGTCTCAAGACCATTTGGGGATTCCTCCAAACGGTCCTAAGACCGTTTGGGCACAACTCAAGACCGTTTTAAGGTATAGGGTTGAGTGAATCTAGTGGTTTGAGGGTCCAATTGTAGGAAATTGATGCATTGTTGGAAATTGCTGATTTTGACCTAATTGGACTTCAACCCTAGTCAAAACGACTTGGTTCTTGGTCAAACTTTGGGCAAACGGTCTCAAGACCGTTTGGATGATGTCCAAACGACCTCAAGACCGTTTGGGCCAAGTTTGAGCCCAATTGGAGGTCAATTGATAGGTTCAACCTTGAATTGATTCACATTGTTGAACATTGATGACCAATCAACTTGAAACCCTAATTGAGAACGATTGAACCCTAATTGGCTTACAATTGAGGGTCAATTTGATGACTAAGTGACTAAGGCTAACCCTAATTGACTCAATTTGTAAGTGGTTAGCATAGATTTAGCCAATTGAGGGCTTCAATACACATATCTATGAACATTGGTGACCATTGAACCCCTTTGGAGGTCCAAACGGTTTGAGCCCATTTGGACCAAACGGTCTCAAGACCGTTTGGATCCAAACGGTCTCAAGACCGTTTGAGACCAAACGGTCTCAAGACCGTTTGGGGCCAAACGGTCTCAAGACCGTTTGGGGCCAAACGGTCTCAAGAGCGTTTGGGCTCAAACGACCTCAAGACCGTTTGGGCTCAAACGACCTCAAGGTCGATTGGTCCAAACGACCTCAAACCGATTGAAGCTCCAAACGGTTTGGAAGTCAACCCTTCCAAACGGTCTTCACCTCCAAACGGTCTCAAGACCGTTTGGATGGTTGAGACCATTTGAAGGTTGAAACCGTTTGGGGATTGGTGATGGTTTGTACTTAACCATTTGAAGATGTAATTAGTTCAATGGTGATTCAATCAAAACCCTAATGGTAACCTAGGTCATTAAGGGACTATGTGATTAGTGAGTTAACCCATGATGGTGTTCATGTGGCAAATTACCAAAATACCCTTGAGGGGTCTAAAGAGGTAAAACCTTGTTCTAATCAAACCCTAATCACATGATGATTGATGCTTTGGCTCATATCAGTCAATGGAGACTTATCTCAACCTGATCTAGGGTGGTGTTGTCACCATCTACTAGTGAGAGGAGAGAGGAAGTATTTCTAGAGAGAGAAAGTGTCCTAGAGAGAGAAAGTACCCTTTTAAGGAGGAAACTCTAGTGAGATACTTCAAATACACATGAATGTGCATGATTAGGGAATGACCCACCTATGTGAGGTCATGGAAACCCTAATTATGATATTTAATGGATCTTAATCTAATTAAGAGTCTTAATGATGATGTTTCTCTTACATGAAGATGTAATGAGTACAATTCACCATGGAGTGAATAGTAAACCCTAATTTTAGGGTGATGACATGAAAGATGAATAGTAAACCCTAAATTGACAGGGTTATTGAATACATCCCTAGTTGAGGGTGATTCCATGTAAAACCCTAATTGAGGGTGATTCCATGTGAATCCCTAGTTGAGGGTGATTCCATGTGAATCCCTAGTTGAGGGTGATTCCATGTGGATCCCTAGTTGAGGGAGATTCCAAGTGAAACCCTAGTTTGAGAATGCATCCTTAATTGTTGAATTGCTTACTATTATCTATTGAATTAACCATGCAGGTTACTATGAAATGATGGTTACACCCAGGTATTGAATACCATGTTATATTCATTGAAAGTATGTCTTAAAGCTTTATGAATAGTGAACCATCTTGATGCACTGCTAAGTGACATCTTTTGTGAATTATGGGCTGTAAGAGCCATAAATGTTATCAAGGTCATGCTTGACAGATGACTTGAGATGAAATAACTGATGATTGTGAAAAGTTAGGCCTGCTACATTTTTGTATTCTCATATATAGCTGTGTTACTGTATGATGATTAGAATACTGAATGTACCTAACTAATCAAGTGAAATGTAGAGCCCTGATCATAGATCCATCATTGTCAGAGTCTAAATGATGGTGGAACAGGTTTTCCTAAGGGAACTCCTGGATCACATACTTTTGAGTATGTGGGGTACATGGATGTGTAGAACCTGACATCCTAGTGTAGGTATTTGATGTAGATTCTTGTAGTCCGTCATACCTTCACTATAAAAGAAAGGGTGAGTGGATGATGTAGATTCTAGTAGTCCATCAGACCCCACCACAAAGTCCTAAAGGTGAGATGTATCTCTACACTCCCTTAAAGATACAAACACCGTATCGGTGAAAGATAAACAAGAAATCTTCCGATAGCGAAGAGAGTACAGAATGCCACTGTAACTCTAAAAATAGCGAAGGACCAGAGTACCCTGGTGAGCTATTACAAAGACATCCCACCAGATGTCAAACAATCAATCCTCTTACTGACTGAGGAAGGTGAGGTCATAAGAATCCGGCTCTTTTAATGACCTATGTATGATACTGATGCGACTTCTTAGTGATCAGTTGGAGTATGAGTGGTATGCCTCATCTCCACAGGGCATAACAATAATGTTTGAAAAACATAATCAACAGCGTAGTATATTTGTTAGAGTTAACTACGAGTTGTTTGATTGATGTTACCTTGAATAGCATAGACGTTCTCATATTTTAATATTGATTGAACTCTTGCTTGTCATCAGAACTGCTAGTGAATATCTTGAAGGCTCTTAATGCTTTAGTTATTCCTTGCCTTGCTTATAAAGCCTAGTGGAGAGTTATAACTCTCGCTGGGGCAATTATGTATAATTGTCTCACCCCGTAGACTTCTACTTTTTAGGTGGTCGTCGAAGACGGAGGAATAAGAACTCAGGTGATCAATCCCAGCAACAGCAGCATCAGGAGCAGTAACTATCTCAGGTGGAGATCTAGCCTGCTTCATGGTGTAGTTAGAGTAAAGTCCTATGTGTCCTCTGTACTCTCAGGTCCTGGAGTGTTTTGGTGTATGAACTCTTGAGAAATTTTGTATGAGGTTGTATATAATTACTCAAGAAGTAATTGTCGGTGATGTAAACAGTTAAATCCTTTTTCTATGGAAAAGGTTTGTGGTTTCAGGCTCTTGTCTCGAAAAGTTTTAATTTCCCGTGATTTTTGTCTTCCGCTGTTTATCGTTTGCTTCCACACATGTTTAAATCGGGATTAACTCGTGGTTTGGAGATCGGAGCCCACAATTATCCTCAATTTAAAGAAAAGCAAATTAAGCACCTTAGATCATATTATACTAATATCCATATGTGAGTGGATATTTCTTTTTCTTATAATAATGTGAGTGAGTTATCCACTTCCTTTGGATATTTTCGTGCCTTTGCAAGGCACAAGCTCGTCCAAACCCTTTTAAAATTCATCCCTGAACTTTTGGTTGAAGGGCTCTAATTAATATATTTCTTTTTGCATTAAATTGAATTAGGGTTTCAATTATGCATAAATCTTGATTATTTTAAAATCAAGATTCTCTCTCCTCCAAATTAATTCAAATGAGACGCCCATCTCATTTTCTTTGATCTTCATGATGAAAAGAAACATAAGGGACCTTATTGAAGTGGTAATTTGCATATTGAACCTTAGGTTTTGGGTAAATTGCACTTTACTCCAAAACTAGGTTTTTAATGCACAAATGTTGCTTTATCAGCTCTTTCTTGGTACTCAGGCTTGTGAAAGCCATACCACTGCATCATACTCATTCCTATAATGATAAAATACTTGAGGAACATATTATCATGTAACATTTTCAAGTTAACCCCTTAACTTGGGTAATTTGCACTTTAGTCCAAAATAAGCAAACATTGCTTCAACATTATTCAAACATGACCAAAATTGAAACAAAAGTTCCTCTTGAGCCTTAATTACTTTTCACAAGATAAAATTAAGGATGTAATTAACTTTCTTAGGAAAAATTCCTAGGGTTAAGGCATAACTCAGGTCAGGGATGTTACAAATTATAAACCCCTAATAAGGATTTCGTCCCTGAAATCCCAGATAAAGAAAGACAAATATTATTCATTCATCATACTATCTAGTCTCCATATAGCATTTCATTGTTATGGAGACACCATAAATATTTGGTTAACACCAAGTTATTCCATACAAGTTTATCATGGAATGGTTCACATGGAACACATACTCCACTGTCCTTTTATCACTGAATATGGAGTTCATTCTATGTCAGGTAACACTTTCCTTATTTTATCATTTCATGTGACAGATTCTTGTTTCCGAGGAGTCTCCCATGCTCCTTAATTAATTCAACATTTCACTTTGAAGGTCACAATTATGTTTTGTCACCCATTTGGAACTATAAGTCTTTTCATTTGATTGTGCCATCTCTTCTGGTGACACAATGCTAGATTTTCTTATTACTTGTACTAACTATCCTAATAGTTGTACATTCTCTTATCATAAGGAAAGGTTACTTATCAACTAAGAATGTATTTTAAAGATATCTTTAATTGTTATGTTATTGCAAAGCATAAACCCCTAACATGTGATGTTCATACTATTTTACATGATTAATCTGATTTCATGGTTAACCATTCCAGGTAGCCAACATAAACCATCTGATATTTCTCAGATACTAGAATCTCTTACTTGGTATCTATCACATGTGTTGAAAACACGTCACATATTTATCTTCCTTTCATCTTGGGACATTACTTGTTACATATATCTTCACCCTAGAACCAAAGTCCAAGGTAAACTGATACTTTTCTAAGTATCCATCACATGAACATTATTTCTTTCTTTGTTATTATCTAACATATTCATGAGCATCTTATGGTCTCATCACATTTCCCATTTCCTCATTATGGGAAAAGATCGTTATTATACTTTCAAACTTTATTAGATAGGGATCACCTCCCTTGTTCCCATTCTCATCTTATGAGGATTATACTTTTTATTTTCTCGTACACACATACTCATATGAGATTATCTCAGATTTCTCTTTCTTGTGCTTACGATATGACACATTTGTCCATACCATATTTCTAATTTCATGATACTCATTACATTGTCTCAGAATGACTACTTGAACAGAGTAATAAAAAAGATAACAATCAAAGAGTTCCATACTCACTTTATCATCGATAGTTGTATACCTAACCAGGGTATATAAATACTGAGATTAAGTAGTATGCACTTTGTATACTATCATATTCCTTCCTTTTCATATTATCACAAGTATAAGATTTAACACTCATGGGTTTGATCCAGGCATCTCTTATATACCTCATCCTTTTTCATAGAGGTAAAAACAATATAAAACATTTATAATGTTTATTATGCAAAATGTAAGTCCTCATAGGACTAATCAAGGAAACCTCAATCAATTACTCTCACAATTTAACTCAGGAAACCATAAAAAGACATATTAAAATATCATTATTTTGTCTAGCATGTCATGATTCGTGGATGGTTTACTGCCTCAGGCTAGTTCTGCCTTAGAGGTTGATTCACCATAACATTTCTGGCTGAGCAATCTCTTACCAGATGTCCTACCTGTCCACATTGGTAACAAGTTCTAAGCTTTAGACGTGGTCTAGAAGGTTCTTTACCCTTTCTGGATAGCCATTGCCTTGGTGCACTAGGCCCTGGTTGTACAGATGGTACCAAAAACTTCTTCTTTTTGGAACTACCAGGCCTCTGTTCCTGAATTTGAATAGGCCTTTTCTCAATTCTTCCTTTATATTCCTTTTATGGACAATTAGGTATGATATGTCCAGGCTTCCTACACCTATGGTAGATCCTGGTTTCAGATTGTATCCTATTCTTTTCATCATTAATCATTGCTCCAACAGGTTGTTGTTGAGCAAGAAACCTATTGGAGTTCAAAACTTCATCATTGGGGGCTGGTAGTCTAGGTTGTATTGCTAATGCACGATCTACTATCTGTATCATAGTTGTACTAAATTGCTCAAGAAGAGCAGGGAAAGATGGGCTCTCTATCATGGCTAGGTAAAATTGGGGATGTGCAGGTGTATGTTCTTCTATGCTCTGATCCCCTGCATCCCTTCTTGGTGCAACATTGTTGCTTTCTGCAGCAAACTCCTCATGAGACCCGGTCATCTTCAAGTTCTTCTCCTATATGAGAAGAAGACACTATCATATACACTGGAAGACACTAGAACAAACTCTACTACCTTAGTCCTATGTCTCTGTAGACTCAACAAACCTAGAGCTCCGATACTACTAATCTTGTGGCATCCAACTCACAAAACAAGAATTACTTAAGCGGAAGCGAATAATTTGCAGCGGAATTACTGAAAATCACCAAAAATTTAAAACTTTTTGTAAAGAGATCCAATCATAGGAAAACTCTTTAATCAGGAACCAATGTAATACATTTACAACTTGGCTCATAAGTACATGCCTTATACCATCTTTTCTCGAGGGTTACAAACATCAGCTGTCTTGTTAACACAGTACACAGGTAGTATAAAACCTCGAGGTATCAAGCCAAAATCTCATATCGATTCATTAAAAGTACTAACTACTAACTCTAAGGACCTGAGAGTATAGAGAAAACACCTAGGACTTTCTATATAAACGTGGCAGCTAATTCCTCCACCTGAGTTCTCACTGTTGTCCCTAATGATGATGCTGCTTTTCCCTTGCTATAGGGTTCCTTCTTCTTCTTTTGCGTTTACCTAAAAACATTGGATCCCACGGGGGTGAGACAATTGTAAATTTCCCCAGCGGGAGATATAACTCTCCGCCAAAACATCATTATTGCAGTTTATTAGAATTGAAGACTGAGCAGGAGTTCCTTTATATATTAACAACAGTATTACTCATTGTGTAAATAGAATAAGATAGTCTCCTTTCCCAAGGAGAACATTGCATTTAGTCATGGTAGAATCATAATTCATTCATCTACTTGAAATGAATATAAAGAGATATGAATAATCATTTATTAACTGGAGATGCATAAAAGAGTGTAACCTCAGTCAATAAGATTTTGTATTCAATCCTTAAGCAAACATGCTATACGACTGATTACATTTTTACAATCACACTTATTCCCTGAGGAGATGAGGTATACCACTCATACTCCAACCGACCATTGCAAAGTTGAAATCGGTGCCATACAAGGTCAAAGGTAGAGCCGGATACCATGACCTCCCTTATCTCGGTCAGTACGAGATCAAATGCAGGACATCTTGTGTCTCTGCTAAATAGCTTTCCAGGGTATATTGGCAACTTCTCTATAGAGTTACTTTCTCTTTGCAATTGAGAGATTTCATGTTTATCTCACCTCGATCCGACATTTGTATTATTGGGAGAGATTTCATGTTTATCTCACCTCGATCCGGCATTTGTATTATTGGGAGATTCATGATACATCCATCCCAGTTTCGGGGGATTAGTGATACATCCATCCCGACATATATAATGAAGGATTGAGAGATTTAATGTGTATCTCGCATTAATTCCTCCATTAGGGCGTAAGGATATGTTCGCCCATTACCCCCACATATTCAAACATATGCATTCTGGGTTTTTTCCACAGAGCAACCGATTTCACCATCCAGCAAGTTCTGACACTAATGGTTATATGGCCAGGGATCTACATGATATGATTTTACTTTATTAATTAAGTATATTTAGCATATTCTTTTAGCATCAATCAAGTTCTCAAACATAACTTATTCAGATAAATGCTACAAAGAAATAAGTACTATTTTCATCAATCATTTCTTAGTCTTTATAAGACATTAGGATCTCAGTCCCTCATTTTAATATTGGGAATTCTCATCCCTCAACCACATCATTACCATTCTTATCAAAACTGGTTATTAAAACCCTTAGTTCATCACTGAACATTGTTACCACTTGTTAGGTAACTATACCTCTAGGTCCTCAGACCCAGGCATACATGATACTTTGTTACACAAGCATCTCACATGGCTCACAAGGCCCATTAAGTGTTTTGTTACCTTTCACTAGGCAAAAACTTACTCATGTGACTCATAAAGTCCTGCACATTTTGTTACTTTTACTAAGCTACAACAACATTAAGGCACGCAAGGCCAATCAATATTTTATTATATAAAAGCCATAGCTCAAATCTGGCTATGATCATCATCTCATGATATCTGCATGGTTAACAGATATGGTAAAAGTCATATAAATCATTTATCACATCATGTGATACAATAGTATCGCCACCATTCCTTTATCAGGATTAGGACTTACTATCAAATTGGATTTTCCAATCCATTACCCAATTTAGGGTTAGGATCTCCCATTTCACATTAGTTAGGGTTCCATGTTTATATCATTAGTTCAACCCCAATATATTGCTTCACCCCTTTATAAGCATTCAACAATATCATAATTATTTTCTCATGATCATTACTTTCATCATATATCATTTAGGAATATCAATTTAAGGTATGAGTTCATCTCTCATCCTTACTATGGTATATTTATATCATACCTATTATCTTGGCTTAATCCCTTTCTCATAGTATATAAGTCAACACTTATCAAATTGCATTGAGTTTATTATATTCTCATGATAACAAATTACATTACACACACTTCATGTGTTTCTCGTCCAAATATATGGGATTTGAGGTGCATCAAGGTATATTTACCCTAAAATGCTAAACGTAATATCTATTATGTCTTGATGTATCACTTTTCTCCTCATTTCCATCTAACTTAAGATAATCAACTGACCTTGTATTAAGGTATTTCTCTCTTAATACTTTTACCACTCGCCTACCACTTTCATCATATAGTGCATAGGTTATACATTAGAATTGTCCAGCTATCTTTAATGATATAGACTTATCTAATGGTTAAGCATTGTTGATTTAGAATAATCCATTATCAACCACTTTGGGTATTTTAACTCTTAAGATGTTAATCACATCATTATTTAGTGTTGCATACATCATTCCTAAGTTTCATATCCTCATCTTTGTAAGGTATAAAGGGTTGTTTCACATGTATAGAGATATATATATAATGATCTAGGCATCTCTTATCCCTTAGACCCTTATTCATTGGAGTATCGACATTACCATTCATATGGTTCATCAACTTTACCCTTATTGGGTATAACATCCTCATCTAACTTGATTATATTAGCCACACCCTACTTTAGTGTATTGGCTATTATACCATCACTAGGGTTTCACATATAATTACATGGCATCACCCTGGATTTGAGTCTCACATCACATCATTCATTAGGGTTCCATATAACATTATTCTTATTTAGGGTTTCATATGGCATTACCCTAGATTAGGATTTCCCATGACATCACCCTCAACTAGGGTTTCACATACTATTATACTTCATTAGGGTTTGGATTGCATCTAATATCTCCCTTCATTAAACTTTCACATCACATTACCCATAGTTAGGATTTTATCATGGAATCAACCTCAATTAGGGATTCTCATGGAATCAACCTCAATTAGGGATTCACATGGAATTAACCTCAATTAGAGGTTCACATGGAATCAACCTTAGTTAGGAATTTATGAAGTATCTTTTCAATTTAGGGTTTTCGGGAAGTCACCCTAAATTTGGATTTCCCATAATATCATCCTAGTTTAGAATCACACCATCACCCTATATTTGTGTTACATCTGATATTATCTAAATTAAGGTTAGGGCCCAACAACCTTCTTGATTAAGGTTTCATGATCTCTTTATTAAGGATCATACCCTAATTGCTTAATCATTCATGTTGAAGGTGTTGAGTCTTATCCATTACATGGTTATTCTACATGTATGAATTCCTCTCTCTCTCTCTCACTCTCTTTAGGATATTGACTATGTCAAACTTGGTCAGATTAGATCAACCAACCCTTCAATTAAGTACGTTCAATTAGGGTTGACATAGTGTATTGAAGTAATTCTTGCTTAGTGCTTCAAGGAATAGCTCATCTAAGGTTACCAATTACTTGGTACCTTAAAGGTACAACCCTAGAATTTATCTTGGAGATAATTCAATAACAATTATAGGGTCAATTGATCCTTCATCACTATGGGTTATTAATTGATTTGATCCCACTAAATCATCAAATGATCTTGACCCTTTGATCTCGAAATGGTTTGAAACCGTTTGGGCAAAGTTGAAGTTGAAACTGTTTGACAAAGTTGAATTTGAAACCATTTGACAAAGTTGAAGTTGAAACCGTTAGACAAAGTTGAAGTTGAAACCGTTTGACAAAGTTGAAATTGAAACTGTTTGACAAAGTTGAAGTTGAAACCATTTGACAAAGTTGAAGTTGAAACCGTTTGAGTCTCAACTAGTTTGGGATCGTTTGGTCCCAAACGTTCTTGAGACCATTTGGTCCCAAATGGTTTTGAGATCATTTGGACTCAAACGGTCTTGAGACCGTTTGGTCCAAACTTCCTCAAAACCGATGGGACCAAGAATGGTCTCAACCTCTCAAATCGATCTAGGGTTTCCAAGATTAATCCCTTCATAAATTAAATTCATATAATTAATCATCAATTGGACTTATGCCTCATGCTTCAATTGATATAATAAATCATTCTTCAAATGATTAAACCTTCAATTGATCATTAATTAAGGTTTGGAACCCAATTGAATTAGGGTTGAAATCGATGAACCCACAATTTTAGACATTGTGAAACTGATTGCTTAGAAATCATTGGTCCATCATTCAATTTGGACATGACCTAAACTCAAACGGACTTGAGGTCGTTTGTATGACCTCCAAATGGTCTTGAGACCGTTTGCCTAATCCATCATCAAAATTGGTGAAGTTCAATTAGGGTTTGCATCCTTGAATTGCTCATCAGACTAGCTATTAATTGCATTAACATTTGATATATTTGGGTCTTCAACTACTCAACCATACTCGACCCTAGACCTCCAAACGGTCTTGGGTGACCTCCAAATGGTCTTGAGACCGTTTGGGTGATCTCCAAATGGTTTTGAAACCATTTGGGTTAATCAACCCAAAGTTCTAAAACAATCAATTGCAAAATCAACACTTAACCCGATTAGGGTTTGCTACTTGATGATTGTCAATATATTGAGTTAATCAATTGGATACATTAGATCATCATCCAACATGTATTAGGATTCTGACCTCAAATGATCAACCCATCCAAACGGTCAACTCTTCTATACGGTTTGGGGTTCAAACCTCCAAAAGGTTTGGAAACCGTTTGGTCTCCAAACGGTTTGGTGAAACCGTTTGGACCAAACTATTGAAACTGTTTGCCATAGATATATGAGGAGGTGTGTTCTTATGATGATTTCATTATCATCAAGCTCTAAACCTATGAAACTTGCTGTGATTTCATAGTGGTTCCATTAATTTTATCGAATGAATTCCAAGAAGAATAAATTATCAACAATTAGTTAAGGAATTGAATGCAAGAAAAATAGTAAGGGTTCAAGTTAGAAAACCCGCCTCCAATTGAGCTCCAATGCTTCAAGCTCTCGTCAACAATGGTTTATTAAACTCCTTTCACTATCCCAAGGCTTGTCGTCATGCTTTGAGTGAAAAGGAATGGTTAGAATTGAAGAGGGGATCGAAATAAGAAGAAATCATGCATTGATTTGTGATTTCCACCATGGATTCAAGGTGAAAGAAGGTCAACAAGCTTATGAACAGGTTGGGGGGTCGTCCTCCTGATCCTCCAAAGCTCCCTTTGTCGTTTTCCAAGCAAGGAGAAGAAGTGGAATCGAAAAAGCCTTTGATTTGGCTTGTAAAGGGTGTTTTTATAAGAAAATCAATGAGAGAGAAATTGCCTTATAAAAATCATTCAATTCCAAAATTAGTGCCGCCTCTTCCCCCTTCCATTCCTTGGATACAAGGCTATCCCATTTTCCTCTTATTCCTACCAATTATCCTCAATTTAAAGAAAAGCAAATTAAGCACCTTAGATCATATTATACTAATATCCATATGTGAGTGGATATTTCTTTTTCTTATAATAATGTGAGTGAGTTATCCACTTCCGTTGGATATTTTCGTGCCTTTGCAAGGCACAAGCTCGTCCAACCCCTTTTCAAATTCATCCCTGAACTTTTGGTTGAAGGGATAATTAATTAATATATTTCTTTTTCAATTAAATTGAAATAGGGTTTCAATTATACATAAATCTTGATTATTTTAATATCAAGATTCTCTCTCCTCCAAATTAATTAAAATGAGGTGCCCCTCTCATTTTATTTTCTCTTCATGATGCCAATAAACATAAGGGACCTTATTGAATTGGTAATTTGCATATTGAACCCTAGGTTTTGGGTAAATTGCACTTTACTCCAAAACTAGGTTTTTAATGCACAAACGTTGGTTTATCAGCTCTTTCTTGGTACTCAGACTTGTGAAAGCCATACCACTACATCATATTCATTCCTATAATTATAAAATACTTGAGGAACATAGTATCATGTATCATTTGCAAGTTAACCCCTTAACTTGGGTAATTTGCACTTTAGTCCAAAATAAGCAAACATTGCTTCAACATTATTCAAACAGGACCAAAATTGAAACATAAGTTCCTCTTGAGCCCTAATTACTTTTCACAAGATAAAATTAATGATCTAATTAACTTTCTTAGGAAAAATTCCCAGGGTTAAGGCATAACCCAGGTCAGAGATGTTACATTATATATATTCTAAATATGAGTTGGATTGCTTGCTATTTGATAGTATTATTTGGTAGATATGTATTATGTGTACTTCAACTTCAGGACTACATGATGTTTTCCTGGTTCGGCTGGTGGAGTGTCATAAAGATAATGTTTTTGTTGTGTATTGATTCAAAATGCTTAGAACTTGACTTATCTCTCATGTAGTAGGGTTCTTAATTTTAACTAAGAAGTATCTGCTGATTTGTTAATAGACATGTACTAAAAGATGTTTCAAAGTTATAATTGTTTTAAGTGATTACCTTATTTGTTGGATAAGATTAGCATCGTAAGTTAGATATGACTTATGATAGAACTATCTACTAGAGTTTTCAATATTTGCATGTTTTTTTAAGTTTATTATTTTTAATCTAACATTGATGAATGTACCTAGATTCAGTGGGAGGTATCCACTCATTGGGAATCCATATGAGTCTCATGAGGTTGTTTCAAACATTTTTAGGTATAATTCTATCTAGAAGAGAGGTCAGGATAAATAATATATAAATAGCATAATCTAGATAGATTAGAGTGTCCATGTACTCTCTCTTTCCCAGGATGGGTTGTAGACTAAGTTTCTTCATCAATGTACATGTATCTGATGCAAATTGAACCACATATGAGAACATGATTTGATTCTGGTTTTAATTGAGTTGAATAAGATTTATGATATATAAATGTAATGTCCTTGATGTGACATTGATTTATGAATTTTTAAAGAAAGAAAAAGGAAAAAATTATCTATGTTTTTCATATATTCTTTAATCGCCTTTGTCGAAAATTTGTTATTTTATTTCATAATATGGGTTTAGGTTTTCAGATTATCTCTAATTGTTGGTATTTATGTTGATCAAAAGAAAGGTCCCGAGACTTGGTGTATGGTATGAGTGACTAGGTTGGGGTTGGTTCTGAGTCTAGACTTTGCTTTTCCCAACATTTTTGGGGTTAGCAGGTATGGCTGAGTTCGTGGGTCTAGGTTTTTGGAACCAGGATGCATGGTGATTGGAGTGATCTTTGAGGGAGGTGAGCTTATTACTAGGATGCTCATCTTGAAGCTTGATAGCGTACACCAACAAACCACAATGAAGTTTGATGCGATTATGTAGAATAGTCTCTTTGTGGATAGAGAAAACACAATATGCTTTGTTGAAGTTGGTAGGTTGGAGGGTGTCAAAACAAATAAACTTGAGGGTGGCTCTAATAGCATTGGCAATTTTTTTTAAGATGGATTCGTCCGAAAAGGTTGCAAGTAAATCTGAGAAGGATCCCATCCAAATCCACTAGAACCAGCTAGGGAAGCTCAAATTTTGATCATCGAGCATACCCTTCCCAGCACGATAATGTGATGATCTGACCAATGAGATTCTCATATTTAATTCCAACAAGAAGACAGTAGAGAAGCTGGCATGGTGAAAGGATTTTAGGCTTTGGAATGGTGCATCCAGAAAGTAGGGTAGCTAAGGCTCGAGTGACACAAATGCATTCAATATCTCAGTTAGCTTGCTGGTTGATGCTATTGAGAATGATGCTTCATGATGTAAGGACCTTCAACATCCTCATACAAGATACATGAATGTCGATGGGGCATTCAATGGTGTAGGGGTATTTTGTTTTTTATGCCATGGTCGTAGAGTGTGGTGGTATCATTTGGGTTGTGATGGTTGATTGGAGGTGTTGTCAGTGGATGCTCATATTAGAAAGGCTCGATAGAAGCAATGTCAGGTGAGATCTTTAGGGATATGTTGCCAGCTGTGATATCTAGAGGAGTGGGGTTCAATGGGTAGGGGGATAGGTGGGTTTGAAGTTTATTAGCTTGGCGAGGTGAAGATCCTAGAGAGGGGTGAGTGAATTATAGTAGTGAGGATATCTGTTGGATACCAAAAGAGTTCTATTGGTGTTGATCCTTGTGTGTGGTGTCTCGCGGGGTCGCTTATGTATTGGCTCTGCAGGGAACAGGTTCTTAGTGTGGGCACGAGGTGGAGAGTTTTTTTAACAAGGATGGTTTAGGCTTGCGAGATTGTTTCATTGGTATGTTAAATGGGCATTTGTAAGATATGTGGCCATGACCCTTACATGCAAAATATTTCATTGGGTATCTGTGGTGTCATCGTATGTAACCATGATGCATGCATTTATAACATAGTTGGTTCATGTATGGATATATATTCTTTCATTCCACATCATGCCAATCGTTTATATCATCAATCTTATGTTTAGTACTAAGTGGTTTAGATCTAGCTTATTTTTGAGCGATGGGAAGTTGAAATGACCAACATGGAGTTGATCGACTATGTATGCCTTATGAGGAAGATCAAATGATTGTGTATGAGTGAGAGTAATGATTTACCTAAAGCTCCGAGATTGGGAAAAACTTGATCACTTCATCTGCAACAACCATTGGCACCTTCTTTACCAAAACACCATCACATACAATGCACACAGGTCCATATCTGGTCACTTCCCTATCATCCTTAACACATGCCCATCATCCTTCAGTCAGAAGCACAAACTCTTTGAAAATGATTGGCTTAAACACCCTGATTTCCTCCCAAGGTTCTCCTCCCAATGGACCCTCCTCCCAAATATCCAAAATTTGGGATTACATCTATCTGTCTCTATCAAAAGCATGAGGAAGGCCACATTCATATGGGCCAAAACTAAATTTGGCAACATCAAAGATTCCATTTCAGCCAAGGAAGAAGAACTTACTAAACTAGACTCTGACCCACATGCAGACCATGCACTAATCCAAACCCTTCACGCATATCTCGACACTCGTACTGACCAATGGGAACAGAACTGGGCTCAGAGAGCAAAAATACAATGGCTCCAATTGGGCAACAAAAACACCAAATACTTTCACCAATGGTGCAACCAAAAGAAGAAGAGAAACCACCTACACTCCTTCACCATTAATGATATCTGCACTACTAACCATAACACTATTGTTTCTCACATTGTCTCGTACTTCCACGACATCTTCAATTTTGCACATCAACCACTTCAGGACAACCTCTTTTACTGGAGGAACATCTTTTCTATACAACACACTAACTATGACTGCCTCTCTGCCCCTTTTACTATAGATGAGATCAAATAGGCTGCTTTTGTGTTGGGTAGGGACAAAGCCCCCGGATCTGACGGACACAATACAGCCGCCATCCGCACCATATGGCCCTGCATTGAAGGCAGCATCATCAAAAAATTTGAGCACTTATATGCGGTTGATGATCCTTCAACAATTATAGGGCCTCTAAATCAAACCAATATCGCCCTCATCCCAAAAACCATTCTCCCCTCCTCCATCCATCAATATCGTCCCATCAGTTTGATCAACACCACATACAAGATCATTGCTAAGACCCTTAGCAACAGGTTCAAACCTTAACTCCAACACATCATCCCACCAAACCAATGTGCTTTCCTCCCCAACCGCACCATTCAGGACGCATACATTGCATTCAGTGAAATGCTCCACTCATGCCACATATCCAACACCCCCACCCTAGCCCTCAAACTCGACTTCATTAAGGCCTTTGACTATTTAAATTGGGACATCATTAGATATTGTCTCAAGCACCATAACTTCCCGCAGAAATGGAATAAATGGATCATGCCATGCATCACTACTTGCAAATTTTCCACTCTCATCAATGGGTCCCCTCAGGGGTATTTCGGTAGAACAAACAGTCTTAGATAAGGAGATCCCCTCTCACCTTATCTCTTCATTCTGTGCACCATGATCCTCACCAAAATGATGACCTTAGCAACTGAAAATCATCTTATTGACACACCAGAATCTACAACTTCAACATCACACAATATGCAGACGACGCTATGATTTTCATTACCCCCTCCGATCATAACATCACAAACACCATCAGACTTCTTGGCATTTTTTCATATCTCACTAGGCTCAAGATAAACCTCCAAAAATCCACTATCATTGGTGTCCACATATCTGATGATGATATGATCAAGTATCAGAACCTTCTCAACTGTAAAAGAGAACACTTCCCCTTTACATACCTGGGCCTTCCCATCTCCCCTAAATGCATCTCCACATCTGCATGGGACCCCGTTATCAACCGCCTAAAAGTGAGACTCTTCAGCTGGAGTCCAACTTTCTGATTTTGGCGGGATGCCTCACCCTACTCAATACCTCCTTAACACCCATACTCACTTATTACATGAGCTACATCCCTCTGCCCACCAAGACTGCTAACCATATAGACAAAATCCATAGAACCTTTTTAATGGACCATAAGGGTCAGCGCATACATCTCACTAACTGGAGATCCATCACCGCTCATGTTGATCAGGGAGGTTGGGGTATCATCGACATTAAGATGTACAATGATTGCCTCCTCCTCAAGATCATCACTCAACTATGCCACCATAGAAAATCGGCATGGTCTGAACACATCAACGAGAAATACTACACACATAACCCTCCTTGGCACCCCATAAAGAAAAAATCTACCTCCCCCCTATGGATGCACCTCAACAGTCTCCTCCATATTATCTGAGCGACTATTCACACGCCACCCCACTGTCATCTTAACATACTTTTTTGGTCTGACCCATTGTTCCAGCAGCAACCCATCACTAAGTTCTCCACCTCTCACGACATTCCACACTCATTGCATAACATCACCATCCCCCAGGCCCTTATCTCATCAGCAACAATAGAAACAATAATCTCAAACGCACGCTCACATACCATTTTCCTACCCTCCCCATCACCAACATCATCCAAGTTTTAGAACAAAATACACAATCATGTTTTACCTGACAATGGGGTCCCACATACTCCATTAGCAAAGCATACAAACATTCTCCTACAGAGGTTACAACAATCCCATATCATGCATTTTGAACTCCAATATTCCCCTCAAATACAAACTTTTCGCATGGATACTATGGAACAACAAGCTACTTACTGATCACAAACTCTATCACATAGGTTTCCATGGACCATCCAGATGATGTCTCTGTTGCATGGCCTATGAAGACACCGATCACATCTTCTTCCTCTGCCCCTACACACGCAACATCACACAACAATTTATACATCCCTCACACCATGCCCAACATTCCTATCAGTATGTCATCACATCCAATTTTGCTAAACAAGTCTCGACTAGATACAACATCAACTATGCATCTGTTACGACCCCATCTTCCGATAACCCCCAATTAAGGGAGATCGCAAGGTTGAAGCCGCACCCATGAAATTCCGGATCAAAGGTTCGACATATAACCAATAACAATTATTAAATTCTAGCAGACTATACTGAAAATGGTAATAAAAATTTTCTTTATCATACCTTTGAAAAGTTGGAAGTACTAGACTTCTAACCACAAAAGAACTACTCTAACTAACTCCTCCTTGTTCTTTAGTTCTTGAATACACAATGTGTCACTTTACTGTTTTGTGCTTTGAAATATGTACCTAAAACGCCGACAAACAAAACAACGGTCAGTCGGTATGTGGAGGATCCAATAATCAAGAAACTATACTAACAATGTAATCAAGCAATTAATCTTTTTATCAATCAAGATTACATTTTAATATAACATCAGAGATCCACAAGTTCCATAACCTCTGTGCTATCCCTGCAGTGGACCTGTATACCAAACTACAACCCCTCATGATCCACCAAAATGGTAAACCAATTTCTAGGATTGAGTTACATGGTAAACCGAAGAGTCTCATGAACGCACAAGGCAATCCAGTTTCTAACTCTCGGTATGCTGAAGAGTCTCATGAACGCACAAGGTAATCCAGTTTCTGACTCACGGCAATCCTAGACCTTTCTCTAGGTATTACCCCCTTTTCAGCCTTTTTAAAACACCAGAGGTGAACAAGGATCTAGCCAGTTATATGCATACTTATGATGATAATCATAGTCACTTTATAGTTGCATGAAATAAATAAACATTCAACAGTTATTTCAAGCAACCGATAAATCCTTCGGAAATCGCCGGGAAACTAAAGCGATTATTCATAAGCGTAACCACATACCTGATCCATAGTAACTTGATGTCCATGCATAATCATTCAACACAATTAACAAGCAATCAACAATATCCTGAAAATAATGCATAACATCCAAGTGTCATTGTTTTATTCAAAACACCCTCAAGATCAACTTGGATTCCACCTTGTGATTTCTAGGCCAACTTTAGGGTTTTAGCCTTCGTTATGCATTTATCACTTCTAATGCTCTTTTAGTTCACAAACCCTAATTTCTGCATCATAGGCACAATTGAATGTCAATTAAGTCTAATATGTTTCTTTTACACTAAAACTATTATCTTTACCCTTTTAAGTCATATCCAAAACATTAAGACTAATTATCATCTTCAATTTCTTCCAAATTGACAAATCATATTTCATTATAGTTCAACTCTCATATATGAACCTTATTTATCATTATTTCCACTTTTATACATTAGGAAACACTAATTATCCAAATAATTCACATTAAAGATCTTTGGTACTCAATTTATCTTCGAATCATCATATCTCTATTTTATTCTTCGATTTGTACAATTAAACTATTAGAATGACATATACATCTAAATTAGGGTTTTAAGCTCATTAATGCATATTCATGTACATAGAACCCTAAATTAAACCAACTATATACAAAGATCATCCTTTTCGATCTTAATATACCTTTTTACATTTAACAGGTTAAAATCAACTCTTTTGATTCATTAAACCCTATTAAACACTTAACTTATTTCAAAATAGGGTTTCTTTAAACATCATTATGTTAATGTTGATAAATTACACTACTTTTCAAATTGCAAGAGGAATTGGCTCACAAAGTTATTTTTAATGAATTCCCCTCGTTCTGAGGATCAAGTTTCATATATAACTTGTATTAATCTGAGCTTCCTAGAATTAATTATGATTTTTGCAAAATCAACTTACCACGGCCAATCAGATTGTGCCACGCGTCTCCGTCCATGCAACGTTGGCTTGCCAAATAGAAAACATAACGATTTGACTATTTTGCCCCTGCATAAGTGGCTCAGCTCTTTAGCCCGCGAAGGGCAATTTCGGCCAGCGGTTCTAGAGCTTCTTCTTCCTCGCGAGGGTTGGCTGCTTCCGCGGCAGTAACCCTTCACAGGGCTTGCGCAGCCCGTCCCCTCCTCCTTTGGAGCCTGAAAGCCACCGGAAATCGCTCTCCTAGCCCCGCCATGCCTGGAAGCATCTCTGGGTGCTTCCGTTTCACGGCCAGAACGGCCGGTCCTCCCTTACATGACCTGCACCTGCAACCACGCTGCAGCCGTTCTGCGGCATGGTGCAGCTGCTAGGGTCAAAGGAACGAGAGCTGGGCTCCTTCGTGGCATGGTGGGAGCATCCTGCTTCCACCAAACTTCTGTTCAGAGCTCCTAATTGCCCCGGGGTCGCGCTTCCCCCGTAGTTAGGGTTTTTGGACAAAAAGAATCATGAAAAAGAAGAAAGAAGAAGAGAGGGATCGTGAGATTCTTCCTGGGCTCGAACCAAAGGGTCTCCCCTTTAAATAGGGGAGGTTATCCACGCCCTTACATGCTCCCTTTAGGAGGAAACAGGTCCTTTTCCCATTAGGACTCCTTTTCCTAAATTAAAAGGCTAGATTCTTTCTCTCTCTCTTATTTCTTTAATATTCCCTTTTCTTCTGCTATTAGGATTTTGAAAACTATCCCTCTTATTCTCTTTGTTCATACCTTTTAATTCTTTGTTCTCGAATTTATATTTTCCCTAAGTAGGAAATACCTTCTTTCTCCACAAAATCACTTATTTCTGTAATTAGGTATTCCTATTATCCTTTTATTTTGCAATTTGATATTTTCTCTTTATTTTTCTCCTTATTGGGATTCCTTGGATCCCAAGAACTCAAATATTTTCGAAATTCCTCATTAAGGATACTCATTATCCTTCTAGATGCATCTAATTGCGTTATTTCACATTTCATTAATATTTTCAATTTGTTTCTTAATAAAGAAATACTTAATAAATATTTTCTTTTATTATTGCTTTCTTTTTGCAACCTTAGATTCCTTGGTACTCAAGGAACTCAAGAGGCACGAAATCCTCTTTGGATTTGCCTCCCATAGGTTTCCACATATTTCTTTTCTTAGAATTTCAATTATTCATTTATTAATTGAATTTCCTCGGTATTTGGGCCCAATAGCCAACAAAGCCCAAAATGCAACCAATCAAGGCTATTGTGAAAGGAATCCATTTAATCAAAACAAATCATATCATTATTTGTTCAATTAGCTTTAATATGAGAAATTACATTTCTCACTATTTGAACTCAAAAATTGGGGTTATAACAGCATCCATCACCACCATCATAGCATGGCACATATGACAGGAGAGAAATCACCGCAGACACCATTCATCACATCCTTCCGATTATACAACATCTAACATCAATACAACTTTGCTTCATGTTCGTTTTGCATAGGCGACATCAGTAGAATCACCGTTGCAACACCTTCACCGATGAAGGATCTGAGCTTCCATACCCCCATCCGCACCTATACTATAGAGGAGATTGAAGAGGACAAAGACGAGGATGGATTTTGAGGAGTGATTCTACTTGTCTCTATGATGATCTCTGCTGATGATGTTGCTGATTATCTTTTTAGCTTATTCCCGTGGGGGTTTAGTTATGTTTTATGGGGTACATCCCATCAATACTATGTTGGCTCAAACACCACTGGTGTCCAGAGCCTTTCTCTATTACGTTAGTCTCTTGTAACAAACCCTTTATCCCCCACATGTGGCCAAAACATGCTGGTGAACACTATTTTTAATATAATCTTGCCTTTTGATAATAAAAAAAGGAGCGACGTGACCATGATCCACACACACAATGAGCACTCATTTTGGTCTCATTTAAAATAAATATTTAGGATTTCAGAATCCAACACGAATGGCCGGTGAACCAACAACAAAATAAGCCTCACAGTTATATGATCCAACAAACTAAACATAAGATTCCAAATGTACTGCATTTTAAAAATCCAACAACTAAAAAATAAAATCCAACAACTGATTACTGCATGACGTAAATGTAGGATTTTTTTTTAATCTACTAAGAAAATGCGCCCTTAATAAAGAAGGCATACTCAACAACTATTTGCCTCAACAAACTAAGCTGGTTCGCTACAACTATATGCGTTGCTCTGAGTATTGGGGGGTGAGCTGCCTTAGACATCATTTTTACTTCCGTCTTGGTCTTGGGACGCTGAGCAACCAGGAATTTGGGAGATCGGACGTACTGTCTTCGGTAACACTACAAACTATCTGTTTATGATGGCAAGTCGACCAACTTTGCCACGGACGAACCAGTGGGCGATAATAGTATTTTTCTTTTCCTGTATACGATAACCCAGCCGGGTTTATTTTAAAGCGTTTCTTCTGGTCGAGGCTAATCCAGCAAGTATCCGTTGAACCGTTCACATACGAACAAAACAAGGTTATAGCCTTATAGGCAGCACTGAATTATTTCAGACTTTTTCGTTCGGCCCAGCTTTTTGGTAGGATATAGTCAAATAACAAAGTGTGTTTTTTTATTCATTAAGGTACTCCACATTACTGTGGCCAGTTCGGCTCCAACGCTTGAGAATTGAGATGGTTTCAGTCACCGAGATAATGGAACCATCGTTCCTAGTGTATAGGATCGAGGCCAGGTTTATTTTCGTCATTTGCATGTCGATGTCATGTTGTTTTGGATTTCGTCAATCAACTTTAAAATTTCGAATTTAATGACCAAATTTAAGCCAAGTGGGACTCTGGATAGCGAATTTAGTTGGTTTGCGCACTAGTCAAGGTCCACGTTATAAAATAACACATGAAAACAACATTCAAATTTGAATATATGCCAATCATCAATAGCTATACACTCGTGATTATCCATCATTAAGTATTTAGATCTCATAATATCTTATTTCAAAAAACCAAGCGATGCCCGCAAATTCCAGGTGATGCAATTTAGAATGGGGTCAGGCTTCTTGTAGCACAAAAAGGTAAGGACTCCGTGACCCGGTTTAGTGTTACATTGATTAATATACGACACCTATTAGGGCATATTGAGGTGATCTGACTAACCAACGACTACCAATAGAAACCTGGGTAGGGACTCGAAAATTTTATTTGGAAACAAATTGGCCTTACCACGTATTATGATTGACGCTGGACAATTGTACAAAAAAAGGGGCCGTAACTGGGGTAGATGGGGCGGTTTATGCTGCACCAAATCAGAAGATTATATCGTAAAAATGCCCCGCTACCCCAATTTTTCCACACAAAACATCCGAGCAACATCACTTTGTTACACGGGATAGAATGTGCTGTGGTTTGACAGAATGAGAAGCTGAAATTCAAGTCAGACCAAGACTCAATCCATTTCGTAACGGTTTTTTTTGTTTTATTTCTTTCACCCCCATAATGGTGTACAACTAACTCATGGTTGCTGAAGTCATTCACTGTCTTTTTGTATCCAACACGTTCTTTTCCCAAAGGGTTTCTTCAGACGAGGATCATAGATATACTAAGCCACAGTAAGTAGAGATACTCATAAAATGCATTAAGAAATAAATGCTAGTATATTATTGAGAATGTGAATTATTGTCCAAAAAAGATTGAGAAAGAAAACCCTCATGTGAGTTAAACCCACAAGCAACAAGCGATAACTGTTGATCTGATTAACCTAAGGTTCCGTTTGGTAACACGATTACTTTAGCCGCAGTCATGCATCTAAGATGAACCACCGCATAAAATTGGTTCGGTGGATAATCTCAGTTGGATAATCACACATAAATGTAAAAAGTATGTAAAGTTTTATCGGCCGTTAATCTGGTGTATTTTTAGCTATTTGTGGTTGACTGTTGGTCTTCCACAGCCACCATATCCGAAGTAGTTGCTTTACCAAGGGCTGCCTAAAGCCCCTAACCCATCGTTATCCGAAAACCTAATCCAATGTAACCCAGTTGGATCGTGACTCCGACGGAGTCACGGGACGGCTGCCTTGTAGTGTTCCTCTTCGGGCATGTTTGGTTACTTGGATTTTGCTGTATTGGATTGTATTTTGGACTCCAGTTCAACAAATTTTAAGTTTGGTTTGCAGGATTGGAGAACTGAGGCCAATTCCGGGATTTTCAAACATAATAGGAATCCCGCATTTGGGTCTCTATCATAATTCTCCCGAACGCCAAAATCCAACATGGCGAACGTCGTGGACACGAAAAAAAATAAATCCCGCACTTACAAAATCCAGCAAACCAAACATAAAATTTTATTTTGCGGGATTTTGACAATGCAGCATTTTGATAATGCAGGATGGACAAAATACATGATTTCTAAAAATCCGGCAAACCAAACGTGCCCTTTGTGCGTTATCAGGTTGTATTTAGGAAAAGTTTTGAATCGGTGCTGTAGTGTTCACCTTTGTTCATTAGTCAGCGGCGGCCAAAGTTTGGCAAGAGAAAAACGGAAAAGCTTAGTAAGGTACAGACAGAGCGGAGCCGGGCCGAGGGCGCTCTCCTTCCGTAGTATCGGAATATAGTCCAAGTAATTTACTTTGACATCTCATCCCGGCAAGCTAGTTCCAAAAACCCCGACAAGCACATCTAATCCAACATCATTAAGTAGGATATGGCAGAGGAGGAGAAGAAGGCTTCGTTGGCCGCTTCACCGGCGACGGCCATCAAGTTCGACGGTGACGCCAAGGCGGCGTTGTTTGCCGAGCTTCAAGGCAAGTTCCGTTGTTAATTTTGAATCAAGTAATTACATGCAACAGCGACATGTGCAATTAAGTTGACCGTTCCGTCGATTCAGATAAAAATATGTAGAATAAAATAATATAAGAGAATAAAAAGTGAATAAGATCAGGAACCAAATCAGGTCGTCCATTGAAAACTTTCCTTTTAAACTAATATAGGAGAACAAAAAGTAAATAAGATCGGGAACCAAATCGTTCGTTGAAAAAGAACGTGATATACTTAAAGAAATCAATGTCTTGCAATCCTTTTGGACATGCGTCGTTCTCTTAATCGATCAAGTCACGAATATGAAGAAGAGACGTCTTGCTCGTGTTGACGATAAACGATGCAGACGAACCAATTGCAGTTCCAATGCAACTCAACAACCGACGCCCGACATATTGCGCCTTTGAAGGAAGGGGATGAATGATTTTGCTACGTCCAGGAGAATGATCTCCATGTTGTTGGGTTTTAGAGGAGGCAGAGAAGCAGCGGAAATAAAAAAATTTCTCCCCAAAACCCAGAACAAAAGGAATCGCGTCAACGTCTATACAATAGGAAAGATAGTTTGTGGATGCATACCTTGTCCCGAGGCTTGCGCGGCCTTCACCTCCGGTCTTGGACGGTGTCTGTGCAGCTCCTGGTCGCACCGGGACTGAAGACTCCTGGTCTCACCGGACTGTCAGGATTGACAGTTGTCCTCCGAGCGGCAGAGGTCTCCCGCCTCTGCAGTCATCAACACGGACCGCCTGGAACTCCGATCTCCTTGTCGCACAAGGAACCGGAAGGAGTCGCACCCTCCTGTTGGCGTACTAGTCGCCAACACACTCTCCTGCTGCCAGTTGCAACTGCAGTTGTCTTTCTCTTGCTGCGTCTCCCTTTTCAAATAGCACTTGCTCGGGCTCTCTTGGTTACCAAAACCAGAGAGAACGACAACTTTGCAGAGCAACTGGTTGCACTGAGTTGTCATCTGAGAAGCCCCCAATACCCCTATATATAGGAGGGTCATAGGACAGGGTTTTCTATCCTGAGCAATGCGGGACTAAAAGCAGGAGTAGAAGAGTTTGAGATTTTCCACAAAAGCAACTAGCTCGCAACCTGAACCGACCGTTTCACAACTGAAACTGTCAGTTGGGGACCTGAACCGGTCGGTTGATACCTCAACCGATCGGTTGGGACCCATGAGCCGGTCGGTTCACTTATGAACTGGTCGGTTCGTGGTCCTGACCAGTTTCTGATTGACTTTCCTTCTTTTGTTTCTAATTGGTATCGAATACCAATCCTATTTCCCAATCAAATTGGGCAAGTAAAATGAAAGGAAAATTCTCACCAATCCTACTTTCCCAACTTGCTCGGTTGCACCAGTTGAATCGATCGTTTCAACATTTGAAGCAATCGTTTCACCCTGACCATGAGACGATCGACTCAACACTTGAGCCGACCGGTTCACCAAGCTCAACCGATCGGTTCATCACATGAGCCGATTGGTTGGGAGTGCAGATTGTGCAGAATCAGTCAATTGCGATTTCAATCAATCTGATACTCCAATCAATGTGTCCAACACCTTGAACATTATGACATTGAGCTATCAATTGATTGAGTATTTAATTGAACTACTAAACTCCTTTACTAATCAATCTAAACATTGTTTGTGGACAAAACTCCTCTTCCAGGTTAAATCCTATGTGTGTGACCCTACAGGTCCATTTCACGTTGGCAGTGATAGTCCATAACATTTATGACTTCACAAGCAAAGAGAGATGCCTAGTCACACATCAATGCTACCTAAGTGAAATAGAAAGTTGGAGAACAACTTTCAATCCTACAATCCTTGAATGGTGTTACAGTGAATGTATAATTCCTTTGTCACTGATATCCTGAATGAACTCGAGGCATGGAACAGTCATCCTGTCAACATTCATTCATTTCCTTGATCTCAGAGCAGACTGGGTGAGATGTGTGTGACATCAATATCACATATTGATTCACACGTGCATGTGCATGCCTTTCTCAATCCTACTCATCAAGTGGCCAAGGATATCAAACTCACTCAGGAGGGAAAAATCCCATATCTATCACTCACCCCTCAAAAGCCCCATGTGTCAAAGCCACCCAATCATCACCTTTATAACAACCCAATTTCAGGACTGCGTTTGATGATGTCAAAGTGTACCCAACGACATGTGTTGAGTGTAGTGATGTCAGGTCTAAGAATCACACTCAACACCATCACTGAGAGAGTTGACTGTAACTACCAAGTCATGGTTCCATATGTCACTCTCACGGTGGGTCTGTCAGGTACCTTGTTCTCTAACAAGTAACTATGTTCTTGGTTTGATATCACTATATCATGACTAATGAGATTCTATCACCAACCAACACACAATCTAGTCTTTAGTGTTATTGATGTCTATGGTTATTTCCACAATAACAACCAACTAGGGACTAAACAAGAATGTATACTCCTAACATCCGTATGATCTCATCGTTTAGGTCCTTCACCTAAAAGCATATGTCATTGAGTAAAATCATTCATTATACATCTATCATGTTACACTATCATCTCAGAAACAGTTTAAACATATAGGTCGGAAATTGCCTTTATTATTATTCAAATCATTTACAAAGTATCCCATTACAATCATCATATGACTTGCTCTATGGGCATACATACCAACAGACTCCCGCTTGCACTTAGAGCCAGTCACCAAGGAACCTCAATCCTTGTGACCTAGCATGACCATCATGCTTCTGCTGAGAAAGGGCCTTCGTCAGTGGATCAGTTATGTTGTCTTCAGTTGGTACTTTGCAAATCTTCACATCTCCTCGTTGTACAATCTCTCGTATGAGATGGAAGCGCTGCAGTATGTGCTTGAACCGCTGATGTGATCTGGGCTCCTTAGCTTGTGCAAGAGCTCCATTATTGACACAATAAAGCTCAATTGCATCACAGCTACTGGGAACTACACCAAGTTCAGAAATGAACTTCCTGATCCACACAGCCTCCTTTGATGCATTTGAAGAAGCAATATACTCGGCCTCTGTAGTAGAATCGGCAACTGTTTCTTGCTTTGAACTCTTCCAGATCACAGCTCCATTATTAAGGCAAAACACAAATCCTGACTGCGATCTATAATCATCTTTATCGGTTTGGAAGCTTGCATCAGTGTAACCCTTTACAACCAGCTCTTCCTCACCGTCGTAAACAAGACACTGATCCTTAGTCCTTCGCAAGTACTTGAGGATGTTCTTCACGGCTGTCCAGTGAGCATCCCCGGATCTGAATGGTACCCGCTCGTCATGTTGAGAGCATACGAGACATCTGGGCATGTGCACAACATAGCGTACATGATGGACCCGATGGCTGATGCATATGGGATCCCATTCATACGCTCCCTCTCTTCACAAGATTGGGGACATTGAGCTCTAGAGATGGTGACTCCATGGAGCATGGGGATGTTGCCTCTCTTTGAGTGCTCCATGCTGAACCGCTTCAACGCTTTGTCGATGTACGTGCTCTGACTTAGTCTGAGAAGCCTTCTAGATCTATCTCTATAGATCTTAATTCCTAGGATGTAGGATGCTTCTCCTAAGTCCTTCATTGAGAAAGTATTCCCAAGCCAAGTCTTTACCTTCTCTAAGTCTAAGACATCATTCCCCATCAAAAGTATGTCATCCACATACAATATGAGGAATGTGGTCGAGCTCCCACTAACCTTCTTGTACACACAAGGTTCATCTTCATTTTGAATAAAGCCAAACACTTTGACTTCCTCATCAAATCGAAGATTCCAACTCCGAGATGCTTGCTTCAATCCATAGATTGACTTTTGCAGCTTGCAGACTTTATTGGCATTCTTTGGATCAACAAAACCTTCATACTGTGTCATATACACATCCTCATTTATATTCCCGTTAAGGAATGTTGTTTTAACATCCATTTGCCAGATCTCATAGTCATAATAAGTTGCAATAGCAAGCATGATCCTGATGGACTTAATCATGGCAAATGGAGAAAAGGTTTTGTCATACTCAACACCTTGAACTTGTCGAAATCCCTTTTCAACCAATCTGCCTTTATAAGTTTGCACATTGCCATCTATGTCGGTCTTTTTCTTAAAGACCCACTTGCACCCTATGGGTTTTACCCCTTCGGGTGGTTCCACCAAAGTCCATACTTTTTTGTAGTACATGGATTCCATTTCGGATCTCATGGCTTCAAGCCATTTCTCAGAATTTGGTCCCTCCATAGCCTCTACGTAGGTAGTTGGATCATCATCTATGATCAACTCACCACCTTCCTGAGTCACAAGGTATCCAAACCTCTCAGGTTCAAGGCGGGTCCTACTAGATCTATGAGGTCCTTGTGTTACCTGAGGAGACTGAGATTCCACAACACCTTGTGAATCTGTATTTTCCTTTGGTACATCTACCGGCTTAATGTTTTCTTGTTGGGCTTGAACCTCTTCAAGCTATATATTCCTCCACTGCTTCCTTTGGAAATAAATTCCCTCTCTAGGAATACAACATCCCTGGCAACAAACACTTTGTTGTCAGTAGGGTGGTATAAGTAATATCCCCTCGTTTCCTTGGGATATCCAACAAAATAACATTTATCGGATTTGGGTCCAAGCTTATCAGGAAACATTTTCTTGATGTAAGCCTCACAACCCCAAATCTTCATAAAAGACAAAACGGGACGCTTCCCATACCATATCTCATATGGTGTCTTTCGAACCGATTTAGATGGCACACGATTAGGTATAAATGTGGAAGTTTCAAGAGAATGACCCCAAAAGGAAATCGGAAGATCAGCAAAACTCATCATCGATCGCACCATATCTAACAATGTGTGATTCCTTCTTTCAGACACACCATTATGCTGTAGTGTTCCTGGCGGAGTCTACTGTGATATAATACCACAGGCTCGCAGAAGGTTCTCAAACTCATGACTTAAGTATTCTCCACCTCGATCAGATCGAAGTGCCTTAATACTTTTACCAAGTTGGTTCTGTACTTCATTCATGAAATCCTTGAACTTTTCAAGGGTTTCTGACTTATGCTTCATCAGGTACACATAGCCATACCTACTGAAGTCATTAGTAAAGGTAATGAAGTACGGATACCCATTTTTGGCATTAGTTCTAAAAGGCCCACATACATCAGTATGTATGAGTCCTAATAGATCACTAGCTCTCTCACCTTTACCTAAAAAGGGAGTCTTGGTCATCTTGCCCAATAAACAAGATTCACATGTCTCTATTGATTCATAATCAAAAGAGTCTAGATAACCATCTTTATGGAGTCTAGAAATGCGCTTCTCATTTATGTGCCCTAGACGACAATGCCAGAGATATGTTTTGTTTGAGTCATTGAGTTTTTGCCTTTTGGTGTTTACATTGTATACATTTGTCTCCAAGTCTATCAAGTATAGACCATAAGACATTGGGGCACTGCCATAAAAGATCCCATCTTTAGAAATGGAACATTTTCCATTCTTAATAAGAAATTCAAATCCATCTTTGTCCAAAAAAGAGACGGAAATGATATTCCTATTTATGGCAGGTACATAATAGCAGTTCTTCAACTCTATTATTAGCCCACTTGGTAGAGTTAACTCATAGGTTCCTACGGTACTGGAGGCAACTCCTGCCCCATTGGCAACACGTAATTCAACCTCGCCTTTCCCTAAAGGCCTACTTCTCTTAAGATCCTTCACATTTGAACAAATGTGAGATCCGCATCCGGTATCAAGTACCCATGACGAAGAAGTAGTAAATTTAATCTCTATCACGTATACACCAGAAGTAGAGATCTCTATCTCTGACTTCTTCTTCCATCATTCCTTCCATCCTCTCCATGTAGAAGAAATTGGTTTGGCGAGAGAACCCTTCTCTTCCTTCACATTTGAACAAATGTGAGATCCGCATCCGGTATCAAGTACCCATGACGAAGAAGTAGTAAAGTTAATCTCTATCACGTATACACCAGAAGTAGATATCTCTATCTCTGACTTCTTCTTCCATCATTCCTTCCATCCTCTCCATGTAGAAGAAATTGGTTTGGCGAGAGAACCCTTCTCTTCCTCACCTTTCGTTCCATTGATCTTTATCAATGAACTTTCTTTCTTCTTCACCAACGCATTAAGCGTACATAGAGTGGATTCAAAGGCTCCTGGTATATCCGGATTGTGCAGAACACTTCTCACAGTCCTCAACCAGTTATGGAATTTATTCTCAATTAATTTGCCCATTTTAAAAGATGATTCCTTTGCCACTCTACAAGAGAAAATTGCATTTTGTAAAAACTTTTTTTGATTTGATTTGAATAAAATTTTACGATAGTTAATTAGGCCTTTAATTAATTACTACTCCCACTATTTTGACTCAAATTGACAGCCCTCACCATCAATTTGGAAGATTGCAGTGTACAATCTTCTAGTGGGTCAAGATCCATATTTCATCAAGTCACGAGTCAGCTTTGGCTGATCGCCCATAATCTAGACTATTTAGGTAGGCCATCATGCCAATTGCATCACATGCAACTCTTGATGAATGAACATGCACAACACCTTGCCATGAACATGCCGTGCCTCTGGGCTTAGATGCTCTAAGAATCACCAGTTAAGTCTATTCCAAAAGATGACACAGTAAACATGCACCCTACTTTGGCAGAACCTGCATGTTGACCCTTCACACTTCCACAAGATGGATGACGCATCACGCTTTGGCGTACCCTACGCTTGGTCGATCGAGTTTTCCATGTGCAATTAAGTTAACCATTCGGTCGATTCAGATAAAAATACGTAAAATAAAATATATAGGAGAATAAAAAGTAAATAAGATCAGGAACCAAATCAGGTCGACCATTGAAAACTTTCCTTTTAAACTAATATAGGAGAATAAAAAGTAAATAAGATCGGGAACCAAATTGTTCGTTGAAAAAGAACGTGATATACTTAAAGAAATCAATGTCTTGAAATCCTTTTGGACATCGTCATTCTCTTAATCGATCAAGTCATGAATATGAAGAAGAGACGTCTTGCTCGTGTTGACGACAAATGATGCAGACGAACCAATTGCAATACCAATGCAACTCAACAAACTCCGCCCGACATATTGCGCCTTTGAAGGAAGGAGATGAATGATTTGCTACGTCCAAGAGAATGGTCTCCACGTTGTTGGGTTTTAGAGGAGGCAGAGAAGCAGCGGAAACAAAAAAATTTCTCCCCAAAACGCAGAACAAAAAGAATCGCGTCAACGTCTATACAATAGGAAAGATGGTTTGTGGATGCATACCTTGTCCCGAGGCTTTCTCGGCAACAGTTGCTCGCGCCTTGAGCGGCCTTCACCTCCGGTCTTGGACGGTGTCTGTGCAGCTCCTGGTCGTACCGGGACTGAAGACTCCTGGTCTCACCGGGACTGTCAGGATTGACAGTTATCCTCCAAGCGACAGAGGTCTCCCGCCTCTGTAGTCGTCCACACGGACTGCCTGGAAATCCGATCTCCTTGTCGCACAAGGAATTGGAAGGAGTCGCATCCTCCTGTCGGCGTACTACTGCTGCCAGTTGCAACTGCAGTTGTCTTTCCCTTGTTGCGCCTCCTTTTTCGAGTAGCACTTGCTCGGGCTCTCTCGGTTACCAAAACCAGAGATAACGACAACTTTGCAGAGCAACTGGTTGCACTGAGTTTTCATCTGAGAAGCCCCCAATACCCCTATATATAGGAGGGTCATGGGACAGGGTTCTCTATCCCGGGCAATGCGGGACTAAAAGCAGGAGTAGAAGGGTTCGAGATTTTCCACAAAAGCAACCAACATGTAACCTGAACCGATCGTTTCACAACTGAAACAGTCGGTTGGGGACCTGAATCGGTCGGTTGACACCTCAACTGATCGGTTGGGACCCATGAGCCGTTCGGTTCACTTCTGAACCAGTCGGTTCGTGGTCCTGACCAGTTCCCGATTGACTTTCCTTCTTTTGTTTCTAATTGGTATCGAATACCAATCATATTTCCCAATCAAATTGGGCAAGTGAAACGAAAGGAAAATTCTCACCAATCCTACTTTCCCAACTTGCTCGGTTGCACTAGTTGAATCAATCATTTCAACATTTGAAGCAATCATTTCACCCTGACCATGAGCCGATCGACTCAACACTTGAGCCGACCGGTTCACCAAGCTCAACCGATCGGTTCAACACATGAGCCGATTGGTTGGGAGTGCAGATGATTCAGAATCATTCAATTGTGATTTCAATCAATCTGATACTCCAATCAATGTGTCCAACACCTTGAACATTATGACATTGAACTATCAATTGATTGAGTGTTTAATTGAACTACTAAACTCCTTTAGTAATCAATCTAAACATTGTTTGTGGACAAAACTCCTCTTCCAGGTAAAATCCTATGTGTGTGACCCTACAGGTCCATTTCACGTTGGCAGTGAAAGTCCATAACACTTATGACTTCACAAGCAAAGACTGGTGCCTAGTCACACATCAGTGCTACCCAAGTGAAATAGAAAGTTGGAGAACAACTTTCAATCCTACAATCCGTGAATGGTGTTACAGTGAATGTATAATTCCTTTGTCACTGATATCCTGAATGAACTCGAGGCATGGAACAGTCATCCTGTCAACATTCATTCATTTCCTTGATCTCAGAGCAGACTGGGTGAGATGTGTGTGACATCAATATCACATATTGATTCACACGTGCAGGCGCATGCCTTTCTCATTCCTACTCATCAAGTGGCCAAGGATATCAAACTCCCTCAGGAGGGACAAATCCCATATCTATCACTCACCCCTTAAAAGCCCCATGTGTCAAAGCCACCCAATCATCACCTTTATAACAACCCATGTTTCAGGACTGCGTTTGATGATGTCAAAGTGTACCCAACGACATGTGTTGAGTGTAGTGATTTTAGGTCTAAGAATTACACTCACCACCATCACTGTGAGAGCTGACTGTGACTACCAAGTCATGGTTCCATGTGTGACTCTCACGGTGGGTCTGTCTGGTACCTTGTTCTCTAACAAGTACCTATGTGCTTGGTTTGATATCACTATATCATGACTAATGAGATTTTGTCATCAACCAACACACAATCTAGTCTTCAGTGTTATTGATGTCTATGGTTATTTTCATAATAACAACCGACTAGGGACTAAACAAGAATGTATACTCTTAACATCCGTATGATCTCATCCTTTAGGTCCTTAACCTAAAAGCATACATCATTGAGTAAAATCATTCTTTAGACATCTATCATGTTGCACTATCATCTCATAAATAGTTTAAACATATAGATCGAAAATTGCCTTTATGATTATTCAAATCATTTACAAAGTATCCCTTTACAATCATCATATGACTAGCTCTATGGGCATACATACCAACACACGTAACACCACGAAATGATGATTTCAGACTCTAACTTTAGTGTTCGCAAACACGCACTCGAACGACTGACAGTAATGTGTTTGAAAGATATGTTTAACCCTAATATCCAGAGGCATATTTATAGCCTTACATGCTCAATAATCTTATTCCCATTAAGACGCGACCACTTGATTTCTCTTGTACACAAGACACTGTCCAGTTAAGATTAATAAATTCGATTAAGAAAAAAAATAATTAAATCAATAATTAATTAGTGCAAAAAGAAGAAGGATGTGAGCCCATGCATGTGCCCAACCAAGCGTGACGTGGCGCGTGTGTGTGTGCATTGTGATCACCATACCCACCAAGGACGTGAGCATGCTCTCCTCATTTGATCCTTGGACACTAGTATCACATGTGATTCTATGTATAAGGACCACAAAAATTCTAGAAGTAAATAAAGTGAGATAAAACTTCTTTATCATTTGTCACATGTAATAGATGCACTTAATTACACTTTTAACTCATGCTATATACATGGAATTTGAAGGCATACATCTAACAAGTTCAAGGAGTGCCTGACTCGGCCGTATGAGTGGAGGCTGAAGCATCTCCGTGGGATCAAGAGGCTGGTCAAGGAACGGTAGGCGGAGATTGCCCAGGCGCTCAAGGATGATCTTGGCAAGCCGGAGATCAAGGCGTTGGTGCATGAGGTGAATACACTTACGTCCTACTAAGGGATACCCCGTTTGCACACACTAACCCCACGCCTCATAAGCCTCTGTTGTAGCGTCGGGGTTGGTTAGGGTGATTAACTTTTTGCTTTATATGGTTTGGTTCTGAAACTAACTTCCTTTTTCCCCCTTGTAACTTGTTTGTTGTGGTTCCATCTAGTGCAGGTTGCCTCTGGTAAAGGACTCCATGGAACTCATGATCAAGGAACTAAAAAAGTAGATGAAACCGGAAAAGGTAAGGGTCCGCCGCTTAATTGCGGAGGAAGGGAATCCCATCTCCCGAAAGTTCCCTCGTCACTTCCTCCTCATCGAAATTCGTGGCTCTGAACTCTTTTATTATTCCTCTTATTGGTCTACATTTCTTTATGTGCAGGCATCCACGACTGTGACATGCAAAAATAGTGTAAAGATATCTCATTAAGATACTTAAAGATTGTGCATATTTCCTCGTCTCCCGCAATGTTATCTTTATAAATGACAACATGTCATGTCTCTCCTACTACCCTATGCATATGTATGTTCTATAAATATCCACTATTAAGGAAATGGAAAGCAGGAAACCAATGACTCCATTTCTATCCCGCATCTTAAATCTAAGATAGTACCAAAGCCTCAAATGCCCCAACGGGCGCCCAATCCACCTCCCTAGTTCTAACTCCCCCTCTTTCATACTCCATCTCTAGACCTCTCTCCTACCATCGCTGAACCTCTCCTCCCTGTCAACTTGCACCGTCCAGCATCCACCACATGCTCATGAACTCACCTCCTTCCTCAGACCTCCACTCCAAGTGTAACAACTGATTGATGCCCCTACATAGGGACGACGAGGAACAAGTCCATCTTTGTTGTTGTGCAGTTTCTCATCTCCCTCACCCCGAACCCCTCTTCTTCTTGTTCTCATTTCAAATCATCACTCATTTACCGTATTCTCTCCCACATGGCGGACATTACCTCTGTCATCACAAATCTTATATTTCCATTGTCAATTGTTTCGTTCTCAAGCCTACAACCAATATGGCAATAGTATTCACCTAGATTGCCTTCCCACCCACCCTCCCCCTTATGTGACTCTTCCTCTCCTCTCTGACCATCGCTGTCTATGACCCTTTTCAAATTTCCCAAGTCTTTTTCCAAAGAAATATTCAGATGATTGGTTCAACCGGCAGCTGCGGCAACCAGGTCGACTTCTAGGCGCCGGCGGCACCACCCCTTCCTCCCTCGCATAAAGACTCCACTTTATGACTAGTATAAACGCCACGGAGGCCAAAATCGACAACCGTGCTCCTCGCCTCCAGTCATCATGTCCGCCTCCGAGGCCAGCTACATTCGTTAGCATTGGATCCTCTACTATCGTGACTCCAACTTCGACCGCAGCTACCCCTGCCGCCACCACCAAGCCCTACTTTTTTCTCCTCCATCCACCTTCCCATTCTCCAATGGACTCCCACATCTCCATCAACTCTACCAAGCCTGCCCGCAATGACGCCGACTGCCTCCTAAATGCCAACGCCATCGACCCCTCCCATCCTTCTCCTAGGGATCATCTGCAACATCCCCATCCCTACCGTGGCTACCCCAACCGTAGCGACACCAGCTACCCCAACCGCACCGACACCTTGTCGCCATCACCAACATCAAAACACAGCAACATACAACTCGCCAACTCACCCTTCTACCTCCTTCAGCCTCGCAATCCCTAGCTCTTACCTATAGGCTTCAAGTCACTCCTGATCTTGCCCTCCTCTCCCTCCCCACTCGGCTCACCTCTCTGCCCTTTTTCACTTTCTCAAACCCCTCCCTCCCGACTCGCAAATCAAAACCATTCCTCAACCTTCTTCCACTCCAACCCCCAGTGACACAAAACCCAACACCTCAAGCAAGTATCCAAAGTGAAAGACTAAAAAAAATGAGTTCTAATTTCAAAAGACTACAGTCATCATTCCTATCCACACAATAATCTAAGGAGCAGGTTGTAGCGACCGTCTCGCGAAAACAGGATTAACTAATGCGGAAGCGAATTATTTGCAGTGGATTACTGAAAATGGCTGAAAATTAAAACTTTTTGCAAAGAGATCCTCACATAGGAAATCTTTTCCAACAAGAACCATTGCATAACATTTACATTCGGGTTCAAACGTACATAAATTGTATCATCTCTTTTCAGAGATTACATCATCAACTATCTTATAAACATTACATACAGACAGTATAAGAATCTCGAGGCATCAAGCCAAAACCTCAGATTGATTTATAAAACACTGACTAAAAACTCCGAGGACCTGAGAGTACACAGACGACACATATGACTTTCTAACTACATAACTTGACAGGCAGTATCTCCACCTGAGATATTACTGTTGTCCTTGATGTTACTTCTACTGTCCATTCCCTGTAATGAGATTCTACTTCTTTGTCTGCATCCACCTAAAAAGTTGGATCCCACGGGGGTGAGACAATTGTAAATTGCCCCAGCGGGAGATATAACTCTCCGCCAAAACATTGTTATAGCAATTTATTAAAATAAACTGAGTAGAAAGATTTATATATTTAATCAACAACAGGTAAGTCACTTATATGAACAAAGTGAAGTAATCTCCTTTTTCAAGGATAACATTGCATCTACTCATGGTAGACTCATAGTTCATCCATCTACTTGTAATGAATACAACAGATATGAACAACGTCAATGAACTATAGATATATAATAGAAATGTAACATCAGACAATGAATTTCCGTATTCAATCCTAAAGCAAACATGCTATACGGCTGATTTCATTTTACAAACACACTTATGCCCTGAGGAGATGAGATATACTGCTCATGCCCCAATCGACCACTGCGAAGTCGAAATCAGTACCATACAAGGTCAATGGAAGAGTCAGATTCCCATGACCTCCCACATCTCAGTCAGTGCGAGATAACATGCAGGACATCTTGTGTCTCTGTTAAATATAGCTTTCTAGAGTATACTGGCAACTTTGCTATCAGAGTTACAGTGGCGTGCTGCACTCTCTTTGCGATCGTGAGATTTTGTGTTTATCTCCACCAATCTGGCATTAACATTATTGGGAGATGTGTACGACATCTAACCCAATCATCAGGAGATTCGTGATACATCCATCCCGGTACATATAATGAAGGATTGAGAGATTAAAAGTACATCTCACATGAAATCCTACATTAGGACGTAAGGATATTCGCATCCATAACCCCAACATACTCAAAAGTATGCTCTCCAGGAGTTCTCTTAGGAAAACCTGTTTCACCATCATTTAACTTCTGACAATGATGGATCTATGGTTAGGGCTCTACATGATATCATTATACTTGATTATTTAAGTACATTATGGCATTCTTTTAGCATCAGTCAAGTTCTCAAACATAACTTATTACAATAATGCTATAAAGAGACATGTACTACTTTCATCAGATATTTATCAGTCTTTCAAAGACCTTGGGAACTCAGTCCCTCATTTCAAAACTGGGAATTCTCATCCCTTCACATTCTCATCACCATAATCATATGGTTCTGGGTATTCAAACCCTTAACTCATCATTGAGTATTATTACACCTGTAACATACTGAAATCTCCTTTGTACCTCTTTGTACTCTTTTCTATAAAGCTTTGACCTTCATTTTTCGTTCCTTTTGTCCTTGGTCTTGATTCAAAAGAAATTTAGATGGTTATTGGTTAAATATTTCCCATATGTTCTTATTTCAAGGTTTCATGTACAAAAGACTCAGTTAGAATTAGACAAGGGGTTTAAAATGCAATTTCACCATAAGAAATAAAAAGGGGATAAAATAATTCGTCCTAGAATCTTCTAGTGTTTCCTAGAATATAAGAAATAAGAAGGAAATCCGAATTTTATAAAAGAAAGAAGATAAATATAATAAGTAAAGGAAATATGAGAAAATATGAGTAAAGGAGATAATTACAAAGATTTTGTAACAAATAAGATAATCTGAAACCATCATGATAATTTGATAGTTTAATTCGTTTCCTTGAGTAAAGAGTAACTTAAGGGTCAAGTATTATTTAAAATAAAAATATTAATAACATTATCAAAGGAATATAGGAAATAAGACAATAAAAAGAAATAAAATACTTAATGCTCTCAAAATAGGGAAATAACTTCAAATTCATATTCTAAACATAAAAATAAGCGTCTGTGCAAATTTGCAACTAATTTGGATAATGTATGAATAATAAGAAAAATAGGAGAGAGAAAGTGTGTAGAATGTTCTAATTAATTTAATAAATATAAAGATAATGTCAACTTGTGAAGATAATTGCAAAATCGTGTTTCAAACCATTAAGAAGACTTAAGGGTGAAGTTACATTAATTTTAGATAATGTTATCACTTCTTTTGAGAGAGGAAAGAGAAAATGACATATTAATTATTTCACCTATTAAACTTTCTCAAAATGACAAACTAACTCCATATTTGGATTCTACGCGTCGAAATAAGTCAGAATATAAATTTTCATAATTTTTGGGCAATGTTTGAGCCTCCAAAATAAGAAAGAGAAAAACATTTAAAATCTAATAGTTTTGATAGACTTTTGCTCAGGGATATTTCCCTGATCTAATGCGCGATCGAACGGCCCAGATTGCTTGATGGACCCACGTCCATCGATCCGACGGCACGTGGTCATCTTCTAGCTCGAGTCGGATAAGGCAACAGGCCTTGGATTTTCGTTTTCATAAAATCGCAATAACTTGATATTTACTCAACGATTTTCCTTGATTTTTGTTGCGTTGGTTTCCTTGCGAGATTTCACACAGGATTATCCCAACTTTTGCGAGCTTTAACGCGTATTTGAGAAACGCCCAAAGTAGCCGTCGGCCACTTTCCTTTGCTCCTACCCACATCCTAGTCTAGGGTTCCTTGCCTATAAATAACTCCACCCTCGCAACTGCAATCACCTTAGCAACCTGTTTGTACCTCCAATTTGGATTTTCGTCAACGTTTGGACCACCATCGAGCCACCGTTTGCCCCTGCTCTTGCGGAGCATATTGCTCCCTACTCGCTTCATCTCCGTCCAAATTAAAGGTACTACTAACTTTGTCTTCTCGTTCTCTTTCTTTCGAGTACCTAAGCGTTCGAATTGGTCGAGAATCGTGGTTTTGCCCAAATCGGCCGAGCAAGCCTGCTCGCGCGTGACCAAGGTTGAAGACGACGCGCTTTTGACCGTTTTGCCCTCGCCTCTCTTCTTTTCTGATTTTCGCGCGAGGGTCATTTCCGTCTTTTTCCCCTATTTTGACCGCTCGCCTCCTACGACCGCCCGGAGACGCGGAGTACCGCTCCTGGTCACTCCCGAACGCTACCGGCGGACTCCCGACCGCTCGCGTTGAGCGTGGTTGCCTACGTGGCACACGCTGATTGGTCAGAATAAAATAATTTTTATAAATTATTTCGTTGGTCAAAAATTAAAAATAAATAGTGTTTTGAAATCAGGAAAACGAGATCTATTTAATAAAAATATTCTTGAGATCTGGTTTTGAGTTTTTCGAAAAGGTGTTTTTAATATCGATTTAATTAACTTAAAAATCCCTAAAATTAACCCTAAAATCTATATTTCCAAAATATACAATATTATATGTTATTTTGATTAGGAAAACCTAACTAAGACGATTATGAGGTTTTTGAAGTCTGAATCGAGAGTTTGTACAAAAAGTTAGTAAATTAGGGTTTTCAATCTTTTAAGTGAATACATGTAATTCTAATAAATGAATTAAATGATGTATTAGGAAGTTTGGGGTTATAGTTCGTGTGAAGACTTGAAAAAGGGAACTTAGGACACTTGTGGCCAAGGTATGTGATTAGTATGTGTTTATTATGAGTCTTGTTGTACATCTACCTATCAGTTGGGAAATACTTAATCCAATACCTAGATTTCTTCTATGAGGTTTAATTTGATCTAAACCATTGAATTTCTTGAAACCTAAATGTCTTATTGCCTAAAAAATCAGATATAGTATTCTCTTGTTTGGGTATTCATACCCCATTTCCATGTTGAATATCTTTTGCTTATTCTTGCCATAAATCTCTTATTGGCATAAAATTAAATGTTCTATTTAAATTTTAAGTAGTGGTACTTATGTACAACCACCCATAGAGGGCATGTATAAAATCGCCCTAGGGGAATGTTTATTATTCTCCCCATTAAAAATTTGTAGGTGATTTGGAAATGTTTAAAATTCTTCCCTCACCTAAGGTTAGAGGTTCGGTAGGTGCCTCAACCCTACTTAGTTAGATAGATATATTAATAAACATGCTAAAACCTTTACTTACTTTGTTAATGGCAAGTTCTCTTATGAAAACCTCATACTCTTGGATATCTTTTACACCAAATACTTAGTCTAGTTTACTTGTTACATGGTTTCTTTGCCTTTGATAGATTATTAGTGTAACACATACTTTTCTTGTTTTTCCTCTTGCCGGGTGTCTTCCCAACCGCCTAGGTGTTGGAGCTGTTCAAGGAGAAGGAAGGGCTTGAAGAAAGAATCCTTGCTGTGATCGTTTGCTTGAGAAGAAGGATGGCTAGGTTGCTATAGCTAGATCCTCTATTCTTTCTTATCTTTTCTTTTGAAAGCAATGATGTAATAAACAATAAAGCCATTAGAAGGCTTGATATTTCTTTCTTTCCACTGCTATTGGCATTTTATTATGTATCTGGAATCATGCTTATTTAATTGGATTATTATGCAACCATCCTCAAAAGACTCAATTTTTGTTAAAAATTGTGGATGTTGTATTTCCTTTAAATTTTAGTAAAGAGGTGATCTCGCCTCTTTACAACATGGTATCAGAGCCTTTAGGCGACTATTAGGGAATGCAGTTGAGGCAACGGTGTCTAGAAAGGATCAGGGCATGGGGACTGGCAAGATTTTCCTCCGACCCACTAGCTTGGCATACGGGGACTCCCGTGCCCATATGATCCGGCCTGGCCTGCGCCGATACGAACTGCCCGAAATAGTATGCTTTTAGGCAATAGCATTCTAGTTATCCTTTTCTCATCTCTATTTCTTTTCCCTCTCATCTATGATCCTTTACTCCTAAAAATTTAATAAGTTAACCCTAATTTCAGGAGAGGTGACCTGTTTGACAACTCAAACCAGGAGTCCAACACCGACAACCCTGACACTCCTGCGACTCCTGCTGTTAACCAATCAAACTATGGTGTTCCTGCTTTCACACCTGAGCAAGAACTGGCGATGCTGTGACAACTGTTGTCCTCCACCTTGATGGGACAACTCAACACCATAGCTGTTGTTGCCACCAAGCCGAGGGAGTTAACCCTCACCGACTTCATCAAGATGCAACCACCCTACTTCAAGGGTGAAAGTGAGCCTAACATGGTGGACAAAGCTGATGACTGGGTGCTGGACCTGGATCGGACCTTCGAGGGTATGGCTTGCCCTCCTCACCAAAAGGTTCGGTTTGCGACGTATGTGCTGGATGGACCGGCGCGTGTCTGGTGGAATGGAGTTGCCCGTACCCGAGACACCTCCTCCATGGAGTGGACGCAGTTCCCGAAGATGTTCAGAGAGAAGTACATCTGCCCCGCATTCCTGAGGAAGAAGGAGGCTGAGTTTTATAGTCTCAAGCAAGGAAGCATGAGTGTGGCAGACTATGTTCAGAAGTTTCTGCTGCTGGAACGTTACGCCACCGACCTTGGAGCTGACAGAAGAGCAACCTTATTCTTGGAAGGCCTGAACTACCATGTTGGTCGAAGCCTCGTTCCACAATTGCCACTCTCGTTTCAACAGATGGTGGACAAAGCTCTCGCCATCGAGTCATATCCGGGATTCCAGGCTTCTAGTAGCTTCAACAACAACAAAAGGAAGAACCTGAACCAGCATGAGAACCGTGGTCGAGATCGCTGCAACAGATGCAATCGCCACCATCCTCCTAGAAGATGTCCCGCCAATAATGCACCTGCTCGTATTGGCAACCGTCCTCCACCAACCTGCCATGAGTGCGGCCAGGTTGGGCACATCCGACCTAACTGCCCTCGTTTCCAGCAAGGGCAGAATGTTGCTCAACAGCCACAACAGCCGAGACAAAATCCTCCACCGCGGAACAACAACAACAATAACAACAACAACCAGAACCTGAGACGTCCGCCAGCTGAGAGGAGGAATGGGAGAGTGTTTGCTCTCAATGCTGAAGAAGATGGTGATGGTAATGAAGTAATTGAAGGTACACTACACCTCAATATGCATCCTTTAAAAGCTTTGTTTGACTCTGGTTCCTCCAATACCTTCATATCTAGTCAGTTTGCCTCTATGCTTGAAATTGAATCTGAATTCATGGCTCATGTGTTAGATGTAAAAACTCCTAGTGGAAAAATCTGCTCCTCTTATCTCCAAACTCCTACCCTGAACCTCTGTATATCTGGGATAATGTTTCCCACAGTTTTTGTTTTGCTTGATATGACTGTCTTTGACATCATCCTGGGCATGGATTGGTTGAAGAAGTTTAAAGCTGTTCTGTTCTGTGAGGAATCCAAGGTTAGTCTGTTCCATCCTGACGAAGGGAGAGTGTGTGTCAAGGGCAAGAAGCGAGGAGAATGACAGTTCGTCATCTCTGCCATCAAAGCTGAAAAGCTCATCTCTCAAGGGTGTAGAGCCTTCCTAGCATCCATAGTTCTCGATGCTACACCTCCTGCCCTAGACCATGTTGATGTGGTGAAGGACTTCCCAGATGTCTTCCCTGAGGAGTTTCCCGGGTTGCCACCAAATCACGAGGTGGAATTCTCCATCGAGCTCATACCTGGAACTTCACCGATATCGAAGCCACCTTATCGCTTGGCTCCTGCTGAACTGGCGGAGTTGAAGAAGCAGCTTGAAGAGCTTCTTAACATGGGTTTCATTCACCCCAGTGTTTCCCCTTGGGGAGCCCCTGTCCTGTTCGTGAAGAAGAAAGATGGCTCTTTGCGGATGTGTATGGACTACCGCATGCTCAACCAAGTGACAGTGAAGAATCGTTATCCGTTGCCACGCATCGACGACCTATTCGATCAGCTGAAGTCAGCCATAGTGTTCTCCAAGATGGATCTGCGGAGTGGCTACTACCAGATGCGGGTGAAGGATGATGATGTTCCGAAGACAGCGTTTAGAACTCTCTATGGGCATTATGAATTCTTGTTCATGCCTTTTGGTTTGACAAATGCCCCTGCTGCGTTTATGGACCTGATGAACCGAGTATTCTGCCCATACCTTGACAAGTTTGTGGTGGTGTTTATTGATGACGTTTTGGTTTATTCCGAGACGTTGGAACAACATCGCAAACACTTGCGGATTGTACTCAACACATTGCGAGAAAATCAATTATATGCAAAATTCTCAAAATGTGAGTTCTGGATAAAGGAAGTGATGTTTCTTGGTCATGTGATTTCTGCCGGCCATATAGCTGTTGATCCTGCAAAGGTAGAAGCTGTGACAAAGTGGAATGCTCTGAGAAACCCATATGAAATCCGTAGTTTCCTTGGTCTAGCTGGTTACTATCGTAAGTTTATCAAAGGGTTTTCTAAGTTGGCTTTACCTTTGACCAAGCTGACTCGAAAGGAAGTCAAGTTCACATGGACCCCTGAATGTGAGGACAGTTTTTAGAAATTGAAGATGAGTCTGACTTCTGCTCCCGTGCTTGCTTTGCCTGTTGAGGGTATACCCTATGTCATCTACACTGATGCATCCCGACAAGGCTTAGGGTGTGTTCTGATGCAAGAAGGAAAGGTGATCGCCTATGCTTCTCGACAGTTGAAACCTAATGAATCTAATTGGCCTACACATGATTTAGAGCTGGCTGCCATAGTTCATGCTTTGAAGATCTGGCGACACTACCTCTATGGAGAAAAGTTTGAAGTCTTTTCTGATCACAAGAGTCTGAGATATCTGTTGACTCAAAAGGATCTAAACTTGTGACAACGTAGGTGGATGGAATATCTTAAAGATTACAATTTCACCATCACTTATCATCCTGGTAAAGCAAATGTTGTAGCTGATGCTTTAAGTCGCAAGAAGGATGCCGTTTGTGCTGCTCTGAGATGTTCTATGTGGGAAAACCTTGAACTTGTGGCCAGTTGGAAACCTCAACCTGTCGATTCAGTGAATGAAGATAAGTTGTGTGTTCATATGGCCAGTCTGACTGTTACACCAACCTGGATCTCAGAAGTCTTGTCTGCACAGTTGGAGAGTTCCGAGCTTGAAGAGATGAAAGCTTTATCTGAGAAACCGCAATCTGACTTCTCTGTCGGAGTGGATGGTGCTATCCGCTTTAGACAAAGGTTGTGGATACCTTATGTTGGTGATCTGAGACAGAAGGTTCTGTGTGAAGCTCATGGTTCCAAGTACACTATTCACCCTGGCACAACCAAGATGTACAAGGACCTACGGTGAAGTTTCTGGTGGAAGAATATGAAGAATGATATAGCTCTGTTTGTGGCAAAGTGCTTGACATTTCAGCAAGTTAAGATTGAACATCAACGACCTGGTGGTCTTCTTCATCCTCTTGAGATTCCAGAATGGAAGTGGGAGAAGATCACAATGGACTTTGTTACTGGTTTCCCTAAGTCCAAGAGAGGTTATGATGCTGTTTGGGTGGTGATTGATTGGCTTACTAAGTCTGCTCATTTCTTGCCTTTCAAAACCACGCATAAAGTTGCTGAGATGGCTCAGTTGTATGTGGAGTGGATAGTTCGTCTGCATGGTGTCCCTGCTATGATAGTTTCTGATCGAGACCCGAAATTTACTTCTCGTTTGTGGGGTCAGATTCAGGAAGAGATGGGTACCGATCTACGTTTCAGCACTGCTTACCATCCACAAACTGATGGTCAGTCCGAGAGAACAGTTCAGATTCTGGAGGACTTGCTTCGTGCTTGTGTGATGGATTGGGGTGGTGCCTGGGATCGATATCTACCATTAGCAGAGTTTGCTTACAACAATAGCTACCAAGCCAGTATTGGTATGCCACCTTTTGAAGCTCTCTATGGTAGACCTTGTCGTTCACCTTTGCACTGGGATGATGTGGGTGAACGTTCCCTAGTGAAGTCTGATGACATGCAGATGATGCTGGAGTAGATACAATTGATAAAGAAACGGATGAAAGCTGCTCAAGACAGACAGAAGATGTATGCTGATAAGAAGAGGTCTGATGTAAGCTTCTTAGTGGGTGACTATGCTTTTCTAAAGATCAAGCCTATACGTTCTATTGCAAGATCTAAAGTAAAAGGCAAGTTGAGTCCTCGCTATGTTGGACCATTTGAGATCTTAGATAAAGTGGGAGATTGTGCATATCGCTTAGCTTTGCCTCCTGCTTATGATAAGATTCACAATGTGTTCCATGTTTCTGTGCTGAGGAAGTACGTTAAGGATCCGTCTCATGTGCTCTCCATTGAACCTGTGGAGATTAATGAGAATCTGACTTATAAAGAGCTACCTGTGAAGATCCCTGACTCCCGAGTAAAGCAGCTGAAGAACAAGGAGATAGAGTTAGTGAAGGTTTTGTGGAGATACCATGGTTTAGAAGAAACCACTTGGGAGTTGAGAGATGAGATGTTATGTACTCACCCTTCCCTCTTTGTATGAGATTTCGGGGACGAAATCCTTTTTAAGGGGTGGAGTGCTGTAACATACTGAAATCTCCTTTGTACCTCTTTGTACTCTTTTCTATAAAGCTTTGACCTTCATTTTTCGTTCCTTTTGTCCTTGGTCTTGATTCAAAAGAAATTTAGATGGTTATTGGTTAAATATTTCCCATATGTTCTTATTTCAAGGTTTCATGTACAAAAGACTCAGTTAGAATTAGACAAGGGGTTTAAAATGCAATTTCACCATAAGAAATAAAAAGGAGATAAAATAATTCATCCTAGAATCTTCTAGTGTTTCCTAGAATATAAGAAATAATAAGGAAATCCGAATTTTATAAAAGAAAGAAGATAAATATAATAAGTAAAGGAAATATGAGAAAATATGAGTAAAGGAGATAATTACAAATATTTTGTAACAAATAAGATAATCTGAAACCATCATGATAATTTTATAGTTTAATTCATTTCCTTGAGTAAAGAGTAACTTAAGGGTCAAGTATTATTTAAAATAAAAATATTAATAACATTATCAAAGGAATATAGGAAATAAGCCAATAAAAAGAAATAAAATACTTAATGCTCTCAAAACAGGGAAATAACTTCAAATTCGTATCTAAACATAAAAATAAGCCTCTGTGCAAATTTGCAACTAATTTGGATAGTGTATGAATAATAAGAAAAATAGGAGAGAGAAAGTGTGTAGAATGTTCTAATTAATTTAATAAATATAAAGATAATGTCAACTTGTGAAGATAATTGCAAAATTGTGTTTCAAACCATTAAGAAGACTAAAGGGTGAAGTTACATTAATTTTAGATAATGTTATAACTTCTTTTGAGGGAGTTAAGAGAAAATGACATATTAATTATTTCACCTATTAAACTTTCTCAAAATTAAAAACTATCTCCATATTTGGATTCTACGCGTCGAAATAAGTCATAATATAAATTTTCATAATTTTTGGGCAACGTTTGAGCCTCCAAAATAAGAAAGAGAAAAACATTTAAAAATCTAATAGTTTTATTAGACTTTTGCTCAGGGATATTTCCCTGATCTAATGCACGATCGAACGACCCAGATTGCTTGATGGACCCGCGTCCATCGATCTGACGGCATGTGGTCGTCTTCTAGCTTGAGTCGGATAAGGCAACAAGCCTTGGATTTTCGTTTTCATAAAATCGCAATAACTTGAGATTTACTCAACGATTTTCCTTGATTTTTGTTGCGTTGGTTTCCTTGCGAGATTTCACACAGGATTATCCCAACTTTTGCGAGCTTTAACGCGTATTTGAGAAACGGCCAAAGTAGCCGCCGACCAGTTTCCTTTGCTCCTACCCACATCCTAGTCTAGGGTTCCTTGCCTATAAATAACTCCACCCTCGCAACCGCAATCACCTTAGCAACCTGTTCGTACCTCCAATTTGGATTTTCGTCGACGTTTGGACCACCATCGAGCCGCCGTTTGCCCCTGCTCTTGCGGCGCATATTGCTCCCTACTCGCTTCATCTCCGTCCAAATTAAAGGTACTACTAACTTCGTCTTCTCGTTCTCTTTCTTTCGAGTACCTAAGCGTTTGAATTGGTCGAGAATCGTGGTTTTGCCCAAATCGGCCGAGCAAGCCTACTCGCGTGCGACCAAGGTTGAAGACGACACACTTTTGACCGTTTTGCCCTCGCCTCTCTTCTTTTCTGATTTTCGCGCGAGGGTCATTTCCGTCTTTTTCCCCTATTTTGTTCGCTCGCCTCCTACGACCGCCCGGAGACGCGGAGTACCGCTCCTGGTCACTGTCGAACGCTACCGGCCGACTCCCGACCGCTCGCATTGAGCGTGGTTGCCTACGTGGCACACGCTGATTGGTCAGAATAAAATAATTTTTATAAATTATTTCGTTGGTCAAAAATTAAAAATAAATAGTGTTTTGAAATCAAGAAAATGAGATATATTTAATAAAAATATTCTTGAGATCTAGTTTTGAGTTTTTCAAAAAGGTGTTTTTAATATCGATTTAATTAACTTAAAAATCCCTAAAATTAACCCTAAAATCTATATTTCCAAAATATACAATATTATATGTTATTTTGATCAGGAAAACCTAACTAAGACGATTATGATGTTTTTGAAGTCTGGATCGAGAGTTTGTACAAAAAGTTAGTAAATTAGGGTTTTCAATCTTTTAAGTGAATACATGTAATTCTAATAAATGAATTAAATGATGTATTAGGAAGTTTGGGGTTATAGTTCGTGTGAAGACTTGAAAAAGGGAACTTAGGACACCTGTGGCCAAGGTATGTGATTAGTATGTGTTTATTATGAGTCTTGTTGTACATCTACCTATCAGTTGGGAAATACTTAATCCAATACCTAGATTTCTTCTATGAGGTTTAATTTGATCTAAACCATTGAATTTCTTGAAACCTAAATGTCTTATTGCCTCAAAAATCAGATATAGTATTCTCTTGTTTGGGTATTCATACCCCATTGCCATGTTGAATATCTTTTGCTTATTCTTGCCATAAATCTCTTATTAGCATGAAATTAAATGTTCTATTAAAATTTTAAGTAGTGGTACTTATGTACAACCACCCATAGAGGGCATGTATAAAATTGCCCTAGGGGAATGTTTATTATTCTCCCCATTAAAAATTTGTAGGTGATTTGGAAATGTTTAAAATGCTTCCCTCACCTAAGGTTAGAGGTTCAGTAGGTGCCTCAACCCTACTTAGTTAGATAGACATATTAATAAACATGCTAAAACCTTTACTTACTTTGTTAATGGCAAGTTCTCTTATGAAAACCTCATACTCTTGGATATCTTTTACACCAAATACTTAGTCTAGTTTACTTGTTACATGGTTTCTTTGCCTTTGATAGATTATTAGTGTAACACATACTTTTCTTATTTTCCCTCTTGCTGGGTGCCTTCCCAACCGCCCAGGTGTTGGAGTTGTTCAAGGAGAAGGAATGGCTTGAAGAAAGAATCCTTGTTGTGATCGTTTGCTTGAGAAGAAGGATGGCTAGGTTGCTATAGCTAGATCCTCTATTCTTTCTTATCTTTTCTTTTGAAAGCAATGATGTAATAAACAATAAAGCCATTACAAGGCTTGATATTTCTTTCTTTCCGCTGCTATTGACATTTTATTATGTATCTGGAATCATGCTTATTTAATTGGATTAATATGCAACCATCCTCAAAAGACTCAATTTTTGTTAAAAATTGTGGATGTTGTATTTCCTTTAAATTTTAGTAAAGAGGTGATCTCGCCTCTTTACAACACCTTTTTTAGGTAACTGTCACCTTCAGGTCATCTGACCAAGGCATTCATGATACTTGTTACACAAGCATCACACCTGGCTCACAAAGCCATGAAATATCTTTTCACCTCTTTCTAGGCAACAACTTGCTCATATGACTCATAGAATCCTTACACATTGTTAATTTTACTAAGCAACAACAACATTAAGGCTCATAATGTCAATCAACATTTATTATATAAATGTCGTAGCTCAAATCTAGCTATGTTCATTATCTCATCATACATGTATGGTTATTAGGCATGATAACAGTCATACAAGATATTCATCACATCATCTGATACAATAGTAACACCATTATTCCTTTTCTAGGAATTAGGGTTTACTATCAAACAGGGCTTATCATTCCCTTTACCCAAGTCAGGGTTAGGGTTCCCCTTTTCTCATTAATTAGGGTTTCATGATTATATGATCTATCCAACCCTTAATTCATTAATCCATACCTCTGGGGCATTCAAAGGTATCATATTTGATTATTCAAGAACATTACTTTCATAATATAGAATTAATGAACATCAATTCAAGGTATGAGTTCATTTCTCATCCTCATCATGGTATGATTATATCATAGACATCATTTGGGCTTAACCCCATTCTCAAGGTACATTAATTAACACTCATCAAGTGAAACAACTCATTACATTTCATTGTAATAGTTGCATAACACACTTCATATGTTTCTTACCCAATTATATTGGATTTGGAGAAAATCAAGGTATATAAACCCTGAAGTACTGAATGTGATAACTATCATATCTTGATGTATCACTTTCTCATCATTTCTGACTCTCTTGAGTTAACCAACTTATCTTGTATTAAGGTATTTCCACTCTTAATACAACACATCACTAAACTCTCACCTTTAGCATATAATGCATAGGCCAAACATTAGAATTGTCCAATTATCTTTATTGATATGGACTTATCTAATGCTAAAGACATTGCTTACAATAAGGTTGCTTATAATCAACCACATGAAATGTTCCACCTTTATAAGGCCATTCCTCTTGTTTCATAATTAGAGTTTCTCTATACCCTTACTTAAGATTAGGATTATGATTCATTGTCACATTGCCCAAGTTAGGGCTTTATGTAATATGACTTCACATTAGAGTCTCATTTACCTTCACCCTTCTTAGGGCCTCTCATCACAACATAGCATTGGAGCTTCATGTGATGTCAACTCTTAATCAGGGTTTCTCATGGAATCACCCTCAACTAGGAATTCACATGGAATCACCCGCAACTAGGGTTTCACATGGAATCACCCTCAACTAGGGTTTCACCATAGTCACCCACAATTTGGGTTTATTATTCATCTCCTTTAGGATTTCATTCAATTATCCATAATTAGAGATTCACTATTCATCCCAATTAGGGTTTTACATCTCACTTCCCTAATTTTGGAGTTTCATATATCATTAACCTAAATTAGGGTTACATCCTTACCCTGGATTAGGGTTTTAATTGGAATTGCACTCATTTAGGGTTAGAACTCAATAACCCTATCAATTAGGGTTTATGTTCATGATTAGGGTTACATGATATCTCTACTTAAGGATCATACCCTTAATTACCACATGAATCATATTCATGTATGAATTCATGCTAACATCTTCTCAACTTGGTAAGGTCATGTCATCCCTTCAATCAAGTACATACAACTATGATTAACATAGTGTACCAAGTCATTGATTGTTTAAGCAATTAGGGTTCATCCCGTAATTGGCACTAATCACTTAGGTACTATTAGGGTTTCAACCTTTGTACCTTCATTGATTATCATTAATAATCATCATTGGATCAATGAATCATTCATCATCTTAATTCTCAAGAGATTCAATCACATTGGACCTTAATTACATAAGGTATCCAATTGAATTGACCAATTGAATCTTCAATCACAATAGGTGTCGAAGTGGATTAACCCATTGAATCCTCAATAAACCTTGAATACTTGAGCCCCAAACGGTCTTGGTCTTTCAAAGTTCAAACAGTTTGAAACCATTTGGTAAAGGTGGTGCTTGAGACCGTTTGCTAAAGCAAGTAGGTGATGATCGTTTGCCCAAGTTTGACTTTTGAAACCGCATGGGCACAAACGGTTTGGAATCATTTGGTCCCAAATGGTCTTGAGACCATTTGGCCCCGAGACCGTTTGGACTCAAACAATCTTGAGACCGTTTGCTCCAAACCTCCTCAAAACGACATGGACCAAAAAGTGTCTCAACCACTTTAATCGTATTAGGGTTTCCAATGTTAATCCCCTCAATCGATCATATACATGTTATCCAATCATCAAATAGTCTTGAGACCATTTGGCCCCGAGACCGTTTGGACTCAAACAGTCTTGAGACTGTTTGCTCCAAACCTCCTCAAAATGACATGGACCAAAAAGTGTCTCAACCACTTTAATCGTATTAGGGTTTCCAATGTTAATCCCCTCAATCGATCATATACATGTTATCCAATCATCAATTGAGTTAATTAGGTCAACCTTCAACTGATTTGACCCTCAATTGATCCTAAATTGATCATCAATTAGGGCTTGAATCAATTGGATTATGGTTTGGAAGCAATAACCCTTCAACATATTTCAATGTGGGTCTAATTGATTTGAACCCATTAAACCATCATCCAATTTGGACATGACCTGACCCCAAACGGTCTTGGGATCGTTTGGATGACCTCCAAACGGTCTTGAGACCGTTTTCTCATCATATCATCAAAATCCAAGTCAACCAATTAAGGTTTGGATCATTGGATTGATCACCAAATCAACAATTGATTACACTCCAACTTAGTATCATTGGATCATTAATTGCTTAACCATACTCACCCCTAGAACTCCAAAAGGTCTTGGGTGACCTCCAAACGGTCTTGAGACCGTTTGTATGAGCTCCAAATGGTATTGAGACCGTTTGGATCATCCAATCCTTGGATTCTAGTGAAAAATCATTAGGGTTTGAGCTATTGAGTTGATCATCAAATCAGCACTTAATTGCAAAGTGATTTGGTACCTTTAGACCTTCAATTGGTCAACCATGCTTAACCCTAGACCTCCAAACGGTCTTGGGTGATCCCCAAATGGTCTTGAGACCGTTTGGGTGATTCCCAAATGGTCTTGAAACCGTTTGGGTCAATCAACCCAAAACATCAACTCATTTCAATGCAAAATCAGCACTTAGCCGATTAGGGTTAACACCATATCTTTTCTCCTTCAAACACTTAACCATATCCAACCCTAGACCTCAAAATGGTCTTGGGGGACCCCCAAACGGTCTTGAGACCGTTTGGGTGATCCCCGAACGGTTTTCAAATCGTTTGGGCTAAATAACCCAAAAAGTCAAATCAATCAAGTTGAAAATCAGTACTTAATCCAATTAGGGTTTGCCTAATTGATTAACCTTCAACTCATGATTCCTTTGGAATTAATCTATCAAATTTGGTGAGTTATCAACCAACATAATTAGGAACATGATTATCAAACGGTCAACCCTTGGTCAACCCCCCCAAATGGTTTTGAAACCGTTTGGTCTCATGCGGTTTGATGAAACTGTTTGCTTCAATACGGTTTGAAACCGTTTGCTCCCAAATGGTTTGGGAAACCATTTGAGAAAACCAAACAAGACCGTTTGCTTTGGATATTTGTAGAGGTGTGTTCTTATCATCTTGAACCTCTAAACTCACGAAACCTACTATGGTTTCCATGGTGATTGCATCAATCAACCAAATTGATTATTGTAAATATGAAAATGATCATTATTTGATAATGAATTGAATGCAATAACAAAATCAAGGGTTCAAGTTATAAAAACCGCCTCTAATTGAGCTCCAAAGCTCCATTCTCACGGAAAAAATGGTGGATGCAACTACTTTCACCATTCCAAGGCTCGTCCTCAAGGTTTGAGTGAAATGGAATGGTTAGAATTGAAGAGGAGATCGAATTAGGAAGAAATCCATAATTTATTTTCGATTTCCACCATGGAATCAAGGTGAAATGGATCAAGAACCTTACCAACAGTTTGGGGGTCGTCCTCCTGATCCTCCCAAGCACCCTTGGTCGTTTCCCAATCAAGGAGAAGAAGTGGGGTCGAAAAAGCCTTTCATTTGGCTTGTAAAAGGTCTTTTTATAAGAAATTCAAGGAGAGAGAAAGTGCCTTATAAAAAAATCATTTAATTCCAAAAATGTGGCCGCCTCTTCCCCCTTATCTTCCTTGGTACGAGACTATCTTTTTTGAATCTTATTACTCTCAATTATCCATGATTTAAAGAAAAACAAATTAAGCACCTCAATTCATATTATATTAATATCCATATGTGAGTGGATATTTCTTTTTCTTATAAAATTGTTTGTGAGTTATCCACTCCCTTGGATATTTTCTTGGTCCTTGCAAGGATCAAGTACGTCACATAAACATCTGAATCCAACCATTTTAATTTTGGTTGAAGGCTCTTTAATGAATACATTCATTTTTTCCCTAAATCGAATTAGGGTTTCAATTAGGATTAAATATTGATTATTTTAAAATCAAGATTCTCTCTCCTCCAACTTAATTCAAATGAGGCGCCCATCTCATTTTATTTTCTCTAAATGATTCCAAGAAGCATTAAGAACCTTATTGAAGTGGTAATTTGCATATTGAACCCTAGGTTTTGGGTAAATTGCACTTTACACCAAAACTAGGTTTTAATGCACAAACATTGCTTTATCAGCTCTTCCTTGGTACTCATGCTACCACAAGCCATAGATTTGCATCATCTTCATTCTCATGATGCTTCAATACATGAAGAACATCTTATCATGCAAAATTTGCAATTTAATCCCTCAACTTGGGTAATTTGCACTTTAGTCCAAAATAAGCAAATATTGCTTCAACATTGTTCAAACATGGCCAAAATTGAAACATAAGTTTCTCATGAGCCCTAATTACTTTTCACAATATAAGATTAAACATATAATCATCTATCTTAATCTAAACACCTAGGGTCAAAGTATAATCTAGGTCAGGGATGTTATACATGTCTTCTTTAAGCAATGAGTCTCTAAGTTCAACCTACTATTGTAGGGACTATGAATTCATCAAATATCAATCCTTCCTCCTTAACACATCAAGTTGCTCTTTTTTTAAACAACAAAGGCACAATCCTAGACTTACCTCATCTCCTATATCATACTACCCCAAAGTTTAGTCTTCCTCTCCAAGAAAACAAATCAAATTGCTCTTTCTGATTATCTAAGAACCAATGTCATACCTCGTAGCCCATTGGTGGCAACCAGAGTACCATCTGCAAATGAAGAAATACAACGAAGATCCACAAGGGACATCAAATGAACATTACAAAGCAAAAGACAGCTTGCTTCAAAGGCGCTTCAACAAATACTTCACTCTAGCACACTCCTCTCAAGTTGGGCATTCGTTTATCTTCGTCTCAACTTACAGGGGTCATAAAGATATCTCATTAAGATACTCAAAGATTGTACAATCTCCTCATCTCCTGCAGTGCTATCCTTGTAAATGACAACATGCATGCCATGTCTCTCCCACTACGCTATGCATATGTATGTCCTATAAATATCCACTATTAAGGCAATGAAAAGCAGACAACCAATGGCTCCATTTCTATCCCGCATCTTAAATTCAAGAGATAGTATCCAAGCCCATGAGAGTCGCGTTGATCATCTCCGTGTGGAACTACCTGATGCTTCTCTATGCTGTCTGCATGGAATAAACGCCGCACATGCACGTTGGAGAGGAAAGACGTGACCTTTTCCAAAGTGTGTGCGTGCGTGCTTGGTTTTGAAGTCTGTGCTATTTGGGCATGTGAAATAAATGAGCATTCAATTGATCCTGGATCTTACTTCGCCTAGCTCATGCATTAAAAAAAACTACACATAGTCACCTTACTACCCGCCCACCCACTCAGTTCTTAGGAATAGTTGTCAGCAACAATTAATGTAATAAAGGATGAGAGAAGTAGAAGAGAGAGAAAATGTTTTTGTGCTTAACTTTCAATCAGGAGCGTATTTTTTGATGAAATAAATTGCAATAGAATCCTTGTAGAAAATACTTTCCAACGAGACTAGTGTTGACATATTTTGAAATAATTATAATACGTGAGAAACATATTACCATATATTAGGATACCATACATAAGCTATGGGTAAAGATGTACAGTACTCGTGAGTACTGCACTTTTGAATGAAGGAGGATCAAGGATTAGTTGTTCTTAAATAATATTTGAAAGTATTGTACTTAAGTAAAATATGTATGTTTTTAGTAAAAATGTGTATGTCTTTCAAGCTACAATGAATTTTTCAATGAAACAAAAAGCACTAAATTCGTAATAAAAATACTTTCTAGCAAGACCAATTTGATATATTTTGAAAAAAAAATATATGAGAAAATATAATACACATGTTTTGGGCATAATAGTCCATATTCTGGGTACAATAGCCATAATGTGAGTGTACACTTTTTCTCGCACATCCAACAACATTAAAAATTGAAAAATTAAAGAGAAAGAATGTGATTGTGCCCATAGCTTTAGTTCAATTTTCCTCAAAAGTACATTGCACAAGATTTAACTATAAAATGCATCTATAAGTATTGTATTCACTTCTCAATACTCAAGCATAAGTACAATACCTACCTAATTACAAAACCAAGCATAATCATATAATTGATGTTGAAGTATAAGTATAGTACCTACGGAATCGCATAACAACATTTATCATTTAGACAATTTCTTTTACAAAATGCAGACATAAGTTGAGTACCCACTTGTTAATGACCTCAAAAGTACAATGCATATCAGATCAAGAATCGCCTATAAAATGAAACCATAAGTATTGTACCCACTTGTTAATTTCAACTCAGTTATTGACGCATAAGTACAGTACCTAACAAATTATAAATCAAGAATAATTGTATAACTGGTCTAGAAGTATAAGCACAATACCTACGAATTGCTATAGCAACATTTGTCATATGGATATATTTTTAACAAAATGTAGACATAAGTTGAGTACCCACTTATTAATGATATCAAAAGTACAATGCACATCGGATCAAGAATCATCTACAAAATGCAACCACAAGTATTGTACCCACTTGTTAATTTCAACTCATTTACTCAAGAATAAGTACGATACCTAACAAATAACAAAATCACGCATAATTGTATAACTAGTCTAGAAGCATAAGCACAGTACCTACAAAATCTCATAGGAACATTGGTCATCTAGACAACTATTTATTTCAAAATACATACATAAGTTGAACACCTACTTGTTAATGATCTCAAAAGTACAATGCACATCAGCTCAAGAGATCAGCTATAAGATGCATCTATAACTATGGTAACCACTTGTTTATTTAAACTCCGTTACTCAAGCATAAGTACAATACCTAGAAAATCATAAAAGCATGTATAATTGTATAACCGGACTAGAAACATGAACACAATACCTACAAAATTCCATAACAACAATATGAATGTTTGTATATGACTTATTGTACCTCAAAAAACAATTACCGTACCCCAAAATAATGTATTATACCTTGAAATATGAATATTATATTTCTCTCATAGTATTATTACTCCAAAATATATCAACATTGATATAGTTAGAAGAAAATAGTTTTCTCTCTCCTCTTTTAATTCCCCTTTTCACTTTAAATTAGGCAGTTCAACCACATCAGTAGTGTCCCCCTCCCAACCACCAGGTGGGCGCCTGGGTGGGGGAGCGGGGGTGGGTAGTGTAGCTTGAGAAAATAGCCAATCAGTTGACTTGGCACAACATTCGTCTCCCTCAAAAACTAGATGTAGGATCCCTTTCTCTTCTGTTGTTCCTCATCGTTGTTTTCAGAAAGCGGTAGTTGTTGCTTCATTTATTTCGGTTAACTCCAGTTCCCCCACGTCAAGGACCTCTATTCATAAAAAAATATAGTAAATGAGAATTTTTGCTTTCTGTGCTCAATTTCTTGGAACAATTGCAGTTCCCGGGGTTGGCTTTCTAAAACTTGTCCGTTTGCCATCTTATGACATTTGATTCTTCAAGCCGACAAATCATTGAAACCCACTAGACTCTTTACTTTTATTTATCCATTTAGGACAGATAAGCTTGTGAAGTTTGTTACTTCCAAATTCAAACCATAGAAATCCTTGACACAAGAAACTCAAACCAGCAACCCTTAAATGTTTTCACATGTTTTATGTCTATGGCATTGGTTGTTTTGTTTCTCTAGACCAGCCAATATTCTATCTCAGTGATCATTCAATGTTCCATGATTTTGCTTCAGGCTACTTCCAGTGGCGGAGCCACATAGAGACCAAGTTGGGCACGTGCCCAACACTATATTCATTAATCAACATCAAATGTTAAGCTAATGTCATTATTGATTGATAGCTTCAGTAGGGTACTTAATGGTTGATCATTAAACTTATAATTGATCTAAAACCTGACCTAAGGGGGTGACCATAGGTTGTCACCATCATATAACACATTTGATCCCGACCATCAGTTGTCATGAAGACAACACCACAGGGTTTTTGCAATGATACCATCATCGGGTCATGGGTTTATAAAAGAAATAAGCTTAAAACCCTAAAATTGACCATTGGTTGATAGGTGCTTAGCACCATAGGTTGTCAAACCAACCTAATTCAAGTCATATTATACCTTAGGAATTATGTACACATAACCACAAGTTCATCTAGAACTGAAATCAGAATAGGAAATATAATAAAAATCGAAATCCAAGTCAAGCATAGCTTTCTAGTGCATGGATCATCAATTTCAAGCAAAAATGTGATCTAGAAAGCTTATGGTAAGCAATAAATGTGGAGCAAGTTATAAAAATTTCCTATAATGAGAAGATGAAATCCCTAACAGAATAAAACTCGAGAAGGTAGGGTAGAAAATTCAAGTATAAGCTGTGAACTCATCCATCTAGCATCTTTCTTCATCAAATGAGCAAACCGTAAGCATAAGCAGCAAGAAAGGTAGGGTTTCAGAGCTTTAGAGTGATTTCTACCATGGAAAAGTAAGGTTTCAACCTGGAGAAAGGTAGGAGGAAGGATAACAAAGAAATAAATGGAGAAAAGAAGGGGAACATTACTCTTTTAGGTCAAGACCACTAGAAGGAAGCTTTTCAAATCCAAAAAGGAAGTCAATTGCAACTCTAGATTCTTTTTCCAAGAAGATCCCCTATATCTTATTCCTTGGATAGGAAATTCACAGCTTAACAAAGGGAGAATGAGGTTCATAGAAAGGAGGGAAGTAGTGGAGAGTGAATGACTCGTTTGGGTGCTTAGGGATAAGTATATGAAACTTTAAGATAAAGAAAAAGAAAAAGTTGAAGTTCTAATATATTTCCAAGTGTCCATGGCCTTAAGCTATTAATAATATACAAGAACACACATACAAGAAGCTCACCCACCGTCCATAGAGACATGATTATCCCTCATTTCTTGAATTTCCAAGAAAAACAAATAACTCATTAGTTGATAGCTCCTAATGGTAGCTCATCCATGGAAGGGTAAATCCTAAAATACCCTTTATGAAAAAACTTTCAAACCAAGGTTTAAATAGGCTTCCATGTCTCAAAAAGCTCAATAATGATGATACAATATCCAAGGAACATAATTCAAGTGATAAATTGCAAGGAAAACCCCTCAATTGGGTAAATTATAGAGAAGTCCAAAATGTGCATAAAATTGCATAACTTGCTCAAACAGTGTTCAAATTGGACCAAATTTGAAACTTAAGCTTGTCTTATGATTTCAAAGCATATTACAAGGTTATATTATGGTTATAAGAATTAAATTATGATAATTAAGCTTATTCAACTCATTATGATAACTTGCTGAATAGGGATTTCGCCCTCAAAATCCAAGGTAAACAAAGATGGGTACTTCCTTTGCACCTCATCCTATTACCTTCACATGGTTACTTGCATATCATGGTAATATCCCCTCATTCATACATATCTCATCTTGGATCAGGACAAAAACCCCCACATAAGAAGACATTTGCAAATATGGAACATAGAAACTTGTTTTGCCACTTGTACAAATCTAATAGTAACTTTCAACTTTAAATTCTAGCTATCATCCTAAAATTATATCTATTGTATCAAAAAACCATCTATCCTTGATAGCCAACTATCACTAGACCATAGACAACATTATAGAGTCACTTTTGTTTTTCATTCCAAACAACATTCATAGGATCATCATTTTTTATTTGATCACATGTTTGGGTATCATACCCTAAATTCATTATTGAACAGTTTCGACTTTACGAGGCAAAAATCATGTCTAGGTCATCACACCCATATATATATGTGTGTATATATATATATATACATATATTTTTGTACAAGCCAGGATGTCATCTATTCACCTCACCCTCCTCATGTGAGCACAAAGGTCAAAAAATACAGCTCCTGCTTATAAGATGCAGGTGGTGGCCCGAGAAACATAAAAGGACAACCCACCGAGGGCAAACAAAACACACCCAGATTAAACAAGAAAGATCAATCAGGTATATCTCAACACCACATAGGGGGTCTCTTAATTCTCATGGTTAAGCATACCCCTAATCCTAGGGGACAACCTTCTCGGATCAGAGATCACAATCGGATCATAGTGACGATTACCCCATTTACCAATAACTCTGGGTATCGAGTTCAGAGACCTATGCATAAGGGAACCCAGGATGCCTTCCTCCTCAATGTAACTTCTGATCTCCTCTACCACAGAAGCCAACCTCCAAGGGATAGGATGTGTGCCCCACACAAGATCGAAGAGAAGTGCATTTTCAACCTCAACAGTTGTAATCCTCAAATTCTGACACTCAGCGAATCTGAGACTAACCACAATAGCTTGAAGCAAAGCATTGTCAAGGTCTTCAGCCGTAAGCCAAGATCTAGTAACTTGACAGACTTTCGCGTGATCGTTTCTAATAACACTGGCCATCCACCATCTCTTGCTTCCAACCGGATCTCTATCTTTCCCAACTGTTACATTAAGCTTAAAGCTGTGAATGTCTGGCTTGTTCCATCTCAGAAGAGCAATCTCCTTGATCACATAACTAGGGTCGGCCACACCGTATTCATAGGATCATCATCAACTCTCTCTCTCTCTACAAGAGAGGAATAGTTAGAATGTTCATGTAACGCCTAAGCCCAATGCCTTAGGCTCTAGTAGAGTTTCAAAAATGATGACTGGCCCCACAGACCACCACTAGCCTTAAGTGCATGCTTTTTCCTCACTCACACACAAGTCAGGGTCAACTTCCTAACTGGTCACCCATCCTAATACTACTCCAAGCTGAGTACGCTTAACTATGGAGTTTTTTAGTGATGGGCTCCCGAAAAAGGAGGTGAACCTTGGTGATATGGGTTGTACAATCATTCCTTTATAGATAATTTTATTTGAGGCCTCAAATCCTGGGACGTTACAATCTTCCCCACTTAGACTCTTGATGTCCTCGTCAAGGATCAACTATATGGCCTCATAATATCGCCCCATTTCAGTGTAGACCCAGAATGGCCCATGAACACCCAGCTCCCTATGGAATACATCACCATAGATATCCTTTTCCAACTTGCCTAGATCGCACGGCTCAAGACTGGCATGCCACATGACCATATGGGCCCCACCTACTAGAGGGGTTATGGCTCTGATACCAAATGTAATGCTCAGGCCCAATTTTCTAGGCTCTAGTAGAGTTTCAGGAATGACAACTGGCCCCACTGACTACCACTAGCCTTAACATCACACTTTTTCCTCACTCACGCGTAAGCGGGGGTCAACTACCTGACTGGTCACCCATCCTAGTACTACTCCAAGCTGAGCACGCTTAACTATGGGATCTTTAGTGATGGGCTCCCAAAAAAGGAGGTGCACCTTGGTGATATGGGTAGTCCAATCATTCCTTTATAAATCATTTTATCTGAGGCCTCAAATCATGGGATGTTACAATAGATGTTACAACTCCAATTTTGGGTTCATATGGTTGGAAATGCAATTTCCCCAATAAATGTATGATTATGTGAATTTGTATGAATTATATGTATTGGATGGATTCCCTTTGCAATATTTTATTTTTGCATGTGATTTCATGGATCATAAGATGTTAATGAGTCCAATATGATTAAAAGAAAAGAAGAAATCACATATTGCTTTATTAAGGGGGAAATTTAAGATAATGATGAAAAAGATAAGAAATATGTGGAGATATGGTTAATGGAATCATCATGGATGAGATTTCAAATCTACAAGATTTCTAATAGAAAGGAATCCAAATAAAGACATTAAAAGTATAGGAGAGAGAAAATATGCATAAAATATGCATTAATATGTGATAACTTGCATATGAAGAAAATTCTGTCATACTTTCTAGTTTGAGTCCCAAATTTGGTACACAAATAGTTTAATGGACTTTATTTTAAATTTTGAGATTAAAAAGAGACATGGTTTGAGAGTTATGAATTTTCAAAACTTTCCTAATGTGAGAGGGATAATCGATGATGTCACGCTTATTTTCCCAATTGAATTGATAATTGATTCCATATTTAAATTAGGCACGTACCACGCCAGCTGTTGGATTAAGATTCAAGGGCACCTGATTCATCTTCTACCTCAGGTAGGACTGGGAAATAAGAGGCGTTCGGTTTATCTAGGATTCTCTCACAACCTGGTTCGTGTATGATTTTAGAAACAATCTCACTGGCTTTAGGAGTGAATTTTGCACCCAACTGACCTAGGATTGGGGCATTTTGGGAAGCCCTAGAAGCTTCTCCCAAATCGTCTTCACAGTGGGGCTACATCAAGAGAACTCCCGCTATAAAAGAGGGTCATTGATCCCCAACATGGACACAATCACCTTCGAGAGGTTATGCTAGCCTTCACAATCGCAAACCTATGAGGAATTTCACCTAAAGCCTTTCTCTTCACCCCTACGTCGGTTTACCTACCTTTTCGGAGATCACCCTCCCCATTCTAGCCATCTCACATGCCAACAAAGAAACTAGAAGCACGAGTGATTTTGGTAGGACCTAGAGAAGATGTTAGTTTTGCTACTTTGTGTTTTGAGGGACGATGGACCAAGATCAAACATGGCATTGACCGTGGGTCAGCGCATCTCTGCGTGCGAGGACCGTCACGAGGGAGAAGAAGAGAAAGGAGGAAAAGACCTCTGTATCCCTGGCCTTGTTAATGAGAAGGAAGGACAGAAAGGGGTTTTGGCATGTCTGCAAGGGAGAAAGCCATGCCCCAACATGGCGCTAGGTGGCGCACAACCACTGGTCCAGTCAGGTTCTGAGTGGACCCAACAAATTATAGGTAAGTGTACACGTGACGTCACATAATTGGTCTATAATTGTTTTACTTTGCAAAAATCATAATAAATTATTGATAACTCAGATGGAACAAATTTATATATAAAAATTGATGAGGATAATGCGAGGAATTCAATAAAAATATGTTTAGGTCTTGAATCTAATCATAGTTTGAAAAGTACCTAAAGTTACCATCTTTAATGCTTTCCTGAGTAAGAAACCCTAATTTGATGATTAATAAAATTGACAATATTAATGTGGATGATCTATGAGCATATTAACCTATTGTTAATAAAAGGAAGATTTAGATCTAAAAGATGATCTTTATGCATAATTGACTTAATTTAGGGTTCCATGTACATGAATATGCATTAATGGACCTAAAAATCCTAATTTTAATAATTGTGACTTTTAATGGTTTTAGTTGTGAAAATCCATGAATGAAAATAGAGGTATGATGATCCTAAGCCAATTTGAGTATAAAAGATCCTAAATATGGATAAGTTGAGTAATTAGGTTTTTATGAGTAGAAAAAGTATTTTGGGGTTTGTTGACCTAAAAAGGATAAAGTTTGAGAAATTGATCTAAGAAACCCTAATGAATCCTAATGAGTCAGAAATCATAGAAAGGTGTCCCAAGTCAATAAGGAGTTGTTTGGGATATGTTTGTGACAATTAGACATTATACATGTTTTCAGGGTCAATGTTTGCTTGATTGATTGATTGGCTTTCTTGATTGGACATCTAGTTGGATTTGGATATATTGCTTCTTTGAGATCTCCAAGATAAGTATGTGATTACTCTTATGGTTAAATCGCTTTAGTTTTATGGAAATTTTTGTGGTTTTACCGGTTGCTATAAGTTAACTGATTGGTTGACATTTATTTCATGCAACTATAAAGTGACTATGACTATCACCATAATTATATGTGCATGACTAGATCAGATCCTGGTCCTCCTCTGTAGCTCTGATGATGATGAGATAGATGACCTGGTACATGGTCTACTCGTGAGTTAAGATCATTAGGTTATCATGAGTCGATGTGTTGGTATACCCTTGGGTAGGACCATATGACTCTATGACCCTATGTATTGATCTACTTGTAAGGTAGGATCATGGGGGTTAGTTGAGATCTACCATATGAGAGGTAGTATCCATGTCCACTGTAGGGACAACACAGAGGCTGGGGTATGTAAGGATTGAGTAGTCATGTTTAAAATGTAAAGTTTGTTTTGTTAAATCATAATTTATTGCAATATGTTGTTATAATTAAATGCAATATTATTGGCTCCCCCCACATACCAGTATATTTCATTATACTGAGCGTCTTTTTGTTTGTCGAAATTTTAGGAAATATCTAAAATTAGACAAATAGTAAAGTGGCACCTGTGAAGATTAAAGTTAAATAATGAAGGAGTATTTAGGTAGATAGAATCCTACTTCGAGTAGAAGTCCCAGTTACCTAATTTCGAAGGTATGTTAAAAGAACATTTTTATTCCAAGTTTCACGTTTAGTTTTTGTAGATTTTTTTTTAATTAAGCCAGGAGGAACTTTTATTCACCCTACCCTCCTCGTGTAGGCAAACACACCAAAAATATACAACTCCTGCTCATAAAATGCAGGTGTGCTCCCCAACCCCTCAAAACATCCTACCAAGAAAATAAGGAAACCCTCATACAAAGAAAAACTTAAAGCACAACATCAACAATGCGTCCATCTTTTAATAATATACGACACTCCTTTTTTCTCCAGGTAGATCATACCTCTAATGCGCATAGGAAGATCACTTTGCTCGGTCCACACTTTACCATGCTCAAGCTGGTTTCCCCACATTCCCAAGCTGCCCGAAGTGGAGTTAATACTTTTAGGGACTAGAAAACCCATAATAGCTTCTTCCTTCATGACATTCCGAATCTCCGCTAGGTAAGAAAAAGCTCTCCATGGACCCACAACACCATTCCAAATGCAGTTAAGAGTTTCCCTATCATCAACCTCAAAGAAAGAGATCGTCAAATTATGATCATTGGAGACCTTTAAAGCAATGAGACAGGCTTGCAAATAAGCCACATGATAATCTTTCTCCAACAGCCAGAAGCGGAAGGCAAGCCTTACATACCCGTGTCTGTTCCTCACTATCCCGGCAGTCCATATACGCTGAGAGCCCATCATATCTTTGCCCACTCTGATGGTAAGGTTCAATTTGAGGTTGGCCATGTCCGGTGGTACCCATCTAACCAGCTCAATTACGGTGATTCTAAAACTATGAACGTCAAAACCAGCTGCTGCCAACTTCTTTGTCATCTTCTCGTCTTTTGATTTACTAAACTTTTTCTTAGACGCAGCTCTATTAAGGATAAAACAAATGTCATCCCACCTCTTCGCAGGTCTGATGTTCTTCTACTGAAAACGCATATCACATCTGGCTCGCCAAATCATCCAAAGAATGAGAATTGTCATCTCATTTCGGAACCACACCTCCGGAATCCTGGACGGCTTTAACAGCTTCAAGCTAGCAATAGAACGAGGTCTATCATCAAAAATCTCTTCAAATCTTGCCCAGAAAGCATCGGCGAACTGCCCCTCAAACAAAAGATGCTCCATCGATTCTTCTTCAGGCTGATTGTAGCAGGCACACATGGAGGCCAAGGGAATTCTACAACTTTTGATACGATCGTCGGTAGGCAACGCACCATTAATAGCCTTCCAGAAAATCACACTTGCTCTAGGGACAGCGGTGGACCAGATCCAGTCTACATCCCCACTGTGAACACCATGCATAGGATGAGTTTGAGAAATGAGATTCTTCGCAGAACGAAGGCTAAAAGACCCCTTGTCTGTAGGTGTCCAAACCAGACAATCCGCCTCATCAGAAACCGCAGCCATGGACATCTGTATCTGCTCAATACCTTCCTGAGAAATAATGTTGTATAGGGTATTCCATTCCCAACCTACCCCCTCCTGCCAGAAATCGTTGACCTTCATGTCAAGCTGAATGTCCGCCTGTCTGATAGCAAAGTCCTGCATGATATCCTGACACCATCTCGATTCCCAGAAAGAGATATCTCCTTTACCTACAAGCCACCTACATCTTGGAATAACCTCATGGAAAGTGACCCACAACTTCTTCCAATAGGGTGATGCAAAAGAGCTTTTCTTAAAATAGGAAGGGAAACACCCAGACTGATTCTTATACTCCGACTTATATTTATCTTTCATGAAATCGGCCCAGGCTGAAGTACCTTGCATGATCTCCCAACAAGCTTTAAATATAAAGGCCTTAGCCATGAGCTGTAAAGACGGGATGTTTAGACTGCTAGATTGTGTGGGACTGGTTAAACGATCCCATGCAACCCAGGCTCTCCTGGAACGATTCTGCCTATCCGACCATAAGAAGCAAGAGAAGATGGAGTTGATTCTTTTCAAAATGCCCGCTGGCAAATCCGCCGCTGCAACAATATGTAAAGTCGTAGAATTAAGGACATGCTTAATAAGTAACCGCCTCCCTGCGAAAGATAGAAACTTGGACTTCCACGTAGCCACTTTATCAGTCACCTTCTCAATTAAGAAATCGAAGTGAGATATTCGTTGTCTGCCCACAATGATAGGAACGCCGAGATATGTGAACGAATCCTCCAATCTGGGAACCCCCAATTCTGCTGCAATTCTGTCAATGGTGACTCTTTCATTTGACCCACACAGAAAACCTGACTTTAATCTATTCAACATCTGGCCCGATGCTCTACCATACTGAGTGAGGATATCATTAATGATTTGCCCACTTCCAGGTGAACCATTAAAAAACACAAGAAGATCATCCGCATACATCAAAATAGGTGGCGCTGCACCTCTTCCTCGTGTGATGTAACGTGAGAAACTCTGCCTCTGTACTTCCTGGCTCAACTGCCTGCCCAACGCCTCTTCAAACAGGATGAATAAAAGAGGTGATAACGGGTTTCCTTGCTTCAGCCCTCTACCGCACGAAAAGAAGCCAGCTGTAAAATCATTAATCGTAACAGTGGCCCAAGATCTCACAAAAAATTCCATGCATAGACTAATCGCTTGATCCGTCAACCCAACACGATCAAGGACTTTCCTTAGAAACTTCCAAGACACAGTATCGTATGCTTTAGAGATGTCATACTTCACCACCACATTCGGATATTCACCTCCTTTGTTGATATCATAAGTGATCTCTCTGGAGAGCTTTATATGATTCACTATATCTCGGCCTTGAACATAAGCACCTTGATGGGGACCAATCAAAGACAGAAGGATGGCAGATAAGCGGTTGCTAATCACTCTGGCAAACAGCCTTGCAATAACATTTTCGATAGAGATAGGGCGGAAGTCCTTTTCCCAACATAGACGTGGCAAATAGCCTTGCAATAACATTTTCGATAGAGATAGGGCGGAAGTCCTTGCCCAACATAGATGCCGTCTGATTCTTTGGGATTAGGACAATTCTATAGCAGAAGAAACTTCTATGACAACAGCCACCCTGAAAGAAAAAATTAGCAAAAGCAACCATATCATCAACAATAATGTCCCAAGCTGCTTTTAGGAATGTGACAGTGAAACCGTCCGGTCTCGGAGCCGCATCTACGTCCATCATATTACACGTAGAGAAAATCTCCTCACGCGTCGGAGTTGCGGTGAGAGTCGCACTCTCATCCATAAGAACAGATTGAGGGAGAAGATCAACGAAGGCAAACAACCTTGCAATAACATTTTCGATAGAGATAGGGCGGAAGTCCTTGCCCAACATAGACGCTGTCTGATTCTTTGGGATTAGGACAATTCTGCAGCAGAAGAAACTTCTATGACAACAGCCACCCTGAAAGAAAAAATTAGCAAAAGCAACCATATCATTAACAATAATGTCCCAAGCTGCTTTTAGGAATGCGATAGTGAAACCGTCCGGTCCCGGAGCCGCATCTACGTCCATCATATTACACGTAGAGAAAATCTCCTCACGCGTCGGAGTTGCGGTGAGAATCGCACTCTCATCCATAAGAACAGATTGAGGGAGAAGATCAACGAAGGCATGCACATCATGTTCCGATAGGGAAGAATCCTCCTCGTACATCTTTCTATAGAAATCCGCCGCAGCTTTAGCCATAAAGCCTTTATCTTCAAAAACCTGTCCCTCCGGTGTATACAACTTAGGTAATGATCTGCGTCTTTTCTTGGCTCTAACCATAGCGTGAAAGAAAGGTGAGTTTCAGTCGCCATCATCCAGCCATTTCACCTTAGCCTTTTCCTTCCAAATCAGTTCGTTCAGCCTCCAGTTTTCCTCCAACTCCAACTCCGCGTCTTTGAGCAGCATCTCATTATCATGTGACGGGTTTTCATCAAAAGCTTCCTTCAAGGTCTTCACAACATCTTCCAAGTCTATAATCTTCTGATGTATATTGCCGAAAACTTGCTTACTCCAGGATTTGAGTGCTACTCTCGTCGCCTTCAACTTGCTATATAAAATAAAAGAAGGCTCCCCGTTTGGAGCTATGGAATTCCATGTGTCCTGTATAAGCTTGATACATGATGGGTCCTGCAACCAAGCTGCTCTGAAGCTGAAAGGGGCCGATTGTCTGCACTGGTCCCCCAGGTTACCCTTGACGAGTAATGGGCAGTGATCAGAAATACGGAACCTAGTGAGATGAAACAACGACGTGAGGGGCAGATCATTCATCCATCTTCCATTTACCAAGGCTCTATCCAACCTTTCCCACTTCGTTGGGGTATACTGCTGCTTGTCCACCCATGTGAATCTACTACCTTCGTACGAGAGCTCCTCAAGACCTAGATCATTGATGAACGCATTGAAATCCATCATGCCTTGTACAGGAGGCGACAACCTACCTCACTTCTCTTCTGGTTTCCTCACTACGTTGAAGTCACCCAAAATTAACCACTTCTCTTGCCCTACCTCATGACTTAACAGAATAAGAGACTCCCAAAGACTTCTTCTTTCAACAATAGAACAAGAAGCATAAATAACAGAAACAAAAAACCTTCCCCCCTGCCCATCACCAACCTAAAACGTGATATGTTGCTTGTGTTTTAGAACTAAGCGCGGATCAAGATCATCATCAACATAGGCCCATATATTCCCGTGCTCCTCCTTGTTATGAACACACCAGTCCAGTCTCACAATATCTAGTAACTCTTCTGCTCTCTCAGCGTGCAACATAGGTTCAAGCAACCCTACTATAATAGGTTTGTGTCTCGTACATAATCTCTCTAGGATCTTCCTCGTTTGATTGTTAGCTGTGCCTCTGATGTTCCAAAAAAGGTACGGATTTGGATTCATAAAACACCCGATCTACTAAAGACTCCTTCACCAGCTAAGAGCTAGTCTCCCAGGCATCCCACCATCCATCCTTCTCAAGTGGTATGTCCCCGTCGGAGAGACAACCATCACCCTGCATGCTTCTCATGTATTCCCGTACCGCCTGACCTCTCTCTCTTGTTTTGTCACGCTGCAACCCACTGCTATGTGTGCGCGATTGGCATCCTGCGTCTGCCCCGATGGTGCCTTGTCTCGTCTCTCTTCGTGATGGTCTTCCTTCTGTGTGTCCGAGTCTTCCTTCTGCGTGTCCGAAACCATCTTCAATGAAGTCTGCCAAGCTCCTATGCGGTAGAATGATATTCATCCCTTCCTCATTTAACACCCTCCTCTTCTGACCCGCCTCTACTATGCTCTCAACTATTTCAACATGCTCCGCGTTGATCTGTAAAGAAGCTGTTCCTAGTGAAACCGCCCGCCCAGCTTGAGGAACAACCATCTCCGGTGCAACCTCAGCCCTATGGATCGCTCCCGGTATAATTTCGAGCTCTTTACCCACCTCAGTTATGTCCTCTCCTTCAGGGCCTCTGGCTACTATCATCAGCTTAGCAATTCCCCTCGCGTCCCCAATCTCAATGTTGATAAATTGCGGCATGTCTTCATTGAAGCACTGCACCGAGACTAAGAATCCCCTCTCATCTTCCCGACCTTTCCTCCAGAGTGGTTGATCAACTAGGGTGCCAAAAATAGATACAATCTCTCTGAGTGATTCTAAATCACGACAAACTACTGGGATTCCAGTAATCCAGAACCATAATGTATCCTTCTTCGCATCCAAGCCTCCTGTCGCCATCTTCAGAGGAAGATCCTTGTTGAAGAACCTGACCGATCCGTATTCAAGGGTTCGCCGAACCTCTTCAAGTGAAGGGAGATACACCAGAGCTCTCCTTTCAGAAAATTCATAGATGTTCGTGGCATGAGGCCATCTGGTATGCAAGAACTTCATCACATCCTCCCTGTTCTCATTACTAGGCTAGGATATTTCAAAAGCATAATCCAACAGATCAAGCTGCATATTTCGATCACTGTTGCCCTCCTTCAAGATCACTTTTGCACGCCTAGGGTTGTGCTGAGGAGCCCCTCTGGCAGGGAAACCGTGTGCAGACCCAAGAGGTGGAAACGCGGTCTCCGATCTCAAGTTAAGTGGTTGTTCATACATCATCATGCATCTGTGCGCGAGGTGACCATGCTTCTTGCATCTATAGCATACTTTTCTTCTGTCACATGTGGCCTGCCAATGACCTACTCCAAGGCATCTGTAGCAAACGTTATGGGGGACCCTAAAACTTGACGTATCCCTTCTATGCTGCATCCAGGATTCCTGATTTCCCCACAATGATTCCTGCCCCTTCGACCGCCTTTGCTGCAACCCGTATGCGTGATTTTGCCGCTGTAAATCCTCTTTGTAGAATTTGATAATTATTTCTGATTAATTGTTAAACCATTGATCTTGTATTTGGGATAATGCCTCCGACCTCTTAGTCTCTCTTGATTGGGGGTTACCGAGAAGCGGGGTCATTACATTTGGTATCAGAGAGGTGGTTTTCCATTTAATCTCTAATAATTATTAAATTTTTTCAACTCTTTAGAACCCAAGGGAGTTATTAGATAATTTTCTGATGATGGAGGTGTCTAGAAAAGGATCATGATCAGGGGGCTAATAATATTTTCCTCTGCCCCGCTAGGCGGTCTACTAGGACTCCCAGATCTGTGTGACTGCCTGGCTGAAATCAGAGGATTTGACTCGAAATAAGATACCTCTAGGTCTTCTCTCATTTGTCTTTGTCCCTTCTCTACCGCGTTCATTGAATAAGATTTAAGAGATTAGGGTTTCTCTCTCTCTACACTCCTCTTGTGTTTGGGATAAGTTAATAAGGATTAAGGAATCCTCCGACAAATTATGAAAAGCGTGTAAATAAGATGTCATGGACATACGTTTTAATAGTTTAAGTGCAAACTAAGGATTAATTACATGCTTAGGTTGCATGGAATGTGTAGTCGTGCCCTCAGGAGAGCCCTGAGGTTAGACCTTCTCGTAGGATGAGGAGGATAGGAATAGATTTAGAGGAAGAAGACCTCTAGGAAAAGACTTGTTGCATCCTCTGAGGATGATGCTCAACCCAAACGCTAAGTGGTGGATAGATGAAGAGAAGACACGATGAGTTGGATATAATAGTTGACCATGTGTGCACGTATGTGGGTTAGACATGCATGTTGTACTTAGAATTTTGAGTGTACATGAGAAGCATGAACTACGTGACCCTGGTTCCTTTTAGTGACCTGATCTTGGGTGGTCGTTCCTGTTGAGGGTGAGGCATCACTCCCTCATTGAGAAGGTTGATGGTGACCATATGGAAACCCTAACGGGAATATATGAGTAGAAAAGAGTCATGCACCTCCATAACAAGTGAGTAACAATAAGGCTGGCAGCAGGTGTTAGACCTAAGCCAGATAAGTTATGACTCATGGTTATGAGATGAACATGCAGAGCTTTAGATGATCTTGACCAGATATAAGTTTTGGTAGTACGCTTCACCCAAGTAGGGATAGATGTGTACCCTTATGAGGTTGACCCATCTTTGGTGAAAGAAAATCCAGTGATAAGACCAGTTGTAGGGTTAGCTCTAGAGATAGAGTGAGAGTGAGGCCCGATGAATAAGGTTAGGGACCTTAACTTCGAGAAATCATGAGAAGTTGGGTATAATATGGCCTGGAATAGACGACCCTGAGTAGATATATGAGGTTTCCTCATGCACGATCTTTTGAGGCTCATAGTACCTTGGATGCCTTTAGAGGAACCAAATCCTGGAATAGAGAAAGAAGCATCCTGAACAAATGTACGGATGATGTGAGAGCCTACCTGTTGGGGTAGGAGAGAGTTCTAAAGACCCTAAATAGGTGTGGGCTCACACCCAATTGGTTGTCTGGATGTAGGACTCTCAGGGTTGTTCACGTGTAAGAGTTGTAGGAAGTATGTTCCATATCTTGTATAGGTTTGGTTCATGGTTTAACAAATGAGCATGTAGTTAGATAGATGATTCTTAAGTGGTGAACCTGGGGTTCCTAGACCTAATAAGGGAGGTAGTAGTACCTGGTACACCTGATGATCATGAGATTGTTTGAGTTCCTAAGGATCTGAGTATGTCGCCCCTCATGTATGGAGCAAAAAGGAAACCCCATTTGAACAAAGTTGTTTGTTTGATGAGCCCCTCACTCATTTTGGTGGCATATGTATGAGATTGGCCAACTTTGAGGAATAAGGAACAAGTATGATATACCAAAGAATTCAGAATGGTTTAGTAGGTTGTCTTCTTGCTAGATACGTGCATAAGTTGCATGATAGGGCTAAGCTTGCACATGTTGATGTAAACCTTGGAAGTAAGGATATTTGTGACCTTTGTTACGATCAAGAGATAGCTTTCTCCCATCTTGGGAATGGACCCTTTCTATAGTATGAGTACGAGCTTTTGGTTAGATATGAGGTAACCTAAAGAGGTCTCTCATAAGATCTTGATGAACTAAGTGGAAGAGCACATTGTATGATCATGAATCCATAGACCCATGTGTGACCATCTCTAAGGGGCATGAGGATATGTTGCCATGGAGGTAACCTGTATGGGCAGGCTGAGATAGGTAGGTTGCCATAACTCCCAAAAAGAATATAAGTTTTACTATGAGTGCCTAGAGAGATGATGAAGATTCGAGTGAGGATTTAGGTTTGAGATGTGCTATGATGGAATCTTAAGTTAATACCAAGGTCAGGAAGGGATAAGACCAATGGGAGTAGGACTTTCGGTTCCCTGAATGTATAAGACCATAAGGTTGGGAGGTAACAACTACCTTTTCCCGAGACTCATGGGTTATGAGGCTAGCCACCTTCATGAGTTCATGGGACCTAAGGGGTAAATGTGAGAGGCACTCCCTAGATGCATAAGGGTTAGATCTCCCCAAAAATGTCGGCACCCTAGAGACATTGAGGTAATGACTAAGGATTGTACATAATAGATATTTTAAGATCCATAGGTGATGGGAACAATCTTCCCATGGGTGTAGACCCATAATGGAGATGTTCATTATGTGGGGATATGTGATGTACGCTTCAACTTAGATTGGAAAGTGTGGTGGTGATGTGTGATGCACCATCTCTACTCTTGGAATAGTTTGAACTCTATATTTGGACTGCAGCCAAATGGTTATTTCATCTTTTTATGGGTTTGAGAGACAGGACAAAACGCTTGCCATACTGAGGATAAAGGTGATATGAGTTGAAACCCTTCTACTATGTTTTAGGATAGAGGAAGTACCACACCTTTTGAGAGTATGTTGGATATGTGGTTTGGAAGCACGAAGAGAACAAAGGTAATAATCATATGAGGACGTTCTTTTCAAGAGCAGTTTGGATCCTAAGAGTTGCATCTTGGGTATGGTAATCGATATGATGAGATCAAAGTTTTCTTGACTTAGTTAGACTTAAATCCGAGATGAGGGTGATGAGTGGAGTATATGAAGGTTTATGTTTACACCATCACCTAGCACATAAGGAAATTGATGTGGTAATCGATACTCTTTTTCGAGATACATCTCAGGTGTACAGTTTCCTTGTCTAGACAATAGATAGAGTTGAAAGAGGTTTCCAGGTGAACCCTGTGATTGTTAGAAGACTATACCTATGTGTATAGTAATCAGATGCAACCAGACTCGTTGGTCAAGTTGGTGGTTGCCCAGTTAGCTAGCCTAAAGCTTGATGAGATAGAATGACTGCTTTAAGAACGTCAGACACACCTCTTAGAAAAAGGAAGGCAGTGAAACCCACTACTATAGCATTTTAGGGTTTATGAGGAGTCAACCTCAAGGAATCATGACATGCAGAAGTTCATGATTTTACGTACATCGTACACTGTGGTACTACCAAGATGGTTAAGGTTTGTGGTGGTACCTAGAAGAAGGATATAGAGGTGCATGTGGCCAAGTACCATACATGCCAGAGGGTGAAGTCCAAACACCAATAACCCAGTGAGTTGCTACCGATAATGAGGAGTCCCCAAGAGGAAATGGGAGCAGAGTACCATAGACATTGTAGTGGGGCTCTCGTGGACCAAGAGAGGTCATGGTACACTATGGGTTACGGTAGATCGCCTTACCAAGTCGACACATTCCCTTGCCTAAGAGAAAGCATTGTTAGTGTGACAAATCTGGTTGAACTATGTATATAAGAGAGATAGTTCAACTACACAATGATTCGAGTTCAATATCTTAAGCATGACCTTAAGTTCACTTCCATGTTCTGGAAGTAGATACATGAAGGACTCAATGCTAGATTAAAATTTTCATGCAACAGATCACCCCTGACTGATGGATAGTCAAGAGAGTATGATACCGACTTTAGAGGGTCTGATGAGAGCATGTGTGCTCATTCATGGTGATTTTTGGGAGCAATTCCTGCCCCTAGAAGAGTTTTCTTGTTATGGTAGCCACCATAGTCAGTATCAGGATGTATGAAGGTCTATAAGGGAGGATGTCAGACAACACTTCACTTGGATGATGTCAGTGAGAGGACCTTGTGAAGGTCAGAGAGATACCACAATGTATGCAGATGAAGTCACTTTGATCGAGAAATGGCTGAGAAAGCCCAAGATCGACAGGAGTCGTGAGCTGATGTGGAGCAGACTGACATGCAGTTCATTGTGGGTTAATATGTGTTATCAAAACCCGACCCCTCTGAGCTATAGCTGAGAAAGATGAGTCCCCAATACATGGGTCCATTTGAGATGGATTGGTGAAGTTTCTTATGTTTATCCTTACCCCTTAGGATAATATAGATGTATGATGTGTTCCATGTATCCTATCTAGAGCACTATGTGAGGTACCCAAGCCATGTGTTGAGCATTGAACCTATTAAGCTTCAAGGTAGGCTGACATAGCCTGAGTCACCTATGAGGGTACGAGATACCAAGGTGAGAAAGAACCCAGATGTAAGAATATAAGATGATAAAGGTTCGTTGGAAGCACCATGGAGAGGATGAGGCCAAATGGAAGCTAATGATGGACATGGGAAAGTCTTTATCCTGAATTGTTTGTATGCTTGGTGGAATTTTGAGGGCAAAATTCTTATAAGAGGGGAAGGATGTTACAACCCCAATTTTGGGTTCATATGGTTGGAAATGCAATTTCCCCAATAAATATATGATTATGGGAATTTGAATGAATTATATGTATTGTATGGATTCCCTTTGCAATATTTTATTTGTGCATGTGATTTCGTCAACCATAATATATTAATGAGTCCAATATGATTAAAAGAAAAAGAAGAAATCACATATTGCTTTATTAATAGGGAAATTTAAGATAATGATGAAAAATATAAGAAATATGTCAAAATATGGATAATGGAATTATCATGGATGAGATCTCAAATCCACAAGGTTTCTAATGGTAAAATGAATCCAAATAAAGATAATAAAAGAATAGGAGAGATAAAATAGGTAGAAAATATGCATTAATATGTGATAACTTACATATGAAGAAAAGTCTCTCATAATTTCGAGTTTGAGTTCCAAATTTGGCACATAAATAGTTTAAGTCATCATGGACTTTCATTTAAAATTTGAGATTAAAAGGACACGTAGTTTGAGATTATACATTTTCAAATGTTTCTTAAAGTGAGAGGGATAGCTGATGATATCACACTTATTTTCCTGATTAAATTGATAATTAATTCCATATTTAAATCAAGCATGCACCACGTTAACCATTGGATTAATATATAAGGGAACTTGGTTCATCTTCTACCTCAGGTAGGACTAGAAAATAGGAGGTGTTCAGTTTATCCTGGATTCTCGCACAACCTGGTTCGTGTATGGTTTTGGAAACAATCTCACTAGCTTCAGGAGTGAATTTTGTAGCCAACTAACCTAGGATTGGGGCGGTTTGAGAATCCCTAGAAGCTTCACCCAAATCCTCTTCACACTGGGGCTACATCAGGAGAATACCTCCTATAAAAGAGGGTTGTGGATCCTCAACAGGGACACAATTGCCTCTGAGAGGCTCTGCTAGCCTTCACAGTTTCAAACTAATGAGGAATTCCACCTAGATCCTTTCTCTTCACCCCTATGCCAGTCTACCTACCTTTCCAGAGATCACTCTCCCCGTTCCATCCATCCAACATGCCAACAAATAAATTGGAAGCACGAGTGATTTCGGTAGGACCTAGAGAAGATGTTATTTTTGCTACTTTGTAGTTTGCCAGAGGAGGGACCAAGATCAACCATGGTCTTGATCGTGAGTCAATGCAGCATTACATGCGAGGACCATCACGTAGAAGAAGAAGAGAAAGGAGGAAAAGACCTCTGTACCCCCGACCTTGTTAATGAAAAGGAAGGGAAGAAAGGGGTTTTGGCGTGTCCACAAGGAAGCAAGCCATACTCTAGCATGGCGTTAGGTTGTGCACAACCATTGGTCCAGTCAGGTTTGGCATGAACCCAACAAATTTGAGGTAAGCATACATGTGGCATCACATAATTGGTCTATAATTGTTTTACTTTGCAAAAATCATAATAAATTATTGGTAACTAATATGGAACAAAGTCATATATTAAAATGGATCAAGAGAATGTGAGGAATTCAATAAAAATATATTTAGGGCGTGGAACCTAAAGCTCTAATACAAGTTGTGAGAACCCATACACTAAATGAGATTTCTCAAAACATAAAACACAATCAATCACCAATTAACCACATACCCAAATATATGGGTAAATTAAAATCGATTTCAACATCAACACCTGCTCAGAAACAGTTGCATAAGAGCCCAACGTCTTTTTTTTATCATACTATGAAAAGAATTTGTTACAAATTGTTCTATCACCTTATCCACAACATATATACACATGATAACAATATTTGTATATGCCACACAAATAATTATTAATATGCTAACAAAATTTTGATTCATTGGAAACACTATATATAAACTTTTCTTGCCCAGACCTGAGAGTACTGGGACGACTCTAGGACATACTAGACATCTAATCAACTTTCTCAAAGATTCATTACTATAGCTCCTCTTTGCTACTACATGTTTGTTTTTGTCACTTCTGATTACCTAAAAAGATGTGACGAACCACAAGGGTGAGACCAATGTCCCAACAAGAGATATAACCTCTAGTAACGTTTATATATTACAACATTTTTAAGTAATTAAACACTTAAGCAGATTAATCAGATATAACAAATAAGCTCAGCAGTACTGATGATTAACAAAATACATAAAGGAGCAGATAATAACTATCATTATTAGCCAGACTATCATCCTTTATCTTGTTGACAATATAAGCAATTCAGTAGCATATGCATATCCAGAATCATGAGCAAGTCTGGTAACATAGAATCTCTATCATTATGAATAAGTATAGCACATAAGCATAGCTAACAACATGAGCATGTCTAAATGGTTGAACATATCAACATCATAATAAAAGCTAACAACATAAGCACAACTATCTTGATAAGCATGATTAACAGTATATGTGTCACACCCAAATCTCACAATGACCACTAATCATGAGATTAGAGCATAAACTAAGGATTACACTTAATACAAAGTTCACTCTTGACTTTTTCTTTTTATTTCAAACTCTTTGTTTTCTAGCATCCAATCACATAAACAAACTTTATAAGAGAATTAAACTTGTATTACTCTAATACGATATCAACATTAATGATACACATCCATATATTCAATCTGTTTCTCACACTTTGATGGACATATGACATGATAATCAGATACATTCTCTCTTATCAAGGAAACAAAGATACAAAACATGATTTATAGCTCTCTCACATCTCTACAAGGACCTAGAGTGACAGAGAATGACTAAACTTAACTAAACTCATACATAACTCATGTGGTAGATCTAATCTGACGCTTTGACCTTCTTCAAGTCCATGTGGTTTCCCTAAAATTTTTGACTAGAGGGGTGAGCCTACTCACTCAGTGAATGAGAACTTCAAAGAAATAGTCTAAAGCACTGATATAATTACAATTATATCTTTGAGCAACTAGTATCAATTATAACAATAGTAATTACTACACTAAGCAGATCTAAAACAATATAGTTAAAATAACAAAGAAAGTAAATATTGCATTTAAAGAAGAACTACTATGAAACTATATTCAAATTATTCTTAACTCTTTTTACTTATAAGAAACTCTTTAAACCTATATGATCATATTTTAGCTTATGCCCTGATCATATGCAGTGTACTCTACATATGAGACTCATCGTGCACTACAATCCAACCGTACAAGACTTAGCTGACACACCCGGGAATACTAAGCCTGACTACGTCACTGGTCTGCAACAGTGTAATGGCACTCTGGCCTTTGGACTCCTCCTATAACCTGAGCACACATGCGGAGAGTCAAGCCACCTATTACTCTAGTGCAACCAGGATACCGTCTCTGGTTGATGTTGGACACTACATGGCTTTTCTGTGCTCCTGTCATAAAAAGGTTTATGTAATTCGTATATTTAAGGGATCAAACCGTCTTAAAAAATTATGATAATTTAAAATATTTTGTATAATTGAGTTACTAAGTATCAGTTAATATTTGTTCTCATTCAAATCTTTCATTAAATAATTAAAAATATAATAGTGCACTGCTATCCAGAATTCTGTAGAAACGTTAGTTACTGTAATTCGTCTACTGAATATCTAAGATATCCTCCAAAAATTAAGAAAATTTTGCATGTTGTTTATAATTGATTTTTAGATATATAGTTAAAATTTCAGATCATTTCATGTTACCAATAAATAAATAAAAATAAAAATAAAACACTACGTTGTTGAAAAACACTCGGTCAACATTTTGATTGAAGTATAGTTTGACCGAGAACCACATTCAAAGAACACTAAAAAATTCTGAAAATTTTCTCCAATATGCATGATTGAGGTATCCATATAATATTCAAAATTCAATTAAATAAAAATTTGTAGAAAATATGAAAAATCATTTACTACACTTCTATCTTGACCAAATTTCATATTTATGTACTATCAAAACCCTAATTTGGGCCGATTAGGATTTTCAAATGTTAACCCTAATTATGTGGATCAAAGTATGATTAAACCTTCTTGTTGCATTTAAAACATAAAACTTAACTACCATCATAAATCAAGGTTCAAACATTGATCAACTTAATTAAGCATACAATCATCCAAGTAAACCCTAATCTTTGACGATTAGGGTTTACATTTCTCAAACCCTAATTTCTCAAACAACAGAACACTTAACGTTCTTATTAGGTTTAAAACATCATAATTGAATTATCATCATTAATTAGATTTAAGAAATGATCAATCCAGATAAGCATATAATCATCCAGTTAAACCCTAGTTTACCAATTAAGCTCAGAAGTGATCATAACAATTCCCCCCTAAAAAGGTTTTGTACCTGAAACATAAATATGCAAGTAAAGTACATTCAACGTTTATTTTATGCTTCTGAAATCTTACATGTCATTATTTTCTTGTATTTCATACTTGAATGCAGTTTTCAACATTAAGTCCTTTAATTGTTTACTAATTCACAACATGTTTAAATCATGACTGCTCAATGATAACAAATGAATTCTTTACGCCACAATCAATCATAGGATAGAGAAAGAAAAAAATATATTAAAATTTTCATACTCTTGAGGTGTTACCTCAACATTGATAATCTGATCCAACTATCTCAATTCATACGACTCAATATGTACTATTGTTTTGTATAACCTTTAAGTCACAAAAGAGAGTCCACCATGTTGTTTTGAATTTTATTATCGTGCTACTCAAATAGCAAAATAGTCTTGAGTTGGAAGATTAAATCCAACAGCAATTCAAAAAAACCACTCGTGACATCCCCATTGGATCATAGATGCATAAGGTGAAGCATTACCATCACATTCCATACTATTCTCAAGTATGAAGCCACACATAATTCAAGGTGTAACCATCAAGTTATAGCATATTAGGGTTTCAACAACAGTAACAGAGTAATTCATGATTGTATTAGTCACTCAAGGGCTATTCATACCCAATTATCATTACTTAGTTATATTAAAGCTAGGTATAACAAGCTATACCTCATTAAGGCTACATATCAGTACAATATGGTTATCATCTCTTCTATTCATATGAGTGAATAGGTAAGACTACTTTATTCAGGGTAACCCTCCATTTGTTCCATCATCATTCAACCCATATCACCATACCACAATTGTACAATACTAAGATGAATTACTGGTATGAATGACTACAACTATCAGACATCTTTAATTAACATATTTCTTGCACATGTACAACTGAAATCATATGTAAAACAAATTTACATTTCTTAGTATACCTTCAACCAAGTATACTTCTAAAAACAAATTCACATATCACTAAAAGCCACTATTTTCTTTTATCTCTCTCCTCATTCATTACTACTTACTTTTTGCTACTTATCCTTCTCATTTTGATCATATAGAATAAACATCCCTAAAATTGAAACATACAAGGTAAAAATAGATTATTCATCATTCTTGCTATTACTGCAAGAATTTATTTCATATTACACTTCACTCATATTATATTTCTCCTTTTGTTTTTTTGGTCGGTATTTCTCCTTTTGTTCAAAACGCACCTCTTATATTTCAAATCTATTTCTTATCATTTGCTCAGTTTGTTTATCTACCTTTCAGATTAGCTACATTTAAACCTTGGAATACTATCGGTGCTAGTTAACTTCTCATAGGGCAAATCTCATAATCTTGTTTTATAGAGATGCTAGTATTCAAGGTCAAATCACTACTGATATCCCTTGAACTACTACAACTCTAAACATTCTAGGGTTCGGTCCTCATCAGTAACATGATGTTATTATGATATGACTTTACTCCCTTAATTTAAAATCCAAACTTTAGATCTCAAAACGTTTTACTAAAGTCTTACTTATCTTATCAATTGAATTTCCTTTCTCTTACTTGCCATTTAGATAGATTACATTCTCAATTTACCTTGCTAGGGTTTCATCATCATATTGTGTGTTATTATTACATTCATTAGATGTCTCCACCATGGTAGTTATGCATCATATATGATTCATTTTCTTCTCACTTCATTCCCACATTACTCTCATTAAGTAAGATATGAAAGAGAAGATGATTTTGAGACTTAGAATTCTTATCTTCAAACATTCATTAATATGTTTCTCATACGTAGGCTTACTTAATTATCAACAAGGATACTTGACTAATTAGCATTTTCTTGAGTTTCACAACCTCTTTCTTTTATAATCTATATTACTCCATCACGTTTCAAACCATTCCTTACTTTCCATAATCATCTTACCATATGCTACTCTTCCAGCCGTCATCTTTAACTTCTAGTTTTTTCTTATGATCATGTTGCTTCTTTTATGTGTATGGTCATGTATACCATGTTGCATATATTTATTTTCAACCTTCTACTAATGTGAAGTTAAAATTCTATATCAATATTCTCTCTACTAGTTTCACCTCATGTTTAATACATTACATATTCATCATTTTAAATCAAATAGATCATGCATGGGTCAAACTTAGTATCTTTTTCAATCAAGTTTTTCCCTCTTGAATATAGTCTACCTTTGTATGACTTATTCATTGGTTAAGCTACACTTTTGTTCTTCTTTTAGAAACTAGTTTGTGGTTCTATAGAGACTTGGAATTCAAAGACATTAAGGATGAATGTACTAACTTCAAAATAAAGGTATACATTCCATGCCCTCAATTATATCATAACCCTCATTCCTTAATCAAGCTCATTATTTCCAATATTTATCTTTGTTTTAACCTAATTTCTTATCCTAGTCTTATGGTTTACATGTTCATCTAATTCTCTTTACTTTAACTCTTTTGAAGACTCTTCACTTATATTTACTTATTGTCTACTTAACTCTTTTCTTCTATTTTCCCTTTGCCTTAGAGTACATAAAAACATTGTACTCAATTATATAGTCCATTCCTCATGATTGATTCTTACTATCTTGGTCCTTATACACTTTTCTCATATCTTTTCTACATTTCGTATTTAGAGTTCATATAATACTAACCATTAAACTTAATTTGAACCTTATGTCGTGTTCCTTTATTCCCAATTAAGGGTTTCTCATATGAGGCCCCAAAGTTGGATCTCAGATATCAGTTCCAACTGATTCCTAGTTATTCTAATCTTTCCCATATGTTTCATCGTCTTAGTGTATGTCCATTCTCACTATTATGTGTGTCTAATTTATCCAGAGTATGTTCTTATTATATTGTTAATAGGAGTCATTAGATCCCAGTAATGCATCCTACCAGCCAGACCAGGACAAACCTATAGTCCTGAAGCCAAGAGCTACTTAGGATTAACCAACTCCTATTAATCTCAAACATGTGGAAAGACTATCCACTTAGGGAAAACTCATTTAAACATAACTTCTGGTCCACTTCATACAAAAAATATAAACAATAATTGAATCACTTCGTGATACAGAAGAATATAAAAGAATCACATATATACTACAAATTGATAATCTGAATTCATACATATAAGAACATTTCTATTGATCTCCAATCAAATAGGAAATAATAAGCAAGAGTTGTAGAACGTTCTAGCTTTAAGATCTTACTTCTTCATTACTTTTGGTCTTCTAACCCTAATATTTCTAGGGTTTCTCTCTAGCCTATTCTCCCACAGCATACCTTGCTAGGGCATCCAGAGAAGAATGGATAGAGTAGCTTGATACTGGTCAATCTAAGTATTCAGATACCTGGCCAGGGCATCCAAATGCCCAGACTTCCCAGAGCTATTAACACATCACCTCCTATCTTCCATACTTATATATCTAACTTTCTATCCTAGTGGTCCCTGACTACTCATCCTAACCTCTAATACCAAAGCTATCACACCCCAATCTCACAATTACCACTAATCATGAGATTAGATCATAAATTGAGGATTACACTTAATACAAAGTTCACTCTCGACTTTTTCTTTTTATTTCAAACTCTTTTTTTTCTAGCATCCAATCACATAAACAAATTTTACAAGAGAATTAAACTTTTAGTACTCTAATATTATCTCAACATTAATGATACACATCCATATATTCAATTTGTTTCTCACACTTCCATGTACATACAACATGATAATCAGATACATTCTCTATTCTCAAGGAAACAATGATACAAAACATCATTTATAACTCTCTCACATCTATACAAGGACCTAGAGTGACAGGGACCGACTGAACTTAACTTAACTCATGTGGTAGATCTACTTTGACGCTTTGACCTTCTTCAAGTCCATGTGGTTTCCCTAAAAAATTGAGTAGAGGGGTGAGCTTACTCGCTCAGTGAATGAGAACTTCAAAGAAATAGTTTAAAACACTGATATAATTACAGTTATATCTTTGAGCAACTCATATCTATTATAACAACAGTAATTACTACACTAAGCAGATCTAAAACAATATAGTTAAAATAACAGAGAATGTAAATATTGCATTTAAAGAACAACTATTATGAAATTGTATTCAAATCATTCGTAACTCTTTTTACTTATAAGAAACTCTTTAAACCTATATGATAATATTTTAGCTTATTCCATGATCATATGTAGTGTACTCTACATATGAGACTCGTCATGCATTATGATCACATCGTATAAGACTTAGCTGACACACCCGAGAATGCTAAGCCTGACTACGTCACTAGTTTGCAATAATGTAATGGCACTCTGGCCTTTGGACTCCTCCTCTAACCTGAGAACATAGGCAGAGAGTCAAGCCACCTATTACTCGAGTGCCACAAGGATCTCGTCTCTGGTTGATGTTGGACACTACATGGCTTTTCTGTGCTCTGGTGCCACCAGGATCCTATCTCTGGTTGATGTTGGACACTACATTCTATAATTTAAGGAGACTTCCACTAGGGCTTCGTCCCCCATACCACCAGTTAGTACGATCTGACCCCCATATACTGGACACTTCCATGGTTAGGTCGTTTCACCCCTAAGGCGTAGACCTCACAGAGGGGTTCTACGGGGTTCAGGGCCCCTAAGTCTATTATAACTTGATTATATCTTTATCTTAGACTGATTTCTTTAAAACTTTATATCGTACTGACTACTCAGACAACTAAATTGAATTCACTGATAATGCTAAATAGAAGGCTTAACATATTGTTTACCCTTTTTCTTAGGGTTTCTCCTTACTCGTGCACATATAGCATTTCTCATCTATTCAAACATATATCATGTTTACTAAACAAGTATTCTCATTCAAACATTTCACACATATAAACTTGGCAGAGCAGTGTATTCAAAACACTGTAATATTCTAAGTAATCATCATACTATACATACATAAAATTCTTAAATAAACAGAATACATTTTACCTTGGCACTTTATACACTAAAAGCATGCAATTGAACTGTTAAGCATCACCACATCTCATACTGAGAACTTTGATATCACAACACTTGATTCATTGAATACCCTATCCTTAGGGTTTTATTTACCTCATTCACTTATCACATGGCAACACCCTATCTTTAGGGTTTCAGTTACCTCATTCACTTATCACATGGCTCTCTTAAGAATTTCATACGACATAATCATTTATTGAATTAAAGGTTACTTTCAACAAATCATATACAATCAATATATGTATGAAACCTTAGAACTGAGCTGAATTTAGGTTTTCATGCCATTCACTGATATATCATGCATCAAAAATGAAATTTAATAAATAACGTCTATCATGTCAAGAAAATCCCTTCAAATGGATTTTCAAGATATCTATTTGCAAATATCCAACTTTCCTCGCATCTAGGGTTTCACCCTTTTTATTGAGATATCAAACAAACACTATTCACCTTAAATAAAATCTGAGATAGTATCTGACATATGTGTACTATGAATTGGGATACAATCATTCATAACCAAGGAAAACCAGATAAACAATTTTCTCTATTTAATTATACAACAATTTTAGTCATAGACAAATTCCCTATATTTTAGTTTACTCTTATAACCTCTGTAATTATTTAAGGAATTCTCATTAAGATGAATTGTATCCATTTCTTATATGATTTAATCATCTAAAATTCATCAAAATAGAAGAAGAATCCATTTCATATCATTTTACAAAAAGTAGATCAAAAGCAGAATTTAGGGTTTGTTTGTCACATACTAAGCAATTGAAGATTTTGTATGAATTAACCAAATTTCATGCAATATATTGTTTAAAGGAAGTTCCCACTCACCCTAAGGAATAAAAACACCTTAAAAATGTATCCCATATCTGAAAATCTTGAATCCATATCAAATCCCTAGCAATTCACCCAATTCTTCTTCCTTTCAAATTGGAAACCCTAAAAATGAGGAATTATGAAGAAAGAGTGAGAAAGTGGAAAATTTTGATACCATTTTGGATCAAAATAGAAGAGGGACGGAATCCTGACATGTGAGAGAAGATTCACCCTGAACGGCTATGCAAAGAAGCTAAACTTACTTGATTTCATCATATCTCGGGTAGAGAAACCCTAATTCAGCAATTCCACCACTTTCTCCTCTCAAGCCCTAACTCTCCCTCTCTCTCTAAGATTTCGTTTCTCTAGAATGAATTAAAAATTATCAGAGCTTCTACGGTGTTAGGTTGACCATATAGAGCAATTGAGCTTCTTGGGTCAATTGCACATTGACCCCTCACTTAACTTTTTCTTATTTCAGTAGATTTTTTTCTATCATAAAAATGTTTCTGTAAGTTATGTATTTCAGAGATCAAACCTTCTCCAAAAATTATTATAATTTAACATGTTGTGTATGTTTGAGTTACTAAGATTCAGTTATAATGTGAGTTCATTCAAAGATTCCATTAAATAAATAAAAATAGAATGGTGCACTTCTATCCATAATTCTACAGAAATGTTAGTTACTATAATTCGTCTACTGAATAGCTAAAAGATCCACCAAAAATTATGAAAATTTTAAATGTTATTTATGATTGAGTTTCATATCTCCATTTAAAATTTCATATCATTTGTATTTACCAATAAATAATTAAAAGTAAAACACTATGCTTCTAAAAAGCACTCTGTCAACATTTTGGTCGAAGTATAGTTCGACTAAGAACCACATTCAAAGAACACTATAAAAATATGAAATTTTTCTCCAATATTAATGATTGAGTTATCCATATCATATCCAAAATTCAATTAAATAAAAAATATTTAGAAATAATGAAAAATCATTTACCACACTGCTATCTTGACCAAATTCCATATTTATGTACTATCAAAACCCTAATTTGGGTCGATTAGGGTTTTCAAATGTTAACCCTAATTATGTGGATCAATGTATGATTAAACATTCTTGTTATATTTGAAAAATAATACTTAACTGCCATCATAAATCAAGTTTCAAACAACGATCAAATTAATTAAGCATACAATCATCCAAGTAAACCTAATTTTTGCCGATTAGGGTTTACATTTCTCAAACCCTAATTTCTCAAACAATAGATCACTTAGCATTCTTATTAGGTTTAAAACATCATAACTAAATTATAATCATTAATTATATTTAAGAAACAATCAATCCAATTAAGCATATAATCATCCAGGTAAACCCTAGTTTACCAATAAAGCTCAGATGCGATCATAATAATATGCATCTCTAGTTACAAAGGAATGGCTAGCATGCTAAACATAACTAACAACATGAGATAGATAGCATCATGATTATAATCAGCAGTAGTAGTATAGTTATCAATATAATCATGGCTATTGTAGGCACACATCTACAATCTTAAGCATATCCACAACCTAAGTTTATCTACTATCTCTTAATTGCACTAAGCATCATCTTCATGTAAAGACAACAAACAAGGGTTATCATCTAATGTGAAACATAATGTATAACCTTAAACAAATATGCTACATGATTGTATTACATCTTTTATTAAGCCCTAGGGAATTTAAATCATACCATCCAAAGTCCAACCGACCCCTACAAAGGGCTATTCGGTTCTGTACAAGATCTAGGAGTGTCAGTATCCTAAGATCTCTTCCCCTCGGTCAGTACGAGTAAAAGGTAGTGACATGTCAGCGAAACATGTCACCAAGGTGACATATAGTCAAGCTACTAACCACTACTCCACCCTTGATACAGGTCATGACACTAGAAACTAGGGTATACAAAACCCTCTAATTTGAGGTACAACTGCAGTTGTCCTGAATCACATCAGATGTATGAGGCATGAACATATCCATCCTCCACAACCTGCATTGTGGATGATAAGGATATATTCTCAACTTACCACACCCACATACTCAATAATATGTGTTCTGAGTTTCCCTTAGGAATAATCATTTCACCATCTAGCAAGTTCTGACACTAAAGATGGCTCTACAACACAGGACACTACATGATTAGAGTTGCACTTGATTAGTTATGCCAATTAGGTGAACTAAGGCTGCATAAAACAAGTGGACATACAAATCCTAATTCACTTCTAGCAAGCATATAAATTTTACAACTTTTAAAAGATATAAAACGTGTGAAACATAATTTCTCATCTCATCATCCCATGGTACTATTCACTTGCCATTCATGAGACCACACTAGTTATCATACTATCACAAGATATAAATCCTTTTCACAATATCATAGGGCATCAACCCTTTTCAACACAAGAGTATTACACCTCATTCAGGGATCAACCATGCCCAAAGGTATTTAATACCATCATACTATCATAGGATATAAATCATTTTCACAATATCGTAAGGTATCAACCCTTATCAACACAAGAGGATTACACCTCATTCACGGATCAAACATGGCCAAAGGTCATTAAAACCATCATATTATTCCCTACAAGATCATCATTATCTTTGCATGCCTTATAACAAGGCTCAACAACATCACTTACAGATAATACACTAGATCAACACAATATTGCATTAATGAGCTAGGAGATATTCATAAACAATCATAGTAGGGTTATATTAATAGAACATTCCTTTAGTACATAAACATACAAGGAATCTAGTTATGATTAACCCTCACCATATTCATAATGCACATGTTTAGCATAAGAAAGTATCAACCTTGTGGCTATGATAACCAACAATTAACAAATTAAGATTATGATCATATTAAGCAGGTTATTTCACCATCATGCTATCATATAAGAAGGTTAAACAAGAATACTCATCTTTATATATTTGCATTAGAATTATGATCACAAGATAAATTATATTAATGTTACTAATCAACACTCATACCCAAACCCTAACTCACAACATCCCCATTGGATCATGGATGCATAAGGTGAAGCATTGCCACCACATTCCATACTATTATCAAGTATGAACCCACACATAAATCAAGGCAGGTTATAGCATACTAAGGTTTCAATTACAATAACAGAGTACTCCATGATTGTATTGGTCATTCAAGGACTATTCATAGCCAATTATCAGCATTTAGTTATATTAAAGCTAGGTATAACAAGTTATACCTCATTAGGGTTACCCATTAATTCATTATGGTGATTATCAATCATAATCATACGAGGGAAAGGGTAATAATACACGTTTAAGGCTTTGAACCATCATATTTGCATATTCAGTATCATAACATTACACTATAGGCTTCACCCAAAACAATGGAAATATTGAGGCATCAACTTCTAACCATTAAATGTTGAAAAGGTAAAGCCATTGGTCTCTTACATAAATAAACTCCTTGAATGAATAATATATGATGTTATTGAGTTTGGATCTATTAAAGTCACCATTTAACCCTAGACATCCTTTGATGAACAACAATAAGGGTTCTGTTGAGAGTAGGATAAAACACACAATCGACTTTTCATTTAAAACAGCCATCCATTGTCAACAAGTAAGCTCCTTAAGTTGATCATATAAAGGAAACCATCTAAATGACATTATTAGGACCAAAATTTTACATTAACCATCATTCCACTTTATTGGAGGAATAAAAATTAGATCTTGACCATTGGGTCAAGTTCATATGTTAAAACCATCAATTACAATATAGGTTCGACCATTGCATCAAGTGACCCAAGAAACCATTGGTATAGGGCTTAATTGATGCTACAAATATATGATTAACTCACCATAGGTTTGGATACCTGATACACCATCATTAGTGACCATTAAATTACCATAGGTTGTTAGATCAGCACTATATTCATTAATCAACATCAAATATTAAGCCAATATCATCATTGATTGATAACATCAGTAGGGTACTTAATGGTTGATCATAAAAATTCTAATTGATCCAAAACCTGACCTAAGGGGGTGACCATAGGTTGTCACCATCATATGACTCCTTTGATCCTGACCATCAGTTGTCATGAAGACAACACGATAGGGTTTTTGCAATGGTACCATCATCGGGTCAGGGGTTTATAAAAGAAATCAACTTAAAACCCTAAAATTGACCATTAGTTGATAGGTGTTTAGCACCATAGATTGTCAAACCAACCTGATCCAAGTCATATTATACCTTAGTAATAATGTACACATGATCATAGGTTCATATATAACTCAAATCATAGTAGGCAATATTATAAAAATTGAAATCCAAGTCAAGCATGGATTTTTAGTGCATGGATCATCAACTTCAAGTAAGAGCATGATCTAGAAAGCTTATGGTAAGAAATAAACGTGGAAAAAGTTATAAACTTGCCTCTAATGAGAAGATGGAATCCCAAACAGAAGAAAACTTGAGTAGGTAGGAAAGAAAATTCAAATATAAGCTATGAGCAAACCCTAAGCATAAGGAGCAAAAAGGTAGGGTTTTTGAGATTTAGCTCAATTTCTACCATGGAATAGCAAGGTTCCGATCTGGAGAAAGGTAGGAGGAAGGACAATAAGAAATAAATGGACTAAAGAAGGGGATTCTTATTCTTTTAAGTCAAGATCACTATAAGAAAGCTTTTAAAACCAAAAAAGGAAGTCACTTGCAACCCTAGATTCTTTTTCCAAGAAGATCCCCTCTTTCTTCTTTCTTCGATAGGAAATTCATAAAATCACAGAGTGAGAACAAGGTTCATATAAGGAGGGAAGTATTGGAGAGAAAATAGCTTGTGTAGGAGCATAGGAATAAGTATATGAAACTTTAAGATAAAAAAGAAAAAGTTGAAATTCTAGTATCTTTCCAAGTGGCCATGGCCTTAAGCTATTGAGAATATGTAATTACACACACAAGAAGATCCCCCACTATCCATAGAGACATGATTATCCTTCATTTCTTGAATTTCCAAGCAAATAAAATAACTCATTAGTTGATAGCTCCTACAGGTAGCTCATCCATGGAGGGGTAAACCTTAAAATACCCTTGATGAAAACACCTTCGAACCAAGGTTTAAATAGGCTCCACATGTCTCAACAAGATCAAGAATGATGAGAGAATATCGAAGGAACATAATGAAAGTGATAAATTACAAAGAAAACCTCTCAATTGGGTAAATTATAGAAAAGTCCAAAATGTGCATAACTTGCTCAAACAGTATCCAAATTGGACCAAAATTGAAACTTAAGCTTGTATTATGATTTCAAAGCATATCACAAGGTTATATTAGGCTTAGAAGAATTTATTTATTCAAATTAAGATTATTCAACTCATTAAAAAAGTTTAGGGGCCTTACATCAACCCTTATTGGAACATGACCTCAATCAGGGCTCAAACATGCCCAAAGGTCATTATGACCACCTCATCAATTCCTACATAATCATCATTGTCTTTCAATGCATTAAAACAAGGCTCAGTGAAACATCAATCACACATGTGACATATAAGATTATCATAACACAATCTATGATGCTCAACTATCATCATATTATGGTTTCAACACAAGAAAAGAGTATTTCATAATCATATTTAATCACATTAAGAAGGATGATTACAATCAATCACTAGAACTTATTCATATTAGAGTTGGTGTGACAAGTCATATTTCATTAGGGGTACACATTCACTTCCTATGATAATTTATCAAATATATTCATATAAGGGCAAAGGTATTACTACAAGTTTCAAAGATGTTGTACCATCAAATTTCATTACTAGAACCAACATATAATATCATTGGATTTATTCTAATCCATTGGATGTTAAAGCATCCAATCTCATCCATCAAATCGGGTTCATTATTCAAAATCATTAAATTGAGTGTGGTTTAAGTATTGAATTCATTGAACCAAGAAACCATTGGTTAAGAGCTCAAAATAAGATACATTTAAAACCTTGAATCACCATTGGTTGATAGGATCATCACTATATTCATTCAATACTATCAAATATTAAGCTAATGCCATCATTGATTGATAACATCATTAAGGTACGTAATGGTTGATCATTAAACTTCTAATTGAGCCAAAACTTGACCTAAGGGGGGTGAACATAGGTTGTCACCATCATTTGACACCTTTGATCATGAACATCAGTTGACAAGGTAGAAATACCATTGGATGTTGAATTGTATCACCATCGGTTGTGTGATAGGAAAGGAAATGGCTTGAAAATCCTAATTTGGACCATCAATTGTTTTGTTCTTATCACCATAGGTTGCTTCTATCAACATGTCCCAGATCATATTACACCTTAGAAAGGTCATACACATGTTTACAAGTACATATAGAACTGGAACAGAATACGAAACAGCAAAAAATTCATAATTCTAAACAAGCATGTTTTCTCTACGCTTAGATCATCACATTAAAGCATAAACATGAACTACAAGCTTCTAACAAGCAATATAAATGAAGAATGTTATATAACTCACCTCTATAGAGTAGTTCAGATTCCAAACAAAAAGAATCTCAAGAAAATAAGGAAAGAAAATCCTAGATTCAGATCTGAACTTGGCCAAATAGGTACTTCTCTCCAAAAAGAAGCAAAACCCTAGAAAAAGAAACAAGAAGGATAGTTTTTTGAGTTCTAGAGCCACTTCCACCATGGAACAACAAGGCTCTAACCTGGAGAAAGGTAGGAGGAAGGATAAAAAAGAAATAAATTGAGGAAATAAGGGGATTCTTACTCTTTTAGGTGAAGCTTTTTAAACCCTAAAAGGAAGTCAATTGCAACCCTAGATTTTTTTTCCAAGAAGATCCCACTTCCTTCTTCTTTGGATAGGAAATTCACAGAAGCACAAAGGGAGAGTGAGGTTCATAGAACAAGGGAAGTTGTGGAGAGAAAATGGCTCATTTTGTTGCTTAGGGATAAGTATATGAAACATTAAGATAAAGAAAAAGAAAAGGTTGAAGTTCTAGTATCTTTCCAAGTATCCATGGCCTTAAACTTTTGATAAAATACAAGCACACACACAAGTAACTCTCCCACTATCCATAGAGACATGCTTATACCTTGTTTCTTGAATTTCCAAGCAAAAAAAATAATTCATTAGTTGATAGCTACTAAAGGTAGCTCATCCATGAAGGGATAAACCCTAAAATACCCTCAAGGAAAACACCTTCAAATGAAGGTTTAAATAGGTGCCCCATAGATCAACAAGCTCAAGAATGATTACAGAATATCCAAAGAATATAATGCAAGTGTTGCAAAGAAAACCCCTCAATTGGGTAAATTGTAGAAAAGTCTAAAATGTACATAAAATTGCATAACTTGCTCAAACAATGTCAAAATTAGACTAAATTTAAAACTTATGCTTGTATTATGATTTAAAAGAATACCAAAATGTTATATTAGGGTTATAGGCATTCAATTATGATAATTAAGATTATTAAAATCATTAAGCAAGTTCATGGGCCTTACAATTTCACTACAAGTTCTCCATCATTTCCAAACAGATTTAAATCATTTGATGGTGGTAGATCGTTAGTGTTACTGGTTCTTGTATATGTCATCGTATTATGCTTGTAAGAATTTAATGAGGTTTGAATGACCTTGGAATCAACGATGAATTCTAATGAAAATTAACCATAATATCCTACTTCACAATTCAAATGACTACCGACCTAATTTAAGAAACCATACCTTGCAAGGCATGTGTAAAGCAGATGCTTTGATAGACAATCACATTTCTTCATTGTCAGGGACTTCTGGATATACTATTGATTTTGCTCTAGAAGTGCTTGTAGTACTCACATCCATGTTTTGACACAAACTTGGATGCTTGAAGAGCCTTGAATTGAATCCAAATACATTAGGAAGGCATTTACTCACTGCAAAAAAGCTCTTTTATTTTAGCAAATAAGCTCTTAGAAGGTACATACATATAGGGGAGTAAATGAATTGAATTAAACTGAACAATGACATTTTTAAATGTTGAACTCAGAATGAAGTATTACCATATCCATTATCTAATATATTAAAATATCACAAATGTTCCAATTAAATCGATTCACTATGCATATTACCCTATTTCAATATTATTCAGAGTTTGTAGCTCACTGATATAGTTACTAATATAAGAAATAATATCCACAACCATAATGAAAGATAAGTATTGGTGTAAATATGATATTTACTAACACAACCAAGGACTAACTTACAAGGGACTTTAGATGTTGTTAAGATGGTATACAAAAGCAGTAAACATCAGCAACCTAAGCATGCCATCGTAAAATATTATAGCTTGAATTGCAATTATTGTCAATGGTGTCTGAAAAGTAGAAGAACCAATTCTTAATAGTCCGGATCCCTACTTGATGCTATGCAGATTAAGTATGCATATTTCTTACTTAAAAATAGGGCAGGACAATGGATTTACTTACTTCCTCAATATTATCAATGTATATGAGGGAACCAGTTTTAATATCCCATCGGTTATAGAAACAAAGCCACAAATATATACAGGCAACAAAGGAAGCAATCTATCTAGCTACTTTTATGCCTAAGCATATAGCATTAATCTTTATAAATTTCAGACTAGATGTCTATATTATATTCATATATTCTGTTGTAGTTTAAGAAAAATCTTATCCGAATACAACTCTAACTTTTGTTTCTAAGATAAACAATTTCAATCAAAAGAAGATATTTACTTACCTCAAGTGGACAACTGACTCTTCCTTTAAGTCTCACATTTTTGCAAACCCAATGTGATTGATAGGACTGCCTATTTGAATAAATAGGTGTATCCTTGTAGCCTTAAGCTTGGATCCTATGATCGAGCATTAGCTATAGATTAATATAGATTAGTGTAGAAAGGGGTATCTAGATGCTATTTTTCACAGAAGGTGTCAAACTATGTAAAAGAAAAGTCTTGCTTATACTTCCATAATTTTGTACTTTTATGATGGAGTCACTGAATATAATAAAACTATGGATGGAACACTAAATCCTCACTATAGATAGTCATAGAAATGACATAATCATCATAAGCCTCAATCCCAACGTCTTTTTACTGTCACTCACAGTAGATCTAAAACTCAAGCATATTTCAATTATGATTACAATAAAAACAACATTCAATTAAATGAGGAAGTGTGATCCTCCTATTTCACCCACTGGCCACTCATTTAATATCGTGATAGGTTTTTTAAGAAAAAAAGTGTCATCTTCATCCGATAGATATTAGTTTCCATGGTTCTCTAAAACATTAGTTCATGGAGTATTTTCTTCCTCCAACCTCTCTATTCAAAAAGAATACAACCCGTAATAGGAAATTATCTAGGACCACATAAATATATTTAGATGTCATTCAAGATAGCATCAGTGGTTTGATTATGTGTTGCACAACTAAATTGTATGCTAGATCTACCATTACTAATAGTAACATAATATTAGGACTAAGTATACTACCAAAATAAGAGTTAGGATGAGGTTATTGCTCATTATATCCAACACACTTAGGCCCAGGATCAACCTGAAAGGGGTAAGTTGCAGAGCATATGTTCCTAGCAACATGGATCAACAATCAAATTATCAATAGTGGAAATACCTACCTGGTGTAAGATTACCCAATTCCTTTTAATAATTTTCTCAAAATGACGGTTCCTATAGAATATTTATTTGTGGATAATTTATGGATGAAAATCAATGCTTTAGGTGTTGAATGCTTATTATTAGTGAGCATACCTAGGCCCACAATTAACCCTAAGGGGTAAATTGTAGAACATGTGTCTATAACAACATGACAGTCAGTGTATCAGTAATTGAAATAACCTGGTGTAGTAGTAGCCAGTTCCTTTAGTAATTTTCTCAAGAAGATGGTTATAGAAGATTTCTTTGTGAATAGTTTATGGATGAAATCCATGAAAGGATTAACTGGGTAAAAGATTAAATTAATCATAGAATGATCTAAATCTGTATGATATACTCTTCTGTCTAACTCTTGTTTCATAAGAGTAATCAATCATGTATTGCACCTTAATACAATCTTTGCTTTTATGTTTGCATGTATATGTCATCTTTGTGTTCTTTTGGGCAAAGCTAGATTTTCATATGCTAATCTAGCATCTTTTTATTGAAGAGAGGGTGGAGTATATTAGTTAAAATAGATTTTTGTGTCATATGTTACATGATTTTTTTGGGTACTCCACCAGGTAATTTGACACCTTCTGTGAAATCTATTACCCAATTCTGTTTGTGGTCTAACTACAAAATTGGGTAATACAACACACTAATTATGAAAGGTATTATATTTTTTAGTCTAACCATCAACACTTTCTATTTATATAGACTTTGTACCTTATACAAGATATTATTACAATTCTAGACCATAAAAGGACCTCTTTCACTTTGGTTTGAATTTGGACCTCAAACATGATTATCTTTGGTCTGACTCTAGAGATTAAATCATACTTCGTTGATTTGGTTTGACTATGTACCTCAAACATAATATTTGTATTTTTGGTCTTAGACTAGACTTTATATGGTTTTTTTCTTTTAGTCTAACTCTCGACCTCAAATGTGACTTCTTTCTTATAGACTTGACTCTATATCTTGATGACTTGATAAAAATCTATTTCTTATTGGTATGACTCCGAAAATGTGATTTCTTTTCTTATTAGTCTGCTTTTAGACCTTATATGGGATTAGCTATCTTATTGGTTTGGTTCTCCAAACCTTAAATGGAATTTCCTTCTCTTCATACGAATCCAGACCCTAAATTGAATTTACTTTCTTATCTATGATCATGCCCCATGCTTTATATGTACAGTCCATGCATACATGATCAGGAAGCAAAACATCATTCTAAAGATGGACAAGAATCCCTTGTGTATTTTCAGTATCTTCTGCTGCCCCTGTGTGGGTTCATGAGATCTGATAGTCCCAGATCTCCTGCTACTATCTTCTGCCCCCATTCGGGTGTTACTAGCTCTGCCCATGTGTTGGTTATCTGCTGTCACATTTTTCTGCTGACTGCTACGTCTACCACCTACCTACCGTTCCTGCAAGATACTCTTGCTTGCTGCTCCTGCTTGCTTTGGCAACTTATATATTACGTGACTCATGGCCTCCACCGATTTTCCCCAGAATCTGTGTGTCACTACTGTCAATTGGACGACTCCAACTATCACCTTTGGACGCCTTCTTTTGAGCTTTATGTCAAGGCTCAAGGACGCTACTTCCATCTTTCTACTAAAGGTCCAGATGCTCCTGTTGCAACTGTTGATGACAAGACAATCAAACCTATGATCGACTGGATCCAATCTGAACTTGAAAAGTTACACCAAGCATGATTGGCTTCCTTTGGTGAGACTTCTACTTATGGCAATTCTGCTTTCTTGGCACAGAGCGGTAAAAATACATGGACGATCGACTCCGGTGCGACCTCCCATTTTACTGGCAATCATACTTTATTTTTTAAATTACATAAAACTTCTGTTATTCCCCCTGTAACTCTTGTTGCCAGTTCTCAAACACCAGTTTCCAAATTTGAAAATATCAGCACTTCTGGTCATCTTTTACCACATTCAACATATGTTCTTAAATTCCTAATAAACTAATTATCTGTAAGTAGAACTTTTAAGAGCTTATGGTACCCTGTAATGTTTATCCCAGATGGTGTTATCTTTCAGGATATGAGCATGGGGATGAAGATTGGTTTGGGCCATGAGGTTCCAGACAATTTATACTACCCGGACACACTGAAGATAGCTGCATTCCTGACTACTTTTGTGACTGGCATCCAATGACACTATCAGTCTGGACACCTTCACCGGCTAAGTTGAAGCACTTACTACATGATATTTTTTATTCTGTTTTTCACTATAAAACATGCAGTTGGGCAAACAGACTAAATCTACTTTTACCAATTGGCTCAAAACAGTCATTTGATATAGTACATGCTGACATTTGGAGCTCGTGTTCTATTTCCAACATTTCTAATTTTCCGTACTTTATGAGTTTTGTTGACGGTTTCTTTAGAACAACTTGGATATTTTTGTTAAAAAATAGGTCTAATATTCTTGATACTATCACAACTTTTTTTGTCATTTCCCTTTTTCCCGTGAATCACCAAGAAGAACAAAGATCTTAGGGGACGAGTTGAAAATGAAAGGGTCTATACCTGCTAGCTCCTGATGACGTTGTTACTGCTTCAGATATGGTTTCTCATGCTTCGGATTTGACTTCTCAAGCAACAAGTTCTGCACCGCTCCTTTGATCTCTCAGCTGGGACTTCTGCATTCAAAATCCTAGAAGCAAAGATGGTGGTTTGAAGACATCAAGGGTCGGCCACGTATTACTAAAATCTTCTCACGACAAAAGCGATCAAAATTGCAGCCATGAACTCACTTGTGTAAGCCGGTAAGGGATTGGATGGAAGAGAATGCGAGAAGCAATATGGAGCAAGATGTTGATAGACGAACAACTAAGAGCGTACCTACATACTTCTGATTCCACCGTTTTTATTTCTGATTCGATTCAGACAAAGTCATGGATGCTCCATACCCTCGTCAACCGTCACTTCCACATACGGATCCGTAGCTGTTTCTGATTGAAAAATTCTACCCATAGCACACCCTATACCCGGCCACATACCCGCTCATCGGGAATCCTCATCTGCCGTTTTCCTCCACTAAGTCCTGCTGCTGCGCCAGTCCACTAAGTCCTGCTGCTGCATGCACACTTAGTGGATATCTCCAGCAGCGAATTTACATGCCTTTTCATGCAAAAAGGATGCATGATCTCGTAACCAAATAAAAATCCAACAGATTTCGATTTCCCTCTAATCATTCCCTCCATTTAATTTCAAATCACCTATATAGATGCACATCTCCTCAAGCTTCCCCTCCATTTTCATGTTCCTCCCAGATCCGAAAAGTACTGTACGTACCAGTTCTGCCCAACATTCAGTAAGTTAAAAATGAATCACATATTGTTTCTATGTATTCATTCAATGCCTGTTTATATCCAATATCATATGCAACTGCAAATCTCTTCCCTTCTATTATCTACGTCCTTTTTCCCATCAACATTCACTCCATTTTTATTTTCAGCAAAGATATGAATACATACTGTACGTAAAATGGTTGAATTAGTTCTTCCCGACAGTGATTAAGCACCACCTGTTTCAACCTATTCATTCCATGCCTATTTATTTCAAATATCATATAGAACTGCATCTCCCATTCATTTCCTTTTATTTCGACAATGATATACATCCACAACTCCCATATTATATATACTTCCCTCTTCAAAATGAATTCTAAATGTATAAATATTTTGTACATCCACAACTCCCATATGCTATATATGTCCCTCTTCAAAATGACTTCCAAATGTATAAATAAATAACTCCCATATGCACTAATGTTGGTTCTGCACTAATTTTGGTTCTGCACTAAATATTTCTGCAGCACTAAATATTTTATCTAACTATACGTACAGTACTGATTTTATACAACTCCTATCTTTTATGCAGTACGTATAAGTATTGTACGTATCATAGTCAGAATTCATTCAATTAGTTTGTATATTGTTCAATCTTCAGTTGAATATAAGTACAGTACTAATTTTTCTTCATCTGTAATAATTGTATATGCAATCTTTTATGCAATTGTATATGCACTTTTTTATTAATACAATACTCATTTTTCTTCATTATAACTTGTATTTATTTCAGATGGATTTAGAAGGCAGCAATAATTCTGCTTCTATGCCGATTGAAAGTGTAACCCCATTTTAAGTTCTAGTGTCCGATGCCCCTCAGGTTGAAAAACTGTTATTTTATCTAACAATAATTACAGTGAAGATTTTATACAACTACCCTCTGTTATGCAAACGTATATGTACTGTACACATCATAGTTGGAATTCATTCAATTAGTTTTAACTATAAATCAGATGTGTCTAGTGTTCCAGCATTTTGTATAATTATACGTACAGTACACAATTTCCATATTTGTCTTTTTTATGCAATTGTATAAGTATCGTACGTAAAATAGTTACAGACCATTCATTTATTTTTGTTTCGAAAATTTCTTTTTATGCATTTGTATAAGTACTGGACGTATCATAATCAGGATTCATTCACTTAACCATAAATGGATTCAATTCTGATTTGTCTAGTGTTCTAATAATTTGCATAACGATACGTATAATACACAATTTCTACAACGCACTTTTTATGCAGCTATATAAGTACTGTACGTAACGAGATTCAATTCAGATGTGTCGAGTGTTCCAGCATCTTGTATAACTATACGTACAGTACACAATTTCTAAAACCCCCCACTTTTATGCAATCGGCCAAGTACTGTATGTTACATAGTTACAGACCATTCACTTCTTTTTGTTTCGAAATTTCATTTTATAAGTACTTTACGTATCATAATGAGGATTTATTCATTTAAGTACAGTACACAATTTCTACAACGCACTCTTTTATGCAGCTGTATAAGTACTGTACGTAAAGGGATTCAATTCAGATGTGTCGAGTGTTCCAACATATGTAACATACAGTACACAATTTCTACAACCGCCCCTTCTATGCAATCGGCCAATTACTGTATGTAACATAATTCAGTCACAAACATAGTAATTTGCGGAACGATACGTACAATACATAATTTCTACAACGCACCCTTTTTATGCAATTTTATAAGTACTGTACGTAACATAGTTACAGATAATTCATTTTTTGTTTACAGATCATTCATTTTTATGCAATTGTATTCAATTTTTTTTACAGATTATTCATTTTTTATACAATTTTAGATGGATTCAGAAGGCAGCAATAATTCTTCTTGTATGCCGATTGAAAGTGTAGAGTCTGATGCCCCTCAGGTTCAAAAACTTCATACAATACTTATACACAACTCTTATTATTATTATTATTTTGTGATATATTTACAAAATCGTACAGATTAACTCAAGTCCAAACGAAGTTCATAATCATTGTGCATCACAAGAAGTAGAGGCTACGTTAAAGCTAGAAATTGGTTTATCATTCTACTCTATAACTGAAGCTCGAGAATTTTACACCAATTATGCAGACAAATGTGGGTTTGGTGTTATAACAGCGCACTCTGCTAAAGAACCGGGTGATAACGTTGTTAAAAGAGTGACATTTGCTTGTGCCAAGTCAGGTCCACCGCCAAAAGATCAAAAAAACTCTTTGTACAGATACAAGCCAACCGCTAAGACAAACTGTCCAGCTCGTATAAGACTGCGTCGTAATTATATTGGCAATTATATTTCAGTCTTTATAGAAAGTCATAACCATGAACTTCTAGAGCCTTGTTTGGTAAGACTTTTACCATCCAAAAGGAAGATTCCTCAAGACATACAAAGACGCATAGAATTAAACGATAGTGCGGGTAAATAAGTACTTTCAATTACTTATAATTTAATACATTGTACATTCAACTATTAGTATATAAAGACTTGACGTACAATACATTAGTAAATTGAATACACATCCGTACAATACCTCTTATTGAGTACTTCCTACATGTCCACGTATAGTACTTATTAGAGCACATTACATAACAGACCTGTACTGTACTATATAAAATAACCATTTACTGTACTTTGTGCATATTAGTAACTCTTCAAATTCTACAGGTATCCAACCAGCCAAATCTATGTCTAGTTTTGTTGCTGAAGTTGGATCTTTTGACAATCTACCATTTATGCAAAAGGATTTGATGAACTATGCTGCATCGTCAAGAAATCTCCGTCTTGGCAAAGGCGATGCTCAAGCAATTCAAAAATATTTCATTGCAATGTAAAAACAAAACAATGATTTCTTCTATGTACTTGATATCGATGACCTTGGTGTTTTACAAAACATTTTTTGGGCGGACTCAAGATCTAGGCATGCGTACATATATTTTAATGATGTTATCACATTTGACACAACTTACTTGACCAATAGATACGAAATGCCATTTCCCCCCTTTGTCGGCATCAATTATCATGGTCATTCTATTTTACTGGGATGTGCATTGTTGTGTGAGGAGACCTCAGAGAATTATGTATGGTTATTCAAAACATGGCTGGAATGTATGAGTAAGTAAACAAATACTTCTTATCACGTACAATACTCAAATATTTCATGTATAGTACTTCACCAAACGTAATATGTTATTCCCTTTATTGTAATTTCAAGTGGTGTCGAACCTAAGGGTATTGTCACTGATCAGGCACAACATATTATGAACGCTGTTAAAACTGCTTTCCCCAATTCTCATCATTGTCTTTGTATGTGGCATATTATGAAAAAACTTCCAGAGAAATTGGGAAAGAACTCAGCCGTTTCAAAAATAGTTAAAGAGGCTGTTTATGAGAGTACTTCTGTAACTGAGTTTGAGAACATCTGGAAGAGTGCTATTCAGCTTGCTAGTAAGAAAGAACAGAGCTGGCTTTCTAGCATTTATGAGCTAAAACAGCTTTGGGTGCCTATCTATGTTGATAAATATTTCTGGGCCGATATGTCAACTACACAAAGAAGTGAATCTATGAATGCATTTTTTGATGGGTATGTGAATTCACGCACATCACTAAAACAATTTGTTTCTCAATATGAATCTGCCCTTAAATCTAAATATGAAAAAGAGAAACTAGCAGACTTTGAATGCGCCCACAAAAAACCCCACCTTAGAACAACTTCTAAGATCGAAGCAAAGTACGCTGAAACATATACTATTAATTTATTTAGAAAATTCCAAAATGAACTTGAAGGAATGATGTTTTGTGAGTCCAAACTCATATATGGGGATTCTATTCAATCATCATTTGATGTTACAAAACACAAAGATGTGATGATAGATGCAGAGGAATGCAAATCAGTTGTGAAGAAGTTTCACGTACAGTACGTTAGTCAAGAGACCATGATCAAATGTTCATGTCTATGCTTTGAGTCAAAGGGTATTTTATGCAGTCATATTTTGTGCGTCATTAGTAGACATTTGAAACTGGAAAAGATCCGTCAACAATATATGTTGGACAGATGGCGGAAAGATATACACCGTGATTACAACTCTAATCACACCATTCTTGCTAGTATTGGTGATGAGCTTGAGCAACGTGCAGATCACATTTTAAGTATATGTGGGGGATTTGTTAATTTAGCAAGATCATCTGTCGAATATTATGATCATGTCAAACGAGAGCTAGCAGATGCATATCAAAGAGTAAATAGTATATTGAAGGAGAAAGGTCATGTGACAACGGTAAGACACGTACTGTAGGTACATACATTTAACATTTGCAAGTCACGTACAATACTTTACACGTACAATACTTTTACATTTAAATTTTTTGTATATGTTTTTGTATCAGGAAAACACACCACCTATACAAGATCCTGCTGTAGCTATTCGTGTTGGACGACCTTCAAGTTCCAGAAAGAAATCAAAGAGAGAGATAGCGGCATCAAAAAAAAGAAAGACAACAAAAAAGAAGGCAGATACTGGCATCAATAAAGATTCAGGCACAGTACGTACAGACAACATCACTACACATTTAGAACAAGATGGAATTAACATTGAAGTGCCTATCCCATTTGAAGCGCGTCCAAATACACTTGTTCAAGATCTCAATGACTCTCCTTACACTTCACCTACTACGGAAGCAGTTCGACCTCCTAATTTATCCAATCCTACTATGACAACAAATACACAATTGTTCGATAGATTTCATAATGGGTGGTTCAATAATTGTCCGCCTAGAGGATGAAATGTATTAGGAATTACTTTATAATTTTTTGAGTATGTATTTATGTTTTTTCACATATTACCAACTGTTTTAATTAATTTGGCTAGAGACATGCACATAGGTTATGTGCAAACTACTTTCGAGTACAGTTGCTCAGCATACATTATGGCAGTACATAGATTATTTCCAAACTACTTTCGAGTACAGTACCTCAGCTTCATGCAAACAATTTGAATAATTTGTCATTTCACTATACATATACCCGGCATACACTCTTTCATATACAAAACATCTTCAAACACACCAACTTCAAAGTATCGATCAACATCCAAGTACAGTATGTCTATTATGCAAACACAAATCATTTTAACAATCAATATGTTGAATTTTTTTTTAGGTCCCTCTTATACCCTCACTTCAATTTTAAGTTGAGTTTTGTCAAAGTTGCGTTCAACAACTAATAGACGTACAATAGCTTTACAATTTGGGTTTTGTGCGTGTATTCAAATACACACAAGTACTGTAATCCACATGTCAATTCTGCTTAATACTCGAATGCAGTACCCACATAAGACCCTATCACATAGAATTTGTGATTTCACATAAGTACTGTACATCAGCTACATGCATAAGTACTGTACCAATACTAGAAACTGATACATGCATATAAACTGAATTATATAATACAATACTAAAAATAAGTACAATACTGAAATCCAATTACTGTAATCCACATGTACTGAAAAAAAGTACAGTACTGAAATCCAAGTACTGAAAATAAGTATAGTTGGTGATTTCACATAAGTATTGTACATAAGACCCTATCACATAGAATTTGTGATTTCACATAAGTACTGTACATCAACTACATTCATAAATACTGTACCAATACTAGCAACTGATACATGCATAAAAATTGAATTATATAATACAGTACTGAAAATAAGTACAGTACTGAAATCCAAGTACTGTAATCCACATGTACTGAAAATAAGTACAGTACTGAAATCCAAGTACTGAAAATAAGTACAGTACTGAAATATATAATACATGCATAACACTGTATTCAAATACACACAAGTACTGTAATCCACATGTCAATTCCGCTTAATACTCGAATGCAGTACCCACATAAGACCCTATCACATAGAATTTGTGATTTCACATAAGTATTGTACATCAACTACATGCATAAGTATTGTACCTCAGCAACTGATACATGCATAAAAACTGAAATATATAATACAGTACTGAAAATAAGTACAGTACTGAAAATATGTTAACATAAGTACAGTACTGAAAATATTCTAACAATGTATATATACAAAATCCTAAGTCGTGCACCTCATCTACCCCTATGACATTATGTATATATACAAAAGTACTGTACATCAGCTACATGCATAAGTACCATTAAACATACAGCTACATGCATAAGTACTGTACCTCAGCAACTAATGTATAATCACAAATATTCCCGTCAAATATTTGTGATTTCACTTAAGCATTGTACATCACCTACTTGCATAAGTACTGTACCGCAGCAACTGATACATGCATATATAATGTATAGTTTGTGATTTCTCATAAGTACTGTACCTCAGCAACAGATACACCTAAGTACTGTAACTCAGCTACACGCATATATACTACACCTCAACAGATACACTTAAGCACTGTACCTCAACCGTTTCTCTATCATAATAATAATATACAATACCGTCATACACACAAGTACTGTACCTCAACATATGGTTTAACATAATTGTCACATACATTATACACATAATTAATATTTCATCACACGGAACACACCGATATAAAACCACAAAATCGCTTCTAAACTGAAGCTGCTGTTATAATAAGATTGAATACTACATCAGTTTTATGGATTCGAAACAAAAAACATACAACCGAGTCTAAATTGTTCACCATGCAGTACTTATAATTTTCTCAACATTGTACTTTACAGAATAAATTCATAATTGGCCATTCATTTCTACTTAATAGCGAACTCTGAGTTCATCAATTATTTAGCATAAAATCCTCTGAGTGGATGGACATCATCGCGATGGGTGCTATGAACTGATCCATTTTCTAATATCTCCTCGATCCATCTTATAACATATAACGCACAGTCATTTGAATCTGGTGGCTGTTGTGGTGCATACCTATCAAAGATCATGACCCAGTCTTGAGCAATCCCACCATGTTTAACGAGAGCGTACTTAATTGCATTTCCCTATATAAGTAAAAAATACAACATTACACAACTGTATTTTAAACAGTTAATATTGTAGACTTTGCATATCAAAGTACAGTACTTACCACATACTTTGCATCGTCATCCAATTTACTGTTCTCAAGTCTTGTTTCTAAACTGTTATAGTGTATGAAAGCCTTACTAGTAGCAGACGCGGTAATAAGATGCCAGTGATCACCAGTCAATATAGGCAACAACAAAACCTTGGCATTTTTAATATTGTCAATTTTTGAAATCAAATATGTAAACAGTCCAGCATTATTTTGATCTCTTATGGCTTGTGGCAGTGATGTATTAAAAATGAAATAATCATCACAGTTCATATTCTCATACATGCACCTTTTTAACTGCATAACAGCCTCCATCACCTAGAAGAATATGGTATATTAAATAACGGACAGTATTTATCAACGTACAATACGTGTTTAGATGTGTACATAACTTATAAAATTAGACATTGTGTATGTCTACCTGATTCGTGACCATCCCTCCTACTTTAACCAGTTCTTTCATATCCTTCTGCATAATTATTGCATGTGGAGATCTGAAAATAACTGTATCTTCATCACTCCCTTGACACGTTAGCTGCAAATAGATTTCACAATTAAAAACCAACAAAAAATACCATATCCATTAAAGTATTATACATAGACTACAAAAAAACCACCAAAATGAACAATGTGTACATCAATGTATATACCTTTATCAGTGTTTGTTTTTCTTCTTTAGACAAATACTGAACAGCGGTGTTATCCAACTCCCGCATTTTTTTGAACGGACCTTTTGATACTTCTTCTTCCAAAATTTTAGCCTTTCTTGTCCGTGGTCTATACTTAATATTTTTCACCAGTGAGCTTGGGCTCATTTTCTTCTCAAATTTCTCCATATGGTCAATCAATGCATTAATCCATTGCTGTTTATTGAGTAAATTATTTATCTTGACAAACAAATAAATTTATACAGTGAAGATACAAATACCTGCCCATCTTTATTCATTAAATCATCAAATTCATAATGGAGTCTTGTTTTTGAAGATTCTCCAAGTTCCGCCGAACCTTACGTCATTTTTTGGGATGCATATATAGTTTCAATATCTTTGTCAAGTATAAATCCAGCTTGAGTCTCCTTTAAATAAGACCAAACAACTTTACATTATTACTATACGTAGGAAGCTAATAAACAACTGTATATTAGTACTGTACGTAGGAATATAAATATTAACGAGACATTAGTACTGTACGTAGGAATACAAAAAAACAAATGTATTTTAGTACTGTCTGTATGTATACAATAACTTACTTCTTGATGTACACTAGAAATGCCAACACCTGCAACATCTGGAGTTGTATTTACCATTTCCATTTCATCATCTTTATCCTAGCATAACAGAAAATAAATGTTAGATCATTTCGTATAATCTTTTATACGAATCAACTATACATTAGTACTATACGCAGTTGTAGGAATATAAAAATCAATGATAGATTAGTACTGTACGTAGGAATATAAAAATCAACTGTATGTTAGTACTGTATGTATGTATACAATAACTTACTTTTTGTTTTGCACTAAAAATGCCAACATCTGCCACATCTGTAGCTGTATTTACCATTTCCATTTCATCATCTTTACCTAACATAACAGAAAATAAATGTTAGATAATTTCGTATAATCTTTTATTCATGCAATTTAAAAGTATATAAAGTACAGTACTTAAAAGCATGTAAAGTACAATACTTTATCACTATTATTATGTTCATCAACAGCAGTTTGCATATCCACAACTTCATTTGCATCACCATCATTTTCTTTTTCTTCTACTTTATCATTCGACACAGCACACGATATTGACAAATTTTGAGTCTAAAATTTAACAAAAAAACATTTATATCAACTACTGTATATAATAGAGTACTGAAAATAAGTACAATACTTAAAATAAGTACAGTACTAAAAATATGTTAACATAAGTACAGTACTGAAAATATTCTAACAATGTATATATACAAATTCCTAAGTCGCGTACCTCATCTACCCCTATGACATTATTGTCTTCACCAACCAAAGCTTGTTCAACTTGGATTACACATCCACCTTCACCAGTATCACCACCAATCTCATTGACAATCTCATCCTAATATTATAAAGTTTCGTACAGTACAGTAAGAGTACCACATGTTATTCAAGTAATGCACAATAAACGTGTAACATGTATGAACTTACTTCGTTTTGTTGAATTTTAGTTTCAATTGCCACATCTTTGTTGACAATGGTTACCTAACAACATATCAACAACCAAATATCGGTGATATTACCACGATGCGTAATACAGAAAAAAAAATTGATAGTCAAACATTGCACTTAAATCACCTCATCGACAATGATCTGTTCCTTAGCAGCACTGTCATCTACTCTTTCACGGACTGGCTCACTTACTGCTACACTTTTTCCACTATCCTTAATAATAATTTTGAGTTTCTTTTTTTTTGGCATTGCTCCCTTGTTCAGCAGTTTGTTTAGTTTCTGTTAAAAAAAAACACATATTAGTTATGTTAAAATAAACATCACTCCGTGAAAAAATGTCATTCTCACCAATACTCCTTTATCGTTCTTATTCTCCTTCAACTGCAAAATATTAAAAACAAACTGCATAAATGATCTTATAAGGTAATGTACAAATGAATTTGTAAAGTACTGTACAAATGAACTTGTACAGTATGTAACTTACTGTACCAATTCAAATATTAAGTACTGTACTCGACACTTTTAATGGAATGTAATATTGCAATTGATCTTATGCTTGTAATGACATCTCACACGACATCCGCAACAAAGTTCGACGATGCTTCATCATCGTTACTCTTGACTTGCTGCGTCCACAGATCAGTCACAAAATCATCAAAAGTTGATTCACTAGCTTGCACCACCGGTTGCTTATCACGAGATACAACGTTTTTATCCGCAACATCCTGAAAAGAGCCAGAATTGTTAACTAATAAAGGTTATTGACAATTACAGTATCAAGTATAATATTCTAACAATTTTCTCACATTTGCATCACCATCCAACGTAAGTGTCGAATCAGCAATACCTTGCATCCGTAGTTCTTCACACACATAATTTAATGCGTTCTTTGACCTCTCATAATCGACGTTCACATCATTTATTTCTTTCTTAAGGCCATCTATCTCAACCACTAGAGGTTTGACCTCTTTATTGTGCTTCTTAATACATCTCTTTAGATCCTTCTTCAACCTCTTCTTGTCCGCTTTCAATGTTTCCATCTCTTATTGCAATTCTTCCAACTTACCCGCACTGCTTCCCTCATCAACCTTTTTCTTACCCTTGCTTTTTTTTTTCCTGCATCCAATCCTTCCGAATGTACTCCGCACTGAAATTCAGCACACTCATTTTTCTCTTATGCAAGAACAAACTCAACTTACTATCATAATTCCATTTATTAATAAATGGAAATGCATCGTTGTCCTCTGGAGGAAGTAGAGTCTGACACTCCCTGAACCATGCCTGAAAAGTAATTCGAAGCAATATTAACACAATCATTATCGAAGAAACATATACTCAAGTACTGTACCAAATGCAAGTATTGTACTAATAACAGTACAAAATTATATAAATACATACAGTATGTCAAATTTTACCATTAATACCGCGCTGCAACCTTTGAGGTACCCCTTGCTTTTAGCAATTACATCAACAAGTCCATTTTGTAGGAATTGTGTGATGGCTTCTGGCCAATTGTACTTATCCATAGACTGCAAATCATCTACTATATCAAAAAATATCCTGCATATCGCAAAACTCCCATATGGAAACAAAAAATCAGCTAATAGAACCAAAATCCAGATCTTCACAAAATCATTGAGGCTTTTCTCATCTTTATTCTTCTTTAACATTTGCAATGTCTCCATTGCATCTTTCACTTTTGGATCCGACCCAAAGTACTCCGCTCTGATGATAGAGTTCTTACCAGCAACCTTGTCGGTTGAGTCTAGCACGACCTCTTCACCTGTTTAGTGATTAATAAACTAATCACACAAAGTAGTATATCAAGTACAATACATATCCATAATTGTTTGATATGTAGTTGGCTTACCCTTAGAAATTAAGCCAAAGATATCTGACACGTGCTCAGTCTTTAGCTTAACCACGGCATTGCCAAAAACAAATGCATTTATTTCCACATCATAACACCGTACCAAATCTTCTATCAATCCAAGATCTAAACCCTTTGGACACTTCATGTCCAAAAAACCACCAAAACTGTTTTCTTAAATTTTTTCTTGTGCTCTGTGCCTGCTATTTCACAAACCTTCCTAAATTTCCTGTAACTGTATCTGGTTTGAAAGCCATGCTCGTTCTCCATCTTATAAACAAAAACATAAACTTCATAAGCCAGCTTCTACAAAAAGTACTGTACTGATATGTTATTTATCACGTAATTCAACATAAGAAAAAATACAGTACGAACACCCTTATAATTTAATTCAATTTCTGAACTACCCCATACAGTACAATACTCACATAATTATTACACTAAGTACATGACTAAAACAAGTATTAGTCTAAAAAAGAACATAATTCACCAGATAAAGTACTGTACTCAACAAAGTATTAGTCAAAAACAAACATAGTACATCACTTATATACACGAAAGTACAAAACATTATGTTAACCAACAAGACATTAATAAGTAACAATAAGTACAATACTTTTATTTTCACTAACAATAAGTACAATACTTTTATTTTCATTAATAGGTACAACACTTTCATAAACCATTAACGTCATATACAATGCATCAGTAATAATCCTAATTATCACTAACAATCCATTATTAACACATCGAAGTACTTTACCATCACTAACAAGATCATCCCTTGTGGAGTATAGGTATGGTAACCAACAAGACATTCATCACAATTAAATTTACATATTAAGTACAATACACAATTACACTTCCATATTTGTCTGTTTACACTGACGTTGCTGTATAAAATCTATTTTCAGCTAAATCCACTTTCTAAGTGAATATCAAATCTTTTATATGAATATAAGTACGGTACATATTCTACATGATTATTGCAAATAATACCATTTCGGTATCTTAAATAAATACAGTACTTAGTAAAACATTAAGTCATTTTACAATTCAATATTAAGTACAATACCCACTTATTCTTCTAATGTCAGTAACAAAAAATAAAAACAAAACTCAACCAGACATTAGTATCTCGTGCAGTGATTTATAAGTACAGTACCTAAACCAGAGATTAGTAACTCGTGCAGTACATTTATAAGTACAATACCTAAATCACAATTAAATATTAAGTACATACCCAATTATTTCTTCCATTTCAGTATCCAATCATTTTTTTCATAATAAATACAGTACTTCCATATTAAGTACAGTACACAATTACACTTCCATATTTGTATTTATTCCTACGCACAATTACACTTCCATATTTGTATTTATTAAGTACAGTATTTCCATATTTGTACACAATTACACTTCCATATTAGAATAAGTACAGTACTTATTCATATATGAGTATTGCAAATAATTGACATAATATTTTTTTTACCATACCCAGAAGTACAGTACTCAGAAAACTATGACTTATTTTTTAATCGTTATATACAGTACATACAAATTACAAGAAAATATTGGGCATGTCGAAAATAAAGCATGTATGAATCATCAGGATACTACTCACTGTCTTAGTTTTCATTTAGATTATTGAGATACAATCATTAGTCAAAAGTACAGTACCCAATTATTTTTATTATCGTATCAATAAGAACAGTACTTTTATTTTTATTATCATATCATTAATTACAATTAATCACAATTACAAATAAGTACAGTACCCAATTATTTTTTTCATTTTCAGTATCAACCATAAGTGCTATGACTATCATTTCAATATGATAAAAAAGTACTGTACTCAGCAAAACATTAAGTCAATTTGCTTTTCAATATTAAGCACAGTACTAAATTATTCTTCTAACGTCAGTAACAAATGTTAAACACTAAACTCAAAGAGACCTAACGTACTTATTCATATATGAGTATGTTACACTTCCATATTTGTATTTATTAAGTACAGTACTTCCATATTTGTACACAATTACACTTCCATATTAGAATAAGTACAATACTTATTCATATATGAGTATTGTAAATAATTGACATAATATTTTTTTACCATACCCAGAAGTACAGTACTCAGAAAAGTATGACTTATTTTTTAATCTTTATATACAGTACATACAAATTACAAGAAAATATTGGGCATGTCGAAAATAAAGCATGTATGAATCATCAGGATACTACTCATTGTCTTAGTTTTCATTTGGATTATTGAGATACAATCATTAGTCAAAAGTACAGTTCCCAATTATTTTTATTATTGTATCAATAAGTACAGTACTTTTAATTACAATTAATCACAATTAAAAATAAGTACAATACCCAATTATTTTTTTCATTTTCAGTATCAACCATAAGTGCTATGACTATTATTTCAATATGATAAAAAAGTACTGTACTCAGCAAAACATTAAGTCAGTATGCTTTTCAATATTAAGCACCGTACTAAATTATTCTTCTAACGTCAGTAACAAATGTTAAACACTAAACTCAAACAGACCTAACGTCAGTAACAAATTGTTCTTCTATAGTTAGTAACAAATTTTAAACACTAAACGTCAGTAACTCGTGCATTCAATTTATAAGTACAATACCTAAACCTATTTGAATGACACAATAAAAAATAGTGCACCATTATGCAATGCAATATCAAAAACATACGCATATGTCATCAAGTGGTACAGTACGTCCTCACGCTTAGGTGATACGTGCCCTAGTACTGTACTCGGGGAGATGTATGTCGGAAATTTCCTCCTGATTAGGTGCTATGTGCCCTAAGATCGGAGATCGGGGGATGCATGTCGAAATTTTCATGAGACGCTGAAGTATTTAGGGCAACCGGAGTACCTGGTGAGACCGGATCAACACGAAGCCGATGGACGAAGATGCTGGTGAAGGACGAAGCTGCTGGACCACGAAGTTGCTGGAGCACGAAGCCGAGGAGGCCCTGCTGCGCCGCCGGAGAAGAAAACGACCTTCACTGAGCGAGAGCGGAGGCGCTGCCGGAAAACTGGACCGGAGAAGAGAGCGCGGGAGCGGAAGAGAGCGCGGTAGCGGAAGCCGAAGTGGAAGGGGAACCGTTGCGTGAGCGGGAGAGAGGGGTTCTCTCGTTTAGAATCGGGAAATGTGAAAATATCAAGGGACTTGTGCAAAGCGGGATATTGTCTGCGGCGGAAGCGGCTGAGAATGTTTTTTGCGGTTTACCGATAAACCGGGTTTGTCACCGGGTCTGAGCGAGACTATGTGTAGCGTAGCTGTTCTGATTCGACTCCTCTAAGCAAAGTTCTGTGAAGGCTCGTACTATCGTCAACCAGTGCCACCGCATACAATGAGACCTAGCACCTAGGGAAGTCAACGGTGCTGCAGAAACACAGACAGTTGACTGTCGCTCGACGTTTCTAGCAACAAATTGGGTGTATTAATTGCATAGGACCCTTTGAATGCTTTTTTATGTATAACAAAGGACGATCTTGTGATTTCAAAAAATGATGGTAGAAATTGCACTGATAACCCCGAACGGCCTTTCCTATGTAGTATATATAACTCTTCACTAGCTACATGGGGTCATCCTCGATGATTTTGAAGGACATGGCCTTCCTACCTGCCTTGGTTTTCTGACACACCCTTCACATAAAATAAGATTTGTCTCCGATATATTTGTCACATTTAAATTCAAACCAACAAATCTTATGAAATCAGTATACTGTACCTGAGTTAATGCTTATAGGGCAAAACATCTTTTCTGTATGTTAAACTTGTCCCTCCTGAATTAGAACCAATAAATCCCCATAACCGGTATGCTCAACTTAAATTCAAACAAACTATGCGTAGTTGTTGAGCTTTATCATACTATCTGTCGTTGAATCTTTTTCTAGGCTGGCCAAAACGTTTCTATAAATTTTGTAGCAGAAGTCTTATTCTTATTTTTTTGCGGCAGTGCTGTCCATCAATCCTGTCATTGGAGACATATCAACTGGTAACGCCGTAGTCCTCAAGACGTCAGAAATCTCGCTGGCGACGGCCGCCCTCTTTATGAAGTTCTTGCTGTAGTATGTAGACAACTCGGCCATAAGAGTCATTGAAGGGAGTGTCCCAGAAACGACTGCGTTGCTTGAACAGAAGTGGGACAAGATCCTCTACACAAGTTCTAATTCCTTAATTTCTACTTCAAGTACTTTTGCAGTTTGAGCTCTCCCATTTTCATTTCATGCCATATTATTAACTTGTAAAAGTTATGCGTGCACTGTCTTTGCCACCGCCTATTTAATGTTGTATATTAAAAGTTTTCAGTATGTAAATCCCCACTGTGTTGCTATTTAGGTAGATTTGTGAGTTTCTTAGAATCAGTGGGCATTGTCAATAGGGAAGTCTCCCAAGTTTGTATGCTTGTTTGTTTAAGACAAACATCAAATGCACAACTCTACAGGAAACAGTAAGATAGCACAGATAGTGATGGCTGCTCCTGTAGTGTTGGAGCTTGGAGGGAAATGCCCGATTGTAGTTGATGACAATGTTGACCTACTTGCTCCCCTTAAGCCATTGCTTTGTTTGATTTTGATGCAATCTTCTCAACCTTAGTACCTATTTTAAATGGGCTTAAGAGCTAACAAGTTCCTTTTTCTACTCTGCTTGAATTTAAAGATTACGACGAGAAGAACCGTGATTGGCAAGTGGGGGTGTAACAACGGACAAGCTTGCATTGCCCTAGACTACATCGTAACCACCAACTCATTTTCACCGAAACTCGTAAGGGTCCTTTGTTTTAGAATATAATTTCCTGATATTTACTAGATGTTTTTGAATACCGATGAGGTGCAGATTATTATTGAGATTGATTTAATTGACCATGTGAAGAGTAGCAATGCTGGATAAGAGAGAGTTCATGGTAGTTTTGGATATGACAGCAGAAACGGAGAAGGAAAGAACATATTAGATTTTGTAATTGCATATGATATGATTTTGGCAAACATCTATTTTAAGAAAAGAGAATTTCATAAGATTATTTTCAAGAGTGGGCACAATTGTAGCCAAATTGATTATCTCACGAGTTAAGTAGATCGTAATATATACAATGATTGTAAAGTGATTCCTGGTAAAGAACTCACGACCCAACATAGGTTGGTGGTTTTGGATATTAATATGAAGATCAATAAAGACAAGCATAACAAAAATCAAGATAGCAAGATCAAGTGATGGAATCTTGATACACGTCGTTTGCATACCAATTCACTAGAAAAATTATCCTAGAGTTTAATCATTTTTTACTTTCTGATTATGGCTAGTATAAAAGGGTCGATCCCATAGGACAACGTTTTAAGATCTATTTCTCATAAACCCGATTTATTTTTGAAATTATTTCTTTTTGGTATTTTGAAAGATTTGCGTAAAGTAAAGTCCAGTTTGAGAGGGATTGAATATTCTAATACAAGAAAGAAAATTGCAAGAAGAACAAAAGGTTACACTAATGTAAGGAAAATAAACGGTTATTCTAAACAAAAAAAACTAAAAGAAGAAATTATTAGCATAAAAGATTATCTAACAAAAGTAAAATGCAAAAAATTAAAGGACGAACTTGAAAGCAATGAATCAAAAGTGGTTTGAAATCAAAGTGGAAGGCATTGAGGCTTCACTAGTACAGAAATGGGTTATAACATCACTACATGTAGGGTCAGTTTTACCAAATAACCGACTTTATATGTCTAAAAAAATGCGGGCACCACTTAAGACCTCTTAGATCAGTTTTTTTAAATAAACCGACCTTGTAGTGTAACTCTATAGGGTCGGTTTTCCAAATAACTGACCTTATATGTCTATAAAAAATGCGGGCACCACTTAAGACCTCTTGGGTCGCTTTTCTTAAAATAACCGACCTTGTAGTGTATCTCTATAGGGTCGGTTTTCCAAATAACCGACCTTATATGTCTATAAAAACGCGGGCACCACTTAAGACCTTTTCAGTCGCTTTTTTCAAAATAACTGACCTTGTAGTACATCTCTATAGGGTCGGTTTTTCTAAAATAAGCGACCTTATAGACAATTTTTCCCGCGGCAAAAATTTGCTTGATTTTGGTTTCGCGCCTCGATCTGTAGTGTCGATTTTACCTTATAACCGACTCTAAAGGGCTCCTCGGTCAACAAATTCGTCGATCGAATAAGAGCTGAATTTCACGTATACAAGTACCTATAGGGTCGGTTTTTTCTTTATAACTGACCTTATAGTCCTCCTCGGTTCAGCACCTCTAAGGTCGATTATTCCTACAAAACCGACCTTAAAGGCCTCCTCGGTCGACAAATTCGTCGACCGATATCTATTCTGGATCCAGATAGTTCACGCATGTATAAGCACATCTAGCGTCAGATTTGCACTTATAACCAACCTTAGAGCCTTCCTCGGTCGACCAATATTTCGACCGATACACTCGGTCGACAAATTCGTCGACCGATAGGTACCTCTAAGGTCGGTTTTTTCCTTAAAACCGACCCTAAAGGTACTTATGCGAAGAAAATCTGGCTCTTTCTCGATCGACAAATTCATCGACCGATATCTATTCTGGATCCAGATAATTCACGCATGCATAAGCACCTCTAGCGTCAGATTTACACTTATAACAGACCTTAGAGCATTTCTTGGTCGACAAATTTGTCGACCGATAAGGAGTCAGTTTTAAAGTGTATAAGCAACTTTTAGGGTCAGTATTTTCTTTATAACCGACCTTAGAAGTCCATTCGGTCAAAAATATTGTCGACCGAGATAAACTAGGATCCACATTAGTATTTCACACATGAATAAGTACCTCTAGGGTCGATTTTTTCCTAAAAACCGACCCTATAGATACTTAAACGAATGAAATCTGGCTCAATCTCGGTCGACGAATTGTCGACCGAATCATATCGGTCGACGAATTTGTCGACCGAGGAACGACTAGAAAAAACCAACCGTCATAACGGCTAGAAAATCAACCGTCGTAACGGCTAAAAAAATCAACCATCATAACGGCTAGAATTTCAACCGTCGTAACGGCTATAAATACGACCGTTGGGCGACCAGGAGAACGGTCCAGAAAATGACCGATGCGGGCGTCGGTTGACAAATTGTCGACCGAAACTGGCTCTGTTTTGCTATAAATAGCACCCAAAACGATCCATTTCTTCACACCTTCACATTCTCACTTCTCTAGCTCCTCTCTAGTGTATTCTTGTGAAAATCTTCAGCTTCTCTACATCCAATTCTTGCTTGCTATTTCTCCATTTCAAAGCAACAAAATGGCTTCATCATCTACGCGCGGAAAGAAGCAAGTTGCATGTAGGAAAGGAAGGACAGTCTCTTCAACGCTACCGTTCATCAATGACGTCCCTTTCATCGACGCAGTTGCAGGCGACCGCTACCTCAGGCTCTCGTCAAGAACTCCTCTTCCATGACGGCCAGTCGACGTCATGGACTTCCAAAACATTGTCGACTTGGAGGAACTTTTCGAGGTGCAACATTTGACTGATTTTCTAAATCTCTCCTTCCATTCCTACTCCTCCAAAGTAGTTAATGAATTCTATGCCAATTTAGCCGAACATCCTGAACATGATTCCTTCTCCTCTATGGTTGATGGGTATGGATTCCATTTTACTGAGGAGGGTATTCTTGATATGCTTGACATAGATATAGAAGAATATAAATTTTTATTGATCTCACTAGAGGATCTCTACTCAATAAACTCTCCCAAGATAACACTACAATTAGCCTTAGTGATGTCAAAAGAGCCATCTTTCAATCAAATACGACTTGTCATGAAGATAGGGGTACCTATTATGCGATAAATTTAAAACCTGAAGCTAGGATCATAAATCTCATTGTTGCCACCAATATCCATCCTAGAGCAAACAAATTTGAAGTACCCACCTTTCGTATGTACCTTATCTATGCCATTCTCAAAAGTATTCCCATAAACTTTATTTGTATCATCATTAAGAATATGTTTGAGTTTTCTGGCAATCCACCATATGCTGACTTTGTATGCCAAATCACTCAACATTTTCTTAAGAAAAATATTGAGGATGACTTAGGTTACACATGGGAAAGAAAACCCCCAAAAATAAGTAAAAATATGGTGGAAAAGATGGGAATTGACTTTAGCCACAAAAGGGCTAGGACTGAAGGGGAGACATCCACCCAAGACATACCTCCACCACCTCCTCCTACCAACCTACCCCATGATCCTATTACAAATACCTTGACATACATTGCTGGCTCCCAATATCACCTAAGTAGGCAATTGGATTATAATCACCATGCCATGACTTATTTAAACCAAAGGATGCAAACTCTCTCTCCTAACCAACCTGATGAATATCCCTATTCCCTTAATCCTGGCATGATAAATCCCTACAATCCTTCCTACAACTACTATCAAATTCCACCTCCACCATCTCCTGATCTCACACATACTCAGTTTTCCCCAATTCAACTTCAAGACATTGCTTCCCACTTTCACTTTGATCGTGTTCCCACCTTCTTGGAGGCTTATGCATTAACCATGACAGGTGCCTTGGAGTGGCAGAAACTGGTCAAATATTATGGAGTTGAGCCCTTTCTTGGAAAAGACCCATACATTGATGTAATCCTTCGGTCTTTCCAGTGAGATTATGAAATATCTTTGTAATGATGTAATGTATATCTTTTTATAAAGCAAGTATGTCATGTTTCATCTTATAAAGTGTATGGGCATTAAATTGTTGTGAATAAAAGTGTTTTCCATGGCTTCATTTGGACATATACATGTTATATAAGAATATTGTTATTTCAAATGATTGAAAAATAAATTATGGCTAAATTTGACAAAGCATCACTTGGTTAATCTCATACACACACACTTGGTACTTGATTTAAAACATTGAAACAGGGTTAATCTCGGTCGAAATTATTATCGACCGAGACAAATTCGGTCGACAATATTGTTGACTGAGGATGACTTTAGGGTCAGTTTTTTCCTTATAACCGACCCTAGAGTCTTTCGTTCGACAAATAGTCAACCGACAGAATTTTTGAATAAAGTTTAGTACTTTTCAAAACGTTATAAAGCATTGGGATCTCAATATTTTGTCTCATTGTTGGGAATTCACATCCCTCAATACCACCATCATCACATTTGCTGATTCTGGGTATTCAAACCCTTAGTCTAAACATGGTTATCACTTATCAGGTAACTATTACCTTCAGGTCATCTGACCAAGGTATTCAAGATATTTGTTACACAATCATCTCAATTTCATATCAACCATATCAATTTCATATATACATCATGCAATACAAAAATAACATCTCTATTCCCTCATTAGGGTTAGAGTTTATCAATTAGGGTTTCACATATCAACATCCCATATTGAAATTTCACATAACATTATCCCATATTAGGGTTTTTACACAACAACACCCTATATTAAGGTTTCACATAACATTTCCATATTAGGGTTTCACATAACATCATTCCATATAAGGGTTTCACATAACATTATCCCATATTAGGGTTTCATACGACATCACCATATATTAAAGTTTCACATAACATCATTATTAGGGTTGTTGAAGCACTTTAGAGCTCCTTGGTCGACGAATTTTTCGACCGAGATAGAGTTAGATTTCACGTGTATAAGCACCTATAGGGTCAGTTTTTCCTTTATAACCGACTCTAAAACGCTCCCCGGTCGAAAATTATTGTCGGCCGACATGAATTTTTGATCCAGTTTTTCAGGCATCTTCGGTCGATAAATTTGTCGACCGACACACATTCGGTCGACAAAATTGTCGACCAAAAGGAGCCAGATTTCTTTCTTAGAAGCACCTCTAGGGTCAGTTTTTCTAATAACCGACCCTATAGGGGGGTCTCGATCGACAATATTGTCGACCGACAATATCCAATTTAGTTTTTCACACATGTATAAGCACCTCTAGGGTCGGTTATATGAAAAAACCGACCCTAGAGGTGCTTGTACGAAGCAAATCTTGCTCCTTTTTAGTTGATAAATCGTCGACCGAAACGAGCCAGATTTCTTCGTATCAGCACTTGTAGCGTCAGTTTTACCTAATAACCGACCCTATAGGTCTGTTCGGTCAACAAATTTGTCGACCGAGTTTGCGTTTGATTGTTATTAAACAACCCGCCACGGGCACCGTTTATCTGTAGAGTCAGTTTTTGGTTGTTAACCGACGCTACAATTTTTCACTCCGTGCAAAAAGTCGAAATTTTAGTCTTTCTTCCTCCCGCGAAACCTTTTCTCTTTTCTAATCTTTCTCCTGCGGCGCCGCGAAACCCCTTTTTACTTTGTCATTCCGTCGTTGTCGCGAACGCTTCTCCGTGAAGTCGTTGCCGCCTCTCCACGCCACCAAAAGGATCGTGAAGCTCGTCGTCTCCGCGAAGAGGATCGTGAAGCTCGTCCTCGCCGCCTTCCACTCTTCCTCCATGAAGCCCGTCGTTGTCGTGAAGCTCTCTTCATTTCCGTGAAGCTCTTCGTTGTCGTGAAGCTCATCGTCGCCACCTTCCACTCTTCCACGAAGGTCACCACCTCTCCGTGAAGTTCGTCTCTTCCTCCACGAAGCTCGCTACCTTTTCCAAGTAAGTTTGAGCTTCCTTCGTTCCTTGTTCCCCTTCATTCCCGCCCGCCGCCATTGCTGCTTCCAGGTCCATCTCGGTCGACAATTAGTCGACCGAGAGCCCACCTGCGCGCAGCGTCCAGGTCCACTCTCGGTCGACAATTTGTCGACCGAGAGTGGACCTGGACGCTGCGCGCAGGTGGGCTCTCGGTCGACTAATTTTCGACCGAGATGAACCTGGAACTTATTTATGTTGGAGCTATAAATGTTTTAATCATATTTGATGTAATGTTCACAAATAGTTCTGAATATTATAATGATTTCAATCTTTGGACTGTTGGAAACGGCCTTACTTTTCTAATTTGTACAAGTATTTTCCATTTTATATGATTTGATAACCCAATAATAAAAACATGCATGTCTTTTTTCATATGTAATCATTATATAAATTTTAGAAATTAATACTAGATTAGACATGTGTACTCCTAGATTGACACTTTAGGGTTGATGCATGATGTTTAACTTAATATATAAATATGAAAATAATGCATTTATATATTAACTTAGAAACCCGTTCAAAATTTACTCATTAGGAGTAAACTTTGGATAGTCCCCGGTTTGGGACTGTTTTTGGATATTTTAATCTCACTTAGGATGTACTTGTATAATGTATATTTAGTTTTATAGATTATTTCAGTAGGATTTCTCCATTTGTTCTCTGGGTACATATGTGAGTGGTTATTTGCCATTTACATCAGTGTACTTGGAGAACTTAGGGGAAATGTTGCTGAAATTTTCTTAAAAACTAAACATACATTATACAGTTACTAGTGAGATTAAATATTCAAAAATGGGATAGGTGGTACACTTTAGTATATAAAATTAACTTTCTATCAATAAAAACTTACATATTATTATAGTATCAATATTAAACGGTTAGTTTTATAATTAATTTTAATGTGATATAGAAATTGGTTCGAAGTTGGATGTCTATCAAGAACCGTTGCAGTCCAGAGTTTGCCAAAGGTCTTGATGAATTTATCAGATTTGCTGAGGAACATAGGAAACTACCTACAGATAGGCTATATTGTCCATGTAGACATTTTTTTAACAATTTGAAAGTTGATACTGGTGAGGAAATTAAGAATCATGTCATATGCAATGGGATCATACAAGGTTATAATGAATGGTATTGGCAAGGAGAGAAATTGAATTATGGAGCAGAAAATGTCGATACTAATAGTTGTGGCATAGAAGATATAGATAATGATGATAATGGTAATGATGAACCGATTCAAGATGACCAGATTCAGGATGATATGATTCATGAGATTCTACATAGTTGTCAGGACAATGTCATTGATCCACCTTCTTTATTTGCAAACATTATCCATGATGCTGAAAAACCATTATATAAGGGTTGTACTAAGTTCACGAGGTTGAGTGATGTGATGCGATTATACACTCTTAAAGCTCAAAACCGGTGGAGCGATAAGAGTTTCACTTCACTGTTGTCTTTGTTAAAGGAAATTCTTCATGAAGGCAACAAGATTCCAATTTCAACATATCAAGCAAAGAAAATAATGTGCCCAATGGGAATGGAGGCTAAGAAGATTCATGCATGTCCAAATGAGTGTGTGTTATTTCAGAAGGACTATAGTAATTTGATAAATTGTCCAAAATTTGGTGCGTCAAGGTATAAGACTACATATTCAACTAAGGCTAAAAATGGCTCTCCTGCCAAGGTGATGTGGTATCTACCAATAATACCACGATTTCAACGCTTATTTGCTAATACATAAGATGCGAAAAATTTGTCTTGGCATGGGGAGTTAAAGGTCAATGATGATGGTGTCCTACGACATGCATCTGATTCACCACAATGGAAGAAAATTGATTTATTATACCCTCAATTTGGTAAAGAACCAAGAAACCTAAGACTTGGACTTTGTACAGATGGAATGAATCACTATGGTACATTAAGCAGCCAACATAGAATGTGGCATTTTATGATTTTTATATACAATCTTCCTCCTTGGTTGTGTATGAAAAATAAGTATGTGATGTTGTCAACATTGATATCAGGGCCCAAGCAACCTGGAAATGATATTGATGTTTACCTTCAACCTCTAATTGATGACCTAATGAAACTATGGGAAGAAGGTATTGTGACATATGATGCATCACGTAAAGAGATCTTCAGTTTGCGTGCTATGTTATTTTGCACGATTAATGACTTTCCAGCTTATGGAAATTTGTCTGGATATAGCATAAAAGGATACAAAGCATGTCCTGTTTGTGAGGAAAATACTGATTCAATCAGACTGAAACATGGTGGTAAAATCGTATATCTTGGTCATCGAATATTTCTCCCACCAGTGCATCCTTACCGAAGGGAACGTAAAACCTTTAATGGGTCAACTAAGGAACGAAGTGCTCCTAAACCTATACCAGAACATGTTGTATATGATAGGGTGAAACATATTGTTAATGATTTAGAAAGAGTTCAAGTAGTCATACACTCGCATGTGACAAATCTCTATACAAGAAGAGGTCAATATTCTGGGATCTTTCTTATTGGAGATCTTTGGCAATTAGACACTGCAGACATCATGCATGTTGAAAAAAATATTTGTGATAGCATCATCGGTACGCTATTGAACATACCAGGAAAGACTAAAGATGGCATCAAATCTAGAAAAGATTTAGAATTAATGGGTATTAGAAAAGAATTATCTGTGGAGATTAGGGGTCGTTGCACGTATTTTCCACCGGCTTGTTACACTTTGTCAAAGAAAGAGAAAAAGACTTTCTGTGAGTGCTTGTATAATATTAAGGTTCCACAAGGATACTCTTCTAATATTTGTAGATTGGTATCAATGAAGGATCTGAAACAGATAGGTCTCAAATCTCACGATTGTCACACCTTAATGCAACATATATTACCTGTGGCTATTCGATCTATATTGCCGAAGCATGTAAGGTTTGCAATCACAAGACTCTATTTTTTCTTCAATGAAATATGCAACAAAGTGATACATCCTGATACTCTCGATAAATTACAGAAAGATGTAATTGTTACCATGTGTCAACTTGAAATGTATTTTCCTCCTTCATTTTTTGATATCATGGTTCATCTTGTAGTACATATTACAAGGGAGGTGAAGATGTTGGGTCCAATTTTCTTACACAGGATGTATCCATTTGAACACTACATGAGTGTTTTTAAAGGTGATGTTCGGAATCGTTATCATCCTGAAGGGAGTATTGTTGAGGGTTATGTGGCTAGGGAGGTGATGGACTTTTGTAATGATTTTTTGAATTGCAATGAAACTTGTAGCGATCAAAAAAATCCCCATCACACTGGATCTTATTGTGGCAAAGGAACTCTGGGAGGACGAGTGAAAGGAATCAGTCGTGACTTGTGGGAACAAGCGTATTTGTATATTTTACACAACATCGATGAAGTTAGTAGCTACATCACAGAACACAATGATCTTATCAAGAGAAATCATCCGCGATCCAGTTCAATGTGGCTTACAAGAGAGAATAATTGAACATTTATTAGGTGGTTTGAAGAGAAAGTATTTAATCAACTATTTGAATCACCAAATAATGTTGTTGAGAACATAAAATGGCTCACCTTTAAGTCAAAAATGGATGTCATGTCATATGAAGGTTATGACATTAACGGATTTTCATACTACACAAAGCGTCAAGATGAAAGTAGTGTAGTTCAAAATAGTGGGGTCACTGTTAAAGCTTGTTCATTGTATTTTGCTAGTGCCAAAGATAAAAGACCACACGAAGCTGAGATGTCATATTACAGCGTCATTGAGGACATATGGGAAATGGACTATACAAATTTTCGAGTTCCTAAATTTGGGTGTAATTGGGTTGACAACAATAAAGGAGTTTTAGTGGATGAGTTGGGTTTCAAATTGGTGAATTTTGAAAAGATTGGTTTCAAAGATGAGCCATCCATCATGGCAAACCAAGCAAAACAAGTATTCTATATTGATGACCCGGCAAATAAAAATTGGTCTGTCGTTCTTAATGGAAAAAGACAGTTTGTTGTAGATCCTATAAATGAAGAAGAATACTAAGAAAAGTATGATGATTCCAGTCCATTCTCAGTTGGTTTGCCAAGTGTAAATGTTGAAGATAACATCGATGAATATTATAAATGTCAAGACCATGCTGAAGGAATTTTCCTTCACTAACAACTCAACCAATACTAAAGTCATGTATTCTTTTAATTATTTATTTTATTATCATGTATACCTTATCACTTGTGCTTTTATTATCACTTATTTTTTTATCATGTATACTTGTAGGTTCTAAAATGGCGAGTGAAGATGAACATTTTGAGCATGAGCGGGCGGGAGAATTCCTTGGGTCCCGGTGTCACGTGACCCCCTCCTTCTCCAGTTCTACAGAGGAACCGGCAGGTAGTGGGGGCTTGCTGTCTACTTCGCGAGCCTTCACTGTGGGAATTCCCTTCTTTTCAAACATCCGTCCACGAGGCAGTCAAAAGAAAGAGAGAATAAATTGCCAGTCCAGTTTGATATGACAGGAGCACCTGTTGGGGAGCATGCTAGTGCTTTCAAGCATTCTGTAGGGGCGACCGCGCGCAGTAAGGTGCCAATAGATATAGAAAATTGGCATGATGTTCCTAATGTCAAAAAAGACCTCATATGGAAAGATATATCTGTGAGTGGAAGTGATATCATTTTAATATGTTTTTTATTTATTGATTCTAATTTAGTTTGCTTGGAATTAATTCCTTTTCAAAACAATATTATTAATTGTTTCTTTTGTATGTATAGGGTGTTTTTCATCTAAATGAAAAAGATCACAAGAAAAGAGTGCTACATCGTTGTGGTGTTGGGTTTTAAGACATATCTTGTAAGGGAATTTATAAATAATCCTAAACAAAAGAAGAAAGCTACAGATGTATATATTTTTATTGATCCTGAGGTGTGGGAAAGATTTGTTGCAGCTAGGAGATCGGAAGAGTTTCAGGTAATAAAGATTGTGATGTATTGTACGAATATTTTATACAATTAAGGAGGTGAATCTTTTTATACATGTTTGCCAAGTCTAAATTGTAATACCTCATTTTAAATGATCAGGCTATTCACCAGATTCAAAAGGAAATATAGGCTAAAAATGTGCATGACCATCGCTTGGGGCCCGGTGGTTATGCCTTCCGCCGCCAACTACAAGAGAAGAAATCATCTTCTGGAGAAGAATCTAGTACAACTCAAGTTGAGAGACCACCTCGACACATGACATGGATTGATGCTAGAAAGAATTGAGCCGGTGAAATTGTCAACCCTGCAACTAAGGAGGTGGCACAAAAGATTGTAGGTTTATCCCAACTAAGTAAAGAGTAACTTCCACAAACTTAGATTTTTATATCTAATTGATATTGTGATTTAATATTTTTATTAACTATGAATAGATTGATCTCCACGAGCAAAGGAAGGAAGGAAAGTTCTCCCAACTGGCTACATGGATGAACTAGCAGTTGCTCTTGGTACGAAGGAGCATCCTGGCCGTGTTAGGGGATTAGGAGCTGGCATAGGATTCAAGTCTTATTTTGGCCCTTCGCAATCTAAAATAGGTCGTGCAGGAGGTCTTACACAAGAGCATGTTGAAGCATTAGTAGCGCAGAAAGTAAAAGAAATAATGTCTTCATATCAGCCTACTCAACCTTCTCAACCTATTCATATTGCACGTCTCTCAAGTGATGAGGTACAAGCTCATGCTACAGTTGTAGAAGGTCATGGGAGCACTCCCGATGAACCACCACAACAATCTGTAATAAGTTTTTGTTCTATATGTTGTGTTATTAGTATGATAAATATATGATAATATATATAGTTGTAACATGTATCTGTTCTACTGTTTCTTATATAACTTATATTATTTCAATCTAGGTTGGTATGAACTGTAAACTTGCAGTGGAGGTTCTAGAATATAATGTTGTGGCAGCGGGCAAAGTGTACAACCTTGGTGGTACATTGCATTGCCAACAAATTACTGATGACATATGTTGTGTGTCCATCCATCTTATGTATGACGGAATGGGGGACAAACCACTACCCATACCTAATCCTGAATATAGTACAATTGAAGAAGCTGAGGGTGCTATGGTGGGTTGGCCTAGACACTTGGTTATTAATGACAAGGTATACCTTATTTCTATCATATTTTTCATATTTGACTGCATACATGAACTCATGTAATATAAGTATGTAATTTAATTAACAGGTTTGTAAACCAAAAAATAAAACTTCTGCTAGTCGTCCTCCTATGCCCAAGCCATCTTTCATTGCCGAAACTACATTCGACGAATTGGGAAGCAAATCTAAATGTTTGTGTCGATACTTAGCCAACCAAAGATTGGGATCAAATATGATGGTCAAGTTAACAGAAGATGCAGTTGGGAGGGACTTTGAGAATTTTATTTTTTTGATGATATTATAGAGTTGTTTCGGTATGATTGGCTGAACACTTCGATAATAGAAGTATGGATAAGGTAAGGATCTATCTATATATATAGAAAATTCCAATACACATTTTAGCTTATTTCTACATATGAAAATAATTACAAATGTTTAATAGCCATTTATATACCGAGGTCACCAACTTTGATATAAAGAATATTGCATTCTTAGTTCCTTCGGTCACTAGTCAGGTGGAGACAAATATTGAGGATGTGAATGAGTACTTCTCTGATGCATTCAAATATTTTGCTAGTGAGGGGAAGGAAATTATCCTAATTCCTTTTAATGTCCAATAAGTATTATTATTCAATATAATTTTAATAATGAATGAAACTATTTATTTTAATGTTTGTTTTATTCTTATTCAGAGCTAGACACTGGGAATTACTGGTGATTGTCCCAAAATTTATGACTCTTTATTATCTTGAACCAATGGGTAAAACAACAAGGAGTCACAAACTGAAATTGTCAGCTATGGAGTAAGCATAAATTTAATCAATTGCTTCAACATGATATTTCTATTTAGAATTTGTATTTTACCAACTATCGTTTAATTGATAGGGGTATAAAGGCTTTTCGTGAAGCTGGAGGACAAATACCCACAAAATTAAAGACATTGACTTTGAAAAATGTCAAGGTAGCTACTTTGACAACTGCTTACTCTTTATGTATTAATTTTCAACTGTAATATGTCAACTCTTATACTCTTATCTCAATTGTTGTTTATAGTAGTTTACTAACATTAAGTATAATTTGTTATTTGTAGTGTCCTATGCAAAATAATGACTGGACTTGTGGCTACTATGTAATGAAATATATGAAAACTATTGTCAAACAAGCATCACATGACATTCAGACTATAAGTCAGGTAATAAAGAATAACATCATAAATTTACAAGTGATTTTAGTCATTTTTATAAAATATTAACATGTGCATTTTCTGTTACAGATCTTTACAACTCAGCCTTACACACATGTGGACTTGAATGAATTCTGAGAAGAGTGGTCAGAGTGTTTTATAAGTGAAGTCAAAATAGTATTGGATTAAATATGTCGACTCCATTTATGTATGTGGTTTGAGTACGTACTCTTTCATATTTTTACTTTTGTAATATGTCATCTCAGACTTGCACTCTATCATTTTGTAAATTATGATTTGATTATCATTTTTCTTATGAATGTGTGGTTTTGAATGGTGACGGTTGAGCATCAATGCTCCCCTCTCCCAGAATATGTGAATCTTCTTGTTCTGTTCTATATCAATTTCTGTAGAAATGTTTTTAAAAAAATCGTAACTTCTAGCATCGGTTTATTAAATAACCGACCCTAAAGATTGAATTCAGTGTACACTCTTCGGTCGAAAAATTTTCGACCGAAATATAACTTCTAGCGTCGGTTTTTGTAAAAAAAACCGAGTCTATAATGTCCTCTATAAGGTCGGTTTTTTTAAATAACCGACCCTAAAGATTGAATAAAACATTTCAGTGTAAGACTCGGTCGACAAACTTCTCGACCGAATTACTATCGGTCGACAAACTTGTCGACCGAATGTTACACTGAAATGTTTTATTCAATCTTTAGGGTCGGTTATTTTCAAAAAACCGACCTTATAGAGAGTTCTTGGTCGAGACCGAAATATTTTCGGTCGACAATTTTCTCGACCGAGAGTTACCACTGAAATGTTATTCAATCTTTAGGGTCGGTTATTTCATAAAACCGACCCTGTAAACATTCTCGGTCGACAATTTTCTCGACCGAGAATGTTTACAGGGTCGGTTTTTATGAAACAACTGGCCTTACAGGCTCCTTTTTTCTCGCCTAAGTCAATATTTTTACAACCTTTTGCGTCGATGTTTACTCTGTAAGGTCGGTTTTATTTGGTTAAATAATTTGACGCTATAGACCAAATTCTGTAGTGACGGCCACCTAGGCGTCCGTTAGAAAGTGATGCTGTAGGCTTTAAAAACCGACGCTACAGACCATTTCTGTACTAGTGCTTAGACGTTTCACCACCTTAACCCTTGTGAAGATAAAATCAAACGATACATGACAATAAAGTAGGAAGTAAGTATGTACTTATTTATAAATACAACACAAAAGAGGAACCCTATGTGAACCCATTGGTCCTGGTGTTCACGTGTCCTTGTTCTTCATCCTAAATTTTTTTTTCACGATCGCATCTAAATACCCATAAATTTGATTTAGGTGTTCTAAATCCCAGTTTTCACAGTCACATCCATGTGGATTAACAAGCGATAAAAATAATTAATCACGTCGTCTAAATCGGCAATTTCTAAACCAAAAACCATCATTCTAAAAAGTTATGTAAAAACTCGATCCTATAATCGCATGACTAAGGGGAATATTGGCTAAGGGGTTAATCCCCTTATCTCGAAAAGAAAACTACTTGCTACTCATGGCAAGGATAGGAGAAATTAGGAAAGAAAGCAAAAGAGTCATAGGCCACAATTATGAATCACCGTAGAGTCCAAGGCGGTGAGGATTAAATGACTCACTTGCTTATTTTCCCACTCCAAAAGAAATGTAGAAAAAAAGAACAAGAGAAAGGAGATCTGGAACCAAAATAAAAGAACTCAATTTATGAAAGAAATGATCTTTATTACTTTTGAAAGGAAGATTACACTAATATGAAATGACAGAATTTCACTATTGATTTTGTACAAAAGGAACTTGCGACCTCTTTCTTAGTGTAGTCTCCCCGCCTTTTATTGAGAAGGAGGGGTGAAAACCTTACATAGAAGATTCTCTAGAAGACTCCTGGCGGCGGTCAAAAACTTTTTAGATATGGTCAATAGAGGAAACGGTTGATTGCTTTTAATTATGTTGATCATTCACATTCTTTTTGCTATAGATTCCCACAATAGTGAACTCGAACGTATTTCTGGGCTAGTCATAAGTTTCGAATTGGTCTGAAAGTATATTTTTCATGTAGATATTTCAATTCCCTTTCCAATGCATACTTGCCTATTAAATTCTGTCTTGGGATGTGAGAGTTATGGTAATTTTGGTATGAGGTATATATTTAAATCAAGTAATGCAAAAATTTGTACAAAATATCTTGCAAGAGAAATTAGTCATTGAGCTATTTTCCTAAAAAACAAAATATAATTAAAAGTCCAAATAAATAGAAAGTTTTAAAGTAATATGGTTAATTACAAAACTAAGAAGATAAATAAAAAAATAATCCTAAAAAGATATCTAAAAGATGTAAATAAAAAAGAATAAATATACATTTATCAAAAGACCCCGAATTTGAATCTTTACTTGTCCTAAAGTAAATGAAATCACAAATAAAGTCCAATTTATACTCCCAATATGTCATTCCTCACACTTGTAACATCACTATAATCCTTTCCTATAATTTTTGGCAAAGTGATCCAATCTTCTAGAACCACGTAGCATAAAATTCTATAGTCCTTATCAAAATAATTATCACATCTTGCTTCAATAACAAGATTTTGTAGAAAAATATACTTCCTCCTCTGTTGCTTTGACAGTCAATTTCTGAATTTTTTTTCTTAGTTGTTTGCAAAAGAACAGAAAGAAGGAGGGGGCGTGAACAAGTGAAGAAGAAATAACAAATGATCTTTTTTCTTTGATCCCTTCTCTATTCGAATTGAGAATTTGATTTGTGGAGTTATGGCTACATTGATCAAAAAAATTTCTTGCGCGCTTTGGCATCTTTTGATGGTACGCCCCTTTTTGGGGTATGTAATTTATTTTTGGGAAGTGTACCACTCTGGACTTGATTTTTGTCTGGTCGTTATTCTTTGTTTCTCTTTTCTAGAAGTAAACTAGAGGGAATGAAGAGATGTTCTTGTGCTTATAACTTTCAACATTTCTTTTTTTGAGTGTCATTGCTCATGTTAGAATATTGTTATAATTCATATCATACAAGTTTTATAACAAGATAATCCATTTGTTTAAATATAGGAAAAAATTATGCTTGGATCTAATTGATTCCTTATGACTTGCCAACTATTCCAAGAGTGATGTTATTAGAAGTCCTAGGTGACATGGTGGTTTCATACATGGCAATTTATAATAGTTTTGCAAAATTTTACTAAATTCAATGTGGCGTACAATGATATATGTCTACTCAATGGGCCGACTAGATAATGGCCTTTTTACAACTAAGGAAAAAATGGCCGACTAGATAAAAGCCATAAACGAAAGAAAATACATGCAAAATGATGAAAAGGAAAAATAAAGCAAATAATGGAAAAAATAGGTGGTGTAATAGAATCATACCACCCACCTCCACCCTAGACTAAGACTTTTGCTCGTCTCGAGCAAAACCTAAACTGAAGATGGAGGGAAGAAAATCACTCTGGTAGAAAAAAGAGTGAACATGAAAGAGGATTGTAGTAGTGGTTACCCCAATAAGGGATGTTGGGGTCAGGGTAGGCCTGATGGGGTAGCTGGCTCTCGGTTTTTGTTCCTTTTTTTGAACAAAAACTGAAATTGAAACACAAGTGTTAGATAAAACAAATATGGAAGAATTTTACAAAAATTAAATGATTGAATTGCCTCCCAATAAGTGTCTTGTTTTATGTCAAAGGTCCAACAGAGCTAGATCATGGAGCCATTTCAGGCTCGGGAGGGGGAGGTGGGGGTCATGCAAGTCAAGGTCTTCAAATAAGGAGAGTTGATGTGCCTCAGAAGATAGGTAATCATCAATGGTGATGTACTGTTTAAGTCGATGTCTGTTAACCTTAAATTCCCCTAAAACTTTGTCCTAAAGAAGAAAAGTGCCATGAGGGTAGGCACGCTTGACAAGGTAGGGCTCATACCATCTAGATTTTAGTTTTCCAGGAAAAAGTATTAATCTATAATTGTACATTAGAATTTGATCGCCCTTCCTAATGTTCTTTCGCCTAATATGACCATCATGCCATAGTTTTGTTTTGTCTTCGTAAATCCTAGCATTTTCATAGGCAGCCATTTAGAGCTCATCAAACTCTTTCATTTGCTAAAAACAATTTTTACCTGCAGTAGTTAAGTCAAAATAGAGAGTTTTGATGGCTCAATTGGCCTTATACTCTAATTATATAGGTAAATGTCATGATTTCCCATAAATCAATTTGAAGGGAGCGATGCCTATGAGAGTTTTGTAGGTGGTCCTATATGCCCACAAGGCATGATTGATTTTTAAAGCCCAATCAATCCTAGTGCGATTCATCATTTTCTCTAGGATATACTTAATTTGACTATTTGACACCTCAACCTGACCACTAGTCTGAGGGTGATAGGGGGTGGCAACCTTTTGGTGGACTCCATACCGTTTCAACTAGGACTCAAAACTCTTCTTTAGAAAATGATAACCTCCATCAGATACTACGGTACGAGGTACCCCAAATCGAGGAAAAATGATATCTTTGAACAACTTCTTTACAGGCTTGAAATCACATGTTTTGGTGGGGATGGCTTCAACCCATTTGGAAACATAGTCAACAACCACAAAGATATATTTGTACCCGTAAGAAGAAGGGAACATGCCCATATAGTCAACTCCCTACAAGTTGAAAATTTTAATCTCCTGTAAAGAAGTCATGGGAATTTGGTCTCTCTTCGATATGTTGTCAGTCCTTTGACATTCATCAAAAGTAAGGACAAAATGATATGTATCTTTAAATAGAATTAGACCAGAAGAACCCAGATTGTAAGACCTTCCTGGCCATTTTTGAGAACCCATGTGCCCGTCGGTGGGGCCAGTGTGGCATTGCTCAAGTATGTTATAAGCCTCTTCTTTAGTAACACACATGTGATAAAGTCCATCCGAACATAATCTAAAAATATATGGATCATCCCAATAGTAATGTTTTACATCATGCCAAAGTTTAGCCTTAGAATGTCACTAATATTTGGGGTGCAATACACCTGCGTCTAGAAAATTTACATAATCAACAAACCAAAGATTTTGGGATTCCATCTTTTATAGTTTATCATCGAGAAGGGAGTCATTTATAGGTATGCCATCATCATAGAAGAAATCAAGGCGAATAAGATGATCGGAAACAAAATTTTTGCAATCCTTTTAGTCTAAGATATCTAGGTCAAATTACTAAAGTAGAAGGACCCAAAGAATAAGGCGGGGTTTGGTGTCCTTTTTTATCATCAAATATCTAATGGTCTCATGGTATGCGTAAGTGATGACTTTGGAACCTACCAAATATGAGAAGAATTTTTCAAAGGTATATATTGTGGCTAGTATGTCCTTTTCAGTAGTTGTGTAATTCTGATGGGCTTCATCCAAGCTCTTGGATGCATAGTAGATCACATGGTGTCTTTTTTATCAACACTTTGTCCTAGAATATCACCAACAGCGTAATCACTCACATCACACATTAACTCAAAAGGTAGCGACCAGTGTGGGGCCCTAATGATGGGAGTAGAAATGAGGGCATCCTTCAAACAAAGAAAATTGGCCATGCAAGCTTTATCAAAAACAAAAGGAGTGTCTTTTTCGGAGTATATTGTTTAGGGTTTGGTGATCTTAGAAAAATCACGGATGAATAGTATATAAAAACCTGCATGCCTAAGGAAGGCACAAATGTCCTTGACGGAAGAGGGTAGTGGGAGTTTTGATATGACCTCAATCTTGGCTCTATCAACTTCAATGCTACTATTGCTCACCCTATGGCATAAAACAATTCTTTCGTCACCATAAAGTGACACTTCTCCCAATTGAAGATCAAGTGTGCTTCTTCACATTTTTTAAAACCAGAGATAAATGATGAAGAAAATATTCAAAACTATCTCCATAGATAGAGAAATCGTCTATAAAAACCTACATGATAGTTTGGGTCAATCTAGAAAAGATAGAGGACATGCACCACTGAAAGGTGGCTGGGGTTGCATAACCTGAATGACATTCTCCTGAGTGCATAAGTCCCAAAAGGGAAAATGAAAGTCATTTTCTCTTGGTCGTCCGAATGAATGGAAATTTGATAGAAACCTGAATAGCCATCAAGATAGCAAAACTATTGTTGACGGGTGAGACCCTCTAGTACTTGATCCAGGAAAGGAAGGGGGATATGATCTTTCCTAGTGGTCGTATTTAGTTTCCTATAGTCAATACACATCCTCCATCCTGTGATAGTGCAAGTGGGAATAAGCTCGTTATTGTCATTTTTCATGACTGTGGTACCCCCTTTCTTGGGGAGAACCTGAATTGGGCTAACCCAAGGGGAGTCAGAGATGGGGTACATGATCCCTGAAATTAAAAGATTGATAAAGTCTAGATGCACCACCTCTTTCAAGTTGGGGCTCAATTTCCTTTGAGGGTCTTTAGAAGGTTTGTATTCTTCTACCATAGGAATTTTATGCAAACAAATGGATTGATCTATTCTTGTCAAATCAGCCATCTTGTATCCTAAGGCAAATCTCCTCTTCCTAAGTTCCATCATTAGATTGGTTTCCTATTCATGGGTGAAATCAGAGTTAATGATATCTAGATAAAACTTTTGTTCATCAAGGAAGTCTTTCTTAAGACCTTCAGGTAGGGGTTTCAAGTCAGGTGCCTTGGGGGTTTCAGGTTTTGCATCCACAATGGAGACCATTTTTAGGTCTTCAAACTCCTCATCATGAGTCTCCTCAAAGGTGTCAAGATGATGTCTAAATTTGCTCCAATTGAGCATCTTCAAATCCACAATCAATAGGGGTTACAAGGGCCTTTTAGAGGGGATCTTCAACTAGTTCCCATTCTTGTCTCCATTGTTGCATCTTCTCAATACAATCAAGTATATAGACCTCTTCTTGGAGTCTTGGTCCGTGCATGCTTTCAAATACCCTAAACTTTAGGGTTTGCTTGCCTAGGCACAAGAAAATTGTTCTGACCTCAACATCAATCAAGGCACGAGTGGTGGCCAAAAGGGAGGGCCGAAGATGATGGGGTACCTTAAGTCTTCCTTTATGTCTATGGTGAAAAAGTCACATGGAACATAAGCATCCTTCCCAACTCTTACAGGTATGTCTTCAATGATCCCCATGGGTTTTGTAATGGATGAGTCAGGTAATTGGATTGTCATGGCCGTGGGGAGCATGTCAACGAAACCTAGCCTCCTGCAAAGACTATAGGGCATAATAGATATATGTGTGCCTAAGTCCGCCAGACCCTTCCTACATGCATTATCACCTAGGTAGCACCCAATGCCAAAGGAGATAGGGTCTTTCTTTTTTTCAAACATCTTACTTTGGATAATATTAGATGTAGTTCTAGCAAGCATGACCGTCTCATGCTTCTCAGTGTGGTATTTCTTGGTCAAAAGAGATTTCATATATTTGGTTCAAGTTGGCATGTCAGATAAGGCATCAAAAAATGGAATATCCACATGCAACTTTTTCACGGCCACCCTAAATTTCACAAAATGGGTGTCAAGCCTAGTTTGCTTTAGGAAGGCCTGATAAGGGGGACAAGGTTTGTAAATGGGAATTTCCAGCTCATCAATTTCCATAGGTGAGACCAAAAGAGAGGGAATGGAAGGAGTGAGAACAATAGAGGTAGGTGAGGGTGGGGTTCCAATGATCATTGTATCATCATCCTCAAAGTGAAAGGGAACAACTGTGGGTTTCTCTATGGGAGGGGTATGAATCTTCCATGAACGAGTGGAAAAACCTATAATTGTTCTGGGTGTTTTGGGTTGTTCTTGGGATGTCCGACGAAGGTCCTTGTAGGGGGTTTTTGTTTGGAAAAGAGACAAACAAACTGAGCGTCGGTCTATTTTTGGTGTGTTGTTATGATTTTCTCTAAGGCTGAAATCCTATCTTCTGCCGCAGGGGTGGGGGCGTTCTGTTAAGGTAGTGGTGGTTGATGAAGGTTTTGATATTGTTGACCTTGGTAGGGTCCATGGTTTTGGAAGATTCCCCTAAAATTCCCTTGGTTATCAAAATTCCTTTGGTTGTTATTGTATGGAAAACCTGGTGGTGGATGATTGTTGGCTTGGGGTTGTGGGGGTCTTTGAGGAGGGGGAAGTTGAGATGAGTTTTTAGCTCCTGAGGGGTTTCCATATTGAAACCTGAGATGGTTTTTGGCTTTATTTGGATAATAGTAAGCCTAGCACAGAGTACTATGGATAGAGTTGAGATCTTCTACTTGTTGACCAACATTAGGCTGAACTGGGGTGTGGTAGAGATATTGACATAGAAGGGTAGCATGATCATACCTTTGGCATATCCCACATAGAGATTCTACAGCCCTCACTTGTTGAGGTTGTCTTTCATAGGCATAAACTGATGATTCCAAGCGGTATTGTTTCAAAGAGATTCATTTAAGAGCTTTGGCAATAGTATGAATGTCTAGGTTTACCTCAGGCTTAGCTACTTTTAAGACCCCATTGGTTCCTCATCTAGCCTGGGTTCAAAAGCTCTTTTAACTACCTCTCATGTGCTGCTTAGGTTTCAGAACATAAAGTTACCTCTAGATGAGGAGTCAAGAAATTTCTTGGTGTCATAATCAACACCACGATAAAATATCTCAATGATTTGAGATTGTGATATGTTCTGATGAGGGAAAAGATGGAGGAGTTCCTAAAATCTTTCCTAAGCTTCTCATAAGGTTTCCCCAGGGACCATTCAAAACAACAAGATTTGTCCTTTAATCTTATAGGTGAGGGAAGGGAAAAGTATTTATCCAAAAAAATTGTTTGAAGTGCTTCCCAAGTGGTGATGGGATTTTCACTGTCCATGGCATTGTACCAACTTTTAGCTGCCCCTGAGAGAGAGTATTTGAAAAATCTAAGTCTAATGGTGTCTTCAGAAATGTCTGGGATCTTACTCAAGAAGCTAATGTCTGTGACGTGTTGGAGGTGATCTGGACAACTTTCACCCTTGGTCCCAAAAAAGGGTTTAGGGTTTGTGATCGTGGGTGGAAAAGTGGGTGGAAAAGTGGGTTTTGTGCATATCTGGTTTTTAGAGTGCAGATCTCGTATTGAGGGGTTGTGATCGTGGGTGGAAAAGTGGGTTTTGTGCATATCTGGTTTTTAGAGTGGAAAATCCTTTAGTTTTTTTGTCTCTCGATCTCCCTCTGAGCGGCTTCTATAGCTTCTTCCTCACCGATATAGGTTGCGCGCAAGTTGGCTTCTTAAGCTACACGTTCAACCATCATCAACTCTCTTTGAGCGGCAAGTTCCTACTCAATACTACAAACAACTTCCTCTTCATCTATCCTAAGTCAGTTTTGTTGGTTTAAGCGATGGAAATTTCTTTCTAGCTCGGGATTAAAAACTAGTGGCGTAAGATCATTTGGTGGGCGACACATGCACATTTATACAATTATATTCATTTGTAGAAAAAATGTATTGTTGGAATGGAAACTCAACAGAAAGAGGAGATAACACTCCTGGAATGTTACTCAGAAGGCATAAAAATAAAAAAAAAGTTTTTCAAAATTTTTTGGGGTTTGAGAAAATGATCTGTTGTCCCTGGAAACTGTGCCAAAATTGTCGTGTACACACCAATTCACTAGAAAAAATAATCTTGAGTTTAATCCTTTTTTACTTTCCGATTTAGGATATATAGAAGGGTTGATCCCACATGACAAAGTTTTAAAATCTATTTCTCCTAAACCCAATTTATTTTTGAAATTATTTCTTTTTGGTATTTTTAAAAGATTTGTGTAAAGTAAAGTCTAATTTGAGAGGGGTTGAATTCTAATGCAAGAAAGGAAATTACAAGAAGAATAAAAGGTTAAACTAATGTAAGGAAAATAAAAGATTATTCTAAACAAGAGAAAGTAAAAGAAGAAATTGTTAGCATAAAAGATTATCTAACAAAAGTAAAATGCTAAAATTAAAGGACAAACTTGAAAGAAATGAATCAAAAGTGGTTTGAAATCAAAGAGGAAGGCATCAAGGCTCAGGCATTTCACCACCTTAGCCTTTGTGAAAATAAAATAAAATGATACACGATAATAAGAAGGAAGCAGGTATGTGCTTATTTGTAAATAAAATACAAAAGAGGAACTTTACGTGAATCCATTGGTCCTGGTGCTCACGTTTCCTTGTTCTTCATCCTAAAGAGGGTTTTTCCACAGTCGCATCCAAATCCCCATGAATTCGATTTAGGCGTTCTAAATCTTAGTTTTCACGATCGCATCCACCAGGACTAATAAGTGATAAAAATGATTAATTATGTTGTCTAAATCAGCAATTTCTAAATCAAAAACCATTTGTCTAAATAGTAGAGTAAAAACTTGATCCTATAATCACATGGATAAGGGGTTATTCCCCTTACCTCAATAAGGAAACTACTCGCTAATCATGGAAAGGATGAAAGAAACTAGGAAAGAAAGAAAACGAGTCATAGACTGCAATTGCGGATCTCCGTAGAGTTCAAGGTGGTGACAATTAAATGACTCATTTACTTTTTCTCCCGCTCCAAGAGAAATATAGAAAAAGAAGAACCAAATAAAGGAGATCCAAAATCGAAATAAAAGAACTAACTTTATGAAAGACTGATCTTTATTGCTCTTGAAAGGAAGATTACACTAAGATGAACTGATAGAATTCCGCTATTGATTGTGTACAAAAAGAACTTGGGACCTCTTTCTTAGTGGAGTCTCGCCTCCTTTTATAGGATAAGGAGGGGGAAAACCTACATACAAGATTCTCTAGAAGACTCATGGTCGTTGGCTGAAAACTTTCTGCATCTGGTCAATAGAGGAAACGGTTGATTGCTTTTAATTATGTTGACCGTTCACATTCTTTTTGTTGTAGATTCCCACAACAACGATTTTGAGCATATTTTTAGACTAGTAATAAGTTCGAAAGTGCTCCAAAAATATATGTTTCCTATAGATAGTTCAATTCCCTTTTCAACATATACTTCTCCATTAAATTTCGCCTTGGGTTGTGAGTGTTATGTCAATTTTGGTGTGAGGTATATATTTAAATCAGGCACTAGAAGAATTTGTGTAAAATATCTTCCAAGGAAAATTTGTCATTGAGCTATTTTCCTACAAAAAACCAACAAAATATAATTAAAACTCCAAATAAATAGAAAAATCTAAACTAATACAATTAATTATAAAACTAAGAAGGGAAATAACAAAACAATCCTAAAAAGATGTCTAAAAGATGTATATAAAAAGGATAAATACACATTTGTCAATATTAAAGGAGAAAAAAATTGACTTTTCATGATAAACTCATCAAGGAGGGAACTTGGAACTTGGAATCTGATGTTAACACTATGTTGCATTACATGAGCTTCTACATAAAAAAAATGCCAAAGAGGTTTTGGGGGAGTCCAAAAGGTTGTGGGCCTCTACAAAAAGAGACTTGGTGGTGGAATGATGAAGTACAAAAAAGGCTATTAAACTGAAAAGGAAGATCTATAAGAGCTTGCCCAAATCAACATGACGAAGGTCGCTTCTAGAAGTGTCGCACTTGTGGACGGACACATCTGAGGAAGTGTTGCTTCGAGAGGAGGGTGTGCTTATGATTCTAGAAGGAGGGACACTACATCACAACTATCCTCAACTTGACCCAAGAGGTCCTATGGTAGCTCAACCGGTGGCAGCAGCACCCCCAATCGGAGGAGGAACCCCAGCTGGAGGACCAACTGTTGGAGAGAAGAGACAAGCTAGGGTTTTTGCAATCAATAATAAAGAAGCTCAGGCGAATGCAAACCGTCTGATAGAGGGTAACAACCCGTAGAGTTTCCTTTTCAACTTTGTAGGAACATGTAATAGCTATAGTATTTTGACATCTTATGAAGTTATGTAGGCATGCTTGATGTTATGGGACAATATATAAAAGCTTTATTTGATTCAGGATCTACTAATACTTTCATTTTGAGAAATCTGGCTTCAATGCTATGTTTGGACATCAAGGATTTAGGTTATGTTTTAGGCGTCACAACCCCCAGTGGCCGAATGCATGCTTCTTTTTTAAAAACCCTGATTTGGACGGTTAGATACCTGAATCATGAGCTACCCACATATTTTATCCTTCTTGATATGGAGGACTTCGACGTAATCCTTGGTATGGATTGGCTATACACCTACGGGTTGAAGATTGACTGTAGGGAGAAGAAGATCCTTATTAGGAAACTTGGCTATCCACCCTTTACCATTTGAGGAAGGAAAACTACAACCACCAGCCATTATGTGTCGGCTTTGAAGGTCGAGTAGATGATATCCAAAGGCTATCGAGCGTACCTATCCATAGTCACTGAGCCTGAGGCAAAGGTACAACCATTATAGGATATAGAGGTGGTTTGAGAGTATGGAAACGTGTTTCTAGATGATCTACTAGGGATTCCCCCTGAGAGGGAGGTAGATTACTCCATAGAGTTAGCTCCCGAGACTAGCCCTATATCTAAGGCACCCTATATAATGGCCCATGCCGAGTTTCTTGAGTTGAAAACCCAGTTACAGGAGTTGTTAGATAAATGTTATAACCCCAATTTTTGGGTTCAATTGGTGAGAAATACAATTTCTCATATTAAAGGTAATTGAACAAATAATGATATGTTTTGTTTTGAGTAAATGGATTCCTTTTACAATAGCTTTGATTGGTTGCTTTGTGGGCTGTATTGTCTATTGGGCCCAATAACAAGGAAATTCAAATCGTAAATGTATAATTGAATTTTTTAGAAAAGGAATATATAGAAACCTCCAGAAGGCAAATCCAAATACAATTTCGTGCCTCTTGGGTTCCTTGGGTACCAAGGAGACCAAGTTTGCAAAAAGAAGGTAATTAGAAAAGAAAAGGGTGATTAAGTATTTCTTTATTAAGAAAGAAATTGAAAATGATGATAAAATGTGAAAAATGAGTGGAAAGAGGCATAAATGAGTTTTCTTGGTGATAATTCGTATCCATGAGGTTTCTAATGATAAAAGGAATACCCATGAGGAAAATAAAAGGGAAATAAAGAGAAATCCTCAAAAAGAAATAATTTAATGAGAAATAAATAAGATAATGTGAAATAATGCATATAGATGCATCTAGAAGGATAATAAGTATCCATAAAAAGTAATTTTGAAATAATGGAGTGTCTTGGGATTCAAGGAGTCCCAATAAAGAGGAAGGAAAGAGAAAATATCAAAATTTCAAAATAAGAGGATAATGTAATGCATTATTAATGAACTTTGCGATATTGATAAAAAAGAAGTAAATTCTACTAAAAAAATGGAAATTCATGCTTATGGATTAAAAAGAAATCATAAAGAGTATAAGGGGAAAGAACTTTCGAATTCTTAATAACTGAGGATCATGGATAAACAAGGAATTGTTAAAGAGAGAGAAGATTCTTCTTACTTATGGAAATTTTTATTCCGGTTAGGAAATACGTTGCTTGCTTTGTGGGCAAGTGTTCTTAGGCATGGTTTCCCTCCCTATATAAAGAGGGAGAGCCTCTGGATCGAGTTCTAGAGTAATCCCACCGAATTCTCTCTTCCTTCTCCATCTTCTTCCTCTTCCTTACATAAAAACCCTAGCATAAAGGTGGTTCAAATCTTAGAGAAGAGCGGGGCCGAAGGGGAGTTGCGGTGGATACATTCTGCTCTCACGACGCTAGTGGGAAGCTCGAAGGGTACTCCTCCACCCTAACCCAAACGCAGCAGCAGCAACACGTATGCTTTTGGCCGCCACACTCTGCAGACCTGACCGGCCTAAACTAGCCGCGTGGCTGCGGCTTTAAGATGCCCTGAGGGGCGCGGAGGTCCGACGAGGTCAAGGGTGGGAGCAGACGAGGCTGTGGGTCCGGAGTCTGGAGAAGAAACTCATGCCAACCACAGCTAGGGCGGCGGCTGGGGTGTTGCGTGAGGTTGAAGATGAGCAGAAGTGTCATTGGACACTTCTGCCCCTCCGCGGCCTGAAGAAACTGTTAACTTATCGAGGGCAGAACAGTCTTTTCAAAATGTTTCCAAACCCACCAACGTTGCATGAGTCGGAGATGACATGGCGCTATCTCATTGGCTGTGGTAAGTGATTTATTGCAAAAATCATATCTAATGATTGATGACTCCGATTAGGACAAGTAATACATGAATTTTGATCAGAAGAACACAAGGAATCCATTAAAAATAGTTGTATAGCCTGAATCTGATTATAGTTCGAAATGTAGTGCAAATTATCATCTTTAATGAATTAAAGGTTAAGAAACCCTATTTTGATATGATTAATGTGTTTAATAGGGTTTAATGGATCTTTAGAGTTGATGTTAATCTGTTAAATGTAAAAAGGAAGAACTTTGCACATGATTAGTCTAATTTAGGGTTTATGTGCTTAAATATGCATGGAATTTAAAAGGGGCATACAGTTATTATCTTTAGTGTGTTAATTAAGGGAAAACCCTTAGATTGGATGGTAAATAGTCTTAATGACATTATTTAGATAATTCAAGTTGAAATTAACCTGATGTTAATAAAAGTAAGGATAGGATCTAAAAAGATGATCTTTTTATATGGTTGGTTTAATTTAGGGTTCTATGTACATGAATATGCTGTAATGGGATTAGAAACCCTAATTTATGTTAATATGAATGCTAATGGTTTTAATTGTACAAATCGAAGAATAAAATAGAGATATGATGATTCGAAGATAAATTGAGTACCAAAGATCTTTAATGTGAATTATTTGGATAATTAGTGTTTCCTAGTGTATAAAAGTGGAAATAGTGATAAATAAGGTTCATATATGAGAGTTGAACTATAATGAAATATGATTTGTCAATTTGGAAGAAACTGAAGACGATAATTAGCCTTAATGTTTTGGATATGACCAAAAAGGATAAAGATAATAGTTTTAGTGTAAAAGAAACATATTAGACTTATTTGACATTCAATTGTGCCTTTGAGGCAGAAATTAGGGTTTGTGAACTAAAAGAGCAATAAAAGTGATAAATTCATAATGAAGGCTAAAACCCTAATAAAACCCTAAAGTTGGCCTAGAAATCATAAGGTGGAATCCAAGTTGATCTTGAGGATGTTTTGAATAAAACAATGACACTTGAATATTATGCATTATTTTTAGGATATTGTTGATTGCATGTTAATTGTGTTGAATGTTAATGCATGGACATCAAGTTACTATGGATCAGGTATGTGGTTACGACTATGAATAACCATTATAGTTTCCTGATGGATTCCCGGATGTTTAATCGCATTGAATGCAACTAAATTGTTGGATGTTTATTTATTGCATGCAACTATAAAGTGACTATGATTATCACTATAAATGTGCATATATAACTGGCTAGATCCGGATCCACCTCTGTTACTTTGAAAAGGCTAAAAAAAGGGGTAATCCTAGAGTAAGGTCTAGGTTACCATGGGTTAGAGACTCTTTAGCAAATCCCAAGTTAAGGAGTGGTCTACTTACGAGTAGTGCCATGTGACTCAACCCTAGAAACTGGTTCACTCATAGGTGGATCATGAGGGGTTTAATGGGCACAATACAGAGGATAGAGTACTCTTGGATCGCAGAGTTATATCTAAAATGTAATATTGGTTGTTAAATAAGAAATTGAATGATTACATTGTTATCATAGTTTCATGTTTATTGTTTCCCCCACATACCAACTACGGCTGACCGACGTTTTGTTTGTCAGCGTTTTAGGTACAATGAAAAGAATAAACAGTAAAGTGGCACATGTGATACTAAATAAGAATTAAAGTGCAAAGGAAGATTAGATAGATTAGTATCGGTGTGGATAGAAGAATAGAGATCCAAGTTTTCAAAAGGTATGTAAATAAAATTTTTATTACCATTTTCCGTATAGTCTATTAGAATTTAATAATTGTTTATGGTTATATGTCGAACCTTTGATCTGGGATTAATGGGTGCGGCTCAACCTCTTGGTCTCCCTTAATTGGGGGTTATCGAGAGGTGGGGTCGTAACATTTGGTATCAGAGCGTAGGTTCCTCAGTTAACCATTAATAATTATTAAATTTTACAAACTCCATAGAACCCAAGGGAGTTTTTAGAGGAGTATCCGAAAGATGGGGGTGTCTAGAAAGGGATCGCAACCGGGGGCTGGCAAGATTTTCCTCCGCACCGCAAGTCCGAATACGAGGACTCCCGGACATGTGTGACCGCCGGGCCAAAGTCTTAGGGTATGAATCGAAATAAGATAGCTTTAGGACTTCTCATCTTATTCATCCCTTCTCATCTCAAAATTTTGTTAAGGACCTAAAGGATTAGGATTTCCTTTCTTCTCCCCACCCTCCTGAGGTATGGGTAAGGTTAATAAGGTTTAAGGAATCCTCCACTAAATTAATGAAAGGCATGTAAATAAGATGTCATGGACATAAGCTTAAGTGACTACGCACAAAATAAATAATAGATACATGCTTAGGTCGTATAACATAAGTTGTCATGTCCTCAGAAGAGACCTGAGGCTAGACCTTCTTGTCAGGAGGATGAGTTAGTCTTGGAGATAGAGATCTCCATTGCAAGTAGAGACCTAGCACATCCTATGAGGATGATGCTAACCCTAACCCTAAGTGAAGGTTATAGAGAAGATGAGTTGGACCAGGTGTTTGAAAGGACATGCCTTTGGCATGCCATATGACCCATGGGTGACCTAGCACCTTTGGCAACCCAACACTGGGAAGGGTCGTGCATGTTAGGGTAAAGGATAGTTCCTTAGCTGATGATGTTAGTGAAGGACCATAGAAACCCTATGGTCTTGTACAAGTAGGGCATAGATGGCACCTAGGGCACGTCATAGTGCTGACTGTAGGATGAAACCATGGATAAGGAATCATGAGGAAGCATAAAATGTTATCTTGAGCAACCATAAGTTCGAACCTAGGCTTCACCCATGTAGAGAATGCTTTGGAGATTGATCCTTCATGAAGAGAGGACCTCTAATGGTGAGGTTGGATATAGGGTTAGCTCTAGAGAGAGCAGGAAACCCAGCAAGAAGGTTGGAAGCCTAAAACCCTGAACAATGGATGATAGTGGTTGCCTCATGATCGGTCCCTGAAAGTTGATGATACCTTGGTTGTCTTTAGAGGAACCAAACCCTTGAGAAAATATGAAGTTTCTGGTACCTACGTGCCTATGGTAGAGATGTTTACCTTCTGAGGTAGGAAGAAGATGTTTTGTATACCCTGAAGTGGATTGGTAACAGGTTATGAGGCCTTGTACCTTATGGTTTGTCCTTGAGGAAAATCCAACTCTAAGTGTTTCTTGAGTTGAAGGATAACAAGGAGTGTGTGTCATGCCTTTTCATGCTTGGTTTGTAGTTAAGAGACAGAGCATGCTGTTTGGGTTCCTAGACCTAAGAGGGGAAGTGGTATACCTAATGCTCATGATGAGAAGTTGAGTTCCTATAGAAGCGAGCATGATAAGAGAAGCCCCTGAAGTTTAAGGTGTGTTTGATGAACCCCTCATACCTAGGTTGATGATAAAGGGAAAGTTTGATCTCGATCCAACATCGAGTATGACCTAGCATGGTATAGTAAGTGATCTGCTCATGCCTTAATGGCTTGCTAGGGGTAAGTAGGCTCGAGTGGATGTAAACCCTGGACCTAAGAGTTTTTGTGACCTTAGAGATAGTTTTCCTCCCATCCGGGGAGAGGGACCCCTTTGGAAGGGTGTATATCAGTTTTTTTGGTTCAAACTAACCTAAAGAGGTCTCATAAGATCTTGAGAAGCTAAGTGAAAGGTACATAGTATGAGATTGAATCTACAGACCCATAGATGTCCATCTCTATTGCATGTGAAAGTGTTACCATGGTGGTAACCAGTATGGGGCTTGACCAAGGTAGGCAGGTTGCCTTAATGTTTATGAGTGGATGAGAGTCGGCCCATGAATGGAGAAAGAGAGATGATGAAGACTTGGGTAAGATTGTAAGTGAACATGTACTATAATGGAGAATCCTAAGTCTATCCTAGGGTCAGGTAGGGATAAGACCGATGAAAGTAGGAGTTGCCTAATTCTCTTGTTGCACATGACCATCGGGTCGGGAGGTAACAGCTATCATTGTCTGAGGGCCATGGGTTAGGAGATTGATCACCTTCATGAACTCATGGGACCCAAAGGGCAGATGAGTAGGGCACTCTCTTGATGCATGATGAAGAGGGATGGCCCCGAAAGAGTCAGTACCCTATAGGCCTAGAGGAGATGACCAAGGATATAAACCTCAGTATGTTCAAGGCTAGTTTGATATCATGATGTGTGTGATGAAGAGACATATGTGGCATGTTGCAACTTAGATTTAAAGGTGTACTGGAAAGGTGGGATGTACCATCTCTACTCTTAGAACATGAAGAACTCTGTATTTGGACTGCAACCAAATGCTTATTTCCTCTTGTTATGGGGGTGAGAGATAGGATATTACGCATGCCATACACCAAGGGTAAGAGATGATGTAGGTTAGAACGTTGCCATGAGAGATGGGGATAAATAAGATAACCTATCCCGGTAAAGTGAATGATATATGGATGGTTTCTAAACACTAAGAGGAATGGGGTAGTCCCCTTATGAGGATGTTTTTATCATGAGCTATGTGGAACTTACAAGTTATACCAGGTTGAGTTTGATCACCATGATGATGGAATTAGAGAGTGTTCTTATGAAGATGAACATATAGTTTGAGGTGACATGATAAGTGAAATACATGGAAGTGTAATGTTACCTAAGGATGTGAAGTGGTAATGGATGCTCTGGTTGAGATACATCTGACTTGTTTGACTAGAAGCTAGAAGAGGATATTTGGCTAACCCTAAGTTTGAAAAGGTGAGGTGTTTGGATAACACTTAGATGTAATGAGATACGTTGAACCAGTTAATGGTTGGATGGTGGTAGAACCTCAAGTGCACTTCTTTGGAAAATAAGGTGATGAAACCCTGACTAGAGTGGTTTAGGGTTTTGGAGGAATCGATCTTGAAGAATCATGACATACAAGAAATCATGATTAAAGATCACCATACACCATGGTAAATGGCAATAGCACTTTGGATGCTTAAGATGATGTTGCATGTGTTCATGGTCGTGCAAGCTAGGAAGTAGAGGACGAACCCCAGTAACCCAGTGTATCGATATAGAGGACAAAAGAGTCCCTGAGAGGGAATGGGAGCTCAACACTATGGATGTTGTGATAGGTCTTCCCTGGGCCAAAGAAGGTCGAGATACAATGTGGGTTATGGTAGGTCGCCTTACCTAGATAACATGAGAAAGAAAGAGTTCTGTTAAGAGACAGATCTAGTTGAACTACCCATGGGAGAGATGGTTCAACTACACAATGAAGCGAGTTCAAAGGTTCTTGAGTTTGACCTAAAAGTTCACTTCCATAAAGTGGAAGTAGGTACATGAAGAACTCAATGTTAGTATATTTTATCACCCCTAACTATGGTTAGTATGATCCAGACTAAAGGGTCTGATGAGGGCATGTGTGCTCATTCAGGGTGATATCTAGAGATAGTTCTTGTCCTATGAAAGATGTGACAATGACCACCATAGCCAGTATCGGGTATTATATGAAGCTATGTAAGGGAGGTTGTGTCGGTCACCACTTCAGTAAGGTGATGTTGGTGAAAAGGGCCACATGATGGTTAGAAAAGGGACCCCAGTGTGTGTAGAAGAAGTCACTTTGATTGTGCAAGGGCTGAAAGGAGCCTAGAGACGATGAGAGTCGTGAGCAGATGCAAAGTAGACTGACATGCAGTACACTGTGGGAGATTATGTGATATGAAAATCCGACCCCTCTAAGTTATAGCTAAGAGAGCTGAGTCCCCGATACATGGGTCCATTAGAAATGGATGGGTGAAGAAGGTTAAGATTTACCTTACCCCTCGAGATAAAGTAATGTGTGATGAGTTCCATGTGTCCGATTTAGAGCACTATGTGAGGTACCCGACCATGTGCTGAGTAATGAACCTAGTGAGCACCAAGGGAGGCTGACATGGCTTGAGTCACCTATGCAGTTTATAGACACCGGGATGAAAGGACTCAGAGAAAAGAATATGTGACGATAAAGGTTCTGTGGAATCGCCATGAGTACGGTAAAGCCACATAGGGGCCAATGATGGACATGGAAAAGTCTTATCCTGAATTGTTTGTTTGCTTGATAGAATTTTGAGGACAAAAATCCTATAAGAGGGGAAGGATGTTATAACCCCAATTTTTGGGTTCAATTGGTGAGAAATACAATTTCTCATATTAAAGGTAATTGAACAAATAATGATATGTTTTGTTTTGAGTAAATAGATTCCTTTCACAATAGCCTTGATTGGTTGCTTTGTGGGATGTATTGGCTATTGGGCCCAATAACAAGGAAATTCAAATAGTAAATGGATAATTGAATTTTCGAGAAAAGGAATATATAGAAACCTCCAGAAGGAAAATCCAAAGAGGATTTTGTGCCTCTGGGGTTCCTTGGGTACCAAGGAGACCAAGGTTGCAAAAAGAAGGTAATTAGAAAAGAAAAGGGCGATTAAGTATTTCTTTATTAAGAAAGAAATTGAAAATGATGATAAAATGTGGAAAATGAGTGGAAAGAGGCATAAATGAGTTTTCTTGGTGATAATTCGTATCCATGAGGTTTCTAATGATAAAAGGAATACCCATGAGGAAATAAAAGGGAAATAAAGAGAAATCATCAAAAAGAAATAATTTAATGAGAAATAAACAAGATGATGTGAAATAATGCATATAGATGCATCTAGAAGGATAATAAGTATCCTTAAAAAGTAATTTCGAAATAATGGAGTGTCTTGGGATCCAAGGAGTCCCAATAAAGAGGAAGGAAAGAGAAAATAACAAAATTTCAAAATAAGAGGATAATGTAATGCATTATTAATGAACTTTGCGATATTGATAAAAAAAGAAGTAAATTCTACTAAAAAATGGAAATTCATGCTTATGGATTTAAAAGAAATCATAAAGAGAATAAGGGGAAAGAACTTTCGAATTCTTAATAACTAAGGATCATGGATAAACAAGGAATTGTTAAAGAGAGAGAAGATTCTTCTTCATTATGTAAATTTCCTTTCCGATTAGGAAATACGTTGCTTGCTTTGTGGGAAAGGGTTCTTAGGCGTGGTTTCCCTCCCTATATAAAGAGGGAGAGCCTCTGGATCGAGTTCTAGAGTAATCCCACCAAATTCTCTCTTCCTTCTCCATCTTCTTCCTCTTCCTTACGTAAAGACCCTAGCATAAAGGTGGTTCGAATCTTAGAGAAGAGTGGGGCCGAAGGGGAGTTGCGGTGGATACATGCTGCTCTCACGACACTAGTGGGAAGCTCGAAGGGTACTCCTCCACCCTAACCTGAACGCAGCAGCAGCAGCAAGGCTGCTTTTGGCTGCCGCACTCTGCAGACCTGCCCAGCCTAAACCAGACGCGTGGCTGCGGCTTTAAGATGCCCTGAGGGGCGCGGAGGTCCGACGAGGTCAAGGGTGGGAGCAGACGAGGCTGCGGGTCCAGAGCCTAGAGAAGAAACTCACGCCAACCGCATCTAGGGCGGCGACTGGGGTGTTGCGTGAGGTTGAAGATGAGCAGAAGCGTGGTTGGACACTTCTGCCCCTCCGCGGCCTGAAGAAACTGTTAACTTATCGAGGGCAGAATAGTCTTTTCAAAATTTTTCCATACCCACAAATGTTGCATGAGTCGGAGATGACGTGGCACAATCTCATTGGCTGTGGTAAGTGATTTATTGCAAAAATCATATCTAATGATTGATAACTCCAATAAGGACAAGTAATATATGAATTTTGATCAGAAGAACACAAGGAATCCATTAAAAATAATTTTATAGCCTGAATCTGATCATAGTTCGAAATTTAGTGCAAATTATCATCTTTAATGAATTAAGGGTTAAGAAACCCTATCTTGATATGATTAATGTGTTTAATAGGGTTTAATGGATCTTTAGAGTTGATATTAATCTGTTAAATGTAAAAAGGAACATTGAGTTCAAAAAGGAAGAACTTTGCACATGATTAGTCTAATTTAGGGTTTATGTGCTTAAATATGCATGGAATTTAAAAAGGGCATAAAGTTATCATCTTTAGTGTGTTAATTAAGGGAAAACCCTTAGATTGGATGGTAAATAGTCTTAATGACATTATTTAGATAATTCAAGTTGAAATTAACCTGATGTTAATAAAAGTAAGGATAGGATCTAAAAAGATGATCTTTTTATATGGTTGGTTTAATTTTGGGTTCTATGTACATGAATATGCCTTAATGGGATTAGAAACCATAATTTATGTTAATATGAATGCTAATGGTTTTAATTGTATAAATCAAAGAATAAAATAGAGATATGATAATTTGAAGATAAATTGAGTACCAAAAATCTTTAATGTGAATTATTTGGATAATTAGTGTTTCCTAGTGTATAAAAGTGGAAATAGTGATAAATAAGGTTCATATATGAGAGTTGAACTATAATGAAATATGATTTGTCAATTTTGGAAGAAATTGAAGACGATAATTAGCCTTAGTGTTTTGGATATGACCAAAAAGGATAAAGATAATAGTTTTAGTGTAAAAGAAGCATATTAGACTTATTTGACATTCAATTGTGCCTTTGAGGCAGAAATTAGGGTTTGTGAACTAAAAGAGCAATAAAAGTGATAAATTCATAATGAAGGCTAAAACCCTAATAAAACCCTAAAGTTGGCCTAGAAATCATAAGGTGGAATCCAAGTTGATCTTGAGGATGTTTTGAATAAAACAATGACACTTGAATATTATGCATTATTTTCAGGATATTGTTGATTGCCTGTTAATTGTGTTGAATGTTAATGCATGGACATCAATTTTCTATGGATCAGGTATGTGGTTACGATTATGAATAACCGCTATAGTTTCCCGATGGATTCCCGGATGTTTAATCGCATTGAATGCAACCAAACTGTTGGATGTTTATTTATTTCATGCAACTATAAAGTGACTATGATTATCACTATAAATGTGCATATATAACTGGCTAGATCCGGATCCACCTCTGTTACTTTGAAAAGGCTAAAAAAAGGGGTAATCCTAGAGTAAGGTCTAGGTTACCATGAGTTAGAGACTCTTTAGCAAATCCCTAGTTAAGGAGTGGTCTACATACGAGTAGTGCCATGTGACTCAACCCTAGAAACTGGTTCACTCATAGGTGGATCATGAGGGGTTTAATGGGGACAATACAGAGGATATGGTACTCATGGATCGCGGAGTTATATCTAAAACGTAATATTGGTTGTTAAATAAGAAATTGAATGATTACATTGTTATCATAGTTACATCTTTATTGTTTCCCCCACATACCAGCTATGACTGACCGACGTTTTGTTTATCGGCGTTTTAGGTACAATGAAAAGAACAAACAATAAAGTGGCACATGTGATACTAAATGAGAATTAAAGTGCAAAGGAGGATTAGATAGATTAGTATCGGTGTGGATAGAAGAATAGAGATCCAAGTTTTCAAAATGTATGTAAAGAAAAATTTTATTACCATTTTCAGTATAGTCTGTTAGAATTTAATAATTGTTTATGGTTATATGTCGAACCTTTGATCCAGGATTAATGGGTGCGGCTCAACCTCTTGGTCTCCCTTAATTGGGGGTTATCGGGAGGTGGGGTCGTAACAATAAAGGTTTTATCTGACCTAGTACCTCACCTTGGGGATCACCTATGCTCTTTGTGAAGAAGAAGGATGTATCACTCCAGATGTGTATCGATTATTGGATGATCAATCAGGCACCCATTCAGAACAACTACCCCCTATCCAGGATAGACGACCTTTTTGACCAACTCAAATCAGTTTGAGTCTTTTCCAAGATCAATTTGAGGTCAGGTTACCATCACGTGAGAGTAAGAAGTAAGGACATACCTAAGATAGCTTTCCTAACCTGATATGGCCATTATGAGTTCGTGGTCATACCGTTTGGGTTGTCCAACATACCCAGTTTCTTTATTAACCTTGTGAACAGTGTGTTCCAGCCCTTCCTTGACTCCTTTGTGATCGTGTTCATAGACGACATCTTGGTGTATTACGATGACCTAGAGCAACACTGTGACCATCTGGGTAGAGTCCTTGATATCCTGAGAAAGCAAAAGTTTTATGGAATGTTCTCAAAATGTGATTTTTGGATAAACCGTGTCATGTTTATTGGACACATCATCTCAGGAGGAACAATTGATGTGGATCCAAATAAAGTGTCGGTGGTTTGAACCCCTCTGAGATTCACAGATTTTTGGGGTTGGCCAGATAGTATCAACACTTCATCAAGGATTTCTCAAAGACCGCCTTGCCGCTTACCAAGTTGACTTAGAAGGATGTGAAGTTCGTATGGTCTGATCTATGTGAGGCTCATTTTCAGGAGCTAAAGGAGAAGTTGAACACCACTCCAGTGTTGACCCTACCTTTCGGAAATGAGGGTTTTGTGATCTTCACTGATGCTTCAAAGATGGGACTTGGCTATGTCATGGAGAAGAATCGGCTTGTGGTTGCCTATGCCACCTGATAACTCAAGCCCAACGAGGTGAACTACCTGACGCATGACTTAGAAATGACTAATATCATCCATGCATTGAAGATATGGCAGCATTACTATTGGGTTTTATAGGGGACACAGAGAAGGCAGCGGGAACAAAATTTTCTTCTCTCCAAACCCAAAATAAAGGAATCACGTCAACATCTATACAGTAGGAAGGATGGTTTGTAGAGATCTACCTTGTCCCGAGGCTTGCTCGTCGATGTTACCTTACGTCTTACGCGGTCTTCACCTCCGGTCTTGGATGGTGTCTGTGCAGCTCCTAGTCTCACCGAGACTGTCGACTCGTGGTCACACCCGGATTGATGGATCGCCAGCTGTCCTCCGAGCTACAGAAATCTCCCACCTCTGTAGTCGTCCACACGGACTGCCTGGAAATCTGATCGCCTTGTCGCACAAGGCACCAGAAGGAGTCATACCCTCCTGTCAGCGTACTAGTCACTGACACACTCTCCTGTCACCAGTCGCCTTTTTGCAGTTGTCTTTCCCTTGTTGTGCCTCCCTTATCGGATAGCACTTGCTTGGGCTCTCCAAGCTACCAAAACCAGAGAGAACGACAACTTTGCAGAGCAACTAGTGTTTGGAGTTGTACTTGAGAAGCCCCCAATACCCCTATATATATAGGAGGATCATGGGACATGGTTCTCTGCCCCGGGGAATGTGGGATTAAAGAACGAGTAGAACGGTTCAAGATTTTCCACAAAACAAGCAACTGCGCCAGCTAAACCGATCGTTTCATGCATGAACCGGTCGGTTGGGGACCTGAGCTGATCGGTTCACACCTGAACTGGTCGGTTGGGACACCTGAGTCGATCAGTTCAAGCATGAGCTTATCGGTTCGTGGTCCTGGTCCAACTCGAATTGACTTTCCATGTTTGTTTCCAACTAATCAAATATTATTCCTTGTCCAAATCAAATTTGTACAAGTGAAACAAATATGTATTGGCAAAAAGAGTCTTATGACTTTCCAAATGATCTCGGTTGGTCACACGAATCAATCGGTTCAACAATTGAGTCTATCGTTTCATTGTCACATGATCTGATTGACTCACCACTTTGAGTTGATCGGTTCATCAACCTGAGCCAATCGGTTCAACCCTATGAGCCGATCGGTTGGGTAGTACACTATGCAAATTAGTCAATTACAGTTCCAATCAATCTGATACTCTTAATCATCTGGTCCAACACCTTGAGCACTATGATTTTGAGCTATCAATTAACTGAGTGTTTAATTGAACTACTAAACTCCTTTAGTAATCAATCTAAACATCATTTGTGGATAAACTCCTCTTCCAAGTTAAATCCTATGTGTGTGACCCTACAGGCCCATTTCACGTTGGTAGTGAAAGTCCATAACACTTATGACTTCACAAGCAAAGAGTGGTGCCTAGTCGCACATCAGTGCTACCCAAGTGAAATAGAAAGTTGGAGAACAAATTTCAATCCTACAATCCATGAATGGTGTTACAGTGAATGTATAATTCCTTTGTCTTTGATATCCCGAATGAACTCAAGGCATGGAATAGTCATCATGTCAACGTTCATTCACTTTCTTGGTCTCAGAGTAGACTGGAGGAGATCAGTATGACATCAATATCACATATTGATTCACACATGTGTGCACATGCCTATCTCAATCCTACTCATCAAGTGGCCATGGATATCAAACTCCCTCCGGAAGGACAAATCCCATATCTACCACTCACCCCTCAAAAGCCCCATGTGTCAAAGCCACCCAATCATCACCTTTATAACAACCCATGTTTCAGGACTGCGTTTGATGATGTCAAAGTGTACCCAATGACATGTGTTGAGTGTAGTGATTTCAGGTCAAAGAATCACACTCACTACCATCACTGTGAGAACTGACTGTGACTACCATGTCATGGTTCCATGTGTCAAACTCACGATGGGTCTGTCTGATACACTTGTTGTCTAACAAGTACCTATGTGTTTGGTTTGATATCTCCATATCATGACTAATGAGATTCTGTCATCAACCAACACCACAATCTAGTCTTGTGTGTCGTTGTTGTCTATCTACCTTCCACAATGACATCTGAATAGGGACATAATAAGAATGTAAAAACTCTTAGCATTTGTATGATCTCATCGTTCATGTCCTCAACCTGAAAGTATACGCCATTGAGTATCGTCATTCTTTAGACATTCAATCTATTCTATCATTATCTCATATTACTGAACCAGAAAGAATTGGAAGCTTGCCTATAATGCTTATCAAATAAATCTTAATATATTCAACCAATCATCCCATGATTGGCTCTCAGGGCATACATACCAACAGAATCCCACTTGCACTGCGAGCCAATCACCCTTGAATCATATTCTTAGTGATCTTCAAAAGATGTCCCACATGTTACTGTGCTCTAGTGCTAACATAGTGAGTTATGGCAACGCCTTGCCAAAGTCGGTATTAACTGCATGTCTCTCATCTCTTCGGTGTATGTCACACATATGAGATGGAGTTTCCAAAATATGCGATCTAGTATTCCTTTGCTAACCTTTAGCCACATTGAATGACCAAGTACTCCTTACTTGTCATCAAAGATCGAAATATCTATAAGTTCATCTCATGAACTTCCAGATCCATATAGTATCCACTAATGTTCTCTAAAACACAGATACTCAACTTTTCCTTTTAAACGACTTTATTGGAACATTTCCATTTATCAACAAACATTCACTTTTATATATGTCATACATATTTTGTGATTAATTTTCTGTCCTTTTCGGAAGTTCACATCAGTGTAACTCTTTACTGAGAATCCTTCCTTATTTCCATAGAACTAGTACTTCTCAAGTAGTTATCAAGTTCTTATGGTATTCCAATAACCCTTACTAGAACTAGACGAACATCCACTCGTCATGTTCTACATACGAGTTATCAGGATGACCATATCATATTGCCATGTCCTACATACAAGATGATAAATGCATTTTGTTCTTGCCATGTCCATACATGCAAGATGATGGGATGATTACATGTATGATAGATCCTTATCTATTCTTAGTGTTTCCATTCTTCATAAGAATTGGACACTTGGCCTTGGGATACTAACTCCATGTAACATGGATAAGTTTTCTCCCACTGAATCTGTGCACACTAAACCCTTTAGTATAGATTGCCAATGTATACTTTCTCTTTCAGGTCAAGAGGTTTTTGAGAACTATCTGTATAGATCTCTATTCCTATCACATAGGAAACGTCTCTATATTACCTAAATATAATTTCCACAAAGGATTCCATTCTAGAACATCTCATTCCTCATCGAGATGTGGAATACAAATATGCTCCCACTAAATCACATATTTCTTCTTTATCTTTGTCATATTAGTCAAACCCTTTGACTATGTTATCAAAGTAAAGATCGAGCTCTAAGTTGCTTGTACTCAATCAATCACATTGATTAGTCCATTGTAACTTATAGACTTCATTTGCATTAATGGATTCATAAACCTTATAGGTTGTGTCACGTACACATCCTTGTTTTATTCCTCATAGGAATGCAGTTTTAGCATCTGTATGCAAATCTCTTAGTAATTAACTTGCAATCAACAAGCATCATCCATCTCAAAATGTTATCCATGTGTCTTAACACTTAAGACTCATTCACACTTATGGATTTCATCCCAATGGGTGCTACCATTAAGGTCATACCATATGGTTCAAATGGAAGTCATTTAGGATGTAATGGTAATAAACCATAACTCAAAATCCGGTTCATAATATTCATCTCGATAGTTGACTCATCACATGACCAACTCATCACATAGATAATCAAGGTGTATCTGTCAAGGATATAAGAACTTATAACCCTTTGTAATTCTTAATGTCCTTTATTAGAATAGGGTATTCTTTAGTTAAGAAGAAATTAGTTATTTGATAATCATCCTCTAACTCCTTAGAGTATGACTCCTTGTTGATTTAGACATCACCATGCCTTAATCATGAGTTCACTATGATACACAATCATAATCACTCATAAGAATATCAAACATTTGGTTCAAGTATTTCATTCATTGATCTCATCAAGAATTAACACTTTACCAAATTTTATATTCTTGAACACTTCAAGATATTCATATTGGTATTCTCTAAACACCATTTGAAGTACTAGCATTAAGTCCAATAGGTTTGTAAATACATCACATGTATTATACCTAATAGGATAATCAGTCTCCCACTATGACTAGTGAAGATTGATCATGTTCAAGAGATTCATGTCTCTTACTGGTTCTCTAACCAAAAAGAGTCTAGACTTATCCATCATATGAATTTCTCATTATTTATGCTAATTTGATTGTTTGAGTTATCAATAACTTTTAGGTATCATTTTATCTTATGCATACCAAGTACCACAAGATAAACAAGGCATTTCCACAAATATTGAAACATCAACTTTATTCATTGACATCATTGTCACACAATATGAAACACTTGCCCCATTTATTGGGTGCTTTACACTTTATATCTTGGTATCATATACCTCAAAAGTGTTATAAGTTTATTTCATGACACCTTCAGGTGGAGACATCTGTCACCTCCTTCTTCTTTAGTTCTTCCAGATACATAGGACAATTCCTTTTCCAATGTCCTGGCTTTTGACAATGGTGACAATTGCCTCTCTTGTTCATGCCTCCCTTGGCTTTGAGAGTTGAAGACGACTTTGGCTGCTGGCTGGCATCAGAACCTCTCTTAGCCTTGCCCTTGCCCTTGCCCTTGCACTTGGAATTGTCTTTCTTGTTGCTGATCATTATCATAGATTTAGGCTTGTCCTTCTTCATCTGTGCCTCAATTGTCCTCAACATGCCCAACAACTCTGTCAATGGCCTGTCAAATTTGTTCATGTTGTAGTTCATCACAAACTAATTGTAAGATTCTGGAAATGATTATAGTATCACGTCACTAGCCAACTCTTGGCTCAGGGGAAATCCCAGTCTTGTCAGGTTCTCCACATACCCAATCATTTTGAGCCTGTGTGGACTGACTGGATCTCGTTCTATCATGACACACTTGAACAAAGCCCTAGAGACATCATATCTCTCTTGCCGTGCTTGATCTTCATACATGTTCTTGAGATGTTGAATCATCTCAATGACACCCATGTTCTCATGTTGTCTCTGCAACTCATGGTTCATGGAGCACAACATCAAGCACTTTGCATCAAAGGCATCTTCAGAATGCTTCTTATAAGCATCCCTTTCTACCTTTGGTACGGTAGGAGCAGGTTCCTCTGGACCTGGAGTATCCAGGACATAGAGCTTTTGCCCTTGAGTGAGAACAATTCTTAATGTTCTAAACTAGTCATGGAAGTTAGTCCCATTCAACTTGTCCCTTTCAAGGACCGATCACAACGAAAAGTGATTGTTGTTTGTTGTCATTTGTACTACAAAAGGAAATATATGCAATTTAGTCCAAAACTCAATTTTGACTTATTTGATTGATTTGAAAGGTTGACGATATAATTAGGACTTTAATTAATTATTGCTCCCACTATTTTTTGTTCAAATCGATAACCCTCACCATCAATTCGGAAGATTGCAGTGTACAATCTTTTAGTGGGTCAAGATCCTGAAATCCTCTGAGTCATGGACTAACTAGGGCTGTCACCCACAACTTAGATCTTCCAGGTAGGCAACTTTTGCCAATTGCATCATATACAACTCTTCAAAGATGTCATATGCAACTCCTTGCCATGATCACCTCCATGCCTCAAGGTGCTAGATCCTATATAGGTCACCTTGTTAAGTCTAACCCAAAGCCAACACGATGAATATGAACCCTGCTAGGGTAAACCCACATATCCATCCTTCACACTTCCATGAGATAGACTGTGCACCACGCTAGGGCATGCCCACACTTGGCTGATCAAGCTTTTCACATGTGTCGCATTTGGAAGGCATCTAAAACTTTAATATTTAAATCAGGGATTTGGTTTTATAGGTATATATATATATCCAATCACCAAAATACATAGTATGTATCATATACATGCTATATCCCACAGAAAACATGTGAAACGATAAAAGTGATGATTATGGCCATCCTAATGTGATTCCTCAAGCCAAGAGGAATCACGATCATCTAGGTCCACATCACATGCAACTTGTACAAGATGAACTCTATGCTTTTCCGTTCTGGGTTTGATCAACTCATCTCCATGATTGATCGACTCGCCATCAGGCCGGTCATTTGGGTGCCACCAGCCGATCGATTGGCTCCTCCAATCGATCAGTTCACTGGTCATCGTGCATCTCCTCAGGTTGCCACCCGCTCATATCGCTCCTCGAACTGGTTGTCTAGAATGCCAACTGATAATCTCAGTCATCATCAAGTTATCCGTCGTTCTTTGACATAACATGAAATAAAAGTTCTATCCTATTTGCATTTGAATTGAGAAACCCCAAGTTACATTTGGGGGAGAAAAGGTAGGAAAGAAATCTCGAGTTATCTCAAGTTACATCAGGAATAAGAGATGGGGAATCAGTGCACAGACCGAGATGTAAGCAACCAAATTCAACCAAGCACACATATAGAGGGTTTATTGGCCATAACCATGCTATACATCCACCACAAAACTCGTTTAAGGGCGACGCATATCGAGTGCATTTATATTTCATATCATATATGTATATTGGGATTTGTGGATTTAGGATTGGACATGCATAAAGCAAATTTTATTCGCATCGTATGCAATAAATAAAGGTGACAAACCAAAATCAATCACATTGATAATCCTAAAGTATAGAGAAGTTGACCTGGCTCTGATACCACTGTTGGGTTTTATAGGGGAGACAGAGAAGGCAGCGGAAACAAAATTTTCTTCTCTCCAAATCCAGAATAAAGGAATCACGTCAACATCTATATAGTAGGAAGGATGGTTTGTAGAGATATACCTTATCTCGAGGCTTGCCTAGCGATGTTACCTCGCGGCTTGCGCGGTCTTCACCACCGGTCTTGGACGGTGTCTGTGCAGCTCCTAGTCTCACTGGGGCTGTCGGCTCCTGGTCGCACTCGGATTGACAGATCACCAAATGTCCTCCGAGCGGCAGAAATCTCCCGCCTCTGTAGTCCTCCACACGGACAGCCTAGAACTCCGATCGACTTGTCACACAAGGCACCAGAAGAAGTCATACCCTCCTGTCAGCTTACTCGTCACCGACATACTTTCCGGCCACCAGTCACCTTTCTATAGTTGTCTTTCCCTTGTTGTGCCTCCCTTATCGGGTAGCACTTGCTCAGGCTCTCCTGGTTACCACAACTAGAGAGAATGACAACTTTGCATAGCAACTGGTTTTCTGAGTTGTACTTGAGAAGCCCCCAATACCCCTATATATATGAGGGTCATGGGACGGGGTTCTCTACCACAGGCAATGTAGGATTAAAGCAGGAGTAGAAGGGTTTGGGATTTTTCATAAAACAACCAACTACGTCAGCTGAACCGATCGTTTGATGCATGAACCGGTCGGTTGAGGACCTGAGCCAATTGGTTCACACCTGAATTGGTCAGTTGGGACACCTGAGCCAACCAGTTCAAACATGAGCCGATTGGTTTGTGGTCCTGGTCCAACTTGAATTGACTTTCCATATTTGTTTCCAACAAATCAAATATTAGTCCTTGTCCAAATCAAATTTGTACAAGTGAAACAAATATTTATTTTAAAAAAGAGTCTTCTGACTTTCCAAACGATCTCGGTTGGTCTCACGAATGGACCGGTTCAACAATTGAGCCGATTGTTTCATTGACACATGAGATGATCGACTCACCACTTTGAGCCGATTGGTTCATAAAGTTGAGCCGATCAGTTTAATCCTATGAGCTGATCGGTTGGGGTAGTAGACTGTGCAAATCAGTCAATTGCAGTTCCAATCAATCCGATATTCTTAATCATCTGGTCCAAAACCTTGAACACTATGATTTTGAGCTATCAATTAACTGAGTGTTTAATTGAACTACTAAACTCCTTTAGTAATCAATCTAAACATTGTTTGTGGATAAACTCCTCTTCCAGGTTAAATCCTATGTGTGTGACCCTACTGGCCCATTTCACATTGGCAGAGAAAGTCCATAAACCTTATGAAATCACAAGCAAAGAGTGGTGCCTAGTCGCACATCAGTGCTACCCAAGTGAAATAGAAAGTTGGAGAACAACTTTCAATCCTACAATCCGTGAATGGTGTTACAGTGAATGTATAATTCCTTTGTCTCTGATATCCTGAATGAACTCAAGGCATGGAACAGTCATCCTGTCAACGTTCATTCACTTTCTTGATCTCAGAGTAGACTTGAGGAGATATGTATGACATCAATATCACATACTGATTCACACATGTGTGCGCACTCCTATCTCAATCCTACTCATCAAGTGGCCATGGATATCAAACTCACTCAGGAAGGACAAATCCCATATCTATCACCCACCCCTCAAAAGCCCCATGTGTCAAAGCCACCCAATCATCACCTTTATAACAACCCATGTTTCAGGACTGCGTTTGATGATTTCAAAGTGTACCCAACGCACATGTTGAATGTAGTGATTTCAGGTCAAAAAATCACACTCACCACCATCACTGTGAGAACTGACTGTGACTACCATGTCATGGTTCCATGTGTCAAACTCACGATGGGTCTGTCTGGTACACTTGTTCTCTAACAAGTACCTATGTGTTTGGTTTGATATCTCCATATCATGACTAATGAGTTTATGTCATCAACCAACACTACAATCTAGTCTTGTGTGTCATTGTTGTCTATCTACCTTCCACAATGACATCCGACTAGGGACATAATAAGAATGTACAAACTCTTAGCATCTGTATGATCTCATCATTCAGGTCCTCGACCTGAAAGCATATGCCATTTAGTACTATCATTCTTTAGATATTCAATTTGTTCTATCATTATCTCATATGACTAAACCAGAAAGAATTAGAAGCTTGCCTTTAATGCTTATCAAATCAATCTTAATGTATTCCACCAATAATCCCTTGATTGGCTCTCAGGGCATACATACCAACAATTACATGTACGGATCTACCTTCAAGATACTCACCAACCATAAGATCCTGAAGTATCTCCTAACACAAAGAGACATGAACCTACGACGGAGATGATGGATGGATTACATGAAGGATTATGATTTCACCATCACCTATCACCCTGGGAAGGCGAACGTCATAGCTGATGCACTAAGTCAGAAGTATCTCAGGTATGCAACTATTTTGTTCAGTCAGTGGTAAAGCCTAGAAGAGCTGGTGGAGTGGACTCTGCAACTATTAGAGGACCGAGTTCAGTTGACCAACATCCAGATTCAGTCAGAGTTATTGAGTGAGATAGTGCCAGAACAGTTGACCAATTTAGAACTCAACAAGTTGAAGGGCTTGTTAGAGAAGCCACATGCCTGTCTTTAAGTGGGAGTAGACAAAAGAATCCAGTTCGAGAATCATATATGTGTTCCTAAAGATTATCCATTGAAGGAGTGTATCTTACAGGAGGCAAAAAAGTCCAACTATATGGTACACCCAGGAATGACGAAGATGTTCAAGGATTTACAGAGATACTTTTGGTGGTCAGGGATGAAGAAGGACATAGAGGCATTTGTGGCCAGTTGTCTCACGTACCAGATGGTGAAGGATGAACACCAACGACCCGATGGACTTCTGGAGTATATAGAGATTCCAGAGTGGAAATGGGAGCATATCACCATGGGTTTTGTGGTGGGTATACCCCAGACCAAGAGAGGTCACAATGCAATATGGGTTGTGGTAGATTGCCTTACCAAATTCACACACTTCCCTAACCTAAAGACCACTACCAAGGTGTCAGACCTAGCCAAGCTATATATTAGGGAGATAGTATGTTTGTATGACGTACCCGGTTCCATCATCTCCGATAGGGACCCGAAGTTCACTTTCAAGTTGTGGAAGCAGGTACCGGAATAACTCAGGATGAGGTTGAAGTTCAATATGGCTTATCACCCCCAGACTGATGGATAGTTAGAGAGGGCGATCCAGACATTAGAGGATCTGTTGAGAGCTTGTGTTCTCGAATGGGGAGGATCGTGGGAGCAGTACCTACCTCTAGCCAAGTTTGCCTACAACAACAACTACCAAACCAGTATCAGGATGCCTCTGTATGAAGCTCTTTATGGGTGATCGTGTCAGTCACCACTTCATTCGGGTGATGTTGGTGAGAGGAATTTGTTAAGATCAGATGAGCTCCAAGTGTATGCAGATTAAATTGCTTTGATCAGTAGGGGCTGAGGAGAGCCCATGATCAACAGAAGTTGAATGCTGATCTGAAGTGGACTGATGTGAAGTTCACTGTGGGAGATCATGTATTCTTGAAAATCCGACTACTATGAGGTATATCCAAGAATAGACAGAAGTTGAGTCCCAAATACGTGGGTTCGTTTGAGGTGTTATAACAGATTGGTGAAGTTACATACCATTTGGCGTTACTCCTTGAGTATAATATGATGCATGATGTATTCCATGTGTCCAATCTAAAGTGATATGTGCAAGATCCGAGCCATGTGCTGAGCATTGAGCCTATTGAGCTTCAAGGGAAGCTGACATATCCTGAGCCACCTTTGCAAATTTTAGATACCAAGGTGAAAGAAATCAGATGTAAGAATATAGAGATGGTAAAGGTTCTTTGGAAGCACCATGGAGAGGATGAGGCCACATGGGAGCTGAAGATGGACATGGAAAAACCATATCTTGACTTGTTGGTTTGATTGCTGAAGGGAAAAATTCTTATAAGGAGGGGAGGATGTTATAACCTCATTTTTCCTAGTTCATGATTGAAATGTAATTTCTCCTTTTTAAGATATATGAAAATGTAATTGTTTAATTTGATTTAAATGAGTGGATTTCCTTGCCAAATAGCCTTTCTTGTTTCATTTCATGGGCCTTATTGGCTATTGGGCACAATACCAAGAAAAAGGACATAAAAGGAAAAAGAAATTCAATTAATAAAGGAATAGCTAATATAAGGAGAAAAGAAAGAGGTAGAAGCATATAGAAGGCTAGGAATTATCCTTCAAATATTGATTTCGTATCTTTGGGATTCCTTGCGTTCCAAGGAGTCCAAGTTGCAAAGATAACAGGATAAGAAAGGTAAAATACCAATTATATAAGCTTTAATAAAGGATAACTTGTACATGAAGATAATGCCATTTTCCTTTTGAATTTGGGACTCAAATTGGTTAACCGATTAGATTAAGGCAAGATAAAGATTCCCTTAAAATTTGGTTGAAAAAGGACACTCGATTACGAAGTTATGGATTTTTGAATTTATCATAAAGTGAGATGAAAATTCAATAATGAAATCAATGTCACGCTTTAATAGGGATTTAAATCCTAATTTTATTAGTTGAGCAGTTGCTCAGGACCGTTGGATCTGTGATCCAGCGGTCAAGACCTAATTCCAGTCTTGTGGGAGACTGGAACTCAGTGTCCAGTTCATGGGGAACTCGATCGAAGATTGTTTGAGTTAGAGGTGATGTGTGAGGCTGGAAAGAAGTCCATCACCACTGGGATGTTGTTCCAACCTTATCTAGCCTAGGTTTCTAGAGGTTTTGTCATGAACTGGAGGAATCCCCAATTCACCGGGAACCTGTTATGAACCCTATATATAGGGGATGGGTCTGGGCATCGCGAGAAACTCTTGAACCAACACCCTCATAATCAGAATGCAAAGGTAGAGTTGTTGGTGCCTTCAATTTGATGAACAACCTTGATCTTCCCACTCAACAAGCAACATACCTCACCAGAGTAGTCGAGTTGACGGTGAAGGATCGATGTGAAGGTGCAATTATTTGGTTGGGCGAGTTCGTGGGAGGAAGGAAAAGGCCCCTATGCTATTCATTTTCTTGTAGAGGACCAGAAGTTCCAAGTCAACCCTCGAGTTGACCACCTGACTCACACAATGTGAGGTTGAAGGAGGAAGATGACCTATGGTGATTGTACACCTTTGCCCCTGAGTCACAATAGTGAGGTAATGCACTTTTAGGACTTTTCACATCTTTTCTTTGCAAGCACATGTTGTGGGGTGGGACCCACATGTCCACATGGTGGGAGCTGAGTGGCTCTGGCCTAACCCACTGGCGCAGATTATCCAAGTGGATAATCCACACGACAATCCCTGATTGGTGGGAAATGGCTTTTCATGTAAAAATCATATAAAATCATAGGATAATCGTATGAGAAAACTTTATATATGAAAGTTGATCAGAAAATCATGAGGAACCTGTTAAAAATGTTATGAAAGCCTAATTACGTTTTAAATTGTAAAAGTTCCTTAAGTGGATCATGTTATGCATTAAACCTTGATTAAAAACCCTTATTATGTTTGGAAATCAGATTTAAGGTCTTAAATAGGTTATTTCAAGTTATAATAACCTGTTGATAGGAAAAATATAAGTTGAATCTGATTTAGATAATAATTTTCTTGATTTAGGGTATTCACACATGAATCTATAATAATGCATATAGAAATCCTAATTCAGGGTAAAAGGTGATTAATATGATTAATTTGAGATTCCTTAGAAGAATGCAATTGTGAGTCGATCCTAATCATGTTAGGAAGGATTTAACAAGCTAGTTAGGGTTTGTAAGAAGTTTTGATGTTTTAGGGTTTATAGTGACAATTATAAAGATGAACCCTAATGAATCCCTAAAAGGAAATAGGAAACCCTAGGAAGCAAGTTCAAGTGAATAGATAGAATCTGATAAAGTGGATAGTAAATAGAGTACGTGTACTTTTTTAGGATTCTTTCTTATGTGAATTGAACTACTTGCTTAGACAATTTCTTGCTTGGATTTACTATTAGCTTGTTGAATCTACTGAACACGTATGTGGTTAATTTATGAATAATCACCTTATGATTCACAGTGTTTCATGAGATTTCTTGATTGATGTGCAATCGAAACTATTTGTTTGATTTTGCAATTGCAACGCCCGGGCCCACTACCCTAGGCTCTAGTCGACTTTCAAGAATGACGAATGGCCCCAAAAACCACCACTAGCCTTAACTGCACACTTTGTCCACACTGACGCGCAAGTCAGGATCAACTTCCCAACTGGTCACCCATCTTAGTACTACTGCAAGCTGAGCACGCTTAGCTATGGAGTTCGTTAGTGATGGGCTCCCGAGAAAGGAGGTGCACCTTGGTGATATGGGTAGTCCAATCATTCCTTTTAAGATCATGTTATCTGAGGCCTCAAATCATGGGATGTTACAATCTTCCCCACTTAGACTCTTGACATCCTCGTCAAGGCTCAACTATATGACCTCATAATCGGACCCCATTTCTGTGCAGACCCACAATGGCCCATGGACACCCAGCTCCCGTCCACGGCTACTAGCGCAAGGGCAACTTCATCTCGTCTCTACGGATAGCCCTTTCCTACTTGCCTGGACCGCACGGATCAAGACTGGCATGCCATGTCTATGTGGGCCCCACCTACTGGAGGAATTATGGCTCTAATACCATTTGTAACGCCCGGGCCCACTACCCTAGGCTCTAATCGAGTTTTAGGAATGAAGACTGGCCCCACAAACCACCACTAGCCTTAACTGCGCACTTTGTCCACACTGACGCGCAAGCCAGGAACAACTTCCCGACTGGTCACCCATCCTAGTACTATTCCAAGCTGAGCACGCTTAACTATGGAGTTCTTTAGTGATGGGCTCCCGGAAAAGGAGGTGCACCTTGGTGATATGGGTAGTCCAATCATTCCTTTTAAGATCATGTTATCCGAGGCCTCAAATCGTGGGATGTTACAATTGGTATCAGAGCCCGCACCCATAGCTCTGATACCAATTGTTACGACCCTGCCTCCTGGTAACCCCAGTTAAGGGAGACCGAAAGGACAAATCCGTTAACCAATAACCCGGATCAAAGGTTCGACAAATAATCATTAACAATTACTAAATTCTACCAACTATACTGAAATATGGTAAAATAAAAACTTTTACATACCTTTTAAAAATGGGATTTCAAAACTTCTATCTACAAAGATACTAATCTATCTAATCCTCCTTTACACTTTAATTCTCATTTAATACCACATATGCCACTTTACTGTTTGTTCTTTTCATTGTACCTAAAACGCCGACAAATAAAACGTCGGTCAGCCAAAGCTGGTATGTGGGGAAACAATAATCATGAAAATATGTTAAATTAATCATTTAACAAACAAGATTACATTTTAAGCCATACTACTCAATCCTTACCTATCCCCTAACTATGTGGTATCCCTTGTATGCTACCTCTCTTTAGGTAGCTTCTTACCCCCATGGACCTACCTTACAGGTAGTCAATACTTAGGGTAATAGAGTCGCATGGCACTACCCGCAGGTAGCCCAATATCTAACTCAAGATGACTTGATGGTCCTACCCCATTGGTAGCCATGTACTACGTCATCTAATGACCCGATGGACCTACTCCATTGGTAGCCATTTACTAGGTCAATTATTAAGCCACAGAGGGGACCAGGACCCGAGCTAGTAGGCACATATCTTATGTGATAGTCATAGCCACATTATAGTTTGCATGAATTAAAATCATCCAATAATTAATTCATGACATCGATGAAAACTTTGGTGAATCTCGGAAAACTAACTAGAGATATTCATAAGCGTAACCACATACCTGTATTGCAAATTCAGATACAGAATTAATCAAAACATAGAAATCCCAATCAAGCAACCAATCATGCACATATTCCTGAAATAAATATCCAATTTCCTTTTATTAATATTTATTCAATATCATCATCATCCTTAGGATTTCTATTCCAATTTGATAATTATTGGGGGTTACCTGGAGGCGGGGTCGTAAAAATTTATTTTCATACAACTTTTAAGTATAGTCTGTTAAAATTTGATAATTATTCTTGGTTAATTGTTGAACCTTTGATCTGGAAGTTATGGATGCGGCTTCGACCTCGCGGTCTCCCTTAATTGGGGGTTATCGGGAGGTGGGGTCGTAATAATAAAAAGAACCAACAGTACATAAAGCTATCATCTTTAATGATTTTAATTAAGGAAAAACCCTTAGATTTGATGATAGATGGACTTAATAACGTTATTTGGATAATTCAAGCTGAGATTAACATGTTGTTAATAGAAGTGAAAATAAGATCTAAAAAGATGATCTTTTTATATAATTGCCTTAATTTAGGGTTTCGTGCATGATTATGCATTAATGAGCTCAAAAATCCTAATTTAGGAGAATATGTCTTTTAAATGTTTTAATTGTATAAATCCATGAATGAATAGGGATATGACGATCCTAAGTCAATTTGGGTATAAAAGACTATTAAAATGAATAGTTGAGCAATTAAGGTTCATATAAATGGAAATGAGTATTTTAGGGTTTGTTGACCTAAAATGGATAAAGTTTGAGGAATTGATCTAAGAAACCCTAATGAATATTGATGGAACCTTAATGCGGATTAGAAACCATAGAAAGAGAATCCAAGTCAATAAAATATATTCTTGATAAAGTGTGTAATAAATAGAGTACATATTCTTTTTAGGAATTATGTGATGACTGAATTACTTGCTTGGATCTGTTGATTGGCTTGATTGTATATACATGAAGTATATGTTGAATAATCTACATGGCTCATCAAATCAGGTATGTGGTTATGCTTATGAATATCTCGAGTTACTTTTTCGAGGTTTTCTGAAGTTTTCATCGATGACATGAATTTACTATTGGATGAATTTAATTCATGCAAACTATAATGTGGATATGACTATCACATAAGATATGTGCCTACTAGCTCAGATCGTGGTCCCCTCTGTGGCTTAATAGTTGACTTAGTACATGGCTACCAATGGGGTAGGTCCATCAAGTCACATTGAGTTAGATATTGGGCTACCTTCGGGTAGTTCCATGCGACTCTATTACCCTAGGTATTGGCTACCTGTAAGGTAGGTCCATGGGGATAAGAAGCTACCTAAAGAGAGGTAGCTTACAAGGGATAGCATAGAGTTAGGGGATAGGTGAGGATTGAGTAGTATGGGTTAAAATGTAATCTCGGTTGTTAAATGATTAATTGAATGATTACGTTGTTAACATAATTGCATGATTATTGTTTCCCCCCACATATGAGCTTCGGCTGACCGACGTTTTGTTTGTCGGCGTTTTAGGTACAATGAAAAGAACCAACAGTAAAGTGGCATATGTGGTACTAAATGAGATTTAAAGTGCAAAGTAGGATTAGATATAATAGTATCTGTGTGGATATAAGTTTTGGAATCCCAGTTTTCAAAAAGGTATGCAAAAAATTATTTTCTTACAGCTTTTAAGTATAGTCTGTTAAAATTTGATAATTATTCATGGTTAATTGTTGAACCTTTGATCTGGAAGTTATGGGTGCGGATTCGACCTCTCGGTCTCCCTTAATTGGGGGTTATCGGGAGGTGGGGTCATAAGAATTGGTAGCAGAGTGTAGGTTCCTCAATTAATCTTTAATAATTATTAAATTTTGAAAATTCTATAGAACCCAAGGGAGTTATTAGAGGATTATCCGAAAGACAGAGGTGTCTAGAAAAGGATCACAACTGGGGGCTGGCAATATTTTCCTCCGCACCGCTAGTCGGAATACGAGGACTCCGGGATCCGTGTGACTTCTGTTGACTCAAGGTCAATTAGGTCAATGTTGACTCACGTCTAAATTGACTAAACCCTTGTTTTGATGATGACTAACCATTCCACATATTGGTGTCTAATGCTTCTACATTGAGTGATTTCAGATTAGGTTTAGACACACTCCAAATGCCCTAACTTGCGCATATCAAATTGAAGAAAAGACAAGTCAAAATAGCTACAAGTGTGCAATTTGGGATCTCTATGTAAATGACCTTAGAATTGCTTTGTAATCACTTGTAATGATTGTATGACTTGTAATTAAGCTTAGAAAAATTATTGGGACACAAAAATGCATCATTTGCATAGTCAACGAAAATTCCAAAATACCCATAACAGGGATTTTGTCGGCCGAATTCCAAACTCGGCCGATCCATATATTCTGGGATTTTTGTGGGATTCGGCCGAGTTGCAAACTCAGCCGATCCACCATTCGGCCGAGTTGCAAACTCAGCCGATCCACGGTTCGGCTGAATTACGTTTATGGAAACTCGGCCGATCAGACTGTACTGGAATGCAGAAAAAGCAATTCTAGCCGTTGTGGAGTTGCAACAAGTGAAAATAGATCCGTTGCAAGCCACAAAACGGCTAGTTTTCATTCTCAAGTGTTCCCAAAGGCTAGGAGGCATCCCCAACTATAAATAGGACCCCTTGGGCTTCATTCCAAGGTTGAGCATTCATTGCAAACTCTTTGTGAGGTTCCTATTCTATAGTTGAGTGCTTTCTACAGCCTCCTCTCTCTCTCTAAGCTTAATCACTTGCTACATCCATTAGAGTGAGTAGGAAATCTGTAAGAGAGCTAGTCCCATTTGTATATCTTGTGAAGCTCTCACTTCCACAACCTCCCCATCTCTCCATTTCAATCATGAAGATGAAGGTTCTCTCTCTTGTCCAAGAGAGGTGAAGAAGAACAAGGGAAGGAGTCCCTTGGTGAAGATCAAGGCCGAAGACTTGGAGCTAGAGTGGGTAAGCCCTTGGAGAAGGCAGAAGACTCAAGCTCAAGTGGGTAAGTCCTTGGTGGAAAGCTTCTCCGAGTGAAGGTGAAGTCAAAGGCGGAAGATCCAAGAAGAGTGGGTAATTCCTGCAAGGCCGAAGACTTGTGCAAGAGTGGGTAAGTCCTTGGAGAAGGCCGAAGACTCTTACAAAGTGGGTAAGTCCTTGGTAAGGTTGAAGACTCTTTGTATTGGATAGGTAAGTCCTTTGTTGGTCTTGTATTGTAAGTCTTATAATTGAATATAAGAGTGCAATTGGTTGAAGTCCTAGAGGTTGACCTCTCTAGGCAAGTGGACTGACACACTTCTAGTTTGAAGTGTGGAACCACTCTAAATAGCTTGTCTAATTTGGTGCATGTTAAATCTCTCTTATCCTTGCTATGCATGTTTTAGTTGCACTCAAATTACCTATTTAGCAACCTTATCTTGTCATATAATTTGAAGGTTTAATGAATTTTGTTTAAGTGCTTTCAACTCTATTCACCCCCCTCTAGAGCACCTAAGTCACCCATCTAGGATCCAACAAGTGGTATCAGAGCGGGTCTTCTCCAAGCATACTTCTACAAGTAGGAGAAGATGGGTGACTACCTAGGAGGGAGACTCTCGACCAACCTTCCAATCTTCAATGGGAGCAACTTCCTCTATTGGAGAAGAAGACTTCAATTCTTCATCCAAGGATTAAGTCTCGAGATGTGGCAAATGGTGAACAGCCCATACATTCTACCAAAGACAAACATTGAAGAATGGGATGAAGCCACCTTGATGAAAGCAACCTTGAACGCTAGAGCCATGCACATCCTTTATGCCTCCATGACCCCCACCGAGTTCAACCGGATTTCTTCTTGTGATACGGCCTATGAGGTATGGAGAAATCTTTGCATCACTTATGAAGGGACAGATCAAGTGAAGGAAAGCAAAGTCTACATGCTCAAAGGGTTGCTCGAGAACTTCAAGATGGGAAAGGAGGAGAGCATAGCCAACATGTACTCAAGGCACAACACTATCTTGAATGGTCTTGCTGTTCTAGGACATCCTATGTCTAGTGGAGAGATCAACTCAAAGATCCTTAGAACTCTCCCAAAGAGATGGGAATCCAAGGTGACTTCCATTGAAGAAGCAAGGTCGCTTAGGGATATTCCTATTGAAGAGCTCATTGGAAATCTACAAGCACATGAAGCCACACTTGACAAGAGGGAGGAATTAGAAAGACAAGAGGAGAAAGAACTAAAGAGAATGAAGAAGGCTGAAATCAAAGCTCAAATCAAGGATATTGTTGGTCAAGCTTCTCCATCCTCTCAAGTTAAAGAAGATGCCATGTACTCCAAAGGTAGACTCTACAAAGGCAAGTCCTCCTCCATACGGTGCTTCACATGTGGAAAGAAGGGTCACTACAAGGAAGATTGCCCACAAGGCAAAAAGACCCATCTTCACAAGAAGGAGAAATGGCACTCAAGCTCAAGCGGCTCCTCCAACTCAAGCTCAAGTGAAGATTCATGTGAAGGATCAAGCTCAAGCTCTAGTGATGAAGGAGAATGTCATTTTTCTCTTGTAGCATCAACAAGTGAAGACTCAAATGAGGTAAATCTAGACTCTTTAGATAAAGAATCCTTGATTGATCTCATTCATGATATTTGTGCATCTCTTAAGTCTTCTCAAAAGAAAAAGAAAAAGCTTGCTAAAATTGTTGATAATTTGCATATAGAACTAGATGATCTTGAATATGCTAATTCTTGCTTGCTTAATGATAAAAATGATTATCTTAGCCAAGTAGACTCTCTTAAACTTGAAAATGCTAGTTTGCTTGATAAGATAAAATTTCTAGATGCTCAACCTCTCATGCCTAGTTCTAATGAAGAGCATACTCTAATTGTTGATTCTCTCATGCATGACATTAATGTTCTTAAATCTGAAAACAAAGACAAAGATTTTGTTTTGCATGAATTAGAAATAGAAAATGCCTCCTTACTTGCTAGAATCAATGGGCATGTATCTTGTTCTAGTTCTACTAGTAGAGAGAATGATGTTGCTGCTCTTCATATTGATAAAGATTCTTATTTAACTAAAACTCTTTGCTTAGAAAATGATCTTCTACATGCTAGAGATAACATTAATCAATTATCTTCTACTATTGCTTCTCTTAAGCATGATAATGATAGTTTAAGATCTTCTTTGCAAAGATTCTTAGTTGGTAAAAAGAATCTTAATCAAATCCTAGACCATACCACCAAACAAATTGGTAGACATGGTTTAGGGTATGATAGTAGTCAAGGGAACAACAAAGATAAAGGACCTCCAATATTCTATGGAGAATCCTCTAGTTCCAAGACTATGGGCACATGCAACTATTGTAATGAATTAGGTCATTATTCTACTTGTTGTCCTTTTAGGAAAGCACCCAAAAGAAATAGGATTTGGGTTGCTAAACTAACTCCTCCGGACCCAAAAACATGATTGGGGACCATTTCATCTTTCTTCTTGTAGGTACTTGCAAATGGATTGACTTGAGCTATTGAATTGTAAATTGACTTCTCAATCCACATGAAAGAAGAAAGGTGAGATGTGTAGAGGGTGACAACAAGTGGAAAAGCAATGGTAAGTACAAAGGTAATGGTTTTATTGCTTGTAACCATTTCTAACTTGTTTTGTCAAGTTAGTGTGCACTATACATATGGTTTTTGAGTCAAAAGTGGTATTTTGTGTTTCTCTTCACACTCTTGCTCAAAAACTGTTTCTAATGCTTCTATAGTGCATTACTAACTTGATTAGACATGTTTGGATATGGTTTGTATTTTTAGCATGCCTTTAAATATGTTTTTATAAAATAGGTGTGCTTGTTGACAGCTGATCTGTCGGCCGAGTTTGCCCTAGTGAAACTCGACTGATAAGGCACCAATGGGGTTGCCAACAGCTATCATCGGTCGAGTTGTCATTGCTCAGAACTCGACCGATTACACTGTGCACAGAATATACAGTTGGCTTATTGGATGAGAATTTCCCTCTCAACTAGATTTTCTCAACCAATAGCCTTATTCTTTGGCACTCCCTTGGTATCTTTACATATGCATATTGCCTTGTTCTAAATTGCCTATCTTGGTTACAACTCTATCTCTCTAATTGCTCTAAATTGGTAAATCTATATGTTGCAATTACTTGCTTTGAATTGTTTTGCAGGTTTGATGATGATCTCTTTGGATCTCTTGGTTGTGTCTAAAATCGCTTCCGTTGTACTCTAACTTGCTACATCTCTATAGGTGTATATATTGTTTTGATACAACCTTGAGGTCCTTAGGGGTAATCATCTTATGTTTTTGGTGCAAGACTGGTGTTTTTCATGCAGAAAAGGCCTTCTAAGCAAGACTCATTGCTTCGCCATGAGCTCTGGTGGTTTTTGATCAAATTCCATCATATTGAGGGTCAAAACTATGTTTATTGTTTTTTCTGCGGCACTTCATCTTGCATGTTGGGTTGTTCAAGTATATGCTTTAACTTGCTTTTCTTTCTATGCTTGGACAAGACCCTATCTGTGCTCTTCTACTCTCCTTATATAACTTTTGTTATCTTCTTTCTCTTAACAAGTGGTGTTTCTTAGTTTCTTCACACCCCCACCTTTTTGAAATGACAAAGGGGGAGAAAGATATGTCTTCTTTTGACAACATGGAGAAGGCATGTCTTACATGAATCAAAGAAGCGTGTCCATGTAAAGGGGAGAAGGTAAATGGGAGAAGACATATATGTGTAGAACATATATGAGTAGAAGACATAGTTTCTATAAATGTTATGAAAGCTAACCATGCAGGAGAAATAGCATCAATTGAGGGGGAGTATGAAAACTCCACACGCATCAATTGAGGGGGATCATATGAACTCCATTCTATTGAAACCCCTAGGCTTCTCCAAAGGTATGAATTTACTTAAATGCTTTCAATACATTTATGGAATGGTTTGTCATCTTCAAAAAGGGGGAGAATGTTGACTCAAGGTCAATTAGGTCAATGTTGACTCACGTCAAAATTGACTAAACCCTTGTTTTGATGATGACTAACCATTCCACATATTGGTGTCTAATGCTTCTACATTGAGTTATTTCAGATTAGGTTTAGACACACTCCAAATGCCCTAACTTGCACATATCAAATTGGAGAAAAGACAAGTCAAAGTAGCTACAAGTGTGCAATTTGGGATCTCTATGTAAATGACCTTAGAATTGCTTTGTAATCACTTGTAATGATTGTATGACTTGTAATTAAGCTTAGAAAAATTATTGGGACACAAAAATGCATCATTTGTTTAGTCAACGAAAATTCCAAAATACCCATAACAGGGATTTTGTCGGCCGAATTCCAAACTCGGCCGATCCATATATTCTGGGATTTTTTAGGGATTCGGCCGAGTTGCAAACTCAGCCGATCCACCATTTGGCCGAGTTGCAAACTCAGCCGATCCATGGTTCGGCTGAATTTCCTTTATGGAAACTCGGCCGATCAGACTGTACTGGAATGCAGAAAAAGCATTTCTAGCCGTTGTGGAGTTGCAACAAGTGAAAATAGATCTGTTGCAAGCCACAAAATGGCTAGTTTTCGTTCTCAAGTGTTCCCAAAGGCTAAGAGGCATCCCCAGCTATAAATAGGACCCCTTGGGCTTCATTCCAAGGTTGAGCATTCATTGCAAACTCCTTGTGAGGTTCCTATTCTATAGTTGAGTGCTTCCTATAGCCTCCTCTCTCTCTCTAATCTTAATCACTTGCTACATCCATTAGAGTGAGTAGGAGATTTGTAAGAGAGCTAGTCTTATTTGTATATCTTGTGAGGCTCTCACTTCCACCACCTCCCCATCTCTCATTTCCTATCTTGAAGATGAAGGTTCTCTCTCTTGTCCAAGAGAGGTGAAGAAGAACAAGGGAAGGAGTCCCTTGGTGAAGATCAAGGCTAAAGACTTGGAGCTAGAGTGGGTAAGCCCTTGGAGAAGGCAGAAGACTCAAGCTCAAGTGGGTAAGACCTTGGTGGAAAGCTTCTCCGAGTGAAGGTGAAGTCAAAGGCGGAAGATCCAAGAAGAGTGGGTAATTCCTGCAAGGCCGAAGACTTGTGCAAGAGTGGGTAAGTCCTTGGAGAAGGCTGAAGACTCTTGCAAAGTGGGTAAGTCCTTGGTAAGGTTGAAGACTCTTTGTATTGGATAGGTAAGTCCTTTGTTGGTCATGTATTGTATGTCTTATTAATGAATATAAGAGTGCAATTGGTTGAAGTCCTAGAGGTTGACCTCTCTAGGCAAGTGGACTGACACACTTCTAGTGTGAAGTGTGGAACCACTCTAAATAGCTTGTCTAATTTGGTGCATGTTCAATCTCTCTTATCCTTGCTATGCATGATTTAGTTGCACTCAAATTACCTATTTAGCAACCTTATCTTGTCATATATCTTGAAGGTTTAATGAGTTTTGTTTAAGTGCTTTCAGCTCTATTCACCCCCCCCCTCTAGAGCACCTAAGTCACCCATCTAGGATCCAACAACTTCCTGGCCAAGGTCTTAGGGTATGAATCGAAATAAGATACCTTGAGGACCCTCTCATCTTGTTCATCCCTTCTCGACTCAAATTCTGATAAGGACCTTAAGGATTAGGGTTTCCTCTCTTCTCCTCACCCTTTTGAGGTATGGGTAAGGTTGATAAAGATAAAGGAATCATCCACCAATTTGATAAAAAGCATGTCAATAAGATGTCATGGACATAAGCTTAATAGAGTAAGCGTAAAGGAATAGATACATGCTTAGGTCGTATGACATGAGTTGTCATTGCCCTCAGGAGAGACCTGAGGATAGACCTCCTTGGTAGGAGGATGAGTAGAGAGAGTTAGTCTTGGAGGTAGAGACCTCCATTAGAAGTAGAGGCCTATCACATCCTTTGAGGATGATGTTAACCCTAACCCTAAGGGAAGGTTAGAGAGAGAGATGACATGATGAGTTAAATGTCATGGTTGACCGAGTGTTTGGTTGGTCACGTTTTTGGGATGCTATAAGAGGGTAGATGACCTAGTACCTTTGGCGACCCAACCCTGGAGGGGTCGTGCATGCCATAGTAAAGGATAGATCCTTCGTGGATGAGGTTAGAGGAGAACTTATAGTTACTCTATGGGCTTAGGCAAGTAGGGTATTGCTTGATGAAATCTTGGTGAAGATATCATGATGGATGTCTTACGAAAGGGCTATTGATGCTCTTGAGAAAACATAAGTTTGAGCATAGGATTCACCCGCATAGAAATATGCCTATGAGCTTTATCCTTCATGGAGAGAGGACCTCTAGTAGTAAGGTTGGATGTGGCTCTAAAGAGAAAAGAGGGACTCAAGCAAGAAGGTTGGAAGCTTAGATTCCGAGACATAAGGAACAGTGGGTAGTTGAGGATGATGCGACCTAGGTGGATGATAGTGGATGCCTCATGCATGATCCCTGGAGGATGATGATATCTTAAAGGAACCAAACCGTAGAGAGAGGATGAGGCTTCTGGCACTTATGAGCCTATGGTATAAGAGTTTACCTTCTAATAAAGGAAGAAGAAGTTCTGTATACCCTCGAGAGGATTAGTAATAGGTTATGAGGCCTTGTACCTTGTTGGTTGTCCTTGAGGAGGACCCAACTCGAAGTGTTGCTCGAGTTGAAGGATGACAGGAAGTGTGTGTCATGCCTTTTTGCATGATTAAATCATGGTTAAGAGTTTGAGCATGCAGTTGGACACCTACAAGTGAATCTAGGGTTCCTAGGCCTAAGAGGGGAAGTGGGGTACCTAATGTTCATGGTGAAAGTTGAGTTTATATAGATGCGAGCATGGCACTTCTTATGTTGAGAGGAAAAGAAAACCCTTAAGTTTAAAGGTATGATTGATGAAACCCTCACAGTTGAGTTGATGACATGGGAAGGCATGATTGTGATTTAGTGTCGAGGGAAGAGAACAAGTATGACCTAACATGGTACAGTAGGTGGTCTTCTTATTCCTTAGTAGCTGCTGGGTTAAGCATGCTCATATGGACGCAAATCCTAGACATAAGGGTGTTTGTGATCTTGTTATCAAGAGATAGTTTTCCTCCCATCCTGGGAAAGGGATCCCTTTAGTAGGGTGTATATCAGTTTTGTTAGTTTAAGGTAACCTAAAGAAGTCTCATAGGATCTTGAGAAGCTAAGTGAAATGTACATGGCATGAGAAAGAACATGTAGACCCATAGATATCCATCTCTAAGTGCATGTGGATGTGTTACCATAGAGGTAACCGGTAAGGGGCCTGACCAAGGTAGGCAGGTCGCCATGACCCCTATGAAAGGATGGATGTCAGCCCAAGTATACAAAGAGAGACGGTAAAGGCTTGGGAAAGGTTCTAAGTTGGACATGTACTATAAATAGAGAATCCTAAGTCTATCCTAGAGTCAGGTAGGGATAAGACCGATGGAAGTAGGAGTTGCCTAATTCCCTAGTTGCACATGACCATAGGGTCGGGAGGTAACAACTATCATTGTCTGAGGGCATGGGTTAGGAGATTGATCACCTTCATGAACTCATGGGACCCAAAGGGTAGATGAGTAGGGTACTCTCTGATGCATGAGGGAAGAGGGATGACCCCAAAAGTGTCGGCACCCTATAGACTTAGAGGTGATGACTAAGGATTGTGTTTGGATCAGATAGGTTCGAGACCAATTTTCCATGGAAGTAACTTTGATATCGAGGTGCTTGTGATGTAGAGACATAAGTTGCACATTTCAACCTAGATTCGAAGGTGTACCGGCAAGGTGGGATGTCATCTCTACTCTTGGAACAAGAAGAACTCTATATTTGGACTGCAGTCAAATGCTTATTTCCTCTTGTTATGGGAGTGAGAGATAGGACATTACGCATGCCATACACCAAGGATAAAAGATGATGTGAGTTGGAACGCTTCTACGAGGTATGAGGACAATGATGATAACATACCCTGGTAAAGTGAATGATACATGGATGGTTTGTAAGCACTAAGAAGAATGAGGTAGCCACCTTATGAGGATGATGTTATCATGAGATATGAAGTCATACAAGGTTGAGTTTGATTACTAAGAAAATGAGCTCCAAAGTGTTCTCAATGAAGATAGATTTAGAATTCGAGTTTGTGATGATAAGTGAAATGCGTGGAAGTGTATGTATTCAATATTACCTAATACTGAAGGATGCGAAGTGGTAATGGATGTTGTGGTGGAGATATACCTGCCTAGTTTGGCTAGAAGTTAGAAGAGGTTGTTTGGCTAACCCTGAGTTTGGAAAGGAGATAAGTTTAGCTAATACTCAGATGTAATGAGATCTATGGAACAAGTTAATGGTTGTTTGGTTATCCAGCATAGGCCTGGATGCAATGAAAGGAAGTTGTATAACCTCCAATGCATGCTTTGGATAGGAAGGTGATGAAACCCATAGGAGGGTGATGAAACCCTGATGAGAGTGGGTTAGGGTTTCTGAGGAATCTATCTTAAGGAATCATGACATACAAGAAATAAAGATGTTGAGATCACCTTACACCATGATATTACTAAGATAATGAGTAGTAGTAGTACTATGGATGCTGGAGATGTGGTTGCATGTGATATGTTGCCATGCATGACAAAAGGTGAAGGATGAACATCGGTAACCCAGTGCAATAGTATAGAGGATAAAGATTTCCCGAAAGGGGATGGGAGTTCATCACTATGGATGTTGTGAATCTCCACTAGACCAAGGAAGGTCGAGATCTAATATGGGTTATGGTAGATCTCCTTACCTAGATGACATGAGGATGGAAGAGTACTGTCACGAGACATATTTAGTTGAACTACTTAATAGAGGAGATGGTTCAACTACACCATGATGTGAGTTCAAAAGTTCATGAGTATGACTTAAAGGTTCACTTCCATGAGGTGGAAGTAGGTACATGAATAACTCGATGATAGTACAGTTTATCACCCCTAACTAATGGTTATTATAATCCAAATTAAAGGGTCTGATAAGAGCATGTGTGCTCATTTAGGGTGATGTCTAGAGATAGTTCTTGTCCTATGAAATATGTGACGATGACCACCATAGCCAGTATCGAGTTTTATGAGAAGCTCTGTAAGGGAGGTTGTGTCGGTCACCACTTCAGTAAGGTGATGTTGGTGAAAGGACCACATGATGGTTAGGAAAGGACCACAGTGTTTGTAGATGAAGTCGCTTTGATCATGTAATGGATGAAAGGAGCCTAAAGATGACGTGAGTCATGAGAAAATGCAAAGTAGACTGACATGCAGTGCACTGTGGGAGAATATGTGACTAGAAAAATCTGACCCCTCTGAGATACAGCTAAGGAAGTTGCATCCCTGATACATGGGTCCATTTGAGATGGATTGGTGGAGATAATTATGGTTGACTTTACCCCTCATGATAAAGTAATGTGTGATGAGTTCCAGGTGTCCAATTTAGAGCACTATGTGAGGTACCCCGACCATGTGCTGAGCAATGAACCTAGTGAGCCCCAAGGGAGGCTGAAATGGTCTGCATCACCTGTGCAGTTTATAGACGCCAGGATGAAAGAACTCAGAGAAAAGAATATGTGATGATAAAGGTTCTTTGGAAATGCCATGAGTACGGTAAAGCCACATAGGGGCCAATGATGGACATGGAAGAGTCTTATCCTGAATTGTTTGTTTGCTTGATAGAATTTTGAGGACAAAATTCCTATAAGAAGGGAAGGATGTTACAATCCCCAATTTTGGGTTCATTTGGTGAGAAATGTAATTTCTCATATTAAAGATAATTGAAAATGATATAATTTGCTTCAAATAAATGGATTTCGTTTACAATATCCTTGATGATTGTGTTGTGGGCTTTATTGGCTATTGGGCCCAAACAACAAGGAAATTTAATTAGTAAATGGATAATTGAATTTTTAAGAAAAGAAATATGTAGAAACCTCTAGAAGGAAAATCCAAAGAGGATTTCGTGCCTCTTGGGTTCCTTGGGTACCAAGGAGTCCAAGGTTGCAAAAAGAAAGCAATAAGAAAAGAAAAGATTAATTAAGTATTTCTTTATTAAGAAATAAATTGAAAATTGAGTTTTCGACCGACCAAAAAATAAATAAATTGAAAATAATGATAAAATGTGGAAAACAAGTGAAAAGAGGTATAATTGAGTTATTCTTTGTGGAAATTCGTATCCCAAGGATTACTAAGGTTAAAAGGAATATAAATGAGGAAAATAAAAAAGAAATAAAGAGAAATCCTCAAAAGGAAATATTTTAATAAGAAATAAACACGATAATGAGGAATAATGAAGAATAATGCATTTAGATGCATTTAAAAGGATAATGAATATCCAATAAAAAGGATTTCTAAATAATAGAGTTTCTTGGGGTCCAAGGAGTCCCGATAAAGAGGAAAGAAAGAGAAAATATCAAATTTGCAAAATAAAAGGATAAAGTGATACATTATTAATGAATATGAGGTATTGTTAAAAAGAAAAGTAATTTCTATTAAAGGAAATAGAATTTCGTGCCTATGGTTTAGAAGGCAATTATAAAAGAGATTAATTAAGAGGAATTTCGAATTCCTAATCATCTAAGAAATACGAAGTATCAAAGGGATAGTAAGTAGAGAGAAAGCATGCTTCTCTTTGAAGGAATTGACTTCCTACTTTGAAAGGGACTCTTTGATTTGTGAATAACTGACCTAGGGCTTCTTTGCTCACCCCTATATAAAGGGTAGAACCTTGGTTTGAGTTCTAAAGAGATCCTACGTCTCCCTCTCTCTTTCCCATTGCTTCTTTGTGTTTGAAACCCTAACCATGACATATAGAGCATCAAGGGAGAAATGTGAGACCAGTGGACGATCTTGGTTGACGCTATATGCTCCCACAAACCCAGGAGAAGGATGGCTGACAATTTCGTGCCATGTATCACGTGTGGCAGCAGTGACATGGCTGCATGGCCGCTAAGCGTTGCAGGCCTAGCCAGCGCAAGATGACTGCCTTGACCACAGATTAATGGCAACCCTGGATGTGTGGGGGAGTGTCGGAGGTGATGGTATAGTCCCTGGGGGTCATTGTACCCTGGATAGGAGGGGGCACACCCGCGCTTTGCAGAAGTTCGCGCGTCAGCCTTAGGGAAAGCAAAGAGGAAGAAGATGAAGTGCTTTGGACGGTGATACCCCCCTGCAGGCTAAAGCACCGACCACTTATGCGGGGGTAGATCTGTCTTTTCGTCATGTTTCAAAAAACCAGTGCAGTGCCTTGCATGGGCATGGGGCGACATGGCCTCTTCTAATTGGCCAAGTAAGTGGATCTTTGCAAAATTCATATCTCATAAACTATAGCTCGAATAAAGATGAATAATATTGAAAATTGATCCTCATAATGAGAGGAACACAAAGAAATTATGTTTGAAGCTTGATTCTATTTGCAATCTGAAAAGTAATGGAAGTAATCATCTTTAATGTTTTAATTCTTAAGGAACCCTATTTTGAAATAAATAAAGTGTTTGATAGGGTTTAATGGATCATTAGAGTTGATGTAACTTGTTAAATGTAAAAAGGTACATTATGTTCAAAAGGGAAGAACTTTGCACGTGATTAGTCTAATTTAGAGTTTATATGCATAAATATGCTGGAAATGTGAAAAGTACATAAAGCTATCATCTTTAATGATTTTAATTAAGGAAAAACTCTTAGATTTGATTATAGATGGACTTAATAACGTTATTTGGATAATTCAATCTGAGATTAACATGTTGTTAATAAAAGTGAAAATAGGATCTAAAAAGATGATCTTTTTATATAATTGGATTAATTTAGGGTTTCGTGCATGATTATGCATTAATGAGCTTAAAAACCCTAATTTAGGAGGATATGTCTTTTAATTGTTTTAATTTTTCAAATCCATGAATGAATAGGGATATGACGATCCTAAGTCAATTTGGGTATAAAAGACTATTAAAATGAATAGTTGAGCAATTAAGGTTCATATAAATGGAAAAGAGTATTTTAGGGTTTGTTGAACTAAAATGGATAAAGTTTGAGGAATTGATCTAAGAAACCCTAATGAATATTAATGAAACCTTAATGCGGATTAGAAACCCTAGAAAGAGAATCCAAGTCAATAAAGTAGATTCTTGATAAAGTGTGTAATAAATAGAGTACATATTCTTTTCAGGAATTATGTGATGATTGAATTACTTGCTTGGATCTGTTGATTGGCTTGATTGTATATACATGAAGTATATGTTGAATAATCTGCATGACTCATCAAATCAGGTATGTGGTTATGCTTACGAATATCTCGAGTTAGTTTTCCGAGGTTTTCTGAAGTTTTCATCGATGACATGAATTAACTGTTGGATGAATTTAATCCATGCAAACTATAATGTGGATATGACTATCACATAAGATATGTGCCTACTAGCTCAGATCATGGTCCCCTCTATGGCTTAATAGTTGACTTAGTACATGGCTACCAATGGGATAGGTCCATCAAGTCACATTGAGTTAGATATTGGGCTACTTTCAGGTAGTGTCATGCGACTCTATTACCCTAGGTATTGGCTACCTGTAAGGTAGATCCATGGGGGTAAGATGCTACCTAAAGAGAGGTAGCTTACAAGGGATAGCACAGAGTTAGGGGATAGATAAGGATTGAGTAGTATGGCTTAAATCGTAATCTTGGTTGTTAAATGATTAATTGAATGATTACGTTGTTAACATAATTGCATGATTATTGTTTCCCCCACATACCATCTTCGGCTGACCGACGTTTTGTTTGTCGGCGTTTTAGGTACAATGAAAAGAACCAACACTAAAGTGGCATATGTGGTACTAAATGATAATTAAAGTGCAAAGGAGGATTAGATAGATTAGTATCTGTGTGGATAGAAGTTTTGAAATCCCAGTTTTCAAAAAGGTATGCACAAATTTATTTTCTTACAGCTTTTAAGTATAGTCTGTTAAATTTGATAATTATTCTTGGTTAATTGTTGAACCTTTGATCCGGAAGTTATGGGTGCGGCTTCGGCCTCTCAGTCTCCCTTAATTGGGGGTTATCGGGAGGTGGGGTCGAAACAACAATCTCATAATGTCACTATGTGTATAACAATTAGTTGTGAATGTACTTCTCGAACCTACATACCATCCTGATGTATGATGTAAGACTGAGCCCCAGAGGGAAGGTCTGAGTTGGTCCAGCCCTAGACGGAAGACGATTGGGCACCTCAAGAGGTGACCCCAGGAAGGAAGCTCAGAATGGAGAAGGTGGCCTTATGTCCCTTACAAGGACAAAACCCTAAGAGAGGGTAATTCAGAGTTTAGGGTAAAAGGGGTTGAGAAGTTACACTAAAAATGTAATTTGGATTGTTAATCAACTATTTTCTATAATTAGGTTGTGGGGTTATTTGAAGGGAAAACCAATATACCTCTAGCCCGACACATGTGTGACGGGAAACACACCTTGGCCAACACACCATGTGAAGGTGTGGGTGACACACCCCTTGAGGTCATGTCCAATACACCAAGTAGTGGTGAGGTTGATACCTTGATAGGTGAAAGAATAGAAGGGTGTTGATGATGGTTAACCCAATACTAGCAAACCCTAGAGACTGATATAATTTGGAGATAGCTAGGGTGACACAATAGAAGGTGTTATGTCCAATACACTAGATGACAATGTGGCCAATACCCTAGAGTATACTATGCCCAATACACAAAGTGATAGGGTAACTGATACACAAAGTGATAGGGTGGCCGACACACAAAGTGATAGGGTGGTTGATACCCTAAAGTGAGGTCAAGATGTTATGATTAAGTAAGGTGAACATATTATGACAAAGTGTGAAGAAGGTGATGCACCAAGGTATGGTAAAGGTGATACACCAAGAAATGATTCATGGACGATATCACTTGAAGCACCTCAAAACCAATATTACCTTAAGCACCTCTAAACCAATATCACTTTGATGTGATATGTCCGACACAAGTGAAGAGTGTCATGGGAAATGCATGTGTCTAACCCAACACAAGTGAGAGTGTCTAGGTTGACACAAGTGATAGTGTCTAGGCTGATACAAGTATGAGTGTTTAGGCCTACACAAGAGTTACTATGTAGGCTGATATACCTTGATAAGTGCAAGCTGACACATGATGAATATAATCAATTAATACACTATGAAATAATGAAATGGATACAATTTGATAAGTTTAGGATGGTATACCCTAAAGAAGGTCAAGTCAATACAACAAGTTAAAGTTGAATCTAGTATCCTAATGAGGATGAAAGAGAAACTTATATCACTCATGTTGATAATCAATTGATGATAATTGGTAAGAGTAATTAAGTATCCTTGAATACTTATGGTAATAATATAAGCTCTTATGATGTGAATTAGGGTATGACTATTAAATATGAACTTCAAAACTCTTATCGGCTACAAGGGGAAAACCTAACCCTAATAATGAGAGGGTTGCAATTTGAATGATTATCTGTATAGTATGGTGATGATATTTAAATTGATATCTCTTTTATCATGAGATCCTAACCATGCAAGTGTTTTGAGATAATGAGCATATCCCACTATGGGATATGGTGATGTGACATTATATAGATTGAATGGGCTTTGTGGGCAATGTGAAATACTTGTACAACAAGTATGATGTTATATGGGCCTTGTGACCTAGAGATGGTTGTTGCAATGAAAGGTGACATTGTTTGATAATGAACTAAGGGGATTGAAGCCCAATATCATGTGATAATGATGGAATGAAACTCTCATTAGTGTGTTTGAAGGATTGAGATCCTAGGATAATTGTGATAAAGTAACAAGTATGTGTTACAATTGTTATGTGATTTCTTGAAGAGTGTATTACACTGTTCTTTGTAGCATTTACATGTGTGGTATACTTGCAACTTGATTGATGATAAATATGTTGTGATACACCTAAGTTACCAAGTGAAACTAAAATTGTAGGTTGCCCTGGCCATAGATCGATTCAGTGTCAGAACTTGTTGGATGGTGAAATGAGTTTAACTTGGAACACATATTATCTTATATCTGAGGATGCATAGTTAATCATGTTACTACATCCATAAAATAGTTATGTGATATGGATTTCCATGAGTGAGAGAATCCTTTTCTTAAATAATGGCCATGAGTGAGCAAGTTGATTTATAACAATGGCCATGCATTGGCCAATCCTGTTATAAGAATGACCATGAGTGAGCCAATTCTATTTATCCGAATAGCCACGAGTGAGCTATCCATTAGCATTGTGACCTATACTAAGACAAGCTAGTTGATTAAATAGTTGACTACATGCCACTATCGGTAGCTGACTAATATGTCTCTGTGTTGTCTCTCGTACTGACCATGAGTAGTGGGTGAGGTCTTAGACTACGACTCTCCTTGGACCTTGTATGGCACTGTTGGTAGCCCTTGATAGGGGGTGGTTGGATTTGGGTGGTACGACTCAAATCCTCAGGGTATAATTTAGGGCATAAAATAAGATCTAATGTGTGTGATCATTATAAGCTTGTGCTTGAATGTGAGTGTGTGCATCATATGCTTGAGCATTGTGTGCCTAAGTGTGTGCATAATCATGAGATTGATTGTTGAAAGATTCATAATTATCTGTGTAGCATATATCTCTTGAGAATGGGAAACAAAAATATTGAATGTGGCTGCAATTATAATTGTATGACATAATGGGTAGTTGCCATACATGTCATTCATATTTATTCTAAAGTGATTACTTGATTTACTATTCAGCCATAGTTATTTAAATTACTTAATTATTATAATATTCTACCGTTCTCATAATATATGATCAGACCTGTTTAGTAAAATGCAACTTTACTTTCTGCTCTTATAATTGTTTATCTGTAATAACAATAGTGTTGTTGGGGAGTTATATCTTCCGCTAGGACTTTTGTCTCAACCCGTGGGTTCCACAACTTTTTAGGTGGACGTGCACGTGTAGCACAGATTGTGTAAGTGAGATAGGATAATAGTAAGAAGAATATCTGAAGTTTGAGGTGGTGTTCTATCAGTTGTGTCTTGTTGTAGATATAAGTCCTCTATGTCGTCCCTGTATTCTCAGGTCCTCAAGGGGATAGTGTCGCTATGGTTTCAATATCGATCCAATCTTTTAACTAATATGTTGTTGTTACTTATAGTTTACTCATTTACATATAGTGGTAATGGTACCTTGTACCAGATGAAATAGGAATGCATCATGTTATATATATGACAGACTTTGGGCCTTCTTATTAAGTGTTTTCCGGTTGTGGATCTTTATGTAAAAATGGTTCTAATTTTTAGTGTTTTTGAGTAATCTGTTGCTAAAGGTTATTTCATTGTGGTTTTGTGTGATCTCGTTATTTGTGTGATAAAGGGTGTTACATCTATTGGTATTAGAGCTATAGTTTAGTTGAGTCTACAAGAACGTAGTACTAAGGTGTTGAGTTTGTTCTAGTGTCCTCCAATATATCTTATAGTGACTCTGAGTCACTATAATTTTGTAACTGGGATAATAAGAGGGCGTTAGAACTCTACATACAAAATATTTAGGATAATTGTCATATAAAATAATAGATAATGAGATAATTGATTTTAACCCTAATTGTACTAAAACTTGTACTAGATAATCCCACAACCTATATCTAATCCCAAAATCAGATTCTATATATCCTAATTGGTTTAGTTGAAAATTTTCAAATTAATTGGGTAATCCTAGATATCCCAATTTAAGTAGAGACGATTTTATCTAAATGTCAATCTAAATGTGAGTCATTCTTCGATATTTTTTGAACGATGCAGTCAATTTTGATGTCATGTTGGTTATTGTCTTAGTTTGGCTATAGTTCCCCTAATTTTTCTATAATGCAATAATTAGCTTGATTTTTTGTGTCAGACTTAGATCCATAAACATCTTTGCACCCGAAATCTTCATTCACTTCGCTTAATTCTTCTCATGTTGGGACTCTACAATCCCCAATGAGATCTTCCTCTCATTCTCAATCTTTCCTTACCTTTTTCCTCCTAATCTCTATGCTACCATGTTCCTTATGAATTTTTGAATGGATAGATACCTAATTCGACTGGGTATCATCTTCTCAACACCTAGATCGACAACAGAGCACTCACTTGCCATGTCTCCTCTCAGTTTCCTACTCCCCTCATCTCTGGACCATCAAAATATATATAACCCTTCTAATACCTTCAAAATACTTCCAGAATTTGATCAAAATTCCTTTTTGGCCACCAATCGACCTACACTTTCCCTCCTCTACTCCCACCATCTAGAGAGGCATCATCAGGTTCAGCTAGTAAGTGCAAGTTCTCTTGAGTCACAACCAAGCATGTGCCTTGCCTCATTTCTTCCTATAAGGCTTTTGACATAGATAATTAGGTAATTAGAGGTAGAGTTCTGAATTCTCCATTTTTTCATCTTCCAATTTCTAGTTTTGATGTCATGTAATGTCTAGTATCTGGGTCATCCACTGAGTTGGTTTATAGCTAGGTTTTCATCGCTAGGTTTCTGTGATTGAAACCTAATTTTGGATTGCTCTTTCTCTTTGCTTGTTAGGTGCTCTCTGGGGAGGCTGGTCCTATTACTTCTTGTCGGTCATGGTGGTAGGTGGACTCCTCACTTTTTATCTACCAATGACCCTCTCTGGTGCTCACTGAGTTTGGCATGGTCCAGGGAGTCTGCTAATCTCAATGCTTTTGGGATGAATCAAAGGATTACATATTTCATCAGCATTTGATGTTAGGTACAACCCTGAAGCTGCTTGCATGAGAGGAGTATAAGATGATCTCTATGTTCTTTACATCGATGACCACATTTTTTTTTAGGAAAGTGTATATGTGCCATATTGTGTTTTCACCCCTGATTCCAATTTAATTGCACATTATTTTGGTCTTTGATAAATAACCTTTGATGCCCCCATCAAACATCAATATTCTGATGTGTGATGCAAGTGGCATTTTTTATCTTTTGATTTTTATTATTATTTGAGAATTTTAGGAAATGATATTATATTGGAATTAAGTATCTACTAATAAAAAATTATACAAAATATGTTCTAAAATTAGGAAAATAAGCCCTACCTGATGGTATTGGTCTTATAACCTAAATCCAATATAATAGGAAGTTCATATTACTAAGTTTACAATCATTAATTAATTATTTAAATCTAATATGATAGCATCTGAAGATACCTTGATTGGATCTATAGTTTATACCTTAATTTATTACACACATCATTGAGGTATGTTGCATCCCTCTGAGTCTATATTGAGAAATTGTTCAACTTTCTCTATCTTTTGACCTAATTTGAAGAATATATGTTAAATATCTCCAATGAGATTTATTTAAATTCTTTTGGGACTCTAATATTGTCATCATTTTCATATTGAAACTTCTTTGTTGATATTTCACTTTAGAATCTATGATTTGTAATCTTGTTCGTGCTATCATTAGTTGAACCCCCTTTAGTGGATTTATCTATATTGTGCTATTTGTACACTGAAACCGCAATTTGCTCATAATGGACTTTTATGTTCTTATGTTCCACTTTTAGGTTGACAATCTTGTTTAATACCATGACTACACTTGACTTGCCTCTGTGTTGCATTCTTGTTGTTTCCATGGTACTAGGGTTTTATAATATGCTTTGGTTTTTAGGTTATGTTCCATTAATGTTTTGGGATGTAGGTTATCTGCCCCATACTTTTGGTGCACATTTTTATTAATTTGGGAGTTTGGTTATGTGCATGCTCTATCAGGTTTAGGTTTATGTACTCTAACATCCATTGTTTATTATATTTCGCTAGTACTAAGCTTATCTTAATTGTGTGCTGATTATTTCATCTATGTTGATGGGTCATGTGCCCTAATTTCTCTGTGTATGCCCTTGAGGTATAGTTTTATTTTAGTTTCATGGCAAGTATATTTATTTATCTTCATCTTATTGAAATGTTTCTTTTTTATATCCACTTGGATGGTACTTTCCTCTTTGTTTGGGAAGCCTTGTTTATATTTGATATTCTTTTTCACATATAATCTCTCAATCATTATTTATATCCACATATCCACATTTATGTTGATAGCATCCACTTTGTCTTCTCTTATGGGGTATGCTTCCAACCGCTTAGTTAGAGAGCAACGAAGAGTTGACTAAGGTTGACCATGACTATCTAAGAGTTAGTTGTTCTTTCTTGGGTGGTAGATTTAAGTAGTTGATTTACCTGATGTGACTTATTTTATATAGCTTTATTCTATGTATTCCCAGCACGGTGAAGAAGAATGATAGACATAAGTATAGTAATTTAGATTTTATCTTCCACTACTACACTTGTGGTATTTGATACGATGCATATTTGAATTATAGTATATCATCATTTGTGAAAAATTATTATCAAATTTGGCATTGGATGGTTTTATATTATTTCATATAGAGTAAGTTGAGTGGCTCCTTCTCAGATCCCACTCTTTACTTGAAGTATAATTAAATAGTTGTTAGATAAAAAGATATGGTTATTTATAAAAAAGCATGTTAATTATAATTAACAAATGATTTATTTTGAAAATACAAGTGGTTATTTATATTTTGTAGATAAATATGCATCAATGTAAGAAGTTTTACCATTTTATTTACCATTTGAGTAGAGAAAAAATTCAAGAAAAATAGATTATGTATGCTTGATGGAAATATAAATTGAAAAAATAAAGAAATGATAAGCAAAATTATTGTCAAGATCTAGAGATGATAATTAGCAAGAAATAGGATTTGTAGTCAAACATCATGATGTTAAAGTTTTATCTTATTGGTAAAATTATCAGGAAAAATTTCACGATTGTTATAAAAATAATTTATATAGGAACAACTTTGAATGTATTTACTTTTTATCTGGAAAGAGGTTATGTGCTAAGTCCTTTGAGAGAATAAATACATAAGATGTTTGCTACAATATTTATTATGCTTTTAACATGTCAATTTATATAGGTAAATAATGTGAGAGGTTATCAAAATATTTTTGAATTATTATTTTAGGGAATTCTAGAAAATATAAAATATATACTAATTGAAATCTAGTTGATATTGAACTCATATATCTAACATAGAATTAGAGGGAACTTAAGGAAATATTGCTTTATGTTTTAGTTAACATTCAAGTACAGATTAAATTAAACATATTAGAACTAATTTATAATAGTGTTGTAGTAATTGGAGTCTCCAAGACAGTTTCAATATTGTATACTCACCTACCCAATGTATATGAGAGGCATAAATAGAAAAGACATAAATTTGTTTATGCATGGCATGATACAATCTAAAAAAGAAAAATTGTATGCAATGTTTAATTGAAGATGATTTGTAGTCTCACAAGCATACAATCCCTATAACACCATGTTATAAATTTATTATATCCTATTCTAGTAAAATGAAAATGAACCAATAACAAATTACATGAGTGACTATAATGGTTCATTTTCAATATGAAAGGAAAATTGGATAATCTTGTCAAATTGGACAATGATTACTCTTAAACAATTTCTTGTTTAAATAAAAAAAAGTGTACTAGTCATGTAACGATAAACACAAGTTCTTAGAACATTCTTCTTACTATAGAAAGGATAATGGAGGCATATGGTTGGTTTAGTTTTGAAGACAATCAGGATATTATATAAAAACCCATTGCAAATTTGTTTAAAATTATTAGTATGTGATATTGTTGATATAAAATGTATTTCCACTTTTTATGCTTTTGGGAATCTAAATAAATAGTGGATTTAGAAATATTAGCAGAATTTTTATTTTAGAAAATTTGTATATTGTTGATTATTTACTCATTGAGGTCTTATTGATATGGAAACCAAAAATTTACGTGGAAAGAGTTCAAAATGAAGGTTTTAAGATTTTTTTTCATAACAATATATGTGGAAAATAATTGGTCATAGAAAACTCATCATTTAAGTTTGTCAAATAACTGATAGGCCATAAAAGATGGTAAATTATATGGATTTCACGACCTTAGAAAATTCTTGACCAAAACATATGGAAACAATGCTTGTTGAAAAGATTAGATAGTGGTTATATATATGTAAGTACTGCACACACAAACACACACACACATACACACACACACACACACACACACACACATATATATATATATATATATATATATATATATATATATATATATATATATATATATATATATATATATATATATATATATAATCTAGAGTGTCCCCATGGGAATATATGATGGTATACAAAACATCAAAGGCCAACAACGCTGAGAGAGAACATATGAAACTTGTTAATTAAGAACTTTGAAAGGCATTTCTCTAGCATCATAGGTGGAGGGTGGATCATTATAGTTGTTGCATGGTCTTATGGGTATGAGGGGTGATGTGAAAACCTCAAAAGCATTCTATGAGTCAAATCCCTTAGCAATATGGAAACCTCTCACCACCATGACTTTAGGTGGTACTCTATTTCATAGATAAAATTGAGCATTATTTGGTTGAGGAGAACATGTGTGGGTCTATGCACATAGGGAACTAGATCGTATAAGAGATTTGCAAGCGTGAGCTCTCTGATAAGGAAGGGTGTAACTAATACAACCAAAACAATTAGAGCATTGTTGTAACAACAAGTTGGATAGGCTATGAAACCAGAATCAAGACGAAAATAAAGGATAACCTCAGTACTAGGGTAAACGAGCCATGATATTGAAAAAAATTATCTTGGTACATTTGCTTGTTTACTATACATAGGCATATGATTATATGTTCATGAAGGTTTAAGACACTTTATTTGATGTTCTATATTACTCATGTCTTGATGGTTGATATACTTTAGACTTAATAATATCATGATTAGTAAGGTTTTTTTATGATTATGTAAGAGAAAAGATATAACGCGTTCAAGCCTAAGAGGGGGGAAATTCCCATCATGCTTAAGAGAGAGAAACCCCATTATGTGCTAAGAGGGGAAACCTATCATGATTAAGATTAAAGTTTAGGATCACGTTAACATCAAGATTGAGAATCACGCTAAGAGAAATGATTAATTTTATATGCTCCTACACCTATTGACCTCAATAGAACGTTAAGATATTCCTAGAAATTATGGGCTTTGGTAGCATTATGTACCCTTAAGTGGGAAATTATATGGAAATGCATATAATTATTATCCAATTGTCCATGTTAAGAAATGTCCCTAGAATACTTAAGTTGACGCAAAGTTATTCTTAATGTCAACTATAATTACTTTACTTGTTTTATAATTTAGCCAATATTGTTTGTTTGATTTAATGTTTTCCTTTGCATGGTTGGAGGTGATACATACACATATTTCAAGCTTCATAAAGAATATATAGGTTAGAGTTTACAAGTACATATTCAAGAGGATTGCTTGGTAGGGCACCATCTACATGATTCAAGACTGATCTTTAGGTTTCAGAATTTTGTATTCTTGTATTAAGTTTTGCTTCTAAGAAGTTATGGAGAAGCATTTTTACACAAGTTTGTAATGGTTCTTGTCTATTTTTATTGTAATGTGTTGTCATGTTTATGATAAATGGGAAAAATGCATGGTTTTTAATGCTTATGCTATAAAAAATATGGTGTTACAATATCACTCAATAGCCTTGATCTACTCATGCTAATGTGTGCCCAACAACTACCTCCTTGAAAGGCCTCCAACTCAGCTTCCTTTCAAGATGAATTTTCATCTTATGCCTAAAGGATACTTAAACCTTAATCTTGGATATAAATTCCAAGTCATGAATAAAATATCAATCACACCTAGAGAATACCAACTCCATTTGATCCAAATGATTTTCCATCTTGACTAGGATGTTAGACGTAATACATGGGTTGGCCATGTTTTCATACCATACACCAAGGTCCTGGACCATGATCTAAAAGTGGGACATCACCCCTCCTATACCCATTTTCATACAAACATGAACTGTTACCTAAAATTGGAGCTACACACCCATTTACTTGTGAGTCTTTCTCTCATAAAATCTCCTTGAGGGGAGAGAAATCTCTCACATTCATACCATATGTAGGTTAAGACCCAGAAAGGCACACCTTGTCCATAAATACCCCTTTTCAATGTGAGTATTTCTCTCATAAAATATCCCCTGAGGAGATAGGAATATCACAACCTCATATCTAGACATATAAGGGTCACCGAGATAGGAATATCACAACCTCATATCTAGACATATAAGGGTCACCTTGTCCCTGCATATCCTTCTCCTTGTGAGTATAAAATCTCCCCTAAGGAAATAGAAATATCACACATTGATCTTCAACCACAATCTCTAGAGTTGGGTGGGCCATCTGGTCTCTAGATTTCCTTTTCCTTGTGAGTGTTTCTCTCATAAAATATCCAATGAGGAAAGAGTAATGTCACACACCCATATCCAAACACAATCCCAACCCGAAGCAAGTCACCTTGTCCCTGGAACCATGTTAACTTCACCCCTCAAACAATAAATAACCACAATTCTGTGTGATTTACCACGGTCCTACTTGACATATGTCATGACAAGACTGGAGAAGCCCTTTCATATTACTCAATATAATGTATGTTTCTCTATTCATCTCATAACATCTAACAATCTACACTAATACTTGAACAATCTCTGTCTACGAAAAGGGAAATTTTTCCAATTTCTACTCGATCTATGTTCCTTTCATGCAAGGGACATGATAGCTTTTTTTATCTCTATCTTTGACACCCTATTCCACAGAATGTGTGATTTCTTTTAAACCCTACCAGATATGTTACAGACACAAAAACATGAATTCCATCTATTGAAGCCTCTTTCCTAATGTGAAAGGAAGCTTGTTTACAACCATGTTTCTTCCCTTTTCAACTCATCGCTACACAAGGGGAAGGTTCCCAGTTGGTCTCCCAATCCTAACAACCAATCAATATACCGTTAACACAGATGAAAATAGAAGAGGGAATCACAAATGCTTTATGCATAACACTTACTGATAGTTGTGAAAGAGCTTCGTGATATGACAAGCTCCAATGAATAGTCTAACACTACTGAGGTGATGAAGACATTAGTTGAAGACTTTCATGATGAATTGAAGGATCAAGCTGACACATGATCCTTCCAACATTCATGATAGGTGAAGTAACCATAAGTCACAGAGGCACTTGGGTTTGGTGACAAGTAGACAATCAAAGCTAACATGGGTCATCCAAAGCCACAAATACAAGAAATCATAAGAAAAATGTTGGGAACGCAAAAAGCATGAATCTGATATATTGTAGACTCTTGCATAACACAAGGGGTAGTTTTTTTACAACCAATATTCTTCCCTTTAAAACCCCTTAATAAACAAGGGGTAGATTCCTAGTTGGTTTTCCCATCCTAACAACCAATCAATCTACATTCAACACAAGTAAGGGAATAACAGAAGTCTGAAGCAACAAACTCTAATTGAAAATTTTGGAAAAAGATTCTTGAGATAACAAGAATCAATAAACAATCCCACACATGTGAGGTGACAAAGACACTATTTTAAGACTTACATTGTGTATTGAAGGGTTAGTTTGACACAACCATCTAGCAAACATGACATGATGAAGAGACCCATGTCATAGATGCACTTAGGTTCAGCCACAAGAAGATATTCAAAGCTAACATGGGTCATCCAAAGCCACAGATACATGTGTTCCCCTTTGCAGTTCATGCACAAATATCATCACCACAAACATGTAGGGTGAATGACTACACCATCTTGGATGACTTTGTCCAAGGGTATGCCAGTGCAAGAATGTTACATCTAAGCATTTATAGTAGGATACATCTATGACACACAGATTTACTCTTGAGTATAGAGAAGCATATGATCAAATAAAAAATTGGGATTTTTAGGATAGGAAAGTGGAATTGAAGTGGTAAGTAGGTGAGAGAGGTTAGGTGACGAAATTAATGCTTAGAAGAACAAACATTATTCTCCCAGTCACCATAAATCATTATATAGGGGCTTCGAAAGCATAGGGTTAAGTGTGAGAAATATAGTAAAATGATATAAGTGAAGCACTAAGGTTTGCTAGGTAGAACAACCATTCTGGGAAGAATGACCATGGTAGGTGGACAGAAGAATGTCTGTGATGGTGGGAAATGTCCATGGTACAATGATCAGTTAAATTTTAGGTTCTGGGGTCACGGTAGAACAACTGTGTTGAGCAACATGGTCATGTTGGGAAGAACTACCATGACAGTTGTCATGTAGAATGACCGTTCTAGGTATCACAGTCATATTAAAGAAGTTGAGGTAGAGTCTTACCCTGGGGCATGGTCATTGTGGGAGTTGTTTGGTAGGGTCATGCTGGGAAGCATGACCATTTTAAGGGTTGTTCGTCACAATTTTTTTGGATGGCATGACCGCACTGAGGGTTATTTTAGGAGTTGCTTCAACTACTAATTGAGTTTGTAATTTTTATGTTGATGACATGGACATTCTATTGTACCACTATCATGCTAGGTTTTCTGTATCCCTTCATATCCAATGTATTCCTCCATGATGTTCTTTGCCTTTGTCTGATCTTTGGCCTCTTGGGGTATTTTACGGATTTCTAGGATTCACTTTTGGATCATCTAAGTGTGAAGAAAACCTAGGATCCACCTGCTTCTCTACCTTCCATCCAAAGTGTGGTCAAATCACTAAAAAATATGAAAATGACATCCATAAGTGTATTTGAATATAATATACCTTCTATTGAGGAAAACATGTATAATGAAACATCTATATGTGAATAATGGAAAAATTAACACAAAATGAAAGCCCAAATGAGAGCTTCAGCAGTACCCCAATGCCATATGAATACAATCCTAAAACCTTCCTATAAAATGTAGTCCTCTATCAGATGCTATAGTTGTAGGAAAACCATGTAGACAAACTGACATGACCTGAACCCCCACCAAATTGGGATTACTACTAACCATCAACTTTTAACCCCTTATAAGAAATCTTCATTATTTGTTATTTTCTCTCATGTATATAGTAACATCACTTACTAAACAATAACATCTTGCTTAAGCATAAAAATAAAGGATACAAAAGAGTTCAACTATTACATAGAACAAGTAGTTTCACGATTAATAAAGATCACATACATTTCATTACAAACTTCTTTCTTTTCTCACTCTTTCTTTCCCAACATCCAGAGGCAAGATAAGAGACCATATATCTATTCTAACTACTTTTTCTTAAGGATCTCTATTCTACTATAGATAAAAACTGGCTTCTATCTCCTCAAGAAGAGCACGTTCTTTACTTGGAACAATGTTCAGTAGGTTGATGAGATACTTGCTCAATGAGTAGAAAATCAACATGTAATTAAGATATTTTGATGTTTGTACATGATAGAACTTAAACACAAAAGCATATAAGCATGACAGTTTAAAATTGTAAATCGCTCAACATGGTAGTTAAAAAATGATATTAGATATAGGCAAAGGATAACCAAAATCCATTCAATTGATTTTTAATCCATTTATTATGTCACTAGACCAACATGAGGTACACCATAACATATGAAAGTATCACAACAAGCTACAATATCACTATACATGACTTCAAAGCATGCCCGATATCCTAAATCTATAGTCTCAATACCACGTCTGTAGCTAGCATCTCCATGTCTGGATCTTAACAACTAATAGGAGTCACTGTATATCTTTGAGCCCTACTTTCAACCTGGGTCTTAAAGCGGGGAGTCAATCCCTCATGCTTATTGTGCACTAGTGGACCAACCAAAGCTTTCCATTAACATCCACAACTCATAACTCAGGTATTACTACCATCCCTAGTTGGCATCGGACAACAATAATTTAAGGATTTCACCCTAGTCGTCCTAGACCCCCACACCCTACTGGTATGCTCTGACTTACCTCGACCTACTTGAGACCTCCATTAGGGAAGAACACTTCCTCCTTATAGTGCATGCCTCCTATGTGGATTCTACAGTGCCCAGGGCATCTATTGTCTAGTGATATTTAATTAATTGAAAAAGATTCAACATCAAAAATAATGGTAATCCCAACTTTGTCAATTAAGACTCACATATTAAGCACATAAATCATCTAGAAACTTTTGTAGTTCTCATATGTCATAGTTGAACTCTTTCATCCTGGACTCAGGTGACCCGACTTCCCCATTGCCTTTATATGTACCATTAATCACATGCCAATCTTAGCATCTTCCATAGCAACCTTCAACATTATAATAAAACACTAACATATGATTAAATGTGCATTTCTACAACTAAAAATCACTACATAAATTTATCAAATTCATCACCATCATCATATAATAAGATTTAAACATTAAAAACCCATTATTTAAATTTGTATACTGTAAATCTGGGTGAGGAGGTGATTTTCCACTCACAGATCTCATCAAAAAGTATTTAACCTAGCTTTTTCACCAACTAAGCTCAAATTTTAGCTCACACGAGTCTGAATCAAACTTCATGCCTCAAAATTAGGTTCTAAATTGATCATCAGTAGGAAAAATGGGCTTAAAATGGTGATATGGATGTCAAAGATGAAGAAAGAAGGAGGAACCAAGCCTCCACAGATTCAAAATGATGATCCTTAATGGATCAAATCAGTGAAAAAGAAGGTATCTACGGTCTAGAACTACTTACCGTAAAGAATATGTGGTTAGTTTATCAGTCAACAACTGTTCTTCACCTTTTTTCCAAAACTCTCTCTAGAAATAACCCTCCACGTCTTCTTTTCATCTACTTAAGGGTATGAGAATATAGAGGATCGAATCACAGTTCTAATGAACTTTGTTTTGTTGAAAATAGACATGTATAGCCTGAGTTATGATTGTTTTATGATTTCCTATCCAAGGCGGCAATCCTCAGCGGTCACTGGGAAAGCCCATTCTTGGCTGTCGCTGAAAAAGCCAAATCTTGATGGTCGCTGAGAAACTGTATATGTTACTAAAAAGACCATAAATCACTCATTTTAACTCAATTTTGGTTCATTCTTTTTACGTTGGATTTGTAATTGAATTATCTAAAATCCTACAATATTACTTTGATAATATTCTAAAAATATATTTATAAATTATTTCCTCAACTATCATGAATTCTCCTCCCACATATATGTATGTGCTAATTCTATAAGAAATAAAATATCAAGTATGCTTAAGTCATGGTTATGAGTTATTCATACAAGTATTTGAGATTACCAAAGTTAAGATAAAGCACAAGGTAATATACTACTAATGAAAGTGGAACAAGCATTAAGGTTATCTACAATCCATAAAATTACCAGCAAAGTTATAAGAGGATTGTAACATTTCTCCCCTCAAATAATTCTTTTCTCAAAATGTGTAGAAGTGGAAAGGATGCTTGTTACTCATCTCTAACTCTACTTCCCAAGTAGATTCTTCTATACCATGATTCCTCCAAAAAACTTTCCCTAGGTGTATCTCCCTATTTTTAAGATTCTGAATTTTGTGATCTAGAATTTGTATTAGTCCTTCAACGTAAGAAATTTCCTCTCTCAATTGTACAAGATATGTGTATATAATATTTTATATACTAGGATAACACTTCTTCAACATAGATGCACGAAACACATCATGTAAATTGGATAACTCTAGAGGAACTCAAGTTTATATGAAACTGATCAAATCATTTCAATAATTGAATAGGGACCCATATATCTAGGAGTTAGTTTGCCTCAATTTCCAAACCACATCACACCTTTCCATGGATAGGGTTCCAAATAAACCTCATCTCCAACCTCAAGTTGAAGTAGTCGATGCCTTTTCTGTGCATAGTTTTTCTATCTATCTTGAGCAACCTTTAACTAATGTCTGATAACAAATAGCTTTTCTATTGTGTCTTCCACTAACAATGGACCTAGAATTTTCCTTTCTCCCACTTCATAAAGACAAATAGGAGATATACACTTTCTCCCATACAAAGCTTCATAAGGAGCCATGGCAAAACTTGAATGATAATTGTTGTTATCGAAAACTCCATAAGACTAAGATGATCACCCCAACTGCAACTAAACTACAAAACACATGCTCTCATAATATCCTCTAGGGTCTAAATTTTCCTTTCTGACTCTCAATTTGTCTGAGGATGAAATGTTATGCTAAAATTCAACTTTGTTCCCACGAAACATTTTAACTGATTCCAGAACATCATTGTGAATTTGAGATCTCTATCTTATATTATGGAAACTAGTATCCCGTGTTGTTTGACTATCCCATCTATAAAGACTTTGGCTAACTTTGACATATCCCATGTTGTCTTAAATGATAGAAAGACCTTGTTAGCCAATCAACTATTGCTCATACAGAGTCAAAACCACATGGTGTGCTAGGTAATCCAACCAAAAAATCCATAGTAATATGTTCCCACTTCTATTCAGGGATAGGAAGTGATTGCAAAGTACCTACCAACTTATGATGTTCAGCCTTGACTTCATGACATACACCACACCTAGATACATACTCACTTACATCCTTCTTCATACTTGGCCACCAATACAATTCCTTAAGGTTTCTATACATCTTATTGTTTCCTGGATGCATTGCATACATAGAAAACTGAGCTTACTCAAGAATCTATTTCTTTAGCTCACTGTCATCTAGCACACACAATCTATCATGGTGATATAACAATCCATCATCTGTATATCTTAACTCTGTAATCTTTCCTTCCATCATATCATGCATGATCTATTTTAGTTCTATGTCACTCTGCTAAAACTCCTTGAACCGATCATAAATGTAGGTCTAACCTACATCCATGCAATCATGCCACCTTTTTCACAGATTCAAATTAAAATTCATCTCCCTTATCTTAACTAACAAGTCTCCTTTTACACATGTCATTGGAAATATTTCTACAGACAACGTTGACTTCCTACATATAGAATCTTCCACAACATTGGCCTTTCCAAGGTGGTAACTAATGGCAACATCATAATTTATATGCTATAATCATCTGTGCTATCTTAGGTTGAGATCCCTTTGTGTGAAAATGTACTTCAGACTCTTATCATCAATAAAGATATGACATGCTTCACGATAAAGATAATGATGCCATGTCTTTAAGGCATGTACTACTGCTGCCAACTCAAGATCTTTTGTGGGATAATTCTCTTTGTTATTCTTAAGTTGTCTAGAAGCGTAGGCCACCACTTTTCCTTATTGGATAAGATCACATTCCAAACCTCTCCTAGATGCATCATAGAAATTCACATTACCTTTATCTGCCTCATGTAAAATCAAAATTAGTGTTGTGATTAACTTCTTCTTTAATGTTTGGGAACTTTTCTCACAAGTTTTAGACCAAACAAAAGGTACATCCTTCCTTGTGAAGTGTGTAAGAGGTTATTCTATTGCACTGAAGTTTCTTATGAACCTCCAATAATATCCAACTAACCCTGGAAAACTTCTGATCTCAGTAGGAGTTGTAGGTTTTTCCCACTGAAGAATAGATTCCACCTTCTTAGGATTAACATTGACTCCTTCTCTTGATATGACATGACTAATAAAATATAATTTAGCATACCAAAACTCACAAAGGCTAGGCTTCACATAAAGCTAATGTTGCCTTACCAACTGCAGGGCTATCCTCATATGTTGCTCATATTGTTTTGCATCTCTAGAATACATAAGAATATTGTTAACTTGAGAGTTATACATTATCCATATTTTGATAATGACTTAACCATTCCATTCCTACGTATCTAATATGTTTGTTCAAGATTGATTTGATGGTTTAGGTACATGAAAAGGATCAAATTACACAATCCCTATCTTGTTCAAGTTCAAGTCAAAAGCAATGCAAGTGTGCATTTTTGGAAAACACTCAAAATGACCTTAGATGATTTTTGTAATCAATTTTATTGATGATATGACTTGTAAGTAAGATGAGAAAAATCAGGGACACTTAGTTTCAACGTCTAATCACTCAAATGTCAATTAAGAAAATTTGTAGAATGTTGTTTATCGATCGAGTTGGAAACTTGACCAATCCAATGATGGATTTGCTGAAGATGACCCATCGGTCGAGTTGCACACTCACAGAACCTGACTGACCGACTCACTGAGCAAAACTAATTTTAGCTCATAGATTGAGTTTCCCAGAACAAACTCGACCGATTGTTTGAAAATTGGCTTTTTCATTTAGTGGATCGGTCGAGTTACCTTTATTGGAACTCGACCAAATTACCTATATGAAAAATGCAGAAAAAGTGATTATAACCATTGGTGAGTTGTTTTAGGAAAAAATAGATCTATTGCAACTTTGAAAATGGCTATATTTTGACCTTAAGTGGTCCCACACTCAAGGGAACAACCCTATCTATAAATAGGACCCCTTGGAGTTCATTCCAAGTTTTCTCATTCATGCTATTCTAAGTCCTTGTTATAGTTAAGTGTGTTGCAACTCATTGAGCCCCTTTCTCTGTCTAGTTTACACTTAATTTCATGCTTATGAGTGAGATAGGCAGTTGTAAGAGAGCTACATCCTTGTACTTGTAAATCTCTCATTCCATTCCGTCTTCCCTACCCATTTCCTCTGTAAAGCAAAGGTGAAGCAAGCTACTCTGAGTGATAGTGGAGTTGTTTATGTTCTTCTTCAAGGTTGAAGAAGAGGTAAAGATCTTCTCCAGGTGAAGGAGAAGGCAAAGGCTGAAGATCCAAGAAGAGTGGGTAAACCCTCAAAGGCTGAAGACTTGTGCAAGAATAGGTAAGTCCTTGGAAGAAGGTCGAAGACTCTTGCAAACTGGGTAAGTCCTTGGTAAGGTGGAAGACTCTGTGTTTAGATGGGTAAGTCCTTTTGTGGTCTTGTATTGTAACTCTTATTGGTGAATATATAGAGAAAAGCACTTGCAAAGTCCTAGAGGTTGACCTCTCTAGGTAGTGGACTGACTCTCTCCTAGTTTGGAGAGTGGAACCACTCTACATGACCTTGTCAAGTGCTTGCTTTAATTTTCTCTCATCCTTGCTATGCTTGTTAGATAGGACTTCAAATTGCACTTTATCTATTGGTTTTGATTGATATAATTTGAAGGTCTAATCTATCTTGTGATACTTTTTGAAGCTCTATTCACCCCCAATCTAGAGCACTATATCCAACAAGTGGTATCAGAGCCAAGGATCCTCTCCAACAATCTCCCACAAGATGAGAAGATGGGCGACAACCTACTTGGTTCTCTCAACCTAGAGAGAGGCTTCTCCATGCATCCTTCGGTCTTTGATGGCACCAAATTCCTCTATTGGAAGATGTGCATGTAATTATACATGCAAGGCATGAACTTTGATATGTGGAAGGTGATGGTCACACCATACAAGGAGCCAACTAGAGTTGTTACAACATGGAGTGAAACTGCACTCAAAGAAGCCCAACTCAATGCCAAAGCCATAAGCATCCTCTATGCAGCCCTTACCCCAACAAAGTTCAACCACATGTCATCTTGGGACACCATCTATGAGATTTGGGACAAATTGTGCATCACTTATGAGAGCACAAATAAAGTCATGGAGGCTAAGATCTACATGTTGAACAACCTTCTAGAGAACTTCAAAATGGACAAGAAAGAATGGATTGCGGAGATGTACTCAAGACTCAATGTCATCATCAATGGGTTGGCTATATTGGGCAACACCTTGAATAGAGGTGTAGTCAACTCCAAGATCTTGAGGACTCTACCAAAGAGATGGGAGTCAATGGTCACCTCCATTGAAGAAATAAGGAGCCTTGGTGACATCCCAACTGAACAACTCATTGGTAACCTCCAAGCTCATGAGCCAAGGCTTGACAAGTAAGAAGAAGAATCCAAGCAAGAAGAGAAGGAAGCCAAGAAGATCAAAGATAGTGATTTCAAAACACAAGTGGAGGCAGTCATCCTTCAACAATAACTTACTTTCCGGACTTCTCCTTCCTCCTCTAGTGAAGATGATGTCCCAAGTGAGCATCAAGCCAACTACATCAAGGGCAAACACTTCAAGGGAAAGCAAGCCTCCTCCTCTACTCCTAGATGCTACAAGTGTGGACAAAAGGGGCACTACAAGAGTGAATGTTCCAAGTCAAGAAAGTCATACCACAAGGGCATCTCAAAGAAGGAAGAGGAGTACAAGAAGGAGAGTAAGTACAAGAGGAAGGACAAGAAATAGAAGATATACAAGAATGCAACTCATGCAGCTTGTGAAGCTTCATCCTCAAGTAGCTCAAGCTCTAAAGAAGATGGAGAGTGCCACCTTGCTCTCATGGCCTCTACTAGTGAAGAAATTGGTGAGGTAAGTGAGGTAAGATTGCATGAGTTATCTAAGGAAGCTATTATTGACATGCTTGTTTCTACCCATTCAACTTTTGCTAAATGTAAATATAAAAGAAAACGGTTAGGAAAAATTATTGATAATTTGTATGCTAAACTTGAAATTTTTGAGATTAATGAGAAAACTGATCTTGAGAGCATTTATAACTTACAAGGACAATATCTTGATCTTGAGCTCTAATACAATGGAGTTGAATTAGAGAATGGTATCTATCATAAAAACATTGAAACTCTTAAGAAAGATAACCAAAAATGCATAAAGGAGCTTGAAACTCTTAAAACTAAAAATGTTGAATTTAAGCTTCTTGTTGATGCTCGTATGGATGAAAGAGATGTTTATCTTAAGGAAATTCAAGTGCTTAAATCTGAAAATGCTAGGTTGCTTGTTCAAGTTAATGATTTATGTTCTATACCTATCTAACCTAGTAATTATATTGCTTCTATTTCATTTGAAAAAGATTCTTATTTGACTAAAGCCCTTTGTCTTAAGGTCGGCCTTATTCATGCTAGAGATGATATTGCTAGCTTGTCTTCTACTATCATATCTCTTAATGATGATAAGCATAGATTAAGGGCCTCTCTATATAAATTCCTCAATGGGAAAAACTCCCTTAATGAAATCCTTGACCATTCTACCAAACAAAGTGGTACTAGTGGTGGGGGATTTGTAGGGAGAGATCCAAAGGGAAAGAGAAAAGCCAATGGTAAGAAAAAGAGCAAGGAGACCTCTTCCTTTGTAGGAAAGTCTTTGGCACTAAGAATTCTTTGGTTTGTTCTTATTGCAAGTGTGATGATCATTACTCTACTTATTGTCCTTATAAGCCTAAGGGGACCAACCCAAAGATGAAATGGGTCCCTAAGCTAACACCGAATCCCAAAGTTTGAGTTGGGAACCGAAACTCTCCTTTCTTGCATGAAAAAGGAAGATGAATTGTTGATAATGGCTGCACTAAGCATATGACAGGTGATATAAGCCATTTCAACAACTTCACCAAAAAGAAAGGAGGTTCGGTCACCTTTGGGGACAACAAGAAAGGTAAAGTCAAAGATGAGTGTGATGTAGGTGAATCCTTGTGTATCAAGAATGTTCTTTTCATGGACGACCTACATCACAATTTAATTAGTGTTAGTCAATTATGTGACAATGGTCACCTTGTGTTATTTACTTCCTTTAAATGCTAGATTCTAGATTCCCTCACCTACCAAGTTATATATAAGGGAACTAGAAGTGGTAATATTTATGCTATTGTTATTAACTCTATTAATCATGTTGTTGGTAGATTCCTAGTAGTCAACTCAATTGATATTTCTCTTTGGCATCGTCAGCTTGGTCATGTAAATATGCATCTGTTGAATAAGTTGAGCAAAAAGGACTTGGTCAAGGGAATTCTAAAATTGAATTTTAAAAATGATGAGGAATGCCAACCTTGTATCCAAAGAAAGAAAACTAAGTGCTTCTTCAAATACAAAGTAGCCCTTAGTATCAAGAGAGCTCTTGAACTTCTTCACATTGATCTATTTGGACCAATGAGAACTCAATCATTTCGTGATTCCAAGTATTGCCTTGTTATTGTTGATGATTTCTCTAGATATACTTGGACATTCTTTCTCATTTCTAAGAGTGATACTCTTGATGTTTTCTCGAGCTTGTAAATGAGTTGAGATTTAAGCCTCTTGCCTCATAGTTTCCATTCGTAGTGATCATGGGGGAGAATTTGAAAATGATCTTTTTGAACATTTTTGTCAAGAATCTGATTATGCACATAACTTTTCTTCACATGGAACACCTCAAAAAAATGGGGTTATAGAGAGGAAGCATAGGTCACTATAGGAGATGTCTAGGACCATGCTTCTAGAGTATGATACTCCAAAGAGGTTTTGGGCTAAAGCTGTCAGTACCTCAGGTTTTGTGCAAAATCGAGTTTTTTCACATCCTTCTTTGAAGAAAACCCCCTATGAGCTATTGCACGGTAGGAAGCCTTCTATCGAGTATTTCCATGTTTTCAGTTGTCCTTATTTTGTTTTGAATATGAAAGATTCTCTCAATAAGTTTGATCTGAAATCTTATGATGCTTTCTTTTTTGGCTATAGAACTACTAGCAAGGCTTATAGAGTATTTAATGTTGATCTTGCTAAAGTAGAAGAATCCAAAAATGTTAAGTTTATTGAGACAAACCCCTCTATTCCTAAAGATATTGTTCCAAATGATGATTTAGCAAGTGAAGTAATTCCTATTCTAAAAGATCTCAGCATCACCCAAATGGGAAAAGAGTTGGTCACTCAAGAAGAAGAGAAAGATTAAGAGAAGAAGGATCCAACTCCCTGATTTGCAAAGAACCATCCAAAAGAGCTGATTCTAGGTGATCCATTTGAAAGAGTGAAGACCTGGGATGCATTAAACAAAGAAAAAGCAACACCACCATCATCTCACAACTCGATCCTAAGAATGTCAAGGAAGCTCTTGGGGATAATGAATTTGTTGGATCCTGGATGGGTGACTTAGGTGCTCTAGAGGGGGGGTGAAAGGGCTGAAACCACTTAAACAAAACTCATCAAACCTTCAAAATATATGACAAGTTAAGGTTGCTAAATAGTCAATTTGAGTGCAACTAAATCATGCATAGCAAGGATAAGAGAGATTGAACATGCACCAAATAGACAAGCTATTTAGAGTGGTTCCACACTTCAAACTAGAAGTGTGTCAGTCCACTTGCCTAGAGAGGTCAACCTCTAGGACTTCAAACAATTGCACTCTTATATTCAATTATAAGACTTACAATACAAGACCAACAAAGTACTTACCTATCCAATACAAAAGAGTCTTCAACCTTACCAAGGACTTACCCACTTTGCAAGAGTCTTCGGCCTTCTCCAAGGACTTACCCACTCTTGCACAAGTCTTCGGCCTTGTAGGAATTACCCACTCTTCTTGGATCTTCTGCCTTTGACTTCACCTTCACTCGGAGAAGATTTCCACCAAGGACTTACCCACTTGAGCTTGAGTCTTCTGCCTTCTCCAAGGGCTTACCCACTCTAGCTCCAAGTCTTCAGCCTTGATCTTCACCAAGGGACTCCTTCCCTTGTTCTTCTTCACCTCTCTTGGATAAGAGAGAGAACCTTCATCTTCAAGATTGAAATGGAGAGATGGGGAGGTTGTGGAAGTGAGAGCTTCACAAGATATACAAATGGGACTAGCTCTCTTACAGATTTCCTACTCGCTCTAATGGATGTACCAAGTGATTAAGCTTAGAGAGAGAGAGGAGGCTGTAGGAAGCACTCAACTATAGAATAGGAACGTCACAAAGAATTTGCAATGAATGCTCAGCCTTGGAATGAAGCCCAAGGGGTCCTATTTATAGCTGGGGATGCCTCTTAGCCTTTGAGAACACTTGAGAACGAAAACTAGCCGTTTTGTGGCTTGCAACGGATCTATTTTCACTTGTTGCAACTCCACAATGGCTAGAATTACTTTTTCTGCATTCCAGTACAGTCTGATCGGCCGAGTTTCCATAAAGGCAATTCAGCCGAACCGTGGATCGGCTGAGTTTGCAACTCGGCCGAATGGTGGATCGGCTGAGTTTGCAACTCGGCCGAATCCCACAAAAATCCCAGAATATATGGATCGGCCGAGTTTGGAATTCGGCCGACAAAATCCCTGTTATGGGTATTTTGGAATTTTCGTTTGACTATACAAATGATGGATTTTTGTGTCCCAATAATTTTTCTAAGCTTAATTCCAAGTCATACAATCATTACAAGTGGTTACAAAGCAATTCTAAGGTCATTTACATAGAGATCCCAAATTGCACACTTGTAGCTATTTTGACTTGTCTTTTCTCCAATTTGATATGCGCAAGTTAGGGCATTTGGAGTGTGTCTAAACCTAATCTGGAATCACTCAATGTAGAAGCATTAGACACCAATATGTGGAATGGTTAGTCATCATCAAAACACGGGTTTAGTCAATTTAGACATGAGTCAACATTGACCTAATTGACCTTGAGTCAACATTCTCCCCCTTTTTGAAGATGACAAACCACTCCATAAATGTATTGAAAGCTTGTACGTAAAATCATACCTTTGTAGAAACCTAGGGGTTTTAATAGAATGGAGTTCATATGCTCCCCCTCAATTGATGCGTGTGGAGTTTTCATACTCCCCCTCAATTGATGCTATTTCTCCTGCATGGTTAGCTTTCATAACATTTATAGAAACTATGTCTTCTACTCATATATGCTCTACACATATATGTCTTCTCCCATTTACCTTCTCCCCTTTACTTACATGAACACGCTTCTTTGCTTCATGTAAGACATGCCTTCTCCCTGTTGTCAAAAGAAGACATATCTTTCTCCCCCTTTGTCATTTCAAAAAGGTGGGGGTGTGAAGAAACTAAGAAACACCACTTGTTAAGAGAAAGAAGATAACCAAAGTTATATAAGGAGAGTAGAAGAGCACAGATAGGGTCTTGTCTAAGCATAGAAAGAAAAGCAAGTTAAAGCATATACTTGAACAACCCAAAAAATGCAAGATAAGGTGATGCAGAAAAGTAATAAGTTACAATTTGACCCTCAAGACGATGGAGTTTGATCAAAAACCATCAGAGCTCATGGCGAAGCGATGAGTCTTGCTTAGAAGGCCGTTTCTGCATGAAAAACACCAGTCTTGCACCAAAAACTAAAATTGGAGCAAAATATGCATAAAAACCAAAAATACTCCAATTTCTACATATCATGTAAATCTATGTACCCTGCATCACAATGTTATGCAAGCAACTCAAGATAGTAGATATGCAATTCAAAGAACAATCTTGAGTATGTATGAGACAAGATACAAGCATAGCATATAGATGAGCAAAGATGCCAATAATAACCAAGGTTAGAACTACATGTAAATGAACTACTAGTAGATGATATCACAAGTTAGGACTACTAGTAGGATCTAGATCATAGCAAGAGATACACAAGACAAAGCAAGCTATGAGTAGATATAGAGATATATCCAAACCAAGAGATATGCAATTTTAGAAGCATGAGAGGATATAACTCACTATATATGCATCCTTACCATAAGATGATTACCCCTAAGAACCTCAAGGTTGTATCAAAACAAGATATACACCTATAGAGATGTAGCAAGTTAGAGTACAACGGAAGCGATTTTAGACACAACCAAGAGATCCACAAAGATCATCATCAAAACCTACAAGACAACTCAAAGCAAGTAATTGCAAGATATAGATATATCAATTTAGAGCAATTAGAGAGATAGAGTTGTAAGCAAGATAGGCAATTTAGAACATGGCAATATGCATATATAAATATACCAAGGGAGTGCCAAAGAATAAGGCTATTGGTTGAGAAAATCTAGTTGAGAGGGAAATTCTCATCCAATAAGCCAACTGTATATTCTGTGCACAGTGTGATCGGTCGAGTTCTGAGCAATGACAACTCGACCGATGACAGCTGTTGGCAACCCCATTGGTGCCTATCGGTGGAGTTCCAATAGGGCAAACTCGACCGACAGAGCAGCTGTCAACAAGCACACCTATTTTATAAAAACATATTAAAGGCATGCTAAAAATACAAACCATATCCAAAACATGTCTAAGCAAGTTAGTAATACACTATAGGATCATTGGAAACAGCTTTTGAGCAAGAGTGTGAAGAGAAATACAAAATACCACTTTTAACTCAAAAACCATATGTATAGTGCATACTATCTTGACAAAAACAAGTTAGGATTGGTTATAAGCAATAAAACCATTACCTTTGTACTTACCATTACTTTTCCACTTGTTGTCACCCTCTGCAGATCTCACCTTTCTTCTTTTATGTGGATTGACAAGTCAATTTGCAATTCAATAGCTCAAATCAATCCATTTGTACGTACCTACAAGAAGAAAGATGAAATGGTCCCCAATCATGTTTTTGGGTCCGGAGGGGTTAGTTTAGCAACCCAAATCCTATTGCTCTTGGGTGCTTTCCTAAAAGGACAACAAGTAGAATAATGACCAATTTCATTGCAATAATTACATGTGCCCATAGTCTTGGAACTAGAGATTCTCCATGGAATATTGGAGGTCCTTTATCTTTGTTGTTCCCTTGACTACTATCATACCCTAAACCATGTCTACCAATTTGTTTAGTAGTATGGTCTAGGATTTGATTAAGATTCTTTTTACCAACTAAGAATCTTTGCAAAGAAGATCTTAAACTATCGTTATCATGCTTAAGAGAAGCAATAGTAGAAGACAATTGATTAATGTTATCTCTAGCATGTAGAAGATCATTTTCTAGGCAAAGAGTTTTAGTTAAATAAGAATCTCTATCAATATGAAGAGCAGCAACATCATTCTCTCTATTTGTAGAACTAGAACAAGATTGATGCCCATTGATTTTAGCAAGCAAGGAGGCATTTTCTATTTCTAATTCATGCAAAACAAAATCTTTGTTCTTGTTTTCAGATTTAAGAGCATTAATGTCATGCATGAGAGAATCAACAATTAAAGTATGTTCTTCATTAGAATTAGGCATGAGAGGTTGAGCTTCTAGAAATTTAATCTTATCAAGTAAACTAGCATTTTCAAGTTTAATAGAGTCTACTTGGCTAAGACAATCAATTTTATCATTAAGCAAGCAAGAATTTGCATGTTCAAGATCATTTAATTCTACATACAAATTATCAACAATTTTAGCAAGCTTTTTCTTTTTCTTTTGAGAAGACTTAAGAGATGCACAAATATCATGAATGAGATCAATCAAGGATTCTTTATCTAAAGAGTCTAGATTTACCTCATTTGAGTCTTCACTTGTTGATGCTACAAGAGAAAAATGACATTCTCCTTCATCACTATAGCTTGAGCTTGATCCTTCACATGAATCTTCACTTGAGCTTGAGTTGGAGGAGCCGCTTGAGCTTGAGTGCCATTTCTCCTTCTTGTGAAGATGGGTCTTTTTGCCTTGTGGGCGATCTTCCTTGTAGTGACCCTTCTTTCCACATGTGAAGCACCGGATGGAGGAGGACTTGCCTTTGTAGAGTCTACCCTTGGAGTACATGGCATCTTCTTTAGCTTGAGAGGATGGAGAGACTTTTTCCATGATAGCTTCAATTTGAGCCTTTATTTCAGCCTTCTTCATTCTCTTTAGCTCTTTCTTCTCTAGTCTTTCTACTTCCTCCCTCTTGTCAAGTGTGGCTTCATGAGCTTGTAGATTTCCATTGAGCTCTTCAATAGGAATATCCCTAAGCGACCTTGCTTCTTCAATAGAAGTCACCTTGGATTCCCACCTCTTTGGGAGAGTTCTAAGGATCTTTGAGTTGATCTCTCCACTAGACATAGGATGTCCTAGAACAGCAAGACCATTCAAGATGGTGTTGAGCCTTGAGTACATGTTGGCTATGCTCTCCTCCTTTCCCATCTTGAAGTTCTCAAGCAACCCTTTGAGCATGTAGACTTTGCTTTCCTTCACTTGATCTGTCCCTTCATAAGTGATGCAAAGCTTTCTCCATACCTCATAGGCCGTCTCACAAGAGGAAATTCGGTTCAACTCGGTGGGGGGCATGGAGGCATATAGGATGTGCATGGATCTAGCATTCAAGGTTGCTTTCATCAAGGTGGCTTCATCCCATTCTTCAAAGTTTGTCTTTGGTAGAATGTATGGGCTGTTCACCATTTGCCACATCTCGAGACTTGATCCTTGGATGAAGAATTGAAGTCTTCTTCTCCAATAGAGGAAGTTGCTCCCATTGAAGATTGGAAGGCTGGTCGAGAGTCTCCCTCCTAGGTAGTCACCCATCTTCTCCTACTTGTAGAAGTATGCTTGGAGAAGACCCGCTCTGATACCACTTATTGGATCCTGGATGGGTGACTTAGGTGCTCTAGAGGGGGGGTGAAAGGGCTGAAACCACTTAAACAAAACTCATCAAACCTTCAAAATATATGACAAGATAAGGTTGCTAAATAGGCAATTTGAGTGCAACTAAATCATGCATAGCAAGGATAAGAGAGATTGAACATGCACCAAATAGACAAGCTATTTAGAGTGGTTCCACACTTCAAACTAGAAGTGTGTCAGTCCACTTGCCTAGAGAGGTCAACCTCTAGGACTTCAAACAATTGCACTCTTATATTCAATTATAAGACTTACAATACAAGACCAACAAAGGACTTACCTATCCAATACAAAAGAATCTTCAACCTTACCAAGGACTTACCCACTTTGCAAGAGTCTTCAGCCTTCTCCAAGGACTTACCCACTCTTGCACAAGTCTTCGGCCTTGTAGGAATTACCCACTCTTCTTGGATCTTCTGCCTTTGACTTCACCTTCACTCGGAGAAGCTTTCCACCAAGGACTTACCCACTTGAGCTTGAGTCTTCTACCTTCTCCAAGGGCTTACCCACTCTAACTCCAAGTCTTCAGCCTTGATCTTCACCAAGGGACTCCTTCCCTTGTTCTTCTTCACCTCTCTTGGACAAGAGAGCGAACCTTCATCTTCAAGATTGAAATGGAGAGATGGGGAGGTTGTGGAAGTGAGAGCTTCACAAGATATACAAATGGGACTAGCTCTCTTATAGATTTCCTACTCACTCTAATGGATGTACCAAGTGATTAAGCTTAGAGAGAGAGAGGAGGCTGTAGGAAGCACTCAACTATAGAATAGGAACCTCACAAAGAGTTTGCAACGAATGCTCAACCTTGGAATGAAGCCCAAGGGGTCCTATTTATAGTTGGGGATGCCTCTTAGCCTTTGGGAACACTTGAGAATGAAAACTAGCCATTTTGTGGCTTGCAACGGATCTATTTTCACTTGTTGCAACTCCACAACGGCTAGAATTGCTTTTTCTGCATTCCAGTACAGTCTGATCGGCCGAGTTTCCATAAAGGCAATTCAGCCGAACCGTGGATTAGCTGAGTTTGCAACTCGGCCGAATGGTGGATCGGCTGAGTTTGCAACTCGGCCGAATCCCACAAAAATCCCAGAATATATGGATCGGCCGAGTTTGGAATTCGGCCGACAAAATCCCTATTATCGGTATTTTGGAATTTTCGTTTGACTATACAAATGATGGATTTTTGTGTCCCAATATTTTTTCTAAGCTTAATTACAAGTCATACAATCATTACAAGTGGTTACAAAGCAATTCTAAGGTCATTTACATAGAGATCCCAAATTGCACACTTGTAGCTATTTTGACTTGTCTTTTCCCCAATTTGATATGCGCAAGTTAGGGCATTTGGAGTGTGTCTAAACCTAATCTGAAATTACTCAATGTAGAAGCATTAGACACCAATATGTGGAATGGTTAGTCATCATCAAAACACAGGTTTAGTCAATTTAGACGTGAGTCAACATTGACCTAATTGACCTTGAGTCAACATGGATCCTAGCTATGCAAGAAGAGTTGGAGCAATTTGAAAAAAAAAGTATGGACCCTAGTGCCAAAGACCAAGTGATAGAAATATCATTGGCACCAAATGGGTCTACATCAACAAGCTTGATGAAAGTGGCAAAATAGTAAGGAACAAAGCAAGGTTAGTGGCTCAAGGCTACAATCAACATGAAGGTATATATTTTGATGAAACATATACATTTGTAGCTAGACTTGAGTCCATTTTCATGTTACTTGCCTTTGCTAGTTATAAAATTTTTCTTCTTTATCAAATGGATATTACAAGTGCATTTTTTAATGGTATAATTGAGGAGGAAGTGTATGTTGCACAACCCTCAGGATTTGAACATGATAGTTTACCTAACCATGTTTATTTGTTGCAAAAAGCTCTCTATGGACTCAAACAAGAACCTTGAGCTTGGTATGAGAAATTAAAGAACTTTTTGTTAGATCATGGGTATATCATGGGCAAAGTGGATTCTACCTTATTTGTAAAGCACACCTCTAACAATTTTCTTATCATAAAAATATATGTTGATGATATCATTTTTGGCAGAACTAACCTTGATCTTTGTAGTTATTTTACTGATCTTATGTAGTGAATTCGAGATGAGTATGATGGGTGAGCTCACGTTCTTCCTCATCTTTCAAATCAAGCAAACAAAAGATGGGAACTTCATCAGCCAAGGAAAGTACAAAAGTGAACTACTCACGTGCTTTGGGATGGAAAACACCAAGTCGATGGACACACCTATGTCATACACTGCCAAACTTGGCAAAGATGAAGAAGGTGAGAAGGTAGATGAGAAGAACTATAGAGGTATGATTAAAAGTTTACTTTACTTAACTGCCTCTAGACCTCATATAATGTTTAGTGTTGGCTTGTGTTCTCACTTTCAATCAAATCCCAAGAAATCACATCTTATAGTTGTTAAGAGGATTTAAGGTACTTAGCTAAAACCCAAAATTTTGGATTATGGTATCCTAAGTCAAGGGACTTTACTCTTACTACTTATAGTGGTGCAGATTATGTAGGGTGGTTGATTGATAGAAAGTGTACATGTGGCACTTGCTTTCTCCTAGGACCATGCTTGTTGTCTTGGATCTCCAAGAAACAGAGCACAGTGGAATTATCAACCACTGAAGTTGAATACATTGTAGTCGGGAGTTGTTGTGCCCATGTCTTATGGATGAAACAAATGCTCCAAGACTTTAACATTCATTTTGATGCTTCTCCTATCTATTGTGATAATACTAGTGCAATTAACTTGTCATATAATCCTATCTTGTATAGTAGAACTAATCATATAGAGGTTCGCCATCATTTTCTCTATGATCACATTGACAAGAAGGATATCTATATCTTGCATGTGGATATAGAAAACCAGTTGGTGGACATTTTCACTAAACCTCTACCTAGAGAGAAATTTAACTTTATTAGATCTAAACTGCTCAGAACTTCTTTGAATGATATTTGATAGACCTTCTAGCTAGTTGTCATCTATCTTTTATGCTTTGCCTATGTTTTGATCACAATTGCTTATTAACATGCTAAAATTCAGTTTTTCATGTTATTTTTCTCTTTTTTTGGGTATTTTTTGCAAACACTTGTTTTATTGCAAATTAATTCCAAATGATGAGTATTTTATGCATAAGTATGTTCAAAATACATAATGAACTTGAAAAATAAATTTAGTTAGCACTCTAATCTTTAGAAATTAGGATTTCTAATTTTAGGTCAGGTTGACCATCGGTCGAGTTGCCAACTTGATCGATCAGAGGCTGAGAGCTTTTTTGAAGAGCCTATCGGTCGAATTTTTGAGTCCTAAAACTTGACTGATGGTCGGGCTAGAGAAAACTTAAGATAGGTTAGGCCGATGATTCTCCCTCTCAAATAGATAAAAGTGGACTGATCCAACTTCCAACTCCCCTAAGCTCGCAACCCTAGCCCCACCCTTCCTCTCCCTAGCCCTAGTTTGACCTAGCTCGACCTCCCTTAACCTTCCCCCTTGCTAACCTAGGTCTGTAGATAAGTTTTTGTAGTGATTCCTTAGTTTTTTCTCTCTCCTTCCTATCCTTTTTGTCTCTATGGAATCTAATAGGAGGAAGAGGGCCACCCCTGCCAATGCACCTTCATATTCGTCCAACTCCCACTTGATTCTTTTTAATGACACCTCCTTCATCTTAAATGAGGATCTAAATAGGTATAAGGAGATCCTTCCTAGGAACCCTTTCCCTTTTCATGCCCTATTTGAGCCTAGACCACAAAGATAATAGGTCATAGATCAAGTAGCAGAGTTTCTTTATGATCACCATCTCTCTACCTTGGGTGTTGAATGCACATTCTATAACAATTCCATCACAAGAACCAAAGTGTTTCATGAATTCTACACGAATTACGAAACCCTCGTATTCCCTCCATAAACTCAAGTAGTCCTCACATCTATGATAGTCGGGAAGCAATTTCAAGTGTATGAATGAACATCTTCTTTTCAGGTACCGAAGTGACTGACACCTAGCGTCAAGACTATCCAGAGTACTTTGACCTAGTTGAGCCTGAGACCTTCTATAAGAAATATGATCTTACTCTCCCTAATATTCATAAGTTCTTGAATAAGCCTCAATTTACCATATAGGAATAAGTGCACCCTTCCCTCCTCTACCTTGGACGTCAAGAGACACATCATTACCCTAGTCGTTAACTGCAATATTCACCCAATCAAGAATCAGACTGAGATTGTAGAAAACACTACAGTAATCATGTATTGTCTCTTGAAGAACATCATAGTCAAGTGGTCAAGATATGTTACACCTCTATGGGTGCCCAATGGTATTCCCTCTGGGGCTTGACCACTTGAGATCTTCCCTTTGGGGCTTGGTCTTGCATCATACATCCAGAGATAATATGTAGGTTCAACATAGTCACATATATATTTAAGTTGTGATAATCATATTCACTTTAAAGATTGTAGAAATAAAAGCATACAAACTATTTATTTCCATGCAATCGATAAAACATTGGGAAAACACTAGGAAACTAAAGTGTGTACTCATAATTAACCACATATCTTAATCAGGAGTTGTAGATATCCAAGAAAGAGCAATCAATCAACCAAGAAAAGTTAGCCTGAAAGTTAAAGCAATAGACCCATGTATTATTATTTGATCCAAATCATCATTATGATTTTTGTTGAGTCTCAAGTTAGGGTTTCTAGGTCAACTTTATGGTATCATTGGTGTTTTGACTTCCTAAACCCTAGTTTCCATTTTTCAATCCCCTTGGGTTTACAAACCCTAATTATCATCAAATTCACCTTTAATTATCAAAGAAACCCTAATTTACCAAAACATGGGTTTCTAAATTCTCATAACTTCGAAGTTCTCTTTTTATTGATAATAGACTAATATTATATTATCAATATCAATATGATCCATTAGGATCATCAAAACCTAAAACTTAGGGTCCTTATACACCTAACCACATTAAAGATGATAACTTTAGGTACTTTTTTATCTATAGGAATATTTAGGTCCTAATAATATTTTATTGTATTCCTCATGTTTTTGTGAGTGAGATTCATATATAACATGCCTTATTTTGAGCAATAGATTATTTCCTATCAGTTTCACAAAATATCACTTAATCTAGCCAATCAAAAGTGCCACGTCAGTGCCAGATACCTTTTACTTATTTTTTGTAGTCAGCCAGTTCAAGATGTAGGCAAAAGACATTTCTGTCCTTGCATTGTACACATGCATGTGGGGGTATATGGGTCCTTTGGACCACAGGCTCCTTCTTTCTCGCACTAGACCTGATCGTGTGGTTGTGTCGTTGGCTCACCCACCCCATCCTCAGCGATCTGAGGGGAAAGTGGTGGCTCGAGGATCCTCACCCATCTTCGACACACACAACTAGGCCTAGCTATAGCATCGTCTGTTAGAGTCCAATAGGTTCACCCCCTCTTCTTAACGAGGTCAGAGTTGCATGAACATCGACAAGGCGACACCCACACCATGCACTCTGTCCTCGTGGGCCACTACTGCGGGTGGAGGAGGAGATCGGGGTAAGATGGTTGCTCGATCATCAAGCCCTTTTGACACAAAGATTGTGTCAACCCTATTAGAAGGCTTCTATAGTGAAAGTAGTTGGGTGCAGGAAGGTAGACTGACCTAGCTTTCTTACGGCTGTGGAGTCTAAGGTTGTCGATCTGAGGAGGGATCATGCACTCTTTTATACTGGTTCGGGGAAAAACCCAAGGACTCAAAGGGGAAAGATATGAAGCTTAAGGAGAACAGAGTCCCATGATGACGAACGAACACCCACATCTTTGTATATGTATATATGTCAAAGGAATGCTAACAGGGTTATAAGTTCCCTACTTTCTCGTATTTAGCAAGACGTCTCCTTTCTTTTGGTAACAAAATTACATCCTTTGTATTATGATTTTATAATCAAAGGTCATGGTGCCCTTCCATCTTTCATCTTTAAATCTTGGTCTGTAAGGAAAAGAAATAATCAATATCTTCCCTTGCATAAAAAATTACGTTCCTCATCCATAATCCAGTTCCATATGATATCTCAAGAGAGAAAAGGCATGCTTTCCCTTTCTATACAAAAAGGCTATCTTTGATTTTTAAGTATATTGTCTCTTATTCCTTATATTCGTTTCTCTTTCTCTCAATTGATTTATCAATCATTTTAAAAACAATGAATCAATAAATACCTCTCCCATCCTTTATTCCACTTCTATGGTAACCATGGGAAAAAGACTTATACATAAACCTACTCTTTTAAACATATCCGTAAACAGTAGGATATCCTTTTTCTCCCAAATTTAAGGGAAAATCCTCAATGACCTAAACTCCTTGTATGTCAAGTTTGAAACCAAAATTTGGATAAAAGAGACCTTTCTTCATATGCAAGTTATCCCTAAAAGAGGCATATTTTATTCATATTTTCTCTCTCTTTCTTTTATATTTTATTTATTTTGATTAATTATACCATTAGAAATCAAGTAGATTCTAAATCCCATCCATGTTAATTCAATCATACATCTTTTCACATATTTCTCATATTTTCATCATGATCTCCAATTTCCTTTTGAATAATGCATTATTTGATTTCTTCTTTTTCTTTTAATCATATTGAACCCATTAACATATTATGATCCATGAAATCACATGCACGAAGGAAATGCTGCAAAGGAAATCCATACATAAATAATACAATTTCATTATCATATATTTAATGGAGAAATTACATTTCAATCATTCAAGCCCAAAAATTGGGGATGTAACATCCTTCCCCTCTTATAGGAATTTTTCCCTCAAAATTCCACCAAACATACAAACAATCAAAATAAGACTTTATCATGTCCATCATTATCTCCTATGTGGCTTCATCCTCTCCATGGTTCTTCTAAAGAACCTTTATCATCTTATATTCTTACATCTGAGTTTTGTCACCTTGGTATCTAGAATTCTCACAGGTGACAGAGGGTATGTTAGCTTCCCTTGAAGCTCAATAGGTTCAATGCTCAACACATGGCTCGGGTACCTCACATAGTGCTCTAGATCATAAACACAGAATGCATCATACATCATCTTATCCTAAGGGTTAAGGCTAAACATAAGCAACTCCACCAATCCGTCTCAAATGGACCCATGTATCGGGGACCCAATGTCCTTCGCTATATCTCTAAGGGGTCAGATTTTCATAACACATGTTCACCCACAGTATACTACATGTCAGTCTGCTTCGCATCAGCTTATGACTCCTATCATTCCTGGGATTTCTTAGCCATTGTTTGATCAAAGCAACTTTATCTGCATACACCGTGGTCTCTCTGACCTTCCCAAGATCCTCTCACCGACATCATCCTAATGAAGGGGTGACCAACACAACCTCCCTTATAGAGCTTCTTACATCTCGATACTGGCTATGGTGGCTATCATAACAAGCAAACTCCTCTAGGGACAGGAACTGCTCCCACGATCACCTTGAACGAGCACGCATGCTCTCATCAGACCCTCTAAAGTTTGGATCATACCCTCTTGACTGTCCATTAGTTAGGGGTGATATGTTGTACTAAACTTCAATTTAGCATCGAGTTCTTCAGGTACCTACTTCCACAACATGGAAGCAAACTTGAGGTCATGCTCAAGATATTGAACTCTGATTACGGTGTAGTTGAACTATGTCTCTCTCGTATATATATATATATATATATATATATATATATATATATATATATATATATATATATATATATATACAGAGAGAGAGAGAGAGATAGAGAGAGAGATATGTATATATATGTATATATATATACATATATGTATATATATATGTATACATATATATGTATATATATGTATATATATGTATATATATATGTATATATATATGTATGTATATGTATATATATATATACATATGTATATTTATGTATATATATATGTATATATATATGGGCATTCATTCATTGCCCACGCGGGTAGCATGGATTTTTGCTACCCGGCAGTAAAAAAAGTAACTCTCATGGCTAAGAAAGTAACTCTGCTGTAAAAAAAGTAACTATGGCGACAAAAAAGTAACTCCGCTGGCCAAAAAAGTAACTCTGTACAAAATATACAACAGATATATATAAGGATGGGTTTTTTTTTTTGGGGGGGGGGGGAAATAATATTATTTTTGGATGAAATTTTTTGGAGAGCTAGACAAATGGTCCTCTGTAATTGTGAAAAAAAATATTTGAAAAAAGGTGGTTGGAAGGGTGGGTGGGTAGCTACCCGCGCGGGCACTAAAGATGGGCCATATATATATATATATATATATATATATATATATATATATATATATATATATATATATATATATATGAAGTTCAACAGGATTTGTCACATTGACGTTGCTCTCTCTTAGGCAAGGGATTAGGTCAACTTGGTAAGGCAATCTACCATAACCCATTTTGCATCATGACCTCTCTTAGTCTAGAGGAGATCCACCACAATGTCCATGGTGATCTTCTCCCATTCCCTATCGGGGACTCTTCATTATCGGTGGAAATCCAATGGGTTACTGGTGTTCGGCCTTCACCCTCTGGCATGTACGCACATGGCCACGTGCACTGTGACGATACTTCTCAGAAAACAAGATCCACGAATGCAAAAGCGATTAACTAGCAGTGGTATTATTAAAAATCACTAAAAATTAAAACTTTTTGTAAAGAGATATTCAAACGATAAAATTCTTTCATAAAGAAACATGATAAGCTATTTACAAACTGATCCATCATTACATATCTGTAACAAACACATCTCGAGGATGATAAACATCAACTACCTTGTTAGTTGTACAAGGCAAGATACAAAATCTCGAGGCATTACGCCAAAATCTCAGATCTATAATAAACATCTACTGACTCCTAGGACATGTGAGTACAAAGGTGACACATAGGACATATTATCTACAAGACTTCACAGTCAGTGTCTCCACCTGAGGATCACCGTTGTCCCTGATGTTGCTACTGCTGCTGCTCACCCACTGATGGGTTCTCTCGTCCTCGGCGTCTACCTAAAAAGTTGAATCCCACGGGGGTGAGACAATTGAATAATTATCCCAGCGAGAGTTATAACTCTCCGCCACAAGCATTGTTATTGCAATAATGGAATAACGTTAAATAGTAGAACTGTAAACATTCAACAGTAGGTTTAACATTATGTAAACTAAGTGAAGCAACATTCTTCTAAGCAATCATTTCAATTATAACTTAATTGAATGACAAGACATATAATAATAAGGAATATGAAGAGTGTGTACACTAGTTATTCAACTAGAGCACTATAAACAATTTATCATAAATCATTGTTTCTCGTAGTTCAACCTAAGAAGTTATGCTATACATCTCATTACATTTTTCAATCATATTTATGCCCTGAGGAGATGAGTTACACCTCTCATACTCCAACCGACCATTACTAAATCGGAATCGGTACCATACATAGGTCCTCATAAGAGCTGGATTCCTATGACCTCATCATCCTCAGTCAGTGTGAGGAACAACATGCATGACATCTTGTGTCTCTGCCATAATAGCTTTCCAGGGTATTCTGGAAACTTCACTATTAGAGTTACAGTGGAGTGTTGTACTCTCTTCACCATCGAGGGATTTGTTGTTTATCTCTCATCGATGCGGCATTAACAATATCATTGGGAGATTAGTGATACATCATCCCAGCATAAACATATAATGAAGGTTTGAGAGATTAAAGGTACATCTCATATCAAATCCAACATTAGGACGTAAGGATATTCACGTCCATAATCCCCACATACTCAAAAGTATGTTCTCCGGGAGTTCCCTTAGGAAAACCTGTTTCACCATCATTTAACTTTTGACAATGATGGATCTATGGTCAGGGCTCTACATGATATCATTATACTTGATTATTTAAGTACATTATGGCATTCTTTTAGCATCGGGCATGCTTTCAAACATAAACCAATAAGACAACTGCTATAAAGAAAGAGTATTATTTGTATCAATTTTACATCACATATTTTAACATTGGGATATCAATCCCTAACCATCTCATCATTGTTATTCAGGAATATGGGTGTTCAAACCCTTAGTTCATCAAAACACTTGTTACCAAGTGACATACTATCATCAAGTCATTTAACAGCATGACCTTGATTGTAACAATGCAGATACTTCTCTTGGATAATATAGCCTACCAATCTCATATGTTACCTCTTACTAGGCAACACAGCATATCACTATTTTCAAAGCTTATAAAGTGCTTTCAATGAATATGACATCATAACCCTTACCTGGCTATGATCACTTATTGATAAAGACATGCATGACTAATACAATTGATAACATGCGAATTATATCTATATCAACACAATACAAGTTCTTTTCAAATTAAATATAGAACACCACGGCCGTGCTACCTTGCACGGTCGTGCTACTGACAAATTACCACGACCGTGTTACATTACCACGGTTGGTTTCTAGGGTTAGGGTTTCCCTATTCAATTCAATTAGGGTTATTCAACCCTTATGACTTACAAAGGCATAATGATTGCTTAGTTTATAATACAAGAACAAAGTTTCATGCTTAATAGCATAATCCAAATTAGGGTTACTGTTCACATCACCACATTTCCCTAAATTAGGGTTTACTATTCATATTTCATCACATTACCCTAGGTTAGGGTTTACTATTCACATTGTAATGAATTAAGATCATATCATCATCATGTATGAGGATTACTTCCATTAATGCCCTCAAATTAGGTTAAGATTCATTGACCATCATAATTAGGGTTTTCATGATCTCACTATGATGGATCATACCCTAATTAGATATATTCTTACATATTGGAAGTATATGACTTGATTCTTATTCATATAAGGAGTCTCCTCTCTCCTCATTCTATCAAATGATGTTTACATCATTCTTGATTAGGCTAAGTCAAATTAACCTTGTCATCATGGTTATATCACAACTATAATGATCATTAGGATTCACTTCATCAAGGGTATTGGTTACTCTATCCCATCAAGGGTACTTTCGTAATGTTCACCAATGATCATAACATGCATTAATCCACTAATTACTTGGTCCCTTAATCACTTTAGGTATCTCTACGGTTTAGGTTAATCAACCACTAAACCATCACAACTACTAGAGCATCAAACATTCTTAACCTTTTTAGACCTCAAACGGTCTTGCACACCAAACCCCCAAACGATCTTGGATGGACCTTGAAACCGTTTAGTTATGTTGACCGTTTGGTCTAGTTTGACTTTTGAAAACATTTGGAAAAGTGCACACTCCAGACTGTTTGCCCAAGGTGAGGTGAAGACCGTTTGGCCAACTTTGACTTTTGAAACCGCATAGACAAATCAATCTTGAAACCGCATGAGATCAAACAGTTTGAGATCGTTTGGTCCCAAATGGGCTTGAGACCGTTTGGTCCCAAATGGGCTTGAGACCGTTTGGACTCAAAAAGTCTTGAGGCCGTTTGGACCCAAATGGTCTTGAGACCATTTGGTCCAACCCACCTCAAAACCGCATGGACCAAAAAGTGTCTCAACCACTTCAATTGAGTTAGGGTTTCCAAGGTTGAACCCCTCAATCATTCATGTACATGTTAGGCACTTATAAATTGAGTTAATTAGGTCAACCCTCTACTGATTTGACACTCAATTGACCCTCAATTGATCACCAATTAGGGTTTGGATAAATTGGGTTAGGGTTTGGAATCGATCACCCTTCAACATGTTTCAACATGAGTCTAATTGATTTGCAACCATTTAACCATAGTCAACCCTAGACCTTCAAACGGTCTTGGGTGACCCCCAAACGGTCTTGGGATGGTTTGGACCTCCTCCAAACGGTCTTGAGACCGTTTTCCATTAGTTAATCAAAAACCAAGTCATTCACTTAATAGTTGAACCCTAGATTTTGTCACCAAATCAGCAATTGATTAATCAATAACTTGATATCATTGGACCCTCAATTGGTCAACCCTACTTAACCCTAGACCTCCAAATGGTCTTGCATTATCACCAAACGGTGTTGAGACCGTTTGGGTGATCCCCAAATGGTTTTGAAACCGTTTGGGCCACTCAACCCAAACTTCAACTTGATTTAATTATTGAAATCAGCAAATAACCCGATTAGGGTTTAGGTGATTAATGTGCCTTCAATTGATGATTTACTTGGAATTAGATGATGATTTTTGGTAAGTTATTAGTCGACATTATATACAACAGACCTCCAAATGGTCAATGCCTGGTCAACACTCCCAAATGGTCTTAAACCGTTTGCTTCTATGTGGTTTGTGAAACCGTTTGCATTCAAATGGTTTGAAACCATTTTCTCCCAATCGGTTTGGGAAACCGTTTGAGCAAGAGGTGGAAGACTGTTTGCTAAAGTACATTTGTGGATAAACTTTGGAATTAACGTCATCATCTTCTACCTCAAGAACAGGGGTTGTTCTTCACGGAATTGCTAGCAAAAACACACCAAAGTGTCTAAAGAAGAAGAATAAGCATATATACTAGGAGAAGAGGATGCATTAACAAAGCTTAAGGGTTAGAATTATAAAACCCACCTCAAGATCTGATATAGAGCTCCAAGATTCGTAGCTTTAATGGTGGATGAAGCTCCAAAGGTTGTCCAAGGTCTGTTCTTCAAGATTTGGATGGAGAAGATGGCTAAAAAGAAGAGTTGTGTAAGGAAAACTAACAAACCAACCTTGTATTAGAGTTTCTACCATGAATTCGAGCTAGGTGGTGATCCATACTTACCAACTTAGCTTGGTCATCTTCCTCTGTTCCAGAGATCCCTCTTGGTCGGTCCAAAGCAAGAAGATGAGGGGAAATAACTAAAGGAACGATCCTTTGCTTTGAGGAAAAAGGGTGCTTATATATTTTTGGGTATTATCAAGGCAAAGAAAAAGATAGCTATTTCTTTTATTTCTTAAACCCATCCACTCATTCTTGCTCCACCCTTGGCCACGTTTCTTCCTCCTTTTCACATGAAAAAACTCTCTCTTATCCAAGGTTAAGAGGAAAATAAACCAAACCCCTTACTAAGTTATACATGTATAAAAGGGCCATTTTGCATAAAACTTGGTTATTTAAATATTAAGGTTATCTTTCTTACTTGATCATTCAAATAAGGCTCCCCTCTCATTTCCTTTGCTCTAATTTATGCAAAGAAACATGAGAGATACTCTAGAGGATATATTTTACATGTTGCACCCTATGTTTTGGGTAAATTGCACTTTACAAAACTAGGTTTTAAGGCACAAGGATTGCTCTACGAGCTATATCTTGGTGCTCAAGCTTGTGGAATCCATACCACTACATCATATTCATTCTTATGATGTCTCAACATCAGAGTAACATATTAACATGTGTAAATTTCAAGTTAACCCCTCTAATTGGGTAATTTGTACTTTAGTCCAAAATTAACAAAACAATATTGGAACATTATTCAAAAAGGACTGAAATGGAAATATGAGTTCCTTAAAAGCTTTAATTACATTACACAAGATAACCACAAGCATCTAATCACATATTTAACCAAAACACCTAGGCTTAGCTCATAACCCAGGTCAGGGATGTTACAAATTATCCACCCCTTACAAGGATTTCGTCCCCGAAATCAACAAAACATATTAAGAGAAAAGAGCAGGGTATTTCCTTCTCATCTCTTCCTCTAATTCCCATGTGGCTTCTTCAACACCACTATGATTCCATAGGACTTTCACAAGACTTATATCTTTCTTTTTTAGCTTTTTAATTCTTTTATCAAGGATCGATATAGGTCCTTCTTCATAAGATATATCATCATTCAATTCTACTTCCATAGGTTGTAGAATTGATTTTGTATCAGGGTGACATTTCCTAAGCATGGAAATGTGAAACACAGGATGTAACCTCTGTAACTCTGGTGGTAACTCTAGCTTATAGGATACTCTTCCAATCCGTTCAATGATTGGATAAGGCCCCATAAACCTAGGAGCTAACTTCCCTTTCCTTCCAAATCTCAGAACTCCTTTCTAAGGTGAGACTTTGAGGTACACTTTGTCTCCAACCTAGAACTCTAAAGGTCTACAAAGCTTATCAGCGTAAGATTTCTGCCTATCCTGTGCAGTCTTTATCTATTGTTGTATTATTTTAATCTTCTCTATGGTCTGCTGCACAAGATCAGGACCTAACAGTTGGTATTCACCAGTTTCATACCAACATAGGGGTGATCTACAACGTCTACCATACAAAGCTTCGTAAGGTGCCATGTCAATGCTATATTGATAGCTATTGTTGTAGGCAAAGTCTATTAAGCTTAGGTGCAGATCCCAACTCCCTGTAAACTAAAGAACACATGCTCTAAGAAAGTCCTCCAAGGTCTGTATAGTCCTTTCTGACTGTCCATCAGTCTGAGGATGAAAGGTTGTACTAAACCTTAGCTGTGTGCCTAAGGCTTTATGAAGTCGCTCCCAAAAATGACTCATAAACTGAGGACCTCTGTCAGAAACGATGGTAGCTGGGACTCCATGCAGCCGCACTATCTCATCAACATATAACTGTGCTAGTTTCTCAGTAGAATAGGTTGTTTTGACATGCAAGAAATGTGTTGTCTTCGTCAACCTATCAACTATTACCCAGATGGAATCATGCCCTTTGGTTGTCCTGGGTAGGCCAACAACAAAGTTCATGGTTACATGATCCCACTTCCACTGTGGTATGGGTAAAGGTTGCATTGTCCCTACAGGCTTCTGGTGTTTAGCTTTAACTTGCTGACACACAGGACACCGCATAACAAACTCAACAACGTCTTTCTTCAAACCAGGCCACCAATACATATCTTTCAAGTTTTGATACATCTTGGTGCTTCCTAGATGCATAGCATACATTGAAGAATGAGATTCTTCCAGAACTAACTTCCTTAAGTTATCCATATCTGGCACTATCATCCTTCCATGATAACATGATACTTGATCAAATGGAAACCATATCGTTTCTCACTACCATACTCCGATCTAATCTGTTGAACTGCAGCATCAACTTGTTGTGCCTCCTTGATCTGCTGTCTCAGAGTAGGTTTTATGTGCATCTCAGCTGACAACCCGTCTAACAATGATACTTTCAATTGTACATTGTCTTGCCTTAAGGAGATAAGCATATCCCTCCTAGAGCACACCAAGGAATTCAGTTGTGCTCTGTCTAAGGATGGTGTTGTTGATTTCCTACCCAAAGCATCAACAACTACATTGGCCTTCCCTGGATGGTAATCAATTGTACAGTTGTAATCCTTGATTAACTCCATCCAGTGGCGTTGTCTCATGTTAAGCTCATGCTGAGAAAAGATATACTTAAGGTTCTTATGATCAGCGAAAATCTGGAATGTCTCTCCATAAACATAATGTCTCCAGATCTTCAAGGCATGAACCACAGTAGCTAGTTCTAGATCGTGTGTTGGATAATTCTCCTCCTGTTTCTTAAGCTGTCGGGAAGCAAAAGAAATCACTTATTTATCCTACATCAACACACATCCTAGTCCATTCTTGGAGGCATCACAGAAAACTATATATCATTTCCCTTGCTCAGGTAACACAAGCACTGGTGCACTTGTCAACCTCTCCTTCAACAACTGGAAAGATTTTTGTTGACACTTGTCACTCCAGGTAAAAGGAACATCCTTCCTGGTCAACTTAGTCAAGGGTAAAGCTATAGAACTGAAGTTCTTAATGAACCTCCGGTAATAGCCTGCCAACCCTAAGAAACTATGGATCTCTGTCGGTGTCTTCGGCTGCTCCCAAAGCAGAACATATTCTACCTTTCTTGGGTCAACACGAATACCCGAGGAAGATATCACGTGTCCAAGGAAAGATACTTCTGGCACCCAGAACTCACACTTGCTAAACTTAGCATATAGCTTGTGTTCTCTTAGCAAAGTTAGAGTCTGACAAAGATGTTGTTCATGTTGCTGAGCATCTTTACTATAGATCAGGATGTCATCTATGAAGACAACAACACATTGATCGAGAAAAGGTCGGAAGATTCTATTCATGAGTTCCATGAATGCATCTGGTGCATTAGTTAGTCCAAACGACATATCTGTGAACTCATAGTGACCATACCTTGTCCTAAAGGCAGACTTGGGTATGTCACTATCCTTAATACGTAGCTGATGATATCCTGACCTCAAATCTATCTTTGAGAAGACGGTTTCACCATGCAACTGGTGAAAGAGATCATCAATCATCGGCAGAGGATACTTATTCTTTATTGTTACTTTATTTAATTGCATGTAATCAATGCACAACCGCATTGATCCATCTTTCTTCTGAACAAAGAGGACCGGAGCACCCCAAGGTGAAGTACTCGGTCGGATGAAACCCTTCTCAAACAACTCTTGCAGCTATTTCTTGAGTTCTACCATCTCAGCAGGCACCATCCTATACGGTGTTTGTGTTGTAGGTTGCGTGTCTGGGATTAAATTGATCTCAAAATCAATTTCTCGAGGCGTTGGTACACCTGGAAGTTCTTCAGGAAATACATCTTCAAATTCCCTGACTACAGGAATCGACATGGTTAGGACTATCCATGGTAGTATCTACCACATGGGCCAAGAATGCACAACATCCTTTCCTCATCAGCTTCTCAGCAACCATAGCTAACATAAGACATGTGGGTAGAATCTTTCTCTCTCCTTTAAAGATCCATGTGTCACTATCATCAGCAAACACAGCTTCCTTGGATTCACAATCCAAGACAACCTTATACCTTTCTAAGGTATCCATCCCAAGGATTATATCAAATCCATGCATCTCAAGTGGTATAAGATCCACTCGAATGTGATGTTCAAAAAAGAAGAGAATGCAGGGAGAACATACCTCCTGGAATACAGTAGATCCCATCAAGGGAGTTTCTAACAACAAACTATCTGCTCTATGACTTATAGTCAAGTTACAGTCAAAAATCACTCTTTGAGTGATAAAGGAGTGTGTCGCACCCAGATCAATTAAAACGGATACAACGCAAGATGTAGACATATCAGAATATATAACAATTCCATTTGACCTGCCACAACCCGAGGGTTGATTACTACATCAGGTGGATTCATCGCGTAGAATCATGTCGTTGCCTGTGGTTGGTTCGGTGCTTGATGACTAGATGTCGATGATCGAGCTTGGGACGCTTGTCCACGTCCTCTAGCGTTACCTGGAAACTGTCGCCTTTGCAATCCTTTCCGACTCTGCCTTTGAGGTTGAGTCACACTCACTTCTTTGGCTCTGCAGTCCTTCATCAGATGTCCCATCGTTTCACATATATAACAACTTCTGCTCAGTTGTTGTGGTCTGGGTGGTCCTATAACCGACATAGATGTTGAGCTACGAGCTCCTTCCAAAGGTAAGCTTCGTCCTCTACCCCTATTTGACATCCACTGTGTCTGGGTATTGGATCTAGGTGGTGGTGTAGGTACATAAAACCTAGGTTTCTTGAAACCTTTTGATGAGGATCCTTGGAACTGGGGATACATGTTCTTGTTCTTGGTTTGTCTCTTCTCTGCTACAGACCTCTCTACCCTCCTGACAGACTCCACAAAGGTAGAAGACCTCTCCATGTTCTCCAAAGCAGATACAGGAGTAGTCAACTCAGCGTTTAACCCTTTCTCAAAACGCCTAATCCTTTCTTCATCTGTGGTCGCCATGTGCGGACAGAACTATAAAAGCTCCATGAACTTAGCCTCGTACTTGCTAATGTTCATTGGACCTTGTCTTAACCTCTCAAACTGAAAGATTTTCTCATCCAGAAATGTCTTGGGAAAATATCTATTGATAAATTCCCATCGGAAAACTTCCCATGCAACCTCCACACCTGGCCTCTTCTGTTCTTCCATGGTCCACCAATGACCAGCACTCCCCTTGAGAAGATACACAACATGTCTAACCTTCTTAGATTCTAGGATGTTTAGGATTCTAAAGGCCTTCTCTAGTTCAGTTAACCACAAGTCAGCATCTGCTGGGTCATCTGTTCCAGCATACTCTGTGGCTCCAACTCAGAATAGTCGTTCAAACGTCTTGTCGATTCCTTGTCCTTCAGGATGGGTAGGTGCCCTGGGTGCAAGTATAGGCATCCTATCAGTCATGTGTGTCATGGCAGTCATAAATTGCCCAATCATGGCTTGGACAGTTGGGTTCCCCATGTCAGTTGGATTGAACTAGGGTGGTTCAGGCACATGTTGTTCTATCTCTAGGTTTCTTGCACCTTCTCTGGGTGCAACAACACTACTCTCTACAACATATTCCTCGTGTGGTCCAGATATCCTTAGTCTTATCTTCTTCTCCTGAGGAGAAGAAGACACTATCAGATATACCGGAAGGCACTAGAACAAACTCAACAACCTAAGTCCTATGTCTCTGTAGACTCAGCGAACCTAGAGCTCTGATACCACTTAATTGTGATGATACTTCTCAGAAAACAAGATCAACGAATGTGGAAGTGATTAACTAGCAGAAGTATTATTAAAAATCACAAAAAATTAAAACTTTTTGTAAAGAGATCTTCAAATGATAAAACTCTTTCATAAAGAAACATGATAAGTTATTTACAAACTGATCCATCATTACATAACACATCTCGAGGATGATAAACATCAACTACCTTATTAACTGTATAAGGCAAGATACAACGCCAAAATATCATATCTATAATAAACATCTACTGACTCCTAGGACCTAAGAGTACAGAGACGACACATAGGACATACTATCTATAAGACTTGACAGTCAGTGTCTCCACCTGAGGATCACTGTAGTCCCTGATGTTGTTGTTGGTGCTGCTCACCCACTGATGGGTTCCTTCATCCTCGGCATCTACCTAAAAAGTCGAATCCCACGGGGGTGAGACAATTGAATAATTGTCCCAGCAAGAGTGATAACTCTCCGCCAGAAGCATTGTTATTGCAATAATGGAATAACGTTAAACGGTAGAACTATAAACATTCAACAACAGGTTTAACATTATGTAAACTAAGTGAAGCAACATTCTTCTAAGCAATCATTTCAATTATAACTTAATTGAATGACAAGACATATAATAATAAGGAATATGAAGAACATGTATACTAGTTATTCAACTAGAGAACTGTAAACAATGCATCATCAATCATTGTTTCTCGTAGTTCAACCTAAGCAGTTATGCTATATGGCTGATTACATTTTTCATATATATTTATGCCCTTAGGAGATGAGTTACACCTCTCATACTCCAATCGACCATTACTAAATCGCAATCGGTACCATACATAGGTCATCAGAAGAGCCGAATTCCTATGACCTCATCATCCTCAGTCAGTGTGAGGAACAACATGCAGGACATCTTGTGTCTCTGCCATAATAGGTTTCAAGGGTATTTTGGCAACTTCGCTATTAGAGTTACAGTGGCGTTCTGTACTCTCTTCACCATCAAGGGATTTGTTGTTTATCTCTCATCGATGCGGCATTAATAATATCTTTGGGAGATTAGTGATACATCATCCCGGCATAAACATATAATGAAGGGTTGAGAGATTAAAGGTACATCTCATATCAAATCCAACATTAGGACGTAAGGATATTCGCATCCATAACCCCCACATACTCAAAAGTATGTTCTCCAGGAGTTCCCTTAGGAAAACCTGTTTCACCATCATTTAACTTCTGACAATGATGGATCTATGGTCAGGGCTCTACATGATATTATTATACTTGATTATTTAAGTACATTATTTCATTCTTTTAGCATCAGGCATGTTTTCAAACATAAACCAATAAGACAACTGCTATAAAGAAAAAGTACTATTTGTATCAAGTTTACATCACATATTTTAACATTGGGATATCAATCCCTAACCATCTCATCATTTTGATTTAGGAATATGGGTGTTCAAACCCTTAGATCATCAAAACACTTGTTACCAAGTGACATACTATCATCAAGTCATTTAACAGCATGACCTTGATTGTAACAATGCAGATACTTCTCATGGCTCATATAGCCTATCAATCTCATATGTTACCTCTTACTAGGCAACATAGCATATCACTATTTTCAAAGCTTATAAAGTGCTTTCAATGAATATGACATCGTAACCCTTACCTGGCTATGATCACTTCTTGATTAAGACTTGCATGACTAATACAATTGATAACATGCACATTATATCTATATCATCACAATACAAGTTCTTTTCAAATTAAATATAGAGCACCATGGACGTGCTACCTTGCACGGTCGTGCTACTGACAAATTACCACGACCGTGTTACATCACCATGGTTGGTTTCTAGGGTTAGGGTTTCCCTATTCAATTCAATTAGGTTTATTCAACCCTTTTGACTTACAAAGGCATAATGATTGCTCATTTTATAATTCAAGAACAGAGTTTCATGCTTAATAGCATAATCCAAATTAGGGTTACTGTTCAAATCATCACAATTCCCTAGATTAGGGTTTACTATTCATATTTCATCTCATTACCCGAGGTTAGGGTTTACTATTCACATTATAATGAATTAAGATCATATCATCATCATGTATTACTTCCATTAATGCCCTCAAATTAGGTTAAGATTCATTGACCATCATAATTAGGGATTTCATGATCTCACTATGATGGATCATACCCTAATTAGATATATTCTTACATATTGGAAGTATATCACTTAATTCTTATTCATATAAGGAGTCTCCTCTCTCCTCCTTCTATCAAATGATGTTTACATCATTCTTGATTAGGCTAAGTCAAATTAACCTTGTCATCATGGTTATATCACTACTATAATGATCATTAGGATTCACTTGATCAAGGATATTGGTTACTCTATCCCATCAAGGGTACTTTCGTAATGTTCACCAATGATCATAACATGCATTAATCCACTTATTACTTGGCCCCTTAATCACTTTAGGTATCTGTAAGGTTTAGGTTAATAAACCACTAAACCATCACAACTACAAGAGCATCAAACGTTCTTAAACTTTTTAGACCTCAAACGGTCTTGCACACCAAACCCCCAAACGGTCTTGGTTGGACCTTGAAACGGTTTGGTGGTGTTGACCGTTTGGTCTAGTTTGACTTTTGAAACCATTCGGAAAAGTGCACACTCAAGACCATTTGCCCAAGGTGAGGTGAAGACTATTTGGTCATGAAGACCGTTTGGCCAACTTTGACTTTTGAAACTGCATTGGACAAATCGATCTTGAAATCGCATGAGATCAAACGGTTTGAGATCATTTGGTCCCAAACGGTCTTGAGACCATTTGGTCCCAAACCGTCCTGAGACCGTTTGGACCCAAACGGTCTTGAGACCGTTTGGTCCAAACCACCTCAAAACCAAATGGACCAAAAAGTGTCTCAACCACTTCAATTGAGTTAGGGTTTCCAAGGTTGAACCCCTCAATCGTTCATGTACTTGTTAGAAACTTATCAATTGAGTTAATTAGGTCAACCCTCTACTGATTTGACACTCAATTGACCCTCAATTGATCACCAATTAGGGCTTGGATCAATTGGGTTAGGGTTTGGAATCGACCACCCTTCAACATGTTTCAACATGAGTCTAATTGATTTGCAACCACTTAACCATAGTCAACCCTAGACCTTAAAACGATCTTGGGTGACCCCCAAACGGTCATGGGATCATTTGGACCTCCTCCGAACGGTCTTGAGACCGTTTACCCATTATTTAATCCAAAACCAAGTCATTCACTTAATGGTTGAACCCTAGATTTTGTCACCAAATCAGCAATCGATTAATCAATAACTTGATATCATTGGAACCTCAATTGGTCAACCCTACTTAACCCTAGACCTCCAAATGGTCTTGGGTCATCACCAAACAGTCTTGAGACCGTTTGGGTGATCCCCAAATGGTTTTGAAACCGTTTGGGCCACTGAACCCAAACTTCAACTTGATTCAATTATTGAAATCAGAATGTAACCCAATTAGGGTTTAGGTGATTAATGTGCCTTCAATTGATGATTTACTTGGAATTAGATGATGATTTTTGGTATGTGATTAGTACACATTATATACAACAGATATAAAAATGGTCAACACCTGGTCAACACTCCCAAACAGTATTAAACCATTTGCTTCTATGCGGTTTGTGAAACTGTTTGCATTCAAACGGTTTGAAACTGTTTGCTCCCAAACGGTTTGGGAAACCGTTTGAGCAAGAGGTGGAAGACCATTTTCTAAAGTAAGTTTGTGGATAAACTTTGGAATTAACGTCATCATCTTCTACCTCAAGAACAGGGGCTTTTCTTCACGGAATTGCTAGCAAGAACACACCAAAGTGTCTAAAGAAGAAGAATAAGCATATATACTAGGAGAAGAGGATGCATTAACAAAGCTTAAGGGTTAGAATTATAAAACCCGCCTTAAGATCTGATCTAGAGCTCCAAGCTTCGTATATTTAATGGTGGATGAAGCTCCAAAGGTTGTCCAAGGTCTGTTCTTCAAGATTTGGATGGAGAAGATGGCTAAAAAGAAGAGTTGTATAAGGAAAACTAACAAACCAACCTTGTATTAGAGTTTCTACCATGAATTCGAGCTAGGTGGTGATCCATACTTACCAACTTAGCTTGGTCATCTTCCTCTGTTCCATAGATCCCTCTTGGTTGGTACAAAGCAAGAAGATGAGGGGAAATAACTAAATGAACGATCCTTTGCTTTGAGGAAAAAGGGTGCTTATATATTTTTGGGTATTATCAAGGCAAAGAAAAAGATAACTATTTATTTTATTTCTTAAACCCATCCACTCATGCGTGATCCACCCTTGGCCACGTTTCTTCCTCCTTTTCACATGCAAAACCTCTCTCTTGTCCAAGGTGAAGAGTAAAAGAAACCAAACACCTTACTAAGTTATACATGTATAAAAGTGCCATTTTGCATAAAACTTGGCTATTTAAATATTAAGGTTATCTTTCTTACTTGATCATTCAAATGAGGCTCCCCTCTCATTTACTTTGCTCTAATTGATGCCAAGAAACATGATAGATACTCTAGAGGATATATTTTACATGTTGCACCCTATGTTTTGGGTAAATTGCACTTTACACCAAAACTAGGTTTTAAGGCACAAGGATTGCTCTACAAGCTATATCTTGGTGCTCAAGCTTGTAGAATCCATACTACTACATCATATTCATTCTTATGATGTATCAACATCAGAGGAACATATTAACATGTGGAATTTGTAAGTTAACGCCTCTAATTGGGTAATTTGCACTTTAGTCCAAAATTAACAAAACAATATTGCAACATTGTTCAAAAAGAACTGAAATGGAAACATAAGTTCCTCAAAAGCTTTAATAACATTACACAAGATAACCACAAGCATATAATCACATATTTAAGCAAAACACCTAGGGTTAGTTCATAACCCAAGTCAAGGATGTTACATGCACCTCTATATCCTTCTTCATTCTAGGTCTTCAAGGTACCGCTACAGACCTTAACCTTCCTAGTAGCACCACGGTGTATGGTGTACTTAAAATCATGAGCTCCTAGTATGAAATGATTCCTCAAGGTTGACTCCTCAAAAACCCTAAAACACTCTAATGGTGGATTTCACCACTTTCTTTTCTTGAAAGATGTATCTGAGGTTCTTACAACCATCCTTCCATCTCATCAAGCTCTGGCTGGCTAAATGAGTATCCACCAGCTTGACCAACAAGTCTGGTTGTATCTGGATGTTATCCATATAGGTCTCATCATCTAACGATCATAGGGTTCACCTAGAAACCTCTTCCAGCCGCTCTACTAGCCAAAGAAGACAGTCCTATACCCAAGTTGTGTCTCGACTAAGAGTATCTACTACTACATTAGTTCCCTTATGTACTAGGTGATGGTGAAAATATAAACCTTCATATACTCCACTCAACATCCTTGTCTCAGGTTTAGGTTTAACTGAGTCAAGAAAACTTTGAGCTCATCATCTCGGTTATTAAACTCAAACTTATAAAACATTGATTCCAAACTACTTCCAGAGCGGTATGTCTTCATATTACCCTTTCTCTTCTCATGCTTTCATACCATTTATCCAAGGTACTTCCAAAAGGGTGTGGTACTTACTCTATCCTCAATCATCTTAGAAATGTTTCAACTCATATCACCTTCATCCTTAGTATATGTCATGTGTTTTGTCCTATCTCTCACACCCATAACAAGATGAAATAAGCATTTGGCTACAGTCCAAATACAGAGTTCATCTCGTTCCAAGAGTAGACATAGTGCATCACACATTGGCATAACATTTTCCAATCTAAGCTAAAACTTACTTATCATGCTTCCACACCATGAAAAACTTGAATCCATGTTTTCAACCATGAAAAGGCTATTCCCAAACACTCTTGAGTCTTCGTATTACTCATACATACATAATCCTTAGTCCTTTGCTCAAGGTCTCTAGGGTGTCGGTACTTTTGGGGTGATATGACCCTTATGCATCTAGGGAGTGCCTCTCACATTTACCCCTTAGGCCCCATGAACTCATGAAGGTTGCCAACCTCATAACCCATGGGCCTCGGGTAAAGGTAGTTATTACCTCCCGACCCTATAGTCTTGTGCATTCAAGGAACAAACAACTCCTACTCTCATAAGTCTTATCCCTACTTGACCTTAGTGTTGACTTATGATTCTACTATAGCTCGTGGTTTTTGTGTTGATAATCTAGCACGCCACATCCTTGAATCCTCATCCAAAACTCCATCATCTCTCTAGGCACTCGTGGTCAAACTTATATCCCATAATGGGAGTCATGGCGACCTACCTATCTTGGTATGGCCCCATAAAGGTCACCTCCATGGAAACATATCTTCATGCCCCTTTATAGATGGTCACACATGAGTCCATAGATTCATGATCATACTATGTGCTCTTACACTTAGCTCATCAATCTCTTACAAGTGACCTCTTTATATTACCTGAAACCTAATCAAAAGTTGGCACTCATCCTAACATGAAGGGTCCCTCCCCTATATGGGAGAAACCTATCACTTGATAGAAATAAAGGTCATAAAACATTCTTACCTCCAAGGTTTACATCATCATGTATGTGCTTAGCACTATCATTCTAATTATGCTCATGGCTAGCAAGAAGACAACCTATTAAACCATTTTTAGTTCGTTGGTATGTCATACTTGTTCATAACTCCTCAAGTTTGGACCAAACTCACACCTACCAACCTATGTGAGTGGTTCATAAAACACAGACATTAGTTCAATTGGGGTTTCCTTTTGCTCTAATACATGGGGAGTGCCATACCGGAATCCTATGAACTCAATCATCCTTGTAAGCATCATGTGCACTAGGTATTGCTACTTCCCCTCTTTGGTCCAAGAACCCCAAGTTTACTTTTTATGCATCAACTGTCTAACTGCATGCTCAGTTGTTCAACCATGAACCGAATCTATACCAGGTAGATCATACACATCCTAACACCCTTCCACATGAACAACCTTTAGAGTCGTAAACCAGGACAACTGACTAGGTGTGAGGCCTCACAGCTTGTTACCTTACCTCTTTAGGGTCTAAGGAACTCTCCTTTCTACACCAAAAAGGTAGGCACTTATAACATATGTACACCAGTTCAAGAATCCTCTTTCTCATTCTAGGGTTTGGTTCCTCTATAGGCAACCAAAGTATGAAAAGTCTCTAACGATCATGCATGAGGAAACCACATCTATCTACTCAGGGTTGTCTAAACCAGGTCATATCATACCCAACTTCTCATGATTCCTCATGTCTTAGAGTCAAGGTCTCCAACCTTCTTCATCGGGTCTCTCCCTCCCTCTAGAAATAACCCTACAACTAGTCCTACCACTAGAGGTTCTCTCCCAGAAGGTGGTTCAAGATTTTAAGGATACACATTTATCCCTACTTGGGTGAAACATACTATCAGGACCTATGTTCGGCCAAGAGCATCCAAATCTCTGCATGCTCATCTCATGAACAATAGGCATAACGCTTTTGGCCTAGGTCTAAAACTTACTTCCAGCCTTGCTGTCATTCTCTTCTATGTAGTTACATGCCTCTTTCCACTCATATATATCTATTAGGGTTCCTATATGGTCACTACTAACCTTCTCAATGATGGAGCTATCCCTCACCCTTATCAGGTATGACCCACCCAAGGGTGGGTCACTAAAAGGCACTAGGTTCAAACAACCACACATAGTTCAAGAACCTCATGTTTACTCAAAACCTCACATAAAACATGCATGTCAAATCCACATACTTGTATGCATGGTCAACAATGATATCCAACTCATCGTGCCTTTTCTTTCTCTATCCACCGCTTATAGTTTTGGGTTGAGGATCATCCTCAGAGGATGCTCCAAGTCTCTTCCTCTTCCTAGAGGCTTCTTCCTCCAAGGATAACTCTCTCCTCATCTTCCTACTGGAAGTTCTAACCTTGGTGTTCTTTTGAGGGCATGAAAACACAAGCCATGCAACCTAATAATGTAACTGAACTCATTCTGAGTTTCTAATTATCAAAACTTATGTCCATGACATCTTTCTTACATGCTTTTTATTATTTTGTGGAGGATTCCTTGATCCTTATTACTCTTAACCCCAAAACTCACGAGGGCCGAGGAGAGAGAGAAACCCTAATCTCTTAAAGGTATTCAATTAACGGGGTAGAGAATGGACGAAGACAGATGAGAGAAGACCTAGAGGCATCTTATTTCGAGTCAAATCCTCCAATTTTAGCCAGGACGTCACACAGAATTTAGGAGTCATCATAGACCAACTAGTGGGGCAGAGGAAAATCTTACTAGCCCTTAGATTGTGATCCTTTTCTAGAAACCTCCATCATTGGAATATCCTCTAATAACTCCTTTGGGTTCTAAAGAGTTTTTACAATTTAATAATTGTTAGATGTTAAATGAAAAACCATGCTCTAATACCAACTGTAACGAACCCGCTTCCCGGTAACCCCTAATTAAGGAAGACCAAGAAGTCAGAGACATTATCCCATAAAGTGGATCAATGGTTTTGCAAATAATAAAAAATAATTAATGAATTCTATGAATGACTAAACTAAAAATTGGAATAAAAATTTACTTTCACATACCTTAAAAATGGGCAATTGAGAATTCTACCCATAGTAGAATTCTATATAACTAAATCCTCCTTGATAATTTAACTTTAATATTTCATAGATTCCATTTACTGTTTTTCCAATTTCAGGTATTTCCTAAATCGTTGACAAACAAAATGTTAGTCAGTATAAATGAATATACTGGTATGTAGGGACAAACAAAACATGGAACATAAGCTTTAACAACCTAATCATATCAAGTAGTTGTTAGAAATACAAAATTACGTTTTCAATGTGACTTCCCAACCGCTTTTACTCATCTTCTGTGATACCCACTCTTAGGGTTTAGTCCTTGCAAGGGACTTAAAGCTACCTTTTCCATCCTAAGCTTGGTACCTGGGGTCACCTCTCTAGGTGCCCAATGGTCTTCCCTCTGGGGCTTGACCACTTCAGACCTTCCCTCCGGGGCTTGGTCTTGCATCATACATCCAGAGATGGTAAGTAGGTTTGAGAAATTCACATATATATTTAAGTTGTGCTAATCATATTCACTTTAAAGATTGCAGAAACAAAAGCATACAAACTTTTTATTTCCGTGCATTCGATAAAACATCAGGAAAACATGGGGAAACTAAAGTGTGTACTCATAATTAACCACATACCTTTATTAGGATTTCTAGATGTCTAAGCAAGAGCAATCAATTAATCAACAAATCAAAGTTAGCCAGAAAGTTAAAGCAGTAAACCCATGTATTATTATTTGATCCAAATCATCATTAAGATTGCCTTGAGTCTCAAGTTAGGGTTTCTAGGTCGACTTTAGGGTTTTATTACGGTTTTGACTTCTTAAACCCTAGTTTCCATTTTTCATGCCCCTTGGGTTAACAAACCCTAATTATCACCAAATTCACGTGTAATTTTCAAAGAAACCCTAATTTACCAAAGCATGGGTTGCTAAATTCTCATAACTTCCAAGTTCCTTTTTTTATTAATAAAAGACCAATATTTTATAAAGCAATGACTTCACAACCTAGATAGAGAATATAAGAACCACATTGATATTAGTTTTTTTTCAAAACGATACTATATAACATTTTTAGTTGAAAAGGCTAGATATTTCCTATAGATTTTCAAAATTCTCTAAAATTATTCATTCCAAAAATTTTTAATGAATTAATTGACATATGCACATTTTGTATGAAGGTTACATGTAAAAATTATATAATAGAGTACAAATACTCTTTTGTCATTTTAAGTAGAATTTTTTTTTGGATTGTCGGGGGAAACCCAACCCCCTAGGCGGAGGCCCAGATAGCAGTGATGGTAAACCCGGGAGACCCGTGCACCCACACACCGATATCTCAATAAGTCACATCAGAGGCCGGATGACGCTGTGGGAAATTCATTTCCGAGCAGCACTTCTAGTGAGAGTCGAACCCAGGACCCTTCGTGAGGGGCCCCAAGGTACGACCAGCTGGGCTACTGCTCGCCGGCTATTTTTTCAAAACAATACTATATAACATTTTTAGTTGACAAGGCTAGACATTTCCTATAGATTTTCAAAATTCCCTAAAATTATTCATTCCAAATTTTTTTAATGAATTAATTGACATATGCACATTTTGTATGAAGGTTACATGTAAAAATTCTACAATAGAGTACAAATACTCTTTTGTCATTTTATGTAGAATTTTTTTTTGATTGTCGGGGGAAACATAAGCCCCTAGGCGGAGGCCCAGATAGCAGGGATGGTAAACTCCAGAGACCCGTGTGCCCGCACATCGGTATCTCAATAAGTCACATCAGAGGTCGGCTAACGTTGTGGGAAATTCATTTCCGAGCAGTGCTTCAAGTGAAAGTCAAACCCGGGACCCTTCGTGAGGGGCCCCAAGCTACAACCAGCTGGGCTACTGCTCGTCGGACATTTTAAGTAGAATTATATTGATGTATTTTTTACAAACATTGGTTTAAGAGATTGTACTAGAGAATAGCCATTTACTGAATGCTTCAAAATTTTGTCTATCATTGTCTATTTCAAGGATTATTGATCAATTTTAATTAACTATATATAAATTTAATTTTGTTACACAGATAGTTTTGAAAGGTATAAAAATACTTCAATTTAGTCTATACATGCATCTATTTTACGATAAAATTGATTTCTGATAAATGAAAATGTTAACTATCACTATAATTATGAAAAACATGGCGATATGTTGAACTAGAGTTCCATGTTTATGCAGTCATCACCCCCATTCACACACAAATAAATAGTAGTTCTCTTTCTCTCTCCTATGCATATGATCAGTTGGGTAACAATATGTGCATAAATTAGAAAAAAGTTAAAATTTTACCACTATATTGACATTAAAACTTTTGAACTCTATAATATACAATATTTATAATTTTTTAAAGTAATTTCCTACACCAAGATAGATTCATGAATAAAAAAGAACTTCGTTTAATGTTTTTTATGTACTAAAAACATTCAAGGATGACAATTATAGACATTTGTTGCATATAGTTATTTTAGCCACCTTCTTTTAAAACTGAATATGGCCAATTAGAAATGATGATATTGAAAACTTATGAGAAAAGTAACAATGAAAGATTAACCAAAATTCTGACCAAGAATGAATGTTTTCATAGTCAATTCATTGCATATATTAATACAGGATTAGCTCTTTAAGATGTAGATGATTATGAAAGTGCAATCCTTTGTAATGCATCACGGGAAATGATTTATGATAATATCATATACTACCTATCTTCTTGCAATGTTTCTATGACTTTTTACTATCTATGCTATATTTTTTATTTTATAATTTCTTTTAATAGTGAACTATTTTCAAAATTAGGCTAGATAGAAATAAAATTGTGATATACTTCTATTTGAGAGAGAAAATACAAATGAAAATTTAGAAAATCCAAAGAGTGAACCTTGAAGTATAGACTTCTAAATGTAGTGTGATGTGTGAGTTGGTCTTTCAAGATATTAACAAGTCCATTGGGGTAGAACAAATCCTAGAACCAATACATTTTAAATTCTATATGTACACTAAATTTGATGTTATAGATGGCGTGCATAATAGTATCTATGTAATCATTAGAAAATGATTTTAAATATCAGATATCTTAGATCTTTATATGATATGTTTAGTAAATGTGTAGTATGATATCACTACTAATTCTTTGGTAACTATGGAGTCAGACAATGAACTATATTGAAAACTTCAATAATTGAAAGCTAATGCATAGAAGATATGGTAAATGTTTACTTGACAATTAGTGGGCAAATGGTCTGAATTTGAGGTTTATGATGTATTTGCATTTAAATTTTAGGAAACCTAACTAACAAACATATTTAAAAAATTTATTAAATTTGGTGCAAAACTAATTCAAAGAAAACAAACTAAAAGACTCATACAACCTATTAACTATCTCAACATTTGGTGATAAGAGGTCCACCAAGAATTATTATTCCACTATTAAATAATAAATCATATGTTCTTAATATAATGATCTTGTGAACTTTGTATTATGCACTTTAGTGACAAATAACCTACAATTGTAACCATAATGATAGGTTTTCATCATATTGTAACATGTATAAACATTTATATTGTTTATGTAATAATGCTTACAAAACAATATTAAAAAAGTACACATCTATGTTGTATAGTTCTTGAGATATGAAAAATAATTTACAAGCATCAACTTTGAATAAAATGCATTGTAGACCTTTCGAAACTCCATAATCTATGAATATAGTGTTTCAACTAATTTCTTAAGTAAATCAACCAAGATTTTACATAATCAGTTATGTATATTATTTCTTGGAGTTACTTTGTGAACAAGCATTTAATTATCTTCAATGTTTTACCCACTTAAAATTACAACATAGTGATAAAAACTATGAAAAGATTTTTATGAGGAGTCAAAAAATCTATCACTTGAGTTATCAAGGTAAATATAAAAACATTGAGAGTGTTAGTTGATTGAGCTTAACTATAACATGTCCTTTTTCTCTCACCCACAATCTGCTTACTTATTTATGCAAATTGTAGCAAATGAAAAACTTAAATCATGTTATTCCTCTTGGAAGTTGAAATTTTTTCTTTCATTTGTTACTAAAAGGAAAAAATGATGGGAACTATTGCCATGTATGTGAGCATTTAGTTTTTATCTTGCATATGTAATTGTATAGTTAATGTCAAAACTTTCACAATCCTATTTTCTTCTTATAATAATGTGTCACTTACAAATTTTGAGCCAACACGACCATTTCCTATAAGTTAAGATATTTGATCATGTCAGATCCAAATAGAAATATTTTACAAGAAAAATATAAACAAATAGACCATGTATTCCTTTAACCTATAACAATAAGAAGTGCTATTTGTAATCTTTTACTTCATCAGGAACAAAATTTTACATCATAAAAATCATTTTACTCGTGAGCGTGGTGATTGATAGAAATAGAGAAGTACAGACTTTGATATTAGTTTTATGATGTAATATTCATGAATAATTCTGACAACTAATAGATAATATAAATGTTAAAATAACTTATTTCAATGTTAATATAACTTATACTATCAAATGTAATGTCTACAGCTAGGAGGAGGATGTGATAATGGGGCGTCGCTAGATGTCATGGCAGCTGAATTGAGAGCCATTGAGCTGCATTTCCGAAAGATTCTACTGGAATCGGATAGCAAAGTGGCAGTGCAGATGCTGACTAACAATATTGCAATTTTGGCTAAGTACAAAGCGAGCTTCTATTTCATTAGTAAGTTATGCAAGGAGTTTGAGGTAGTTACCTTTTAGTTTAGGAAGAGAGTCTTTAATAAGGTGGCTGATAAAGCTGCCAAGTGGGGTCTGAAACAGGAAGTCGATTGTAGGAGGTGGAGTCGGTGCCCTAGCTTCCTCGCTGACTTGGTGTGGGAGGAAGCTACATCGAGCCACAGGTCGTGTTTGGATGTGCAAGAACATGGACTGAGGGAACAGGATGAATAAGTTTTTCCCCAAAAAAAATGTAATGTCTACAAGAAGCATGACCGTGGATACATTTATATAGATGCTAAAATAACTTATATATATATATATATATATATATATATATATATATATATATTGTCATGCATGTGGAATTAAGTTTTAGAATTATTATCCCAAGGTAGAAATAGGTGGACATAACATCAAATTTAACATAGGTTTCTTAAGTGTGACATCTCGTAGCTGAGTAGTAGTTGCATATATTTCCTCATAAAATGTGGAATATATATTTGAGGGAAAAACAAAAAATAATTGTTTATATCACAAGTAGATAATGGATCCACAATCCAACTACAAGCACACATAGAAAGAAATAGATGTTTTTTCAAACTACTTAATATTGACTGCATAATGGGTTTAGATCTAAGATATATAGTACAATCAACAACAAACATTATCATCTGAATCAGCAACAGATATTACCATCGATACAATGTAAAATGCCATCAAATACAAAAATATGAGACAAAGGACACTCTTCAATTATCTTATATTAATAATGAGATAAGCTTAAAATAATTCTAATTAATTATACTTATGTCCATAGAGTATATATCTTTAAGTCGTTAAATAAAGTATACATAGGAGCATCATGCAAAGCACGTGCCTATACTAGTATATATATATAGATGAGGGTGTTTGTTCATCGTCATAGGACTCTCTTCTCCTTAATTTCCCCTTCGAGTACTAAGCTTTTTCCCAGAACCAGTACAAAAGACTGCAAGATCCCTCCTCAGATGGGAAACCTGGGACTCCAAAGCTGTGAGAAAGAAGGTCAGCATGCCTTCCTCCACCCCGCTACTTTCACAGTAGAAGCCTTCACAATCTGGGCATCAGAAGGGCTTGATGATCGAGCGGCCATCTTACCCTTATTTCCTCCTCCTCCCACGGTAGTAGCCCACGAGGATAGAGTGCATGGAGTGGGTATCACCATGTCGGCATTCATGCAACTCCGACCTCATCAGGAATAGGAGACGAACCTTCTGGACTCCAGCCATTAATGCTATAGCTGGGCCTAGTTGTGTATGTCGAAGACGTGTGAGGATCCTCTATCCACTACCTTCCCCTTGGGTTGCTGAGGATGGGGCGGGTGAGCTGACGGTAGAGCCACGCGATCAGGTCCAGCACGAGAAAGAAGGAGCTTGTGGTCCAAAGGACCCATATACCCCTGCATGCACGTGTGCAATGCAAGGACAGAAATGTCTTGTGCCTACATCTTGAACTAACCGACTACAAAAAAGAATTAAAAGGTAATTGGAACCAACGTGGGACTTTTTGATTGGCTAGATTAAGTGTTATTTTGTGAAATTGATAAGAAATAATATGTAGCTCAAAATAAGGCATGTTATATATGAATCTTACTCACAAAAACACGAGGAATACAATAAAAATATTATCATGTAGGTCGAGTCTAGTAAGTAGGTTCTGGCCTTATATCTACTTCTTCTCTTATTTTATTCAAGCAAAAATGTATCTAATATGTAAAGCAAAGGTTTTCCTAACCTTTGTTCTTCATCTTCTACCTCTTGAAGGTGCTGACTTTGTCCTTTGAATAAATGATAGATTGACTAGAATTGATTATGAGTATCTTAAATCTTAAACCTAAGATCTAATGTGGGAATCCAAATTTATCATGTGAAAATTCGAGATGAGTAAGAGAAATCACAAGATTGTGAGTGGGAAATCACCTTCTCACATTTATTTACAATATACAAGTCTGAAATAATTGTGTTTCCATGATGATTCTTACTTAGTAAATTGTTATTGCAAAAATTATTATGTATACATAATAGTTTCAATAGACGAGATATACTACTCTGGATATGTGTGCTATGATGTGGTAATACCTTCTATTATTGCATGGGTTGCATTGCAACATTATAATTTTTAGTGGTGAAAACAACGTCACCAGAAACCCCGATTTTGCTTTATTTTTGGATTTAAAGAATTGTAATGTTACTTGAGGGAATTTTAATAGTTTTTATTTTTTCATATGATTACTATGATTATTTCCAATGCTTAGTTGTCAATGTGTAGGTAATATTAGCAACTATGAATATGTTATCTGGACATATTAAATATCATTAGACCAAATATGTCGAAAACGTTGTTGAATTCTTCATAGGAGGCTTGCATTGTGGGGTGCAAATGTGCTTCTGACTTGAGGAAAAGTCCAGATCAAAATAGCTAGATCATACCAGATCAGGGTAGAAGGGTCTAGGATAGTGAGGATAGACTCCTTATAATTGTGTGGTTGTCACCAACAACCAAATATGTTGGTGGTACCTGTGATATTCTTCAGTTGGTTATTCTTAGTGGTTTCACAGATGAAGATTAACCAAGTGCTTTGACTTTCCCTTGAGTACCCAGGTTTAGCAAAGGAGTCCATATATTTAATTGTTCCCATTAGCCACTAAGGCTAGACATGGCGAGGCCAGTTGTAGTCAGTTTAGCTTGAGATTTTAGAATTAGGATCCTAGAAATTCCTTTGAGTCTTATATAATGAGGTCATAGCTTGCTATGATGCATTCACATGTTGTGGTACAACTCATCTGGGGCTACGACATACAATAAATGGACTAAATAATCTAGTGGATATTTAGTGATTTACTAATCATTCTAATTCGAATGATATGATAGTTTCGAGTACTTATAGAAGAAAAAAATTGAAGATGATTTTTAGTAAGTCGATAAAAATGGTTGTTCGATTAATCCCTCCTTGGTGGGCCTAAAAATGATCACAATTTAAAGTTGCGTCAATTTTAGTCCTTTCTAGGTTGTTTGACTAATTTATATATAGTCAAAGTCTCGTATTTGTCTAACATCATCATAAATATCAATATATTCTCGATCTAGCATTTTAGATCAGTATTTATGCATAGAAGCACAAGTGCATATATTACATACATACACAAGTAACTATACATATATATTATCCAACTTATGTCTTCTGAAGTCATATGACCACTTATAGATGTGTATTTTTATTATTTAGGTCTAGAATATGTACTTAACTACAAGTATGTACTATGCAAACAAATGGAAATTAAGTATATTTATATGAAATCCAAACGAACATGTCTAAAGTTTATCTTTTGCATTTTAAAGGCATCCTTTATTAGGTTTGCAAATCAACTATAGTATATATGTTCTCTCATAGTTATTTCATTAATTAAGATTCTAGATGGATATAAGTGTCTTACATGATTCTAGGGCGTGGTGAAATAGTAATATCATTGAAAAAATTGTAATATATTTCATAACTAAAAATAGTTATTTTTTCCAAATTGCCTCCATTTATATGTTTCGTTAGACAACATTATGTAATTATTATTATAATTTAAAAGAACTAATTTCAAATGTAGGTCAAAATATTATTTACTAAAGTCATTTCTCAATATACAAGGCCAGTGAATTAATTAACTAACCACTCTTATAATTTACATACTAGTATGTAGGAATCATCTTCATAATTTTTGTTATCGTCATAATCATGCGCGGACATAAATATCTTGAATATAAGCTAAACTTATATTTAATGCATACTTTTCTAAAAGATATTATTTGTTACAGTAGTCCAAGAATATTGTGGATATTGACTTTTTAATTTGAAAATGTTAATAAACTAATATTTAATAAATATGATATTTATATGGGTGCTTGATAGACTAACCACACTTATGTAGTACGGTTTCATATTACAAAATGGTTGGTTGCAATCTAATTGATTTTACAAATCGAAATTAGAACAAGAGTATCTAACCTACTGAAGATATATGATGGTTAGACTTTTGATCACATGCTTGGAGGTCTGAGTGCTATATGAATTCTCATTGACCTTTAGGGATCCATGCAAACTAGGAACAAGATGCAGTAGAAACTTCTACAACTATTGCATCTTGCTACATTATTGTTAATTTCCATGGCTAGGTTTTCCCATGTTGGCTGGTTATAATGTCAGACTGGGAAGGCCACTGATGCTCAATGGAAGCCCGTTGTTGTCATGGATTACTACTAGTCTAAAGATCAACCTCTAGGTGAAGGAGTCTCACAATGGTTGTGGAGAGATAGTGGTTTCTCAACATTGTGGAGGTGAGAGGGAATTTGATGGTGGTTTCTCAGGACGAGGATATATCATCAAATTTCTTGTTGAGTGTTTGTTGAGCACTAGTTTGTAGTCACATAAGATATTAAGGAGTATAGCTCTTAGTGGTAGGGTTGGAGTTTTCTAACCCTTCAACACTTTAGGAGTCCTTACATTGTTGAAGTTTGGGGTTCTTGTAGAGAGGGCGGTAGGTTTAGAGTTAGTGTTACTTTTAGAGTAATTTTTAGTGAAGAAGTTATATATGGTGTCATCAGAAGGACATGGATGGAGACCTTGATGGTGGAAACTTAGGGGATGCATAAGGTATTAGAGCATCTAGAATACGTGTGAGCCAGGATTACCGGGGCAACCATTGTTGCTACTTCTTGCATTGTGTAGAGGAGAAGAAGTTTAAAAAATGGAGAAGTTACTACCATGAAGCATGAGTAGAAACTTAATCTAACATAAATAAGGATCACAAACTAGTATTTTCATGATAAGATGAATGTCCATGTCATTCTTCCAATGAAACTATCAATAGACACTACAAAAAGGGGACGAAATGTTTTCTTTGGATCATTGGATCAACCTTATATATGGTAAACACAATGGTGATGAGTGTGTTTCTAAGCCATAACCCATGTGGTTGTGGTTATTTAAGTCTTCATTTATTATCCTTCAATGATCTAGGGGTAATATGCTGATGACTATGTTTCCAAGTCATAAATCATGTGCTAATGGTCAACTTTCGGGTTGCAGGTGCATGCTTTTCATGAGTCTAAGGACATATATACTTTCTTAGAGTGATGAGGGCAAGGGAGATGAATATTAGAATTAGGAACTTTGACTTTGAATCTACTTGTGAGGAAACAAAAGTTGTAATCCCTGATTGCAGAAACACGACATGCATTCCATACTTTGAGACTTTATACGTTGCCTATCAAATTAGCAATTACTTTGAAATATTTGACTTCCTTTGACAATTTATATCTCCAAAATTACAAATTAAATAATGATATAGTTTTTATTACTTATATATTTTGGTTTGAACAAAATGTCATAAACATAAATTATCAAAAAACATGACTAACTTTTAAAAAAGTGCCCTCTTAACTATATATAAATTAGTTAATTAATTTTAATTTATTTAATATCTGATAATTTCCATATTCTAATTTTTGGTAATTTTAAAATACGCAACAAATATTGGGACTTAATTCTTAAGTTTTTATAGAATGATGTCAATATACAAGCGACTTAACAAATGAAGTTTAAATTATGGAGTGGATTGTACATTTTACTCAAATAGGGAGAAAAATGTTTAACTTGTCATATAAATTAGAATTAAAAAATTACAAATCACATAGAATTTTCTTATCCTAGTCTCCTTGGAGAAACCCTAGACTCTCTGAGATATGAAATTCTAGGTGATTTTCTGAAAAAAAAAATGCTAGAAGAGTATGACACGGTGGGTTAGTGCAGAGAAGTTGTGGGCTGTTGGCCTAGTGTCAAAACTCTATTTCTCTATATGCCTTATTCGCAAGTATTTTTGATCCGTAAGTTCTAGGGTTTTCTCTTGCAGATTGCCATGAAAGATGAATTGTGATAAAAGTGTTCAAAATTGGAAATTGTGGATGAGGGGGACATACTAGATATGGAAAGCATAGGGCTCATAGAAAAGGAAGTGTATCTAGATATTACAGTAGCATCAAGATTCTTAGTGATAATGAGTGGGAGCTACATTGCCACAAACATAGACAAAAAAGGAAATACCAATCACTAAAAAGAACCATAATGACAGCGTGGGAGTTTTTACAGAAGGAAGAATTCATCAAATGGGGCACAATCCGTTCATGGTTCACATTATGCATTGAATGGGTGTTGAAAGAGTACAAGAAGGATCACCACATAATTTCAAGGGTTTTATAATATATTTCAAGATATTAATGGAGGATGACCTACCATCAAAAATGATATTGAACCATATCCTCTTTTGAATTTAATTCAATGACCTACCAATTGGGTATAGAAGGGAGCAAATACTAAGGGTAGTCACAAGAAAATTAGGGATACCCCTTGAGATGGAGGGTGATGACCTAAGTTTGGATATCTTTGTGAGGATATAATTCTTGATAGATGTGACACAACCCATTAAGCAAGAACTAATGTTGATGGAGAAGTTAGGAATGATCTTCATATGGTAATTAAATATGAATGTGTTTCTAGATTTTGCTACCTACGCAACATAATTGGCCACATAGGTAATAAATGACATCTAGACAAGGAGGAGGAGGTGATAGGAAAACAATGGGGATTTTATCTCAAGACATTGCTGACAAGGAGGAATAGGGGATGACAACACAAGAAGAATTTATCATAAATGAAAAGAAAAAAGATGATAATCATGGAAATGAGACAACAATTAGCACAAGATCGATGTGTAGAAATGTTAGTGCAAAGATGAAGGTTTATTTATGACCATAAAGGATGCTAAGGAGGAACATGAAGTAGGTAAATCGTTGCAAGGATAATTTTTTAAAGAGCAAGTGGCCCAATCGGTGATGTCGTCTGAGTCAACCTTCATAAACTGAGAAGATGAAGAGGTTGTGGGGATAAGAAAGAAGAGGGGAATGAAAAACAAAAGGTAGAGGAAACAAAGAAGAGAAAAAAATTGAGTAGTAAACACAAGAACCACAAAAATTCACAAAGAAGGTATCATAAATGATAAATGAGCAACAAAGGAAATATCAAGACAAGACACTACTTGAATTTGAGGAAGAAGGCAAAATGTTGAACCAACCATTAGAAGAGGGACAAGTTATGAATTAGCATCCACCATAGGAGATACAGTACAGTTTATGGAGTAAAGTAGAAAAAATAATACATCCCATTGAAGGAGGTACTTGGGAGAGAGGGATGGAGACTGAGAGGAAGGAAGTGGGAGAAGAAGGCAAAATATAGCGTGAGAGTACGTATGCAAGGAGGCATAGAAGAGAAGGTGGGATGATGTTGACAAAAATATGGAGTACCGTAGACAAAGATAGGAGGGAGAATCCAAGAGGCATATAGTGGATGGAGAAGTTTGGGCCATGGTTTCCAAGGTGATAGTAGTAGTGTAGTAAGGTGAGCCCCATTCTAAACAACTATGAAAACCCTAACCTGGAAATATTAGAAATTGGGAAAGACTAAATATGTACATGCCCTCAAATGATTGTGTTGGAGGGAGGGTATCAACGTGGTATTTTTTTGGAAACAAATATGGATGTGAGAAGGATGGATAAGATTAGGTGGAGATTCATTTGTGTGGAGAAGATAATTATTGATAGCATAGGGAGATAAGGGGAATGGGTATGTGGTGTATGTATGTGTAGGTGGATGTCAATTCCTTCTTTCAACATTACATCAACTATCTAATATATGGGGGGTGATGATAAGCTTTGAAGAGAAGTGGTTATTCATGGCTAGTCAACACAACATGAAAAGAGTAAGAAGACTTGGGAGATGATGACAATGATATATGAAGGCATTGGGATCCATATACTATAATTTGGTTAATTTAATGGAATTTTGGCTAATAGCGAGAAGAGAGAGGGACCACCCAGAAGAAATATTGCTATTGAGAGCTTTAGGGAGCATTAAGAGCTTGTAGATTGAGTGATATAAGATACATGGGAAGGAAATTCACATGATTTAGAAGGACGAACAATAATGACAAGACATGGGATGACCAGGTAGATTCTTGGATAGTGATGGGTGGATTGAGTTATATGGGGTGGTCAAGGTAAGACACTTTCCTTTCTATGAGCATGATCAAACACCTATCAAGAATACTCTAATAGGAGATAGGAAAAGATAGAAAGGGGATATGAATATAAGTAGAAGAATATAATACACAAAAATCCCACGCATTCAACAAAATCAAAGTGGCCCTTCCAGGATACGATTAGGAGGAACACATAACTTCAAAAATGTTACAATAAATGTTGAGACAAGATGAAAGATAATGTATTTCTAGGGCTAAAGCAAATGAGATGCAAACGAGATGCAATAATACATCATAGTTTCATGAATATGATACTAGATAAAGAAAAGAAGTTTGATTAAAGTAAGAAGAATATGGAAGAAATATATATGTGTTTATTTGAAAATCTCTTCAAGTTGAAGAACAATGTGTTAACCAAGAGATATTATGGGAGGTGAAACACGCCTTGACACCAAAGGAAGTAGGAAAGGAGGGGCTGCATACTGAGGATGATATATGGAGTGATTCAAATTATATGCATTCCACTTAGGCGACACCAAGTAAGAAGTGTAGAACAATTATCTCATAAGGACCACCATTGTGCAACCATTCATCAACGGATGCAACTTCCCAGATTGGGTAAAAGTGAAAACCAATAGTTTTAGAAGTAGGAATGATGGCACCTATTATAATATGGTTTCCGTAAAGTAGTGATCCAAAAATAGGTCTGGTACGAAAGTCATATTTTTTCAAGAAATTTTAGACTATTATTAAGAGAGGGGTGATTGTTTTCATTCAAAGGTGGTGTATAGGAGAATATGGTCTAGAAGATATTACTAAACCATCTATAGCATTAGCCTAAACTTTCAAGACACCAAAATGATTGACCAATACCATCATATAAGCCTCTTGAAACATTCTATACAAAGTTCTTTCCAAAGTCATCAAAGATAGAATAAAGCCAGTTTCATATCATATGAGAGTGCTTTTGTTCTAAGGAGATGGATCACATACAATGCTCTAGTGTATTATGGAGTTATACATGCAATGAAGATGAAAAAATAGGAAGATTGGATTAATGGAAATAATGCTAGACATGAGTTAAGCATATGACATAAAAGAGTGAAAATTTCTAAAGGAGGTTACAAAAAGAATGGGATATGATGGGAAGTTGAAAGAGAAGGTTAATGAATGCATTGCCAATGTAACACACTCAGTTTGCATCAATGGCATGAGAAGGGGGGATCTGATCTTGTTACAAGGTGATCCTATGTCCCCCTACCTCTTTCTTTTTTTAGAAGATCTCTATGTCAATTACCAAAGCATTATAGGAAGGAAATGTATGTCCCCCTACCTCTTTCTTTTTTGAGAAGATCTCTATGTCAATTACCAAAGCATTATAGGAAGGAAATGTCTTTTGGGTGAAGGTGAGTAGAGAGGCTCCACCTATTTTGTCATATCTTCATTGTATATTATAATATATTGTTTATGAATTAGATTCCATGATAGTTCTCAAATAGAAATAATCTTATTATCCAATATGAATGGGCATCAAGACAAAAAAATTAATCCATCTAATTTTGAGCTTTAGTTCAACAAGAATGTACTAGACAAAATAAAGAATGCCTTATAAATGGAGGAAGTATATTGTAATGACCTCCCTTCTAAACATCCCACAATAAAGGAAGGACCTTAAAGTTGATAGTCATTACCTAAAATTTCACAAAATCCAGATTCTAACAAATAACAAAAATAGCAAATAATTTCCATTATCTCACAAATATTGTTTACACGATATATAACAATTCTCCTCTAAGGAGTTACATGAATTTACAAAATGAAACTAATATTTATGAGAATAAGTATCTAACTAGTCCTCCTTTACTTATCATTAATGTATATAGTGGGTTTCATATGAATCATCATGTCTTGATATCTTCATATCTTACATTTACCTAAAATGCTGTGAAACAAAACGTGGATAAGTATATTAGAATATTGTGTATGTGGGTTGCATGCAAAAGTGTGCAAATACAGCATATAATCATTCAATTACTTGAAGACAAAACTATCATTTTCTTTACATGATCTTACTCTATGTCATACTCATAGTGGTATTATAGATAAATGAAATGTAAATAAACATCCAACATGTTATTTACAACAATCTTCGAGAAAGCATCGACAAACACTGGCGATCTATATTATAAATATTCATAGTTGTAACGAAGAACCTTATGTAGAACCATGTCAATATCCTGTAATATACACTTCAAGTATGTTTAGTCAATCCAATCAATATATCCAAGAAATCAACATTTAATCTACATGTATGCATATCCTAAAGTGTCACCATCTCATTTTTGTAGATAAAACCCGACTCGAGTTCTAATTTAGGGTTTAAGTATTCTCTAAGGTTTGGTTCAGAGATAAGGGTAAAAACTCTAATTCCACCACATATTAATAATTAGTTGAAACCTCAATCATCATATGTATATTATACTTTGTGTTATGACCACCTACATCAGATTATGTGTACTAGTAACATGGCAAGTTATGATCTTTAGTTTCAAAACCCCAATGACACATATTGATGATTATTTACTTTAGGAACCCTACTTATTCATTATTATCATCATGATCATCTTTGATTATCATTATATTCAACCATATAAGTGTGTAACATGAACTAAGAGAATTTGAGGTATTCCACATGTTAATACACAAATCTATAGATTTTAAGTACTAATCACTTAATAAACATGTATCCAAGGTACTTTTTGAAGTTGTGTAAGAATTAGGCATTTAATCCATTTTATTTTCATTCCTCTCGTTTTGCTTATCAATTTTCATATATGACATGTCTCGATCTGAGTGACTAATTACTTTTTACAAATGTTGCAAGATTACCATTAACGAGCCAATCAGAAGAGGACACATCAGCAACCAGTATGTTATCAATCTCAGTCATGGGCTAGGCTGAGACAATAGGCTTAGGATAAAGTGGCAACTCATGCCCATGTGGATGGGGCTAAGAAAAAAAGTGATTGACATGAGGAAACCCTTACCCTACTGTGTCGACCCCAGGGACATGCATGTAATTTTCCTTGGTCTTTATCTTCAACCTTAGGTCACCTCTTCTTGCAACGTAGTGCTTGAGCGATGGTCAACCTAGTCATTGACTCTGGGTATAAGCATTAGTGAGGTTCGATCATTGAGGGAGGGCCCTCTATGTGGCCTTAACAAACTTCACAGTGATCTCAACTTTGTCAGAGAAAGTAGGGACATGAAGGACGAAGGTCACATTCTCCATCCAGAAAATTGGGGACCATGACACACCAATGTAATGATTTTGGGACAACCTATCACACTCAAAAATTTCAAGAACCATCCACCAAGTTTGTGAGAGGGTCATGAGCCTTATATAGCCAAGAAAAGAGAGAGAAAGAGCCAAACGGTTTCCCATGGAGTTTGACTCATGTTGTAATTTGGGGAAATCCCAATCTCACATGACCCTTTGGATAGTCAGGGATATATGGGTCTGGTTTCTCCTCCTTAAACCTATGGGAGAGGTCTCAATTTAGACAACTGATTGGATAGGGGGAGGGAGACTAAAGAGGAAAGGATGTTATTGTTTCCTTAGTTTCCTATTTGGGTGAAGGTAGAAGACGGTACGTAGATAGTTGATCTATGATTGGATGGCCACCAGGTAATGCTCCGAATTAAGGGTTGGATCTAGTTTTCTGGTAACATTGATGTGACAATTATGTGTATTCTTTAGTTAATCACTCATTTCGCAAAAACTTGTAAAATCCATAACTCTCTTATACTTACTCGAATTCCTCCCAAATTTTTGAAGGAAACATTCTATTAACTTAAATTTAGATTGGGAAATATTGGGTATCAAAGGGATGCATCTATATGTCTTTTTCTCTTTCTCTTCAAACAAGGGAACAACATTTAGTTATTACAAGTAGGCCCCTCATCCTTATTGAATTTTATAGGCCACTAGGAGCCACCTTTCTCTATGAAACTTGGAGGAAAACACATTAATACCATTCTAAACCTAAATCTAATTTTTGGGATTTATCAGGATAAATTTTGTAAAAAAGTTTTCTCTTTTACCACTTCCTTATATTAATTACCCATATCTCATTGAAAGTCATTTTCTTTCAAACTATAAATCATCTTAATTTCCTTATTATCTTTAAGTATTCCAAAAGTTTGATCAAGATGTTCTTGTTTGATGACTAAAAACTTGTTTTTCAATTCATGGTTAGGTAATTATGCTTTTAATTATCTAAATTACCACATAATTTATTTTCTTTTGTAAACTTGTCCATTATCTAATATTTCATTATCTAATAAATCACAAAGTCGTTATCCTTTATTTAGGCATGAAATCTCTTATTTCTTCATCGTGTGCCCCAATGACCTATTTGCAAAGCAAATAGTCTTATGGGCCTCACTTGAGGCATGGGTTTCCCCCGTGCCACAAAGTGGAAGGACTTATTATTCTATCAATTATAATTGAGGACTTCACTTTTTAAGTCAAACCTTTTATTAATATATTTTAAATTCACCAAATTTTTAGGATATTACATTCACCCCTCAAAAGGGATTTTGTCAAAAAAATTCGCACCTAGTAATCTTAAACTGAATGATAGATCATCTTAGTTTCAAACATTATGGTTAGAAACCCTACTTAGATATGTTTAACAACTTTTAGACTGATAAATTATTCACATTATTATTAAGATTGGTCCCCGAATTCCATTCAAGGTATATCTACTTCCTTAGTATTTTCATGATATCATCTCTTGATGTTTACATTTTCCAATTGTTTATTACATTTTCGCCTATGATTCCAACCTATCACTTATTTATTTTCACATAAGGGTGCAGTAACACCTCAAACCCTAGACCATGTCATTAAATCTCAACTTAGGGTATTCATAGTCATATGCCAATTTTAAGCATAATGTGTCTACCCAATCTCTCCCACTCATAATAAGATGAAACATTTGACTGCAACCCATATACAAATTTGATCGCATTCCAAGAATAGAGATGGCATATCCACACATCTTCTCAAAATTTCAAATTTTTTATTGAATAACTCTAGACAATAATTCCAAACCACGAATACAATTTAATTCTAAAATACCTTTATATTTCATGAACTCAAGGGATAGTTCCTTTTTTGCTGTTGAATATAAGCACCACTCCCTTCAAAATTTTATCATCATTGTTACATGACCTCTTATATTCTTTACATCTATATCTCATGTATCATTATCCTTGTCACTTCCTTTATGTCTCTAGGGTTACAAGTACCTTTTGAGTGATCTCCTCTTGGCCTCATGGGCCTTATGCATTTAGGGAGTGCCTCTAACATTTACCCCTTAGCTCTCATGAAATCATGAAGGTAGTGAATCTCTTAATTGATGGGATTATGGAAACATGGATGGCTATCTCCTGACCCCATGGTCTTATGCATTTATATCATGATCACCTAACCCCATATGTCTTATTTACCTTCAAACATCCCTAATTGACATTAGGATTGACTTAGGGGTCTACCCTGCCAAGGGTTTATTTAGATATGACAACTTTAACAATTTTCAAGCACATTATTTTATTATGTGATTCTTTAACCTGGCATGTGTTCATCTCTTTATTCACTTAATGTCCATGCATTGGTCTAAGGCAACCTTACCTATCTAGGTCTTTGTTCCACACTGACCTTTCTTATTTGATTCTTGACCTCCTTGTGACATTTCCCTACCTGAGGCTTGTTTATAATTGTCTACACAATGGACTTGGGCCAACTTTCCTATATGGGGCTTGGTGTCATAACGACCTACCCAATATGGGGTTTTACCCATTTGTGACCTTTCATATCTGGGTCTTGGTCATCTATATTGTGGACTTGGGAACCTTTCCTGTCTTAGGCTTGATGCCATGTCTGTAATGACCCTTCTTCCTGGTAACCCCAATCAAGGGATACCAAGAGGTCAGAGATGCTATCCCAATATTTCAGGATCCATGGTTTGACATTTAATCAAAAATAATTATCAAATTATACTATTACTAAACTGAAAAGTTGGAATAAAATAAAGCTTTTTGCGTACCTTATAAAATTTGGATTCTAGACTTCTATCCACAGAAAAAGTCTATTTAACTAATTTTCCATGAAAAGTTTAGTTGTATCTTCACAAATTTCGATTTACTATTTGTCCATTTCCAGGATTCTACCTAAAATGCCGACAAACAAAACATTGGTCAGTATATTGTTGTACTGGTATGTGGGGGACAATCACAATACCACAAATAGTTTCTAACACCCTAATTATAGAAATTAATTGATTAATAATCCAAATTACACTTTCAATATGACTTCTCAACCACTTTTTCCCTAAACCCTGGATTACCCTCTCTTAGGGTTTTGTCCTTGCAAGGGTCATAAGGACACCTTCTCCATCTTGAGCTTGGTGACGGGGGTCACCTCTCGAGGTGCCCAATGGTCTTCCCTCTAGGGCTTGACCAAATCAGACCTTCCCACTGAAGCTTGGTATTGCAACATACATCAGAGTGGCATGTAGGTTTGAGAAGCACATCCATATTAAATTGTGATATTCATAGGGACTTTATAGGATTACACAATTGAACATCCAACAGTTTAGGTTGCAATAAATCAAGAAACACTCGGGAAATGCTATAAAAACTAAAGGCAATTATTCGTAAAGTAACCACATACCTATTTAGTCGAATCAACGAGCTAATAGTAATCCAAGTAAGGAAGTGTCCAGGAAAGCAGTTCAATCCACACACATACAAGAAAGAATCCTAAAACATACATATAATCTATATACTATTCACTTTATCAGATTTTATTCATTGGAACTTGCTTCTTAGGGTTTCCTACTTCCTTTTAGGGTTTCATTAGGGTTCATCTTCATTATTGACACTAGAAACCCTAAAATAGAAAAATTAATCACAAGCCCTAACAAACTTGTTAAATCCTTCCTAACAGACTGAGGATCAACACATAATTACACTATTCCAAGGAATCTTGAATTTATCATGTTAATCGCCTTTTTACCCTAGATTAGGGTTTCTATATGCATTATCATAAATTCATGTGTAAAAACCCTAGGGCAAGCATAGTATCCACTAAATCAGATTTAACTCTTACTTTTCCTCTCATCAGGTTGCTATAACTCGAAATAATCTATGAAGGATCTTAGATCTGATTTCCAATCATATTTAGGGTTTTTAATCAAAGTTTAATACATGAACATGGTTAACTCAAGGTTCTTTTATAACTAGGATCAGACTCAGGCTATGAAACTATTTCTAGTGGATTCCTCTCATTCTCCTATTCAATTTTCACATATTATTATCTATCATCAGAGTTACAGATAATTAATTATGATTTTCAAAAGATTTACTTATCTGGACCAATAAGAGAGCACCACACAGGTGGCCCTCTCAGCGGCTTGCACCAGCGATGCTGACCCAACTAGATAGAGACAAAATATTCTCTTACCCCGCTCCTCCCTCATTAACCCTGGGGGTAAAAGGGTAATTCCCATGATGATCATCTTCAACCCCGCTTATCCTTGCGAGGCAGCGCCCAACCACGGTCAACCTCACGGTTAACTTCAGGCATCCGACCTCCTCATCCACTAGAAAGAGTTGCTTCACCTTTTCCCGGTCCTGTCACACCACATGGTGGTTCTCTCTTTCTCCCCAGTGGTCTCGAGCAAGTTAGATGACTAGGAATCAGATTCAACAGCAACAGACCAGAACCAGAGTGACAATCAAGCAAAATGGGTAGGTGAATGGGCGATCGAGGGCAGAGAGGAATGTGTAGGGTCTAGCGGACCCTGAGGTTGTGGCTCTCAGTCTCTCTGAGGCCTTTACTTCCCTTTTATAGGTTGGAGGTTAGAGCTTGTCGCTCCATGGAGTTAGAGTCATGTGGCTCCCTAGGAAAAGTCCCCTATTCCCAATGAAACACTGATTGTTAGGAATGCTCGTGTCTGGATTGTCACCCTGAATCCAAACGAACTACTTCCCAGTCCTGATATGGATAGGAGAAAGAGAACTAGATGAACTAGGAAAGGGGTTACAATAGCCAGCCTTCTTGATTTAACCAGAGCTAGGAGACGATCTACGGATCGTCGATCTGCAATCTAAGGGTCCTAGATGTGTGTGACACCTAAAAGGGTTGGGCCCTAGATTCCTGATTCAAATTGAAATGTGACAAATTGCATAATATATTAGTTAACCCTCCACTTTATGGAAACTTAACAAATGCATAACTCTCTCCTCTTTTATCCAATCGTCCCTAAATTTTAAATGAAAGTTCATAATGATTTAAACTACTTGTGTGCCATGTTTGGGACTCAAATTCGAGATTATAAGAGAGTTTTCTTCATACATAGGTTATAACTTACTAAGGTATATTTTATGCATATTTTCTCTCTCCTATTCTTTTATATCGTTTATTTGGATTCCTTTTATCACTAGAAACCATGTGGACTCGAAATCTTCATAATGATGATTTCATTATCCATATTCTCACATATTTCTCACATTATTGTCACTATCTCTAATTTCCTTCTTAATAATTCATTATTTGATTTCTTCTTTTTCTTTTTAATCATATTGGACTCATTGGAACCCAAGAAATCCCAAAAGTATGAAATCCAGCCTTAGAAGATAATTCTTAGCCTTCTGGAAACGTCTACACCTTTCTTTTCTCGTTATCTTAGTTATTCCTTTATTAATTGATTTCTTTTCCTTTTTATTTTCTTTTCTTGTTATTGGGCCCAATAGCCAACAAGGGAATCAATCACACAAGGCTATTTATCAAAGGAATCCACTCAATCACTTAAATCAACTAAATTACATAATTAAAAATTTATTGGGGAAATTACATTTCCACCCAAAAGAACCCAAAAATTGGGGTTGTAACATCCTTCCCCTCTTATAGAAATTTTACCCTCAAAATTCCACCAAACATACAAACAAATAGGCTAAGACTTTCTCATGTCCATCATCGTCTCCCATGTGGCTTCATACTCTCCATGTTGCTCCCAATGAACCTTTATCATCTGAGTTCTCTCTCACCTTGGTATCTCATGCCCTCATAGGTGACTCAGGATATTTTAACCTCCCTTGAAACTCAATAGGTTCATGGCTCACCACATGGCTCGGGTACATCACATAGTTCTCTAGATCAGACTCATGGAACACATCATACCTCATGTTATCCTGAGGGGTAAGGCTAAACATAAGCAATTCCACCAACCCATCTCAATGGACCCATGTATCGGGGACTCATTTTTCTCAGCTATAGCTGAGAGGGGTCAGGTTTTCATAACACATATCTCTCACAGTGAACTACATGTCAGTCTACTTCACATCAGCTCACGACTCATGTCACCCCTGGGCTTTCTCAGCCATCGCACGACCAAAGTGACTTCATCTGCACACATTATGGTCTCTCTAACCTTCATAAGGTCCTTTCAGCGACATCATCCTAATGAAGTGATGACCGACACAACCTCCCTTATAGAGATTCTTACATCCTGATACTGGCTATGGTGGCTATCATAACAAGTAAACTCTACTCGGGGCATGAACTGCTCCCATATATCACCCTGACCAAGCACACGTGCTCTCATCAGACCTTCTAGAGTCTGGACTCTCTTGAATGTACACCAGTCAGGGGTGATATGTTGTACTCATCTTCAATCTATCACTGAGTTCTTCTTACACCTACATCCACCACATGATAGTGAACTTGAGGTCATGCTTAAGATATTGAACTCGAATCATGGTGTAGTTGAACTATCTCTCTCTCATGTATATATAGTTCAATAGGATTTGTCACATGGACAGTGCCCTCTCTCTTTGGCAAGGGATTAGGTCAACTTAGTAAGGCTATGTACCATAACCCACATTGCATCATGACCTCTCTTGGTCCAAAGGAGACTCACCACAACATCCATGGTGATCCACTCTCATTCCCTCTAAGGGACTCTTCATTATCTGTAGCAACTCACTGGGTTACGGATGTTCATCCTTCACCTCCATGCATGCATGGTGAGAAGCCACATGCAACTCTATATAGTCTTCATCTCGGGTATTTAAAGCACTACTACAAACTTAACTATCTTAGTAGTACCACTATATATGGTGACATTATAATCACGATCTCTTGCATGCCATGATTCCTCAAGGTGACTCCTCAAAAATCATAGAACACTCTATTTATGGGTTCCATCACCTTCCTTTCCTGAGAGGTGTATCTGAGGTCCTTCAACCATTCTTTTATTGCATCAAGCCCAAGGCTGGCTAACCAAGAAACCACCACTTGACTAATGAGTTTGGTTGTGTTTGGGTGTTAACCATACATGGTCTCATCTTCTAATGAACTTAGGGTTCACCTAACAACCTCTTCGAGCCTCTCTACTGGCTAAATAAGATAGGTGTACCCCTAAGTTGTACCTCGACGAAGGGTACTGGTTACCACATAAGCTTCCTTATAGGTGAAGACATAAACCTCTATATACTCCACTCAACATCCTCATCTTGGGGTTGCATCCACTGAGTCAAGAAAACTATGATCTCATCATCTTGGATTTCAACTCCAAACTTATATAACTCATCAATCCCATATTGTTACTGATGAGAATGTCCTCATATGATGACTACCTTAGTTCTCTTCATATTTGCAATCATCTGTCAAAAGTTATGATACTTCCTTAATCCTCAAACATCATAGCAATGTTCAACTCACTTCATCTTTATCCTCAGTGTATGGCATGCATTTTTCCCTATCTCTTAAACCCATAACGAGAGGAAATATGCATTTATCTACAGTCCAAATACAGAGTTCATCCTGATAAAAGAGTAGAGATGGTGCATCGCACATCACCAATATACTTGATAAAATAAGTTGAAACGTACATCACATGTGTCCACATCATGAACATCTCAATATGAGGTTTACATTCATGGAAAACTATTCCTAAGCACTCTTGGATCTACATACTACTCATATATACATAATCCTTAGTCCTTTGCTCAAGGTCCCTAGGGTGCCAATACTTTTGGGGTGTTCTGACCCTTATGCACCTTCTCACTTTTACCCCTTAGGCCCCATGAACTCATGAAGGTGGAAAACCTCATAACCCATGGGCCTCAGGCAAAGGTAGTTGTTACCTCCCGAATCTATGGTCTTGTGCATCTAGGGAACAGACAACTCCTGCTCCCATCAGTCTTATCCCTACCTTACTTGAGTATCGACTTAGGATTCTATCATGGTATATCCCAAACTTGATACCTTACCCCAAAAATCCATCATCTTTCTGGGCACTCACGGTCAAACTTACATCCTTTCATAGGGATCATGGTGACCTACCTACCTCGGTCTGGCCCCATACATGTTACCTCCATGCAAACATATCTTCATGCCCTTAGAGATGGTCACATATGGGTCTATAGATTCGTACTCATAATATGTGTTCTCCAATTAGCTCATCAAGCTCCTATGAGAGACTCTTTAGGTTACCTCAAACCTAAACAGAAGCTGATACTCACCCTATAGAAGGGTCCCTCCCCAGGATGGGAAAAAACTATCTCTTGATAGCAGCAAAGGTCACAAACATCCTTTCTTCCAATGTTTACATCATCATGTGCATAGCCCTATTATGCTACCTATACATGTAGCTAGTATGAACGCAACCTATAAGCCACTCTAGGTTCCTTGGTGTGTCCTACTTGTTCCTTATTCCTCAAAGTTGGCCAAACTCATACATGTGTCACCAACATGTGTGAGGGTTTCATCAAACATATAACTTAGTCCAAGGGGTTTCATTTTCCTCTAAACATGATGGGGTTCCATGATCGAATCCGTAGGAACTCAAACATCTTCATGAGCATCATGTGCACATGGTACTACTACTTCCCCTCTTAGGTCTAGGAACCCTAGGTTCACTTCTTATGCATCAGCTATCCACCCACGAACCAAACATGAACAAAGGTAGAGCATACACTTTCAACCATTCTTCGACATGGATGACACCTTAGAGTCCTGCACAAGGACAACCAACTCGGTGAGAGACCTCATAACCTATTACAATACTTCTTTAGGGTCTAAGGAACTCTCCTTTATACACCTATAAGGTAAGTTAGGCACCTACACGTCTGTACAACGGTTCAAGAAGCCTCTTTCTCTTTCTAGGATTTGGTTCCTCTAAAGGCATCTAAGGTACAACAAACCTCCAAGGATCGTGCATGAGGCAACCACAACTATCTACTCAGGGTCGTCTAATATAGGTCATAACATACCCAACTTCTCATGGTTCTTCATGTCTTGGGGTCAAGGTGTCCAACCAAGATCATCCAAAGTTTTGCGTGGTCATCTCATGAACTATGAGGCATAACTCTCTTGACCTAGGTCTCAAACCCGCTTCCAGTCTTGATGTCATTCTCTTCTAAGTAGGTGCATGCCTCGTTTGTGCTCCTATATGCCCGTTAAGGTTCCCATATGATCACCACTAACCTCTTCAATGAAGGATCTATCCTTCACTCTAGCAGGCACGACCCTTCCAAGGTCGGGTCACCAAATGACACTAGGTCAAATAACCTCACATAGCTCATGCTTCTCATGGGTACACAAAAGCTATATGCATGTCAACCCACGTACATACCTGCATGGTCGACTATGATATCCAACTCATATTGTCATCTCTCTCCCTAACTACCACTTAGGGTTAGGGTCAGTGTTACATCCTTGAAATTCATGGATTTCAAGCTTAAATGAAATTAAGGAACATATAGTAATGAAGAGTTTTGAGGTGTCTTGGTTGATGATCCCAAACACTAGACGCATAATAAATGTTCAATTCAACTTAATAATGAACGTTGAGCATATGTGAGCATATGAGGCTACTATAAGATGCAATGGTTACCAAATCCTCAACTTTGGTAATTTGGAATGCAATTAGGCTCAGGGAACCTTTGGAAGGCCCAACAGGTGATTCTTTGGCCTTAGGGACACATTCCTATCCAATTTATTAATTAAGGTTTACATATGGGTCCTTGTGGCATAAGTTAAGGAAGGAGAATTCGTACATGAAGTACCAATGGCCTTTTTCTACGATAAATGAAATAACTATACAAGTGACCAAAAGAAATATGATTTAGGGTCTTTAGGTAATTAGAGGATAATTATCTAGCTGAGATTCTCAACACCATGGTTAGGTGTATTCTTTAAAGGCTTTTGATTCCAAATCCGGATCTGACTCATATGGTGATGCCTCTCGTGGCCTTTTGGTATAAAGACAAAGAGTTTATATACAAGACTATTTTCTTTCCTTATTGGCGTTGAGATTAAATAATCTAGCAAAATTGAGCTTATGAATAGTTGTAATACTCCTTGCCACTTTTGGATTACTAGAACCCCAAGTAAAAAGAAGTAAGATACGAGGAGGACTCTTTCTATATATATGATTATGTATGGAAATCCAAGATAATTAAATAGGAGAACAATCTAGAATAGGTGTTTCACCTCTAAAGGGTTGCTAATCAAGTGCTTTAATCAAGAAGATGGCAAATTATCTAATAAGGAAAGTGGGATGGAATCCTATTATATCCTTCCTTGTTTGATGTTGGAACTACCCAATTATGTATAAACATCTAATGAAACCAAAAACCCATGGACTAACAAGTCCTAGTGGATATAGACTATATATATAAGATCTACATTTGTGGTTTGATAATCTCTCCCCATGGATGAACCCTAGCAGTAGAGTTGTTGCCTTCACCCATCGTCTGGCCTTGTACTACATCCTCTCTTGGCTTTGTGGGGGTGGAAGGAACTCTCTTCTCTCTCTCAAGACCTAGCCATGGAGTGAGACAGTAGTGTAGTCGGATGAGCAATGGGATTGCATCATGAGGCAAAGAATCCTGTATCTAGGTTGGGAGAAGAGGAGGACGCAAGGAGGTGAATCGAAGGGACCCTATATCATGGTCGACGAGGTCATGCGATTTGGATGAGACTACCACCAGGTCTCGTGGAGGAGGGAGGCAGGGATGTTCCCCCTGCGTCGACCCGCTTAGGCGAGGTCCAACACGTCATGAAAGTGGAGGGCAGGCAATCTTGGTCGCTATCTTACCAGTGAGGAGTCTGGGGATGATGGCACCGGTGATCACGTCGTGTGGGCAGTGCGGCAGTTTTGGAATAGGGTTGAATTCACGTGCGATGTAGAGCCGAGGAAGAGAGGGATCTTTGAGGCTAGGATGATTTCTAAGGAGGGAGGCAACATGGTGACGGTGGAGGTGGGTCTAGCACGGTAGAGCCAATACCAGCAGAGCACACACATGGGCGCCTAAGCCTGCATCCACCCTAGCGCGAGATAGATGAACCGTTCCAGTGGCCAAGGAACGGATCCCAGGAAGCCGACGTCACCGGTCATGCCGCTGAAGGCGTTGGGGTGCAGGGTCTGATGATAGAGACTTGTACAGCGCGATGTGGAGATGACGGTGTCTCATCCAGATCATGCGGATGAAGGAGACAACTTTGGGGATTTTAACATCCCTGCCCCAGAATCGACGACATAAGGTGAGGGGTAATTAGGTCTTTTTCCACCTTTACTAAGCCTTGGTCATGCAGGCATGCAAAGCCAGCTAGGCATGAGCCTATTGGCTAGCCCCGCCACATGGGAAATACAATCCAGGTCGTAAGCGCTGACGTGGCGATTTCCGATTGGCTTAGATAGATTTATGTTCATTAATTCATAGTAAATTCTAGGAATGTCCAAATATAGCTATATTATATCAAAATGACTGAAAAAATGAGTAGAATCCAAATAAAATAGTTGGAGAGTCTAAATATGCTTCCTGTTCTAAAAGTATGTGTAATACATGTGTTAATGTGATTAGTAAAAAGAAAATCCTAGATTTAGGTTAATATGATGCTTAATTGATTAGGTTTGGTTATTTTGAGTTAATACCTGATCTTTTCATGTCTAATAAGGAAATTCATGATAATGATGAATAATGGACGATTCCATGTTAGTAATCTTATACAATGTCAATATCTTGCAATGATTTAATGTTGATAATCTGATCTAGATATCATGGATGGTTTAATATGTTTAATATGATAATTAGGGTTTCACCCAATATGCATAACTGAAATTGTAATCTTAGAAACCTTAATATGATGTAATTTTGGTTTGTAACCCTAATCCCTAGTCCAAGCATGAGATAACCCTAAACCCTAGTTTAGCAGCACATCTAGACCTGAGTAATGTAATGTGAATACATGTGACACATATGTCGTATGTATATTTCAGATTGAATGCTTTGTTACTTGGATGTTTGGATGCACTCACAAAGTACATGTTAGTTTCTGCATGGTTTCTACAATGATATAAGGTACGTCGTTACACTTATGAATACATGTATTGAATTCTGAGATTTTTGATGTTTCTCGATGAGATTGAATGACTAATAAACTATTTGTTTGTTTATTTAGTTCCTAAAAAATTATAAAGTTCCTATGAGCATCATGTAAAGTAAATAAAAATATTATGAACCCTAGGTTAGGCTGATCTTAAGGGTAATGTACACGAGCCCCAGAGGGACAGTGATTACACCTAAGGTAGTTGACCAGATATGGGTTAGAATAATGAAAACAAGTTTATGTTCGTATATGCAAGATAAAGATGTTTTCTTATATGTTATTTGTGATTATTGGCTGAACCCATGTACCATTATAGCAATATATTGACCGTGTATTTGTTTGTCAGAATTTTAGGTATCAGATATATTGATTCGTGGACATGAGGGTACTAATAAAAGATGTTGAAGACACTATAGTTTAATCATGAAGGTTTAGTCTTAATGGTTTATCTTCACACATTTAAAATTTAATTATATTTAAAATTTATGTAACTCCTTATAGGAACTTTTTATGTAAACTTGTAAATATTTGATCATTAATGGAAATTGTTTACTATTTTGTAATATTTCATGAATCTGATCCTGGAATTTATGATTAACGATCTGCGACTTTAAGGTCTTTTAGACACTCAAAAATGTGGGTGTTACATTTGGTATTAGAGCACAGATTCATCAACTAATACATAATAGTTTATAATTTCAAATCATCCTTCGAAATTTTAAGTGAAAAATTAGGTTCCTCATCTCACAGTTTCTTCTACTTCTCATCTATTTGCTTAAAAGCTTTGAAAAAAATATTAATAAGAGAAGTAAAATGTGAAATGATGTAACCTTTCGTGCAGGTCCCTCTAGAGAAGGTAGATATTAGAAAGATACATTTTTGGGTAAGCCATTTCATAGAGGAAGAACTTGGATTACGGTATGAAACCTCTAGAAGAGTCTAGGGAGAGGGAAACTCTGAGAGGTAGAGTATGGTCCCTAACCCTAACCTTAAAAGCTTAATCTTAAATAATGAGCATGGTGTGGTGGTATGGGATACCGCCCATGTGAAATTCAAAATCAGGAATAAGAAAGATAAAGGGATGGGTTTAGGTGACCCAGTCTCCCATACATGTGTGCATGAGGAGAATGACTCGTATGTAAGAGGTCTTAAGAAATATATGAACCAAATAGTTATATATAAATGAAAGTAAACTTTGAATATAACTTGCTCAAACTCCTCATATTGTCTCAAGACATTTAGTGATGGTGGCCAAGCCCCTGGAGGGGAAGGCCAATGTAGCACCAAGCCCCTGGAAGGGAAGGTGATTCAAGTTCTTTAAATGGACAAAGACCATGAGTGTTGGGTTTTAGGGGAGGCAGAGAAGGCAGCGGAAACAAAAAATTTCTCCCCCAAACCCAGAACAAGGAAATGCGTCAACGTCTATATAATAGGAAAGGGATGGTTTGTGGAATCATACCTTGTCCCGAGGCTTGCTTGGAGACAATACCTCGCGGCTTGCGCGGTCTTCACCTCCGGTCTTGGACGGTGTCTGTGCAGCTCCTGGTCGCACCGGGACTGACGACTCCTGGTCTCATCGGGACTGTTGGGATTGACAGCAGTCCTCCTGAGCGGCAGAAACCTCCTGCCTCGGAAGTAGTCCACACAGACCACCTGGAACTCCAATCTCCTTGTCGCATAAGGAATTGCAAGGAGTCGCACCCTCTTGTTGATGTACTAGTCGCCAACACACTCTCCTACTACCAGTTGCAACTGCAGTTGTCTTTGCCTTGTTGTGCCTTCCTTTTCGGGTAGCACTTTCTCGGGCTCTCTCTCAGTTACCAAAACAAGAGAGAACGACAACTTTGCAGAGCAACTGGTTGCACTGAGTTGTTCATTAAGAAGCCCCCAATATCCCTATATATAGGAGGGTCATGGGACAGGGTTCTCCATCCCGGGCAATGCGGGACAAAAAGCAGGATTATAAGGGTTCAAAATTTTCCACAAAAGCAACCAACTCGCAACCTGAACCGATTGTTTTACAACTGAAATGGTCGGTTAGGGACCTGAACCGGTCGGTTGACACCTCAACCGATCGGTTGGGACACCTCAACTGGTCGGTTCACTACTGAACCGGACGGTTGGTGGTCCTGGTCAGTTCCCGATTGACTTTCCTTCTTTTGCTTCTAATTGGCATCGAATACCAATCCTATTTCCCATTCAAATTGGGCAATTGAAACTAAAAGAAAATTCTCACCAATACTATTTTCCCAACTTGCTCAGTTGCACCAGTTGAATCAATCGTTTCAACACTTGAAGCAATCGTTTCACCCTGATCTTGAGCTGATTGACTCAACAATTGAGCCAACCAGTTCACCAAGCTCATCCGATCGGTTCATCACATGAGCCGATCAGTTGGGAGTGCAGATTGTGCAAAATTAGTCAATTGCGATTTCAATCAATTCGATACTCCAATCAATGTATCCAACACCTTGAACACTATGACATTGAGCTATCAATTGATTGAGTGTTTAATTGAACTACTAAACTTCTTTAGTAATCAATCTAAACATTGTTTGTGGACAAAACTCATCTTCCAGTTTAAATCCTATGTGTGTGACCCTGCAGGTCCATTTCACGTTGGCAGTGAAAGTCCATAACACTTATGACTTCACAAGCAAAGAGCGGTGCCTAGTCACACATCAGTGCTACCCAAGTGAAAGTAGAAAGTTGGAGAAAAACTTTCAATCCTACAATCCATGAATGGTGTTATAGTGAATGTATAATTCCTTTGTCACTGATATCCCGAATGAACTCGAGGCATGGAACAATCATCCTGTCAACGTTCATTCACTTTATTTATCTCAAAGCAGATTGAACGAGATATGTATGACATAAATATCACATACTGATTCACACATGCGTGCACATGCCTATCTCAATCCTACTCATCAAGTAGCCTTGGATATCAAACTCCATCAGGAGGGACAAAACCCATATCTATCACTCACCCCTCAAAAGCCCCATGTGTCAAATCCACCCAATCATCACCTTTCTAACAACCCATATTTCAGGACTGTGTTTGATTATGTCAAAGTGTGCCCAACGACATGTGTTGAGTGTAGTGATTTTAGGTCAAAGAATCACACTCACCACCATCACTGTGAGTACTGACTATGACTACCATGTCATGGTTCCATGTGTCAAACTCACGGTGGGTCTGTCGGGTACACTTGTTCTCTAACAAGTACCTATGTGTTTGGTTTGATATCTCTATATCATGACTAATGAGATTCTGTCATCAACCAACACCACAATCTAGTCTTGTGTGTCATTGTTGTCTATCTACCTTCCATAATGACATCCGACTAGGGACAAAACAAGAATGTACAAACTTTTAGCATTTGTATGATCTCATCGTTCATGTCCTCAACCTGCAAGCATACATCATTGAGTACTGTCATTCTCTAGACATTCAATCTGTTCTATCACTATCTCATATGATTGAACCAGAAAGAATTGGAAGCTTGCCTTTGATTTTTATTAAATCAATCTTAATGTATCTCACCAATCATCCCATGATTGGCTCTCAGGGCATACATACCAACAGACTCCCACTTGCACTGTGAGCCAATCACTCTTGAATCATATTCATAGTGATCTTCAAACATGTCCCACATGTTACTGTTCTCTAGTGCGAACATAGTGAGTAATGGCAACATCTTGCCAAAGTCAGTATAAATTGCATGTCTCTCATCTCTTCACTGTATGTCATACGTATGAGATGGAGTTTTCATAATATGCGATCTAGTATTCCTTTGCTAACCTTTAGCCACATTGCATGATCAAGGATTCCATACTTGTCATCAATGAGCGGAATATAAGTTCATCTCATGAACTTCCAGATCCATATAGTATCCATTGTTTTTCTCTAACACATAGATACTCGGCATTTCCTTTTAAATGGTTTTATTGGAACTCTTCCAATTGTCAACAAACTTTCACTTTTATATATCCTATATATATATGTTTTGCGATTAATTTTCTATCCTTTCGGAAGTTCGCATCAATGTAACTCTTTACATTGAACTCTTCCTTATCTCCATAGAACTAGTACTTCTCAAGTACTTATCAAGTTCTCATGGTGTTCCACTAACCCTTACTGAAAGTAGAAAGACATCCACTCGTCATGTCCCACATACGAGTTATCCGGATGAGCACATCATATTGCCATGTCCTACATACAAGATGATGAATGCATATTGTTCTTGCCATGTCGATACATGCAAGATAATGGGATGATAACATACATGATAGATCCATATCTATTCTTAGTGTTCCCATTCTTCATAAGAATTGGACACTTGGCCTTGGGATACTAACTCCATGTAACATGGACAAGTTTTCTCCCACTGAATATGTGCATATTGAACCCTTCAATACAGATTGCCAATGTATGCTTTCTCTTTTTAGGTCAAGAGGTTTTCGAGAACTATCTCTATAGATCTCTATTTCTATCACATAGGAAACATCTCTATCTTCCTTAAAGATAAATTCCACTTTTGGATTTCCATTCTAGAACATTTTCATTTCACATCAACATGTGGAATGTGAATACACTCCCACTAAATCACAGATCACTTCTTTATCTTTGACATATCAGTCAAACCCTTTGACTATATCATCAAAGTAAAGATCCAATTCTGAGTTGCTTGTACTCAATCAATCACATTGATTACTCCATTGTAACTTATAGACTTCATTTGCATTAGTGGATTCATAAACCTTATAGGTTGTGTCACGTACACATCCTTGTTTTATTCCTCATAGGAATGTGGTTTTAGTATCCATATGCTAAATGTCTTAGTCATTAAGTTGCAATCAACAAGCATCATCCTTCTCAAAATGTTATCCATGTGTTTTAACACTTAAGACTCAATTGCACTTATGGATTTCATCCAATGGGTGCTACCATCAAGGTCATACCTTATGGTTCACATGAATGTCATTTAGGATGTAATGGTCATAAACCATAACTCAAAATTTGGTTCCTCATATTCATCTAGATAGTTGTCTCATCATATGAACAACTCATCACATAGATAAACGAGGTGTATCTGTCAAGGATATAAGAACTTACAACTTCTTGTGATTCTTAATGTCCTTTATTAGTGTGGGGTATTATTTTATTAAGAAGAATTCAGTTATTTGATAATTATTCTCTAACTCCTTAGAGTATGATTCCTTCTTGATTTAGACATCACCATGCCTTAATCATGAGTTCTCTATGATACACTATCATAATCACTCATAAGGATCTCAAACATTTGGTCCAAGTATTTCATTCATTGATCTCATCAAGAATTAACACTTTACCAAATTTGTACTTCATTTATGATATTCTTGAACACTTCAAGATATTCATATTGGTATTTCTCTAAACACCATTTGAAATATTATCATTTGTTCCAATAGGTATGTATCATACCTAATAGGATAATCATTCTCCCACTACCTTTAGTGAAGATTGATTAATCATGTCCAAGATATTCAAGTCTCTTACTGGTCCTCTAACCAAAAGAGTCTAGATTTATCCATCATATGGAAACTAGAAATGAATTTCTCATGATTGATGCTAATTTGATTGTTTGAGTTATCTATAACTTTTAGGTATCATTTTATCTTATGCGTATTAAATACCACAAAATAAACAAGGCATTTCCACAAAGATCATATCTTTAGAAATTGAAACATCTCTTTATTGATTGCCATCATTGTCATACAATATGCAAAAATAAAGTGTTTCTATCTATTGGAAAATATGAAATAGCAGTTCATAACTGTATTACATGCCTTATAGGCTGAAAACAAATGAAAGTACTCCTATATATGGCGGCAACACTTTCCCCAATTATGAGTGCTTTACACTTTACATCTTGGTATCATATACCTCAAAAAGTGTTACAAGTTTATTTTCATGACACCTTTAAGTGGAGACTTCAGTTGCCTCCTTCTTCTTTTGTTCTTCCAGATAGATAGGACAATTCCTTTACCAATGTCCTGGCTTTTGACAATGGTGGCAATTTCCTTTCTTGGTCACGCCTCCCTTGGCCTTGAGAGCTGAAGATGACTTGGGCTCCTGGCTAGCATCAGAACCTTTCTTAGATTTGCCCTTGCCCTTGCGCTTGGACTTGCCTTTCTTGCTCGTGATCACCATCACAGACTTAGGCTTGTCCTTCTTCATCTGTATCTCGGCTGTCCTCAACATGCCCAACAACTCTGACAGTGGCCTATCAAAGTTGTTCATGCTGTAGTTCATCACAAACTAACTGTAGGATTCTGGCAACGATTGCAGTATCACGTCAGTAGCCAACTCGTGGCTCAGTGGAAATCTCAGTCTTTGCAGGTTCTCCACATACCCAATCATCTTGAGTGTGTGAGGACCAACTGGATCTCCTTCTGTCATGACGCACTTGAACAGTTCCCTTGAGACATTGTATCTCTCTTTTCGTGCATGATCTTCATACATGTTCCTGAGATGCTGAATCATCTCAATGACACCCATGTTCTCATGTTGTCTCTACAACTCATGGTTCATGGAGCATAACATCAAGCATTTTGCATCAATGGCATCATCAGAATGCTTCTTGTAAGCATCCCTTTCTATCTTTGGTGCATTAGGAGCGGTTTCCTCTGGAATTGGAGTATCCAGGACATAGAGCTTTCGCTCTTGAGTGAGAACAATTCTCAATGTCCTATACCAGTCGTGGAAGTTTGTCCCATTCAGCTTGTCCTTTTCAAGGACCGATCACAAAGAAAAGTGATTGTTGTTTGTTGTCATTTGAACTACAAAAGGAAATATGCAATTTTAGTCCAAAAACTCATTTTTCACTAATTTGATTGATTTGAAATTTTGATGATATAATTAGGCCTTTAATTAATTATTTCTCCCACTATTTTACTTCAAATTGATAGCCCTCACCATCAATTCATAAGATTGCAGTGTACAATCTTCTAGTGGGCAAGATCTTGAAATCCTCTAAGTCATGGACCAGCTTTGGCTGTCACCCACAATTTAGATCTCTTAGGTAGGAAACTCTTGCCAGTTGCATCATATGCAATTTCTTGATGAATGAACATGCGCAACACCTTGCCATGAACATTCCTTGCCTCTGGGCTTAGACGCTCTAAGAATCACCAATTAAGTCTAACCCAAAAGCCGACACGATAAACATGCACCCTGCTTAGGCAGAACCTACATGTCTACCCTTCACACTTCCACAAGATAGACGGCGCACCACACTTTGGTGTAACCTACTCTTGGTCGATTGAGTTTTTCATGTGTTCCGCTAATGGAAGGCATATAAGACTTAATATTTTAATGAGGGATTTGGTTTTTATATACATATACATATCCAATCACCACAATACATAGTATGTATCATATACATGCTATATCCCATAGAAAACATGCAAAACGATAAAAGTGATTATTATGGCCATCCTAATGTGATTCCTCGAGCCAATAGGAATCACGGTCATCTAGGTCTACATCACATGCAACCTGTACAAGATGAACTATGTGCTTTTCCTTCCGAGTAGATCAACTCATCCCATGAATGACTTGCTCGTTCTGGCCCGGTCGTCTGGGTGCCACTAGCCGATCAGTTGGCTCCTCCAATCGATCGGTTCACCTGGTCATCGTGCATCTCATCATGGCCGCCACCCACTCGTCTCACTCCTGTAACAGGTCACCAACTGATCGGTTCACTCCTTGAACTAATCGTCTCGAACGTAAACTGTTCGGTTCACGCCTTGAACCGATCGTCTCAGCTGTCGTCAGGATGTCCACCTTTCTTTGACATAACAGGAAATAAAAAACTATCCTATTTTACATTGCATAAGAGAAACCTCGAGTTACATTCGAGGGGAGCAAAGGTAGGAAAGAAATCTCAAATTATTTCGAGTTACATCAGGAATAGGAGAAGGAAGATCAGTGCGCAGACCGAGATGCAAGAAACCACATACAACCATACATAGATAGGTTTATTGTCCATAACCACGCTAAACATCCACCACAAAACTCGTTTAAGGGCGACACGTATCGAGTGCATTGATAATAAATATCATATATGTAATTGGGATTTGTGGATTTAGGATTGGACATGCATAAAGCCAATTTTATTCACATCATATGCAATAAATAAAGGCGACAAACCAAAATCGATAATATCGATATTCCTAAAATATAGAGAAGTGGACGTGGCTCTGATACCACTATTGGGTTTTAGGGGAGGTGAAGAAGGAAGCGGAAACAAAAAATTTCTCCCTGAAACCCAGAACAAGGAAACGTGTCAATGTCTATATAATAGGAAAGGGATGGTTTGTGGAATCATACCTTGTCCCGAGGCTTGCTCAGCGACAATACCTTGCGGCTTGCGCGGTCTTCACCTCCGGTCTTGGACGGTGTCTTTGCAGCTCCTGGTCGCACCAGGACTGACGAGTCCTGGTCTCACCGAGACTGTCGGGATTGACAGTTGTCCTCCTGAGCGGCAGGAACCTCTCGCCTATGAAGTTGTCCACACGGACCACCTGGAACTCCAATCTCCTTGTCGCACAAGGAATTGGAAGGAGTCGAACCCTCCTGTTGACATACTAGTCGCCAACACACTCTCCTGCTGCCAGTTGCAACTGCAGTTGTCTTTCCCTTGCTGTGCCTCCCTTTTTGGGTAGCACTTGCTCGGGCTCTCTCTCGGTTACCAAAACCAGAGAGAACGACAACTTTGCAGAGCAACTGGTTACACTGAGTTGTTCATTGAGAACCCCTTAATATCCCTATGTATAGGAGGGTCATGGGACAGGGTTCTCCATCCCGGGCAATGCGAGACTAAAAGAAGGAGTAGAAGGGTTCGAGATTTTCCACAAAAGCAACCAACTCGCAACCTAAACCGATCATTTCACAACTAAAATGGTCGGTTGACACCTTAATCAATCGGTTGGGACACCTCAACCGGTCGATTCACTACTGAACCGGTCGGTTGGTGGTCTTGGTCGGTTCCTGATTGACTTTCCTTCTTTTGTTTCTAATTTGTATCGAATACCAATCCGATTTCCCAATCAAATTGGGCAATTGAAACTAAAAGAAAATTCTCACCAATCTTGTTTTCCCAACTTGCTCGGTTGCACCAGTTGAGTCGATCATTTCAACACTTGAAGCAATCGTTTCACCCTGATCTTGAGCCGGCCGATTCACCAAGCTCATCCAATCGGTTCATCACATGAGCCGGTCAGTTGGGAGTGCAGATTGTGCATGCCTTTCTCAATCCTACTCATCAAGTGGCCTTGGATATCAAACTCCCTCAGGAGGGACAAATCCCATATCTATCACTCACCCCTCAAAATCCCCATGTGTCAAAGCCACCTAATCATCACCTTTATAACAACCCATGTTTCAGGACTGCGTTTAATGATGTCAAAGTGTGCCCAACGACATGTGTTGCGTGTAGTGATTTCAGGTCAAATAATTACACTCACCACCATCACTGTGAGTACTGATTGTGACTACCATGTCATGGTTCCATGTGTCAAACTCACGGTGGGTCTGTCTGGTACACTTGTTCTCTAACAAGTACCTATGTGTTTGGATTGATATCTCTATATCATGACTAATGAGATTCTGTCATCAACCAACACCACAATCTAGTCTTGTGTGTCATTGTTGTCTATCTACCTTCTACAATGACATCCGACTAGGGATAAAACAAGAATGTACAAACTTGTAGCATCCGTATGTTCTCATCGTTCAGGTCCTCAACCTGAAAGCATATGTCATTGAGTGTTGTCATTCTCTAGACATTCAATATGTTCTATCACTATCTCATATGACTGAACCAGAAAGAATTGGAAGCTTGCCTTTGAGTTTTATTAAATCAATCATAACGTATCCCACCAATCATCCCATCATTGGCTCTCAGGGCATACATACCAACAATGAGGGGGTATTCCAGAGATTGAGCCAACATGGGTTGAGAGATTTTAATGATAAGAAAGTATGCATGAAAAAAAGGGAATATCAATGAAACATTTAGGGTTAGTGTTCCAACCTGGGGTGGGTCAACCCAAAGAGTGGGAAGATGACATATGAGGGAGGCAGAACCTAGATATAAGGATCATGTAGTGGCTAGAGATCCTAACCCCCTCCTATGAGCCAAAAAGTCACCCTAGGCTAGAACACTTCCTTAAAAAGGCAAGTGAATAAATGTATTTAAGTATTGAGATAACCTTAATACTCATGTAGAGGGGTGAAGAGTTAAAGATAAAAAAATGATTACACCTATATTCTTTGAACCCAAGGATTCCATTTCTGAGAAACACAACTGGTCAAGCCTAGGATTGGGAAGACCAGTAAGGCACCAAGCCCATGAGGGAAGGTGGCCTGAGTAGATGACCAAGCCTAGGAGGGAAGGTGGTCTAAGTGGATGACCAAGCTTAGGAGGGAAGACCATGAAAAGATCAAGCCTAGGAGGGAAGACCAGAGAGGCACCAAGCATAGGAGGGAAGGTGGCCTAAGTCCACAATGCAGTTATTTAGGATCAAGCCCCTGGAGGGGAAGATCACAGAGGTCAATCCCAGGAGGGAAGACTGAGATGGCACCAAGCCCTGGAGGGAAGGAGGCCCGAGCCGAATGTTGGGACAACACTACATAATGTCTACTCAAAAGTGAGAGGTGAAGGCAATTCGGGTTAAAGAATTAAATAAGAGAATAATGTGCTTAAAGGTTTTGACATCTCAAAAGAAACCCTTAGGGAGGGTAGAGACCTAATGCAATCCTAGAGTTAAGTAGGGTGTATTAAGGGTACATAGGACCAATGGGTCGGGAGTTGATAAGCCATGAATGCACATGACCAAGTGGTCAAGAGGTAATAGTTGGTTTTCCCTAGGCCCATGTCTCAGGAGGTTGGTCACGTCCCTCATGTTCATGTGGCCCAGTAGGGTGAATGTAAAGACACTCCCTTGATGCATAAGGATGATATCACTCCAAAGGTACATATACGCCTAGAGACCCTAAGGATTTGGCTAAGGCTCATAATGATACATGAGATGTAAATATAAAAGATATAATGAAGTCATGAAAACTTGAGAGGAGTTGTGCCCTAATTTCAGAGTAAGAAAAGAGACACTTGACTTCATGGAACATAAGAATGCAATGAAATAAAGAACAAGTAAGTTTAGAGTCATATAGAGTATGATTCAACTTAATGTGTGAAATTGAAAGGTAATGTGTGGATGTACCATCTCCACTCTAGGAATGAAATGAACTTTGTGTTTGGGCTACAGTCAAATGCTTATTTCATCTCATTATGAGGAGGGAGATTTGATAGACACACTCTATGCTTAAAGTTGAGATAATGAGGATGAATAGCTTACATTGAATGTGTAATGACTTGACCTAGGGTTAGAGGTGTTATCTCACCCGAGTATGAAATTAATGAATAATATGTTGGAAACCTAAGTGAAAAGAGAAATCACCAAGTAATAACGAAATCATCAAGAGATGATAAGATGTGTATAATATAGATGTGGATATACTTGAATTTCAATTTAGGTGCCAATATCAGTAATAAAATGAAAAATGAGATACTAATGAAAACTGGTTAACACATCTAATAAGGGTGCTAACCCTAAGTTTTAATAATAAGATGGGTATCATTCATCTAGTCTTAGTAGGCCAAAATTTTGAGGACAAAATTCCTTTTAAGGAGGGATGAATGTTACATCCTTGAAATGTGTGGACTTCAAGCTTAAACGAAATTAAGGAACATATAGTAATGAAGAGATTTGAGGGGTCTTGGTTGATGATCCCAAACCCTAGACGCATAATAAATGTTCGATTCAATTTAATAATGAACGTTGAGAATATGTGAGCATATGAGGCTTCTACAAGATGCAGTGGTTACCAAAGCCTCGACTTCGGCAATTTCGAATGCAATTGGGCTTAGGGAACCTTTGGAATGACCAAGAGGTGATTCTTTCGCCCTAGGGACACATTCCAGTCCAATTGGTTAATTAAGGTTTACATATGGGTCCTTGTGGCATAAGTTAAGAAAGGAGAATTCGTACATGAATTAGTACCAATGGCCTTTTGATATGATAAATGAAAAAACTATACAACTGACCAAAAGAAATATGATTTAGGGTGTTTAGATAATTAGAGGATAATTGTCTAGCCAAGATTGTCAACACAATTGTTAGGTGTATTCTTTAAAGGCTTTTGGTTCCAAATCTGGATCTGACCCATATGGTGATGCCTCTCATGGCCTTTTGGAATAAAAGAAAAGAGTTTAGATAAAAGAGTATTTTCTTTCCTCATTGGTGTTGAGATTATATAATCTTGGAAATTTGAGTTTACGGATAGTTTTAGTACTCCTTGCTACTTTTGGATTACTTGAACCTCAAGGAAAAAGGAGTAAGATACGAGGAGGACTCTTTCTATGTATATGATTATGTATGGAAATCCAAGATAATTAAATAGGAGAACAATCTAGAATAGGTGTTTCACCTTTAATGGGTTTCTAATCAAGTGCTTTAATCGAGAAGCTGGAAATTATCCAAGAAGGAAAGTGGGATGGAATCCTATTATATCCTTCCTTGTTTGACGCTGGAACTGCCCAATTATGTATAAACATCTAATGAAAATAGACCCCACGGACTCACAAGTCCTAGTGGATACAGACTATATATATAAGATCGATCCTTGTGGTTTGGGTAATCTCTCCTCATGGATGAACCCTAGCAGTAGAGTTGTTGCCTTCACATGTCACATGGCCTTGTACTACATCCTCTCTTGGCTTTGTGGGGTGGAAGGACCTCTCTCTTCTCTCTCTCAAAACCTAGCCATGGAGTGAGACAACAGTGCGGTTGGATGAGCAATGGGATGACATTATGAGGCACAATGTCCTACGTCTAGGTTGGGAGAAGAGGAGGACGCAAGGACATGAAGATAAGGGACTCTAGATCATGGCTGACGTCGGGTCTCCTAGAGGCGGGAGGCAGGGACGCTCCCCCTACGTCGACCCACTTAGGCGAGGTCCAGCACATCGTGAGGGTGGAGAGTGGATGATCTAGGTCGCTATCTTCCCAGTGAGGAGCTCGGGAATGATGGCACTGGTGATCACGTTGTGCATGCTGTGCGGCAGTTGGTGGAGCAGGGTCGAAGTTGCATGCAACGTTGAGCCAAGGAAGAGAGGGAGCTTCAAGGCCAGGATGACATCCAAGGAGGGAGGCAGCATGGCGATAGTGGAGGTGGGTCTGGTGTGATAGAGTCAAATCCAGCGGTGCAAGCACATGGGCGCCTGAGCCTGCAACCACCCTAGCGTGAGACAGATGAACCATGCCATTGGACAACGAAAAGAGCCCAGGAAGCCGACATCACCGATCATGCCACTGAAGGCGTTGGGGTGCAGGGTCTAATGGCAGAGACCTGTGTAGCACAGTGTTGAGATGGTAGCATATCCTCCTATTTTTGCAGATGAAGGAGACAACTTTAGGAATTTTGACATCCATGTCCCAAAATCGACTACATAAGGTGAGGGGTAATTTGGTATTTTTTCACCTTTACTAAGTCTTAGTCACGTAGGCACGCAAAGCCAGCTGGGCGTGAGCCTATTGGCTAGCCCCACAACGTGGGAAATACAATCAGGGTTGTAAGCGCTGACTTGGTACTTTCTGATTGGCTTAGATAGCTTTATGTTGCTTAATTCATACTAAATGTTAGGAATGTCCAAATATAGATATATTATATATCAAAATGACCAAAAATTGAGTAGAATCCAAATAAAATAGTTTGAGAGTCTAATTATGCTTCATGTTCTAAAAGTATGTGCAATACATGTATTAATGTGATGGGTATAAAGGAAAGCCTAGATTTAGGTTAATATGATGCTTAATTGATCAGGTTTGGTTATGTTGAGTTAATACATGATCTTGTCATGACTAATGAGGAAATCCATGATAATGATGAATAATTGATGATTACATATTAGTAATCTTATATATGATGATTTAGTATTTTAAAACCAATGTCGACATCTTGCTATGATCTAATGTTGATTATCTAATCTTGGTATCATGGATGGTTTAATATGTTTAAGATAATAATTAGGCTTTTACCTAATATGCATAACTGAAATTTTAATCTTAGAAACCTTAATATGATGGAATTTGGGTTTGTAACCCTAATCCCTAGTCCAAACATGAGATAACCCTAAACCCTAGTTTAGGAGTGCATCTAGACCTGAGTAATGTAATGTGAATACATGGTGACACATATGTAGTATGTATATTTTAGATTGAATACTTTGTTGCTAGGATGTTTTGATGCATTCGTAAATTACATGTTAGTTTCTGCATGATTTCTGCAATGACATAAGGTATGTCGTTATGATTATGAATACATGTATCGAGTTCTGAAATTTTCGATGTTTCTCGATGAGATTGAATGACAAATAAACTACTTGTTTGTTTATTTAGTTCCTACAAAATTATAAAGTTTCTATGAGTATCATGTAAAGTAAATAACAATATTTTGAAACCTGGGTTAGACTGATCTTAAGGGTACTGTACATGAGCCCTGAAGGGACAATGTTTACACCTAAGGTAGTTGACCATATATGGGTTAGAATAATGAAAACAAGTTTAAGTTTGTATATTCTAGATAAAGATGTTTACTTATATGTTATCTATGATTATTGGTTGAACCCACATACCAGTATAGCAATATACTAACTGCGTATTTGTTTTTCGGCATTTTAAGTATCATATATACTTGATTCGTAGACATGAGGGTACATATAAAAGATGTTGAAGACACTACAGTTTAATCATGACGATTTAGTCTTAATGGTTTATCTTCACACATGTAAAAGTTAATTATGTTTAAAAGTATGTAACTCTTTAGAGGGGCTTTTTATGTAAACCTGTAAATATTTGATCATTAATGGAAATTGTTTACTAGTTTGTATTATTTCATGAATCTGATCCTAGAATTTATAATTAACGATTTGCGACGTTAAGGTCTTTTAGACACTCAAAAGTGCGGGTCATTACAGTTAGCATCATCCTTAGAGGATGCATCAGGTCTCTACCTCTTATTGGAGACCTCTTCCTCCAAGGTTGACTCTCTCCTCATCCACCTACAAGAAGGTCCAACCTCAGATCTCTCATGAGGGCATGACAACACATGTCATGCAACCCTAAGCATGTAACTCTTCTTTAGTTTACGCTTAAACTATTAGACTTATGTCCATGACATCTTGTTTACATGTTTTTCATTGATTTGGTGGAGGATTCCTTAATCCTTATCATATTTACCCTGACCTCAAGTGGGTGGGGAATAGAGAGAAAACCCTAAATCTTAGAACCTTAATTGAATTAGGGTGGATAAGGGACAAAAATAAATGAGAGCATCCTAAAGGCATCTTATTTCGAGTCAAGACCTCAGACTTTGGCCAAGCAGTCACATCGCATCATGAAGTCCTCGTAACCGACTAGCAAGGTGGAGGAAAATATTTCCAGCCCCTGGACCGTGATCCTTTTCTAGACACCTCCGTCATCAGAAAATCCTCTAATAACTCCCTCGGGTTCTACAAAGTTTGTAAAATTTAATGCTTATTAAGGATTAAATGAGAAACCATTGGCTCTGATACCAAATGTAACGACCCCGCGTCCTAGTAACCCCCAATCAAGGGAGACCAAGAGGTCAGAGATGCTATCCCAATATTTCAGAATCTATGGTTAGACATTTAATCAAAAATAATTATCAAATTCTACCACTACTAAAATAAAAAGTTCGAATAAAATAAAGCTTTTTGCATACCTTATATTTGGATTCTAGAATTCTATACACAGAAAAAAGTCTATCTAACTAATCCTCCATGAAAAGTTTAGTTGTATATTCACAATTTGGATTTACGGTTTCTCCATTTTTAGGATTGTACCTAAAATTCTGACAAACAAAATGTTAGTCAGTATATTGCTATACTGGTATGTGGGGGACAATCACAATATCACAAATAGTTTCTAACAATCTAATTATAGAAATTAATTGATTAACAGTCCAACTTGTGCTTTCAATATGACTTCTCAAATAGTTTTTCCCTAAACCCAGGATTACCCCCTCTTAGGGTTTTGTCCTTGCAAAGGACATAAGGCCGCCTTCTCCATCCTGAGCATGGTGCCTAGGGTCACCTCTCTATGTTCCCAATGGTCTTCCCTCTGGGGCTTGACCAAATCATACCTTCCCTCAGGGGCTTGGTCTTGCAACATACATTAGGGTGGCACGTAGGTTCGAGGAGCACATTCATATTTAATTGTGATATTCATAGGGACTTTATGGGACTGCTGAATTGAATATCCAATAGTTTAGGTTACAATAAACTGAGAAACACTCGAGAAACACTGTGAAAACTAAAGGTGGTTATTCATAAAGTAACCACATATATGTTCATTAGAATCAACAAGCTAATAGTAATCCAAGCAAGAAAGTGTCCAGGCAAGCAGTTCAATCCACACACATACAAGAAAGAATCCTAAACCATACATGTAATCTATTTATTATTCACTTGATCAGAATCTATTCATTAGAACTCGATTCCTAGGGTTTCCTACTTCCTTTTAGGGTTTCATTAGGGTTCATCTTTATTATTGACACTAGAAACCCTAAAATAGCAAAATTAATCACAAACCCTAACAACCTTGTTAAATCCTTCCTACCAAGCTTAGGATCAACTCATAATTAAACTATTCTATGGAATCTCGAATTTATCATGTTAATCATCTTTTTACCCTAGATTAGGGTTTCTATATGCATTATCATAGATTCATGTGTAAAAACCCTAGGGCAAGCATAGTATCCACTAAATTAGATTTAACTCATAATTTTCCTCTCATCAGGTTACTATAACTCGAAATAACCTATCAAGGACCTTAGATCTTATTTCCAATCATATTTTGGGTTTTTAATCGAAGTTTAATACATGAACACGGTTAACTCTAGGTACTTTTAGAACTAGGTTCAGATTCAGTCTATGAAACTATTTTAGTGGATTCCTCACATTCTCCTGTTCAATTTTCATATATTACTTTCTATCATAGGAGTTACAGATAATTAATTATGATTTTTGCATGATTTACTTACCTGGACCAATGAGAGAGTGCCACATAGGTGGCCCTTCAGCAGCTTGCACCAGCAATGCTGACCCAACTAGACAGTGTCGAAAGATGCTCTTACCCTACTCCTCCTTCATTAGCCCCAGGGGTAAAAGGGTAATTCCCATGATGATTGTCTTCAACCCCGCTTAGCCTTGCGAGGCAGCACCCAGCCGTGGCCCTTCAGCGGCTTGCACCAGCAATGATGACCCAACTAGACAGATTCAAAAGACTCTCTTACCCTACTCCTCCTTCATTGGCCCCAGGGGTAAAAGGGTAATTCGCGTGATGATTGTCTTCAACCCCGCTTAGCCTTGCGAGGCAGCACCCAGCCGTGGCCCTTTAGCGGCTTGCACCAGCAATGATGACCCAACTAGATAGATTCGAAAGACTCTCTTACCCTACTCCTCCTTCATTAGCCTCAGGGGTAAAAGGGTAATTCCTGTGATGATTGTCTTCAACCCCACTTAGCCTTGCGAGGCAGCACCCAACCGTGGTCCAACCTCACAGTTGACTTCAGGTATCTGGACTCCTCAGTTGATGGTGAGAGCTTCTTCACCTTTGCACAGTCCTACCACACCACGTGGTGGTTCTCGCTTGCTACCCAGCGGTCCCGAGCAAGGTACATCACTAGGGATTAGATTCGGCAACAGCTAACCAGAATCGAAGTGACAAATGAGTATAACGGGTAGGTGAATGGGAGATCGAGGGTAGAGAGGAATGTGTAGGGTCTAGCGGACCCTAAGGTTGCGGCTCTCGGTCTCCTGAGGCCTTTTCATCCCTTTTATATGTTGGGGGATAAAGCTTTTCGCTCCATGGATTTGACTCCCACGGCTCCTTAGGGAAAGTCCCCTATTCCCAAAGAAACACTGATTGTTAGGGATGCTCATGTCTGGATTGTCACCCTAAATTCAAAGGAACTACTTCCCCGTCCTAATATGGATAGGAGAAAGAGAACTAGATGAACTGAGAAAGGGGATATTGTAGTCAGCCTTCCCGATTTAACCGGAGCTAGGAGACAATTTGTAGATCGTAGATTTACAATCCTAGGGTCCCAGATGCATGTGAAACCAAAAAGGGTAGGCTCAAGTTAAAATGTGACAAACTGCATTAATATATTAGTTAACCCTCCACTTTATGGAAACTTAACAAATGCATAACTCTCTCCTCTTTTATCCAATTATCCCCAAATTTTCAAGGAAAGTTCATAATGATTTAAAATACTTGTGTGCTAAGTTTAGGACTCAAATTCGAGATTGTAAGAGAGTTTTCTTCATACATAAGTTATTACTTATTAAGGCATATATAATGCATATTTTCTCTCTCAAATCAGTCAATTGCAGTTCCAATCAATCTGATACTCTTAATCATCTGGTCCAACACCTTGAACACTATGATTTTAAGCTATCAATTAACTGAGTGTTTAATTGAACTGCTAAACTCCTTTAGTAATCAATCTAAACATCGTTTGTGGATAAACTCCTCTTCCAAGTTAAATCCTATGTGTGTGAACCTACTGGCCCATTTCACATTAGCAGTGAAAGTCCATAACACTTGTGACTTCACAAGCAAAGAGTGGTGCCTAGTCGCACATCAGTGCTACCCAAGTGAAATAGAATTTTGGAGAACAACTTTCAATCCTACAATCTGTGAATAGTGTTATTGTGAATGTATAATTCCTTTGTCTCTGATATCCTGAATGAAATCAAGGCATGGAACAGTCATCCTGTCAACGTTCATTCACTTTCTTGATCTCAAAGTAGACTTGAGGAGATATGTATGACATCAATATCACATACTGATTCACACATGCGTGCACATGCCTATCTCAATCCTACTCATCAAGTGGCCATGGATATCAAACTCCCTCAGGAAGGACAAATCCCATATCTATCACTCACCCCTCAAAAGCCCCATGTGTCAAAGCCACCCAATCATCACCTTTCTAACAACCCATGTTTCAGGACTGCGTTTGATGATGTCAAAGTGTACCCAATGACACGTGTTGAGTGTAGTGATTTCAGGTCAAAGAATCACACTCACCACCATCACTGTGAGAACTGACTGTGAATACCATGTCATGGTTCCATGTGTCAAACTCACGGAGGGTCTGTCTGGTACACTTGTTCTCTAACAAGTACCTATGTGTTTGGTTTGATATCTCTGTACCATGAATAACGAGTTTCTGTCATCAACCAACACTACAATATAGTCTTGTGTGTCATTGTTGTCTATCTACCTTCCACAATGACATCTGACTAGGGACATAATAAGAATGAAAAAACTCTTAGCATCTGTATGATCTCATTGTTCAGGTCCTCAACCTGAAAGCATATGCCATTGAGTACTATCATTCTTTAGACATTCAATTTGTTCTATCATTAACTCATATGACAGAACCAGAATGAATTGGAACCTTGCCTTTAATGCTTATCAAATCAATCTTAATGTATTCCACCAATCATCCCATGATTGGCTCTCAGGGAATACATACCAACAATTACTTGTACGGATCTACCTTCAAGATACTCACCGACCATAAGATCCTGAAGTATCTCCTGACACAAAGAGACATGAACCTACGACGGAGATGATGGATGGATTACATGAAGGATTATGACTTCACCATTGCCTATCACCCTGGGAATGCGAACATCATAGATGATGCACTGAGTCAGAAGCATCTCAAGTGTACAACTATTTTGTCCAGTCGGTGGAAAAGCCTAGAAGAGCTGGTGGAGTGGACCCTGCATCTGTTAGAGGACTGAGTTTAGTTGACCAACATCCAGATTCAGTCAGAGTTGTTGAGTGAGATAGTGGCAGCACAGTTGACCAATTTAGAACTCAACAAGATGAAGGGATTGTTAGAGAAGCCACATGCCTATCTTTAAGTGGGAGTAGACAAAGGGATCCGGTTCAAGAATCATATCTGGGTTCCTAAAGATTATCTGTTGAAGGAGTGTATCTTACAGGAGGCACACGAGTCCAACTATATGGTACACCCAGGAACGACGAAGATGTTCAAGGATTTACAGATATACTTTTGGTGGTCAGGGATGAAGAAGGACATAAAGGCATTTGTGGCTAGTTGTCTCACGTACCAGATGGTGAAGGATGAACACCAATGACCCGGTGGACTTCTACAGTATATAGAGATTCCAGAGTGGAAATGGGAGCATGTCACCATGGATTTTGTAGTGGGTATACCCCAGACCAAGAGAGGTCACGATGCAATATGGGTTGTGGTAGATTGCCTTACCAAATCCACAAACTTCCCTACCCTAGAGACCACTACCAAGGTGTCAGACCTAGCTGAGCTATATATTAGGGAGATAGTACGTTTGCATGACGTACCCGGTTCCATCATCTCCGATAGGGACCCGAAGTTCACTTCCAAGTTGTGGAAGCAGGTACAGGAAGAACTCAGGATGAGGTTGAAGTTCAATATGGCTTATCACCCCCAGACTGATGGATAGTTAGAGAGGACGATCCAGACATTAGAGGATCTGTTGAGAGCATGTGTTCTCGATTGGGGAGGATCGTGGGAGTAGTACCTACCTCTAGCCAAGTTTGCCTACAATAACAGCTACCAAACTAGTATCAGGATGCCTCTGTAGAAGCTCTTTATGGGTGATCGTGTCAGTCACCACTTCACTGGGATGATTTTGGTGAGAGGAATTTGTTAAGATCAGATGAGCTCCAAGTGTATGCAGATAAAATTTCTTTGATTAGTAGGGGCTGAAGAGAGCCCATGATCAACAAAAGTTGTATGCTGATCTGAAGTGGACTGACATGAAGTTCACTGTGGGAGAGCATGTATTCTTGAAAATCCAACTACTCTGAGGTATAGCCAAGAACAGACAGTATCGCCCATAATGGGTTAGGGTTTTATGTCGGGCAACCAACAAGGTCATATCATCCACAACTATATCGTCTAAGGCTATGACGCCCAAGGTCACCACTGTATCGCCCAACAAGCACACAACTAACAAACGACACCATGGCACCCATGGTAACCTATCGCCCCACAAGGCAGGCACCACAAAAGCGTATCTTGCAAGGCACAAGGACCATATCGAGCAACACCAAAACCAACCCATATCACCCAAGGCACAAAATAGAGATGTCTACCACACATCATGTCGGCCAAAGGCATAACACCCACAAGCACCAACTAAGGAAGGAGTTCATATCTGGCAAAAGGGAAAAAGAACGCTTCTTAGCATATCACCCAAGACTCAACCCTATGAGAGGGGTATCGTGTAAGGCACCACAAAAGGGTATCATGCAAGACACAAGGACCATGTTGGTTTGGTCATCATCAACCTCAAGATCACCATCATCAAACCCTAACAGATCAAGAGAGTTGGCTAAGCTCTCAATAACCAAGAGAGAGGGATTTTGCACAACCTCCATCACATATCGGGCAACAAGGTGGATCAACCCCTTATCGATCAAGATTCCAACCTTCAGTAGGTCAACGTCCAACCAAGGCTCACCTCTCAAATCCATGGTGAGATAAGGGTATTGCCCAAGCAACTACAGCATAGACTCACCTCTCAACAACCAAGAGAGGGGTTTTTCCTACACCACTACATCTCGAACTCACTTCTCAAAACCAAATGGGAGAGAAAGGGGTTTTGCCCACAAGGTCTAAGAACACATCAACAACATGACCACTATATAAATAACAAGATAAAAGGATACATACTAGGGCGCAAAGTCCCAAATATGTGGGTTCATTTGAGGTGTTAGAACAGATTGGTGAAGTTGCATACCATTTGGTGTTACCCCCTCGGTATAATATGATGCATGATGTATTCCATGTGTCCAATCTAAAGTGATATGTGCAAGATCCAAGCCATGTGTTGAGCATTGAGCCTATTGAGCTTCAAGGGAAGCTGACATATCTTGAGCCACCTTTGCCAATTTTAGAAACCAAGGTGAAAGAACTCAGATGTAAGAATATAGAGATGGTAAAGGTTCTTTGGAAGCACCATGGAGAGGATGAGGCCACATGGGAGCTGAAGACGGACATGGAAAAAGCATATCCTAACTTGTTGGTTTGATTGTTGAGGGAAAATTTCTTATAAGGAGGGGAGGATGTTATAACCTCATTTTTCCTAGTTCATGATTGAAATGTTATTTCTCCTTTTTAAGATATATGAAAATGTAATTGTTTAATTTGATTTAAATGAGTGGATTTCCTTGCTAAATAGCCTTTCTTGTTTGATTTCATGGGCCTTATTGGCTATTGGGCACAATACCAAGAAAAAGGACATAAAAGGAAAAGAAATCCAATTAATAAAGGAATAGCTAATATAAGGAGAAAAGAAAGAGGTAGAAGCATATTGAAGGCTAGGAATTATCCTTCAAAGATTGATTTTGTATCTATGGGATTCCTTGCATTCCAAGGAGTCCAAGTTGCAAAGATAATAGGATAAGAAAGGTACAATACCAATTATATAAGCTTTAATAAAGGATAACTTGTACATGAACATAATGCCATTTTCCTTTGGAATTTGGGACTCAAATTGATTAACCGATTACATTAAGGGAAGATAAAGATTCCCTTAAAATTTGGTTGAAAAAGGACACTCAATTAAGGAGTTATGGATTTTTGAATTTATCCTAAAGTGAGATGATAATTCGATAATGAAATCAATGTCACACGTTAATAGGGATTTAAATCCTAATTTTATTAGTTGAGCAGACACTCAGGACAATTGGATCAGCGATCCAGCGGTCAAGACCTAATTCCAGTCTTGTGGGAGACTAGAACTCAGTGTCCAGTTCATGGGGAACTCGATCGAAGATTGTTTGAGTTAGAGGTGATGTGCGAGGCTGGAAAGAAGTCCATCACCACTGGGATGTTGTTCCAACTTTATCTAGCCTAGGTTTCTAGAGGTTTCTTCATGAATTGGAGGAATCCCCAATTCACCGGGAACCTGTTATGAACCCTATATATAGGGGATGGGTCTGGGCATCGCGAGAAACTCTTGAACCAACACCCTCATTATCATAATGTGATGGTAGAGTTGTTGGTGCCTTCAATTTGATGAACAACCTTGATCTTCCCACTCGACAAGCAACATACCTCACCGGAGTAGTTGAGCCAGTTCACGGTGAAGGATCGAGTGAAGGTGCAATTATTTGGTTGGGTGAGTTTATGGGAGGAAGACAAAGGCCCCTATGCTATTCATTTTCTTGTAGAGGACCAGAAGTGCCAAGTCAACCCTCAAGTTGACCACCTAACTCACACAATGTGAGGTCGATGGAGGAAGATGACCTATGGTGATTATACACCTTTGCCCCTGAGTCACAATAGTGAGGTAATGCACTTTTAGGAGTTTTCACATCTTTTCTTTGCAAGAACATTTTGTGGGGTGGGACCCACATGTACACATGGTGGGAGCTGAGTGGCTCTGGCCTAACCCACTGGCACAAATTATCCAAGTGGATAATCCACACGACAATCCCTGATTGGTGGGAAATGGCTTTTCATGTAAACATCATATAAAATCATAGGATAATCGTATGAGAAAACTTTATAAATGAAAGTTGATCAGAAAATCATGAGGAACCTTTAAAAATGTTATGAAATCCTAATTACGTTTCAAATTGTAAAAGTGCCTTAAGTGGATCATGTTATGCATTAAACCTTGATTAAAACCCATAATTATGTTTGGAAATCAGATTTAAGGTCATAAATAGGTTATTTCAAGTTATAATAAACTGTTGATAGGAAAAATATAAGTTGAATATGATTTAGATAATAATTTTCTTGATTTAGGGTATTCACACATGAATCTATAATAATGCATATAGAAACCCTAATTCAGGGTAAAATGTGATAAATATGATTAATTTGAGATTCCTTAGAAGAATGCAATTGTGAGTCGATCCTAAGCTTATTAGGAAGGATTTAACAAGGTAGTTAGGGTTTGTTTTGATGTTTTAGGGTTTATAGTGACAATGATAAAGATGAACCCTGATGAAACCCTAAAAGGAAATAGGAAACCCTAGGAAGAAAGTTCAAGTGAATAGATAGAATCTGATAAAGTGGATAGTAAATAGAGTACATGTACTTTTTTTAGGATTCTTTCTTATGTGAATTGAACTACTTGCTTGGACAATTTCTTGCTTGGATTTATTATGAGCTTGTTGAATCTACTGAATAGGTATGTGGTTAATTTATGAATAATCACCTTATGATTCACGACGTTTCATGAGATTTCTCGATTGATGTGCAACCGAAACTATTTGTTTGATTCTGCAATCTCATAAAGTCATTATGTGTATAACAATTAGTTATGAATGTACTTCTCAAACCTACATACCATCTTGATGTATGATGCCAGACCAAGCCCCAGAGGGAAGGTTTGAGTTGGTCCAGCCCCAGAGGGAAGACCATTGGGCACCTCAAGAGGTGACCCCAAGCAGCAAGCTCAGGATGGAGAATGTGATCTTATGTCCCTTACAAGGACAAAACCCTAAGAGAGGGTAATTTAGAGTTTAGGGTAAAAGGGGTTGAGAAGTTACACTAAAAATGTAATTTGGATTGTTAATCAACTATTTTCTATAATTAGGTTGTGGGGTTATATGAAGGGAAAACCAATACACCTCTATCCCAACACAAGTGTGACGGGCAACACACTTTGGCCAACACACCATGTGAAGGTGTGGATGACACACTCCTTGAAGTCATGTCCAATACACCAAGTAGTGGTGAGGCTGATACCTTGATAGGTGAAAGAATAGAAGGGTGTTGATGATGGTTAACCCAATACTAGCAAAACCCTAGAGACTGATATAATTTGGAGATATCTAGGGTGACACAATATAAGGTGTTATGTCCAATACACTTGATGACAATGTGGCCAATACCCTAGAGTATACTATGCCCAATACACAAAGTGATAGGGTAACTGATACACAGAGTGATAGGGTGGCCGACACACAAAGTGATAGGGTGGTTGATACCCTAAAGTGAGGTCAAGATGTTATGATTAAGTAAGGTGAACATATTATGCCAAAGTGTGAAGAAGGTGATGCACCTAGGTATGGTAAAGGTGATACACCAAGATATGATTCATGGCCGATATCACTTGAAGCACCTCAAAACCAATATTACCTTAAGCACCTCTAAACCAATATCACTTTGATGTGATATGGATGACACAAGTGAAGAGTGTCATGGGAAATGCATGTGTCTAACCCAACACAAGTGAGAGTGTCTCGGCTGACACAAGTGATAGTGTCTAGGCTGATACAAGAAAGAGTGTCTAGGCCTACACAAGAGTTAGTATGTAGACTGATATACCTTGATAAGTGCAAGCAGACACATGATGAATATAATCAATTGATACACTATGAAATAATGAAATTGATACAATTTGATAAGTGTAGGATGGTATACCCTAAAGAGGGTCAAGTCAATACAACAAGTTAAAGTTGAATCTAGTATCCTAATGAGGATGAAAGAGAAACTTATATCACTCATGTTGATAATCAATTGATGATAATTGATAAGAGTAATTAAGTATCCTTGAATACTTATGGTAATAATATAATCTCTTATGATGTGAATTAGGGTATGACTGTTAAATATGAACTTCAAAACTCTAATCGGCTACAAGGGGAAAACCTAACCCTAATAATGAGAGGGTTGCAATTTGAATGATTATCAGTATGGTGATGATATTTAAATTGATATCTCTTTTATCATGAGATCCTAACCATGCAAGTGATTTGAGATAATGAGCATATCCAACTATGGACTATGGTGATGTGACATTATATATATTGAATGGGCTTTGTGGGTAATGTGAAATACTTGTACAACAAGTATGATGTTATGTGAGCCTTATGACCTAGAGATGGTTGTTGCAGTGAAAGGTGACATTGTTTGATAATGAACTAAGGGGATTGAAGCCCCATAGCATGTGATAATGATGGAATGACACTCTCAGTAGTGTGTTTGAAGGATTGAGATCCCAGGATAATTTTGATAAAGTAACAAGTATGTGTTACAATTGTTATGTGATTTCTTGAAGAGTGTATTACATTGTTCTTTGTAGCATTTACCTGTGTGGTATACTTGCAACTTGATTGATGATAAAGATGTTGTGATACACCTAAGTTACCAAGTGAAACTAAAATTGTAGGTTGCCCTAGCCATAGACCGATTCAGTGTCAGAACTTGTTGGATGGTAAAACGAGTTTAACTTGGAACATATATTATCTTATATCCGAGGATGCATAATTAATCATCTTACTACATTTGTAAAATAGTTATGTGATATGGATTGCCATGAGTGAGAGAATCCCTTTCTTAAATAATGGCCATGAGTGATCCAGTTGATTTATAACTATGGCCATGCATGGGCCAATCCTTTTATAAGAATGACCATGAGTGAGCTAATTCTATTTATCCGAATAGACACGAGTGAGCTATCCGCTAGCACTGTGACCTGTACCAAGACAGGCTAGTTGATTAAATAGTTGACTACATGCCACTATCGGTAGCTGACTAATATGTCTCTGTGTTGTCTCTCGTACTGACCATGAGTAGTGGGTGAGGTCTTGGAGTATGAATCTCCTTGGACCTTGTATGGCACTGTTGGTAGCCATTCATAGGGGGTGGTTGGATTTGGGTGGTACGACTCAAATCCTCAGGGTATAAGTTAGGGCATAAAATAAGATATAATGTGTGTGATCATAATAAGCTTGTGATTGAATGTGAGTTTGTGCATCATAAGCTTGAGCATTGTGTGCCTAAGTGTGTGCATAATCATGAGATTGATTGTTGAAAGATTCAATTATCTGTGTACATATATCTCTTGAAAATGGGATACAAAAATATTGCATGTGGTTGCAATTATAATTGTATGACATAATGGGTAGTTGCCATACATGTCATTCATATTCCTTCTAAAGTGATTACTTGATTTACTATTCAGCCATAGTTATTTAAACTACTTAATTATGATAATAATCTACCATACTCATAATATATGGTCAGACCTGTTTAATAAAATGCAGCTTTACTTTCTGCTCTTATAACTGTATATCTATAATAACAATAGTGTTGTTGGGGAGTTATATCTTCCGCTAGGACTTTCATCTCACCCTGTGGGTTCCACAACTTTTAGGTGGACGTGCACATGTAGTAGAGATTGTGTAAGTGAGACAAGACAATAGTAAGAAGAAGACCTGAAGTTTGAGGTGGTGTTCTATCAGTTGTGTCTTGTTGTAGATATAAGTCCTATATGTCATCCATGTACTCTCAGGTCCTCAAGGGGATAGTGTCACTATCGTTTCAATATCGGTCTGATCTTTCAACTAATATGATGTTGTTTCTTATAGTTTACTCATTTACATATAGTGGTAATGGTACCATGTACCAGATGAAATAGGAATGCATCGTGTTATATATATATATATGACAGACTTTGGGCCTTCTTGTTAAGTGTTTTTTGGTTGTGGATCTTTATGGGAAAATGGTTCTAATTTTTAGTGTTTTTGAGTAATTTATTGCTAAAGGTTATTTCCGCATGGTTTTGTGTGATCTCGTTATTTGTGTGATAACAGGTGTTACATCTATTGGTATTAGAGCTATAGTTTAGTGGAGTCTATAAGAACATAGTACTAAGGTGTTGAGTTTGTTCTAGTGTCCTCCAATATATCTTATAGTGACTCTGAGTCACTATAAAATTGTAATTGGGATAATAAGAGGGCGTTAGAACTATACATCCTAAATATTTAGGATAATTGCCATATATAATAATAGATAATGAGATAATTGATTTTAACCCTAATTGTACTACAACTCGTACTAGATAATCCCAAAACCTAGATCTAATCCCAAAATCAGATTCTATATATCCTAATTAGTTTAGTTGAAATTTTTCAAATTAATTGGGTAATCCTAGATATCCCAATTTAAGTAGAGAAGATTTTATCTAAATGTCAATCTAAATGTGAATCATTTTTTGATATTTTTTGAACTATGCAGTCAATTTTGATGTCATGTTGGTTATTGTTTCAGTTTGGCTATAGTTCCCCTAATTTTTCCCTAATGCAATAATTAGCTTGATTTTTTGTGTCAGACTCAGATCCATAAAAATCTTTGCACCCTAAATCTTCATTTACTTTGCTTAATTCTGCTCATGTTGGGACTTTACAATCCTTGATGAGATCTTCCTCTCATTCTCTCTCTTTCCTTACCTTTTTCCTCCTTATCTCTATGCTACCATGTGTGAATGGATAGATACCTAACTCGATTGGGTATCATCTTCTCAACACCTAGATCAACAACAGAGCACTCACTTTCCATGTCTCCTCTCAGTTTCCTATCCCCCTCATCTCTGGACCATCAAAATATATATAACCCTTCTAATACCTTCAAAATACTTCTAGAATTTGATCAAAATTCCTTTTTGGCGACCAATCGACCTACACTTTCCCTCCTCTACTCCCACCATCTAGAGAAACATCATCAGGTTCTGCTAGTAAGTGCAAGTTCTCCAAAGTCACAACCAAGCATGTGCCTTGCCTCATTTCTTCCTGTAAGGCTTTTGACACAGATAATTAGGTCATTAGAGGTAGAGTTCTGAATTCTCCATTTTTTCATCTTCTAATTTCTAGTTTTGATGTCATGTAATGTCTAGTATCTGGGTCATCCACTGAGTTGGTTTATAGCTAGGTTTTCATCGCTAGGTTTCTGTGATTGAAACCTAATTTTGGATTGCTCTTTCTCTTTGCTTGTTAGGTGCTCTCTGGGGAGGCTGGTCCTACTACTTCTTGTCGTTCATGGTGGTAGGTGGAATCCTCACTTTTGATCTACCAATGACCCTCTCTAGTGCTCGCTGAGTTTGGCATGGTCCAGGGAGTATGCTAATCTCAATGCTTTTAGGATGAATCAAAGGATCACATATTTCATCAGCATTTGATGTTAGGTACAACCCTGAAGCTGCTTGCATGAGAGGAGTATAAGATGATCTCTATGTTCTTTACATCGATGACCACATTTTAATTTTATTTTTAGGAAAGTGTATATGTGCAATATTGTCTTTTCACCCCTGATTCCAATTTAATTGCACATTATTTTGGTCTTTGATAAATAAACTCGGATGCCCCATCAAACATCAATATTCTGATGTGTGATGCAAGTGGCATTTTTTATCTTTTGATTTTTATTATTATTTGAGAATTTTAGGAAATGATATTATATTGGAATTAAGTATCTACTAATAAAAAATTATACAAAATATGTTATACAATTAGGAAAATAAGCCCTACCTGATGGTAAAGGTCTTATAACCTAAATCCAATATAATAGGAAGTTCATATTACTAAGTTTACAATCATTAATCAATTATTTACATCTAATATGATAGCATGTGAAGATACCTTGATTGGATCTATAGCTTGTACGGTTGTACCTTAATCTATTACACACATCATTGAGGTATGTTGCATCCCTCTGAGTCTATATTGAGCAATTGTTCTACTTTCTCTATCTTTTGACCTAATTTGAAGAATATATGTGAAATATCTCCAACGAGATTTATTTAAATTCTTTTGGGACTCTAATATTTAAATTCATTTGGGACGAGGGGGACGGAGCGTATCAAGATGGCGGCGGGACGAGGGGGATGAGGGGGCGGCAGTGGTAGCCGTTCCAGTGGGGGGAGAGGGGGTCAGGCCTACGGCGATTATGGAGACGGAAAAGAGGAAGAGCACTTCCCATATACTGAAGAAGAACCCTGGAAAGATCTAGAGATACAAGACAAACCGGGAGGACAAAAGAAAGGCAGCTTTAGGGTTTCAATCCCAAATACTGGGATCGTGTTTCAGTTCGTCGACATGAAGGGCGGCACATCAAAGGGGCTTGAAAAGGTGCGCACGGTTGCAGAAGAGGGGGATATAGAGATGGATAATAATTTCCCACCCCTGAATGGAGGACCTACTGGAACAGAGAAGAACGCAGATAAGCAGACGACAGGGATCAGAGAAAACTGTAAAGCAAGCACTGATCCTTTGACGAAACCAGACCGGGGTTCGACGAGCAAGCAACAAACAGAGACTTTCTTTCTGGAATCGTTGTATGAGACTACCTTATACCTAGCAGATGTGCAATTGAACATAGGAGAAAGTGGTCTGGTGCTGACCATAAATCCTGACGCTGAAGAAAACTTGGCCAAGCCATGGCGTTATACTGTGGTAGCAAAATTAGTAGGCGCTGATGTTGGATATATGACGATGAGGGACAGGTTGAAGATTCTATGGAAGCAGATAGGAAGGTTTAATATGTTTGAGGTCGACCTTGGTCACTATGTCATTCAGTTTTCATGTGAAAGGGACTTTGACGCGACACTTACAGGGGGGCCTTGGAAGTTATTCGGTTGTTGTTTGGTTGTATGGCAATGGGAGCCATCCTTTAGACCATCAGATGATCTCCCTGAGTATTTGGTGACGTGGGTCAGAATACTCGATCTTCCCTTACATCTATATGTTCCTACAATGTTTGAGTATATAGGCCTTGCTTTAGGAAGCTTGGCTAAATTCGATGGTCACACCATGGCATGCACAAGGAGCAAGTTTGCAAGACTGGTGGTCAAAGTCGATACTACAAAACCCTTAGTCCACACCATTACAATCAATAACAAAATCTACCAGGTGGAGTATGAGGCGTTTCCAGAATCATGTTGTCTATGTGGAAAGCTCGGTCACAGTAGATTGAAATGCCCTAGAGTAGAAGGGAAAACGGTGAGCAGCAATAAGGAGGAAGGAAACACTGATCATGTTGGAGAGGAGGAGTTAGAAAAAAGAAAATGGCAGACACAACACAGGAAAGTCTCTGCTAATAGGAAACGGAATAATCAAAAGTACCACAGTGACATCAAAGAGAATGGAGGACAAAGCACGAATAAGTTTGCAAAACTTGTCGAACTTGAAGAGGAATATGCAGGTAAAGAAGGACAGGAAGTGGAAAGTAATGAAGAAAACCAGCCACTGCGAAAGCAGGTATACAACACCAGCGAGAAAGGAGGAAAAGTGTGGAATAAAAAGCGAGTAGAAAGCGTTGATGACAAAAGGGAGGTGTTGAAGGAGATCAATGAAGCACATAGAAGACAAAGTGAGGGTGTTCCTAAGCATACTGCTGTAAATCCTGACCTTGATGAAGTAGTGGAGGAAGTTATAAACGTTGAAGACAACAAAGACAAAGAAGTTGAAGACAAAAACGATCCAGCCACTAAGGGTGAGAACAAGGAGATGGATATATCTACTGCGGAGCTACGTGAGAAGCAGGCAGATCCTCCTGACAGAAACACAGACATGAAGGGGGGAATAAGAAGAGCGGAAAACTCTAATCTTAGGAACATAGCTGCAAACAAGATATCAGGACTGAAAGCTGAAAGAAGGAAGACCAAGGAAGGTGTTCTAAAACCCAAGAATGCTAGATTCAAGCTGCCAAATGACAATAGAAGGAAGAGTTTACGACTGCATCCAGAACAAGAAATCCAAACCGAAGTTGTTGCTGCTGAAGATCTTGGGAAGGAGAACCAGGAACCAATTGCGGGGAACCAGTGAACCTGCAACCCTCTCCTACTTTTGTTAATGATTAATACAATCTATTGGAATACAAGGGGCATAGGCAACAAGGATACGTGCCGAGTACTCAAAGACATGATTGTGCAGCATAAAGCCAAGTTGGTTGTTATTTTAGAACCGAGAATCAGTGGTGAAGACACTGAGAAAACTATCCGCAAGTTAGGTTTCTCCAGATCGCACAGAGTTGAGGCGAGGGGTTTCTCCGGAGGTATTTGGGTCTGTTGGAACGAAGATGAATGCAATATCAAGATCATTAACAGCCATCGTCAATTCATTACATGTTCTGTGAATGAGGATATGATTATCACCTTCGTCTACGCTAACCCCCATGTCCAGGTTAGAAAGGTGTTATGGAAACATCTTGTCACAATGGGGAAGAGGTTCACAAAGCCTTGGCTCGTGGTAGGGGATTTTAATGCAACCATTAATCCTTGTGAAAGGAGGGGCTGTAAAAGTTTTGACTTTCGAGAGGCTGAGCTATTTAACAATACACTCATGGAAGCTAATTTGACGGATTGAGGTTTCTCTGGCATGAAGTTTATGTACTTCCATGGTACCATTCAAACCCGCATTGACAAAGGTCTGGGTAATACTAAATTCGTGGTGACTTACCCTCATTTCATAGTCGAGCACTTACCTAGAATATGGTCAGATCACTGCCCTGTTCTTATTCACAATACATCAAGAAACAGAAGCAAAGAGCAAACAAGATTCATGATTAAGAGCTCGTGGTCCAGGAACCAGGAATTCCAAAAGATGATTGAACAACATTGGAATAGTCATCAGGACTTTCATGATGCACTACGAGAAGTGAAGACCAATATATCTAACTGGGCTTGTAAATTTGAATCGAAACTAGGGAAACATAAAGCTGGGCTGTTAAGAAGCATCAACATTCTACAAACGCAACTCACACAGCAATATGATACTATTACCGACAGGTTGTGTAATGAGCTTATTCAGAAATACAACAGAATTCTTGAGCTTGAGGAGGAAGACTGGAAATAGAAATGTCATCTGCAATGGAATATAGAAGGGGACTTGAACTCAAAGTTTTATAATGCATATGTGAAACAGAGGAAACGCAATAATAACATCACTATATTAAAAAAGAGTAATGGGGACTGGACGACTGGAGAAGATGAGATCCACGAACTCATTGTCAACCATTTCAAAACCATCTTTACAGAGAATCATGTGGTGGATGAAGGAAAGATTAAGAATTTCTGTGGTAAGTTTAATAGACTGAACAATCTCGATCAAGACACGGTTGCAACACCTCCTTTGCTCAATGAGGTTTACAAAGATTTACAATCTACAAATCCAAATAAAGCTTGTGGTCTGGATGGGGTTGATGGTTCCTTCTTGCTTGCCAATTAGCATTCAGTTAAACAGTCTATTCTGAGAACAATATGGTCTGCAATCGGAGGAGAAGACTTGGATGAAGATATGTGTGACGCAAATATAGTGTTGATTCCTAAAGTGACGAAGTCGGAATGCTGCGCACAGCTAAGACCAATTTCATTAAACAATCTTTCGCTTAAGTTGACATCCAAGGTGATAATTGGGAGAATCAAGGACCATCTTGCACAATGGATATCCCCAACCCAAAGTGCATTTGTTCCTAGAAGAAGGATTTTAGACAACATAGTAGTTGTGCAGGAAATCCTTTTCAACATGTGAAGGAAAAATGCACCTCAATCTATGGCAATCAAGATCGACCTGTCGAAGGCATATGATAAGCTGACATGGTCGTTTGTAGTTGATACGCTTGAGAAGATTAGGATGTCGTTTATTGTCATAAATTAAATAATTAACTCGATTTCAGGAGGAACATCTACTATTATTTGGCAAGGTAGAAAAGCAGGAAGTTTTAAGGCTACTAGGGGTCTTCGGCAGGGAGACCCGCTCTCTCCTTATCTCTTCATTCTTTATCTGGAAAGACTTAGCCAGCTTATTGAGGAGAAGGTAGTGAAGAAGGAGTGGATGCCCAGCAAGTTATCTGCTAGGGGTCCGTGGATTTCTCACTCATGTTTCACAGACAACATGATCCTTTTCGCAAAAGCCAACCAAAACCAAATGGATACTATTCTGAAATGTTTCGAGGAATTTGGTGTTGTGTTGGGGCAGGCAATTTCTATATAAAAAATCGAGTACCTTCTTTTCCAGGTCAGTACCCAGAAGAATGAGGAAACAGATATGTCGACGGAGTGGCATCCTGGAAGTCCAGGACTTGGGGAAGTACTTGGGTGTACCTTTGTTACATGGTAGAGTGAACTATGGTACGTATGGTGATATCCTTAATAGCATTAGCAACAACATCAATGCTTAGTCTGCACGTTGCTTATCTCTGCCTGGTAGAACAACTATGGCCAAGGCATCTCTAACTGCGATCCCAAGTTACATAATGCAGACGTATGTCTTACCAATGAAGATATGTGACAGAATTGACAGTAATATCTGGTCTTTCATCTGGGGGGCAACCATAAGGCACACCCGGTGTCCTTAATGGCTTGGAACAAGATGACGGCGGGTAAAAAAGAAGGAGGCTTGGGCATTAAGGCCATGAGAGTGTGGAATCTAGCACTCATTAGTAAGCATTGTTGGGAAGTCATGTCTGAGAGGAACTCAATCTGGTGTAAAAGCATGAAGCATAGGATGTTGAACAGAGATAATATAATTATCCCTAACATATCCAGGTTGGGTCGTGCAGCTTTCAAATGTAAATAGTTCATGGAAGAAAATACTTACTGGGTCCCTATCACGGGTGAATCCCTCAATGTTTGGCAGGATAGATGGTGGAGCATGAATAATACTTTGAAAGATAGGACCTGCAAATTGATTCCCCCAGAGCTTGAAGACCTCCCAGTAGCAAGCCTTGTCAATTTGGACAATGACTGGGACGTGGAGTTCCTCAAAGAGTACATGATGGAGGAGGACCTGAAGGATATTATGAAAGTGAAGGTACCAAATCATACAAATGGAAGGGACATCATTGTCTGGGTGAACACAGATAATGGACAGTTCAGTGCCCAAACTGCTTACAAAAAGATGAGGAGTTCAAAGGATATTAAGGTAGAAGGAAAATGGGACCTAGTGTGGAAGACAAAGGCCCCTGAAAGGGTGCGGATGTTTCTTTGGTTGGTGGGACATAATGCCCTGCTAACTAACAGCAGAAGAACTGCCCGGAACATGTCTAATGACAACAGTTGTCATCGTTGCGGTGGACAGGAGGAGAGTGTGCTCCATGCCCTGAGAGACTGTGAAAAGGTGGCAGTTTTTTGGAAGGAACTGTTAGAAAGACATCTCTGGGATCATTTCTTCAGGGAGGATAATCTATGGAAATGGTTGGAATGGAGTTTGACACAAGAAGCTAAAGTAACCAATACGATTGTCATGGGTTGTCACTACATCTGGAGGTACAGGAATAAAGAGGTGATGGAGAAGACTTTAACGCCACTGGGCTGCCAAGTGAACCAAATTCGAGCGGAAGCTTCTTTTAATGGAGAAGTGAGTGCAGAGAATAACAACCCCAAGATACCTAAAAGCATGGATGTTCGCTGGTGTCCACCTTCACTCAATGAACTGAAATTCAATGTAGATGCAACTTACAAAAATGGGAGAGCTTGTATTGTTGTTGTTTGTAGGAATAGTGAAGGTCTATGGGGAGGTGGATGGAGAAAAAAATTGTGACCAACAGTGCTCTTTTGGAAGAGATCCAAGCTATCGACCTTGCGGCCAGTATAGCCGAGGAACAAAATGTAACTTATGCTACGATTGAAACAGACTCGTTCAAAGCAAGGAAGGCAGTGGGGAAGCAACCTCAAGATAATCCGAAGCTGGCACCATGGATTGCTGATATCAGAAAGAAAATGAAGAGAGAGTGGAAGGTGATTCACACTCGAAGAGGAGGTAACATGGTTGCGGATACCCTGGCTAAATGCCACCAAAAAACCCGGGATGGGCTCTTATTCTACAGAACTATCCCTAGAGAGCTGGTGACTATCATCAGTTCTAAAATGTGTAATGGTAGTAGTACTACCAGATTTAGTTCCGAGCATTCCAACTTAAATTGTATGCATTCCAACGTTTTAGCCTGGTTGAGGGAGGTGGGATGAATAAAAGAGCTCCCTGACTTCACCAAAAAAAATACATATTGAAACTTCTTTGTTGATATTTCACTTTAGAATTTGTGATTTGTAATCTTGTTCGTGCTATCATTAGTTGAACCCGCTTTAGTGGATTTATCTATATTGTGCTATTTGTACATTGAAACCGCAATTTGCTCATGATGGACTTTTATGTTCTAATGTTTGACTTTTAGGTTGAAAATCATATTTAATACCATGACTACACTTAACTTGCCTCTGTGTTGCATTCTTGTTGTTTCCATGGTACTAGGGTTTTATAATATGCTTTGGTTTTTAGGTTGTGTTCCATTAATGTTTTGGGATGGAGGTTATGTGCCCCATACTTTTGGTGCACATTTTTATTAATTTGGGAGTTTGGTTGTGTGCATGCTCTATCAGGTTTAGGTTTATGTACTCAAACATCCATTGTTTATTATATTTTTCTAGTACTAAGCTTATCTCAATTGTGTGCTGATTATTTCATCTATGTTGATGGGTCATGTGCCCTAATTTCTCTATGTATTCCCTAGAGGTATAGTTTTATTTTAGTTTCATGTCAAGTATATTTATCTATCTTCATCTTATTGAAATGATTCTTTTTTATATCGACTTAGATGGTACTTTCCTCTTTGTTTGGGAAACCTTGTTTATATTTGATGTTCTTTTTCACATATAATCTCTCAATCATTATTTATATCCACATATCCACATTTATGTTGATAGCATCCACTTTGTCTTCTCTTATGGGGTATGCTTCCAACCGCTTAGGTAGAGAGCAATGAAGAGTTGACTAAGGTTGACCATGAATATCTAAGAGTTAGTTGTTCTTTCTTGGGTGGTAGATTGAAGTAGTTGATTTACCTGATGTGACTTATTTTATATAGTTTTATTCTATGTATTCCCTGCACGGTGAAGAAGAATGATAGACATAAGTATAGTAATTTATATTTTATCTTCCACTACTACACTTGTGGTATTTGATATGATGCATATTTGAATTATAGTATATCATCATTTGTGAAAAATTATTATCAAATTTGGCAGTGGATGGTTTTCTATTATTTCATATAGAGTAAGTTGAGTGGCTCCTTCTCAGATCCCACTCCTTACTCGAAGTTTTATAATTAAATAGCTGTTAGATAAAAACTTATGGTTATTTATCAAAAAATAATCATGTTAATTATAATTAACAAATGATTTATTTTGAAAATACAAGTGGTTATTTATATTTTGTAGATAAATATGCATCAATGGAAGAAGTTTGACCATTTTATTTACCATTTGAGTAGAGAAAAAAATCAAGAAAAATAGATTATGTATGCTTGACGGGAATATAAATTGAAAAAATAAAGAAATTATAAACAAAATTATTTTCAAGATCTAGAGATGATAATTAACTAGAAATAGGATTTGTAGTCAAACATCATGATGTTAAAGTTTTATCTTATTGGTAAAATTATTAGGAAAAATTTCACGATTGTTATGAAAATAATTTATATAGGAACAACTTTGAATGTATTTACTTTTTATCTAGAAAGAGGTTATGTGCTAAGTCCTTTGAGGGAATAAATACATAAGATGTTTGCTACAATATTTATTATGCTTTTAACATGTCAATTTATATAGGTAAATAATGTGAGAGGTTATCAAAATATTTTTGAATTATTATTTTAGGGAATTCTAGAAAATATAAAATATATACTAATTGCAATTTAGTTGATATTGAACTCATAGATATGACATAGAATTAGAGGGAACTTAAGGAAATATTACTTTATGTTTTAGTTAACATTCAAGTATAGATTAAATTAAACATATTAGAACTAATTTATAATTGTGTTGTAGTAATTGGAGTCTCTAAGAAAGTTTCAATATTGTATACTCACCTACCCAATGTATATGAGAGGCATAAATAGAAAAGATATAAATTTGTTTATGCATGGCATGAGACAATCTAAAAAGGAAAAATTGTATGCAATGTTTAATTGAAGATGATTTGTAGTCTCACAAGAATGCAATCCCTATATCACCATGTTAGAAATTTATTATATCCTATTCCAGTAAAATGAAAACGAACCACTAACAAATAACATGAGTGACTATAATGGTTCATTTTTAATATGAAAGGAAAATTGGATAATCTTGTCAAATTGGACAATGATTGCTCATAAACAATTTCTTGTTTAAACAAAAAAAGTTTACTAGTCATGTAATGATAAACACATGTTCTTAGAACATTCTTCTTACAATAGAAAGGATAATGGAGGCATATGGTTGGTTTAGTTTTGAAGACAATCAGGATATTATATCAAAACCCATTGCAAATTTGTTCATAATTATTATTAGGTGATATTGTTGATATAAAACGTATTTCCACTTTTTATGCTTTTGAGAATCTAAATAAATAGTGGATTTAGCAATATTAGCAGAATTTTTATTTTAGAAAATTTGTATATTGTTGATTATTTACTCATTGAGGTCTTATTGATATAGAAACCAAAAATTTACGTGGAAAGAATTCAAAATGAAGGTTTTAAGATTTTTTTTGCATAAAAATACATGTGGAAAATAATTGGTCATAGAAAACTCATCATTTAAGTTTGTCAAATAACTAATAGGCCATAAAATATGGTAAATTATATGGATTTCATGACCTTAGAAAATTCTTGACCAAAACATATGGAAACAAAGCTTGTAGAAAAGATTAGACAGTGGTTATGTATATGTATGTACTACACACACAAACACACACACACACACAGACACACATATATATATATATATGTATATATATATATATATATAATCTAGAGTGTCCCCATGGGAATATATGATGGTATACAAAACATCAAAGGCCAACAACGCTGAGAGAGCACATATGAAACTTGTTAATTAAGAACTTTGAAAGGCATTTCTCTAGCATCATAGGTGGAGGATGGATCATTATAATTGTTGCATGGTCTTATGGGTATGAGGGGTGATGTGAAAACCTCAAAAATCATTCTATGAGTCAAATTTCTTAGCAATATGGAAACCTCTCACCACCATGACTTTGGGTGGTACTCTATTTCATAGATAAAATTGAGCATTGTTTGGTTGAGGAGAACATGTGTGGGTCTATGCACATAGGGAACTAGATCGTATAAGAGATTTGCAAGTGTGAGGTCTCTGATAAGGAAGGGTGTAACTAATACAACCAAAACTATCAGAGCATTGTTGTAACAACAAGTTGGATAGGCTATGAAACCAGAATCAAGACTAAAATAAAGGATAGCCTCAGTACTAGGGTAAACGAGCCATGATATTGAAAAAAATTATCTTGGTACATTTTCTTGTTTACTATACATAGGCATATGATTATATGTTCATGAAGGTTTAAGTCACTTTATTTGAAGTTCTATATTACTCATGTCTTGATGGTTGATATACTTTAGACTTAATAATATCATGATTAGTAAGGTTTTTTTATGATTATGTAAGAGAAAAGATATAATGCTTTCAAGCCTAAGAGGGGGGAAATTCCCATCATGCTTAAGAGAGGGAAACCCCATTATGTGCTAAGTGGGGAAACCTATCATGATTAAGATTAAAGTTTAGGATCATGTTAGCATCAAGATTGAGAATCACGCTAAGAGAAATGATTAAGTTTATATGCTCCTACAACTATTGACCTCAATAGAACGTTAAGAGATTCCTAGAAATTATGGGCTTTGGTAGCATTATGTACCCTTAATTGGGAAATTACATGGAAATGCATATAATTATTATACAATTATCCATGTTAAGAAATGTTCCTAGAATACTTAAGTTGACGCAAAGTTATTCTTAATGTCAACTATAATTACTTTACCTTTTTTATAATGTAGCCAATATTGTTTATTTGATTTAATGTTTTCCTTTGCATGGTTGGAGGTGATACATCTACATATTTCAAGCTTCAAAAAGAATATATAGGTTAGAGTTTACAAGTACATATTCAAGAGGATTTCTTGGTAGGGCACCATCTACATGATTCAAGACTGATGTTTAGGTTTCAGAATTTTATATTCTTGCATTAAGTTTTGCTTCCAAGAAGTTATGAAGAAGCATTTTTACACAAGTTTGTAATCGTTCTTGTCTATTTTTATTGTAATGTGTTGTCATGTTTATGATAAAGGGGAAAAAGTGCATGGTTTTCAATGCTTATGCTATAAAAAAATAGGGTGTTACAATATCACTCACTCTAGCCTTGATCTACTCATGCTAATGTGTGCCCAACAACTACCTCCTTGAAAGGCCTCCAACTCAGCTTCCTTTCAAGATGAATTTTCATCTTATGCCAAAAGGATACTTAATCCTTAATCTTGGATATAAATTCCGAGTCATGACTAAATATCAATCACACCTAGAGAATACCAACTCCATTTGATCCAAATGATTTTCCATCTTGACTAGGATGTTAGACGTAATACATGGGTTGGCCATGTTTTCCTACCATACACCAAGGTCCTGGACCATGATCTAAAAGTGGAACATCACCCCTCCTATACCCATTTTCATACAAACATGAACCATTACCTAAAATTGGAGCGACACACCCATTTACTTGTGAGTCTTTCTCTCATAAAATCTCCTTGAGGGGAGAGAAATCTCACACATTCATACCATATGTAGGTTAAGACCCAAAAAGGCTCACCTTGTCTAGAAATACCCCTTTTCAATGTGAGTATTTCTCTCATAAAATAACCCCTGAGGAGATAGAAATATCACAACCTCATATATAGACATATAAGGGTCACCGAGATAGGAATATCACAACCTCATATCTAGATATATAAGGGTCACCTTGTCCCTACATATCCTTCTCCTTGTGAATATAAAATTTCCCCTAAGGAATTGGAAATCTCACACATTGATCTTCAACCACAATCTCTGGAGTTGGGTGGGCCACCTTGTCTCTAGATTTCCTTTTCCTTGTGAGTGTTTCTCTCATAAAATCTCCAATGAGGAAAGAGTAATGTCACACACCCATATCCAAACACAATCCCCAACCCGAAGCAAGTCACCTTGTCCCTGGAACCATGTTAACTTCACCCCTCAAACAATAAATAACCATAATTCTGTGTGATTTACCACGGTCCTACTTGACATATGTCATGACAAGACTGGAGAAGTCCTTTCATATTACTCAATATAATGTTTGTTTCTCTATTCATCTCATAACATCTAACAATCTACATTGATACTTGAACAATCTCTTTCTACGAAAAGGGAAATTTTTACAATTTCTACTCGATCTATGTTCCTTTCATGCAAGGGACATGATAGCTTTTTCTATCACTATCTTTTACACCCTATTCCACAGAATGTGTGATTTCTTTTAAACCCTACTAGATATGTTGCAGACACAAAAAACATGAATTCCATCTATTGAAGCCTCTTTCCTAATGCAAAAGGAAGCTTGTTTACAACCATGTTTCTTCCCTTTTCAACTCATCGCTACACAAGGGCAAGATTCGCAGTTGGTCTCCCAATCCTAACAACCAATCAATATACCGTTAACATAGATGAAAATAGAGGAGGGAATCACAAATGCTTTATGCATAACACTTACTGATAGTTGTGAAAGAGCTTCTTGATATGACAAGCTCCAATGAGTAGTCTAACACTACTGAGGTGATGAAGACATTAGTTGAAGACTTTCATGATGAATTGAAGGATCAAGCCAACACATTGGGTTTGGTGACAAGTAGACAATCAAAGATAACATGGGTCATCCAAAGCCACAAATACAAGAAATCCTAAGAAAAATGTTGGGAACCAAAAAGAATGAATCTGATATATTGTAGACTCTTGCATAACACAAGGGGTGGTTTTTTTACAACCAATATTCTTCCCTTTTAAACCCCTTTATAAACAAGGGGTAGATTCATAGTTGGTTTTCCCATCCTAACAACCAATCAATATACCTTCAACACAAAAGAGGGAATAACAAAAGTCTGAAGCAACAAACTCTAATTGAAAATTTTGGAAAAAGATTCTTGAGATAACAAGAACCAATAAACAATCCCACACATGTGAGGTGACAAAGACACTATTTGAAGATTTCCATTATGTATTGAAGGGTTAGTTTGACACATCCATCCAGCAAACATGACATGATGAAGAGACACATGTCATAGATGCACTTAGGTTCAGCCACAAGAAGATATTCAAAGCTAACATGGGTCAGCCAAAGCCACAGATACATGTGTTCCCCTTTGCAGGTCATGCACAAATATCATCACCACAAACCTGTAGGGTGAATGACTACACCATCTTGGATGACTTTGTCCAAGGGTATGCCAGTGCAAGAATGTTACATCTAAGCATTTATAGTAGGATACATCTATGACACACACATTTACTCCTCAGTATAGACAAGCATATGATCAAATATAAATTGGGATTTTTAGGATAGGAAAGTGGAATTGAAGTGGTAAGTAGGTGAGAGAGGTTAGGTGACGAAATTAATGCTTAGAAGAACAAACATTATGCTCCCAGTCACCATAAATCATTATATAGGGGCTTCGAAAGCATAGGGTTAAGTGGGAGAAATATAGTAAAATCATATAAGTGAAGCACTAGGGTTTGCTAGGTAGAACAACCATTCTGGGAAGAACGACCATGGTGGGTGTACAGGAGAATGTCTGTGATGGTGGGAAATGTCCATGGTACAATGATCAGTTAAATTTTAGGTTCTGGGGTCAGGGTAGCACAACTGTGTTGTGCAACACGGTCATGTTGGGCAGCACTACCATGACGGTTGTCATGTAGAATGACCGTTCTAGGTATCATAGTCATATTAAAGAAGTTGAGGTAGAGTCTTACCCTGGGGCATGGTCATTGTGGGAGTTGTTTGGTAGGGTCATGCTGGGAAGCATGACCATTTTAAGGGTTGTTCGTCAGCATGACCATTTTAAGGGTTGTTCGTCACAATTTTTTTGGATGGCATGACCGCACCGAGGGATATTTTAGGAGTTGCTTCAACTACTAATTGAGTTTGTGATTTTTATGTTGATGACATGGACATTCTATTGTACCACTATCGTGCTAGGTTTTCTGTATCACTTCATATCCAATGTCTTCCTCCATGATGTTCTTTGCCTTTGTTTGATCTTTGGCCTCTTGGGGTGTTTTAGGGATTTCTAAGATTCACTTTTGGCTCATCTAAGGGTGAAGAAAACCTAGGATCCACCTGCTTCTCTACCTTCCATCCAAAGTGTGGTCAAATCACCAAAAAATATGCAAATGACATATATAAGAGTATTTGAATATAATATACCTTCTATTGGGGAAAACATGTATAATGAAACATCTATATGTGAATAATGGAAAAATTAACACAAAATGAAAGCCCAAATGATAGCTTCATCATTCCCCCAATGCCATATGAATACAATCCCAAAACCATCCTATAAAATGTAGTCCTCTATCAGATGTTATAGTTGTAGGAAAACCATGTAGACAAACTGACATGACCCAAACCCCCGCCAAATTGCGATTACTACTAACCATCAACTTTTAACCCCTTATAAGAAATCTTCATTATTTGTTTTTTTCTCTCATGTATATAGTAACATCACTTACTAAACAATAACATCCTGCTTAAGCATAAAAATAAAGGATACAAAAGAGTTCAACTATTACATAGAAGAAGTAGTTTCACGGTTAATAAAGATCACATCCACTTCATTACAAACTTCTTTCTTTTCTCACTCTTTCTTTCCCAAAATCCAGAGACAAGATAAGAGACCATATATCTATTCTAACTACTTTTTCTTAAGGATCTCTATTCTACTATTGATAAAAACTGGCTTCTATCTCCTCAAGAAGAGCCAGTTCTTTACTTGGAACAATGTTTAGTAGGTTGATGAGCTACTTGCTCGATGAGTAGAAAATCAACATGTAACTAAGATATTTTAATGTTTGTACATGATAGAACTTAAACACAAAAGCATATAAGCATGACAGTTTAAAATTGTAAATCGCTCAGCATGGTAATTAAAAACGGATATTAGATATAGGAAAAGGATAACTGAAATCCATTCAATTGATTTTAATCCATTTGTTATGTCACTAGACCAACATGAGGTGCACCATAACATGTGAAAGTATCACAACAAGCTACAATATCACTGTACATGACATCGAACCATGCCTGATATCCTAAATCAATAGTCTCAACACCACGTCTGTAGCTAGAATCTCCATGTCTGGCTCTTAACAACTAATGGGAGTCATTGTATATCTTTGAGCCCTGCTTTCAACCTGGGTATTAAAGTGGGGAGTCAATCCCTCATGATTATTGTGCACTAGTGGACCAACCAAAGCTTTCCATTAAGATCCACAACTCATAACTCAGGTATTACTGACATCCCTAGTTGGCATTGGACAACAATAATTTAAGGATTTCACCCTAGTTGTCCTAGACCCCCACACCCTACTGGTATGCTCTGACTTACCTCGACCTACTTGAGACCTCCATTAGGGAAGCACACTTCCTCCTTATAGTGCATGCCTCCTATGTGGATTCTACAGTGCCCAGGGTATCTATTGTCTAGTGATATTTAATTAATTGAACAATATTCAACATGATACATAATGGTAATCCCAACTTTGTCAATTAAGACTCACATATTAAGCACATAAATCATCTAGAAACTTTTGTTGTTCTCATATGTCATAGTTGAACCCTTTTATCCTGGACTCAGGTGACCCGACTTCCCCATTGCCTTTATATGTACCATTAATCACATGCCAATCTTAGCATCTTCCATAGCAACCTTCAACATGATAATAAAACACTAACATATGATTAAATGTGCATTTCTACAACTAAAAATCACTACATAAATTTATCAAATTCATCACCATCATCATAGAATAAGATTTAAACATTAAAAAACCATTATTTAAATTTGTATATTGTAAATCTGGGTTAGGAGGTGATTTTCCACTCACATATCTCATCAAAAAGTATTTAACTTAGCTTTTTCACCAACTAAGCTCGAATTTTAGCTCACACGAGTCTGAATCAAACTTCATGCCTCAAAATTAGGTTCTAAATTGATCATTAGTAGGAAAAATGGACTTAAAATGGTGATATGGAGGTCAAAGATGAAGAAAGAAGGAGGAACCAAACCTCCACAAATTCAAAATGATGATCCTTAATGGATCAAATAAGTGAAAAAGAAGGTATCTACGGTCTAGAACTACTTACCATAAAGAATATTTGGTTAGTTTATCAGTGAACAACTGTTATTCACCTTTTTCCAAAACTCTCTCTAGAAATAACCCTCCAGGTCTTCTTTTCATCTCCTTAAGGGTATGAGAATATAGAGGATCGAATCACGGTTCTAATGCACTTTGTTTTGTTGAAAATAGATATGTATAGGCTGAGTTATGATTGCTTTACGATTTCCTATCCAAGGCGGCAATCCTCAGCGGTCGCTGGGAAAGCCCATTCTTGGTTGTCGCTGAAAAAGCCAAATCTTGATGGTCGTTGAGAAATTGTATATGTCACTAAAAAGACCATAAATCACTCATTTTAACTCAATTCTGGTTCATTCTTTTTAAGTTGGATTCGTAATTGAATTATCTTAAATCCTACAATATTACTTTGATAATATTCTAAAAATATATTTATATATTATTTCCTCAAGTATCATGAAATCTCCTCCCACATATATGTATGTGCTAATTCTATAAGAAATAAAATACCAAGTATGCTTAAGTCATGCTTATGAGTTATTCATACAAGTATTTGAGATTACCAAATTTAAGATAAATCACAAGGTAATATAGTACTAATGAAAGTGCAACAAGCATTAAGGTTATCTGCAATCCATAAAATCACCAACAAAGTTATAAGAGGATTGTAACATATCTCCCTCAAATAATTTTTTTCTCAAAATGTGTAGAACTAGAAAGGATGCTTGTTACTCATCTCTAAATCTACTTCCCAAGTAGCTTCTTCTATACCATGATTCCTCCAAAAAAGTTTCACTAGGTGTATCTCCCTCTTTTTAAGCTTCTGAATTTTGTGATCTAGAATTTGTATTAGTCCTTCAACGTAAGAAATTTCCTCTCTCAACTATACAAGATATGTGTATATAATATTTTATATATTATGATAACACTTCTTCAACATAGATGCATGAAACACATCATGTAAATTGTCTAACTCTAGAGGAACTCAAGTTTATATGCAACTGATCAAATCCTTTGAATAATTGAATAGGGACCCATATATCTAGGAGTTAGTTTGCCTCAATTTCCAAACCACATCACACCTTTCCATGGAGAGGGTTCCAAATAAACCTCATCTCCAACCTCAAGATGAAGTAGTCGATGACTTTTTTGTGCATAGTTTTTCTATCTATCTTGAGCAACCTTTAACTATTGTATGATAACGAATAGCTTTTCTATTGTGTCTTCCACCAATAATGGACCTAGAATTTTCCTTTCTCTCACTTCATAAAGACAAATAGGAGATATACACTTTCTCCCATACAAAGCTTCATAAGGGGCCATGGAAAAACTCGAATGATAACTGTTGTTATAGAAAACTCCATAAGACTAAGATGATCACCCCAACTGCCGCTAAACTACAAAACACATGCTCTCAGAATATCCTCTAGGGTCTAAATTTTCCTTTCTGACTCTCAATTTGTCTGAGGATGAAATGTTATGCTAAAATTCAACTTTGTTCCCAAGGAACGTTGTAACTGATTCCAGAACCTCATAGTGAATTTGAGATCTCTATCTTATATTATGGAAACTAGTATCCTGTGTTGTTTGACTATCTCATCTATAAAGACTTTGGCTAACTTTAACATATCCCATGTTGTCTTAAATGACAGAAAGAGAAGACCTTGTTAACCAATCTACTATTGCTCATACAGAGTCAAAACCACATGGTGTCTTAGGTAATCCAACCAAAAAATCCATAGTAATATGTTCCCACTTCCATTCAGGGATAGGAAGTGATTTCAAAGTACCTACCATCTTATGATGTTCATCCTTGACTTCATGACATACACCACACCTAGATACATACTCACTTACATCCTTCTTCATACTTGGACACCAATACAATTCCTTAAGGTTTCTATACATCTTAGTGTTGCCTGACTAGAGAAGCAAGAGTTGTTGAAGATACATTATACATTTAGAATTTATCTTAGCCCAATGGGGATGCAATAGAGTTAGTTGAATTGCTATTTCATTATGCCAATATTAGTAACATTTCACTTTATGCATCTTGTATGACAAGGATGATTATAAATAAAGAGTTGTTAATGCTTCTATGTCAAAGATGTGATCTTGAAATGGCATTGTCCAAGTGTATAATGACCTCTCTAGGAAAGGATCTAAAGATGAATGTTTGTAATGTAAATACTAAAGTATTATAATTGATAACTCAAACAATCTTTAGAATTGTCATCTAGAGAACATATAGGACAAGTGCATTTCTAGAATCTATATTGATATTTATCTAGACTCTATTGGTTATTGAACCAATAAGAGATGTGAAAGTCTTATTTATGAGCAACATGACAAATCATCTCTCACTAGGTGTAGTGGAGAGAGAATATATTCTATTAGACCTTATACATGTTGACGTATGAAGATCTCATAGAATAAATGCTAAAAGGTAGTTAATTTGTACTTCATTATATCAACGGATGATCTCAATTGATATGAGGGTTTGTATTTGGAGAAATAGAAACATGAATCTCTTGAAGCGTTCAAAGATATTATATATGAAGTATAGATTTGATGAAAGTATTAAGAAACTGTGATGTGATCAAATGTTGAAATACTTTACATTAAAGGTTTGAGGACCTTCTGGATAGATGTGATAGTGTATCATAAGTCAAATCCATCTAAACATGATGATGTGTCATATTGAAGGAATTACATCATAATGATGTGATTATCATTCAATTTAGTCTTCTTATCTCCTCAAAGATACATGCTTTACACTAAAAAATGTACCAAGTAAATTGGTTTTGAAGACATCATATGAGATATGATATGGGAATGTCCTGATAACTCTTAAGGATTGAAACCTATATAAACAAAGTAGTTTCTTATAAAAAATTTTATCCACAAATCATAAGTTTTTGAATGCTACCTATAATCCCAAATCCAATAACAAAGGTATTTGTTACTAGGATAACTGAGTTCTAAAAGAATTAGTGGTAGTAAAGTAGAACTTGAAAAGATTGAGGTCAACAAGGAGGTATAATGGAATAAAGAGAATCACAAATTGTTTTGGAATCTCAAATTCCTTAAGTAACATAGAACCTCATAAGTCCTAGTAGAACACAATTGAGATTGAAAATTTGTGAATTCAACAACTCAAATAGGTCGGTCATAAGATGATGAGCCAACAAATCAACTAGAAAATCCAAGCAAGCAAAAAGCCTCGCCTTGAAATTTTGATATAAAGATTACGGGGAGGAGACAAGACGGCCTTAATGGTCGATCCCCCGTCAATGACCACAATTCAAAAATCCGAGCAAGAAAAAATCTTCGCCTTGCAATTTTGAACTCATCTAGCCCTACTTTAATTGTCAATAATGCTCTATCTAGCCACCAAAACACCTTCCTTGCCTCCCCCTCTCACTCTAGTGTCCATGGCTTCCACCAAGGATCGATCAAGCCCTAAGCCTAATCCTAGTGCTATAAAAAAAACCCACAAAGGACCCCTCCATCATTCCGTAGGAGAACCCTTCATTTTAGAGCTTGCACCCAGCCTCAAACACCCTTGATTTGCCTCGCCTTCCTCCTAGTATCAAGTGTGGTGCTGCCGCACAGCCCTTTTAGGCATTCCACAATCATGACATATCACCTCAAACTGCCACCATAATCCAACTCGCAAGACCCCATTTCACTTGAACGACACCCTCGTTGCACTCCATCGTCCCCTCTGCTCCCTTCTCTGGTAGCTCCGGTGAGCTCCACCACCTACCTTCGTGGCTTGTACAGGGCATTATGTGATGAAGGGGACGGGTCCCCAAACCACTCGGTCTAAGAAGACCTGTCGGTCCAAGGGGATTGACCTGATCTATAGGAATCAAAAGAACCATGTTTGAACCAGTTAGTTGAGGAATCAAATCGGGGAAATTACCTACTAGTCCATGGAGACATGGTGCCTATGTGGTGTGATCTTATCCACCCGATCGAGTGATCCAACGGTCAGCTATTTTCCATATTAAGGGTATTTTTCCTCTCTCTCTCTCCCTCTGGCTAACAATTATTTAAATAGTCAGATTTTGGTTAAATCATAGAAAATGCATTCTAGCTCCAAAAATTACAAACAAAAAGTTGATTTTGATCAGAAAAATACAATGATTCGTTTAAAAATACTTTTCAAACCTAATTCTTAACGGAATTCACTGATATCCCTAGATATTAAAGTGTTGCTCATTTATTTTTTCATATGGCTCAACAATGATGTTTAATCTTTGAGAAACCCTAATTTTGTCTCTAATAATCATGTTGAGACCAAACTTGACTAAATATGAGTTTATATCTATTCTTGTGACTCATCTACCCTAGAATATGAATCATGCACCTTGGAATAAGGATCAACATTAATATTATGATAATGGATCTAAATCTTGTGAAATCCTTGGTCATATGTATGATATATGACTCTACTTTTATCAAACTAATCTTAAAATCCAATTATGCTAAGTATCATGACGATGATCTAGAAATGTGATGATGAATTGGATGATGATAATAAAATTAGAGTTAACACATATGATCCTAATGAACCTAGGTAAGTCATTCACACTCAAAGATATACTTGACACTTGAAATAATGTTGGACATATGGAAATATTATTGATTATAAGTGGATGACCTAACCCTAAGGTTCCAAAGGAAAAGTGTAACCCTAATATCAAAAATTGAAACATGACCTTCAAATATCATGATCTTGACCCTTGGTCCAAATATTGTGATTTAGGATCTGACTTGAAGGGTTGACCTATTCCTTGTTGATCTGTACTCTGAATCTTCGGTGAAAGGTCCGCTATTATATCTCCTCCTTGGTTGTATTGAAGATACTTTTTATGTATCTCTTGACTATATACTTGGCTATATAACTTGATTGATCTATTGTTCCTTATGATTAGTCTTTCATTTTCCCTATATTATATTTTGAGAAAAATATGAGAACATAAATGATATTTCCCATTATGACTGCCTGTATATTGATGATGATGATGATGGTGATGGTGATGATGATGATGTTGATAATGTTGATAATGTTTATATTAAGTGCAAGTGACCTCCTCATTCAGAGGTGGGACTTGTATATTGGCCTCCTACCTCATATGGAGAGAAGGAGCCTGGTGACCTTCTCCATCGCATTGGGGCAATGGAGTCAAACAAAATATATAAGCATGCATCTCGATTACAGCATATGGGAACTCGTAATAAAAATTGAATTGTTTGAAATAAACATCTTGTCAAATAAATATTGGATTTGGAAAAATCATTTATTATACTTTTTTAATATAAGTATTTGGCAAGTATACTCTTTTGATATAAACTATTTTACTTTATTTTAATAGTGTATCGTGTAATTGCATGATTGTGTCTTGGTTTTATTGATTTTAGGCAAAACAAATGCAACACTAACTAGACCGCTTCCGCACTCGATGTACTCTGATGCCAAGTATAAAACTGCAAAATCTCATAATTGGGTTAGTTTGTTCTTTAAATATCCTAGTTTTGAGTTATTATTTCTTATTTTATATGCCAGTGTGTGAGATCCTATTTGGCCACTTAGGGGTGGGTGCTTCAATCCTTTTACCATTGTCTAGGTAGTGGGAATGGGATTGGGGTAAGAATAGTTCTGTGACAGTTGGTATCAAAACATACACACTTTCATATACTTTAAGTAAATAATTTCTCAAGTCCTGAAAACCCTAAAATCTATAATGGTGAAAATTGAGGTGTCTAGGCTTGGGGTTCTGGCATAATTTCTCCTATCCGTCTTTATGGTGGCTGAGATTCTCTATTGAGGTGTCTCTATTGAGGTGTCTCTATTGACCTAAAGGTTCTCTATTGAAAACCTAGAGATTGTTCTAGCATCTCATCTCTTCATTAAGGGCTACCCTAAGCCACCTCAGTAGATGATGATTAGATAGTCTTCTCATCTCCTCATGTGGTCCTTCTCTTGTAACACCATTTGACACATGATGTCTTGATTATGGGTAACGTATGTATGGAAAAGATAAAAGCTAGTATAAAAAAATGTGAAAGTTGATTCCATGATCCGACCTTAGTTTGAAAACTCAATTTTGGTCAATGAAAATTTTAAAATCAAATACTCATGCATGACCCCTTAATGAAAACTTGTTTTAACCAAAATTAGATTGCATGCTCCCAATGTTTGAGGTAAATGATAAAAAATTTGATTTGATGAAAAAAGAAGGATTTATACCTTATACCTCATTGTTGATGAGCTCTCTATTTGATTAATGTTTGTATTGCCCTAATGTTGTTTAAACCTAAAACATAATTAAACAAACTTTTTCCCTATTTGATACACATCATGACTATGCTATCAAGTGACTAAGCCTAAGACTCAAAAAATCATGATGTGAGACTGTGATGCAAAAAGTAATCTCCCTATTGACTATTGATTACTTTTGCAATCTCAATTTTGATTTGATGAGCATGGACCTAAATCATGCACCAATTTTCAAATTATGTCACTACCTAGATCATTAAAGGAAAGGAATGCAAATATTGTCTTCACATTGTTACCCTATCATAACTTTGATCTTATGACCTTGTAGAATATGATTTGATCATTGATACTCCCCTATTCAAATAAGCTCAATGGATAATGACTAATGTAGGTAATGTCCTAGATTAGAGTGGTAGTTGACTCATGACTCCCCTAACCTAGGTCACATCCCTATCATGACTACCTCTAAATTTTTACCTTGTTGATTATTTAGATTTTGGAAACGTATCCTTTTTCACCCAATTTGGATTGGTTGATCTAAGATTAATAGGCTAAATCTAAAATGATATTGGATATTCAATATTGAATCTCGATTTAATAATGACATAGATATATGATAATGTTCACTATAACTTATGGTTGACTCCCTAGATAGACCTAGATCTAGATCATTCATCAACCTTAGATACCATGATAATTAAATCATGATATGTTGCTCGAATATTGCTTGAATATTGTTGCTTGGAATTGAATATAAATGAATGATCTACCTTAAAGCCTAAATAGGAATCTAAACCTAGCTTTAGAAATATTTATAAATATGATGTTTATGTATAAAATTCAACTCTCGATATGGATGTACAAAATCTTGAAACATGATTATGATCAACCATGTGGATCTTGAGATCACCACAATTTGACTAATGATTTCAAAATCCCAAATCTTGAAATTTTTTAAATGCTGACTATTTTTTACTCTCTCAATTTGTGACTTAGGGTTTATCTCTCATTAGGATAGGGTGGGACCTCCCATTTATTTTGAGTTTGAAATTATGGTATCAAAAGTATGATGTTGTCTCAAAATGTTGAAATATGAAATCTCAAATCATGGATGTATAACCCCACCTCGGCTAATGTAGAATCTAGGACCCTAAGATTTTGGAATTGAAAGTCACCTTGTACACATGATTCAAGAACTCTATTTGCCTGAACTAAAATATGATCTCTCCAAAATTGTGATCAATAGGATGCTTTCCATATTTGTGACTCATATGATGACTTTGAACAATATATGCAATGACCTTGATACTCAATTGCTCGATGATGAAACGATGTTGATACCAAGTTGGTTATGATATGGAACGTGGAATTCCAATTATGATTATTGGACTACTTGAATTTTGAGAACATGATTTTTACGATTTAATTGAGGATGTTCCAGTGTTTGAAGATATGATTTGAAGCGGATAGTCCCAATTTTTTAGGATGTTTTCGAATTTTGGGGACAAAATTCCTTTTTAAGGAGGGAAGGATGTGACAAAGTAAAACTTAGCATTATTATGAATAAATTCCAATTTTACCCTCATTATGTTCATTCTTGACCCCAATATATTTTCTTGTCCTCTAAATCAATATTGATACTCAAATTTGAAATATGGTGGTCAATGTGAACTTTATACACTTTGTGACTCTACATATTTGATTAATTCATTACTTTGTCCAAAGAAGAAAACTGGTCAATCAAACTTAATATTTTGATTCTCAAACTTTTTTATAAATATTCTTCACAATTTTGTGAAGCTATGCTCCAAATTTCATCTAATTTGGACATTCCTACTATTTACTACGATTTCTTGAAGATGATTTATTGAAACTCCATTTATTTGCCTTTTATTTGGGCCTTTTCCAAGTCAGCAATTCGTGGGCCGATTTGATGGTGAACCTTGGCCCTTAGATCGGGCTCCCATGGATTGGAGTCCTGATTGAGTGGCTAAGAGGTCGTCTCCTACCTCCCAGTGACTACGGGGAGGAGATAAGACAGCCTTATTGGTCGATCCCCCGCCTATGACCACGATTCGAATATCTGAGCGAGCAAAAAGCCTCACCTTGCAATTTCAAACTCATCCAGCCCTACTTTAACCACCAATAGTTATTTGTACAACCACCAAAACACCTTCCTCACCTCCCCCTCTCACTCTGGAGGCCATGGCCGCCACCAAGGATCGATCAAGCCCTACTAATCCTAGTGCTACAAAAACCCCTACAAAGGACCCCTCCATCATTCTGCGAGAGAACCCTTCATTTTAAAGCTTGCACCCAGTCTCAAACACCCCCTATTTTCCTCACCTCCCTCCTTCTATCAAGTGTTGTGTCACTGCACAACCCTTTTGGGCATTTCCCAATCATGGTGTCTCACCTCAACCCGTCACCACCATTCAACTCATAAGGCCCCGTTTGGCTTGAACGGCACCGTGCTTGCCCTCCATCAGCCCCTACTCCCTTCTTCACTAGCTCCAGTGAGATCCTCCACCTACCTTCATGTCTTGTGCAAGTCACTATGTGACGAAGGGGACAGGTTCTCAAACCGCTCAGTCCAAGCAGAACTGTCGGTCCAAGGGGATTGACCTGATCTCAAGGAATCAAAAGAACCATGATTGAACCAGTTATTTTAGACATGTCAATTACCTACTGGACCAGCAAGCCATGGTGCCTACATGGAGTGATCTTATCCACCCAATCAAGTTATCCTACAATCAACTGTTTTTTGTATTAAAGGTTTATCCCTCTCTCTCTCTCTAGATAATAATTGATTAAATAGTCAAATCTTGGTTAAACCATAGAAAATGTATCCTAGCTCCAAAAATTATGAACAAAAGGTTGATTTTGATCAGATAAATCCAATGATTCGTTTATAAATACTTTTAGAGCCTAATTCCTAATGCATATCACTAGTATCTATAGATCTTAAATTGTTTTTCATTTATTTGGTCATATGGCTCAATAATGATGTTTTATTTTTTGGGAAACCCTAATTCTGACTCTAGTGATCATATTGAAACCAAACTTGACTAAATATGAGTTTATATCTATTCTTGTGACTCATCTACCATATAATATGAATCATGCACCTTGAAATAAGGATTAACCTTAATATTATGATAATGGATCTAAATCTTGTGAAATCCTTGGTCATATGTATGATCCATGACTCTACTTTTATCAAACTAATCTTAAATTCCAATTATGTTAAGTATCTGATGATGATATATAAATGTGATGATGACTTGAATGATGATCATAAAATTAGGGTTAAAACATATGATCCTAGAAAACCTAGGTAAGTTATCCACACTTGAAGATATGCTTGACATTTGAAATAATGTTGGACATATGAAATATTATTGATTATAAGTGGATGACCTAACCCTAAGGTTGACATAAGAAAAGTGTAACCCTAATCTCGAATATTAAAACATGAACTTCAAATAGCATGATCTTGATCCTTGATACAAAATATTGTGATTTAGGATCTGACTCGAAGGGTTGACCTATTCCTTATTGATCTGTACTCTAAATCTTTAGTGAAAGGTACCCTATTATATCTCCTCCTTGGTTGTATTGAAGATACTTTTTATGTATCTAATAGGATATATAACTTGATTGAGCTATTGTTCCCAATGATAAGTCTTCTATTTTTCCTATATTATATTTTGAGAAAAATATGAGAACATAAATTATATTACCCATTATGACTGTCCGTCTATTGATGATGATGATGACGATGTTGGTAATGTTGATAATGGTGATATTAAGTGCAAGCAACCTCCTCATTTGGAGGTGGGACTTGTACAGTGGCCTCCTACCTCATATGGAGAGAAGAAGCTGGTGACCTTGCCCATCGCATTGGGGCGATGGAGTCACACAAAATATATAAGCATGCATCTCAATTACAACATAATGGGAACTCATAATAAAATTTGAATTGTTTGAAATAAACATCTTGTTGCATAAATATTGAATTTGGAAAAAAATTGTTATGTTTTCTTAATATAAGTCCTACCAAGTACACTCTTTAGCTATAAATCATTTTACTTGATTTTGATAGTGTACCATACGATTGCATGATTGTGTCTCAATTTTCTTGATTTTAGGAAATACAAATAGAACACTGACTAGATCGCTTTCACACTCGATGTACTCTGATGTCAAGGATAAAACTATAAAATCTCATTATTGGGTTAGTTTGTTCTTTAAATCTCTTGTTTTTTAGTTATTTTTTCTTATTGTATATGCCAGTGTGTGAGATCCTATTGGGCCACTCAGGGACGGGCATTTCAATACTTTTACCATTATCTAGGGAGTGGGATTGGGATTGGGGTAAGAATGGTTCTGTGACAGTAAAGTTGGATTTTCATTTGGAAGACCAACATGAATAACCTAAAGGACAGATTAGTTAAAAAGGTTTTCAAATTTGCTGAAAGAGTTCAACATGAAGAAATCCCTTTACCTAATTGCATGATTTTTGTTGTAGCTTGTATAGACTATGAGATTAGGCATATGAAGCTTAATATCGCATTCCTTCAAAGGAATATATGAGAGGATGTGTATGTGAAATATCCTAAAGGTTTAACAAGTTCATTAATGCAAATAAAGTTTACAAGCTACAAAGTTTAATCTGAGAGATTGATACAATCATCACAGAGATGGGAACTAACTATACAAGATAGTCAAAGAGTTTGGCTTGAATCAAGATAAAAAATGAAATTTGTGGTTACAAAAGATTTAGTGGGAGCATATATGAAAATTCCACATGATGGTGGGGCATAGCATCTTAGTACACTAATTATTGAGACCTGAAATGGAAAATACCTTCAGCAATGAGGAATTAGGTGAAACATACTATGTGATAGGGATCGAGATCTATAGAGATAGTTCTAACAAGTTTCACAACCTAAAATGAGCAGATAGAATAGCAACGTGCTGAAAGAGTTCAACATGAAGGATTCAAAGAGAGAGTGTGTGGCATCCAACTTACAAAAACATGATTTACTTAAGCATAAGTGATTATTAACAGCGGGATTACTGAAAAATCACTAAAAAAATAAAACTTTTTTGCAAAGAGATCCAAACATAGGAAAACTCTTTCATCAAGAACCAATGTATAACATTTACATCCTGGTTCCTAAGTACATAACTTGTACCATCTCTTCTCGAGGATTACAAACATTAACTGCCATGTTAGAACTGTACACAAGCAGTATAAGAACCTCGAGGCATCAAGCTAGAATCTCAGATCGATCCTTTAAAAGCACTAACTACTAACTCCGAGGACCTGAGAGTACAGAGACGACACATAGGACTACTATCTATATGACTTGACAGATAGTATCTACACCTGAGATCTTACTGTTGTTCCTGTTGTTGTTGTCCTTCCTCTGCTTTAGGGATTTCTATTTCCTTGTCCGCGTCTACCTAAAAACATTGGATCCCACAGGGTTGAGACAATTGAAAATTGCCCCAGCGAGAGATATAACTCTCTGCCAAAACATTATTATTGCAATTTATTAGAATAAAATTGAGCAGAGAAATCTTATATATTTGACAGCAGATGGATCACTGTAAGAACAAAGTAAAGTAATCTCCTTTCCTAAGGAGTACATTGCATCTACCCATGGTAGAGTTATGATTCATTCATCTACTTGCAATGAATATAAGGAGATATAAATAACATCTATCAACTAGAGATGTATAACAGAAATGTAACATCAGCCAGTAAATTTCCGCATTTAATCCTTAAGCAAATATGCTATACGGCTGATTACATTTTACAATCACACTTATGCCCTGAGGAGATGAGGTATACCGCTCATACTCCAACTGACCATTGCGAAGTCGAAATCAGTACCATACAAGATCAATGGAAGAGCCGGCTTCCAAGACCTCCCACCTCTCGGTCAGTGTGAGATCACATGCAGGACATCTTGTGTCTCTGCTACATAGCTTTCCAGGGTATAGTGGCAACTTCTCTATAGAGGCAGGGTCAGCTGCACTCCCTTCACAATCGAGAGATTTCATGTTTACCTCTATCGATCCGGCATTAATATAATTGGGAGATGTGTACTGCATCTATCCCAATCATCGGGAGATTCGTGATACATCCATCCCGGTACAAACAATGAAGGATTGAGAGGTTTAATGTTTACCTTCCATCAATTCCCCCATTAGGACATAAGGATATGTTCACCCATCAACCCCCACATATTCAAAAATATGCATTCTGGGTTTTTGCCATGGAGCAACCCGTTTCACCATCACCAAATTACTGACGATGATGGATCTATGGTTTGGGCTCTACATTATATGATTTCACTTAATTAATTAAGTACATTATCATATTCGTAAAGCATCAGTCAAGTTCTCAAACAGGAATTATTATGACAAATGCTACGATGAAACATGTAATACTTACATCAATACTTTTTAAAACTTTGTAAAACATTGGGATCGCTATCCCTTATTTCATTACTTGGAAGATCTCACTTCTCAACAATATCATCATCATGATTACTGAATCTGGGCATTCAAACCCTCAGTTCATGACTAAATCATGTTACCACTTCTTAGGTAATTATTACCTTCAGGTCATTTGACTAAGGTATGCATGATACTTGTTACACAAGTACCTCACATGGCTCACCAGGCCACTGCACATCTTGTCACCTCTCATTGGGCAACAATTAATATAATGGCTCATAAGCTCATACACATCTGGTTACTTCTTACTGAGCAACAAAAACATAATGGAATATAAGGCCAATCAACATTTCTATTATATAAATATCATAGCTCAAATCTGGCTATGTTCATCATCTCATGATATCTGCATGGTTAATACACATGATAACAGTCATGATAATTTCACATTACACCATGCAATACCATAGTAACACCAAAATTCCCTTACCAGGGTTAGGGTTTCCCATTTTACATTAATTAAGGTTTTATGTTTATATTAGCAATCCAACACTAATGTATTTTTCCAATCCTCTAGGAGCATTCATTGATATCATGAGTATTCGCTCATACTTATAACTTTCATCATGTATCATTAATGATTATCAATTCAAGGTACAAGTTAATTTCTCATCCTTACCATAGTATGAATACATCATACTCATTATCTTGGCTTAACCCCTTTCTCATAGTATGTTAGTCAACACTTGTCAAAGTGCATTGAATTCATTACATCTTTATTGTAACAATTTACATATCACACACTTTTTGTGTTTCTTATCCAAGTATATTGGATTTGAGGTGCATCAAGGTATATCAACCCTGAAATGCTAAAAGTGATTTTTATCATATCTTGATGTATCACTTTCTTTATTACTTCTAACTTATCTGAGCTTATCAACTTATCTTGTATTAAGGTATTTCCTCATCTTAATACTTTCATCCACTAACCTATCACTCTTACCATGAAGTGCATAGGTCACACACAAGAATGGTCCAACTATCTTTAGTGATATGGACTCATTTTAGGTTAAGGCATTGCTTACTCCAAGGTTTCCTAATATCAACTTACTTGATATATTTCATCTTTATAAGGTATTATGGTTTATCATCATATTGCCCAAGATTAGGGCTTCTTGTATAATAACTCAAAATTAGAGTTTCATATACCTTTACCATGTATTAGGGGTCCTCATCATACCATTGCATAGGGTTTCATATGGCATCACCCTCAATTAGGGTTTCTCATGGAATCATCCTCAACTAGGGTTTCACATGGCATCACCCTCAATTAGGGTTTCTCATGGAATCACCCTCAACTAGGGTTTCACATGTAATCACCCTCAACTAGGGTTTCACATGGAATCATCCTCAACTAGGGTTTCACATGGAATCATCCTCAATTAGGGTTTCACATGGAATCACCCTAAACTAGGGTTTCACATGGAATCACCCTTAACTAGGGTTTCACATGGAATCACCCTCAATTAGGGTTTCACATGGAATCATCCTCAACTAGGGTTTCACATGGAATCACCCTCAATTAGGGTTTCACATGTAATCACCCTTTACTAGGGTTTCACATGGAATCACCCTCAACTAGGGTTTCACATGGAATCACCCTCAACTAGGGTTTTCTATTCATCCCAATTAGGATTTCACATTCCATTACCGATGGTTAGAATTTCTCATGGTTTTTACCCTTGATTATGGTTACACCTTTACCCTAGATTAGGGTTAAGGTTCATCCATCTTCCTTATTAGGGTTTCACAATCTCTTCATCAAAGATCATACCCTAAATTCATAGTTTATTCATATTGAAGGTGTTGAGGCTTATCCATTGCATGATTATCCTACATGTATGGATTCCTCTCTCTCATCCCCTCTAGGATGTTGGCTATGTCAAGCTTGGTTAGATTAAGTCAACCAACCCTTCAATTAAGTATATTCAATTAGGGTTGACATAGTGTATTGAAATATTACTTATTTAAGTTCAAGGATTAACTCATCTAGGGTTACCAATCACTTGGTACCTTAAAGGTAAATCATAGTAATTATCTTTGAGATAAATTAGTGACAACCATAGGTTCATTTTATATTTCATCATCTTGGGTTTCCAATTGACTTAACTGCATGAAACATCCAAACGTTCTTGACCATTGATGCTCCAAACAGTTTGAAACCGAATGGACTTGGGTCTCCAAACGGTTTGATATTGTTTGGTCTCAAACGGTCTTGAAACCATTTGATCCCAAACGGTCTTGAGAACGTTGGATTCAAACGGTTTTAAGATCGTTTGGCCCAAACTCTGTCAAAACTGAATGGACCAAAAAGGTGTTCCAACACTTAATCAATTCAGGGTTTCAATCATTGAACCATCTATCAATTGAACTACTGATTTATTCCTCAATTGAATCATTGAATCACCCTTCAATTAGACCTTCAATTAGAGTTTGAACCCAATTGAACTAGGTTTTATAATCAAGAAACCATCAATTAGGGTTTTGAAATCGAGGAACCATCAATGTTTAACATTGTGGAACCGATTCAATTGAAATTAGTGAACCTTCATCAAATTATGATACGACCTGGCCTCAAACGGTCTTGAGGTCGTTTGGATGACCTCCAAACAGTCTTGAGACCGTTTGCCCCATCCCATCATTGAAATTTGTGAAATTCCATTAGGGTTTAGATCATTAGATTGATCACCAATTGAATCATTTCTTGTATTTCAATTTACTATCTTTGGTTCTTCAAAAACTCAACCATACTCAACCCTAGACCTCCAAACGGTCTTGGTTGACATCCAAACGGTCTTGAGACCGTTTGGGTGATCTCCAAACGGTTTGAGACCATTTGGGTTAATCAACCCAAAGTTTTAAATCAATCAATTAAAATTTCAGCACTTAACCCGATTAGGGTTTCTAAATGGAAGATTTTCCATGCATTGAATTAATCAATTGGATCCATTAGATCATTGTTAGAACCTTAATTTTGGGTTCATTCGGTGAGAAATGTAATTTCTCATATTAAAGATATTTGAACAAATAATGATATAATTTGTTTTGAATACATGGATTTTGTTTACAATAGCCTTGATGTTTGTGTTGTGGGCTTTATTGGCTATTGGGCCCAAATAACAAGAAAATTCAATTAGTGAATGAATAATTGAATATTTGAGAAAAGAAAAAGGTGGAAACCTCTAGAAGGCAAATCCAAAAAGAGATTTCGTGCCTCTTGGATTCCTTGGGTTCCAAGGAGTCCAAAGTTGCATAAAGAGTGCAATAAGAAAAGAAAAGATCAATTAAATATTTCTTTATTAAGAAAGAAATTGAAAGTAATGATAAAACATTAGAAATAAGTGGGAAAATGTATAATTGGGTTATCCTTGGTGGAATTTCGTATACCAAGAATTCCTAATGATAAAAGGAATACCAATGAGGAAAATAAAAGAGAAATAAAGAGAAACCCTCAGAAAAAGATATTTTAATGCGAAATAAACAAGATAATGTGAAATAATGCATATTGGTGCATTTAGAAGGATAATGAGTATTCCTTAAAAAGGAATTTCGAAATAATAGAATTTATTGGGATCCAAGGAGTCCCAATAAAGAGGAAAGAAAGATAAAATACCAAAATTACAAAATAAGAGGATAATGTAATGCATTACTAATGAATTTTGTGATATTGTTAAAAAGGAAGTAATTTCTATTAAAAGAAAATAGAAATTTCATGGCTAATGGATTAAAATATAAGAATAAAGATAATAATGAGAGGGATTTTCGAATTTCTAAATACCCAAGTAATAGAATATATCAAAAGGATAGAGAGAGAGAAGAATTGCTTCTCTTTGGAAGAAAACGATTCCTTTTGGAAAGGGACTCTTTGAGTCGTGTTTAAGCCAACCTATGGCTTGGTTTCCCACCCCTATATAAGGGGAAGAGCCTTGGTTATAAGGGAAAAGAGAACCCCATGTTCTACTACGTTCTTCTTCTTCTTCTTCCTCCAAGTTTTCATCCAAACCCTAACCTTTGAAGAATGACTCTATCTATAGAGCAGCGAGGAGCAATAGAGTCCTCAATAGAAGGGGGGTGTCATACGATGTTAGAAGGGTGCACAGCCAGCATCCTTGGGCTCTGCCGCAAGTGCAACGGCCGCAGCATCCTTGACCCGACCAACCTATATTAGTGATATTGGCCGCGACCAGAGAGAACCCTTGGATGTGAGGGGATGCAGGAGAAGTAGGGCAATGAATTCTGACGAGATTCATGCCTTGGGGATGTGGGAAACGATCTCAAAATCGTTGCAGCACAGCCATGGATCGCAGGTCCCGTACCCCGCACCCGGCCATTCGGGTCATGGTTCAGAGCTTGGACAAGTGTGATGGAGCTTTTCAGAGGTAGGGCGGCACTCCCCAGTGCCCTTCAGGTCCAAGAGGGGGAAGAGAGGCCACCCCAATCGTGGCTAAGGCTGCGATCGACAACCAGTTCGGACGTTGCAAGGTTGAAGATAACCTGGATTTATGTTGGACCGAAATGCCCCTCTGGCTTGTAATGGATCGACCATTTAACCGAGTGTAGGACGGTCCTTTCAAAATGTTTCCAAAGAAAACAACATTGCATGTATTGTGTGACGTGGCGCGATCCGATTGGCCAAGTAAGTAAATCCTTGTGAATTTCATAACTAAAAATTGGTAGCACGGATTAGTACGTATAATATATGAATTTTTATCAGGAGAACGAGAGGAATCCAATAAAAATGATATTTAAGATTGGTTCATTTACTAATTGCAAAAGTACAATAAGTTGATGAAAAGTGCATTAAAGTTAAGTTAAAAACCCTATTTGTGATAAAAGGTTGAATCTAGAATGCTTAATGGGTTAATTGAAGTATTAATAACATGTTCAATGATAATGTTAGATTCGAGCCTGATCTAAATGTAAAATTACATGATTTAGGGGTTTTACCCCATATGAGAATGATTAAATATTTAGAAACCCTAATTTAAGGTCAAAGAGGATAAGATCATATGTAATTTGAAAAATGTGAAAATATGTTGTTATATGATGGTTCTAATCTATTTCTAGCATTAAAGTTCCTAATTATGGATAAGAACCCTAAAGGTAGTAATTAGAGTTTTCTCATGAATAAAAGGCAGAATTAATGGCAAATCGAGTTCATATGTTAATTAGACCATAATGAACTTTGAATTGATGATAAATGTGTATAATGATCTTGTCATGGATTAAAATGATAAAAATAGTAGCTTTAATGTAAAAGAAGCTTAATGAAATTAATTGAGCGTTAATGGTGCCTTTAATAGGAACATAGGGTTATATGTTGTTAGGATAACCTTAATGTTGAAGTAATTAGGGTTTATGAGTAATGGCATAAAATTAAGGTTTAATATGGTAAAAGATGAAGGGAAACCCTAATTTCAAAACAAAACCCTAAAATGGATACAGAAACCTTAGGAAGCAATTTCAAGTTGAATAGAAAGAATCTTGATAAGGTGTGTAGTAAATAGAGTGTATGTGTTTTTCAAGATTCTTGATTGTGTGGTTGAACTACTTGCTTGGATGGCTTTCTTGGTTGAATTGATATTAGCTTGAGATGTCTACTGAACAGGTATGTACTTACGCTTATGAATAATCACTTTAGTTTCACGGTGATTTCCGAATGGTTTTATCAGTTGCTTGAAAATAACTGTTGGATGTCTTTTATTTCATGCAACTATAAAGTGACTATGATTATCACTATGAATACATATATAAACGGCTTAGATCCGAATCCACCTCTGTGGCTTGTAAAGGCTAAAAAGGGATAACCTAGAGTAAGGACTAGGTTATTGTGGGTGAGAAACTGGGCTACCAAGTGTAGTGCCATGAGACCCTTTAGAATGCCATGAGTTAAGGAGTGGGCTACTTATGGGTAGTGCCATGTGACTCAACCCTAGAAATTGGTTCACCTATGGGTGGGACCATGAGGGGTTTAATGGGGATCTACTATAAAGAAAGTAGTATCCAGGTCCACTGTAGGGACAGCGCAGAGCTTAGGGAATACAGGGATCGCGCAGTTATATTTAAAACATAAAATTGTTTGTTAAATGGTAATTAGTTGCAATACATTGTTATCATAGTTGCACGATTATTGTTTCCCCCACATACCAGCTTCGACTGACCGACGTTTTGTTTGTCGGCATATTAGGTACAAAGCCAAAAGGACAAATAGTAAATCGTCATATGGAGAAATACATGATTTGAAATACAAGGAGGATTAGTTAGAGTAGAAATTCATATGTGGATAGAAGTTTAGAGATCCAAATTTTCAAAAGGTATGCAAAATTTTATTTTCTTACAGCTTTCCAGTTTATTCTGTTAAAATTTAATAATTGTTCTTGGTTAATTTCCGAACCTTTAATCCGGAAATTATGGATGCGGCTTCGACCTCTCGGTCTCCCTTAATTGGGGGTTATCGGAAAGTGGGGTCATAACAATTTGGTATCAGAGTGTAGGTTCCTCACTTAACCATTAATAATTATTAAATTTTACAAACTCCATAGAACCCAAGGGAGTTAATAGAGGATTATTCGAAAGACGGAGGTGTCTAGAAAAGGATCACGACTGGGGGCTGGCAATATTTTCCTCATGCACCACTAGTCGGAATACGAGGACTCCCGGATCCGTGTGACTGCCTGGCCAAAGTCTTAGTGTACGAATCAAAATAAGATACCTTTAGGACCCTCTGATCTTGTTCATCCCTTCTCAACTCAAATTCTATCAAGGACCTTAAGTGTAAGGACCCTGACCTTCGTTTAGGGTTTACCCTGTTTGTTTTGCTTAACCCTGATGCTTAGTTGCTTGCTAATCACCTTTAGTGGTGATTAGGGTTTGGTTATGCTTTTTTGAGAGTTGGAGGTGCTACTTGCAAATAACCCAAGTCTAGGGTTTGTGAGCAAGTTTTCCACCTTGTGAGGTGTTCCTCCCTCTCCTTGCTTCCTCTAGAGTAGAGAGGAAGGTTTGGGCTCATGGCTTGTGTTCCTTTGGGCCTGGTTGAGCTTGTTGGGTCTTGTGGTGCCTTGCTTTGGCTTGGTTGAACCTTGTGTCGGGGAAGGGAGTGCTTGTGTCACCCAGGGTTGTGTCGCCCAAGGGTGTGTCGCCCATGATGGTGTGTCATCCAAGTGTGTCGCCCATGACCTTTGACCATCCTTGACCTTGTTTGTGTCACCACTAGTGGACACTTGGTGCTTGATGCTTGCATGTAGCAATGGCCTTGGACATGTGTTTAGGGCATGCTAGAGTGGTGGTTTTTACGCACGGACAAGTGTCCCTAGGTGGGTGACACCTTGCCTTGCTTTGCTTTGGTTTCTCCTCCTTTCCCTTCTATATATGTGTTTCCCTTCCCTTTTCTAAGGATCCCTTTAGTTCCTTAGTTTCTCCTCTACCTTGGTGCATGACACACTCCTCTTTTGCAAGCTGGGTGGCCGATACCCTTGGAGGAGCTAGCTTGGTGGCCGATACCCTTGGAGTCTCCTTCTTCCTTGGTGGTGCATGGAGCTTGGATCTAGGAGCTTGGAGCTTTCTTAAGGCAGGTTACATAACTCCTAACCCTAACTACATTACCATCTTCCATGTTCTTGTTGTCTATGATCGGCTATGTTGTTGATAGTTTGGTTTCCTTGCTTAGTTGTACTATGTTGGCCAAACCTATGATCTAGAGTTTCTTGGTGAGCAATACTCCTTTCTCTCCTTGGTCTAGAGGAGTGACTTTGAGCTTCTAGTAGCATGGGAAATACCCCTCTCTCGTTTAACTTGAGATGTGAGCTTGTGTTCTAGTTGCTTGAGCAACACCCACCTCTCACCATGGACTTGAAGGGTGAGCTTGGTGATAGTTGTGAACCTTGCTAGAGTTGTTCCTTGAGTTGCGCGTTTGGTGATAGATGATGTGAAACACCCCTCTCTCTTAGTTGTTGAGAGGTGATCTGTCTTCTTGATCCTTGAGGGTTTGGTGCCCTTGTGCTTGAGGTTGATGATGAGCTTGGGGAGGTGTTGCCCGACAGCCCTCTTAACCTAGAACCTTGGACGACATGCTGTGGTGGTTGTGATGGACGATACCCCTCTAGTCTCTGATCTTGTGATGGGCGTCACACCACAGCCCTTGTCTTGTGACTGTCGATAGGCCATGGGTTGGTTGGATGAATGATAGGTCCCTTGACGTTGTTTCTTGTGAAGTACCTTGCACACACACCTGACTTAGACGTAGCTGGGTGTCGTTGTGCTTTGAGGTGGATGTTGCTAGTTAGTCCTGTGACAGGCGTCGTGCTAGTCGACGTTGTGTTGCATGACATGGTGCGCGTCACACCCTACACGGCACGCCCATGTGTTGGGGTGCACGACAGACTTTGATGCCCAGTGTTGCATGTAAGCACGACACAGCGTTATGCGCTTGGCCGATAGGTACTAGTGTGTCGGTCGTTATGTGATGAGCGTCATGTGTTGGACGATATGTGAGGGAGCCCTACCTGATACCACTTCTGGTGAGGGTAGAGGGTACTTTTAGTGAGGGTTTTGCTTCTCATGGAAAGTCAATATGTTGGATAATGTTCTAGTTAACACGTTGGTGACCCTTGATATGCTTGATGGTAATTATTATGGTAATCTTGTCCATGTAACTTATCATCTGCTCATAATCATCATGAACCCCTTAGGTAATGCTAGGGGAAATAATAAGCATGTAATATGGTTTGCTTAATGATGTGCCTTTTGCTCATGATCACAAGTTGATGCATGATTGATAAAATATATAATCATTAATGTCACCCTATATTGATAGCATGGTCTTTCTGTTAAAGCCTATGATCAATGTGTATATTAACCATGCAGGTGGTGCTTAGCCAAGTAAAAGGCTATGAGGAATATATGATGAGTAACCTTGCTTTGATAAGTTACTCTTGATGATGAGGTATTATATGTGATGTGTTTGGTCTGAGGACCTAAGTTTGACTAAAGTGTTTGGGACTGTTATTCCATGTTGATGATGTAAGCCTTGAGAGGAAGTGGCACTATGTGATAAGGGATTGAGATCCCATGGTGTGTGATGATCCTTGACATGGATCTGGATGATTGGCAAGAGGCCAAGTGATAACATGTAATGCTGGATCCTTGTGTTGGATCAGGGTGATGTTGATTACAATGAAAGCATACTGTTGAGTTTTATACTATTTATTCTGTTATAGTTTACATGTTATATAACTTGGTTGAATCTTGCAATCCATATAAAATATACTAATTAATCATAGTGGAATCTATCATGTAGTTGCCCTGGCCATAGATCCATCATCGTCAAGAGTTGGTGATGGTGAAATGGGTTCTCCTACGGGTTAACTCGGAGAACATATTGTTGAGTATGCGAGGTTTCTCCTAGCCTAAAGTGAGGAGGTAAGAGTGCAACTTCGGTTGTAGACTCCAGGGTGCAGATTCAGGCCCGTAGCCCAAGTATGTGAAGATCATGGTGAATAGGCCCATGGCTCAGGATATGTGATATGAGGAGCATGAATGCGTTCATGGCTCAGAGCATGGTGAACAGGCCCGTGGCTCAGTTTCACTAGCACCAATACTTGTACCAAGGCAGGCTAGGCATAGGGTAGCCTGACCCTGTGGTTGAGGCCACTTCAGCATGAGATTGCGGTCCTGCTTGTGTTGTACTTGTGCACTGACCATGAGGTGGGAGTTCGTGGAGTCCGCCTCTTCCATTTGACCTTGTATGGCACCGGCTTCGGGTTTCAAAGCCGTCGGTTGGATTTGAACGGTACGGTTCACTTCCTCAGGGCATAAAAATACGTAATCTAGCTGTATAGTATTTACTGCTTAAGGCAAAACACAGAACATTGGTTGAGGCCTTGCTTGTGTAGTTAATCTTGTTATATCTTGTAGTTACTTATATGTTCCTCATGTTATGTGGTAAGACCTTATAAATCTTATCTTGTTAATCATGTTCCATAGAGAAATAAGTGGATATATGCCTTCCGTACATCTGGTAAGCTTGACGGTATGAGCAGTTTTACTTTATATCTACTCTTGTTATACCTCTTATCAGTTATCTGCTGTTGTTGCCTTATCTTTCTGAGGTTTTGTAATTTCGGCGGGGAGTTATGTTTCTCGCTGGGACTGTGTGTCTCACCCCGTTGGTTTACACCCTTTTTAGGTGGTGGAGCTAGGCGTGGTGGTGGTCACAGAGTTGCGGTTGAGCAGCAAGAAGAGCAGTAGAAGGCAAGCGATGGATATGCTGCTATTTTGGATGTTTTGTAGTAGAGTCTTAGAGTCATCGTCCTTGGAGGTGTTTTGATGCTGTTTCATGATGTATAGTTGTTGATGTTTTATATATCCTGTTGCTGGCCAGATGTAGGCCTTTATGTATGTATAAACAGGTGATGAACTCATGTGATGGTTAGACAGTCGTTCCTCTAAGCTGTGGACACGTATTAAGGCTTGTATATGCTTATATAATCGGTTTCCGTGCAGGATGAGGACTTTAATGTAATAGTTTCTCAGTTTATCAGCTTTCTGCATTCGGTTTTAATTAACCCGTATTTTGGTAACATGTGATTTATGGTGATTTCCGCACGTTTTCGCATAACACCTCGTTGTCTGTGTGATAGCGGGATGTGTTGCCACATTAAGGATTAGGGTTTTCTCTCTTCTCCTCACCCTCTTGAGGTATGGATAAGGTTAATAAGGTCTAAGGAATCCTCCACCAAATTAATGAAAAAGTATGTAAATAAGATGTCATGGACATAAGCTTAATAGATTAAGCGCAAACTAAAGGATAGATACATACGTAGGTCGTATGACATAAGTTGTCATACCCTCAGAATAAACTTGAGGCTAGACCTTCCCGTCATGAGGATAAATAAAGAGAGTTAGCCTTGGAGATAGAGATCTCCATTACAAGTAGAGACATGGCACATCCTCTGAGGATGATGTAAACCCTAACCCTAAGTGAAGGTTAAAGAGAGATGGCATGATGAGTTAGACCAAGTGTTTGGATGGACATGCCTTGGATGGCGTATGAGCCATGAGAGGTTGGATGACCTAGTACCTCTGGCAACCCAACTCTGGGAAGGGTCTTGCATGTTAGAGTGAAGGATATCTCCTTCATTGATGAGGTTAGAGAAGAACCTATGGAAACCCCATGAGCTTATATGGGCATAATAGGCACCCAGTATGAATCAGTAGTGTGAGCAATAGGTTGAAACCCTGGTCGGGAGAGTTTGATGGATAGCTTATGTGATAACCATAAGGGGTTATGGATAACCTTGAGTGAACATAAGTTGAACATAGGCTTCACCTAGGTAGGGGTATGCTTATGAGGTTGATCCTTCATGAAGAGAGGACCTCTCATGGAGAGGCTGGTTGTAGGGTTAGCTCTAGAGAGAGAGCGGGACACCAAGCAAGAAGGTTGGAAGCCTAGATTCTGAGATATGAGGAACACTGGGGAGTCGAGGGTGAAGCGACCCAAGTGGTTAATAGTGGTTTCCTCATGCATGATCCCTGGAGGCTGATGATATCTTGGTTTCCTTTGGAGGAACCAAACCCCAGAGAGAGGATGAGGCTTATGGCACCTATGTGCCTATGGTATAAGTTTTTACCTTCTAAGAAAGGAAGATGAAGTTAAGTATACCATGGAGAGGTTTAGTAACAGGTTATAAGGTCTTGTACCTTGATGATAGTCCTTGAGGAGGACTAAACTTTAAAGTGTTAGTCAAGGAAAAATGATGATAGGAAGTGTATGTCATACTCGATACATGTTTTGTTTGTGGTTAAGAGGTTGAGTAGACACTTTAACATCAGGAAAGTGAACCTTTGGTTCCTAGGCCTAAGAGGAGAAGTGGTATACCTAATGCTCATGATGAGAATTAAGTTGCTATAGTTTCAAGCATGGTACTCCTCATGTATAGAGGAAAAGGGAAGCCCCTTAAGTTTAAGGTATGTTCGATGAACCCCTCACAGCTAAGTTGATGATAAGGGAAGGTATGATCTTGACCCAATGCTGAGGAATGAGAACAAGTATGACCTAGCATGGTTAGTCAGTGGTCCACTTGTACCTTAGTAGTTGTTGGTTTAAGCGTGCTCATATGGATGTAAACCCTAAGGATGCTTGTGACCTTGTTGTCAAGAGTTGTAGTTTCCTCCCATCCTAGGAGAGGGACCCTTTTGTAGGGTGTATACCAGTTTTGTTGGTTTAAGGTAACCTAAAGAGGTCTCATAGGATCTTGAGAAGCTAAGTGTATGAGGACGAACCTCTAGACCCATAGATAGCCATCTCTATGTGCATATGGATGTGTTACTATGGAGGTAACCGATATGGGGCTTGACCAAGGTAGGCAGGTCACCATGACCTCTATGAAAGGATGAAAGTCATCCCTTGAATGTAGAAAAAGAGATTATGAAGGCTTGGTTAAGGTTCTAAGTTGGACATGTACTATAATAGAATCCTCAGTCTATCCTAGGGTCAAGTAGGGATAAGACCGATGGAAGTAGGACTTGCCTAATTCCCTAGTTGCACATGACCATAGGGTTGGGAGGTAACAGCTATCATTATCTGAGGGCCATGGGTTAGGAGATTGATCACCTTCATGAACTCATGGGACCCAAAGGGAAGATGAGTAGGGCACTCTATTGATGCATGAGGGAAGAGCGATGACCCCAAAAGTGTCGGAACCCTATAGACCTAGAGGAGATGACCAAGGGATGTGTGTAACCTCAGTAGGTTCAAGACTAGTTTTCCATGGAAGTAACCTTGATATCGAGATAATTGTGATGTAGAGACATAGGTGGCACGTCTTAACTTCGATTTAAAGGTGTACTAGCAAGGTGGGATGTACCATCTCTACTCTTGGAACATGAAGAACTTTGTATTTGGACTGCAGCCATATGCTTATTTCCTCTTGTTATGGGAGTGAGAGATAGGACAGTACGCATGCCATACACCAATGATAAAGATGATGTGGGTTGGAATGGGGACAGAGAAGATAACATACCCTGGTAAAGTGAATAATACATGGATGGTTTGCAAACACTAAAAGGAATGAGGTAGTCACCTTATGAGGATGTTTTTATCATGAGATATGAGTCATATAAGGTTGAGTTTGATCACCAAGAAGATGAGCTCAAAGTGTTCTCAATGAAGATAGACTTAGAGTTCGAGTTTGAGATGATAAGTGAAATACATGGAAGTGTATGTCTTGAAGGTTACCTATTACCTAAGGATGTGAAGTGGTAATGGATGCTCTGGTTGAGATATATCGGACTAGTTTGGCTAGAAGCTAGAAGAGGTTGTTAGGCAAACCATAAGTTTGGAAAGAAGATATGTTTGGCTAACACTCAGATGTAACGAGATCTGATGAATAGGTTAGTGGTTGTTTGGTTTGTCAGCCTTGGTGTAATAAAAGGATGGTTGTTGAACTTCAATTGCACCTCTCTGGAGAGGAAGGTGTTGAAACCATGATTAGAGTGGTTTAGCATTTCTAAGGTATCGATCTTGAGAAATCATGACATACATGAGATCATGATTTTAAGATTACCATACACCGTGCCACCAAGATAATAAGTGACAGTAGGACTTTGGATGCCTATGATAAAGTTGCATGTGGTATATGGCCATGCAAGCCAAGGGTGAAGGACGAACACTAGTAACCCAGTGCATTGATATAAAGGATAAAGAGTCCCCAAAAGAGAAAGGGATTTCATCACTATGGATGATGTGGAAAGTCTCCCCTTGACCAAGGAAGGTCATGATGCAATATGGGTTATGGTAGATCGCCTAACCTGGATGACATGAGAAAGAAATAGTTATGTCAAGGGACAGATCTAGTTGAACTACCCGTGAGAGAGATGGTTCAACTACACCATGAAGCGAGTTCAAAGGTTCTTGAGTTTGACCTAAAGGTTCCCTTCCATAAGGTGGAAGTAGGTACATGAAGAACTCCGTTCAGGGTGATATATATAGAGATAGTTCTTGTCCTATGAAAGACGTGATGATAACTACCATAGACAATGTTTGGATTTAAAGAGGCTTTGTAAGGGAGGTTGTGTCGGTCACCACTTCAGTAAGGTGATGTTGGTGAAAGGACCACGTAATGGTTAGAAAAGGACCACAGTGTGTGTAGATGAAGTCGCTTTGATCGTACAATGGCTGAAAGGAGCCTAGAGACGACGAAAGTTGTGAACAAATGCAAAGTAAACTGACATGCCGTTCACTGTGGGAGAATATGTGACATGAAAATCTGACCCCTCTGAGCTATAGCTAAGAAGGTTGAGTCCCCAATACATGGGTCCATTTGAGATAGATTGGTGGAGAAGATTATGTTTGACCTTACCCCTCAGGATAAAGAAATGTATGATAAGTTCCAGGTGTCCAATTTAGAGCACTATGTGAGGTACCCAGACCATGTGCTGAACAATGAACCTAGTGAGCCCCAAGGGAGGCTGAAATGGCCTAAGTCACCTGTGTAGTTTATAAACTCCAGGATGAAAGAACTTAGAGAAAAGAATATGTAATGATAAAGGTTATTTGGGAGCGCCATGAGTACGGTAAATCCACATAGGGGCCAATGATGGGCATGGAAAAGTCTTATCCTGAATTGTTTGTTTGCTTGATAGAATTTTGAGGACAAAATTCCTATAGGAGAGGAAGGATGTTACAACCCTGATTTTGGGTTCATTCGGTGAGAAATGTAATTTCTCATATTAAAGATACTTGAACAAATAATGATATAATTTGTTTTGAATACATGGATTTTGTTTACAATAGCCTTGATGTTTGTGTTGTGGGCTTTATTGGCTATTGGGCCCAAATAACAAGAAAATTCAATTAGTGAATGAATAATTGAATATTTGAGAAAAGAAAAAGGTGGAAACCTCTAGAAGGCAAATTCAAAGAGGGATTTCGTGCCTCTTGGGTTCCTTGGGTTCCAAGGAGTCCAAAGTTGCATAAAGAGTGCAATAATAGAAGAAATATCAATTAAATATTTCTTTATAAAGAAAGAAATTGAAAGTAATGATAAAACATTAGAAATAAGTGGAAAAAGTATAATTGGGCTATCCTTGTTTCGTATCCCAAGGATTCCTAAAGATAAAAGGAATACCAATGAGGAAAATAAAAGAGAAATAAAGAGAAACCCTCAGAAAAAGATATTTTAATGCGAAATAAACAAGATGATGTGAAATAATGCATTTTGGTGCATTTAGAAGGATAATGAGTATTCCTTAAAAAGGAATTTCGAAATAATAGAGTTTCTTGGGATCCAAGGAGTCCCAATAAAGAGGAAAGAAAGAGAAAATACCAAAATTACAAAATAAGAGAATAATGTAATGCATTACTAATGAATTTTGTGATATTGTTAAAAAGGAAGTAATTTCTATTAAAAAAAATAGAAATTTCGTGGCTAATGGATTAAAAACTAAGAATAAAGATAATAATGAGAGGGATTTTTGAATTCCTAAATACCCAACTAATAGAATATATCAAAAGGATAGAGAGAGAGAGAGAGAGAAATTGCTTCTCTGTGAAGGAAAATGATTCCTTTTGGAAAGGGACTCTTTGAGTCGTGTTTAATCCAACCTATGGCTTGATTTCCCACCCCTATATAAGGGGAAGAGCCTTGGTTAGAAGGGAAAAGAGAACCCCACGTTCTTCTACCTTCTTCTTCTTCTTCTTCCAAGTTTTCATCCAAACCCTAACCTTTGAAGAATGACTCTATCTATAGAGAAGCGAGGAGCAATGGAGTCCTTAATAGAAGAGGGATGGCATATGATGTCAAAAGGGTGCACAGCCAGCATCCTTGGGCTCCGACGTAAGTGCAACGGCCACAGCACGGCTACATGCCGGCTCCGAGTTATAGACCCGACCAACCTGTATTAGCAATGTTGGATGCGAGCGGAGAGAACCCTTGGATGCATGGGGATGTAGGAGAAGTAGGCAATGAATTCTGACGAGATTCATGCCTTGGGGATGAGGGAAACGATCTCAAAATCGTTGCATCACAGCCATGGATCGCAGGTCCCGTACCCCGCACTCGGCCATCCGGGTCATGGTTCAGAGCTTGGGTAGGTGCGATGGAGCTTGTCATAGGTGGGGCGGCACTCCCTAGTGCCCTTCGGGTCCAGGAGGAGGAAGAGAGGCCACCCCAATCATGGCTAGTACTGCGATCGACAACCAGTTCGGACGTTGCAAGGTTGAAGATAACATGGATTTGTGTTGGACCGAAATGCCCCTCTGGCATGTAATGGATAGACCAATTAACCAAGGGAAGGATGGTCCTTTCGAAATGTTTCCAAAGAAAACAACATTGCATGTATTGCGTGACGTGGCACAATCCAATTGGCCAAGTAAGTAAACCCTTGCGAATTTCATAACTAAAAATTGGTAGCTCGGATTAGTACATATAATATATGAATTTTGATTAGGAGAACGAGAGGAATCCAATAAAAATGATATTAAAGATTGGTTCCGTTCCTAATTTCAAAACTACAATAAGTTGATGAAAAGTGCATTAAAGTTAAGTTAAAAACCCTATTGATAAAAGGTTGAATCTAGAATGCTTAATGGGTTAATTGAAGTATTAATAACATGTTGAATGATAATGTTAGATTCGAGCCTGATCTAAATGTAAAATTTCATGATTTAGGGTTTTTACCCCATATGAGAATGATTAAGTATTTAAAACCCCTAATTTAAGGTCAAAGAGGATAAGACCATATTTAATTTAAAAATTGTAAAAATATGTTGTTATATGATGGTTCTAATCTATTTCTAGCATTAAAGTTCCTAATTATGGATAAGAACCCTAAAGGTAGTAATTAGGGTTTTCTCATGAATAAAAGGTAGAATTAATGGCAAATCGAGTTCATATGTTAATTAGACCATAATGAACTTTGAATTGATGATAAATGTGTATAATGATCTTGTCATGGATTAAAAGGATAAAAATAGTAGCTTTAATGTAAAAGAAGCTTAATGAAATTAATTGAGGATTAATGGTGCCTTTAATAGGAACATAGGGTTATATGTTGTTAACATAACCTTAATGTTGAAGTAATTAGGATTTATGAGTAATGGCATAAAAGTAGGGTTTAATATGGTAAAAGATGAAGGGAAACCCTAATTGCAAAACAAAGCCCTAAAATGGATACAAAAACCTTAGGAAGCAATTTCAACTTGAATAGAATGAATCTTGATGAGGTGTGTAGTAAATAGAGTGCATGTGTTTTTCAGGATTCTTGATTGTGTGGTTGAACTACTTGCTTGGATGGCTGTCTTGGTTGAATTGATATTAGCTTGAGAGATCTACCGAATAGGTATGTGGTTACGCTTATGAATAATCGCTTTAGTTTCATGGCGATTTCTTAATGGTTTTATCAGTTGCTTTAAAATAACTGTTGGATGCCTTTTATTTCACGCAACAATAAAGTGACTACGATTATTTTTTTTGGTCGGTTTAAAATGTGGGTTGCTAGTATTACCAAAACTTTGGGCACTAAGTACCCCATTACATCAGGCAGAAAAAACCAAAAAAACTAAAGATCGTAACCCCACGCAGGGGGGCCAGAGATCCTAAAAGGAACAAAAAATCTAAAAAAGCAAACAAACTAGCGACTAGATCCTAATACTCCTGCCAGAAGAAAGACGTAACAAGCCATGATTACATACATTCAGCGCACCCACAAAAACCACAACTCATCAACGACTGTCTCTAGCCACCCTACTAGGATTTAGAATGAGTGTATCTACTTTCATAGCCATCTATCACAAGGATCTGGAAAGAGCATACACCTCAAAATAGATCCATCAATCCGTAGAAAGAAACAACTGAGGTGCAAAGGAGAAGCAGCAGAAACCTTCTATGAGTAGGTCGTCAATTAGTGTCCTTGAACTGAGCACTACATATCTTCCACTGACGTTTGAATCATTCCCTGAAGATCTGAATTCTAGGTAGAAGACCAGATCCTCTTCATCAATCGACAACCACCAGATATCAAGACCCTGCACCTCTCAGCTACATCAGGGACAGCTGCAGAACAAAGAACACCTTAAAGGTGTTTCAACGCACAGCAACAGAAGCTCGAAAAGGAGAGGGAGATGATCTACCCCCCCAGAGACCAACAACACACGGGATAGCAACAGTGACTATGATTATCACTATGAATACATATATAACTGGCTTAGATCTAAATCCACCTCTGTGGCTTGTAAAGGCTAAAAAGGGATAACCTAGAGTAAGGTCTAGGTTATTGTGGGTTAAAAACTGGGCTACCAAGTGTAGTGCCATGAGACCCTTTAGCATGCCATGAGCTAAGGAGTGGGATACTTATGGGTAGTGCCATGTGACTCAACTCTAGAAACTGTTTCACCTATGGGTGGGACCATGAGGGGTTTAATGGGGATCTACTATAAGGGAAGTAGTATCCAGGTTCACTGCAGGTACAGCGCAGAGGATAGGGAATACAGGGATCGTGCAGTTATATTTAAAACATAAAATTGTTTGTTAAATGGTAATTGGCTGCAATACATTATTATCATAGTTGCACAATTCTTATTTCCCCCACATACCAGCTTCGGCTGACCGAAATTTTGTTTGTCGGTGTTCTAGGTACAAAGCCAAAAGGACAACCAGTAAATCATCATATGGAGAAATATATGAGTTGAAATACAAGGAGGATTAGTTAGAGTAGAAATTCATATGTGGATAGAAGTTTAGAGATCCAAATTTTCAAAAGGTATGCAAAATTTTATTTTCTTATAGCTTTCCAGTTTAGTCTATTAAAATTTAATAATTGCTCTTGGTTAATTGTTGAACCTTTAATCCTGAAATTATGGGTGCGGCTTCGACCTCTCGGTCTCCCTTAATTGGGGGTTATCGGAAGGTGGGGTCATAACAATCATCATCCAATATGTACTAGGGTCCTGACCTCAAATGGTCAACCCATCCAAATGGTCAATCCTACTAAATGGTTTGGGATCTAATCCTCCAAACAGTTTGCAAATTGTTTGGTCTCCAAACGGTTTGGTGAAACCGTTTGGACCAATGTCTTAAAACCGTTTGCTTAGGATACTTTTGAGGTGTGAGCTTAGGATGATTTCATCATCATCAATCTATGATCCTTCAAAATTTTTCTATAATTTTCATGGTGGTTCTATCGATTTGATCAAGTGAATTTCAAGAAGAACAAAGGATCAACAATTGATAAGGAATTGAATGCAATAACAATAGTAAGGGTTCAAGTTATAAAACCCGCCTCCAATTGAGATTTAAAGGTTCAAGTTCACGTAAACAATGGTGGATGCAACTCCTTTCACTATCCCAAGGCTCGTCCTCAAGCTTTGAGTGAAAAGGAATGGTTAGAATTGAAGATGGGATCGAGATAAGAAGAAATCATGTATTGATTTTCAATTTCCACCATGAAATCAAGGTGAAAGAAGGTCAAGAAGCTTACCAACAGGTTTGGGGTAGTCCTCCTGATCCTCCAAAGCTCCCTTGGTCGGTTTTCAAGCAAAGAGAAGAAGTGGATTCGAAAAAGCCTTTGATTTGAGTTGTAAAAGGTGTTTTTATAAGGAAATCAATGAGAGAGAAAATGCATTATAAAAATCTTTTAATTCCAAAATGAATGCCACCTATCCCTCTCAATTCCTTGAATGCAAAGATATATTTCTCACCTCCGAATTCCTCTTCATCATCCATGAATTAAGGAAAAGAAAATTAAGCACCTTAATCATATAATAGTAATATTCATAAGTTAGTGGATATTACTTTTTCTTTTAATAATCTGAGTGAGTTATCCATTCCTTTGGTTATTTTCGTTGCCTTTTCAAGGAACAAGGACGTTCACACTTAATAAAATTCAACCATCTCGTTTTTGGTTGAAGTCCCTTCAATTATTTTATTTATTTTTGCATTAAATTGAATTAGGGTTTTAATTATGCTTAAATCTTGATTGTTTTAGTATCAAGATTCTCTCTCCTTCAAAGTGATACAAATGAGATGCCCCTCTCATTTTATTTGCTCTACATGATGCCAAGAAACATTAGGGACTATTTTAAAGTGATAATTTGCATATTGAACCCCAGGTTTTGGGTAAATTGCATATTTATACCAAAACTAGGTTTTAATGCACAAACATTGCTTTATCAGCTCTTTCTGGGTACTCAGGCTTTTCCCAAGCCATACCTCTGCATCATATTCATTCTCATGATGATTCAACACATGAGGAACATTTAATCATGTAACATTTTCAAGTTAACCCCTCAACTTGGGTAATTTGCACTTTAGTCCAAAATAAGCAATCATTGCTTCAACATTATTCAAACAGGACCAAAATTGAAACATGAGTTCTTCTTGAGCCATAATTACTTTTCACAAGATAAAATTAAGGATCTAATTAACTTTCTTAAGCAAAACTCCCAGGGTTAAGGCATAACCCAGGTCAGGGATGTTACAAATTATAAACCCCTAACAAGGATTTTGTCCCTGAAATCCCAGATAAAGAAAGGCAGATATTACTCATTCAACATACTATATGGTTTCCACATAACATTTCATTGTTATGGAGACACCATAAAGCTTTGATCAAAGTTATTCCACACAAGTTTATCATATAATGGTTCACATGGGACACATACTCCATTGTCCTTTTTATTATTAACTGTGGAATTAATTCTATGTCAGGTAACACTTTTTCTTAATTTGCAGTTTCAAGTGACAGATTTTATGAGGAGTCTCCCATTCTCCTTATTTAATTCAACATTTCACTTTTATGATCACAATTATGTTCTGTCTCCCTCTTGGGACTATAAGTCTTTCATACCTCGCATCTCACCTGATGACACAGTACTAGATTTCCTTATTACTTGTACTAACTATCTTATTAGTCGTACACTCTCCTATCATAAGGAGAGATTACTTTATCAATTAAGAACTTATCTTAAAGATATCTTCAATTGTTATGTTTATGCAAAGCATAAACCCCTAACATGTGATGTTTATACTATTAAACTGATTTCATGGTTGACCATTCCAGTTAGCCAACATAAACCATCTGATATTTATTTATATACCAGGATATCTTACCTTGGTATCTGTCACATGTATTGAAAACACATCACATACCTATCTTCCTTTCATCTTGGGACATTACTTGTTACATATGTATTTACCTTGGTACTAAAGTCCAAGATAAATGGATACTTTTCTAATTATCCATCACATTAACATTTTTATCTTATGCACATCAAGTTCCCTAAGACCCACTTGATTTCCATGTCCCTGAAAGGAAAGAAAACAAGGAATCACATGCCTCTTATTGTTTCATAAATTTTCAACTATTCATGAATAATTTACTCTTTATCTCATCCAAGGTTCCTTGCCCTCAACATAGGAATTTATAAGGATGATTACATAACATTATTCCTTTCTTTATTATTGTTTAACATGTTCATGAGCATCTTATGATCTCGTCACATTTCCCATTTCCTCTTTATGAGAAAAGATTATTATTATACACACAAACTTTATTGAATGGGGATCACCTCCCTTGTTCTCATTCTTATCTTATGAGGAGTATACTTTTTACTTCCTCATACATAAATACTCATCTGAGATTATCTCATATTTCTCTTTCTTATTCTTTAGGATATGAAACATTTTTCCATTCCATATTTCTAATTTCATGATACTCACTAGATTGTCTCAGAATGACTACTTGATCAGAGCAATCAAAAAGATAACAATCTAAGAGTTTCCATACTCACTTTATCATCAATAGTTGTATACCTGGCTAGGGTATATATATTGAGATTAAGTATTATGCACTTTGTATACTATCACATTCCTTCCTTTTCATATTATCACAAGCATAAGATTTATCATTCCTAGATTTTATCCATACATCTCTTCTATACCTCATCCTTTTTATAGAGGTAAGAACAATATGAAACATTTATAATGTTACTTGTACAAAATGTAAGTCCTCATAGGACTAATCAAGGAAAACTCAATCAATTACTTTCTCAAATTAACTCAGGAAATCATAAAAAGACATATTAGAATGATATTATTTTGTCTGACCTATTTCATTTCACAGTTATTTGCTGCCTCAGGCTGATTCTTTTCATAGAACCTTGCCTAGGATGTCTGTCCACGTCCTCACGTACTACTACTAGACCACTTCTTATGAGAGTCTCGTTGACTCTGCCTCAGGGGTTGATTCACCATAACATTTCAGGCTGAGCAATTTCTTTCCAGATGTCCTACCTATCTACATTGCTAGCAAATTCTGGGCTTTAAATGTGGTCTAGAAGGTTCTTTACCCTTTCCAAGTAGTCATTGCCTTTGTTCACTAGGCTCTGGTTGTACTGGTGGTACCAAAACTTCTTCTTTTTGGAACTACTGGGCCTCTGTTCTTGAGTTCGGATAGGCCTTTTCTTAATTCTTTCTTCCTTAATCTTTATTGGACAACTCTTCATGATATGTACAGGCTTCCTACATCTATAGAAATTTCTACTTTTGGGTTGTGACCTATTCCTTCCCACCTTTTCTATTGCTTCATCATGTTGATGTTGACTAGGAATCCTATTGGAGCCCATAACTTCATCATTAGGGGGTTGGTAATCTGGGTTGCATTTCTAATGCATGGTCCACTACATGCATCACAGTTGCCCTAAATTGCCCATACTGAGCTTGGAAAGTTGGGCTCTCTATCATTGCTTGGTTCCAGTGAGGATATTCAGATATTGTTTCCTTTCTAGTCCAGTCCCTTGCACCACTTCCTGGTGCAGCAATGCTGCTTTCAACATCATGTTCTTCGTGTGATCCAGGCGTTTTTAAGTTCTTCTTCTCCTATATGAGTAGAAGACACTATCAGATACACTAGAAGACACTAGAACAGACTCTACTATCTTAATCCTATGTCTCTGTAGACTCAGCAAACCTAGAGATCTGATACCACTAAATTGTGGCATCCAACTTAAAAAAACATGATTTACTTAAGCGGGAGCGATTATTAATAGTGGGATTACTGAAACATCACTAAAAATTAAAACCTATTTGCAAAGAGATCCAAACATAGGAAAACTCTTTCATCAAGAACCAATGTATAACATTTACATCCTGGTTCCTAAGTACATAACTTGTACCATTTCTTCTTGAGGATTACAAACATTAACTGCCCTGTTAGAACTTTACACAAGCAGTATAAGAACCTCGAGGCATCAAGCCAAAATCTCAGATCGATTCTTTAAAAGCACTAACTACTAACTCTGAGGACCTGAGAGTACAGAGACGACACATAGGACTATTATCTATATGACTTGACAGACAATATCTCCACCTGAGATCTTATTGTTGTCCCTGTTGTTGTTGTCCTTCCTCTGTTGTAGGGATTTCTGTTTCCTTTTCCGCGTCCACCTAAAAAGATTGGATCCCACGGGGGTGAGACAATTGAAAATTGCCCCAGCAAGAGATATAACTCTCCGCCAAAACATTATTATTGTAGTTTATTAGAATAAAATTGAGTAGAGAAATATTATATATTTGACAGCAGATGGATCACTGTAAGAACAAAGTAAAGTAATCTCCTTTCCTAAGGAGGACATTGCATCTACCCATGGTAGATTTGTGATTCATTTATCTGCTTGCAATGAATATAAGGAGATATAAATAACATCTATCAACTAGAGATGTATTACAGAAATGTAACATCATCCAGTAAATTTCTGCATTCAATCCTTAATCAAACATGATATACGACTGATTACGCTTTACAATCACACTTATTCCCTGAGGAGATGAGGTATACCGCTCATACTCCAACCGACCATTGCGAGGTCAAAATCGGGTGCATACAAGATCAATTGAAGAGCCAGCTTCCAAGACCTCCCACCTCTCAGTCAGTGCGAGATCACATGCAGGACATGTTGTGTCTCTGCTACATAGCTTGTCAGGGTATAGTGGCAACTTCTCTATAGAGGCAGGGTCCGCTGCACTCTCTTCACAATCGAGAGATTTCATGTTTACCTCCATCGATCTGGCATTAATATTATTGGGAGATGTGTATTGCATCTATCCCAATCATTGGGAGATTCATGATACATCCATCTCAATACAAACAATGAAGGATTGAGAGGTTTAATGTTTACCTTCCATCAATTCCCCCATTAGGACGTAAGGATATGTTCGCCCATCAACCCCCACATATTTAAAAATATGCATTCCGGGTTTTTGCCGCGGAGCAACCCATTTTACCATCACCAAATTACTGACGATGATGGATCTATGGTCAGGGCTCTACATGATATGATTTCACTTAATTAATTAAGTACATTATCATATTTTTTAGCATCAGTCAAGTTCTCAAACATGAATTATTATGACAAATGCTACGAAGAAACATGTAATACTTCTATCAATACTTTTCAAAACTTTATAAAACATTGGGATCGCTATCCCTTATCTCATTTCTTGGAAGATCTCACTTCTCAACAATATCATCATCATGATTATTGAATCTGGGCATTCAAACCCTCAGTTCATGACTGAATCATGTTACCACTTCTTAGGTAACTATTACCTTCAGGTCATTTGACCAAGGTATACATGATACTTGTTACACAAGTACCTCACATGGCTCACCAGGCCACTGTACATCTTGTCACCTCTCATTGGGAAATAATTAATATAATGTCTCATAAGCTCATACACATCTTGTTACTTCTTACTGAGCAACAAAAACATAATGGCATACAAGGCCAATCAACATTTCTATTATATAAATATCATAGCTCAAATCTGGCTATGTTCATCATCTGATGATATCTACATGGTTAATACACATGATAACAGTCATAATAATTTCACATTACACCATGCAATACCATAATAACACCAAAATTCCCTTACCAGGGTTAGGGTTTTCCATTTCACATTAATTAAGGTTTTATGTTTATATTATCAATCCAACACTAATTTATTGTTCCACTCCTCTGAAACTGTCTTGATGTTCCGAATTCACGGCTAGACTACTTCTTGATTGGAGCATTCATTGATATCATGAGTATTCGCTCATACTTATAACTTTCATCATGTATCATTAATGATTATCAATTCAAGGTATGAGTTAATTTCTCATCCTTACTATATTATGAATACATCATACTCATTATCTTGGCTTAACACCTTTCTCATAGTATGTTAGTCAACACTTGTCAAAGTGCATTGAATTCATTCCATCTTTATTGTAACAATTTACATAACACACACTTCTTGTGTTTCTTATCCAAGTATATTGGATTTGAGGTGCATCAAGGTATATCAACCGTGAAATGCTAAAAGTAATTTCTATCATATCTTGATGTATCACTTTCTTTATTACTTCTAACTTATCTGAGCTTCTCAACTTATCTTGTATTAAGGTATTTCCTCATCTTAATACTTTCACCCACTAACCTATCACTCTTACCATGAAGTGCATAGGTCACACACAAGAATGGTCCAACTATCTTTAGTGATATGGACTCATTTCAGGTTAAGGCATCACTTACTACAAGGTTGCCTAATATCAACTTACTTGATATATTTCAACTTTATAAGGTATTATCCCTTATTTTATCATTAGGGATTCAATCATACCATTACCTAGTAATTAGGATTATGGTTTATCATCATATTGCCCAAGATTAGGGCTTCATGTATAATAACTCAAAATTAGAGTTGCATATACCTTTACCATATATTAGGGATCCTCATCATACCATTGCATAAGGTTTCATATGGCATCACCCTCAATTAGGGTTTCTCATGGAATCACCCTCAGCTAGGGTTTCACATGGCATCACCCTCAATTAGGGTTTCTCATGGAATCACCCTCAACTAGGGTTTCACATGGAATCACCCTCAACTAGGGTTTCACATGGAATCATCCTCAACTAGGGTTTCACATGGAATCATCCACAATTAGGGTTTCACATGGAATCACCCTTAACTAGGGTTTCACATGGAATCACCCTTAACTAGGGTTTCACATGGAATCACCCTCAACTAGGGTTTCACATGGAATCATCCTCAACTAGGGTTTCATATGGAATCACCCTCAATTTGGGTTTCACATGGAATCACCCTTAACTAGGGTTTCACATGGAATCACCATCAACTAGGGTTTCACATGGAATCACCCTCAACTATGGTTTTCTATTCATCCCAATTAGGATTTCACATTCCATTACCCATAGTTAGAATTTCTCATGGTTTTTACCTTTGATTAGGGTTACATCTTTACCCAAGATTAGGTTTAAGGTTCATCAATCTTCTTGATTAGGGTTTCACGATCTCTTCATCAAAGATCATACCCTAAATTCATAGTTTATCCATATTGAAGGTGTTGAGGCTTATCCATTGCATGATTATCCTACATGTATGGATTCCTCTCTCTCATCCCCTCTAGGATGTTGGCTATGTCAAGTTTGGTTAGATTAGGTCAACCAACCCTTCAATTAAGTATATTCAATTAGGGTTGACATAGTGTATTGAAATATTACTTATTTAAGATTCAAGGATTAACTCATCTAGGGTTACCAATCACTTGGTACCTTAAAGGTAAATCCTAGTGATTATCTTTGAGATAAATCAGTGACAACCATAGGGTCATTTTATCTTTCATCACCTTGGGTTTCCAATTGACTTAACCACATGAAACATCCAAAAGTTCTTGACCATTGATGCTCCAAATGGTTTGAAACTGAATGAACTTAGGTCTCTTCTCAAACGGTCTTGAGACCATTTGGCCCAAACTCTCTCAAAACCGAATGGACCAAAAAGGTCTTCCAACACTTAATCAATTCAGGGTTTCAATCATTGAACCATCTATCAATTGAACTACTGATTTATTCCTCAATTGAATCATTGAATCACCCTTCAATTAGACCTTCAATTAGAGTTTTGAACCCAATTTAACTAGGGTTTATAATCAAGAAACCATCAATTAGGGTTTTGAAATTGAGGAACCATCAATGTTTAACATTGTGGAACCGATTCAATTGAAATTAGTGAACCGTCATCAAATTATGATATGACTTGACCTCAAACGGTCTTGAGGTCGTTTGGATGACCTCCAAACAGTCTTGAGACCGTTTTCCCCATCCCGTCATTGAAATTTGTGAAATTCCATTAGGGTTTAGATCATTAGATTGATCACCAATCGAACCATTGCTTGTATTTCAATTTACAATCTTTGGTTCTTCAATAACTCAAACATACTCAACCCTAGACCTCCGAACGATCTTGGTCGACATCCAAACGGTCTTGAGACAGTTTGGGTGATATCCAAACGGTTTGAGACCGTTTGGGTTAATCAACCCAAAGTGTTAAATCAATCAATTAAAATTTCAGCACTTAACCCGATTAGGGTTTCTAATTGGAAGATTGTCCATGCATTGAATTAATCAATTGGATCCATTAGATCATCATCCAAGATGTACTAGGGTCCTGACCTCAAATGGTCAACCCATCCAAATGGTCAACCCTACCAAACGGTTTGGGATCTAATCCTCCAAACGGTTTGCAAACTGTTTGGTCTCCAAACGGTTTGGTGAAACTGTTTGGACCAATGTCTTAAAACTGTTTGCCAAGGATATTTTTGAGGTGTGAGCTTTGGATGATGTGATCATCATCAATCTACGATCCTTCATATTTTTTATATAATTTTCATGATGGTTCTATCGATTTGATCAAGTGAATTTCAAGAAGAACGAAGGATCAACAATTGATAAGGAATTGAATGCAATAACAACAGTAAGGGTTCAAGTTATAAAACCCGCCTCTAATTGAGCTTTAAAGCTTCAATTTCACGTCAACAATGGTGGATGCAACTCCTTTCACTATCCCAAGGCTCGTCCTCAAGCTTTGAGTGAAAGGGAATGGTTAGAATTGAAGATGGGATCGAGATCAGAAGAAATCATGTATTGATTTTCAATTTCCACCATGAAATCAAGGTGAAAGAAGGTCAAGAAGCTTACCAACAGGTTGGGGGTCGTCCTCCTGATCCTCCAAAGCCCCCTTGGTCGGTTTTCAATCAAAGAGAAGAAGTGGATTCGAAAAAGCCTTTGATTTGAGTTGTAAAAGGTGTTTTTATAAGGAAATCAATGAGAGAGAAGATGCCTTATAAAAATCTTTTAGTTCCAAAATTAGTGCCACCTCCTCCCTCTCAATTCCTTTAATGCAAAGATATCTTTCTCACGTCCGAATTCCTCTTCATTATCCATGAATTAAGGAAAAGCAAATTAAGCACCTTAATCATATAATAGTAATATCCAGAAGTTAGTGGATATTACTTTTTCTTTTAATAATGTGAGTGAGTTATGCGTTCCTTTGGATATTTTCGTTGCCTTTGCAAGGCACAAGGACTTTCACACTTATGCAAATCCAACCATATCGTTTTTGGTTGAAGTCCCTTCAATTATTTTATTTATTTTTGCATTAAATTGAATTAGGGTTTCAATTATGCTTAAATCTTGATTATTTTAATATCAAGATTCTCTCTCCTTCAAAGTGATACAAATGAGATTCCCCTCTCATTTTCTTTGCTCTACGTGATTCCAAGAAACATTAGGGACTATTTTGAAGTGGTAATTTTCATATTGAACCCTATATTTTGGGTAAATTACATATTTATACCAAAACTAGGTTTTAATGCACAAACATTGCTTTATCAGCTCTTTCTAGGTACTCAGGATTTTCCCAAGCCATACCTCTACATCAGCTTCATTCTCATGATGCTTAAACACATGAGGAACATTTAATCATGTAACATTTGAATGTTAACCCCTCAACTTGGGTAATTTGCACTTTAGTCCAAAATAAGCAATCATTGCTTCAACATTATTCAAACAGGACCAAAATTGAAACATGAGTTCCTCTTGAGCCTTAATTACTTTTCACAAGATAAAATTAAGGATCTAATTAACTTGCTTAAGAAAAACTCCCAGGGTTAAGGCATAACCCAGGTCAGGGATGTTACAGAGAGTATGTCCATTATACATGGGATTAGTCTCTCATGAACCCTATCTTCCAATTCTTGTGAAGAATGGAAAGACATGAGACAAGATGATATTGGTTTCTAATGAGATTCATTGGAATGTCATTAATAGTAATCCATTAGTACTTGACAAGCACTAAGGATTAGTTGCTAGAAGAGTTGGGTGTAAAGGTCTACACCAATGCAAGCTTCTACAATGACAAAAAGTGACTGTAACCAAATGTGTATAATTAAGAAAAGAGTTATAAGTTGAAAGGGTTCCAAACATGAATAAATAAAGATATAGATAAGGTTTTATTTGGCAAGTGAGGAAGAATGAGAGATAGATTATCATCAATGTTTAATCATGCAAGGTTATATCTAGTCATATAACATCAATTTCATGCAACAAGGTATTGTTTACAAATCATAGAAGCATTAGGTAGATCAACATGGTTTTACTACTACAAGTGTGATGAATCTACTAATTTAAAGCATTCAAGTTACCATGTATAGCATAGCTAACATTGGATCATGAACTAGCAAGGTTAGATCCCAACAATTAACATTTGCATTAACATCACATTACTTGTCACAATTAAGTCATGAGTTTATAAGAGTGTGATTCATGGAATCTCGTGTTACAAGTCATCTCAAGGACTGATTTGAAGTTAACCATAAAGGTTTGAACATTATGGATCATCTTTAGGAAAAGGAGTAGAGTTCTAACTATATACATACTCAAAATCATACTTTAGGGCATAGTAGGTCTTGAGTCATATGAGTTACTAAGGTAAGAATAGAATGAGACTTGAGTGAAACATGACACCTAGCATAATAAGATCACTAATTTTGAAGTTATGTGATTATATGATAGCAAGAAGGGCTAAACTTTCAATCTTGATCAAGTTACATAACCCATACACATAAAGGAATGACATTTAGGTTAAGATAGACATTATAGCGATAACAAGATTATCCAAGGCTTTAGACAAGTTCTAAATAGATAAAAGTTATTGATTTAGATATTTAAGGCATCATGATGTCATCATGGACACAACAAACACATAAAAGGCATAAACATCCTCAAGCAAACATAAAAGTATAACTTTTATACAAAATAGGGGAACCACAAGTAGACTTATATAGTGAAACTATTTTTAGCATATAGATCATGTTTTTCTGATCAAAATCCATATATTGCATACCTAATTTGGGAAAGAGATGCAAGAGAAATAATTTTTGAAAGATTTACCCTATGATGAGTATTTTGGACCCTTAGATTCTAGATCTAGGGTTGAGGGTGCACCACATAGTCAGAGGGGAGCATGGTTTGGGCCTTACACTAAGAGGGTGATGGACGGAGTGTGATGGTGAATAGGGGAAGATTCGGGCGACCACGAGCATCCACTGGCGGTTGGAAGTGGGTTGGGGTGACGTTTCAGCACGTCATCATGAGGCCAACCGTGCGGGCCCTACTTGGCGCATGTCGTGTAGTGGGCATTGTATGTGGATGGTTGCTAGATTGTGGGGGTGACTATGGTGAGGGTGAACGGGAGGCGAGTGTGGGCCCGAGTGTCATGGTGTGTCGTAATTAGCCAATTTGCATCATGCGGCTGAGAGAGTGAGAGAGTGTGTGATATGATGAGGGGGAATGGGTGTTGGATAGCTTATGATGGCTCATCGATCATCCCCACAGTTGATTCAACCTACGTCAGGGCGTCCCTTCAACGACGGAACCCTAGGCGGTGAGGTAGGGGAAAAAGGAAGGAGAGGAGGGGGAGTGGTATGAGTCAGTTGGGCATGGGAGTGGGTGTTTCACAAAGACAAAGTTGGTGTTAGGCTTGTCCAACCATGATCGAAGATGCATGGGGACCCTGGAGGGGCTGCGAGCATGGAGGTACACGGCCAGCTTGAGAGAAGGGAGATTTTGGGTGTCTAAGAGAGAGAAGAGGATGGGAGGGAAACTAAGCCAAGAGGGGAATGAAAAGGGGCTAGGGCCGGTCACAAAGTGGATGAAATTGTATCCTTTGAACAGTATATGATAGAGGTAGGGGAAGCAACTAAGGCCATTGGATGTAGGGTGAAATATGCGATTGTTAGATCCAAAGGCTATCATCTTGCGATCTAAGAAAACAAGTCGACATATTGGTCCAAGAGGGGATGCGGGTATATTAGGGTAAAGGGAGTGTACATGGGCCACACATCGATTTGAGGCTCAATTAGGGTCAAAAATTGACTCAAAATAAATTAAATGGCTAAAAATTAAGGTAAAGTCAAGTGATCTTCAAAGAGGCATATCTTTCTCATACTAGCTCAGATTTGGATGAAATTTGGTGCATTGGGAACGTGAGGGTGTCCTATAAAACATGAACATAATAAAAGAGTTTAGATTTATATAATGACATGATCAAATCAAGAGAGAGAGTGTGATGTGTTACATGAAGATAAATTGATTTTTATTCGAATTGGGTTACTAGATGGACCAATTGTGTACAAGAACTCATTCAAACATGAAATTGGAGGTCATCACAAGATTGAGTTCAAATTTGGACGTTGCATAAAAGGGGTGAAGTTCTAGGTTATCATAGAAACATAATGGATGTCTAAAGAATAACAATATTCAATGACACATGCCTTCAAGTACGTGACTTGAACAATGATACCATAGGTATGTTAAGATTATGTACATTCTTATTATGCCTTAGTCAATTGTTACTATGGAAGGAAGATAGATAGAAGTAACACTTAAGACTAGAGTGTGTGTTGTTTGATGATTGAATCTCATCATTCTAGATATCTTATATCACACCAAACACATAGATACTTACTAGAGAATAGTGTCTTAGACAAACCCACCTTGAGAGTGACACATGGAAACCATGATAGGTGGTCATAGTCATCGTTCATAATGAAGGTGGTGATTGTGGTTCTTAGACCTGAAGTCACTAAACTCATCACATGTCGTTTGGTGTACTTTGACATCATCAAATGTAACCCTGAATAAGGATTTCCATAACAATCATGATTGGGTTGTTGTGATTCATGAGGACTGACTATGAGTGATGTAGATGGGATTTGTCCCTCCTACTAAAGTTTGATATCCTCACCACTTGATAAGTGAGATTGAGAACCGCTTGCGCATGCACATGTGAATCAGTATATGATATTAAGGCCATAATATCTTAGAGAGACTGCTCTTGGTTCAAGGAACATGGATTGAATATTAAGAGGATGACGATTCCATGCCTCAAGTTCATTTTGGATATCAGAGACAAAGGAGTCATACAATCATTGTAACACCTCACACTGATTGTAGGTTGAAGTTGTTCTCCAACTTTTCCTTCACTTGGGTAGCACTGATGTGTGACTAGGCACCACTATTTGGTTGTGATGTCATAAACTAGTTATAGACATTCACTTCAAACATGACATGGGCCTATAGGGTCACACACATAGGAATTCACCTAGAAGAGGAGTTTATCCATGAATGATGTTTAAGTTGATTGTGAAATATGTTTAGGTATTTAATGAAACAACCAATTAACTGATTGGACTCAGAACTATCAAGTTCAAGTGTTGGACTGACTAGTTAGGGTGTCATGTTGATTGGAAATTGAATTGGTTGAATTCTACATGAGTCAGGACACCAACCGATCAGCTCATTGGGGTGAACCGATCGGCTTAGGTTGGTGAGAGGATCTACGATTGGTTCACCTAGTGAACGGATCGGCTCAATCATACCAACTAAAGCTTCTGGTAATTTTCTTGATTCATGAGAATAGTTAATCGTTTCACTTGTTCAATTTTATTGGTAAAGGAATTAATGGTGGGAAATAATTGGAAATGAATTGTGAATTCAAATTATGATTGGGAAACATGTGAAATGATTAACTCACTGAGTGAACCCATCGGCTCACTGTGCCAGCCAACTGATTCACTAGTGAATTAATTGGTTCACCTATCAAGGGGCAATTAATTCATGGAATTCAGTCTCTTCCACTCCCACACATATTGAGAACCTAGACCCTAACCCCTCCTATAAATAGAGGGGTATTACGGGCTTCGCAAGACATAGTTCAATTGCCTCTTACAATCGTTGTCCTCTCTTGTTGTGGTAACCAACAGAGAGCTTGAGAAAGTCCTGTCTACTAAAGGGAGGGATAGCAAGGGAAAAATAATTGTGGGAGAGCAAGTTGGTGACTAGTACACTAACGGGAGGGATAACTCCTTCCTATTTGTTCTACTAGAACAACTGGAGTTCTAGGTGGTTTGTGTAGACTATCACATAGGCAAGGAGGTTTTGTTTGTTGCTATGAGGACAATGTCAGCCTCCAGTTTGTGGGGAGGTCAGGATCTGCTGTAGATGTTGTTTGACTATGTCATTTGTAGTGAAAACAAGGAGCTGCACAGATGTCGTACAAGAGCAACTAGAAGATACTTGCACGACTAGTACAATGAGTTATATTTTATTGTACTGGCTCTGGGACTAGGTATGAACTCGTTAAACCATCCTTCCCATTATATAGTTTTTGGCGTGATCTTGCTATTCATGGGAATACAGTAATAAATTTGTGTTTCCTCTGCCTATTCTATGTCTGTATTTCCCTACATGTTTCCCTTTCTTAAGATATTTCATTTTTTCTATGGGATGCTTTGATGGTCACCTAAGTATGCCTTATTTCCATCTTGTTCAACTCTAAAACCTCCCATTAGTGCTAGGCCACGGAACCTCTAGTTCATAATATACTAAGTCTCCTCCAATGGGTCAACCTATGTTATACCCCCTATAATAATCATATCCATATGTTATGATGTGATGTAGCATCTAGAATTCCAAACTTTGACATGAATTTTTGAATCTTGGCCACGGTGTTCTCTTGCATTATGAAGGTATGTGACAAAGTGTAATTCTTCTATCCTCCAATTTTGTATGTCATCACTCAGAGGATTATCAATTAGAGTCAATAACTCTCAAGAAGTGCATTAGCGATATGTGTGTGATCCTCTTGACAAATTAGAGGGCTAAGATCTAAGACTGCATATCTATCTTTGACTCCCTTCTTTATTAATGGAGATGGCCTCCTCTCTATCCTCCTATCATCACTTTGTCAAGGATTGAGTGCCATCGGATGGTCACAAAGCTTGCCTTTCTTCTTATCCATCTGAGGATGTGCTTCATGACCAACCACGCACACCGCACCCTTGTGCCTTTGACCCTCTCATCCACTTCAATATTCTCCCCCATTCTTTTCCACTCCATTCTGCATCCAAAAAATTTTATGTGACTCTCCTCTTCCTCACTGTCTCCCTCATATTGCATGTTGCACCGACATGGCAACTGTCATGGATCTCTCCTCCCCTATTGCCCCTTGGTCCCAACAAAGGTGACAGGCAGCTTTACAGGGCCAAGGCAATATAGGTGGTCACTTGGCGAGCTCTAACTTTCTCCCCTATTCGATCTCCTCTCATCTCAGTGTTCATCCAACGTGGCTATTAGATATCACAGTTTGGTTGTCTCCATGATAGAGATGAAGCCTTATCCATTCGATCAAAGAGGTTGTTAATAGTTGACCATGATCATGTGACCTAGAATCAGCCACATCACCTACACCTCATTCCCTTGAATAATGGGAACGAGGCACCACACTCGCTGGATTGAAGGTGGGTCAAAGGTTGATCATTGATCTACAGCTACCACTTTTAAGAATAATGATATTTTCAACCCTCTCCCACTAACATTTGTGGGAAATACCTAAACCTTGCAAAAAGTCGTAGTAAATGTCTTAATTATCCAAATATAGGCATGTTTGACTGTAATACATGAAGCTTCTACAAGAAATGGTTAGGAAGACCTATATCTACTCAATACTTCTACTTTTTACTTAAAAATCCATTATCTTTAATCTATTTAAATTCAATAATACTATATTATGTGCAACCATGATCCAATATGCTTTAACTATTTATTGAGACTCTAGATCAATATGTTTGATGTATCATAAGACAAGATTCGACCTTGATCTCTTTTATGAGCCTAAGATTATCTCGTGACACATAAACAATACTTATTATGAACTATTAATTTTAGATCACGAGTGTCATGCTCAAACATAATAAATAATGTTTCAAACCTATATTGTGGCCTAATATCAATATATTTTTCATATTTATTAACTAATAATCAAACTTGATTGTTGTTATGCTCTATTAATGCCTTTATGATGTGAAAAGTACCAATAAATGTGATTAAGATGGACATTAGATGCTAGATCTTGAATCAAATGAAAGTGTTAATATAAGTATCTCTCTCTATATATATACATATATATACATATATATATGTGTGTGTGTATGTATATATATGTATGTATATGGACTCCAATTAGACTTTGATGACTTATGACTCAAAACCTCATGATTGGTCACCTTTTACTCTACTAATGATTTTGTAGCATGAATATGAATTACATGGATGTTATGATGCTTAATTCATTTAATTACATCAAATGGTTTTTTGTCTACTTGAATCATGGAATTCTAATCTTGAAATCCATGTTATGTTTGTGATGTTTCTCCCTAAGTTATGAATGATCAATGATAAAATAAGGGAACTTGACGATGTTCTTGCATGAACAGTTATGATGTTGAAAGTCAGTGTTAGAAAAATATGATACTTAGACTAGGTGAAACATCCAACGCTAATGAAAATGATCACATGAATCGAATCTTCAATTTTACTAAAATTAAACTTGCTTAAATATTAGGAACATTGTGATGGACTCTTTTCAATGATTTAATTTTGTCCTTAATTCTAGTTTACTCATTTTAGGGTATGATTTACCTCATGATGAATTTATTTATGATATTGGTGATTTCATGTATATGTATGATTCCCTATGATTGGGTATATATACTTTCTTGAGAAACTTGTTCCCTAAGAATACTATGTTTTCTTTTTATTATGTTACATTGAAAAACAAAAAACATAATCATATATGTCCATTTTACATCTATTGTAGTACCTGCTTGTCGTAGAGCACAAGGCTCGACGCACCTACTAGATTTTGTTCAAGCAAGGGCACAATCTCTTAAATAAGATTAACTCTTATGATTTTTTCCTTGAGGTCTCTCATATTAAAATAGGATTACCTCTTGGATTCTATCCTTGTAGTCCATCATGGACCCTCCTTAGGGAAGTTGGTAAAAGCTTTATGATGATGTTATATGTTATAATAGAAATGCAACTAAAATAGATTTGTATTAGTTAGAAAGAATTTGATGGTGTTGTTTTTTTAGTTCTTGCAATATATATGTTTATCCAATCAATTACATAGGTTTTCATATCCTTCTGTAGCATGCCAATGTGTTTGCATTGATTGTGTTCTATTTTACAATTTTTGGTATAAAGGTACTCTTTTATAATCCTACCATGATTGTACTTCCTCTATACTATAACCTCTATTAATGATCTCCAAAAATGTAAACTAATGTAATTCCATGGGGTTAATTTTTAAGTAAAGGTTGTAGATCTTCTATATAATGTTGCAATTTTTTTAATGTTGAATATGTATCTCCCCTTTTGTTGCTTAAGGGATATTCTATAGAAATTGTATGGATCATTTTTATAAAGAATGTGATGGTTTTTATATTCATATATGTATTGTGTGGTTTGATCCATAAAAGGGATGGATGCATGTTTCCTTTTACTATTGACATTGTAGTCATTTGGAGTTGGGATTTGGATATTAAAAAGTTTTGCGATAGATGGTATCATAGCTAAACACACAATCTCTATGTAGGTTTAAGACAATTATAATATCTCATATGAACCTAAGGTATGAACCTAGAGAAAACCTAATTCAATGGTGAAACTAAGGTGTTTGGATTGGTAAATGATTGGGGTTGACTTACCTCCTATCTTCCAAGTTGTGGTGGTTGAGGTCTCCTCTAGACACCTATTTGGATAAAATGAATCCAAGATTGGATAAGGATATTTCTCTCTGATTCTAGGGAGTCTTATATCATCTCATATCTTTTTTAAGGACTTCCCCAGGACACCAACTAGATGATTATTAGTTAGTTTTCTCATATCCTTATGAAATTTCTCTCTCATGACAATCAATCACATGATCTCTTCATTTTGAGCAGTTTATGCATGGGAATGCTAAAATTCAGATGAATTTTTAAAAATTAACTTACCTAATGATTATGCCATGATATGAACATAATTTGCAACTTAATTATGATAAATGGAAGTACTCTTGAATTATGTGCTCTTGTATTATCCCTCAGATCGTGCAAACTCAATTTACCAAATTTGTATTGCGTTCTTCCTATGGTTGAGGTAAATCGCAATGATCTTTGATGTGATCAAATATGGTGGAACTGATACTTTATACCTCATGGTTAATGAGGTCCCTATTGATTAATCTTATGGTGTCCCTATTTGTTGTCAAACCTCAAACATAACTAAGAAAATGTTTCCCTAGTTATTATGTGTCATGCTTCATACTTTGAAGTGACTATGTATTTGGATCCCTAAATGATGATGGAATGACTTGTTACAAGAGGTGGTCCCTATTGATACTATTCCTATTTGAAAAACGCAATTTTGAATAGTATGACATTTATGAGATCTCAATCATGTCATATGATGCTCTAACTTTTGGAGAACCTAGATTGACTTCTCTATTTCCTAAAGAGTACCCCCTTAGCTTATCTATGAACCGAATGGAATAAAATTATAATCTCAAATATGCTAAAATCAAACTTTGGTTACACTAAGATGATAATTGATTTTTGATCCCTTGTACTTGTGAAACACAAATCAATAATTGATGATCTCCCTATTTATTATGCTTGATGTTTCATGCTAATGGCAAAATTTGTGTTGGGATCGGGTGGTAGTTTATTCATTACTCCTCTGAGCTAGGTTGTGTCCCTATTTTACTTCCTCTAAATTTTCATCTCTTAATTATTTGGATATTTCATAAGGTAATCCTTTCTTATAATTTTGATCTTTTTGACCGTATGTTCTAACAGGAAACATGTTATGATGTTTTTGAAACTCGATCTTGAATCTTGATTTGATGATAATATTTAATGTGATGATATTTATATTAAGCTTGTAATTAAGTTCATAGAAAGACCTAGGTCTAGTTCATTCATCAACTTTGAATACCATGAAAACAAATTGATGTTAATACTATGAAGGGTTGCTAGATTGTTGTTTATGGATGAATTATCACACCTATGACCTAGATAGGAACTTATACCCTAGATATGAAATTGTTTGACAAATGATATTTGTTGTCCAAATCTTTGATCATGGAATTAATTTTATAAATGTGTACTCTTGATTACTAATATTGATGTCTATTTGAATCATATGAAGCCATATTTCGGCAAAGAAAGAGTGTTGGTGTGGAATTGGATGATTTGTTTGGCTTTATTAAGGCTATGAGATCATCCAATGCACACGTGATTGATGGCTTTGAAGTTCCCAATCTTGAAAACTAGATGTGATGGTTAATTTCTCAGTTTATGGATTAGGGATAAGATATCATGTGGAATAGTGTGGGACTATCCATTGATTTTTATATTAAAATATGCTATCGAAACATGATGCTAGCCTCAAATTGTTGAAAACACAAAATCTCAATCATGAATGCATGACCCCACCTAGGCTCAAGGTAGAAGCTTAAAACCCTAATTTTGGGATTTAAAGACATGACTTTACTCTAGAATCAAAGAGCTATATCAATTGGACCTATATAGTGATATCTGAGATTTATGATCTATGGACGATCTATGTGACTATGTTTTGGGATAATAAGTCCAAAAGCATCACTCACAGTTATCATTTTTTATTCCAATGAGAATATCATACCTTATTTGTGAAAGTTTGATTCATAATTGATTCTTAATTACTTGATATCGGGATGTTGAACTTTGAAGTGATGATGATACTAAAGTTTGAGTACCAATATGGAGGTTATATGGAATGTGGATTCTTGGTCTCCTTTGAGGATTTCTCTCATTTTAAGGTGGGGAGGATGTGACAAAGTGGAATTTTCTCTCCTATGATTATGCAATAAGAAGATAAATTGCACTCAATTACCTCTCTCTTAATGAATTGGATAGTTTTGAATCATATGTTATTCAATTAATGGTTTCTAATTCATAAAATGTCATTTTGGAAACATTTGTATAAAGTCGAGAGGATGAATGAAATTTGAGAATGTATTTAAACTACTCAAACCCCTCACCATCATTATCTTGATCCCAAGCAGTGGAGAAATCATTTCAATTAGAATTTAACTTTGGGAGATATGGTTTTTTCAAATTTTACATAGAAAACACCTTTTATGGCCCTATTTATAGTATAGAAAACACCTTTTATGGCCCTATTTATAGTGTTTTCCATGTCACTAATCTATGTGTGCTCCTCCAGACCAATTTTAGGACTCTAATATGAGCATGTGAATTTTTCCACAGCTTCCTTTTTGTTAGTGGAATGGGCCTCTCTCTTTTTGTCTACCCTCTCATTATCACCTCATCAAGGGTTGACTTCCAGCAGACAACAACAAAACTTGCCCTTCTTCTTGTCCATCTAAAGATGGATTGCACGATAGTCGGCCATATTGATCACGTCTAGACACAGACATTGCCCCCTCGTTCCTTTGACCCTCTTTTGTTTCTTCTCTCCATTTCTTTTCCCCTCCTTTGTGCATCCAAAGCAATCCATGTGAACCCTCCTCTTCCTCATATTCATTGTGGTTTGCCATGGAGGTTGTTGTAGATCTCCCCCTCCCCTTATCCTTCAACCCCGACCAAGGTGGTAGGTAGCTTTGTGGGGTCAAAGTGTAGCCATACGACCACTTGTAGGATATACCTCCTCATCCTCTTCGATCTCCCCTCATCTCTATCTGACGTGTGTCTGTTGTGGCTGCCAGCCATTATGACTGGGATACTTCCAAAAGAGAGATGAAGCACTAGTCATTTGATCAAGGATCCGATCAATGGTCATCTATGATCATGAATACTAGGATCATCCATGTCGCCGCACCTCTTTCGCTCAGTTAGTGGACGTGAGGTATTGTTGTCACTGGATTGAAGCCGGGTCCACTTTAATCAAAAGCCGCCACTTTTATGAATAATGGTATTTTGACCCTCTCTCACTAATATAAATGGGAAATGCCTAAATCTTGCAAAAAAATTATAAATGGTTTTAGTATCCAAATATAGTCATATAATATACCATTTGCTTGGAAAAACATGAATTTTTTATTAAAAATGTTTCCTAGATCTAAATATACTCATACATCTACTATTTTCCCATAAATAAATGATCTCTAATCTTATAACATGATAATTATACATACTATCAAATATGATCCAACATGCTCTAAATCTTTATTGAGACTCTAGATTAGTGCTTTTTGATGCATGATAAAATAACATTTGATCATGATCTCTTTTATGAACTTAATATGATCTTGTGACACATAAATGAGACCTATTAAGAAATATTAATGCTATATCATTAGTTTCATTCTCAAACATGATCAATAATGTTTTAAAACTATATCGGAGCCTATGACAGTGACTTTTCCATCCTTATGAACCAAGAATCAAACTTTATCGCACTTATAATCTTTTAATGACTTTATCATGTGAAAAGTATCATGAAATGTGACTAATATGAACATTAGATGCTAGATATTAAATCATATGTAGATCTCGATCTAATGTTTCTATATATATATATATATATATATATATATATATATATATATATATATATATATAGGGTTTGTCTTTAATACCTTCATGGATAACTAAAGTTTCGCTACCCTGCAGATCGAAAAATAACTATATGGTCAGAAAAGTAACTATCTCAATGAAAAAGTAACTATGTTGTCTAAAAAATAACTATATGACTAAAAAGGATAGCATACTTAGTCTGAATTGTAATTACATATTATTCTAGAATTTTTACTGTGTATTCTTCTTATTTTTACCTTTTCAACAAAGCAGTTACTTTTTTACAATGTAGTTATTTTTTTATCCAGATAATTACTTTTCTGACCAAATAGTTATTTTTTAAGACACACAAGAAGCAAAATTTTAGTTCCATGTGTGGGCAACTAATAAACTCACATATATGTGTGCGTGTGCGTATGTTGTGTGGGCGTGGGTGTGGGTGTGGTCGTGGGTGGGTGTGTGTGTGCGCTTGGGCGTGGGTGTAGTCATGGGTGATGGGTGTGTGTGTGTGTCTATATATATATATATATATATATATATATATATATATATATATATATATATATATATAGGGAGAGAGAGAGAGAGAGAAAGTCATGCTAGAATACACTCGAGTGTATTCAGAGCAGAATACACTCAAGTAGTTTTTCATGATGCAATATTTTTTTCAAAAATCTAATCCATTGATCTTCTTAAACATCTTGTGAATAGTGCATACGCAAAATTTGAGCACATTTAGACATTTATAGATCCTGTTATAAAGATCGCAAAAATTATGCATTTCAAATTAGTTTCACGTGTCGATTTTTTTGCCCTTAGATGAGTGACTTACATTCATCCAACTGGGCTCAAAACTTTTATGCAGCCTAGTTATAGTGTGACGGTGAAGATCAATGGTTTACATTTTGTAAAAAATAGTCTTGATATGCAAACACACTTGAGTGTATTTGTACGATCTGTACACTCGAGTGTATTCTAGCCTAACTCTCTCTCTCTCGCTATATATATATATATATATATATATATATATATATATATATATATATATATATATATATATATATATATATATATATATATATATATATATATATATATATATATATATGGGGGGTGTATGTATGTATGTATGTATGTATATACACAAACACACACACACACACACACACACACATATATATATATATATATATGTGTGTGTGTGTGTGTGTGTGTGTGTGTGTGTGTGTGTGTGTGTGCGCGCGCACGTGTGTGTGCATGTACATGTGTGTGTGGGGGAAAATCAATTTCTTTGGTGACTAATGACATGAAATCTCATGACTGATAGCTCTTGTACTCTAGTAACAACTAAGTAGCATGAAATAGGACTTAAATGAATGTTATGGTGCTTAAGTCAGTCAATCACATCAAAACTAATGTTTCCCTACGTGAATCATGGAACCCTAATCTTAAAATCCATGATCTTGTTGTGATGTTTCACTCTATGTGAGGAATGATGTATGATATAATAATGGAACCCGATGATGCACTTGCGTGCACGCTTATGATGTTTAAAAAATGTTTGAAAAGATGATGCTTAGACTAGTTGAAACATCTGGCCCTAATGAAACTATCACATGACTAGAATCTTGTTGAGTTTAATAAAATTAAACTTTCTTAAATGTCATAATGATTCTAATTGACTCTTTTCAAAAGATCTAATCTTGTCCTTAATGCTACTTTACGTGTTTCAAGGAAGCTTTACCTCTTAATGAACTTGATTATGACATTGATGCTTGTATGTAAATGAATGAGTCCTGTGTTTGGGTATATATACGTGTTTGAGATACTTGTTCCCTACATATACTATTTTTTTATTAATTAGCTTGACAAACATGAAGATACAATCATATATGTCTCTAATACAATTGTTGTTGTACCTGTTGTATTTTCTATTTAAGAGCACAAGGCTCGACACACCTACTTGATTTTGATCAAGCAAAGGAACAACCTTTAAAGTAGGGATATCTCTTGGCATTTGTTCCTTGTGGTCCCTCATGTTGAAATGAGGTTAACTCTAGGATATAGCATTGTAATCCCACATAAACCCTTCCTTAGTGAAGCTAGTCAAAGGCATATAATGATGATACATTACATAATGGAAATACATCTTGAAATATGATTTGTGTTGATAAGAAAGTATTTGATTTTGTTGTTTGCTTTTTTAAAGTTCTTGTCCATTATATATGTTTAACCAAGAAAATATGTTCCTTTTATCTTGTAAATTTTCATATCTTTCTAGCATACCAATGTGCTTGCATTGATTGTGTTTGGTTTATGATTTTAGGTATAACTGGTACTTTTTTATAATCCCACCATGATCGTGCTTCATCTATGTTGTGGTCTATGTTGATGAACTCTGTAACTAAATCCAATTGAAATCCATGGCCCGCGGGGTTTGTGTTTAACTAAAGGGTGTAGATCTTTCATCTCATGTTGGAGTTAGTTTCCTATTGAACATTTATCTCCCCTTTTGTTGCCTAAGGGCTATGTTATACAAAAATTGTGGTTCATATGTATAAAAAAATGTGATTATTATTTTATTTTTATATATGGTGTGTGGTCTGAAACATTCAAGGGACAAACGCTCAGATCCTTTTTCCACTAACTTTCTAATCATTTGGAATTAGGATTCAAGTAATAAACAATCTTGTGACAGTGAGGCACCATAAGACAATGACTAAGATAATCCTATAGTGGTCTAGTGAAATCTCATTGCATGATTGTCGTTATTTTAATGCCGAATAGGAGGATTTAGTTCCACAACAAGCACCTACAAAGGGTGAACCTCTATTCATATATCCTCTATAACAACAACATCCATTTTCTCTTATGTGGTGTTGTAGCATGTAGAATTTCAAACTTATACATCAATTATAGATTCTTGGCCACAAAGTTCTCTTCGTAAGAAGGTAAAGCACAATAGGATAAAGAATGAGATAAGCCTATGATATGCTTGTGTAACTTCTCGAAGCATTGCATGATTGTAGCCATATTAGTCCTAATGATAGGATTTGGTTTCATTATAAACTCATATGAGTTTCAATAGTCAATGTAACTGGACAAATGCCACTAGTAAAATATAACAAAGACCATGGTCGATAGTAACTATATTGGGCATGTGTCAAGTGCATATCTAACATTTAGTTATGATACACATCAAGGTGCTATCAAACTCACAACAAGCCAATTGAAAATCACTATGAAAAGATTGTGGAATGCCAATTAGTACCACATACTATCTCATTGAGATAGGATAAGACAAGTGTAACCCACCATACCATTAAATTACAATTAAGGCTTGACAAAAGAAATAATTGATGAGGAGATGAAGCCAAACTTGAGTGAATACTATGGATACATAGTGTTCAAATTTGGTTTGAAAATTCTTCAAATCAATCTTAAATGATCTTACAGGTAGTTGATGAACTTGTAGTAGATCGAATGTATATAATACATATATCTTGTTGTAATGAATACAATTTGTTGTTGATATGATCTTGCAAACATATACAAATCAACATTATGATAAGTAACTAGACCGATAAAAAAATAGGATAATGTATTGTAGACGGAGTGATGAAATAATGCTAGCATCACCCAATCATTTTGACTAGTGGATTGAAAATTAATTAGTTCTAAACTCTAGCTCCTTTCAAGACATGTTCCGACTTCCTCCTGATGTTGGATCGACGGTGCATAATTGTAGTCTTTTAACAATGCTCCATCTGCCAAACATTGACCTTCATTTGAGTGTGCTAGCTGCTAAATCATGACAACTAACGAGTAATGAGTTTAAATCAAAGTTAACCAAAGTCAGGCCATAAATTATAATCGGCTTATGTTTGGTATGAATGCCGAATGCACAAGTCCGGTGTCATTATTTCTAGACCGTTGTATACTTCAAATCGTGATCCAAAGTCAGACCAAATTTGATCAGACGCCATACCCAACCACCCGTAATTTAAATAAACCCGTAATTTAAATAAACGCCAGGGTGATAGGCTAGAAGTCTGATTTATCTAGAGGAGTGCTTGTCAAAATCAATGCAGTGAACCCAAGTAGAACACATGATGCCTATAGCAACATCTTGCAACATCAGGAGCGACAAAAGAATTCAACTACTATGAAAGATGAACTCACGGCAATGTTAAGCGGCTTGCAATATAATAAAAAAAGAATCGAATTACATATGTCCGTTTTGAGAAAAATTTGAGGTGCCGTGCACCTAACAACCCCGGCTGAAATGCAAGAATAAGGCCTCGTTTGGGTTGTCATTCGAGATCCAATAACTCAATGGTTTTAGATGTGTGGATGTTTTTTACATAATGGCAGGGGGGAAACATGAGACACCAACCGCACCAAACGAGCCAGGACATGCAAAGTCTGATATAAACATCCCATATTATTTCATATACACACAGTAGCCAGTTTTCAACTAACTAAAATGACTATTCTGTATAAACTGCCAGTATTTTGATTACCCGAGCCAAACGCCTAATATGTTCCATTTCCAAAGTGAACTGTGGAATCAACATACTGATTTTGTTGCTAGACATGCGTCCACATCATATACATAGCGAGCTCAAGCAGCCTTTAAATTTCTTGCAAATATTCTAAATAAAATTTCTATTTTCAAAGCCAACTGTAATCAACTTACACTAAACGTGCCTCGACAACGACACATCAAACTTGAGGAACACTGTCAGTAGAAACTCTATGTCCTGTTTTGCCAAAATTTGGAGAGCGTAGGATGAATAAAAAGTTAGAAACATCTCCCCAATTTTCAAATAATCTATGTTCTGATCTACGTTTGACTGCAATGTCACTCGAAAAGATACCTGAAAGATACCCTTCAACATAAGTTAGCAACTTGCAATACAGTTTGCAAGTTTCTGAAACGCATTTTTCTAAATGTACTATTTATAAATCCATAACATAGAGATTGCAAACAAATATTGCACCCATATTTTCCCCAGAAAAAGATAATATGTGAGGGATTACCACTTGTTCACTAGACTCACAAGCCTCTATTTCATGAATATTGTTACAGTCTTGTGTTTCGCATTAATATAGAAACACAATAAATCAGAGGTATGGATGGCAACAGACCCAAGCAATGTATGATGAGACCGTTTAAGCAAACAAAAATCAGGCAAACAGTCATAACATGTGAACCTTTCCGATTCCTTGCGTCTGATGGACGAATATTCTTTATAAGCACCTCGGCTGTAATAAGATGAAATAGTTAAAGCAAACAAATATGAAACATAAAATTCGGGAACAGTCTTAGCATGTGATCTTGCGAGCCCTACGTGATGTATTTGTAACAGCAGCTCAATTGTGATGCAAACACTGGTAGGGGTGGCAAAAAGTGACCACCCGTGTCCATAGCAAGACACCCAAACCGCTCCGGCCACATTTTGTAGTACTGGATCCCCGCACCATTCAAACGGGTGATATGGATTATAAATGACGGGTCCCTACAGTACTCCCGTTTTAGATCGATCCCGCTCCGGACATTCAGCTGTTAATTATAAAACTTCCAGAAAATTGCACTAAACCTCCTGTATTTTATACAGTAACCCAGAAATAATTTATTTACCCCAGAAATTGTAGCACAGACCCTATATTTGACATATTATCCTCAAATAAGATACGTTTGGCCCTATATTTACCTCAGAAATCGTAGCACAGACCCTATATTTAACATGTTAGCCTCAAGTATTTAACATATTAGCCTCAAGGAAGAGACGTTTGGTCTAAAAACAAACTTGTACTAGGAATTGCACAAAACCCCTGCACTTTATACTTAACTCGAAAATGATTCATTTTATATAGAAAAGTTTTCATGTCAAGCCATTTCCACATTCAGGTTACGACACAAAACAGCTAAACAGCTGCAGTCTGGTATACAACAATTCATATTTAACTGCATGAATCATTTCCAACAACAACTCCAGATAGACAGAAGTATCAAATTACAAATGTTTCTCCACATTCAGATTACGATTCAAATAACTGCAGTCTGATATACAACTATTCATATTTAGCTGCACAATACATATAGTTTTACTGCTGATGACAAAATATTGCACAAGAACTTCAACTTCAAATTCACACAGTTGTTCAACTTCAGCCTCCAGTAATGGTATCTATAACTTGAGTACAGCAGATTCACACAGCCGCTCACGTTTTCCAATATGTCCCACCTAAAACAAATCAATAAGATGAAAACAACAAATCAATAAGATAAAAAAATATAGCCTTAAGAAAAAAACACATCAAATAAGGATGCATGCCTTAAATTTCCGAAACTAATGCTTAATGCATAAACAAAGGCATAATAGATGCCTTCACTTTTAGGATCTGAAGAATTTAATACTCGTCGAGACAACCAAGTTCAAAACATGCGAGAACAGACTAAATTAGTTGATGTCTAAACTGGAGAAATCAAGAAGTGAGCTAAATAAAGTTTGTGAAGAAAAAGCCAACCAAAACTAAATACTACCCAAATTTACTGCTGCATTTTCAACCCATGTGCCTGAAACCAACACAACAAGCACATAAAAACATCACAAAAGATTGAAGCAGTTTACCTTCATCCAGAAACCTTCACAGAAAACTTCCACTGTGTGTGAAAACTTTCTGAAAATAAGATATGAAACTGAGAATAATAAGATATCAATGGAAAAACGTTTACTATGTGCAACAAAATCCATGGAAAATGAATAAAAAATCAATGAGACTAAGAATTAGACGTGTTACCATCTAAGAATTAGACGTGTTACCATCTTCTTCAACTTCTTCATCCTCCAAAAAACTAGCTATATAAGATTAAATGCACAATTATCAATTAAGAGAATCTATTTAAATAATAAATCACTCCAGCTAGATAAGATCAAATGGAATACTATATACTACCTTGCATTTGGTTATTTCTTAGCCAGCTTTGGGTGCACATCAGAGCTTCCACTGTAGTGGGGTGGAGTCTACTACGATGTGGATCGATTACCCTCCCTGACATACTGAATGCTGACTCTGAGGCCACAGTGGAGACTGGTACGGCTAAAAGATCCTTAACAATGGATTTTAGGATAGGATGAACATCACCATTCATCTTCCACCACATTAGTATATCAAAATCTGAAGATTGAGGCAATATATCAATTTCCAAGTACTTATCAAGTTCAGTTTTGAAGTAGCTTGAGTTTCTCCTTTGCCTCTTCACAAAGGCCTCAAAGTCTAGCAAATCATCATCAATGTCATCTTGAGAGGAAACCAATGGACTTGAAGATGGCCAGTCACTGTCCAATTCATCTTGCGTCTTTGCTCTATCTTTATAGTCATTCAGCAGATCAACACAGGCATCACAGACATTTTTAATGTGGTCTGCAGCCTTATCTCCATATATGATGTCAAAATAATACTCAACCATCTTCATTTTATATCTTGGGTCAAGTACAGCAGCAACTCCCATTGGAATGTAAATGTTATCCCAATATTTTTGGAACTTCTCCAACATATTTTTAGCCATTCCCACGATTACCTGATTTGAGGATTTTTGCCAATTGTCTAAAGACACTCTGATTTGACAAAGTTTAGGAAAACACAAATTGGCAGTCGGATAACTTGTCCCAGAAAACACCTCTGTAACTTTGTAGTAGATCTTCAATTTCTCACAAACTTCTAAACAGAACTGCCAATCTGAATCAGTTGGTATCGCCTTGTAGTTTTTATCTCGTTGCCTTAATACAGTAAACACATCTTTATACATAATTGCAGTCCTAAGCATTAAGTAGGTAGAATTCCACCTAGTTTGGCAATCTAACGATAATTTCTTTGAAATGGGCATCTTCAATTGCCTCGCAGTTTCCTCAAACCTTTCTACTCTCTTTGGAGTTGCAGTCCAGTATGCAACACTGTCTCTTATCTTTTCAATTCCATCTTAGATTACTATTAAACCATCTTTCACAACAAGATTTAATATATGTGCAGTACATCTCATGTGCAAAAATCTACCACCCAAAATTGTGGAATTTGGATACAATTTCTCTTTGATTAAGGTAATCATCAGATCGTTTGTGGAGCAGTTGTCAACAGTGATAAATGACAATCTTGTTTCAATCTTCCAGTCAGTCAGACAATTCATCAAAACATCACATAGCACATCACTTGTATGTGGACAAGGGACGTAGGCAAACCTAAACACGCAAGTGTAGATTATAAAGATAGGTAGAAGGAAGGAAATGATATCATGTATTCATCTAACATTCAGATTATAAAGAGAATACCTTAGTATTTGGCTCCTTAAAGACCAAGAGGAGTCAACATGATGTGCAGTAATAACCATGTATCCCCGCATTTGATAATTTGATGACCACATATCAGTTGTCACAGCTACTCGAGAATCACAATTCCTTAAGAACTCCATTGCCTTCTTCTTCTCACCACCATATAACTTCAGAATATCACTCTTGATGGAGTTCCTTGTTGGGCAGTTAAACAAAGGCTGGATAACATTAAGCATCTTTCGAAATCCAATGTGTTCTACCATGTTTAAAGGGTAGTCATGCAAAAGGATCATATCCACGACTGCCTTTCTTCCACTTTCCTGGTTGAATGCAAGTTAAAGTGCCTCTCTTGTGCATATTGCTCTCCTAAGACTATATCCATTCAAAGCCTGGCATCTCAGATTCTTATGATCATGAAGATGAGATGTCCCATGCTTGGGATTTGCTCCGTATACTTTATGGCAATATATACATTCTGCTTTCCAACGCCCTTCCACCTTCTTCCTCTTATAATAGTTCCAAATCTTGCTCCTAAGAACTCTAGATGGTGATGAAACGGCACTGCTTTCATTAGGTAAGGTCTCTTGATTAGCAGGGCATGAACTTGGGTTGGGAGACCTTGATTCTTCAGAAATGGTTACCATTGTGTCTGAATTCCTAAATTTGGATTAGTATTTATATGCTTCCTCACTATGGAAGTGCCAGTGCTTCCTCACTAAGATATCGTGTATACACATTAGACATTACATAAAACGTATAGTGAACTACTAACACGTTTACATAAGATTCACTTTTCACTAGTAAAGTACAAACAATTGATTTTATATATGTTACCATCTCAAGTAAATCAGTCTTATGTACGTAGCTACTTATCTGATTTTACACTTCACTAATTCCTCTTTAATTAAAAGTACAACCAAAATTATACTTCACAAATTCCTCTGTAACTTGCATCCATATATATCCACATCGTGATAGTTAAGTAAAATGGCAATGCAATTCATGCTGCGGTAATATATACTAATTAAAAGTAAAGGTCTCAAATGCCAGTAGTTATATCTGTAGAATATACTAATTAAAAGTAAAGGTCTCAAATGCCAGTAGTTATATACTATATATTTGACTGACATTATTTGCGCCTAAGGAGCAGACTGCTGCTGCTTATCCCCACCAGTTGCGCATGGAGCCAAGCATTGGTTGGCGTTCAAGTGCATAGCACCATTAATATTAGGTACTTTTTTATTATAGTCACTACCTTTCCTCCCAACCCAACTGTAGCCTGGAACAGCTGACCCCGACGCGTGAGAAGCAACAAACGAGCAATGCAGATACAATAAAAGAACCCAACATTAAGAGGAAAAGTTTTCAGTACACTTACCTGCAGTCTATGTACCAAAGTAGAATAATTGTTGATCGCCGGTAGCTATGGATAGTCGCCCACGGAGCCACTTATTTCCGGAAGCCGAGCCAGCAGCTAGCAGAAGAGTAGAAGTTGTTGATAATGACGATGTACAACTCGTTGATCTCTTCCCAGAATGGATAAACTGCGAAGGATATTGAGAGGATGAGATCTGAATCTAATAGATTGGGGTAAATGAACAAAATCGCAAGCACATTTCCATCACAAGGAGAGAAGATCGAGGTGGATTCTTACCCGCGATACCACTGTGAGTTGCTCCTCCCTTCGCCAAGCACGACCGATCTCTGGCTCTGCTGATTTCTGAGATCCACGACGGTCAGAAGCTAGCTAGCGGAGCGGAGATTCCATCTGCCACCTATTTGAGGAGAGACGCTCCTTAGCCGGAAGTGGCGTTGCAGCGATGGAGCGGCGGCGAGATGGGGAGGGTAGGATCTCTGGCTTTGCTTATTTCTGAGATCCACGACGGTCAGAAGGTGGCTAGCGGAGCGGAGATTCCATCTGCCACCTATTTGAGGAGAGAAGCTCCATAGCCGGAAGCAGCGTTGCAGCGATGGAGCGGCGGCGAGATGGGGAGGGTAGGTTTTCGCGAGACGGAGGAGGGTTTCGCGAGATAGAAATTTGGGACTGACAGCTGCGGGGTGGTTTGGTTACCCGATTATACTGTAGTAGATTTAAGACTAACCAAACCACCATCCATATCCATGATGGATATACCAATTTGGTGGGCCGGACCAGGGTGGGCCGGACTGGGTGATGGTATATAGGATTTTATTGCCATCCCTAAACACTGGTGACCACAATTATTAAAAAGGCTATATAAATAGTTTATACAGATCAATTAATCATTGCCATCCCAAGAGACGTTCCAAGGATCGAATTGAGTTTACACTGATAGATCTCGTTCTACACTTTCAAACGATAACTACAATGGCATACATAAATAGAACTTATATAGATGCCATTAAAAGATCAAACCACATCTTCAAAAAAAAGGTATAGCTCAAAGGAAGATCAATTACTTGCACGTCACCAGAACCAAAATTGATGTTGAAGACCCAAGTCCAAACTATGACTTCAAACTAAGAATGAATAAAATATCACACGTACTGTAAATGCAGTCTTCTTCAAACTCCAGCTTTTCACAGTTTTGCTCTGTGAAATCAGCATGAAAGCCTAAGGGATTTAGATCAAATATAAGTACAACATACAGGAACAAAGTGTGCAAAAAAAGTTAGTTAAAAATGTAGTAAAGCAGAAAAACCTAACACCATGCAACGAGAGAAAGTTTAGGTGAATTTCCAGATGCCTAATAATATAGTACAATTACAACATCTTCCGCGCCTAACACCACTTCGGTGTTTAGACTAAGACAATACGTTGGTTAATCAATGAAGGCATATGAGTCAGTATCAGGATATATAAGTGGGCACCAAAAGTGCATATGAAGGTGTGTATGTTGGTGTGGGTCTTGGTGGAAGATGTACTACTCAGTTTTTTTTGTTATGAAAAATGTGCGACCTATGCAGTCAACAGGGGACCTACGAAAGTGGCATGGTTGCCTGCACAATGGTGGGAGTGAAATTAGTACACTTGTGTGCATATGTTTACACGTGCAACAGGGGACCTACAGAAGTGGCACCGCTTCCTGCACAATAGTGGGAGTGAAACTAGTGTGCTTGAGTGCACGTGTTCACACGCGCATATCATAACAAGCAAAAAAACATGGACTTATCCCAAATGTGATATCATCATATATAAATTAGGGTTGACCCCCTTACGGTTTGATTTCACTTCGGTACCTAGATATTATAAAAGTTCATTTTGGGTCCTGCAATTCAATGGTCAAAATGGAGGGCTGCCCATTTGACCGTTAAACCCAATCATGGGTGGCTGATCACATAAGCTGTAACATGTGTCCAAATGATCTTTTGGTCTATGATGATTTTAAGCCTAAAAATTTATGGGTCAACGTTGTAACAAAATGCAACGTTTGCACTTCCTAACAAATCTATCAGAACGTTTAAAAAAAAATATACATACTTATCATAAACAACCTATGTATTTTCATTTCTATCAAAGTCTATCTCTGTTACTCAACCATAGTCACACTTTACTAGGTTCTTTCTGGATTTTCAATCAACATGTTCCTGGAAGTTCTGATCAACTCCCGTATTTCCAAAACCTGCACCACGCCCCCCATGAAACAGCCGTCAAGTCACACTTTACTAGGTTCTTTCTGGATTTTCAATCAACATGTTCCTGGAAGTTCTGATCAACTCCCGTATTTCCAAAACCTGCACCACGCCCCCCATGAAACAGCCGTCAACTAAAGGGAGTTAGAACAAGGAACTAGTGCCCGGGAACCAATATGAAGTAAGAGGACTAGGTTTCGGCCTCGGATCAACATTGCTAACCACTGCATTTCCATCGCCTACTTCACACCCCTTGGTCTGAATAAAGATGAAGCCTCCTCTACATAACATGACCATATTTATGCATATAGACCTGGACAGAGATGCAAGCACCTATTCCCGCCGTGGCTATCTCAAGCTTTCAACGGAGATGGAGGCATGGAGCTATGTCTGCCATTCCAGGACCAATGTCATGCCATTGGGCGACGAACAGATGGCCATGCATCTTCACGTCAGCCAATAGGGGACGACATCAGGACACCTCAGCCTAGCTGTGACCTTTCTCACACTGGTGAGATAGAATTGTTCGATGGAAACACAGACATGAGGTTCCAGAGAAGCGAGCAAGTGGCAGTCATGCTTTTCTTGAGATCTAGTAGAAAATCATCTGCCTTGCTGCAGCCACGACGTGGTTAATCGGATACGAGGAGAAAAAATCCAAAGAGGTGAAGAGAGCACGAACAAACTTGGCGGTGAAGTATGGTATTTCATAGGAAGTAATATCCCCACTTCAAGGTTGTAATGCACAATGGGTCAAATGGCAGGCTAGTAGTAGAATGTAGGTTAGCAGTGTTTAAATTATGGAAAAAATGAAAAGGGATAGGGATGTCATTGCTAGAACAATGAAATACATTTATTAAGTTGATAGAACATTGCATTTTTTTATCAAATTAACCCAAATTTTATTGTGTAAATATCAATATAGATTATTAAAAAAATACATGAAAACAGAAACAAAACTATTATATTGCACTAACATGTATGAACTTTATCCAATTTGCATATTCTATGAACATACAAAATTGGGACTATATTATTAATATTGTAACATTCGGACATCCTTCCCGCTAATGGGTAAAAATTAGATGTAGCTAACCTCCATAATTCCGCTTCAGGGATTTTGAGCAAGCTAAACTCGAACTAAGACCCAATAATACTACAACATAAATTCAAATAAAATACGACAATTCTGAAACAAGATCAATAACTCAGGTCTTATTAAATTTGTAATGAATATTTTAGCCTTCAGCTGTGGTATAATAAGATATAATGACTGAATGAAAAAGAATATGAGGGTTGATGCAAAAGTGGCACACCTGTCTAGAGCTGCCAAGATTTTGTCCAAACCCATGAAGCCAACCCGAAAAGAAACAGATCCCCAGTTAGGATTTTGTCAATCTTGGTTGGTTCTAAATGCGGAATTGACGTCCAAATTGAAACCAAATCGGTTTCGCATTTTATTTTTATCAATTAGATCGATTTTGGGTAGACAAATTTGATAAATACAGCTATAACATGAGGCGCAAATCAGTATTATTCAAATATATATAATTCAGGCTCAATTATGGGTTAGACGTTACAATATCAGGTCTGGTTCCAAGCTTACCAGTTAGCAAAAATCTGGTTCCCAGTCAGAACCGGATTGGGCAGTTTTTGATAAGATCAGGATGCATGATCGGCCTGAAAGCGGGGTTTTTTCACCCCTATGGCTGCCTCCACATTGCTGGGAGTGAAATTAGTGAACATGTATGTCCACAGTTGACATGCGCATCTATAACGAGGAGCATACACTAATCTGAACTTATTTTAAATATGACTCTTGGATTGCAACAATAACAAATTACAATAGGATTGTAGTAACATTCTCTTTTGTACAACAAGATTACATAATATGGTTCTCTTTGTTTGATACCAGCACGAGTACAACATGTGTATGCAGTATGCATATATGATCTACACATCCTCTCCTTTAGATCTTGTGGACTAGTGTCTATTTGTCCTTCCATGTGGAAAGATAAGCATCAATTTTAGGGGGAAACATGGTTTGGTCCAAGTCCGGTCTAAGATTAAAACCACAGACCAGACCACACCTAGTGATTTGAAAATTTCCTAAACCAGACTATTGATAAGTCCAACCAGACCAAAGTAGACTGCAACCTTTGGGATTTGGTTCAGGTTGGCCTCATCTCAAACTGATACTATTACGTAAATCTACCAATACAGTAAAAGGTATGTCACATTAGTCAAATGATTAAAGAAATTATTTGTGATATCTAAATGTAAGTGTAGCAGTGTTCCAAAAAACGGTCGCATGGACCGCATATGCAGTTCAACCCTTGACCGAACCGCGTATGGGAATTTAGCGGCTAAAACAGACCATGGCCGCATATAAAGCCTATTAGTCCCCAATTTTTGGATGGAAAAACTGCTAAGCTGGCAATTCTTTAACATCACCCCCTATTCTTCATATAACTAAAACCATCACCTACATTTAACCTACCATCTACTCTCATTTCCTCTTTTTTGCATTACATTCATCTATGATTGTTACACATTTAGCTCATTATCGCACATTTGCATGTATTTAACAAGTGTTTGATTGCATATTTGCATAATTGCATCTAAAATATCTAGTTCTACAAATTATATTAGTAATTATAAGAATACTGTATATTTATATATATATATATATATATATATATAGAGAGAGAGAGAGAGAGTCAGGCTAGAATACACTCGAGTGTATAGATCGCATAGATACACTCAAGTGTGTTTGCATATCAAGACTAGTTTTTGAAAGATGTAAATCATTGATCTTCATTGTCATACTATAATTGGGCTACATACAAATTTTGAGCCCATTTGGAAGAGTGTAAGTCACTCATCCTAGAGCAACAAAATCGACACACAAAACTAATTTGAAATGCATAATTTTTGCAGTCTTTATAACATGACCTATAAATGTCCAAATGTGCTCAAATTTTGCGTATGAGCTATTCACAACATGTTTAAGAAGATCAACGGATTAGATTTTTGAAAAAAATATTGCATCATGAAAAACAATGAAGAGTAGTAATTTGAGACCGTGAAATAAATTATAATTGAGTACCTTATAAAATTACAACTAATACCTGACTTTATTAAGAATAAAAACATTATTAGATGCCACCACAATCATAGATCTCATATTAAAGGTACATACTTATGTAAGTAAAAAGAACAGAATTTTGAAGTAAAAAATACCTACATCAAAATACAAGATTACAAAGGCTTGGTTTGTAGAGTTTTGAAACCAAACAAAACCAATAACCCCTCCAACCCAACCTAAACTAATCAATTTGGTTTGAGCTAGTTTGGTTAGGCTGTTTGGTCTGATTTTCTACCCACCCATAATCAATTGAAAGGTGAGCGAGATGGGAATCGAGTCACTTTATATATGAAAAGATGGGTAATAAATTCTTTTGGGGGAAAGATGATAGAGGGTGACCCCCCCACCACCCCAACAAACCAATGATGATTTCTCTGAAGATTCTGACTTACTTCACTTCATTGAAAACCCACTGTGGTTAACCTGAAACGAAAGAAAAACCCTTTAACATGAACAAAATGATTAAGGACATGGTTTTAAAAAGCAGTATGCGTTATGCGTTCGGAGAGGTCACCTTGTAGAGTATATGTGGTATGCGGGAGTATATGCGGAAGTATATGTGTTTTTGGATTTTTTTATTTATTAATTATTATATGTATATGTATATATATTTATCATGAATATACATATTTAATTTGTACAATTGTGTATCTAAATAGTACAATTACAAGAATAATGGATGCAATCATGCAAATATGCAATCATTACAACTTAAATAAATGCAAACATGCACTATGATCTAAATCTAAACCAACATATATGAATTTAAATGTAAAAAAGAAGAAATGGAAATATGTCTATCTGAAAATCGGGGATTAAGAGGCCTTGTATGCGGCCGTGTGACTGATTATGCGGCCTGGTCCGCTTTTCGAGAGGGAATTGCAGTATGCGTTCGGAAGATGGTCTGCACCTTGTATGCGGCCGCATAGACCGCTTTTTAAAACACTGATTAAGGATTTACAAAAAAATCCAAAGCTCCTAAATTTGCTTACAAATTTAGCAATCCCAGAGGTTTTTATAATTCCCAAACTTTTCGAGTTCGATAAGTGTTATCCAGTGTTTTAAAAAGCGTCCCAGGTGGCCGAAGCACCCGCATAAGCAGCCAAGAGCCCCAACTGCGTGGTTAGGACCATGAGCGGCCACTCGGGCGGCAGCCTATTAAGCGCCCGCCTCACACCCGCTCAGCCCGCCTATGCGCCCGCCTGGATCCCTGCTTTGGGCGCCCGCTTGTGGCCACCTAATTTGTGGGCGTTGGTTTTTTGTACCTTTGCTTGCTTTTGTCATTTCTTTGTAGTCAAATATTATTGTTTGTACTATATGTCAACTTTCGATATGTGCATGGCTTACTATCTAAGAAGCACGGATACTCCAAAACAGGTGTCGTACCCGTATCTGATACGTATTGGATACCAATACTCCGTGGATACTCCTGGATACGTATTGGATACTGCTAATCCGTATCTTGTCGTATCTAGCCGTATCCAGTCAGTTAAAACTAGAAAAAAAATCTGGGCATGACATTGTTTGATTAGCATTTGACACCAGCTCACGTCTCAACCCTCTTTGTTAAGTAGTAGCTTACAGCAAGGCTCTCATAGTTGCTTCCTTGAAGTAGTTCAAGGTTAGCCACCATTCCTCTTGCTAAATGTCAATCTTCCTTCTTCTCTTTATTGTTTGTATCTCCTTTGTTTTTGGGGATTTCACTTTTTAAAGAACTTCAATATGTAATCTGGATTTTTGTTTGTTCTTTATTGCAAACCAATTCATTCACCTTTACATGGTACCAGTGTTTTAAAAATCGCCCTAGGCGGCCGCTTAAGCGTCACAAGGTGGCTGACGATTAAATTGTACTATAAGCGGCGCTTAAATAAATTTGAGAAAAGTGGTCGCTTTTTGCCCGCTTAACCCGCTTTTTGCCCGCTTTTTTCCGAAAAACTACTGTAAGCATATAACATTAAGTACATTATATGCCATATTTAGTATTGACTATAATATATTAAATTAGCATACATATTTCCTATCTAGACAATATCTATTTCATCTCCTTTGAAGATAATCATTGCATCCCCATCCTTATGTCTCCTCCTATGAAGCACTGATACTCCAAAATAGGTGTCCTACCAGTACTTAATTCAATATTTGATGCTAATACTCCCGAGATACTCTTTAATACATACTAAATACTTCTCAAGTCGTATTCCTTTTTTTATTAGCAGGATATGACCTCAATGCAGCCAGGATACAACCCACCCATTTAGCAGCCAAGAGAGCACCCCACTCGTGTGATCTCTCAAAATCCCAAAACCATGCGACTTCCAACTCTAGACTCCCCCTATTGTATTGTGATTTGGGAATGAAATTGGTATTGTCTATTAAAATTTTAAAATGAACATTAAAAAAACTGTTGTATCCATGTACCCGGATCCATGGAAAGAGATATCGACGATACCGTCGGTATACCGACCGGTATACCGATATCGACGACATCGGTCATCGGTTCACACAAACCTGTCGTTGGGATTGCAAATATCGGTAAACCGATGATATACCGCCAAATACCGCCAAATATCGCCAAATATCGCCAAATACCGCCAAATACCGCCAAATATCGACGAAATTTACTAGTATACCGACACATATACCGATTTTTGCGTGCTTAAGTCTGTTTCTGTTGTTTGAGAGGAGGAAATGGTGGAGTAAAGGGATCTCGATAACTAGGGTTCAGATAAGTCTAATCTAAGGTGTTCCTTTATGTTTTCTACCATTTCTCTCATTTACACGTCATCTATCTCAATTAAAATGTAAATTCGTCCCAAAATGCCTTAAATTGGAAAAGATCTCACCATTTGCTTTTTTGTCTTCCTAATTGTATGTGTTTGTAGATCTACAACACTTTCTCATAATCTACATAATAGTCATAGTAATATACCTAAATAATCCACGAAATATAAGTATAATTTGCTATCATTTTTAGTAGTAAGCTAATAAGTATACATATGTTCTTCTAACTAGTATTTTTATCATACAAAGGAAGAAAATGTACTAGTTCGCAACACATCAAACAAACATTGTAAAAAAAACATAGATTTTGTAACTTTCTAGTCTTATATTTGATTATACATGGCACTTGCTACATATATCCCACAAGATGGACATGGTTGACATGGTAACTAGACTTTTAAATTATCGCATCCCCACGACATGCATATGGTGGGCATGGTAATAATGGCTTTTATACTTATCCCGCTATTGTGCATAATCCATGGAGAAACTCACTACTGCATATCAAGATCATGTGCTACAAACAACAACAGAGAAAAGGTGTCACAACAGTGATGGTGCCTAACTTCCTTGACAGTCATGAAGTTAATTGTCAAAGTCACACATTGAAGAAGAGCAATAGAAAGCCCTGATGTATATTTTCTTTTAGAATCTGATATGATGCATATGGAGACATTAGTACTGTAAAATTCTAAAACATATCGTGTTTAATTACATAATACGAACGAGTATTATACACTTATATAGTATTGTACATGACGTGTATGAGCAACACGTAACTTGATACCACCAACCTTACATAATGTACATGTCATGGGAGCAATATGTCAACCATATCAACTCAATATTGTATGGAGAATCAGTGTGTAACTTGACATACAACTGATATGAGTTAGTAAGTTACTATGCTATTTATGTGTTGTAAATTGGATATTATTGCATAAGTGTGTGTATTTATGTTTATGGATTGTGCTAGTAAAATTTCAAATCTTAATTCCAGTATTTTGTCATCGAAATCCTTCATCGAAATCTGCAGAAAACATGATAGGTTCCCTACCTCCCACATGATGGACCCCCCCCTCCAACATACCCAATATAGAATTTTATTGCATAAAACGTTGCATCTAGGTGTTGAGACCACGCCTGTAAAATTTCATGATTTAATTCGTTCATTTAGGCGTCGATAAGTCCAGGATTGCATTTGTCGATATTTCCGTCGGTATACCTGTAAATATCTATTTCCACGTCGTCGATAAGGCGTCGGTATCGGCATTTAATTCCTTGCCCGGATCTTATATTTTTCAAAAATTGTCATATCCCCGTACCGCACCCGTACCCGTATCCATTTCTGTATCTATATTTGTGCTTCATAGTAGCTAGCTATACCCTGAGATAAGATAGTTTGGTATCACAGATGACACAACTCACTTTACAACACAACATTACATGATACATGAAATGTGAAAGGTTTAGAATATGATATTATCATGTCTTTTTGTAACTTGTCTCACATTAATATTGAATGAAAGACCCCTTTTTAAAATCATTGTTTGATATTATGGCATTGGTTTCCATTTTCTTTAGAAATATTGTGATTTTTGAATGAATTTTTATTGTCTTCATCTATTTTTAAATAAATATATTGGTTATTTTTAAAAATATTAAATAAATATTAAAAAAATTCTGTATCCATGACGTACCCCTATCCTATATTTTCGAAAATTGTCGTATCCATGTACCCGTATCCGTACTCGTATCCGATATGTATCTGTATCCGTGCTTCCTAGCTTACTATATATACATGTAATAAAATATACAATACTATACATCTCTTGTGGTATAATACATTGCTGCTGCACATTATATAATATAAAACATAACATTACTGTATGATACATTCTATAGTACATTAATACACACATTACATATCTAGTTATCTATTGCATACTGTATTTATGTACCTTTCTACCTTACATAACACATTAATCCATTCTTTAGTACGATATATATTCTACTGATTACTGGATAATATAAATTGTATAAATGTCCTATATATTCTATTGTTTACTGCATAATGTATATTGATGCATTATATATCTATTGCTTACTGCAATTTAGTACATAAAGTTATACATATATTTACTATGGTAACAATATACTGTTTGGGTATTACAGCTATGTCTAAAACTATCTTGGGTGCTTTATTTGTTTTGTAGGGTGTCTAGATAAGTAGGAATTTTCTTTATAAATACATTACTTATATACAAATATGTATATTTTTCTATTACATTATATAAGAATTTAAGTATCCGCTTTTTCAAAAAATGCCCGTCTGGCGCTCAAGCGGCCACAAGGTGTTGTCAGCTATGTTATGGAAAGCGCGAAGCGTGCGGATTGCCTCCTTTGAAGCGGAAAGCGGGAAGCGGGTTTTGAAGCGGACCGAAGCGGGCACTTTTTGAAAAAGCGGTTGACGTTGTTTAAAATTAATTTATAAAAAATTTGATTCTCATACTACCAACAATAAGATATATTTGGACTTTCATAGATCAACAAAAAAATCAAGTATTTTGAGTAATTCTTCACTGCTGCAAATAACTTTCATAGATCAAAATGGTTCCTAGTAACAAAATTAAATGTTTACAAGATAAGAAGCAAAAAAACTTCAATTGTGATCACCACCAACCATACTAATTTGTGAAAGGAAAAAGAATAATAAGTATTCAGTAGATTCATTTCTAATTAGTAATTAATTAGAATAGTCATGTAATCATACACGGTATATAATATACCTTACTACATATCATAGTAACAAGTTCGGGATTCGGCAACTTTTCGGCTGGCTGGAAAAAATCAGAATTCAGAAAAAATCGAGAAAAGTCGTGAAAAGATCGATAAATTTCGGTCAAAGTTCGGTCAACTATTCGGAAATAATCGAGAATAAGTCGACAATATAAGTATATACATACATATATGTATGCATATATATGCATGTATGCATGTGTATATATAGATAAATGTATGTATGTACATACGTATATGATGCATGTAACTGTTACGGCCACAAGACATACAATCTTAGTGAGTAAAAATGTAGGAAAAGAAGTAAAAAATAGTTGAGAAATAACATGAACTGTCCAGAGGAGTGGGGGCTTTGAGGTTTAGTGTGTATTAGGAATTTTGTGTACATGGTTTGGTAAAAAAAGAGCAAGCGACTTAAAAGAGAAAAATCATGAAAAATCGTGAAAAGTCATGAAGAATCGTAAAAAATCGTATAAATCGCGAAAAAGCGGGATTAATCGTGAAAAGTCATGAAAAATCGGCGATTGGCGTATTCATCGTGATGAATATTCGGGAGCCTATAACATCGTGAAAAATCGTCGATTTTTCGTAAAATTCGGAGACTTTTGTTACTATGCTACATATAATGATATTGATGTTTGTTTGCCTACGTTGTTAAGTAATTACAGATATAATACGTGATATACAATTGCAGTACTGCATGATATAGTATGGAATCAGTACTGATAAAGCAAATGGTGTATACTATTGAATAAATTTCCTCTTCAATATTCAGTAGTCAGTACATTCATTCCTAATTAATTAGACATGTAATGATATAACTTGTATAATGATATTGTTGTTTATTTTCCTATGTCGTCAATTGACTAATACATTGCAGGATGAAAGATGCATGGTATACTACTGATTTGGTATTGATAAAGTATTTTAATTTTAGTATACTACTGAATTACTGATGTTTAACAAATTAGAAAAGATGTATACGGTGTTTTTTTGCATTGTGATAACTGATAACTGATAACAAAGAGATTATTTGTACTGGTAGTACCAGTCTGGTACACGTTCATGTGGAAGAAAATGGGGTTCTACGACTTTGCATTGCAGCAATTCAGAAAATCAAGGTTAACAACCTACAGCTGAAAATTACGCGGGAGTTGAAATTAACTGTTGGAAATCAAGGTTGTAGATGATTACAATCTTCAAATGTTGAAAGGATTAGACAAGAAGAAGGAGAACAGAGACAAAACGATTACTGCTGCGTGCTGCAACCATTAACAGTTAACAACTAGCAGCCTAGAGGAGCTTAAGGGGAGCGGAAGACAGAGCAATGAAGAAGAGAATACAGAACATACCTGAACTGTTGTGCGTAGAGAACAATCCGCCGAGAAACCATCGCATGGACTCCTGGACGGCCGCCGCGTAGCCTAGCACTGAAGCACCTTGCCTTCCGCCTCCCCCCCTTGACTCCAGAACTGTCGCAAAGAAGCCCCCTGAGAATCCTTCTGTCGCTGTAGAGGAGATGATGACAAAGTCTGATGAGGTCGTTGACTCCAAGACTGCCGCTGAGAAACCCATTAGCAATCCTTCTGTCGTTGTGGAGGAGATGACGAGAAAGTGATATGAGGAGGGGATGAGAAGATACAGAGGGAGTCGCACTCTCATAAGAGCACAGGGGACGACAACGGCTTAGGACTAGGAGTCGAGGAGTCCTAGCCTCGCTGGGAATCCTCATCGGGACTTCGTGCTACGGCTGTGGAAGTCTCGAAGTGTCCCAATTGGGAATAGAGAAGACGAGTCAGGGGGTCTAGCTATTTGGGGATTTTGGGTTTTGAGGGGTCGCGGGGTCGCGTAACTCAGAAGCGTCCACTCCAACCGCTGAACCGCATCCCGCTAAAGCGGCCGCAGGCCCGCAAAAGCGTTGCAAACTACCCGCCTCAGTGACAAACGCTATTTTTCCGCTCAGGCCTGTTTTAACGTGGATCAATGGGTTGGACGCTAAAGCGGGCCCTTCAGCGGGCGCCTCAGATGCTTTTTTAATCGTTGGTTGTCAGCACGCCTCCCGCTTCCCGCTTTCTAAAACATTGGTTGAAATGAAGTGCAATTGTAGTATGTGACCGAAAAATTCCTCTCAAATTGAAAAGTAAATTTTATAGAACGGCTATATGGTCATCCATATTGTATGGGAGTGAATGTTGGGCGATGAAGAAACAATGTCTCAATAAGATCATAGTTGTTAAGGCGGATTAGGAGCTATGTGTTCCTTAGGGAGCGCCTTGGTAAGCACCCAGTCATATGATGATGACGACAACGATGATGATGGCGGTGGTGGTGGTGATAAAACTATTATCATAAAGATGTCTTTGTTTTTACGAATGGTGCGGTGTGTGTTGACAAGTTATATAAATATAAACACCACGTACATTTTGTTAATTTCCTGTGACACTTATCATAATATAAATACATTGTAGGTTCCAATAATCAGACTTAAGCTGCAAAACATATAGATATTATAATGCTATAATTATAGAAATGAGATATGAAGTACAAGGAATAATTTGAAAAATGATTTGAAAAAAAAAATACAGTTCAATTGAGATCTAAAACCTAGACACAAATAGGAAGATTTAAAATTATAAAACGTTCATGAACATAGTAACTTTTAGGTTTAAAATTATAAAACCGGAAAAAATCATAATGGCAGTGTGTTTCCACTTCATTTGCCTTTTATTTTGACACATGATTCTTGTGGTGCCAAAATAGAAAATTTTCATATTTTGGCAAAGCTAGAATCGAGCAAAACAGCCGCATGAATTTGAATTTAGCACTATATGTTATTCATCATTTTTCCTTAACCCCTTTGGAAGAGTTCTTCATGTTCTAGACGCACAACAAAAAGAGTTAAAGGTGTTCGAACTACTTAGCTATACAATAAGTTGCATGGTTGTTGTATATTTATAGTCAACATAACCTAACTTCTCTAATAAATTGAAATGAGACTGAACTAATCTAAACCACTCGAGACATCATCCAGATTCAGTTTTTTCAACCATCCCAGCCCAAGCACTACTTCTAGTTCAAGATCTATAGCAAGTGGCTACTCAAGGTGCCATGCATCGAGTTTAAAAGGCGTGCCAAATCATGTGTGTGTGTGGCATCTAATGGTTTTAGACCCAAAGTAATTGCAGTCAGTGTTTTGAAAAGTGTCCCAAGCATCCGCCTGGGCAGCTCACTGGCCCAGCCGCCTGGTTAAGGCCTTGAGTGGCCTTTCAAGCGCCAACCTGTTAAGAAGCCGCCTAAAACCCGCTTAGCCCGCCTATGCGCCCGCCTGATTCCTTGCTTAGGGCACCCGCTTCTTGCCGCTTAGTTTTTGAGTGTTAGATTTATCCCACTTGATAAGCCCAAATAGATGGTAGCCCACTTCCAAAAAAAGAAACAAGTTGACATTGGCCCACAAGGTTAAAGAAATATGTTAATATTCTCCAGAAATACATATGGTCATTGTATTGTTGATTTTTTTCATTTTCTGTAGCCAAATGTTGTTGCTGCTAGCCTGCTACTATACGCTGATTTTCCTAGTACCCGCGTACGTATATGATTGACTATATGTGCATGTAATATATCATACAATACTATAAATCTATAATAGTGTAATACATTGTTGTTGTACATTGTGCAATACGTAAATTACTGTATAATACATTCTAAAAGACAATAATGCATACATTATATATTTAGTTGTCTACGGCATATTGTATTTCTATAACTTTGTACCCTACATAAAACATTAATACGTTATATAGTACATTACATATTCTACTGTTTACTGGATATCAATAAATTACATACATATATTATATTGCTTGCTGCATAATATACATTAATGCATCATATATCTTCTATTGCTTACGGCATAGTAGTACATAAAGTTATAAATATATTTACTACATTAACAGCAAACTATTTGGGTGTTATAGCAGTGCTAAAAACTATTTGGATGCTTTATTTTGTTGTGTAGGGTGTCTAGATAAGTAAAAAAGTTCCTTATAAATTATATAAAATATGTATAATTTTCTATTAAATTATATAGGAATGAGCTACCTTTTTTTCAAAAAGCGCCCGCCTGAGCCCCTGCTTGGCGCTCAAACGGCCACAAGGTGTTGTGTACACGCCTCCCGCTTCCCGCTTTTTAAAACATTGATTGCATTGAATTGAAAAAACTCTGAATTCCAAATAATTATGACTAATTATGAAGTTCCTACAAACAAAAGGCCTGATGAGAGAATGATCATGGAATATACACCTTATAACAAGTTTGACAGTCATGTACTATGTGAGATCCAACTGTAACGTTTGATGGTTATTAAGGTCAAGCTCACTTCATCATAAGCTATGGGTCCAATAATGCAAGATATTCTTCAAATATATATAGTATATAATTTATAATACTAAGTGGTCTAGTATAGTTAGACAAATAACAAAAAGAAGGGTGTGTTTAATTGCCAACATGCTAGAAAGCATCATTAAATTATAAGGTAATTATGGTATTTTGATCTTTTAATGTTGTTGTGGTAAATATTGGTCATTGATGCACCTACAGTTACTTGATGGGCACCATGACTAATACAACTTGCCTTTGGCTCACATGCCTATTTTTCTGATTCTTTTTTCCAATTTTAGAGACACGTCATTAAATCATATATGCTCATCCATATTAGGGTGCCCCAACACCCGAATTGAAGGCCTTTGGAGTAAATGTGGCATGGAGCACAATGACATGGCAAAATATGAACATCAGTTTTAGAGGCATGTCATCAAACCATGTATGGTCATCCATATTAGAATGCCCTAGCACCCAAGTTCAAGGCCTTTAGAGTACATATGTCATGGAGCACAATGGCATGGAAAAATCTGAATACCAGTCAAGGGGTATGCAATCCTAGTAAATAGCATTAAATGTAAAGAGAACAAAATGGCAAAAGCTGACATGTTATTATATTGGAACCTTGAAACCATTGTTAGACCAAATAATATATGCATACATATATTCGATATTAACATAGGGTTTCAGCATCAAGATATCGTGCTGAAGAATTCCTTGACTATTCATTTCGATATCTATATAAATTGTTATAAGAGGATAACTGATATAGTCCGTATATGGAAGCATCTCAACGCGGGAAAATTAATTTTGTCTTAAGACTTTCATGCTTGGCAGTTAGAAAGTACATGTATACATTAATTGTTAGAATGTCAAAAATAAATGTCTAGAGTGAAAAGTGCTCAAACATGACTATGCATACTGATTAGAAGTAAATAAACTCACTAAGTTGTGGTGAAGTCAACTATTGTGCGATTCCATTTGTACGAAGCCTTGTTTTTGGCTTCAGGCCAACTGATTTTTTGATACTCGAAGTCCAAAAGAGGTGGGCTTAAAAGTTTTTCAGGAATTTGTTCACCTGAGTCCCTTCGCCATTTGATCAGCAGATCCTTGAACAACTCATCCCATTGACCCTCCATCAACGAAACAGTGTCTTTGATAGCCTGGTCATGTTCTAGATCGTTCAGTGTTTCCATTATTGCATCCCTCAGTTTTATAACTCTGTCAATCATATAGTCCAGAAATGGAGCAGCAATATTTGGAGGCAACCGACAAGGCACCAATTCTTCATTTTCATTTCTCCTTCTGAGTTTAAGGATCTCCTCCTCATTGGATTTACAATATATGGGGTTGATGTTGTTACGACTGGAATAGACATTAACATATTTCTCACAAACAGGGCATCCCGGAGATCCGGAGGTCGTCTTTCCGTAAAGGCACGTCCAACAGAATAGATGGCCGCATTCAGATACAACTGGTTCAAAAGCAATACCCTCACAGATACCACAAGAGAAGTATGATAAGTGGATAGGAAAGTCGTTTATTGTGGGCGACAACACAACCTCCAAATTTTCACTCTCTTCCCTACTCCAACAAATTCTAGCTTCTTCCTCTTCAGGGAGCTCTCCTGTCTCTTTGGCAACATTATCCCCAATCAGTTGTTCACTTTCATGCTCTTTACCTGTTAGCCACCGCCAACTACCTTGGAGGTCTTTGATTAGCTCAGCTATTTCCATTCCTATATATGAAATTTTTTCTTGAGGGGGTGGAAAGGATGCGAACAGATAATTCATTCCAAGCTTAAATTCTATTCGTCCACTTTTAAAGCGCGTAATCATTGCAGCGATGCAATTACTTTGGGATGCAAACTGCCTGTTAGCATACCATGGCCGACGAAGAGGTATATCAGGTTCTCCGTTCGCTTGAGCTTCTTCAACCGCCTCTTTCGCAGGGTTAAGGATGATGGGCGGATCGCTCGGTGGACGACCGCTATATACTGGAGCGACAGTCAATCCAGCATCCGAGCTATCCAGATGGCAACCGCAAAAGGGGCAAATTTTCCCACGCCCTCGCCTAAAAAGACAGCTCCAGCAAAATAGGTGGCCGCATATGACGTTGAGTACTGGATCCTTGGCGAGATTGTAACATATTTTGCACGAGAAATGGCAGATCTTCTTGCTCGTTGAGTGACGAGGAACGTCAGGAGCGTTAACAGCCCTAACGGCAGCGGCGGTCTCCATAGGTGCTGGCGCAAGATCTTTCCTTTGTCGTCTCGGTCTTTCAGTCGGCATTCTGCATCAGCGTAGCTTCAAACCCTAATATTAGACGAACTGACGGGAGAGCGGACGGACCCTAGGTACCGGCTGTAATTCCGAATCTTTATCGTGAGGGATGTTGTTTCTTTGAGCAAAGTGTAACAATGGTGTTTGTTACTTGCTGGAAAAATAAATAGGGTCGGAAAAAAAACAAAATTAATTCCTGAGAATAGCACCTCCCAGATAATAATTCTCAAAGTAGCATATTTTTCTGATTACTCCACCAAAGAATGGGTTATTACTTGTCCTTGAGAATCGGCTGGAATGCCCTCTAGTCGTGACTCCTGCCATATCCATGCCTGATAACCCCAATGTCATTTCCGCACCCATATGTAGAGCTAAATTTAATGGCAACAATTACACCACCTACACCTCCAATAATCACGGTTAGTCCCCAAACAGTCACTATACCGATTAAGTAATCTGCACAAGAGGTTCCGCCCACCAACGCTGCCAAAGTGGCAAAGAAGAAAAATGTGACCATTGACCTTGCTTCCACCACTTCTAAAGAGCTCACGGCTTACTGCTCCAACATTTCTACCGCATTGAAGCCATCTTAGGGTGTGCTACCGGATGCCACAGCCTTCCATAAATAATAAATCCATCATTGGTCCCAGCTTTAACACTGCAACCGCTTCAATGGAGGTTGAGATTAATGACAACAATAACAACAACAAGTGATTACTTATGGTTGGGAAGATGGGTGAATAGCTCATGGTGTTACATGGCATGACACAGCAATAAAAAGCCTATCATGAGCCCACGTCCTTCATTCACACGGTCAAAGGAATGGAGGAATAGCAGCAATATGTTAGTGGTTAAGTGGACTGCTTTGATTACAGCAAAAACACTATCATATTATTATTCATTCTGCGCCTCTTCACGGCAAGCTAATCATACATTCAATTACCTATATGTAGTTACCATTGTTAACTGCCTGCTTCACTGTTCCTTGCCCTCCTATAACATTGCTCTTCAAACTTTCTGATCAGTTGAACCCCTTGGTCTGATTTTACTTATTTGTTTATTTGACCGACCCCACCAACTAATGTAACCCCACCAACTAATGTAGGGCTGAGGGAGGATGGGGTAGTTACCAATAAAAAGAATCCAACGCTGCTTTCCACATTCAAAAGAAAAAATAACATCCCATCATATCAAATATTTTTATTGCATTTTGTTCCTACCATTTTTACCAACACAAGGGCAAAGAAAATGCAAGAAAATATGTTCATGTATTATATCCTCATTAGTAATCAAGTCACGAGTAAATTAAGTAACATTAGGTCATTTCATTGCTCAATGTAACAACCACTCAAGTTAGTTTGACTTTGATTTTAAGATATGGGAGACAAGAGAATTATTCAGTGGGCTTTGTGGTACATTTATTATTGTTTTTTGAACTTTCATGACATGTGTGGCATTGATCAACATTTTCCATCTACTTTCTTGATATATTGTCTACCAATGAGATGCATTGATTAAGATTTTTTCATATTTTGTCTACCAATGAGATGCATTGATTAAGATTTTTTATAGTATATCTATTATAAGTTTCATAAGCGATAGTTAGTATCTTAATAAAATGTTAGTTGTATTACCATAGAAAAACAATTTCATCGTACTTATTACAATTACTTTAGTTCATTTCCCTCAAAATAAATTTGATTAAACTTTACTTCGATTATGTCTATTAGATCTAATTCATTTCCAGAGCACATAAGTATGATGAATATTTTTTAAATGCCATCAGTATGGTCAAGGAACAATTTTATCAATCTACCAGTTTTCCATTAATATATATATATATATATATATATATATATAATATTCATTAGAAAATGATAACAAGAACCAAATTAGAAATATCATTTAAGATATAATGTAGAGATAGTAGTTATTTAAAAATTCAACATTCTCTCCAAAAAAAGTAATGCAACATACTTAACAAAAAAACAATTCTACCACATTTTTCCATTATTGGTTTTGTTGATTTTATTTTTTTTCTCTCTCATATATCAAACCACCATACATCACAGGGCATATCCTTTCCATTATCATTGAATGGTCTCTCATTTAAAATGAAAAATGAATAAGGTTAGTTCTACCTTGGCATGGTAAAGTTCCAAGTTATAATAAATTGAAAATGAATTTTTTTTTAGAACTTTGATTTTTGTAATTTTCACTTACAATATATTTTATGCACTTCATATCATTTTTTGTTATTTTGTTAGACCCTTTATGAATCAAAATGTTAGGACACCTTACTTATGGATGTAAATGCAATGTTAGTGTTATTAAAAAAATATTTTTTTTAAATCTTTTTTTGACGATAAAGTAGTATTTTAAATTATTCCCTTATGAAAGAGATACTTGAGTCTTATTTTATATCTTCCAAGATCTTGATTCTGAATATAAACTATTTGTTTTTTAAAATTGGAATTTCAAAATTGATCCAAAATATTTAAAATCCTTTCATCTTACCTACATAAATTGATTCCTCATTTTCCAAGATATAAATCCTTTTTTCTTACCTACTAAAATATACTTCGTGTGGTTGAATACCCATTTAATACCTTGCATAGTTAAATATTGCATTGTCATTCTTACAACCTAAAAGTGGTGAATTTTTCAATAAATTTAATAGGCAAATACAAGTTATAATAAATCTACAACATAAGAGATGTCTTCCTTTCATATGTTGAATTTATGTGTTGTTGTTTACAACGTAATGTATACATGTCAAATTCCTTTTTTTTAATTAGTTATATACACTTTATGACATATATTATGACTTCTTGCTTAACATAATTATATAACGCTCATAACATAATAGATGGATTTTTCTATAATTTTCTATAAATTTGAAAAATAATATCCAAAGACTTTTGTATATATACAAAGTCAGTACAAATAAATTATGTTCTTAAAATATATACAAATATGTATGTGGCACGTGTACAACTAACTCACAGTAAAATATATACTTCATAAATTATTCTAAAAGGACCAATAACTCTTCTGATCCTCCCTCTCTCTCGATCTCTCTCCCATTATTCACTTTCTTTTACACAATCCCATGACCAAAATAAAAAAAAAACATTTAAAATCTTTCACTAACGGCATGGCACTTCACTTTGTCTGTTAACTCCGGTTAACTCACATTTATATCCAAACTCCAAAAAATACAAAAGAGTATATGTATCAAGCAATCCTCAATGCTCGCCTAATTCTTTTTTTTTTTATTATTTCTTATTGTCAATCTTATAATAATAAATAAATAATTTTCATGACATCTAAGTCTCTCTATCCCAAAATGAAATTCTAATTTGTAATTCAACCCAATCACACCATGTAACTCCATCTTGCATTTTCTCCCATCCTCCTCCAGTCTATCTTTTTCTGTAATAATAATCTTTTTCCCAAATTCTAATTAGTTTCCATATTCTCTCAATAGGTATTTATCCCACTAGCCTAAAACACAAAATATAGCAATAGAATATCTATGATATTCAACAAAAGAGAAAGTATAAACTTATTCTTGCATTTTTATTATTGAATAATATTAATCAATAATGATGTTACATGAAAATATCTTTGACTGTGTTTTCACGTGCATGGGCATGTGTGCGTTTACTAGTTTCTAATAAAACTTGTGAAAACGTCATCGCATTTGGAGTTTTTGATATTAAAAAAATAAAATAAAATAAAATAAAATAAAAACGCCAATGGTGAAAGCGCCAAGTTATTTTTTTGTTATTTTTGATTGAAAGCTCCAAATGCAGTGACGTTTTCACAATGTAATCAGAATAATACAAATGCAAACAACATATTCTTAATAAAGTGAGCTACTTTTGAAAATATTATCACTTATGTGCTATTTTTGGATTTTGTGTCAAAGTAAATCATTTTGGGATTTTTCCTAAAGATGGATAAGGAAAACTTAAATTGTCGTTTGGTAATGTTTCTATCTACTCTATAAAAAAGAGTCTCTGATGTGCGCCATTTGGATCAGCTTGGCTGGTCGGTTGTTTTTTATTTTTTATTTTTTTAGTTATTTTATCCACAGACTTTTTTATTACAATTTATTTTTCAATCTTCTTTTTTGTCGCCTTGAATAATATATATGCAAGTGCTTCTAATATGTTATTTATTGAGTCTGCTTTTGTTTGTCTTGTCTGTATGTGTGTGTTTTAGCATCTTGGTTGTGTGCTCCAGTTGTTATAAATCAATAAAATGTTATTAGTATTGTTTGGATAAGTCTAAAAAGATGACATGCATGTTTGTTTGTTTTTTGGTCGAGTTTTCTTTTATAGTCTTTGTTGCCGTTTAATCGTACAACTTGAATTGTTGTAAATTTTTTTACAAATTACTTTTGAGCTAATTCTCATGTTATAAAAAAACTTTATAATAAAACTGCTTCAGAAGCGTTATATTTTAGGTTGTCTATTTACGTGAGTTTTGTGAATAAGTTTGAAAATAAAATTATTTAACTCCCTCTACATGCAACAGCACTACTATGTGATTAAGAATATGTAATTATGGTAATCATGTCGAAGGGAGTCCAACAGTTCTCTTCTAGCATGTTTTAGATATATTATTATACATTGTAACTATATATTTGCCATCAAGAGGCGCATGCCCAAAAAAGAGAACATATGTAATTTTGATCATCACATATGGATTGTTCGGATAAGTTTAAAAGGAAGACTTACATGTTTTCATGTTTGTCTGAATTCTTTGCTTAAGTTTGAAAAAAAATGCATCAATGTTCTCCTGCAGTGTGTCTTTAAACACAACGTACAATTGTGTGCTTACTTGCTTATTATATTTTTAAATAGATGTAATATTGGTAATCAAAGAATACATTTCAAAAGAAGTCAACTAACAACTAATGGAACTATTTTCTTCTATAGAGTTGTATGCAAAATATTTTGATTAGTAATTATATTTTCCCGCCAATGGGTTCATGCTTTAAAAAAAAACATATTTATATTTATTAGTCATATATTACATTAATTCAATTGTGTAACACATAACTAGCACATGTGACATGTATTCCACTCGTATGGCAAAAAGAGTGAGAATGGAAAATGTCAAAAGTATATTGTTTGTTACACGAATAAGACCCGGAGAGGAAATTGTTTTCTACAAAAACATCCCATAGAGTGTAGCTCTTCTCCTCATCTTCTAGTCACGATTAATGCATTCTTTGTTATATCCTACTCATCTATATCCTTTTACCATCAACAATAATCGCATCAGTATCAAAAAGCTTAGACATCGACAAGCTCCCATGTAGTTGTTGTGAAGTTGACCAACATATGTGCCCACATCACATGTCCATTTAGAAGTCTCCACACATGTTGTGGTAAGCAGTTTTTCTAGAGTAGTTTGTCCAATCATCTTCGATTTGTATATTTATCCTCTCCGGATCGAGTCGGGGTATCCATAAGGTGGAGAAATACACTGACATTTGAGAAAGCTTGGTCACTACTCTCCGTTCTGTAAATGTGAAATTTGTGGCTTATGTCTTGCCACCAAATCTTGGTCCAAGGCCTGCCCCAATCGTGATTTTGATGACTTTGATGCTACTATATTTCTACTCTGTCATCCAGGTTAGGACCCGATTGACATGATTGTTGGCTTTCCCGCCCCCATTAAGAATGGCTTTTTGCCTCATGTTCATTGTATCTTTATGGCTGGTCAGCGTGTTGAACAGACATTGCCACCAGTGTATCTCAAAACACAAATCTTATTGATTTTGTCTTTCATGTGGGTGCACCTACAGTGAAGAGCATCTCACTTCTATGTCGTCTATCGTTCTCCACACTTTGTGTGTTGTCCTACAACAAGTGGCCTTTTCCTTGATCAATCGATGCTTGGGTTCATCTTTTTGTTCTCCCTACCTGTGTTCTACTTCCTTCTCAAGTCTGCTCAAGAATGCTCAAAACAAAAGTATGCCTCATTCCAACAAATTATATCCTTAAGGCCCTAGAAACATGAAATTTGGAACCTAAGGGTATCCAATAATTCCTCACCAGATCATGACCCACCATTGTCCTTTCTAGTGTGAACAATCTATTGAAACTAGAGTTTCCCGCGCCAAGCCAAAGATCAAGGATGGCCAATTTTTTAGTTGTCATCTGAGTTTTGTCCTCTAGTAGTGTTTCCCCCTATAAATTTTCTCCTGATTTGGAGCTTGAAGAAAAACCTCTCAACTCATGCCTCTTATGGTGTAGCATGTGTTTCCGATGTTATGGTTGAAGAGTCCATCTTATATGTAACATACTCAAATATAGGCATAGGTGTTAAAACTCCCTTCTTATTGGCTCCATTCAATCATGTTAACATATGGTTTTTTTCCTAATACAAAGTACATTAGGAATTATTTGGGCAATTAGTATCATGGATATATAAATTAATATTTGATATTTAAGGTCAAATAACCATAATACATTCAATAATAAGACTTAGTGAACAAACATACCAAATAACATGTTAGAGTCTATTTTGACACCATAAAATATTCTTAGGGGTAGAAGATGAAAGAAAAATGAATTAATATGTGATATAGTGTTAAGATGAGTGAATACATTAAATGTATTTGTACATACAAATAATGAAGTCTACTATCAAAATGTCTTCAAAAGGTAAAATTAATGGCAAATCTGGACTTTATACATCCTAATTATTGTGCATACACTTCCAAATAATTGATTGAATTATAAGCTTTTGATTGATATTAATGGATAAAAAAGGTTTAGCTAGACCTAGTTCCATTTCAATACCGCGCATGTGGTCTTCCCTTTCCCTCACTGCATCCTCACACTGACCTAGCCCCCACAACAATTAGATATGAAGACAACTTCCCCCTCCTCCTCCTCTCTTGCATTACATCTTTATTCATCTCCTTCTCTCCCTCTTCCTTTTCTCCTCTTCTATCCATAGCTCAAACCTTAGTTTGCCATAGCAGTCCTCCTCTTTGATCCTGCTTTGACAAAGAACAGAGGTCATGGCCACAATAAGGTGTCATAGCTACTATGGTGGCAACCTTCGGTCCTTGCAACTTCCTACCACCATAAATACAACCTCAAACTTCAGCCCTAGTAGCATTCCAATCTCATCCAACATGACTCATCACCAACTCCACCTCATATATAAATTGCATATCCTATCTTCCTAAAATGAAGTTTTGAGTTGGTCGCTTCACCAAAGTTAGCGTCAGCCATATAAACTTGAAACATAGTGGCATGATTCTGCTCTCCCACTACCCTACAACCACAACATCAATCACCTATTTCCGCCTTAAACTCCACTCTACTTACGACCATCGCCTCGAGTAGCAACGTCAACCCCATTGCCCTCCTCCATGCAATGCCCAATTGGTGCCAAGATAATACTATCTGCTACCTACATGACTGATATACAAACCATCTTTTGCCTTACCAGGATCACCACCAATTTGCAGGTCAAGACTGTTACCACTGATTGCTTGCAAGGTGAACGCCAACACCTACATACTACGCTACATACCACATATTTCCCTCTCATGCATATCCACTATCAGTCAAAATTGGTCTTGATGTCTCCATCATCTAGCCACTCTCTTCTTTCCTCTCCATGCTCCTAGTCGGTGGATGCATATGCAACATGAGGAGCAACACTAATCTACAAACCTCGACTAGGTTCATCAACCACCCAAGCCTAGATGGGTTGCCACCAAAGGTTGTTAGACATCTCCTTTGGATTCAATAGCTCCATCGCAAGATCGCATGTCTCCTTTTATCCTCCTTCTCTTATTTGTTTCCTTCTTCCAACCAACATACCTGCAACAATCTAGTCACGTTCCTTACACGTGTTGCTTATGAGTACAACCATCACCACCAACTTTTCCTTTCATTAATCTTATCAATAGAAACTTTAGTGGTGAGGTGGTTCAAGATTAGAATATATCTTTTGTGAATTCCCCATAATATGAACTCTAAAGCAAGATGGGAAACCTACTACTACCTTCTAAAATAAGGCTTCACTAGCCACCACCTATGACTAGATCTAAATAGGTTGAAGGGTGATATTCAAGCATGTGTCATGCTTTGATAGGTTGAAGGGTGAGATATGTATTGATTCATCGATGGGAAAGCTATGGGTAAATAATGATATGTATTGTGCTTTGATCACACGACGAAGATCGTGAGGAATCATCCAAGTGCACCTACCTATAGGCAAGTCATAATGATCTTGTACTACATGTTTTAACAAATTAATTAGTAAGAAAAATGGAAATAGATGGGATGTATAATAGTCTTGATAATAATTTATATCTAAAACATGAAACCTATACACATAGATGAATAACATAAATCAACCAATCTAGCATGCAAGACAATATATACATGTATACATTAGTGTATAAGTAATGAATGTTCTGAAAAATATAGTAGTCAGTAGGATATACCTATGCCAATATGTATGCAATCATGACTTAATACAATGTACATGAAATCTGAATCTCAGTGGACTTATACACGTAATATTGCATGAATTGGCATATAACCTCAAGCTACATTGAACAGACTCAACCTAGTCCTAAATCCATGTAGACTCAGCGAACCTAGCGCTCTGATACCAAAACTTGTGGCAACACGTCCCACTATCACACAAACAACGAGGTGTTACGCGAAAACGTGCAGAAATCACCATAATCACAGATTACCAAAAAATATGAGTTAATTAAAACTGATTGCGGAAACCTGATAAACTGAGAAACTATTACATTTGAGTCCTCATCCTGCAAGGAAACATGTTATATAAATATATACAATATCTGATATGTGTCCACAGCTTAGAAGAACAACTGTCTAACCCTCTCATTAGTTCATCACCTGTTTATACATACATAAAGGCCCACATTCGGCCAACAACAGAATATATAAAACATCAATGATTATACATCGTTAAACAACGTCAAAACACCTCCAAGGACCTGAGAGTACAGGGATGACTCTAAGACTCTACTACAAAATATCCAACACAGCAGCATATCCATCGCTTGCCTTCTATTGCTCGTCTAGCTGCTCAGCCGCAACTTCGCGACCACCACCACACCTAGCTCGACCACCTAAAAAGGGTGTAAACCAGTGGGGTGAGACACACAATCCCAGCAAGAAACACAACTCCCCGTCGAAACTATAGAACCTCAGAAGATAAAGCAATAACAGCAGGTAACTGATAAGAGGTATAACAAGAGCAGTTTATATGAAGTAAAGCTATTTGTACCGACAAGCTTACCAGATGTATGGAAGGCCTATAACCAATTCTTTTATGGAACATGATTAATAAGATAATATATTTTGCCACATCACATGAGGAACATAGATGTAACTGCAAGATATAATAGATTAGCTACACAAGCAAGGCCTCAACCAATGTTCCGTATTTTGTCTTAAGTAGTAAATACTATACGGCTGAATCACATATTTTATTATGCCCTGAGGAAGTGAACCGTACCGTTCAAATCCAACCTTCGGCTGCGAAGCCCATAACCGGTGCCATACAAGGTCAATGGAAGAACCAGACTCCACGACCTTTCCCCTTGTGGTCAGTGCATGAGAACCAAAGCAGGACCGCAGTCTCATGCTCAAGTGGCCTCAGCCACAGGGTCAGCTCCACAGGCTACCCTCCCTCTAGCCCGCCTCGGTACAGGTCACGACGCTAGTATATCTGAGCCACGGGCCTGTTCACCGTGCTCTGAGCCATGAATGCATTCATGCTCTTTATATCACATATCCGGAGCCATGGGCATATTCACCGTGATCATCACATATTCCGAGTCTACAACTAAAGTTGCACTCTTACCTCCTTACTTTAGGCAAGGAGAAACCTCGCATATTCAACAATATGTGCTCCGGGTTAACCCGTAGGAGAACCCGTTTCACCATCACCAGCTCCTGATGATGATGGATCTATGGCCAGGGAAACTACATGATATTTTCCACTGTGATTAATTAGTATCTTTTATACGGATTGCAAGATTCAACCAAGTTGTATAACATGCAAACTATAACATGAAATAAACGATATAAAGATCAACATTATGCTTTCATTGTAATCACATTCTCCTGGTCCATCACAAGGATCCCACATTACATGTTATCACTTGGCCTCTTGCCAATCATCCACATCCATCTCAAGGATCATCACATACCATGGGATCTCAATCCCTCATCATATATAGCCACTTCCTCTCAAGGCTTACATCATCATCATGGGATAGCAATCCCCAATACTTTAGTCAAGTACATTGTACAGATTATCTCAATATCAAGAGTAACCATCACAACAGAGTTACTCAACATATACATATACTTCATAGCCCTTTTTACTTGGTTATGTATCACCTGCATGGTTAGAGTACACAATAAACGTAGGCTTAACAGGAAGACCATGCTATCAATATAGGGTGACATTAAAGATTCTATACTTTATCAATCATACATCAACTGATGATCACGTACATAAGACACATCATTAAGCAAACCATACTATATGCTTATCATTATCTCAACTTATTGCAAATAATCCAGATGATCATGTTCATGTATAAAGATATGGACGTTACATAACCAAGCGTTACCATAATAATTACCATTGAGTAAAACGACATATATATAGGCAGAACCCTCACTAAAGGTATCACAAACCCTCACCAAAAGGTTGTATCGGGCAACCTGCCCTCATCTAATGTCCATCCCACAACGGCCAGCGATCAAGCACAACGCGTAACGCTGCGTTAGGGTCTGTCGTGCACCTTGCCTATCGGGCAACGGCTGTTTCGGGCATCTCAGCTGCAACGCCTGTCACATGGTGCATATCGGGTGACACACAAAGGGGCTAAACGTGACGCCCGTCACAGCACACACAACAACACTCACCCCAAGGCACAACGACACCAACTCACAACTACAACAGGTGCATGTCTAGCGAGATACTCTACAAGGGGTATCGTCCAGAGGTGCAACACAAGCTACCATCAAAGGACCTGTCGTCCAACTAACCAAACTAGGGCATAACGATCGTCACAGGGCAAAGTGGTATTGTGACGCCCCTCACAGAGACAAAGGATATCGGTCGTCACAAACACAGCATGTCGCCCAAGGGTCTAGGTCAAGAGGGTTGTCGGGCAACACCTCCCCAAACCCATGACGTCCGAGGTACCACTCACAGATCATCATCTACCTCAAGCACAAGGATACACAAAACACTAGCGAGAGAGTCACCATTATCACCAAGCTCACCCTTCAAGTCCATGGTGAGAGGAGAGTGTTGCTCAAGCAACTAGAACACAAGCTCACCTCACTCGACTGGGAAAGAGGGGTGTTGCTCATGAAACTAGGAGCTCAAGCTCACTCCTCTAGACCAAAGAGGGAAATGAGTATTGCCCTCCATGAAACCCTAAACCACAAGGATCGGGCAACATGGATACTTAAGCAAGATACTAATCTAACAACATATAAACAAGATCATAGAAGGAGATAGAGTAGTTAGGGTTAGGAGTTATGTAACCCGCCTTAAGCAAGCTCCAAGCTCCTAGCTCCAAGCACCACCAAGCAAGGAAGAAGGAGACACCAAGGATATCGTCCACCAAGATTTCTCCTCCAAGGGGTATCGGCCACCAACTTGCAAACGAGAAGGGTGTGTCGTGCACACCAAGGTGGAGAAGAAACTAAGGAACCAAAGGAACTTTTTGCAAAGGAAAGGACATGCCTATATCGAAGGAAAGGGAGGAGAAAACAAGGTAGAACTAAGCAAGGTGTCATCCACCTAGGGACACTTGTCCTAGTGTACGAGCCACCACTCTAGCAAGCCCTAAACACATGTCCAAGGTCATTGCTACATGCAAGCATCAAGCACCAAGTGTCCACTAGTAGTGACACAAACGAGGTCAAAGCTTGTCCAAAGGCTCTAGGGCAACACACTACCAGCACCATGGGTGATACACCCCCTATGGGCGACACACTCCCTTCTTGCCCGATACAAGGTTCAACCAAACCAAAGAAAGGCACTTCAAGGCCCGACAAGCTCAACCAGGCCCAAAAGAACTCAAACGATGAGCCCAAACCTTTCTCTCTACACTAGAGGAAGCAAAGAGAGAGAGGAACACCTCACAAGATGGCAAACTTGTCCACAAACCCTAGACTTGGGTTATTTGCAAGTAGCACCTCCAACTCTCAACAAAGCACAACCAAACCCTAATCACCACTAAAAGTGATTTAGTAGGCACCAAAGCATCAAGGTTAAGCAAAATAAACAGGGTAAACCCTAAATGAAGGTCAAGGTCCTTACAAGCTAACCCCCTTCAAGGGATTTCGTCCCCGAAATCCGAAGAGAAAAGCGAGGGATACTTCCTCCTCATATCTTCCTCAAGCTCCCACGTGGCTTCCTCAACGCCACGATGATGCCAAAGAACCTTCACAAGAACCAGGTCCTTCCTCTTCAGCTTCTTAACCCTTCTATCAAGAATCACCATAGGACCTTCCTCGTAGGTCACATCTCCATCAAGCTCAACCTCAAGTGGTAGTATCATTGTTCCCGAATCTAGATGACTTTTCTTCAACATTTTGACATGGAACACTAGATGTAGCATGTTCAACTCTGGAGGCAACTCTAACTTCGCGACCACCACCACACCTAGCTCGACCACCTAAAAAGGGTGTAAACCAGCGGGGTGAGACACACAATCCCAGCGAGAAACATAACTCCCCGCCGAAACTACAGAACCTCAGAAGATAAAGCAATAACAGTAGGTAACTGATAAGAGGTATAACAAGAGCAGTTTATATGAATTAAAGTTGTTCGTACCCACAAGCTTACCAGATGTATGGAAGGCCTATAACCAATTCTTTTATGGAACATGATTAACAAGATAATATATTTTTCCACATAACATGAGGAACATAGATGTAACTACAAGATATAACAGATTAGCTACACAAGCAAGGCCTCAACCAATGTTCCGTATTTTGTCTTAAGTAGTAAATACTATACGGCTGAATCACATATTTTATTATGCCCTGAGGAAGTGAACCGTACCGTTCAAATCCAACCTTCGGCTGCGAAGCCCATAAACGGTGCCATACAAGGTCAATGGAAGAACCGGACTCCACGACCTTTCCCCTTGTGGTCAGTGCACGAGAACCAAAGCAGGACCGCAATCTCATGCTCAAGTGGCCTCAGCCATAGGGTCAGCTCTACAGGCTACCCTCCCTCTCGCCCGCCTCGGTACATGTCACGACGCTAGTATATCTGAGCCACGGGCCTGTTCACCATGCTCTAAGCCATGAACGCATTCATGCTCTTTATATCACATATCCGGAGCCATGGGCCTATTCACCATGCTCATCACACATTCCGAGTCTACAACTAAAGTTGCACTCTTGCCTCCTTACTTTAGGCTAGGAGAAACCTCGCATATTCAACAATATGCGCTCCGGGTTAACCCGTAGGAGAACCCGTTTCACCATCACCAGCTCCTGACGATGATGGATCTATGGCCAGGGCAACTACATGATATTTTCCACTGTGATTAATTAGTATCTTTTATATGGATTGCAAGATTCAACCAAGTTGTAGAACATGCAAACTATAACAGGAAATAAACGACATAAAGATCAACATTATGCTTTTATTGTAATCACATTCTCCTGGTCCATAACAAGGATCCCACATTACATGCTATCACTTGGCCTCTTTCCAATCATCCAGATCCATCTCAAGGATCATCACATACCATGGGATCTCAATCCCTCATCATATATAGCCACTGCCTCTCAAGGCTTACATCATCATCATGGGATAGCAATCCCCAATACTTTAGACAAGTACATTGTACAGATCATCTCAATATCAAGAGTAACCGTCACAATAGAGTTATTCAACATATACATATACTTCACAGCCCTTTTTACTTGGCTATGCATCACCTGCATGGTTAGAGTACACAATAAACGTAGGCTTAACAGGAAGACCATGCTATCAATATAGGGTGACATTAAATATTCTATACTTTATCAATCATACATCAACTGATGATCATGTGCATAAGACACATCATTAAGCAAACCATACTATATGCTTATCATTATCTCAAGTTACTGCAAATAATCCAGATGATCATGTTCATGTATAAGGATATGGACGTTACATAACCAAGCGTTACCATAATAATTACCATTGAGCAAAACGACATATATATAGGCAGAACCCTCACTAAAGGTATCACAAAACCTCACCAAAAGGTTGTATCGGGCAACCTGCCCTCATCTAATGTCCATCCCACAACGGCCCGCGCTCAAGCACAACGCGTAACGCTGTGTTAGGGTCTGCCGTGCACCTTGCCTATCGGGCAACGGCTGTGTCGGGCATCTCAACTGCAACGCCCGTCACAGGGTGCATATCGGGCGACACACAAAGGGGCTAAACGTGACGCCCGTCACAACACACACATCAACACTCACCCCAAGGCACAACGACACAAACTCACAACTACAACAGGTGCATGTCTAGCGAGATATTCTACAGGGGGTATCGTCGAGAGGTGCAACACAAGCTACCATCAAAGGACCTGTCCCCCAGCTAACCAAACTTGGGCCTAACGACCGTCACAGGGCAAAGTGGTATTGTGACGCCCCTCACAGAGACAAGGGATATCGGTCGTCACAAACACAGCATATCGCCCAAGGGTCTAGGTCAAGAGGGCTGTCGGGCAGCACCTCCCCAAACCCATGACGTCCAAGGTACCACTCACATATCATCATCTACCTCAAGCACAAGGATACCCAAAACACTAGCGAGAGAGTCACCATTATCACCAAGCTCACCGTTCAAGTCCATGGTGAGAAGAGAGTGTTGCTCAAGCAACTAGAACACAAGCTCACCTCACTCGACTAGGAAAGAGGGGTGTTGCTCATGAAACTAGGAGCTCAAGCTCACTCCTCTAGACCAAAGAAAGAAAGGAGTATTGCCCGCCATGAAACCCTAAACCACAAGGATAGGGCAACATGGATACTTAAGCAAGATACTAATCTAACAACATATAAACAAGATCATATAAGGAGATAGAGATAGAGTAGTTAGGGTTAGGAGTTATGTAACCTGCCTTAAGCAAGCTCCAAGCTCCTAGCTCCAAGCACCACCAAGCAAGGAAGAAGGAGACACCAAGGATATTGTCCACCAAGCTTGCTCCTCCAAGGGGTATCGGCCACCAACTTGCAAAGGAGAAGGGTGTGTCATGCACACCAAGGTGGAGAAGAAACTAAGGAACCAAAGGAACTCTTAGCAAAGGAAAGGACATGCCTATATAGAAGGAAAGGGAGGAGAAAACAAGGTAGAACTAAGCAAGGTGTCATCCACCTAGGGACACTTGTCCTAGTGCACGAGCCACCACTCTAGCAAGCCCTAAACACATGTCCAAGGTCATTGCTACATGCAAGCATCAAGCGCCAAGTGTCCACTAGTAGTGACACAAATGAGGTCAAAGCTTGGCCAAAGGCTCTAGGGTGACACACTACCAGCACCATGGGCGATACACTCCCTATGGGCGACACACTCCCTTCTTGCCCGATACAAGGTTCAACCAAACTAAAGAAAGGCACCTCAAGTCCCAACAAGCTCAACCAGGCCCAAAAGAACTCAAACAATGAGCCCAAACCTTTCTCTCTACACTAGAGGAAGCAAAGAGAGAGAGGAACACCTCACATGATGGAAAACTTGTCCACAAACCCTAGACTTGGGTTATTTGCAAGTAGAACGTCCAACTCTCAACAAAGCACAACCAAACCCTAATCACCACTAAAAGTGATTTAGTAGGCACCAAAGCATCAAGGTTAAGCAAAACAAACAAGGTAAACCCTAAATGAAGGTCAGGGTCCTTACAAGCTAACCCCCTTCAAGGGATTTCGTCCCCGGAATCCGAAGAGAAAAGTGAGGTATACTTCCTCCTCATCTCTTCCTCAAGCTCCCACGTGGCTTCCTCAATGCCACGATGATGCCAAAGAACCTTCACAAGAACCAGTTCCTTCCTCTTCAGCTTCTTAACCCTTCTGTCAAGAATCTCCATAGGACCTTCCTCGTAGGTCACATCTCCATCAAGCTCAACCTCAACTGGTAGTATCGCTATTCCCGAATCTGGACGACTTTTCTTCAACATATTGACATGGAACACTGGATGTAGCCTGTGCAACTCTGGAGGCAACTCTAACTCGTAAGCTACCTTGCCAACACGTGCTAAGACTTGGTAAGGCCCCATATACCTGGGTGCTAACTTACCCTTCTGACCAAACCTTAGCACACCTTTCCATGGCAAAACTTTAAGATACACTTTGTTTCCTACCTGGAATTCCAAAGGTCGGCGGCGATTGTCTACATAAGACTTCTGCATGTCCTGTGCCACATTCAACTGTTGATGTATCACCTTGATCTTTTCTGTTGTCTGCTGTACTAACTCAGGACCCAAAAGCTGATACTCACTAGAATCTACCAGCATAAAGGAGATCTGTACTTCCTTCCATACAAGGCCTCATAAGGAGCCATATCAATGCTCTGCTGATAACTGTTGTTGTAGGCAAACTCTATCAAACTGAGATGTACATCCCAATTGCCTAGAAACTGCAAAACACAAGCTCGAAGGAGATCTTCTAAAGTCTGAATAGTCCTCTTAGACTGTCCATCTGTCTGTGGGTGGAAGGTAGTACTGAACCTCAACTGTGTTCCTAACGCTTTGTGCAACTGTTCCCAGAAATGACTGGTGAACTGCGGACCTCTGTCAGAAACTATCGTTGCTGGCACACCATGCAAACGTACTATCTCATCCACATATACTTGAGCGAGTTTCTCGGCTGTATACGTCGTCTTTACTGGTAGGAAATGGACAGACTTCGTCAATCTGTCCACAATCACCCAAATGGAATCATGATTCCTAGTTGTCCTGGGTAGACCAACTACGAAATCCATGGTTATATGATCCCATTTCCACTGCGGTATTGGCAAGGGTTGCAACGTACCTGCCGGTTTCTGATGTTCAACCTTCACTTGCTGACAAACTGCACATCTCGCCACGAACTCAGCTACATCTTTCTTCAAACCGGGCCACCAATACAAGTCCTTTAGACTATGATACATCTCGGTGACACCTGGATGCATAACATACATCAACATGTGCGCTTCCTCGAGTACTAACTTCCTCATATCATCAGCATCTGGAACTACCATCCTATCACGATAGCAAACTATCCCATCCTCAGACTCATGGAACCCATCACGCTTTTCATTACCGAACTCTGACCCGATCAACTGTACCGCATCATCTGTCTGCTATGCATCTTTGATCTGTTGTCTCAACATAGGCTTGACTTGTATCTATGCTAAAAGTCCAGATAACAAATAAACTTCCATCTGTACATTCATCTGCCACAAAGAAACAAACATATCCCACCTATGGCACACCAGAGAACTCAGCTGAGCCTTCTTTGAAGAAAGAGAAGAAGACTTTCGGCTAAGCGCATCAGTTACCACATTCACTTTACCAGGATGATACATGATAGTGCAGTCGTAATCATTGATCAACTCCATCCATCGACGTTGTCACATGTTCAACTCATGTTGTGAAAAGATGTACTTCAGATTCTTATGATCAGTAAAGATATGGCACACTTCCCCATAAAGATAGTGTCTCCAAATCTTTAATGCATGAACCACTGCTGCCAACTCCAAATCATGAGTCAGATAATTCTCCTCGTGTTTCTTAAGCTGTCGCGAAGCAAAAGAAACCACATGATCTTCCTGCATCAGCACACAACCTAAACCTTTCTTGGAAGCATCGCAGAAAACAACGTAGCCCTTTCCAGGTTCTGGCAGGATTAACACCGGAGCACTGGTCAGCTTCTCCTTCAAACTCTGGAAAGCTTGCTGACATCGATCATCCCAGATAAAAGGTACTTCCTTTCTGGTCAACTTTGTCATCGGCAACACAATCGTACTGAAGTCCTTGATAAACCTCCGATAGTATCTTGCTAAACCCAGAAAACTACGAAATTCTGTCGGCATCTTCAGTTGTTCCCAATCCGCAACTGACTCCACCTTCTTCAGGTCCACTTTGACTCCTTCATCAGATATCACATGAACCAAGAAAGTCACTTCTACCAACCAGAACTCACACTTACTGAACTTGGCATACAACTGTTGTTGGCGAAGAAGAGTCAACGCTAGATGAAGATGTCGCTCATGCTCTTGCTTGTCCCGGCTATAGATCAAAATGTCATCTATGAAGACTGCGACAAACTGATCTAAGAACGGATGGATGACTATGTTCATCAGGTCCATGAAAGCAGCAGGTGCATTGGTTAGCCCGAACGACATAACCACGAACTCGAAGTGACCATACCTCGTCCTGAAAGCTCACTTTGGTATGTCATCCGCCTTAATCCTCAACTGATGATAATCAGACCGTAGATCGATTTTCAAAAACACTGTAGCACCACGCAACTGATCGAACATATCATCTATCCTCGGTAACGGGTACTTGTTCTTGATCGTGATCTTGTTCAACTGCCGGTAATCTATACACAACCACATCGATCCATCTTTCTTCTTAACAAACAACACTGGAGCACCCCAAAGTGACGTACTCGGTCAGATGAAACCTTTCTCCAACAACTCTTGCAACTACTTCTTCAACTCTTCCATCTCCACTGGAGCCATCCTATACGGTGTCTGTGCAACTGGTTGCGTTCCTGGCACCAGATTGATCTCGAAGTCAATTTCTCGGGGTGGAGGAACACTAGGAAACTCCTCAGGAAACACATCTGCAAACTCTCGGACAACTGACACCTCCTCAAGACTAGGGCCTTTCGCCTTGGTAGCTATAGCGGTATCCACCACGTGAGCTAAGAATGCCTCACATCCTTGTCGTAGCAACTTTTCTGCCACCATAGCTGATACTAAGCATGTCGTTAGAATATTCCTATCTCCCTGGAAGATCCACTTCTCCCCACCATCATCAAACACTGCATGCTTGGAACCACAATCCAAAACAACCTTATACTTCTCTAAGGTATCCATCCCAAGGATAACATCGAAACCATGCATATCAAGTGGTATAAGATCCACTTGGATATAGTGTCCCGAAAAAGACAAGACACAAGATGGACACTCTTCTCGAAGCAACAAGGAACCATTAAGAGGGGTTTCTAACAACAAGCTATCCTTCTTACGACTAATAGGTAAAAAATAGCTTTCAAGCATATTATAGGCAATAAAAGAGTGTGTAGCACCCGGGTCAACCAGAATAGATATAAAGCAAGAAGAAGACATATCAGAATGAAATAACTCCATCTGACCTGTCACTACTCGCGGGTTGACTATCGCCTCCGGCTGACTCATAGCATAGAATCGAGCCGTTGCTTGATGTCCACGTCCTCTGCTCTCTTGAGCAGACGATCTCTCTTGAGACGCTTGATCACGTCCTCATCCTCTGCTACCACTGGGCTGTTATCGACCTGACCCTTGAAAACTTTGCCTCGGCTACTGCGTCACTTCATCATCTCTGTTGGGACAACTCGACTTGACATGCCCTATCTGACCGCAGGTATAGCATGTCCTAACGTCAAACCGTGGCCTAGATGGCCCTGTTACTGCCACTGAAGCTGTACTATGTGCCTTAGATGGCGAAGAAACATAACCTCTTCCCTTACTCGGAGAGCACTGCGACGGTGCACTGGAACCTCTCATGACCGAAGGTGATGAAAACCTGGACTTCTTGAAGCCACCAAACCTCTATCCCTGAAACTGAGCATGTCTTTTGTGAGACATGGACTCTCTTTTCTCCCTTACTGACCTTTCAATTCTATGGATAGATTCCACAAACGTAGTAAACTACTCACAGTTCTCCAACATAGAAGCAGGTGTTGTCATCTCAGCACTCAAACCTTTCTCAAAGCGTCTGATCCGTTCCTCATCTGTCGCTGCCATATGAGGACAAAACCTCAACAGATCTATGAACTTGGCTTCATACTCGGTGATGTTCATCCTTCCTTGTCGCAAATGCTCAAAATGATTGATCTTCTCATCCAGATACGTCTTTGGAAAGTATCTGCCGACAAACTCACGCCGGAAAACTTCCCAACAGATCACCTCGCCATGCCGCTTCTCTTCCTCTATGGTCCACCAATGACCAGCACTACCCTTCAGATGGTAGACAGTGTGCTTTACTTTGTATGCTTCGGGGATGTTGAGGATCCGGAAAGCCTTCTCAAGACTTGTCAGCTATAGATCTACATCCGCTGGATCAACCATTCCAGCATAATCCGAAGCTCTGACTCGGCAAAGTCGCTCGAAGGTCTTCCCAATACCCGATGCTTCTCCATGGGGAGCCTGTGCTCGGAGAGGAGGCACTGGCAATCTCTCAACCATGAGATTCATCATAGCCATCATCTGCCCCATAAGCTGTTGGTAAGCAGGATGTTCAAGAATGGCTGGGTTAGGTTGGGGGACCTCAGGCACCCAATCTTCATGTGCCTGTTCTCCAGCTCCATCAACTGATGCAACATCACTATGCTCAGGAGCATGTTCTTCATGGTTTCTAGGCATCTTGGATTTTCTTCCGCTGAGGGCAGAAGATGTTTGTAAGAAAACCTGGAAATCTCATAAGAACACACTCAACCTAGTCCTAAATCCCTGTAGACTCAACAAACCTAGCGCTCTGATACCAAAACTTGTGGCAAGATGTCCCACTATCACACAGACAGCGAGGTGTTATGCGAAAACGTGCGGAAATCACCATAACCACAGATTACCAAAAACACAGGTTAATTAAAACCGATTGCGGAAAGCTGATAAACTGAGAAACTATTACATTTGAGTACTCATCCTGCAAGGAAACAGGTTATATAAACATATACAAGATCTGATACGTGTCCACAGCTTAGAGGAACAACTATTTAACCCTCTCATGAGTTCATCACCTATTTATACATATATAAAGGCCCACATCCGGCCAACAACAACATATACAAAACATCAATGATTATACATTGTGAAACAACGTCGAAACACCTCCAAGGACCTGAGAGTATAGGGATGACTCTAAGACTCTACTACAAAACATCCAACACAGCAGCATATCCATCGCTTGCCTTCTATTGCTCATCTAGCTGCTCGGCCGCAACTTCACGACCACCACCACGCCTAGCTCGACCACCTAAAAAGGGTGTAAACCAGCGGGGTGAGACACACAGTCCCAACGAGAAACACAACTCCCCGCCGAAACTATAGAACCTCAGAAGATAAAGCAATAACAACAGGTAACTGATAAGAGGTATAACAAGAGCAGTTTATATGAAGTAAAGCTATTCATACCGACAAGCTTACCAGATGTATGGAAGGCCTATAACCAATTCTTTTATGGAATATGATTAACAAGATAATATATTTTGCCACATTACATGAGGAACATAGATGTAACTGCAAGATATAACAGATTAACTACACAAGCAAGGCCTCAACCAATGTTCCGTGTTTTGTCTTAAGCAGTAAATACTATACGGCTGAATTACGTATTTTATTATGCCCTGAGGAAGTGAACCGTACCGTTCAAATCCAACCTTCGGCTGTGAAGCCCATAACCGGTGCCATACAAGGTCAATGGAAGAGCCGAACTCCATGACCTTTCCCCTCATGGTCAGTGCACGAGAACCAAAGCAGGATTACAGTCTCATGCTCAAGTGGCCTCAGCCACAGGGTCAGCTCCACAGGCTACCCTCCCTCTAGCCCGCCTCGGTACAGGTCACAACGCTAGTATATCTGAGCCATGGGCCTGTTCACCGTGCTCTGAGCCATGAACCCATTCATGCTCTTTATATCACATATCCGGAGCCATGGGCCTGTTCACCATGCTCATCACATATTCCGAGTCTACAACCAAAGTTGCACTCTTACCTCCTTACTTTAGGCTAGGAGAAACCTTGCATATTCAACAATATGCGCTCTGGGTTAACCTGTAGGAGAACCCATTTTACCATCACCAGCTCCTGACTATGATGGATCTATGGCCAGGGAAACTACATGATATTTTCCACTGTGATTAATTAGTATCTTTTATATGGATTACAAGATTCAACCAAGTTGTATAACGTGCAAACTATAACAGGAAATAAACGACGTAAAGATCAACATTATGCTTTTATTGTAATCACATTCTCCTGGTCCATCACAAGGATCCCACATTACATGTTATCACTTGGCCTCTTGCCAATCATCCAGATCCATCTCAAGGATCATCACATACCATGGGATCTCAGTCCCTCATCATATATAGCCACTGCCTCTCAAGGCTTACATCATCATCATGGGATAGCAATCCCCAATACTTTAGTCAAGTACATTGTACAGATTATCTCAATATCAAGAGTAACCATCACAACATATTTTCAACATATACATATACTTCATAGCCCTTTTTACTTGGATATGCATCACCTGCATGGTTAGAGTACACAATAATCGTAGGCTTAATAGAAAGACCATGCTATCAATATAGGGTGACATTAAAGATTCTATACTTTATAAATCATACATCAACTGATGATCATGTGCATAAGACACATCATTAAGCAAATCATTATCTCAACTTACTACAAATAATCCAGATGATCATGTTCATGTAGAAACATATGGATGTTACATAAGCAAGCGTTACCATAATAATTACCATTGAGTAAAATGACATACATATAGGCAGAACCCTCATTAAAGGTATCACAAACCCTCACCAAAAGGTTGTATCGGGCAACTTGCCCTCATCTAATGTCCATCCCACAACGGCCAGCGCTCAAGCACAACGCGTAACGTTGTGTTAGGGTCTGCCGTGCACCTTGCCTATCGGGCAATGGCTGTGTCGGGCATCTCAGCTGCAACGCTCGTCACAGGGTGCATATCGGGCGACACACAAAGGGGCTAAACGTGACGCCCGTCACAACACACACAACAACACTCACCCCAAGGCACAACGACACCAACTCACAACTACAACAGGTGCATGTCAAGTGAGATACTCTACAGGGGGTATCGTCCAAAGGTGAAACACAAGCTACCATCAAAGGACATGTTGTCCAGCTAACCAAACCATGGCCTAACTGCCGTCATAGGGCAAAGTGGTATTGTGACGCCCGTCACAGAGACAAGGGATATCGGCCGTCACAAACATAGCATATCGCTCAAGGGTCTAGGTCAAGAGGGTTGTCGGGCAACACCTCCCCAAACCCATGATGTCCAAGGTACCACTCACAGATCATCATCTACCTCAAGCACAAGGATACCCAAAACCCTAGCGTGAGAGTCACCATTATCACCAAGCTCACCCTTCAAGTCCATGGTGAGAGGAGAGTGTTGCTCAAACAACTAGAACACAAGCTCACCTCAATCGACTAGGAAAGAGGGGTGTTGCTCATGAAACTAGGAGCTCAAGCTCACTCCTCTAGACTAAAGAGAGAAAGGAGTATTGCCCGCCATGAAACCCTAAACCACAAGGATCGGCCAACATGGATACTTAAGCAAGATACTAATCTAACAACATATAAACAAGATCATAGAAGGAGATAGAGTAGTTAGGGTTAGGAGTTATGTAACCCGCCTTAAGCAAGCTCCAAGCTCCTAGCTCCAAGCACCACCAAGCAAGGAAGAAGGAGACACCAAGGATATCGGCCACCAAGCTTGCTCCTCCAAGGGGTATCGGCCACCAACTTGCAAAGGAGAAGGGTGTGTCATGCACATTAAGGTGGAGAAGAAACTAAGGAACCAAAGAAACTCTTAGCAAAGGAAAGGACATGCCTATATAGAAGGAAAGGGAGGAGAAAACAAGGTAGAACTAAGCAAGGTGTCATCCACCTAGGGACACTTGTCCTAGTGCACAAGCCACCACTCTAGCAATCCCTAAACACATGTCCAAGGTCATTGCTACATGCAAGCATCAAGCACCAAGTGTCCACTAGTAGTGACACAAATGAGGTCAAAGCTTGGCCAAAGGCTCAAGGGAGACACACTACCAGCACCATGGGCGATACACCCCCTATGGGCGACACACTCCCTTCTTGCCCGATACAAGGTTCAACCAAACCTAAGCAAGGCACCTCAAGGCCCAACAAGCTCAACCAGGCCCAAAAGAACTCAAACAACGAGCCCAAACCTTTCTCTCTACACTAGAGGAAGCAAAGAGAGAGAGAGGAACACCTCACAAGATGGCAAACTTGTCTACAAACCCTAGACTTGGGTTATTTGCAAGTAGCACCTCCAACTCTCAACAAAGCACATCCAAACCCTAATCACCACTAAAAGTGATTTAGCAGGCACCAAAGCATCAAGGTTAAACAAAACAAACAGGGTAAACCCTAAATGAAGGTCAGGGTCCTTACAAGCTAACCCCCTTCAAGGGATTTCGTCCTCGAAATCCGAAGAGAAAAATGAGGGATACTTCCTCCTCATCTCTTCCTCAAGCTCCCACATGGCTTCCTCAACACCACGATGATGCCAAAGAACCTTCACAAGAACCAGGTCCTTCCTCTTCAGCTTCTTAACCCTTCTGTCAAGAATCGCCATAGGACCTTCCTCATAGGTCACATCTTCATCAAGCTCAACCTCAACTGGCAGTATCACTGTTCCCGAATCTGGATGACTTTTCTTCAACATATTGACATGGAACACTGGATGTAGCATGTGCAACTCTGGAGGCAACTCTAACTCGTAATCTACCTTGCCAACACATGCTAAGACTGGGTAAGGCCCCATATACCTGGGTGCTAACTTACCCTTCCGACCAAACCTTAGCACACCTTTCCATGGTGAAACTTTAAGATACACTTTGTCTCCTACCTGGAATTCTAAAGGTCGGCGACGATTGTCTACATAAGACTTCTACATGTCTTGTGCCACTTTCAACTGTTGCTGTATCACCTTGATCTTTTCTGTTGTCTGCTGTACTAACTCAGGACTCAAAAGCTGATACTCACGAGACTCATACCAGCACAAAGGAGATCTGCACTTCCTTCCATACAAGGCCTCATAAGGAGCCATATCCATGCTCTGCTAATAACTGTTGTTGTAGGCAAACTCTATCAAACTGAGATGTACATCCCAATTGCCTAGAAACTGCAAAACACAAGCTCGAAGGAGATCTTCTAAAGTCTGAATAGTCCTCTCAGACTGTCCATCTGTCTGCGGGTGGAAGGCGGTACTGAACCTCAACTGCGTTCCCAACGCTTTGTGCAACTGTTACCAGAAACGACTCATGAACCGCGGACCTCTATCAGAAACTATCGTTGCTAGCACACCATGCAAACGTACTATCTCATCCACATATACTCGAGCGAGTTTCTTGGCTGTATACGTCGTCTTTACTAGTAGGAAATGGGCAGACTTCGTCAATCTCTCCACTATCACCCAAATGGAATCATGATTCCTAGTTGTCATGGGTAGACCAACTACAAAATCCATGGTTATATAATCCCATTTCCACTGCGGTATCGGCAAGGGTTGCAACGTACCTGCCAGTTTCTGATGTTCAACCTTCACTTGCTGACAAACCGCACATCTCGCCACGAACTCAGCTACATCTTTCTTCAAACCGGGCCACCAATACAAGTCCTTCAGACTATGATACATCTTGGTGACACCTGGATGCATAGCATACATCGACATGTGTGCTTCCTCGAGCACTAACTTCCTCATATCATCAGCATCTGGAACTACCATCCTATCACGATAGCAAACTAGCCCATCCTCAGACTCATGGAACCCATCACGCTTTTCACTACCGAACTCTGACCCGATCAACTGTACCACATCATTTGTCTGCTATGCATCTTTGATCTGCTGTCTCAACGTAGGCTTGACTTGTATCTGTGCTAAAAGTCTAGATAATAAAGAAACTTCCATCTGTACATTCATCTGCCACAAAGAAACAAACATATCCCGCCTATGGCACACCAGAGAACTCAACTGAGCCTTCTTTGAAGAAAGAGAAGAAGACTTTTGGCTAAGCGCATCAGCTACCACATTCACTTTACCAGGATGATACTTTATAGTGCAGTCGTAATCATTGATCAACTCCATCCATCGACGTTGTCGCATGTTCAACTCATGCTGTGAAAAGATGTACTTCAGATTCTTATGATCAGTAAAGACCTAACACACTTCCCCATAAAGATAGTGTCTCCAAATTTTTAACGCATGAACCACTACTGCCAACTCCAAATCATGAGTCAGATAGTTCTCCTCGTGTTTCTTAAGCTGTCGTGAAGCAAACGAAACCACATGATCTTCCTGCATCAGCACACAACCGAAACCTTTCTTGGAAGCATCGCAGAAAACAACGTAGCCCTTACCAGGTTCTGGCAGGATTAACACCGGAGCACTGGTCAGCTTCTCCTTCAAACTCTAGAAAGCTTGCTGACATCGATCATCCCAGACAAAAGGTACTTCCTTTCTGGTCAACTTTGTCATCGACAACACAATCATACTGAAGTCCTTGATAAACCTCTGGTATTATCCTGCTAAACCCAGGATACTACAAACTTCTGTCGACATCTTCAGTTGTTCCCAATCCGCAACTGACTGCACCTTCTTCGGGTCCACTTTGACTCCTTCAGCAGATATCACATGACCCAAGAAAGTCACTTCTTCCAACCAGAACTCACACTTACTGAACTTGGCATACAACTGTTGTTGGCGAAGAAGAGTCAACGCTAGATGAAGATGTCGCTCATGCTCTTGCTTGTCCCGGCTATAGATCAAAATGTCATCTATGAAGACTGTGACAAACTGATCTAAGAACGGACGGAACACTCTATTCCTCAGGTCCATGAAAGCAGCAGGTGCATTGGTTAGCCCGAATGGCATAACCACAAACTCGAAGTGACCATACCTCATCCTGAAAGCTGACTTTGGTATGTCATCCTCCTTAATCCTCAACCGATGATAGCCGGACTGTAGATCGATTTTTGAAATCACTGTAGCACCACGCAACTGATCGAACAGATCATCTATCCTCGGTAACGGGTACTTGTTCTTGATCGTGACCTTGTTCAACTGCCGGTAATCTATACACAACCACATCGATCCATCCTTCTTCTTAACAAACAACACTGGAGCTCAGTCGGATGAAGCCTTTCTCCAACAACTCTTGCAACTGCTTATTCAGCTCTTCCATCTCCACTAGAGCCATCCTATATGGTGTCTATGCAACTGGCTGCGTTCCTGGCACCAGATTGATCTCGAAGTCAATTTCTCGGGGTGGAGGAACACCAGGAAACTCCTCAGGAAACACATCCGCAAACTCTCAGACAACTGACACCTCCTCGAGACTAGGGCCTTTCTCCTTGGTAGCTATAACGGTATCCACCACGTGAGCTAAGAATGCCTCACATCCTTGTCGTAGAAACTTTTCTGCCACCATAGCTGATACTAAGCATGTCGTAAGAATCATCCTATCCCCTGGAAGATCCACTTCTCCCCACCATCATCAAACACTGCCTGCTTGGAACCACAGTCCAAAACAACCTTATACTTCTCTAAGGTATCCATCCCAAGGATAACATCGAAACCATGCATATCAAGTGGTATAAGATCCACTTGGATACAGTGTCCCAAAAAAGACAAGACACAAGATGGACACTCTTCTCGAAGCAACAAGGAACCATCAAGAGGGGTTTCTAACAACAAGCTATCCTTCTTACGACTAATAGGTAAACGACAGTTTTCAAGAATATCATAGGTGATAAAAGAGTGTGTAGCACCCGGGTCAACCAGAACAGATATAAAGCAAGAAGAAGACATATCAGAATGAAATAACTCCATTTGACCTATCACTACTCGCGGGTTGACTATCGCCTCCGGCTGACTCATAGCATAGAATCGAGCTGTTGCTTGCTGTCCACATCCTCTACTCTCTTGAGCAGACAATCTTGCTTGAGACGCTTGATCGCGTCCTCATCCTCTGCTACCACTGGGCTGTTGTCGACCTGACCCTTGAAAACTCTGCCTCAGCTATTGTGTCACTTCATCATCTCTGTTGTGACAACTCGACTTGACATGCCCTATCTGACCGCAGGTATAGCATGTCCTAACGTCAAACCATGGCCTAGATGGCCCTGTTACTGCCACTGAAACTGTACTATGTGCCTTAGACGGCGAAGAAACATAACCTCTTCCCTTACTCGGAGACCACTGCGACAGTGCACTGGAACCTCTCATGACCGAAGGTGATGAAAACCTAGGCTTCTTGAAGCCACCAAACCTCTATCCCTGAAACTGAGCAGGTCTTTTGTGAGACATGGATTCTCTTTTCTCCCTTTTGGACCTTTCAATTCTCCAGACAGATTCCACAAACATAGTAAACCGCTTACAGTTCTCCAACGCAGAAGCAGGTGTTGTCAGCTCAGCACTCAAACCTTTCTCAAAGCATCCGATCCGTTCCTCATCTGTCGCTGCCATATGATGACAAAACCTCAACAGATCCATGAGCTTAGCTTCATACTCGGTGATGTTCATCGTTCCTTGTCGCAAACGCTCAAACAAACTGATCTTCTCATCCAAATACGTCTTCTGAAAGTATCTGCCGACAAACTCACGCCGGAAAAATTCCCAACAGATCACCTCGCCAGGCCACTTCTCTTCCTCGATGGTCCACTAATGACCAACACTACCCTTCAAAAGGTAGACAACGTTCTTTACTTTGTCTGCTTCGGGGATGTTGAGAATCCTGAAATCCTTCTCAAGACTTGTCAGCCACCGATCTGCATCCGTTGGATCAGTCGTTACAGCATAATCCGAAGCTCCGACTCGGCAAAGCCGCTCGAAGGTCTTCCCAATACCCGATGCTTCTCCATGGGGAGCATGTGCTCACGGAGGAGGCACTGGCAATCACTCAACCATGAGATTCATCATATCCATCATCTGCCCCATAAGTTGTTGGTAAGCAGGATGTTCAAGAATGGCTGGGTTAGGTTGGGGGACCTCAGGCACCCGATCTTCATGTTCCTGTTCTCCAGCTCCATCAACTGATGCAACATCACTATGCTCAGGAGCATGTTTTTCATGGTTTCCAGACATCTTGGATTTTCTTCCGCTGAGGGCAGAAGATGTCTGTAAGAAAACCTGGAAATCTCACAAGAACACACTCAACCTAGTCGTAAATCCCTGTAGACTCAGCAAACCTAGCGCTCTGATACCAAAACTTGTGGCAACACATCCCAGTATCACACAGACAACGAGGTGTTACGCGAAAACGTGCGGAAATCACCATAACCACAGATTACTAAAAACACGGGTTAATTAAAACCGATTGTGGAAAGCTGATAAACTGAGAAACTATTATGAGTACTCATCCTGCAAGGAAACATGTTATATAAACATATACAAGATCTGATATGTGTCCACAGCTGAGAGGAACAGCTGTCTGACCCTCTCACGAGTTCATCACCTATTTATACATATATATAGGCCCACACCCGGCCAACAATATGATATACAAAACATCAACTATTATACATTGTGAAACAACGTTAAAACACCTCCAAGGACCTGAGAGTACATGGATGGCTCTAAGACTCGACTACAAAACATCCAACACAGCAGCATATCCATCGCTTGCCTTCTACTGCTCGTCTAGCTGCTCGGCCGCAACTTTGCGACCACCACCACACCTAGCTCGACCACCTAAAAAGGGTGTAAACCAGTGGGGTGAGACACACAGTCCCAACGAGAAACATAACTCCCCGCCGAAACTACAGAACCTCAGAAGATAAAGCAATAACAACAGGTAACTAATTAGAGGTATAACAAGAGCAGTTTATATGAAGTAAAGCTATTTGTACCGACAAGCTTACCAGATGTATGGAAGGCCTATAACCAATTATTTTATGGAACATGATTAACAAGATAATATATTTGGCACATAACATGAGGAACATAGATGTAACTGTAAGATATAACAGATTAGCTACACAAGCAAGGCCTCAACCAATGTTCTGTGTTTTGTCTTAAGCAGTAAATACTATACGGCTGAATTACGTATTTTATTATGCCCTGAGGAAGTGAACCGTACCATTCAAATCCAACCTTCAGCTGTGAAGCCCATAACCGGTGCCATACAAGGTCAATGGAAGAGTCAGACTCCACGACCTTTCCCCTCGTGGTCAATGCACGAGAACCAAAGCAGGACCGCAGTCTCATGCTCAAGTGGCCTCAGCCACAAGGTCAGCTCCCCAGGCTACCCTCCCTCTAGCTCACCTCGGTACAGGTCACGACGCTAGTATATCTGAGCCACGAGCCTGTTCACCGTGCTCTGAGCCATGAACACATTCATGCTCTTTATATCACATATCCAGAGCCATGGGCCTGTTCACCATCCTCATCACATATTCCGAGTCTACAACCAAAGTTGCACTCTGACCACCTTACTTTTGGCCAGGAGAAACCTCGCATATTCAACAATATGCGCTCCGGGTTAACCTGTAGGAGAACCTATTTCACCATCACCAGCTCCTGATGATGATGGATCTATGGCCAGGGAAACTACATGATATATTCCACTGTGATTAATTAGTTTCTTTTATATGGATTACAAGATTCAAGCAAGTTGTATAACATGCAAACTATAATAGGAAATAAACGACATAAAGATCAACATTATGATTTTATTGTAATCACATTTTCCTGGTCCATCATAAGGATCCCACATTACATGTTATCACTTGGCCTCTTGCCAATCATCCAGATCCATCTCAAGGATCATCACATACCATGGGATCTCAATCCCTCATCATATATAGCCACTGCCTCTCAAGGCTTACATCATTAACATGGGATAGAAATCCCCAATACTTTAGTCAAGTACATTGTACAGATTATCTCAATATCAAGAGCAACCATCAGAGCAGATTTACTCAACATATACATATACTTCATAGCCCTTTTTACTTGTCTATGCATCACCTGCATGGTTAGAGTACACAATAATCGTAGGCTTAACAGAATGACCATGCTATCAATATAGGATGACATTAAAGATTCTATACTTTATCAATCATACATCAACTGATGATCATGTGCATAAGACACATCATTAAGCAAACCATACTATATGCTTATCATTATCTCAACTTACTGCAAATAATCCAGATGATCATGTTCATGTATAAAGATATGTACATTACATAAGCAAGCGTTACCATACTAATTACCATTGAGTAAAACGAAATATATATAGGCAGAACACTAACTAAAGATATCACAAACCCTCACCAAAAGGTTATATCGGGCAACCTGCCCTCATCCAATGTCCATCCCACAACGGCCAGCGCTCAAGCACAACGCGTAACGCTACGTTAGGGTCTGTTGTGCACCTTGCCTATCGGGCAACGGTTGTGTCGGGCATCTCGGTTGCAACGCCCGTCACAGGGTGCATATCGGGCGACACACAAAGGGGCTAAACGTGACGCCCATCACCGCACACACAACAACACTCACCCCAAGGCACAACGACACCAACTCACAACTACAACAGGTGCATGTCGAGCGAGATACTCTATAGGGGGTATCGTCCAGAGGTGAAACACAAGCTACCATTAAAGGAACTGTCGTCCAACTAACCAAACCAGGGCCTAACGGCCGTTACAGGGCAAAGTGGTATTGTGACGCCCGTCACAGAGACAAGGGATATCAGCCATCACAAACACAACATATCGCCCAAGGGTCTAGGTAAAGAGGGCTGTCGGGCAGCACCTTCCCAAACCCATGACATCCAAGGTACCACTCACAGATCATCATCTACCTCAAGCACAAGGATACCCAAAACCCTAGCGAGAGAGTCACCATTATCACCAAGCTCACCCTTCAAGTCCATGGTGAGAGGAGAGTGTTGCTCAAGGAACTAGAACACAAGCTCACCTCAATCGACTAGGAAAGAGGGGTGTTGCTCATGAAACTAGGAGCTCAAGCTCACTCCTCTAGACCAAAGAGAGAAAGGAGTATTGCTCGCCATGAAACCCTAAACCACAAGGATCGGCCAACATGGATACTTAAGCAAGATACAAATCTAACAACATATAAATAAGATCATAGAAGGAGATAGAGTAGTTAGGGTTAGGAGTTAACCCGCCTTAAGCAAGCTCCAAGCTCCTAGCTCCAAGCACCACCTAGCAAGGAAGAATGAGACACCAAGGACATCGGCCACCAAGATTGCTCCTCCAAGGGGTATCGACCACCAACTTGCAAAGGAGAAGGGTGTGTCGTGCACACCAAGGTGGAGAAGAAACTAAGGAATCAAAGGAACTCTTAGCAAAAGAAAGGACATGCCTATATAGAAGGAAAGGGAGGAGAAAACAAGGTAGAACTAAGCAAGGTGTCATCCACCTAGGGACACTTGTCCTAGTGCACGAGCCACCACTCTAGCAAGCCCTAAACACATGTCCAAGGTCATTCCTACATGCAAGCATCAAGCACCAAGTGTCCACTAGTGGTGACACAAACGAGGTCAAAGCTTGGTCAAAGACTCTAGGGCGACACACTACCAGCACCATGGGCGATACACCCCCTATGGGTGACACACTCCCTTCTTGCCCAATACAAGGTTCAACCAAACCAAAGCAAGGCACCTCAAGGCCCAACAAGCTCAACCAGGCCCAAAAGAACTCAAACAACGAGCCCAAACCTTCCTCTCTACACTAGAGGAAGCAAAAAGAAAGAGGAACACCTCACAAGATGGAAAACTTGTCCACAAACCCTAGACTTGGGTTATTTACAAGTAGCACCTCCAACTCTCAACAAAGCACAACCAAACCCTAATCACCACTAAAAGTGATTTAGCAGGCACCAAAGCATCAAGGTTGAGAAAAACAAATAGGGTAAACCCTAAACGAAGGTCAGGGTCCTTACAAATGTATCCAATTCATTTATATACATAATCCCATTTTCAATTATATCTTTGATGGTACTCATAAATACAAATGGATCTAGGTAACATATACTATGTAGGTCAATATATGAAAGAATGGTAAGAAAAATATACATAATGGAAATAAGAGTATCAATGAGAATGAATCTATGCTTCAGTGAAATTGACATTAAACGACATATTGTGTTTTCATCTAACTATATGGCATATACTTGTATTTTCATACATGTTGATATCTACATATGTGTAAATGGTTAATATATATAAAGGCGCTAAGGATTTAACCCTAGATATTCCAAGTGTAAGATTTTGATAAATAATGAGTACTTTCATCCTTAACCTCATATATGGGTATTCCCAAGGTTTAAAACCCTAACTCGGCATTAGATAACCAAATATTAGGTTTAGATATACTTTCAATTCTGAATTGGTGATTTTAGACTAATATGTGTATCAAACACTTTTAGGTTGAGAAAGATGAACTATGAATATAATCCTTAGATCTAGGGTTAGTCATGTAGACCATGTATGTATGCAAAGAGTGGGACCTAATAGGGGTCCACTCCCTACTTAATTTGAGAACAAACTCATCTTTCCAAACACACTTGGTAGGTACGTTGGAATAGGTGTACTTTTCTTTCTCAAATAATGATATTCAAAAAGACCAAATTATAGCAGCGAAATAAAAACCATGACTATATTCAATTTTATAAAAGTACATCATTATCTACCATATAGGATTTACATGAAAATTACAACATAAGGATATAAGTAGAGGGATATCCAACAATCTCAAGTCTATCTCCCAAGGCTCCTCCTGGCATGTCCATGTCACCATCTCCAGTCTTCCAAGTCCTACATCTGGGGTTGGAAGCATACCCCAGCAAAAGAGAAAAGTAGAAGATATCAACAAAAATATTGTTATGTGCATATTGAATATGGATTGAGCAATATAAGGAAATAATGACTTCAAATAAACAAGGATTCTGATAGAAAAGGAAAGGACCACCGAAGCGGGTACTAAAAGAACATAAATTTTTAAAAGATGGTACAACATAAGATCACTTGCCATAGATAAAATATAAAAGTTGTGCTTCAAAGGCATATATAAACTTTGGGCACAAAACTAATCATAATAATATCAACCTGCATGCATGTGAAATCAACATAGCACTAGAAAAAATGTAAAGTTAGTGGAGTCTAAGGCTAACAACCTTAAAACCTGACAGAGAATGGCACACAACCAAACTCCCTCAGCATACAAGTCAGGGTATGGGGCATACAATCCTCCATCCCAAATGTAAGACCCCTGACCTTGTGGTGCGCTTCTGCCATTGGTGTTACACACTATTCAATTGGAGTTTGAATAGATGCAACCCCGCAAATAGATGACATGGTAGGTTAAACTTTCAAATTTATAAGGACCTAACTTAACAAAATCTCAAGAACCAAAACAGTACACCTGCAAGCACACGGGGTCGTGTCATAGTATAGGAGCGAGGTAAGTAGATCCATAGGGAGAAAAGGGGGCACTAGAGCTAGGTTAGTTTTTGGTGCTAGGTTCCTACTTTGGAGGCTAGGGTTGAGGGTTTGAAGGTTGTTTTGATTATTAAACTAAGGATGAACAAGCAAGCAATTAAAGAATGACATGCAAGAACAAAATCTAAGTTAACCCTAGACAGTTAATTATACTAAGCAAGAAAAAGACAAGGAAAGACAGGAAAAGAACAAACTATGCTAAGGCAAGCAAGAAAGGGAACTACACTACACTAAGATAGCAAGCAAGGAAAAAGAGCAATTAAAGACTTAAAGTAGTAAGAACAAATCAAGAACAAGGCAAGAAGCTATCTAAGCAAGAAAAGAGCTAACAACTAGCTAAGGAAGATGGAAATTAATGTGGGCTGTTTGGGGGATGCACTTATCCATCCAAACAATACGTTAGAGTCTAATGAATTATCTTAAACTACTAATTGGTCATGGATATACTAGGTTGTGTATAGGGGAACTAGTCCCTAACACCCCTACTACCCTTGTGAGGCTCAATTGGGTTAGGGTTTATGTGTAACTTAATTAGAGTCTAAATAAGCCTAGGTTTCTAGGATAGATGATTTTAGGATGATTAGGGGCTGAGACTAGTAATGGGAGTGGAAGTGAGGCTCTAGGCCTGCCATCACTCACATTCTAGCCTTGAGAAAGCTCCATTCTAAGCACACTAAATACATATAATTAGCTACTTATAAATATCAACTAGGGTTAGGATAATTTATTAGAATGTAGGAGGATGGGTAGCTAGCTAGGGATCCAAGAATTAGACCTTGGAGCAAATCCCAAAATTCACACATACAAGCAATTTTCCTAAATTCCTAGGTGATTTCAAGCACAAACCAACAAGCAATTCATGAAGAGTGAAATACAAATAGAACATAATCATTAGCAAATGAAATTACAATGTTTACATATCATTTCCCCCCAACATGGTATCAAAGTGATGTTTTTTACCCTAAACAACCCACCCAAGGGGCCTAGCTACTCATGGAAATGGAAAATACAAAAAGGGAAGAGAAAGAGGAAGAAGTAGCCATGGAGCTTGGTGTATATGAGTGGATCCTCCTCTCCAGCTACTGTAAGGTCTACCTCCTCCTTCTTCTTGGATGGAATGGTGTGGAATGATGGTGGGAAGTGGATGGAAGGCTTGGAAATGAGGGTTTTGGTGGTAGAAATGGTGAAATGGGGTGGAATGGAGGTGGAAATGGAGTGGAATGACTAAGGGGTGAAAATGGATAGTTAAGAGGTGGTAGAAGGTAGCTAACCTCGTGCTAGAGCCACCACCTAGGTATATATAGGTGTGGGGGAAGTAATAGGCCAAGTAGGGGTAGTATGGGAAATGCAGTGCAAAAATAAACAAATTTTTGTGAGTAGCACGATCATGGTGGGAGGGGTGAGAATGGTCGTGGTGGATGAGAATGATTGAGGTGAGAAATGGGGAAAAATCACAGGGACTTTGGTTGATTTTGAACTGAAAGTGGCATGGTCGTGGTGGTCACCACGACCGTTGTCACACCCACATCCCATGATTTCCACTAATCATGAGATTAGGGCATGACTATGAGGATTTCACTTAATACAAAGTTCACTCCCAACTTTTTATTTTTATTTCAAACTCTTTGTTTTCTCGCATTCACTTGCATAAACAAACTTTACAAGAGAATTAAACTTTTATTACTCTAATATGATCTCAACATTTATGATACACATCCATATATTCATTCTGTTTCACACACTACTATGTACATACAACATGGTAATCAAATACATTCTCTCTTATCAAGAAACAAAGATACAAAACATCATTTATAACTCTCTCACATCTATACAAGGACCTAGAGTGATAGGGACCGACTGAACTTAACTAATCTCATACTTAACTCATGAGGTAGATCTACTCTGATGATCTGACCTTCTTCAAGTCCATGTGGTTTCCTAAAATTTTTAAGTAGAGGGGTGAGCCTACTTGCTCAGTGAATGAAAAATTCAAAGAAATAGTCTAAAACACTTATATAATTATAGTTATACCTTTGAGCAACTGATATCAATTATAACAACAGTAATTACTACATTAGGTTGGGGGTGACGTGTGAACATTATAATTTCATTTAGATTATCCAGCCAAACAATAGGTTAGAGTCTAATGAATTATCTTAAACTACTAATTGGCCATGGATATACTAGGTTGTGTATAGGGGAACTAGTCCCTAACACCCCTACTACCCTTGTGAGGCTCAATTGGGTTAGGGTTTATGTGTAACTTAATTAGAGTCTAAATAAGCCTAGGTTTCTAGGATAGATGATTTTAGGATGATTAGGGGCTGAGACTAGTAATGGGAGTGGAAGTGAGGCTCTAGTCCTTCCATCACTCACATTCTAGCCTTGAGAAAGCTCCATGCTAAGCACACTAAATACATCTAAACTAGCTACTTATAAATCTCAACTAGGGTTAGGACAATCTATTAGAATGTAGGAGGATAGGTAGGGATCCAGGAATTAGACCTAGGAGCAAATCCCAAAATTCACACATACAAGCAATTTTCCTAAATTCCTAGGTGATTTCAAGCACAAACCAACAAGCAATTCATGAAGAGTGAAATACAAATAGAACATAATCATTAGCAAATGAAATTACAATGTTTACATATCATTTCCCCCCAACATGGTATCAAAGTGATGTTTTTGACCCTAAACAGCCCACCCAAGGGGCCTAGCTACTCATGGAAATGGAAAATACAAAAAGGGAAGAAAAAGAGGAAGAAGTAGCCATGGAGCTTGGTGTATATTAGTGGATCCTCCTCTCCAACTACTGTAAGGTCTACCTCCTCCTTCTTCTTGGATGGAATGGTGTGGAATGATGGTGGGAAGTGGATGGAAGGCTTGGAAATGAGGGTTTTGGTGGTAGAAATGGTGAAATGGGGTGGAATGGAGGTAGAAATGGAGTGGAATGACTAAGGGGTGAAAATGGATAGCTAAGAGGTGGTAGAAGGTAGCTAACCTCGTACTAGAGCCACCACCTAGGTATATATAGGTGTGGGGGAAGTAATAGGCCAAGTAGGGGTAGTATGGGAAATGTAGTGCAAAAATAAACAGATTTTTGTGAGTAGCATGATCATGGTGGGAGGGGTGAGAATGGTCGTGGTGGATGAGAATGATTGAGGTGAGAAATGGGGAAAAATCACAGGGACTTTGATTGATTTTGAACTGAAAGTGGCATGGTCGTGGTGGTCACCACGACTGTTGTCACACCCACATCCCATGATTTCCACTAATCATGAGATTAGGGCATGACTATGAGGATTTCACTTAATACAAAGTTCACTCCTAACTTTTTATTTTTATTTCAAACTCTTTGTTTTCTCGCATTCACTCGCATAAACAAACTTTACAAGATAATTAAACTTTTATTACTCTAATATGATCTCAACATTTATGATACACATCCATATATTCATTTTGTTTCACACACTACTATGTACATACAACATGGTAATCAAATACATTCTCTCTTATCAAGAAACAAAGATACAAAACATCATTTATAACTCTCTCACATCTATACAAGGACCTAGAGTGATAGGGACCGACTGAACTTAACTAATCTCATACTTAATTCATGAGGTAGATCTACTCTGATGATCTGACCTTCTTCAAGTCCATGTGGTTTCCTAAAAATTTTGAGTAGAGGGGTGAGCCTACTTGCTCAGTGAATGAAAAATTCAAAGAAACAGTCGAAAGCACTTATATAATTATAGTTATACCTTTGAGCTACTGATATCAATTATAACAACAGTAATTACTACATTAAATAGATCTAAAACAATATAGTTAAAATAACAGAGAATGTAAATATTGCATTTAAAGAACAACTACTATGAAATCGTATTCAAATCATTCTTAACTCTTTTTACTTATAAGAAACTCTTTAAACCTATATGATCATATTTTTGCTTATGCCCTGATCATATGCAGTGTACTCTACATATGAGACTCTCAGTTCACTACGATCACACCGTACAAGACTTAGCAGACACACCCGGGAAATGCCAAGTCTGACTACTCTCCTGGTCTGCAATAGGGAAATGGCTCTCTAGCCTAAATTGGACTCCTCCTCTAACCTGAGCACACAGGTGGAGAGTCAAGCCACCTCTTGGCTTTTCTGTACTCTAGTGCCACCATGACTTCTGGTTGATGTTTAACACTACAAACTATAATTTAAGGAGACTTCCACTAGGGCTTCGTCCCCCGTGCCACCTGATAGCACATTCCGACACCCATATACCGGATGCTTCTAGGGTTAGGTCGTTCACCCCTAAGGCGCAGACCTCACATAGGGGTTCTACGGTGTTCAGGGCTCTTAAGTCTATTATTTTATTATTCCTAAAAAGCTCTTTTCTACATTGTACCCTTCTCTTACTTATACTTGAATCTAGTATCTCTATGGTGTCGCATCTACTTATTTGAAGTTACAATACAACATGTATATCATTCTAAACTTGGCAGAGTAGTATATTCAAAACACTGTAATATACTGAGTAATCAACATACTATACATGCAGGCAGACTAAAATTCTTAAATAAACAGAATACATGTCAACTTGGAACTTCATACACTAAAATCATGCAATTAAACTGTTTAGCATCACCACATCTCATACTGAGTACTTTGCTATCACAATTACTTTCATTGAACACCCTATCCTTAGGGTTTCATTTACCTCATTCACTTATCACAGGGCAACACCCTATCCTTAGGGTTTCATTTGCCTCATTCACTAATCACATGGAAACACCCTATCCTTAGGGTTTAATTTGAATCATTCACTTATCACATGGAAACACCCTATCCTTAGGGTTTCATTTACCTCATTCACTCATCACATGGCTCTCATGAGGATTTTATACGATATAAACATTCACTGAATAAAGACTGCTTTCAACAAATCATATACAATCAATATATTTATGAAACCTTAGAACTGGGTTGAATTTAGGTTTCCATGCCATTCACTGAGATATCATGCATCAAGAATAAAATTGACTAAATAAAGTCTATCATGTTAAGAAAACCCCTTCAAATGGATTTCATGATATCTATTCGTAAATATCCAACTTTCCTCGCATCTAGGGTTTCACCCTCTTTACCGAGATATCAAACAAACACTATTCACCTTAAATGAAATCCAAGATGGTATCTGACATATAAGTACTATGAATTCAGATAAACAATCATTCATAACCAAGGGAATCCAGATAAACAAATTTCTCTATTTAATTATACAACAATTTCAGTCATAGACAAATTCCCTATATTTCAGTTTACTCTTGTAACCTATGTGAATACTAAGGGAATTCTCATTAGGATGTATTGTATACATTTCTAATATGATTTTATCATCTAAAATTCATTCAAATAGAGGAAGATCAATTTCATATCATTTTGCAACAATTTAAATCAAACAAACAATTCAGGTGTGTAGTCGCATGCTAAGCATTTAAAGATTATGGATAATTTAAACAATTTCGTGCAATATATTGTTTAAAGGAAGTTCCCACTCACACTAAGGTGTGAAAACACCTTAAAAACGCAGCTCATCCCTAAAAATCATGATCTCATATCAAATCCCTAGCAATTCACCCAATTCTTCTTCCTTTCAACTCAAAAACCCTGAAAACGAGGGATTATGAAGAAAGAGTGAGAAAAGGGGAAGTTTTGATACCATTTCAGATCAAATCAGAGGAGGGATGGAATCTTGACATGTGAGAGAAGATTCATCATGAAAGGCTATGCAAAGAAGCTAAACTTACTTGATTTCATCATATCTCGGATAGAGAAACCCTAGATATGTAATTCCACCTCTTTCTCCTCTCAAACCCTAACTCTCCCTCTCTCTCTAGGAATTCATTTCTCTAGAATGAATCACGAATTATGAGAGCTTCTAGTGTGTTAGGTTGACCATATAGAGTAACTGAGCTGCTTGGTTCAATTACACATTGACCCCTCACTATACTTTCTCTTATTTCAGTTGAATTTTCTGTTATAAAACTATTACTGTAATTCGTATATTTCAGAGATCAACTCTTATCTAAAAATTATGATAATTTAACAAGATGTCTGAAATGTACTATCAGATCTCCAGTAAAATTTTCAGATCATCTGGAGTTACCAATAAATAAATAAAAATCAAACAATATAGTGTTGAACAACATTCTGTCAGCATGGTCACTTGAAGTATATCTCGACTGAGAATGACTTTCAAATAACATCAAAATATTATGAAATTTTTCATGAAAATGTACTATTGAGTTATACATATTATTTCCAAATTTGAGTTCAATAAGAGTTACACATAAAATACTAAAAATCATTTAGTATGACACTATACTTATCAAATTTTGTATTCATATATCATCAAAACCCTAATTTGGGCCAATTAGGGTTATATTTCTCAAACCCTAATTTCTCAAAGTAAAATCACACTTAAATTTATTATTAGTTTTAAAACATCATAATTGAATTATCATCAATAATTATATTTAAGAAATGATCAATCCAATTAAGCATGTAATCATCCAGGTAAACCCTTGTTTACCAATTAAGCTTAGATGCGGTCATAACAATTCTTCCCCCCCTTGAAATGTTTCATCCCTGAAATATAAATGTGCAAGAAAAGTACATTCAAGGTTTGTTTTAAGTTTCTGAAATCTTACATGTCATTATATTCTTGTATTTTATACTTGAATGTATCTTTCAACATTAAGCCCTTTATTTCTTTTCTAATCACAACATGTCTGAAATAGTTCCCATTGATATCGAATGAATTCTCTATGCCACAATCAATCATAGGATAGAGAGAGAAACAACCTTTTCAATATTTTCATACTCTTGTGGTGTTACCTCAACATTGATAATCTGATCCAAATATCTCAATTCATACGGCTCAATAAGTACTATTTTTTGAATTTTTTTTACTATTGTGCTACTCAAATAGCAAAACAATCTTGAGTTGAAAGACTAGATTCAACAACAATTGTACAATACTACTCACGGCATTCCCATTAGATTATGGATGCATAAGGTGAAGCATTACCATCACATTCCATACTATTCTCAAGTATTAACCCACACATAATTCAAGGTGCAACCATCGGGTTATAGCATACTAGGCTTTCAACAATAGTAACCGAGTACTCCATGATTGTATTAGTCATTCAAGGACTATTCATACCCAATTACCATCACTTAGTTATATTAAAGCTAGGTATAACAAGATATACCTCATTAGAGTTACATATCAACACAATATGATTATCATCCCTTCTATTAATATGAGTGAATGGGTAAGATTTACCTTATTAAGGGTAACCCTCCATTTGTTCCATCATCATTAAACCCATATCACCATACCACAATTGTACAATACTAAGATGGATTACTGGTATGAATGACTACAACTATCAGACATCTTTAGTTAACATATTGTTTGCACATGTACACTGAAATCATACGTAGAACCAATTTACATCCCTTAATATACCTTCAACACATTATACTTCTAAAAACAAATTCACATATTACTAAAAGCCATTGTTTTCTCTTATCTCTCTCTTCATTCATTACTACTTACTTTTTGCTACTTATCCTTCTCATTTTAATCATGTCTTTTAAACATCCTTAAAATTGAAACATACAAGGTACGAATAGATTATTCATCATTCTTGCTATCACTGCAAGAATTTACTTCATATCGCACTTCACTCATATTGTATTTCTTCTTTTGTTCAAAACTCACCTCTTATATTTCAAATATATTTCTTATCCTATACTCTGAATCATTTCCATATTGTTTATCTACCTTTCATATTAGCTACTTGTAAACCTTGGATTACTATCAGCGCTAGTTTACTTCTCATAGGGAAAATCTCATAATCTTGTTTAATAGAGATGCTAGTATTCAAGGTCAAATTACTAGTGACAACCCTTGAACTACTACAACTCTAAACATTCTAGAGTTTGATCCTTATCAGTAGCATGATGTTATTGTGGTGTGACTTTGCTCCCTTAATTTGAAAGTCAAACTTTGGATCTTACAAGTTTTACTAAAGTCTTCCTTATCTTATCAATTGAATTTTCTTTCTCTTACTTGTCCATTCAGATAGATTACATTCTCAATTTACCCTGCTGTGGTTTCATCATCATATTGTGTGTCATTATTACATTCGCTAGATGTCTCTACCATGGTGGTTATGCATCATATGATTCATTTTCTTATCACTTCATCCCACATTGCTCTCATTAAGTAAGATATGAAAGAGAAGATGATTCTGAGACTTAGAATTCTTATCTTCAAGCATTACCTTAGTACATTTCTCGTATGTAGGTTTAGTTAGTCATCAACAAGGATACTTGACTAATTAGCACTTGCTTGAATCTCGCAACCTCTTTCTTTTATAATCTATATTACTCGATTATGTTTCAAACCCTTCCATACTTTCCATAATCCCCTTACCATATACTACTATTCCACATGTCATCTTTAACTTCTAGTTTTCTCTTATGATCATGTTGCTTTTTTTATGTGTATGATAATGTATACCATGTTGCATATATTTCTTTTCATCCTTCTAGTAATGTGAAGTTGAAATTCTAAATAAATAATCTCTCTACTTGTTTCAACTCATGTTTAGTACATTACATATCCTTCAATTTAAATCAAACGGCTCATGCATGGGTCAAATTTAGTATCTCTTTCGATCAAAATTTTCCTTCCTGAATATAGTCTACCTTTGTATGACTTATTCATTGGTTAAGCTACACTTTTGTTCTTCTTTTAGAAACTAGTTTGTTGTTCTATAGACACTTGGAATTCAAAGGCAGTAAGGATGAACGTATTAACTTCACAATAAAGGTATACATTCCATGCTCTCAATTATATCATGACCCTCATTCCTTAATCAGGCTCATCATTTCCAATATTTATTTTTGTATTAACCTAGTTTCTTATCCTAGTCTTATGATTTACATGTTCATATAATTCTCTTTACTTTAACTCTTTTGAAGACTCTTCACTTATATTTATTTATTGTCTACTTAACTCTTTTCTTATATTTTCCCTTTGCTTTGGAGTACATAAAAGCATTGTACTCAATTATATAGTCCACTCCTCATGATTGATTCTTACTATCTTGGCCCTTACATACTTTTCTCATATCTTTTCCATATTTCATATTTAGAGTTCATATACTACTAATCATTAAACTTAATCTGAACCTTAAGTCGTGTTCCTTTATTCCCAATTAAGGGTTTTTCATATGAGGCCCCAAAGTTGAATCTCAGATATCAGTTCTAACTTATTCTTAGCTATTCTAATCTTTCCCATATGTTTCAACATCTTAGTGTATGTACATTCTCACTATGATGTGGGTCTAATTTATCTAGAGTCTACTCTTATTATACTGTTAATAGGAGTCATTAGATCCCAGTAACACATCCTTCCAGTCGGACCAGGCTGAACATGTAGTCCTGAAGCTAAGAGCTAATCAGGATTAACCAGGTCCTATTAATCTCAAACATGTGGAAGTAATATCCACTTAGGGCCAACTCATTTAAACATAACTTCTGGTCTACTTAATATAAAGAATATAAACAATGACTAAAACACTTCATGATACACAAGAATATAAAGAACCATATATATTCTACAAACTGATAATCTGAATTCATATATAAGTGCATTTCTATTGATCTCCAATCAAAGGAGCAATATAAAGCAAGAGTTGTATCACATTCCTTGTTTAATCTCTTACTCCTTTATTACTTTTGGTCTCCTAACCCTAATATTTCTAGGGTTTCTCTCTAGCATATTCTCCCACTGCATGCCTGGCCAGGGCATCCAGAGAAGAATAGACAGAGTAGCTTAATACCGGTAAATCTAAGTATTCATATTCTGGGTCAGGTTATCCAAATACCCAGACTTCCCAGATCTATAGACACATCACTTCCTATCTTCCACACTTATAACTCTAACTTTATATCCTAATGGTCCCTGACGACTCAACCTAAGCTCTAATGCCAAAGCTGTCACACCCACATCCCATGATTTCCACTAATCATGAGATTAGGGCATGACTATGAGGATTTCACTTAATACAAAGTTCACTCCCAACTTTTTCTTTTTATTTCAAACTCTTTGTTTTCTCGCATTCACTCACATAAACAAACTTTACAAGAGAATTAAATTTTTATTATTCTAATATGATCTCAACATTTATAATACACATCCATATATTCATTCTGTTTCACACACTTCTATGTACATACAACATGGTAATCAAATATATTCTCTCTTATCAAGAAACAAAGATATAAAACATCATTTATAACTCTCTCACATCTATACAAGGACCTAGAGTGATAGGGACTGACTGAACTTAACTAATCTCATAACTCATGAGGTAGATCTACTAAGACGCTCTAACCTTCTTCAAGTCTGTGTGGTTTCCCTAAAATTTTTGAGTAGAGGGGTGAGCCTACTCGCTCAGTGAATGAAAACTTCAAAGAAATAGTCTAAAGCACTTATATAATTATATTTATACCTTTGAGAAAATGATATCAATTATAACAATAGTAATTACTACATTAAGTAGATCTAAAACAATACAGTTAAAATAACAAAGAATGTAAATATTGCATTTAAAGAACAACTACTATGAAACTGTATTCAAATCATTCTTAACTCTTTTTACTTATAAGAAACTCTTTAAACATATATGATCATATTTTTACTTATGCCCTGATCATATGCAGTGTACTCTACATATGAGACTTGTAGTGCACTACGATCACACCGTACAAGACATAGTGGACACACCCAAGAAATGCTAAGTCTGACTACTCTCCTGGTCTGCAACAGGGAAATGGCTCTATGGCCTAAACTGGACTCCTCCTCTAACCTGAGCACTCAGGTAGAGAGTCAAGCCACCTCTTGGCTTTTCTGTACTCTAGTGCCACCAGGACTTCTGGTTGATGTTGAACACTACAAACTATAATTTAAGAAGACTTCCACTAGGGCTTCGTCCCCCGTGCCACCTGATAGCATGTTCTGACCCCCGTATACTGGACGCTGCCTGTAACATCCCTGACCTGAGTTATGAAGTAACCTTTGGTGTTTTTCATAATGAGAGTAATTATATGCATGCTTTTGTCTTTGAAAAGTAATTAGGGCTCAAGAGGAATTTATATTACAATTTTAGTCCTTTTTAAATATTGTTGAAATCAATATTTTGCCTGTTTTTGACAAAAGTGCAAATTACCCAAGTTGAGGGGTCTATTTGCAAATTTTTCATGATAATATGTTCCTCATGTGTTGAAGAATCATGAGAGTGAAGATGATCCAGAGGCATGACATATGGTAGCCTGAATTCCAATAAAGAGCTAATTAATCAATGTTTGTACATGAAAACCTAGTTTTGGTGTAAAGTCCAAATTACCCAAAACCTAGGGCGCAATAGGTAAATCACCACTTCATTTAGGTCCCTCTTGTTTCTTGGAATCAAGTGGAGCAAAGAAATTGAGAGGGGCGCCTCATTTGAATTAAGTTGAAGGAGAGAGAATCTTTATAATAAAATAATCAAGATTTAAGCATAATGGAAATATTAATGCAAAAATAAATAAAATAATTCAATGGCCTTCAACCAAAAATTAAAATGGTGGAATTCAGATGTATGAGTGGACGTCCTTGATTTTGCAAGGACCGAAAATATCTTAAGGAGGTGAAATTCCACTCACCTTATTATAAGGAAAAGAATTTCCACTCAAAAAGATATATTAGTATTATAAGGGATAAAGGTGCTTAATTTCTTTTCCCTTAATCCATGGATAATGAAGGGGAGTTCGGTGGGTTTGTGTTGCCTTTGCATGCAAGCAAACCAAGGAGGAAGAGGTGGCCCTATTTTTGGAAATATTTGAATTTTAATTAAACATTTTCTCTTTCATCAATTTCTTATAAAAGAGCCTTTTTCAACCCACCTAAGAGTCTTTTTCGATTCCCTTCCTCCCCCTTGCTTGCAAAACCGACCAAGAAGGCTAAGGACAGCCGGGAGCACGTCCCCAACCTGTTGGTAAGCCTTTGATCTTCGTTCTTCTTGATTTCATGGTGAAAATCATAAAACAATACATGATTTCTTCATTTCCATCTTCAACCCTAGCCGATCCTTTCACTCCAAAAGCTTGAGAAATGACCTTGGGAGGTTGGTAGAGCTTCAACCACCATTGGAGCCGTGAAGCTTGGAGCTTGGGATCAGATTTGAAGGCGGGTTATATAACTTTAACCCTTCATCCTCGCCATTGAATTCGATTTCTACTTGCAATTGATTTAATTGTCATTATTGCAATGGTATTGCTTAATTGATGGAGTTGTCATGGAAAATGGCAGTAGTTCCATGAGTTTAACGGTTGAAGATGACAACCTGTTCATATGCACACATCTTGATCAAAGATCATGAGCAAACGGTCTTGGATTTTGATCCAAACAGTTTTGCAAACCGTTTGGTAAAGTTGATTTCCAAACCGCATAGAATGGTCGACCGTTTGGTATAGTTGACCGTTTGGACACCAAACCGCATGGCATGGTTGACCATTTGGTATGATTGACCGTTTGGGGTCTGAACTTGATCATAAGTTGGATGGTGATCCAATGGACTCAATTGATTGATCCAATGTGTGCACAATCCTTCAAGTAGAAACCCTAATCAAGTTGATTGATGAATCCCTTGATTGGTCCTTATGATTTCAAGACTTTTTGGGGCAAATGATCTTGAGACCGTTTGAGCCCAAACAGTCTTGAGACTGTTTGGGACCAAACGGTTTCAAAATCGTTTGGTGGATTGAAGGTTGATCCTTGACCGATGAATATCCAATGGTTTAGATTGATGATCACTTCAATTGAATACTCAATGGCCATTCAATGGTGCAATTGGAAATCAATTTGATTGAGATTTGACCTAGTTAGCCCTTGCGGTTTTGGGACTCATTTGGCCCAAACGGTCTTGAGACTGTTTGAGACCAAATAGTCTTGAAACCGTTGGGGCCAAACAGTTTCAAAACCGTTTGGGGTCAAACGATTTCAAAACCGTTTGGTGGCAAACAGTTTCAAAACCGTTTGGTGATGTAACTTCAAGACCGCATGGAGGTTGTTAGTGGTTCAATCATTAGGATATTAAAGACAATGATAGTCCTAATTATCCAATGATGGTTAGTAATGTTAATTAATAAGGTACAAAGGTGGAAACCCTAAAAGTACCTATGTGATTAGTGTTAATAAAGGAAGAAACCCTAATTGCTAATAAGAGCAATGACTTGGTACACTATGTCATTCATAGTTGTATATTATTAATTAAGGGTTGATATGACTTAATCAAGTTGATAGGCATGATAACATAGAGTTGATACATGGGTATGACTCATATGGTGATTAAGGGTATGATTCTTAAGTAGTAAGATCATGAAACCCTAATCCTGAACCTAAACCCTAATTGACAAGGTTGTTGATCCTTAACCCTAATCCAAGGTATGGATGTAACCCTAATTTAGGGTGATGATGTGAATAGACCTAATCATGAGTAATGTGATCCAAAACCCTAATTGGGATGAATAGTAAACCCTAATTATGGGAATGGATCATGAAACCCTAATTGGAATGAATAGTAAACCCTAATTATGGGAATGGATCATGAAACCCTAATTGGGATGACTAGTAAACCCTATTTGTGGAACTTTGAATGTAAATCCTTTTATAAGGTGAATTTGATGTGAAACCCTAACTAAGGATGGTTTCATGAGAAACCCTGATCTTTGATGTTTTGTGAAGCCCAAACCCAAGGTAATGCTATGTATTGCTCAATGAACCCTAATCTTGGGCAACATGGTGATAAACCATATCTTTGAGGTGATAAGGGGATGATTATCCATAAATGACATGAAATGGGAAACCCTGAACCTGGTAAGGGAATAGTGGTGTTACCCATGAATAGTGAATTCATATTTGTTGAACATGGTTCTGATATGCAATTGATATCACTATATCACCTGTGCTAACCATGCATGTATCTTGAAATGATGATCATGGCCAGGTATGAGCTATGATGTTTAATTCATTATTATTACTGTACCTTGAGTGTCATAATATACCTTGTTTCCTAGTAAGAGGTAACAAGAGAGTTAATGGACCTCAAGTACCATGTGTGATGCTTGTAATAGCAAAGTATCATGTTTGCCTTGGTCAATTGACCTAAAGGTGATGTTTACCTGGAAAAGTAGTAACAATGCGTTATGATGAATCAAGGGTTTAATTACCCAGGGCCATATGATTATGGTGATGAAATTGAGAGGGGATGATAATTCCCAGTTTTGAAATAAGGGATTGAGTCCCCAATACCTTTTAAAGATTGTTACACAATTGATGAAATTAGTACATGTTTCCTTATAACATTGTCATAATGAGCTTTTTCTGAGAACTTGCCTGATGCTAAAAGAATATGAAAACGTACTTAATTAATCAAGTGAAATCTGTTCATGTAGTGCTCTAACCATATATCCATCACCGTCAGCAATTGGTGATGGTGAAACAAGTTTTCTATGGAATTCCTGGAATTCACATATTTTGAATATGTGGGGGTAAATAGGCGAAAATATCCTTACGTCCGAGTGAAGAGATTGAGGAAGGGTAAACACTAAACCTCTCAATCCTTCATGTGTCAGGATAGATATATCATAAATCTCCCGATGGTTGGGATAGATGTAACATTAATCTCCCTATGATATTTAATATCGGGTCGAGGAGATAAATATTAAATCTCTCGATGGTCGATGAGAGTGCAGTTCACGTTGTAACTCTATAGCAAAGTTCTAGTATACCCTGGAAAGATATTTGAGCAGTCGACACAGTCCTGCTTGCAGTCCTGTGCTGACCAGGATGTGGGAGGTCATGGGAATCCGACTCTTCCATTGACCTATTTATGGTACTAATTTTGATTCTAGAAATGGTCAGTTGGAGTATGAGCGGTATACCTCATCTCCTCAGAGCTTAAACCTATTTGTAAAATATAATCAGCCGTGTAGCGTATTTGCATAAGATTAAAATACGAGAAACACTGATTGATGATATACTTCTTAGTATGCCCTTGATACAGGAATGTACTTATGTTCCTTTAATTCATATTGAATATGAGACATACTGCTTAATCAAGTTATAGCTTTAATATTGCATAAGAATGTTTCTCTAGTCTGCATAGATGTGATTTCACCTGCTATTGATTTATATTACCTCACTGTTCAGTTTATTTCTATTAAACTGCAATGACAATGTTTTGGCAGAGAGTTATATCTCCCGCTGGGGTAATTTTTACAATTGTCTCACCCCCGTGTGATTCAATGTTTTTAGGTAGACGCAGACATCAAGGCAGAAACTCTTCTGTAGGAGAAGAGCAGCAGTAGCAGCAGTAGACATAGGGACAACAGTGATCCATCAGGTGGAGACATTGGCTGTCTGGTCTTTGTGTAGATAGTCCTATAGTTGTCTATGTACTCTCGGGTCGTAGGAGTTAATGTTTTGATACTTCGATCTGAGATTTTGTGCATGTATGCCTCGAGGTGCAATGATGCATGCAATGTATATATGAACCAGGATGTAATGTTTTACTTTGGTTCTAAATGAAAAAGTTCCCTGTGAATGTACCTCTTGATAAATGGTTTTAATTTTTAGTGATTTTCAGTAATCCACTGCTAGTAATCGTTTCTGCTTTAGTTAATCTTGTTTTCACGAGATGAACGTCACAATTTAGTGGTATCAGAGCTCTAGGTTTGCTGAGTCTACAAAGACATAGGATTAAGGTAGTTGAGTATGTTCTAAGTGTTTTCCAGTTTATCTGATAGTGTCTTCTGCTCATATAGGAGTAGAAGAACTAAGGATGTCTGGATCACACGGAGAACACGCTGCTGAGAGCAATGTTACTGCACCGGGAAATGGTGCAAGAGGCCAGGACAGGGAGGAACCTGTACCTGAACAGCCCCAGTTCAACCCAGCTGATATGGGGAACCCAGCCTTCCAGGCTATGTTCAGGAAGTTTATGGCATCTATGACCCACATGACAGATAGAATGTCAGTACCTGCACCCAGGGCAGCACCTCATGATGAAAGACATGGTGCCGACAAGACTTTTGAAAGGCTTAAGAGGGTAGGAGCCTTAGAGTATGCTGGTATAGCCGATCCAGTAGATGTCGATCTTTGGTTGACCGAGCTGGAGAAAGCCTTCAGGATCCTTATGATTCCTAATGATGAGAGGGTCAAACATGCTGTATATCTCCTCAAGGGGAGTGCTGGTCATTGGTGGACCATTGAGGAGGGCAAAAGACCTGGAGTTGTGATTGGATGGGATGAATTCAGGCGTGAATTCGTCGCTAGATACATTCCCAAGACGTATCTAGATGAGAAGATTTCTCACTTCAAGAGGATTAAACAAGGACCTATGAATATTGGCGAGTATGAGGCTAGGTTCATGGAGCTGTTGCGGTTCTGTCCGCACATGGCATCCAATGATGAGGAGAGAATTCGCGGTTCGAGAAGGGGTTGAACGCTGAATTAACCACTCCAGTGTCTGCTCTGGAGAACCGAGAGAGATTTGCAACTTTTGTGGACTCTGTAAGACACATTGAGAGGGCTGTAGTTGAGAAGCGATAGACCAAGAGTAAGATGGAACACCCACAATTTCAAGGACAGAATACTAGAAGTTTCAAGAAACCAAGGTATTCTGTGTCTACACCACCACTAAGGTTTAATACCCATACACAGTGGACGTCAAGTAAAGGTAGAAACCATAGTTTGCCACCAAAAGGAGCTCAAAGCTCAACCTCTATGTCGGTAACAGGACCACCCAGACCACCAAGGGGGAATATAACATGTTATAGATGTGGAAAAGAAGGCCATGTGGTGAAAGATTGTCCTGAGAAGGTCAGGAGTGTGACCCAACAACCGAGGCAGAGTCAGCAGGGCTCTCAGAGGCAACAACCTGGCAGTGGTGCTAAAGGATGTGGACCAGCGTCCCAAGCCGGGTCTTCGACATCTAACAATCGAGCACTAGGTCAACAACAAGCGATAGCTAGGTTCTATGCTATGAACCAACCTGAAGCGGTAGTCAACCCTCAGGTTGTGACAGGTCAGATGGAACTATTTTATTCTGATATGTCTTTATCCTGCTTCGTATCTGTGTTAATTGATCCAGGTGCTACACACTCTTTTATCACTCGAGAAGTGATTGATGACTGCATTATGATTATTAGTCATAGAGTAGATAGCTTGCTGTTAGAGACACCTTTGATGGGATCTGCTGTATTGCGGGAAGTGTGTTCTCCCTATAATCTTGTCTTTTCTGATCACCGCATTCAAGTGGATCTTATACCACTTGATATGCATGGGTTTGATATAATCCTTGGAATAGACACCTTAGCGAAGTATAAGGTTGTCTTGGATTGTAGTTCCAAGCAAGTTGTGTTCACATATGGTGGTGACACATGGATCTTTCAGGGAGATAGAAAGATTCTTTCCACATGTCTGGTGTCATCTATGGTAGCTGAGAGGTTGATGAGGCAAGGATGCTTTGCATTCTTAGCCCATGTGGTTGATACCATAATGGAAAGCCCTCATCCTTCTGAAGTTCCTGTAGTCAGGGAATTTGAAGATGTATTTCCTGAAGAACTTCCTGGTGTTCCGCCGCCACGAGAGATAGATATTGAGATAAATCTAATCCCGAACACACAACCAATAGCACAAATGCCGTATAGGATGGCGCCTAATGAAATGGCTGAGCTCAAAAAACAACTACAAGAGTTGCTTGAGAAGGGTTTTATCCGACTGAGCAGTTCACCTTGGGGTGCTCCAGTCCTTTTTGTTAAGAAAAAGGATAGGTCAATGCGGTTATGCATTGACTATAGACAACTAAACAAAGTCACTATAAAGAACAAGTATCTTCTACCAAGGATTGATGACTTGTTTGACCAGTTGTGTGGCGCGACTGTCTTTTCTAAGATAGATCTGAGGTCAGGATACCATCAGTTACGTATCAAGGAGAGTGACATACCTAAATCTGCCTTTAGGACAATGTATGGTCACTATGAGTTCACAGTTATGTCGTTTGGACTAACTAATGCACGAGCTGCATTTATGGAACTCATGAATAGAATCTTTCAACCTTTTCTGGATCAGTATGTTTTCGTCTTTATAGATGACATTCTGATATATAGTAGAGATGCTCAACAACATGAGCAGCATCTTTTCCACGCTCTGACTTTGCTAAGAAAGCATAAGCTGTATGCTAAGTTTAGCAAATGTGAGTTTTGGTTGCCAGCAGTTTCCTTTCTCGGACACGTAATATCTACCTCAGGTATTCGTGTTGATCCTAAGAAGGTAGAATCTGTCCTGCATTGGGAACAACCAAAGATACCGACAGAGATAAGAAGTTTCCTAGGACTGGCTGGCTATTACAGGAGGTTCATCAAGAACTTCAACTCAATAGCTCTACCCCTGACTAAGTTGATAGGAAGGAGATTCCTTTTGTCTGGAATGACAAGTGTCAACACTCTTTCCAGTTGCTGAAGGAAAGGTTGACAAGTGCACCTGTGTTGGTGCTACTTGAGCAAGGAAAGGGGTACATAGTCTTCTGTGATGCATCTAACAATGGCTTAGGATGTGTGTTGATGTAGGATAAGCAAGTGATATCTTTTGCTTCTCGACAACTTAAGAAACACGAGGAGAATTATCCGACACACGATCTAGAGTTAGCTGATGTGGTCCATGCCTTGAAGATCTGGAGACATTATCTCTATGGAGAAACATTCCAGATTTTCACAGACCATAAGAACCTTAGGTACATCTTTTCTCAGCATGAACTAAACATGAGGCAACGCCGCTGGATGAAATTAATCAAGGACTACGATTGTACAATTGATTATCATCCAGGGAAAGCCAATGTGGTTGCTGATGCACTAAGTAGGAAATCAACAACACCAACCCTAGATAAAGCACAACTAAACTCCTTAGTGTGCTCTAAGAGAGATATGCTTATATCCTTGAGGCAAGACAATGTACATCTTAAAGTGTCATTGTTAGCCAGGTTGTTTGCTGAGATGCACATAAAACCAACTCTGAGACACCAGATTAAAGAAGCACAACAGACTGATTCTATGATTCAGCAGATCAGGTCAGAATATGGTAGTGAGAAGTGGGATGGCTTCCATGATTCTGATGATCAGGTAGTCTGTTACCATGATAGGATGGTAGTACCTGACGTGGACAACTTAAGAAAGTTAGTCCTAGAGGAAGCTCATTCTTCAATGTATGCTATGCATCCTGGAAGCACCAAGATGTATCATAACCTAAAAGAAATGTATTGGTGGCCTGGTTTGAAGAAGGATGTTGTTGAGTTTGTTATGCGGTGTCCGGTGTGTCAGCAGGTTAAAGCTGAACATCAAAAGCCCACATGAACAATGCAACCCCTGCCTATACCACAATGGAAATGGGATCATGTAACTATGGACTTTGTGGTTGGTTTTCCTAGAATAGCCAAAAGTCATGATTCCATTTGGGTGATAGTTGATAGATTGACAAAGACAACACATTTCTTACCTGTCAAAACAACCTATACAACTGAGAAGCTTGCACAAATCTACATAGATGAGATAGTGCGTTTGCATGGGGTCTCAGTTACAATAGTTTCTGATAGAGGTCCTCAGTTTACGAGTCATTTTTAGGAATGACTTCATAAAGCTTTGGGTACACAACTGAGGTTTAGTACAACTTTTCATCCTCATACAGATGGATAGTCTGAGAGGACAATACAAACCTTAGAGGACTTGCTTAGGGCATGTGTCCTTCAGTTTGTGGGGAGTTGGGATCTACATCTGATCTTGATAGAGTTTGCTTATAATAACAACTATCAACACAATATTGACATGGCACCATATGAGGCTTTGTATGGTAGACGTTGCATATCTCCCCTATGTTGGTATGAAACTAGTGAATATCAACTTTTGGGTCCTGAGCTGGTTCAACAAACAACTGAAAAGATAAAGATCATACAACAACAGTTGAAAACAGCCCATGATAGATAGAAATCTTATGCTGAAAAGCGTCATAGACCCTTAGAATTCCAAGTCGGAGACAGAGTGTACCTCAAGGTTTCACCTTGGAAAGGTATCCTGAGATTTGGAAAGAAAGGGAAGTTAGCTCCGAGATTTATGGGGCATTATCCAATCATTGAAAGGATGGGAATGGTAGCCTATAAGCTGGAGTTACCACCTGATTTGTATAGATTGCACCGACTATTTCATATCTCTATGTTGAGGAAGTGTCATCCTAACACTAAGTTAGTTCTACAACCCGTGGAGGTAGAACTAAATGATGACATATCTTATGTTGAAGGACCAATGTTGATTCTTGATAGAAGAATCAAGAAGCTGAAAAAGAGAGACATAAGTCTTGTGAAATTCCTCTGGAATCACCGTGGCATTGAAGAAGCTACGTGGGAACTAGAGGATGAGATGAGAAGGAAATATCCTACTCTTTTCTCTTAATGTTTTGTGGATGTTGATGATTTCGGGGATGAAATCATTGTAAGGGGTGGATAAACTTGTAACATCCCTGACTTGGGTTATGAAGTAACCCTAGGTGTTTTACATAATGAGAGTAATTATATGCATGCTTTTGTCTTTGAAAAGTAATCAGGGCTCAAGAGGAATTTATATTACAATTTTAGTCCTTTTTAAATATTGTTGAAATCAATATTTTGCCTGTTCTGGACTAAAGTGCAAATTACCAAAGTTGAGGGGTCTATTTGCAAATTTTGCATGATAATATGTTCCTCATGTGTTGAAGCATCATGAGAGTGAAGATGATGCAGAGGCATGACATATGGTAGCCTGAATTCCAAGAATGAGCTAATTAATCAATGTATGTGCATGAAAACCTAGTTTTGGTGTAAAGTGCAAATTACCCAAAATCTAGGGTGCAATAGGTAAATTACCACTTCATTTAGGTCCCTAATGTTTCTTGGCATCAAGTTGAGTAAAGAAATTGAGAGATGCGCCTCATTTGAATTAAGTTGAAGGAGAGAGAATATTGATAATAAAATAATCAAGATTTAAGCATGATGGAAATATTAATGCAAAAATAAATAAAATAATTCAAGGGCCTTCAACCAAAAATTAAAATGGTGGAATTCATATGTATTAGTGTACGTACTTTAGGTTTTCAAGGACCGAAAATATCTTAAGGAGGTGAAATTCCACTCACCTTATTATAAGGAAAAGAATTTCCACTCAAAAAGATATATTAGTATTATAAGGGATAAAGGTGCTTAATTTATTTTCCCTTAATCCATGGATAATGAAGGGGAGTTCGGTGGGTTTGTGTTACCTTTGCATGCAAGCAAACCAAGGAGGAAGAGGTGGGACTATTTTTGGAATTATTTGAATTTTAATTAAACATTTTCTCTTTCATCAATTTCTTATAAAAGAGCCTTTTTCAACCCACCTAAGAGTCTTTTTCGATTCCCTTCCTTCCCCTTACTTGCAAAACCGACCAAGAAGGCTAAGGACAGCAGGGAGCACGTCCCCAACCTGTTGGTAAGCCTTTGATCTTCGTTCTTCTTGATTTCATGGTGAAAATCATAAAACAATACATGATTTCTTCATTTCTTCACTCCATCTTCAACCCTAGCCGATCCTTTCACTCCAAAAGATTGAGAAACGACCTTGGGAGGTTGCTATAGCTTCAACCACCATTGGAGCCGTGAGGCTTGGAGCTTGGGATCAGATTTGAAGGTGGGTTATATAACTTTAACCCTTCATCCTTGCCATTGAATTCGATTTCTACTTGCAATTGATTTAATTGTCATTATTGCAATGGTCTTGCTTAATTGATGGAGTTGCCATGGAAAATGGCAGTAGTTCCGTGAGTTTAAAGGTTGAAGATGACAAACTATTCATAAGAACACATCTTGATCAAAGATCAGGAGCAAACAGTCTTGGATTTTGATCCAAACGGTTTTGCAAACCGTTTGGTATAGTTGATTTCCAAACCACATTGAATGGTTGACCGTTTGGTATAGTTGATCGTTTGGACACCAAACCGCATGGCATGGTTGACCATTTGGTATGGTTGACCGTTTGGAGTCTGAACTTGATCATAAGTTGGATGGTGATCCAATGGACTCAATTGATTGATGAAACCCTTGATTAGTCTTTATGATTTCAAGACTTTTTGGGGCAAACGGTCTTGAGACCATTTGGGACCAAACGGTTTCAAAACTGTTTGGTGGATTGAAGGTTGATCCTTGACTCATGGATGAATATCCAATGGTTTAGATTGATGATCACTTCAATTGAATACTCAATGGCCATTCAATGGTGCAATTAGAAATCGATTTGATTGAGATTTGACCTAGTTAGCCCTTGCGGTTTTGTGATTGATTTGGCCCAAATGGTCTTGAAACCGTTTGAGGTCAAATGGTTTCAAAACTGTTTGGTGGCAAACTGTTTAAAAACCGTTTGGTGATGTAACTTCAAGACCGCATGGAGGTTGTTAGTGGTTCAATCATTAGGATATTATAGACAATGATAGTCCTAATTATCCAATGATGGTTAGTAATGTTAATCAATAAGGTACAAAGGTGGAAACCCTAAAAGTACCTATGTGATAAGTGTTAATCAAGGAAGAAACGCTAATTGCTAATAAGAGCAATGACTTGGTACACTATGTCATTCATAGTTGTATAAACTTAATTAAGGGTTGATATGACTTAATCAAGTTGATAGGCATGATAACATAGAGTTGATACATGGGTATGACTCATATGGTGATTAAGGGTATGATTCTTAAGTAGTAAGATCATGAAACCCTAATCATGAACCTAAACCCTAATTGACAAGGTTGTTTATCCTTAACCCTAATCCAAGGTATGGATGTAACCCTAATTTAGGGTGATGATGTGAATAGACCTAATAAAGAGTAATGTGATCTGAAACCCTAATTGGGATGAATAGTAAACCCTAATTATGGGAATGGATCATGAAACCCTAATTGGAATGAATAGTAAACCCTAATTATGGGAATGGATCATGAAACCCTAATTGGGATGAATAGTAAACCCTAATTGTGGAACTTTGAATGTAAATCCTTTTATAAGGTGAATTTGATGTGAAACCCTAACTAAGGATGGTTTCATGAGAAACCCTGATGTTTGATGTTTTGTGAAGCCCAAACCCAGGGTAATGCTATGTATTGCTCAATGAACCCCAATCTTGGGCAATATGGTGATAAACCATATCTTTGAGGTGATAAGGGGATGATTATCTATAAATGACATGAAATGGGAAACCCTAACCCTGGTAAGGTAATAGTGGTGTTACCCATGAATAGTGAATTCATATTTGTTGAACATGGTTCTGATATGCAATTGATATCACTATATCATCTGTGCTAACCATGCATGTATCTTGAAATGATGATCATGGCTAGGTATGAGCTATGATGTTTAATTCATTATTGTGACTGTACCTTGAGTGCCATAATATACCTTGTTGCCTAGTAAGAGGTAACAAGAGAGTTAATGGACCTCAAGTACCATGTGTGATGCTTGTAATAGCAAAGTATCATGTTTTCCTTGGTCAATTGACCTAAAGGTGATGGTTACCTAGAAAAGTAGTAACAATGCTTTATGATGAATCAAGGGTTAATTACCCAGGGCCATATGATTATGGTGATGAAATTGAGAGCGGATGATAATTCCCAATTTTGAAATAAGGGACTGAGTCCCCAATACCTTTTAAAGATTGTTACACAATTGATGAAATTAGTACATATTTCCTTATAGCATTGTCATAATGAGCTTTGTCTGAGAACTTGCCTGATGCTAAAAGAATATGAAAATGTACTTAATTAATCAAGTGAAATCCGTTCATGTAGTGCTCTGACCATAGATCCATCATCGTCAGCAATTGGTGATGGTGAAACAGGTGTTCTATAGAATTCCTGGAACTCACATATTTTGAATATGTGGGGGTAAATGGGCAAAAATATCCTTATGTCCGCATGAAGAGATTGAGGAAGGGTAAACACTAAACCTCTCAATCATTCATGTGTCGAGATAGATATATCATAAATCTCCCGATGGTTGGGATAGATGCAACATTAATCTCCCAATGATATTTAATGTCGGGTCGAGGAGATAAACATTAAATCTCTCGATGGCCGATGAGAGTGCAGTTGACACTGTAACTCTATAGTGAAGTTCTAGTATACCCTAGAAAGCTATCTGAGCAGTCAACACAGTTCTGATTGCAGTCCTGTGCTGACCAGGATGTGGGAGCTCATGGGAATCCGGCTCTTCCATTGACCTATTTATGGTACTGATTTCGATTCTAGAAATGGTCGGTTGGAGTATGAGCGGTATACCTCATTTCCTCAGAGCTTAAACCTTTTTGTAAAATATAATCAGCCGTGTAGCGTATTTGCATAAGATTGAAATACGAGAAACACTGATTGATGATATACTACTTAGTATGCCCTTTATATAGGAATGTACTTATGTTCCTTTAATTCATATTGAATATGAGACATTCTACTTAATCAAGTTATAGCTTTAATATTGCATAAGAATGTTGTTCTAGTCTGCATAGATTTGATTTCACCTGCTATTGATTTATATTACCTCACTGTTCAGTTTATTTCTATTAAACTGCAATGACAATGTTTTGGTGGAGAGTTATATCTCCCGCTGGGGTAATTTTTACAATTGTCTCACCCCTGTGGGATTCAATATTTTTAGGTAGACGCAGACATCTAGGCAGAAACTCTTATGTAGGAGAAGAGCAGCAGCAGCAGCAGTAGACATAGGGTCAACAATGATCCATCATATAGACACACATATATATATATGTGTGTGTGTGTCCATGTACATGTGCGCGTGTGGGCAAATCAATTTCTTTGGTGACTAATGACATGAAATCGCATGACTGATAGCTCTTGTACTCTAGTAACAACTAAGTAGCATGAAATAGGACTTAAATGAATGTTATGGTGCTTAAGTCAGTCAATCACATCAAAACTAATGTTTCCCTACGTGAATCATGGAACCCTAATCTTAAAATCCATGATCCTATTGTGATGTTTAACTCTAAGTGAGGAATGATGTATGATATAATAATGGAACCCGATGATGCACTTGCATGCATGATTATGATGTTTAAAAAATGTTTGAAAAGGTGATGCTTAGACTAGTTGAACCATCTGGCCCTAATGAAACTATCACATGACTAGAATCTTGTTGAGTTTAATAAAATTAAACTTTCTTAAATGTCATAATGATTCTAATTGACTCTTTGCAAAGATCTAATCTTGTCCTTAATGCTAGTTTACGTGTTTCAAGGTAAGCTTTACCTCTTAATGAACTTGATTATGACATTGATGCTTGTATGTAAATTAATGAGTCCTATGTTTGGGTATGTATACATGTTTGAGATACTTGTTCCCTACATATACTATTTTTTTTATTATATTAGCTTGACAAACATGAAGATACAATCATATATGTCTCTAATACAATTGTTGTTGTACCTGTTGTATTTTCTATTTAAGAGCACAAGGCTCGACACACCTACTTGATTTTGATCAAGCAAAGGAACAACCTTTAAAGTAGGGATATCTCTTAGTATTTGTTCCTTGTGGTCCCTCATGTTGAAATAAGGTTAACTCTAGGATATAGTATTGTAATCCCTCATAAACCCTTCCTTAGTGAAGCTAGTCAAAGGCATATAATGATGATACATTACATAATGGAAATACATCTTGAAATATGATTTGTGTTGATAAGAAAGTATTTGATTTTGTTGTTTTCTTTTTTTAACATTCTTGTCCATTATATATGTTTAACCAAGAAAATATGTTCCTTTTATCCTGTAAATTTTCATATCTTTCTAGCATGTACCAATGTGCTTGCATTGATTGTGTTTGGTTTATGATTTTTGGTATAACTGGTACTTTTTTATAATCCCACCATGACCGTGCTTCATCTATGTTGTGGTCTATGTTGATGAACTCTATAACTAAATCCAATTGAAATCCATGGCCCGCGGGGTTTGTGTTTAACTAAAGGGTGTAGATCTTTCATCTCATGTTGGAGTTAGTTTCCTAATGAACATTTATCTCCCCTTTTGTTTCCTAAGGGCTATGTTATACAAAAATTGTGGTTCATATGTATAAAAAAATGTGATTATTATTTTATTTTTGTATATGGTGAGTGGTCTGAAACATTCAAGGGACAAACGCTCAGATCCTTTTTCCACTAACTTTCTAACCATTTGGAATTAGAATTCAAGTAATAAACAATCTTGTGACAGTGAGGCACCATAAGACAATGACTAAGATAATCCTATAGTGGTCTAGTGAAATCCCATTGCACGATTGTCATTATTCAAATGCCCAATAGGAGGATTTAGTTCCACAACAAGCACCTGCAAAGGGTAAACCTCTATTCATATATCCCCTATAACAACCACATCCATTTCCTCTTATGTGGTGTTGTAGCATGTAGAATTTCAAACTTATACATCGATTATAGATTCTTGGCCACAAAGTTCTCTTTGTAAGACGGTAAAGCACCAAAGGATAAAGAATGAGATAAGCCTACGATATGCTTGTGTAACTTCTCAAAGCATTGCATGATTGTAGCCATATTAGTCCTAATCATAGGATTTGGTTTCACTATAAACTCATATGAGTTTCAATAGTCAACGTAACTGGACAAATGCCACTAGTAAAATATAACAAAGACCATGGTCGATAGTAACCATATTGGGTATGTGTCAAGTGCATATGTAAATTTAGTTATGATACACATCAAGGTGCTATCAAACTCACAACAAGCCAATTGAAAATCACTATAAAAAGATTGTGGAATGCCAATTAGTACCACATACTATCTCATTGAGATAGGACAAGACAATTGTAACCCACCATACTATTAAATTACAATTAAGGCTTGACAAAAGAAATAATTGATGAGGAGATGAAGCCAAACTTGAGTGAATACTATGGATACATAGTGTTCAAATTTGGTTTGAAAATTCTTCAAATCAATCTTAAATGATCTTACAGGTAGTTGATGAACTTGTAGTAGATCGAATGTATATAATACACATAAAATGATACATATATCTTGTTGTAATGAATACAATTTGTTGTTGATATGATCTTGCAAACATATACAAATCAACATTGTGATATGCAAATGGACCGATAAAAAAATAGGATAATGTATTGTAGACGAAGTGATGAAATAATGCTAGCATCACCCAATCATTTTGACTAGTGGATTGAAAATTAATTAGTTCTAAACTCTAGCTCCTTTCAAGACATCTTCCGACTTCCTCCTGGTGTTGGATCGACAGTGCATAATTGTAGTCTTTTAACATTGCTCCATCTGCCAAACTTGACCTTCATATGAGTGTGCTAGCTGCTAAATCATAACAACTAACGAGTAACGAGTTTAAATCAAAGTTAACCAAAGTCAGGCCATAAATTATAATCGGCTTATGTTTGGTATGAATGCGGTCGAATGCACAAGTCTGGTGTCATTATTTCTAGACCGTTGTATACTTCAAATAGTGATCCAAAGTCAGACCAAATTTGATCAGACGCCATACCCAACCACCCCTAATTTAAATAAACGCCAGGGTGATCGACTAGAAGCCTGATTTATCTAGAGGAGTGCTTGTCAAAATCAATGCAGTGAACCCAAGTAGAACGCATGATGCCTATAGCAACAGCTTGCAACATCAGGAGCGACAAAAGAATTCAACTACTATGAAAGATGAACTCACGGCAATGTTAAGCGGCTTGCAATATAATAAAAAAAAGAATCAAATTACATATGTCCATTTTGAGAAAAATTTGAGGTGACGTGCACCTAACAACCCCGGCTGAAATGCAAGAATAAGGCCTCGTTTGGGTTGTCATTCGAGATCCAATAACTCAATGGTTTTAGATATGTGTGGATACTTTTTACATAATGGCAGGAGGGAAGCATGAGACACCAACCGCACCAAACGAACCAGGACATGCAAAATCTGATATAAACATCCCATATTATTTCATATACACACAGTAGCCAGTTTTCAACTAACTAAAATGACTATTCTGTATAAACTGCCAGTATTTTGATTACCCGAGCCAAATGCCTAATATATTCCATTTCCAAAGTGAACTGTGGAATCAACATACTGATTTCGTTGCTAGACATGTGTCCACATCATATACATAGCGAGCTCAAGAAGCCTTTAAATTTCTTGCAAATATTCTAAATAAAAATTCTATTTTCAAAGCCAACTGCAATCAACTTACACTAAACGTGCCTCGACAACTACACATCAAACTTGAGGAACACTGTCAGTAGAAACTCTATGTCTTGTTTTGCCAAAATTTGGAGAGCGTAGGATGAATAAAAAGTTAGAAACATCTCCCCAATTTTCAAATAATCTATGTTCTGATCTACGTTTGACTGCAATGTCACTCGAAAAGATACCCTTCAACATAAGTCAGCAACTTGCAATATAGTTTGCAAGTTTCTGAAACGCATTTTTCTAAATGTACTATTTATAAATCCATAACATAGAGATTGCAAACAAATATTGCACCCATATTTTCCCCAGAAAAAAATAATAGGCGAGGGATTACCACTTGTTCACTAGACTCACAAGCCTCTATTTCATGAATATTGTTACAGTCTTGTGTTTCGCATTAATATAGAAACACAATAAACCAGAGGTATGGATGGCAACAGACCCAAGCAATGTATGATGAGACCGTTTAAGCAAACAAAAATCAGGCAAACAGTCATAACATGTGAACCTTTCCGATTCCTTGCGTCTGATGGACGAATAAGATGAAATAGTTAAAGCAAACAAATGTGAAACATAAAATGCTTAACATGTGATCTTGCGAGCCCTACGTGATGTGTTTGTAACAGCAGCTCAATTGTGATGCAAACACTGGTGACCACAATCATTAAAAAGGCTATATAAACAGTTTATACAGATCAATTAATCATTGCCATCCCAAAAGACGTTCCAAGGAGCGAATCGAGTTTACACTGATAGATCTCGTTCTACACTTTCAAACGATAACTATAATGGCATACATAAATAGAACTTATATAGATGCCATTGAAAGATCAAACCACATCTTCATAAAAAAGGTATCGCTCAAAGGAAGATCAATTACTTGCACGTCACCAGAACCAAAATTGATGCTGAAGACCCAAGTCCAAACTATGACTTCAAACTAAGAATGAATAAAATATCACACGTACTGTAAATGCAGTCTTCAAACTCCAGCTTTTCACAGTTTTGCTCCTTGAAATCAGCATGAAAGCCTAAGGGATTTAGATCAAATATAAGTACAACATACAGGAACAAACTGTGCAAAAAAGTTAGTTAAAAATGTAGTAAGCAGAAAAACCTAACACCATGCAACGAGAAAAATTTTAGATGAATTTTCAGATGCCTAATAATATAGTACAATTACAACATCTTCTGCGCCTAACACCACTTCGGTGTTTAGACTAAGACAATACATTGGTTAATCAAACATATGAGTCAGTATCAGGATATATAAGTGGGCACCAAAAGTGTATATGAAGGTGTGTATGTTGGTGTGGGTCTTGGTGGAAGATGTACCAGTCAGTTTTTTTTTGTTATGAAAAATGTGCGACCTATGCAGTCAACAGGGGACCTACGGAAGTGGCATGGCTGCCTGCACAATGGTGGGAGTGAAATTAGTACACTTGTGTGCATATGTTTACACGTGCAACAGGGGACCTACAGAAGTGGCACCGCTTCCTGCACAATGGTGGGAGTGAAACTAGTGTACTTGAGTGCACGTGTTCACACGCGCATATCATAACAAGCAAAAAAACATGGACTTATCCCAAATGTGATATCATCATATATAAATTAGGGTTAACCCCCTTACGGTTTGATTTCACTTCAGTACCTCGATATTATAAAAGTTCATTTTGGGTCCTGCAATTCAATGGTCAAAATGGAGGGCTGCCCATTTGGCCGTTAAACCCAATCATGGGTGGCTGATCACATAAGCTGTAACATGTGTCCAAATGATCTTTTGGTCTGTGATGATTTTAAGCCTAAAAATTTATGAGTCAACGTTGTAACAAAACGCAACGTTTGCACTTCCTAACAAATCTATCAGAACGTTTAAAAAAAAATATACATACTGATCATAAACAACCTTTGTATTTTCATTTCTATCAAAGTCTATCTCTGTTACTCAACCATAGTCACACTTTACTAGGTTCTTTCTGGATTTTCAATCAACATGTTCCTGGAAGTTCTGATCAACTCCCGTATTTCCAAAACCTGCACCACGCCCCCCATGAAACAGCCGTCAACTAACTCGAGTTAGAACAAGGAACTAGTGCCCGGGAACCAATATGAAGTAAGAGGACTAGGTTTCGGCCTCAGATCAACATTGCTAACCACTGCATTTCCATCGCCTACTTCACACCCCTTGGTCTGAATAAAGATGAAGCCTCCTCTACATAACATGACCATATTTATGCATATAGACCTGGACAGAGATGCAGCCCCCTATTCCCGCCGTGGCTATCTCAAGCTTTCAACGGAGATGGAGCTACGTCTGTCATTCCAGGACCAATGTCATGCCATTGGGCGACGAAATGATGGCCATGCATCTTCACGCCAGCCAGTAGGGGACGACATCAGGACACCTCAGCCTAGCTGTGACCTTTCTCACACTGGTGAGATAGAGCTGTTTGATGGAAACACGGACATGAGGTTCAAGAGAAGCGAGCGAGTGGCAGTCATGCTTTTCTTGAGATCTAGTAGAAAATCATCTGCCTTGCTGCAGCCACGACGTGGTTAATCGGATACGAGGAGAAAAAATCCAAAGAGGTGAAGACAGCACGAACAAACAACTTGGCGGTGAAGTATGGTATTTCATAGGAAGTAATATCCCCACTTCAAGGTTGTAATGCACAATTGGTCAAATGGCAGGCTAGTAGTAGAATGTAGGTTAGCAGTGTTTAAATTATGGAAAAAATGAAAAATGATAGGGATGTCATTGCTAGAACAATGAAATGCATTTATTAAGTTGACAGAACATTGTGTTTTTTATCAAATTAACCCAAATTTTATTGTGTAAATATCAATATAGATTATTAAAAAAATACATGAAAACAGAAACAAAACTATTATATTCACTAACATGTATGAACTTTATCCAATTTGCATATTCTATGAACATACAAAAGTGGGACTATATTATTAATATTGTAACATTCGGACATCCTTCCCGCTAATGGGTAAAAATTAGATGTAGCTAACCTCCATAATTCCGCTTCAGGGATTTTGAGCAAGCTAAACTCGAACTAAGACCCAATAATACTACAACATAAATTCAAATAAAATACGACAATTCTGAAACAAGATCAATAACTAAGGTCTTATTAAAATTTGTAATGAATATTTTAGCCTTCAGTTGCGGTATAATAAGATACAATGACTGAATGAAAAAGAATATGAGGGTTGATGCAAAAGTGGCACACCTGTCTAGAGCTGCCAAGATTTTGTCCAAACCCATGAAGCCAACCCGAAAAGAAACAGATCCCCAGTTAGGATTTTGTCAATCTTGGTTGGTTCTAAATGCGGAATTGACGTCCAAATCGAAACCAAATCTGTTTCGCATTTTATTTTTATCAATTAGATCGAGTTTGGGTAGACAAATTTGATAAATACAGCTCTAACATGAGGCGCAAATCAGTATTATTCAAATATATATAATTCAGGCTCAATTATGGGTTAGACGTTGCAATATCAGGTCTGGTTCCAAGCTTACCAGTTAGCAAAAATCTGGTTCCCAGTCAGAACCGGATTGGGCAGTTTTTGATAAGATCAGGATGCATGATCAGCCTGAAAGCGGGTTTTTTTCACCCCTATGGCTGCCTCCACATTGCTGGGAGTGAAATTAGTGAACATGTATGTCCACAGTTGACATGCACATCTATAACGAGGAGCATACACTAATCTGAACTTATTTTAAATATGACTCTTGGATTGCAACAATAACAAATTACAATAGAATTGTAGTAACATTCTCTTTTGTACAACAAGATTACATAATATGGTTCTCTTTGTTTGATACCAGCACGAGTACAACATGTGTATGCATATATGATCTACACATCCTCTCCTTTAGATCTTGTGGACTAGTGTCTATTTGTCCTTCCAAGTGGAAGGATAAGCATCAATTTTAGGGGAAAACATGGTTTGGTCTATGTCCGGTCTAAGATTAAAACCACAGACCAGACCACACCTAGTGAGTTGAAAATTTCCTAAACCAGACTATTGATAAGTCCAACCAGACCAAAGTAGAGTGCAACCTTTGGGATTTGGTTCAGGTTGGCCTTATCTCAAACTGATACTATTATATAAATCTACCAATACAGTAAAAGGTATGTCACATTAGTCAAATGATTAATGAAATTATTTATGATATCTAAATGTAAGTGTAGCAGTGTTTTAGAAAACGGTCGCATGGACTGCATATGCAGTTCAGCCCCTTGACTGAACCGCGTATGGGAATTTAGTGGCTAAAACAGGCCATGGCCGCATGTAAAGCCTATTTGTCCCCAATTTTTGGATGGAAAAACTGCTAAGCTGGCAATTCTTTAACATCACCCCCTATTCTTCGTATAACTAAAACCATCACCTACATTTAACCTACCATCTACTCTCATTTCCTCTTTTTTGCATTACATTCATCTATGATTGTTACACATTTAGCTCATTATCGCACATTTGCATGTATTTAACAAGTGTTTGATTGCATATTTGCACAATTGCATCTAAAATATCTAGTTCTACAAATTATTTAGTAATTATATGATTACTGTATATATATATATATATATATATATATATATATATATATATATATATATATATATATATATATATATATATATATAGAGAGAGAGAGAGAGAGAGAGAGAGAGAGAGAGAGAGAGAGAAAGAGAGAGAGAGAGAGAGTCAGGCTAGAATACACTCGAGTGTATAGATCGCACAGATACACTCAAGTGTGTTTGCATATCAAGACTATTTTTTGCAAGATGTAAATCATTGATCTTCATTGTCATACTATAATTGGGCTACATACAAATTTTGAGCCCATTTGGATGAGTGTAAGTCACTCATCCGAGAGAAACAAAATCGACACGCAAGACTAATTTGAAATGCATAATCTTTGCGGTCTTTATAACATGACCTATAAATGTCCAAATGTGCTCAAATTTTGTGTATGAGCTATTCACAACATGTTTAAGAAGATCAATGGATTAGATTTTTGAAAAAACAATGAAGTGTAGTAATTTGAGACCGTGAAATGAATTATACTTGAGTACCTTATAAAATTACAACTAATAACTGACTTTATTAAGAATAAAAACATTATTAGATGCCACCACAATCATAGAGCTCATATTGAAGGTACATACTTATGTAAGTAAAAAGAACAGAATTTTGAAGTAAAAAATACCTACATCAAAATACAAGATTACAAAGACCTGGTTTGTAGAGTTTTGAAACCAAACAAAACCAATAACCCCTCCAACCCAACCTAAACTAATCAATTTGGTTTGAGCTAGTTTGGTTAGGCTGTTTGGTCTGATTTTCTACCCACCCATAATCAATTGAAAGGTGAGCGAGATGGGAATCGAGTCACTTTATATATGAAAAGATGGGTAATAAATTCTTTTTGGGGAAAGATGATAGAGGGTGACCCCCCACCACCCCAACAAACCAATGATGATTTCTTTGAAGATTCTGACTTAGTTCACTTCATTGAAAACCCACTGTGGGTAACCTCAGACGAAAGAAAAACCGTTTAATATGAACAAAATGATTAAGGACATGGTTTTAAAAAGTGGTATGCGTTATGCGTTCAGAGAGGTCACCTTGTAGAGTATATGCGGTATGCGGGAGTATATGCAGAAGTATATGTGTTTTTGGATTTTTATTTATTAATTATTATATGTATATGTATATATATTTATCATGAATATACATATTTAATTTGTACAATTGTGTATCTAAATAGTGCAATTACAAGAATAATGGATGCAATCATGCAAATATGCAATCATTACAACTTAAATAAATGCAAACATGCACTATGATCTAAATCTAAACCAACACATATGAATGTAAATGTAAAAAAGAAGAAATGGAAATATTTCTATCTAAAAATCGGGGATTAAGAAGCCTTGTATGCGGCTGTGTGACCGATTATGCGGCCTGGTCTGCTTTTTGGGAGGGAATTGCAGTATGCATTTGGAAGGTGGTCTGCACCTTGTATGCGGCCGCATAGACCGCTTTTTAAAACACTGAGTAAAGATTTACAAAAAAATCCAAAGCTCCTAAATTTGCTTACAAATTTAGCAATCCCCAGAGGTTTTCATAATTCCCAAACTTTTCAAGTTCGATAGGTGTTATCCAGTGTTTAAAAAAGTGTTCCAGGTGGCCTAAGCACCCGCCTAAGCAGCCAAGAGCCCCAACCGCGTGGTTAGGACCTTGAGCGGCCACTCGGGCGGCAACCTATTAAGCGCCCGCCTCACACCCGCTCAGCCCGCCTATGTGCCCGCCTGGATCCCTGCTTTGAGCGCTACTTGTGGCCACCTAATTTGTGGGCGTTGGTTTTTTATACCTTTGCTTGATTTTGTCATTTCTTTGCAGTCAAATATTATTATTTGTACTATATGTCAACTTTCGATATGTGCATGGCTTACTATCTATGAAGCACGGATACTCCAAAACAGGTGTCGTACCCGTATCTGATACGTATTGGATACCAATACTCCGTGGATACTCCTGGATACATATTGGATATTGCTAATCCGTATCCTGTCGTATCCAGGCCGTATCCAGTCGGTTAAAACTAGGAAAAAAATCTGGGCATGACATTGTTTGATTAGCATTTGACACCAACTCATGTCTCAACCCTCTTTGTTAAGTAGTAGCTTACAGCAAGGCTCTCATAGTTGCTTCCTTGAAGTAGTTCAAGGTTAGTCACCATTCCTCTTGCTAAATGCTAATCTTTCTTCTTCTCTTTATTGTTTGTATCTCCTTTGTTTTTTGGGATTTCACTTTTTAAAGAACTTCAATATGTAATCTGGATTTTTGTTTGTTCTTTATTGCAAACCAATTCATTCACCTTTACATGGTACTTCTGGATGATTTCCCTGCTAAGATGCAAGTTTAAGCACGTTGATGTCCTCCATATTCTATGAAATGCTTCAATTTAGTATCGTTGGATTAACATGCCTCTTGTTTTGGTGACTAAATCCATTGTGATTTATTCTGGATTTCCTATCTAGACAATATCTATTTCATCTCCTTTGAAGATAATCATTGCATCCCCATCCTTATGTCTCCTCCTATGAAGCACTGATACTCCAAAATAGGTGTCCTACCAGTACTTAATACAATATTTGATGCTAATACTCCCGAGATACTCTTTAATACATACCAAATACTTCTTTAAGTCATATTCCTTATTACATATAATATACCTTATTACCTTAAGTCGTTTCTAGTTAGTAATTAATTAGAATAGTCATGTAATCATACACGGTATATAATATACCTTATTACAGATAATGCTATTGATGTTTGTTTGCCTATGTTGTTAAGTAATTACAGATATAATACGTGATATACAATTGCAGTACTACATGATATAGTACAGAATCAGTATTGATAAAGCAAATGGTGTCTACTATTGAATAAATTTCCTCTTCAATATTCAGTAGTCGGTACACTCATTCCTAATTAATTAGACATGTAATGATATAACTTGTATAATGATATTGTTGTTTATTTTCCTATGTCGTCAATTGACTAATACATTGCAGATGAAAGATGCATGGTATACTACTGATTTGGTACTGATAAAGTATTTTAATTTTAGTATACTACTGAATTACTGATGTTTAACCAATTAGAAAAGATGTATACGGTGTTTTTTTGCATTGTGATAAGTGATAACTGATAACAAAGAGATTATTTGTATTGGTAGTACCAGTCTGGTACACGTTCATGTGGAAGAAAATGGGGTTCTACGACTTTGCATTGCAACAATTTAGAAAATCAAGGTTAACAACCTACAGCTGAAAATCACGCGGGAGTTGAAATTAACTGTTGGAAATCAAGGTTATAGATGATTACAACCTTCAAACGTTGAAAGGATTAGATAAGAAGAAGGAGAATAGAGACAAAACGATTACTGCTGCATGTTGCAACCATTAACAGTTAACAACTAGCAGCCTAGAGGAGCTTAAGGGGAGCGGAAGACAGAGCAATGAAGAAGAGAATACAGAACATACCTGAACTGTTGTGCGTAGAGAACAATCCGCCGAGAAACCATCGTCTGGACTCCTGGACGGCCGCCGCGTAGCCAAGCACTGAAGCACCTTGCCTTCCGCCTCCCCCATTGACTCCAGAACTGCCGCTAAGAAGCCCCCTCAGAATCCTTCCGTCGCTGTGGAGGAGATGATGACAAAGTCTGATGAGGCCGTTGACTCCAAGACTGCCGCTGAGAAACCCATTAGCAATCCTTCCGTCATTTTGGAGGAGATGACGAGAAAGTGATATGAGGGGATGAGAAGATATAGAGGGAGTCGCGCTCTCATAAGAGAACAGGGGACGACAACGGCTTAGGACTAGGAGTCGAGGAGTCCTAGCCTCGCCAGAAATCCTCATCGGCACTTCATGCTACGGCTGTGGAAGTCTCGCAGTGTTCCGATTGGGAATAGAGAAGACGAGTCGGGGGGTCTAGCTATTCGGGGATTTTGGGTTTTGAGGGGTCGCGTAACTCAGAAGCGTCCACTCCAGCCGCTGAACCGCATCCCGCTAAAGCGGTCGGAGGCCCGCAAAAGCGCCGCAAACTACCGCCTCAGTGTCAAATGTTATGTTTCCGCTCAGGCCAGTTTTGACGCGGACCAGTGGATTTGGACGCTAAAGCGGACGCTGCAGCGGGCGCCTCAGACGTTTTTTAATCGTTGGTTGTCTGGACGCCTCTCGCTTCCTGCTTTTTAAAACATTGGTTGAAATGAAATGCAATTGTAGTATGTGACGGAAAAATTCCTCTCAGATTGAAAGTAAGTTTTACAGAACGGCTATATGGTCAGCCATATTGTATGGGAGTGAATGTTGGGCGATGAAGAAACAATGTCTTAATAAGATCATAGTTGTTAAGGCGGATTAGGATCTATGTGTTCCTTAGGGAGCGCCTTGGCAAGCACCCAGTCATATGATGATGACGACAACGATGATGATGATGGTGGTGGTGGTGGTGATAAAACTATTATCATAAAGATGTCTTTGTTTTTACGAATGGTGCGATGTGTGTTGACAAGTTATATAAATATAAACACCACGTATGTTTTGTTATTTTCGTGTTACACTTATCATAATATAAATATATTGTAGGTTCCAATAATCAGACTTAAGTTGCAAAACATATAGATATTATAATGCTATAATGAAAACAATAATATTATCAGTTGGTATCAAAAGATCATATGAATATTTGTACAATTATTTTGTAAGTTTGTAGCAAATAAAAAATTTAGACAACATTCACTGATACGAAATAGTCGAATGATAAGATATTAATTATAGAAATGAAATATTAAGTATAAGGAATAATTTGAAAATGATTTGAAAAAAATATATAGTTCAATTGAGATTTAAAACCTAGACACAAATAGGAAGATTTAAAATTATAAAACGTTCATGAACATAGTAACTTTTAGGTTTAAAATTATAAAACCCCAATAAATCATAATGGAAGTGTGTTTCCACTTCATGTGCCTTTTATTTTGACACATGATTCTTGTGGTGCCAAAATAGAAATTTTCATATTTTGTCAAAGCAAGAATCGAGCAAAACCGCCGCATGAATTTGAATTTAGCACTATATGTTATTCATCATTTTTCCTTAACCCCTTTGGAAGAGTTCTTCATGTTCTAGATGCACAACAAAAAGAGTTAAAGATGTTCTATATGCATTGCAATTTCAGCCAATCTCGCAGTGTGAATGATGGAGCCAAGTTGGACGGAGTAGATATACCAAAATGTGACAAATTTCGTTACTTAGGTTCTATTATTCAAATAGACGGGGATGTCCAAAATGATGTTTGTCACCGGATCACTGCATGATGGTTGAAATGGAGGAGTGCAACTGGAGTTTTATGCGATCAGAAGATCCCTCTCAGGTTAAAAAGTAAGTTTTATAGAACAGCTATACGACCAGCCATGCTCTATGGGAGTGAATGTTGGGCGGTGAAGAAACAATGTCTCAACAAGATGAACGTGGCTGAAATGCGTATGCTGAGATGGATGTGTGGGAAGACAAGAAAAGATCGTTTGATAAATGACTATATCAGGAATAAAGTGGGGGTGACGAGCATTGAGGATAAGTTGCGTAAGGGCCGACTTAGATGGTACAGACATGTGCAACGCAGACCTACTAGTGCGCCTATACGAAGCAATGCTATTGAGCCAAACACTATTAATAGAAGAAGAGGAAGGCCTAAATTAACATGGGATGAGCTTATAAAGAGAAATTTTGAATCTCTACATCTCAATCAGAATATGGCCCATGATAGAGCTGAATGGAAACAAAGGATCCATGTAGCCGACCCCAACATAGTTGGGATTGAGGCTTAGATGATGATGATGATGATGATAACCTAACTTCTCTAATAAATTGAAATGAGACCGAATGAATCTAAACCACTCGAGACATTGTCTAGATTCAATTTTTTCAACCACCCCAGCCCAAGCACTACTTCTAGTTCAAGATCTATAGCAAGTAGCTACTCAGGGTGCCATGCATTGAGTTTAAAAGGCGTGCCAAATCATATGTGTGTGTGTGGCATCTAATGGTTTTAGACCCAAAGTAATTGCAGTCAGTGTTTTGAAAAGTGTCCCAAGCATCAGTCTGGGCGGCTCACTGGCCCAGCCGCCTGGTTAAGGCCTTGAGTGACCTTTCAAGCGCCAACCTGTTAAGAAGTCGCCTAAAACCCGCTTAGCCCACCTATGCGCCCGCCTGATTCCTTGCTTAGGGCACCCGCTTCTTGCCGCTTAGTTTTTGAGTGTTAGATTTATCCCACTTGATAAGCCCAAATAGATGGTAGCCCACTTCCAAAAAAAAGAAACAAGTTAACATTGGCCCACAAGGTTAAAGAAATATGTTAATATTCTCCAGAAATACATATGGTCATTGTATTGTTGATTTTTTTTCATTTTCTGTAGACAAATGTTGTTGCTTCTAGCCTGCTACTATACACTGATTTTCCTAGTACCCGCGTACGTATATAATTGACTATATGTGCATGTAATATATCATACAATACTATAAATCTATAATAGCGTAATACATTGTTGCTGTACATTGTGCAATACGTAAATTACTGTATAATACATTCTAAAAGACAATAATGCATACATTATATATTTAGTTGTCTACGGAATATTGTATTTCTATAACTTTGTACCCTACATAAAACATTAATACGTTATATAGTACATTACATATTCTACTGTTTACTGGATATCAATAAATTACATACATATATTCTATTGCTTGCTGCATAATATACATTAATGCATCATATATCTTCTATTGCTTACGGCATAGTAGTACATAAAGTTATAAATATATTTACTACATTAACAGCAAACTATTTGGGTGTTATAGAAGTGCTAAAAACTATTTGGATGCTTTATTTTGTTGTGTAGGGTGTCTAGATAAGTAAAAAAGTTCCTTATAAATTATATAAAATATGTATAATTTTCTATTAAATTATATAGGAATGAGCTACCTTTTTTTTTCAAAAAGTGTCCGCCTGAGCCCCTGCTTGGCGCTCAAACAGCCACAAGGTGTTGTGTACACGCCTCCCGCTTCCCACTTTTTAAAACATTGATTGCATTGTATTGAAAAAACTCTGAATTCCAAATAATTATGATTAATTATGAAGTTCCTACAAACAAAAAGCCTGATGAGAGAATGATCATGGAATATACACCTTATAACAAGTTTGACATGCATGTACTATGTGAGATCCAACTGTAACGTTTGATGGTTATTAAGGTCCAGCTCACTTCATCATATGCTATGGGTCCAATAATGCAAGATATTCTTCAAATATATATAGTATATAATGTATAATACTAAGTGGTCTAGTATAGTTAGACAAATAACAAAAAGAAGGGTGTGTTTAATTGCCAACATGCTAGAAAGCATCATTAAATCATAAGGTAATTATGGTATTTTGATCTTTTGATGTTGTTGTGGTAAATATTGGTCATTGATGCACCTACAGTTACTTGATGGGCACCATGACTAATAAAATTTGCCTTTGGCTCACATTGCCTATTTTTCTGATTCTTTATTCCAATTTTAGAGAAACATCATTAAATCATATATGCTCATCCATATTAGGGTGCCCCAACACCCGAATTGAAGGCCTTTGGAGTAAATGTGGAATGGAGCACAATGACATGGCAAAATATGAACATCAGTTTTAGAGGCATGTCATCGAACCATATATGGTCATCCATTTTAGAATGCCCTATCACCCAAGTTCTAGGCCTTTAGAGTGCATATGTCATGGAGCACAATGGCATGGAAAAATCTGAATACCAGTCAAGGGGTATGCAATCCTAGTAAATAGCATTAAATGTAAAGAGAACAAAATGGCAAAAGCTGACATGTTATTATATTGGAACCTTGAAACCATTGTTAGATCAAATAATATATGCATACATATATTCGATATTAACATAGGGTTTCAGCACGAAGATATCGTGCTGAAGAATTCCTTGACTATTCATTTCGATATCTATATAAATTGTTATAAGAGGATAACTGATATAGTCCGTATATTGAAGCATCTCAACGCGGGAAAATTAATTTTGTCTTAAGAGTTTCATACTTGGCAGTTAGAGAAGTACATGGATACATTAATTGTTAGAATGTCAAAAATAAATGTCTAGAGCAAAAAGTGCTCAAACATGACTATGCATACTGATTAGAAGTAAATAAACTCACTAAGTTGTGGTGAAGTCAACTATTGTGCGATTCCATTTGTACGAAGCCTTGTTTTCGGTTTCAGGCCGGCTGATTTTTTGATACTCGAAGTCCAAAAGAGGTGGGCTTAAAAGTTTTTCAAGAATTTGTTCACCTGAGTCCCTTCGCCATTTGATTAGCAGATCCTTGAACAACTCATCCCATTGACCCTCCATCAACGAAATAGTGTCTTTGATAGCCTGGTCATGTTCTAGATCATTCAGTGTTTCCATTATTGCATCCCTCAGTTTTATAACTCTGTCAATCATATAGTCCAGAAATGGAGCAGCAATATTTGGAGGCAGCCGACAAGGCACCAATTCTTCATTTTCATCTCTCCTTCTAAGTTTAAGGATCTCCTCCTCATTGGATTTACAATATATGGGGTTGATTTTGTTACGAATGGAATAGACATTAACATATTTCTCACAAACAGGGCATCCCGGAGATCCGGAGGTCGTCTTTCGGTAAAGGCACGTCCAACAGAATAGATGGCCACATTCAGATACAACTGGTTCAAAAGCAATACCCTCACAGTTACCACAAGAGAAGTATGATAAGTGGATAGGAAAGTCATTTATTGTGGGCAACAACACAAACTCCAAATTTTCACTCTCTTCCCTACTCCAACAAATTCTAGCTTCTTCCTCTTCAGGGAGCACTCCTGTCTCTTTGGCAACATTATCCTCAATCAGTTGTTCACTTTCATGCTCTTTACCTGTTAGCCACCGCCAACTACCTTGGAGGTCTTTGATTAGCTCAGCTATTACCATTCTTATATATGAAATTTTTTCTTGAGGGGGTGGAAAGGATGCGAACAGATAATTCATTCCACGCTTAAATTCTATTCGTCCGCTTTTAAAGCGTGTAATCATTGCAGCGATGCAATTACTTTGGGATGCAAACTTCCTGTTAGCATACCATGGCCGACGAAGAGGTATATCAGGTTCTCCGTTCGCTTGAGCTGCGACAGTCAACCCAGCATCCGAGTTATCTAGATGTAAACCGCAAAAGGGGCAAATTTTCCCACGCCCTCGGCTAAAAAACAGCTCTAGCAAAATAGGTGGCCGCATATGACGTTGAGTACTGGATCCTTGGCGAGATTGTAACATATTGATAGGCCCATTTGATACCATTTGATAACCGCAAAAGGGGCAAATACCATTTGATAGGCCCACTAACTAGGCCCAAGGGAGATCCCACCCCAAAAGCAAGCTTGTAGGGGGGAGAGCCCTTGGACCTTATTAGGTCCCCATCAGCTGCCCATACAGCCAATATGAGACTAAATAGTCATAACAAACCCTCCCACTTAAGGTCCTACGTCCCGACGGACCAACCTTGGCATCCCAAACTACCACGATCGATCCATCAGACCCACACACAGCAGCCCAACTACTGCAATGGAACAACATTCAGCAGCCCATACTGCCAAAGGGGGACAATCGGGACCAAATTGGGAGGGACTGGATCTGATACCATTTGATAGGCCCACTAACTAGGCCCAAGGGAGAGCCCACCCCAAAAGCTAGCTTGTAGGGGGGAGAGCCCTTGGAACTTATTAGGTCCCCATCAGCTGCCCATTCAGCCAATATGAGACTAAATAGTCCTAACAAACCCTCCCACTTAAGGTCCGACGTCCCGATGGACCAACCTTGGCATCCCAAACTACCAAGATCGATCCATCAGACCCGCACACAGCAGCCCAACTACTGCAATGGAAAACCTTCAGCAGCCCATACTGCCAAAGGAGGACAATCTGGCCCAAATTGGGAGGGACTGGCTCTGATACCATTTGATAGGCCCACTAACTAGGCCCAAGGGAGAGCCCACCCCAAAATCTAGCTTGTAGGGGGAGAGCCCTTGGACCTTATTAGGTCCCCATCAGCTGCCCATACAGCCAATATGGGACTAAATAGTCCTAACACATATTTTGCACGAGAAATGACAGATCTTCTTGCTCGTTGAGTGACGAGGAACATCAGGAGCGTTAACAGCCCTAACGGCAGCGGCAGTCTCTATAGGTGATGGCGCAAGATCTTTCCTTTGTCGTCTCGGTCTTTCAGTCGGCATTCTGCATCAGCGTAGCTTCAAACCCTAATATTAGACGAACTGACGGGAGAGCGGATGGACCCTAGGTACCGGTTGTAATTCCGAGTCTTTATCGTGAGGGATGTTGTTTCTTTGAGTAAAGTGTAACAATGGTGTTTGTTACTTGCTGGAAAAATAAACAGGGTCAGAAAAAACAAAATTAATTCCTGAGAATAGCACCTCCGAGATAATAATTCTCAAAGTAGCATATTTTTCTGATTACTCCACCAAAGAATGGGTTATTTCTTGTCCTTGAGAATCGGCTGGAATGCCCTCGAGTTTCTAATAAAACTTGTGAAAACGCCATCACATTTGGAGTTTTTAATATTTAAAAAATAAAATAAAATAAAACAAAACAAAAACGCCAATGGTGAAAGCGCCAAGTTATTTTTTTGTTATTTTTAATTGAAAGCTCCAAATGCAGTGACGTTTTCACAATGTAACCAGAATAATACAAATGCAAACAACATATTCTTAATAAAGTGAGCTACTTTTCGAAATATTTTCATTTATGTGCTATTTTTGGATTTTGTGTCAAAGTATATCATTTTGGGATTTTTCCTAAAGATGGATAAGGAAAACTTAAATTGTCATTTGGTAATGTTTCTATCTACTCTATAAAAAAGAGTCTCTGATGTGCGCCATTTGGATCAGCTTGGCTGGTCGGTTATTTTTTATTTTTTATTTTTTTAGTTGTTTTATCCACAAACTTTTTTATTACAATTTATTTTTCAATCTTCTTTTTTGTCGCCTTGAATAATATATATGCAAGTGCTTCTAATATGTTATTTATTGAGTCTGCTTTTGTTTGTCTTGTTTGTATGTGTGTGTTTTAGCATCTTGGTTGTGTGCTCCAGTTGTTATAAATCAATAAAATGTTATTAGTATTGTTTGGATAAGTCTAAAAAGATGACATGCATGTTTGTTTGCTTTTTGATCGAGTTTTCTTTTATAGTCTTTGTTGCCGTTTAATCGTACAACTTGAATTGTTGTTAATTTTTTTTACAAATTACTTTTGAGCTAATTCTCATGTTATAAAAAAACTTAATAATAAAACAGCTTCAGAAGCGTTATATTTTAGGTTGTCTATTTCCGTGAGTTTTGTGAGTAAGTTTGAAAATAAAATTATTTAGCTCCCTCTACATGCAACAACACTACTATGTGATTAAGAATATGTAATTATGGTAATCATGTCGAAGGGAGTCCAACAATTCTCTTCTAGCATGTTTTAGATATATTATTATACATTGTAACTATATATTTGCCATCAAGAGGCACATGCCCAAAAAAGAGAACATATGTAATTTTGATAATCACATATGGATTGTTTGGATAAGTTTAAAAGGAAGACTTACATGTTTTCATGTTTGTACGAAATCTTTGGATAAGTTTGAAAAAAAATGCATCAATGTTCTCCTGCAGTGTGTCTTTAAACACAACGTACAATTGTGTGCTTACTTGCTTATTATATTTTTAAATAGATGTAATATTGGTAATCAAAGAATACATGTCAAAAGAAGTCAACTAACAACTAATGGAACTATTTTCTTCTATAGAGTTGTATGCAAAATATTTTGATTAGTAATTATATTTTCCTACCAATGGGTTCATGCTTTTTTAAAAAAAAGACATATTTATATTTATAAGTCATATATTACATTAATTCAATTGTGTAACATATAACTAGCACATGTGACATGTATTCCACTCGTATGGCAAAAAGAGTGAGAATGGAATATGTCAAAAGTATATTGTTTGTTACACGAATAAGACCAGGAGAGGAAATTGTTTTGTACAAAAAAATCTCATAGAGTGTGGCTCTTCTCCTCGTCTTCTAGTCACGATTAATGCATTCTTTGTTATATCCTACTCATCTATATCCTTTTACCATCAACAATAATCACATCAGTATCAAAAAGCTTACACATCGACAAGCTCCCATGTAGTTGTAGTGAAGTTGACCAACATATGTGCCCACATCACATGTCCATTTAGGAGTCTCCACACATGTTGTGGTAAGCAGTTTGTTTCGAGTAGTTTGTCCAATCATCTTCGAGTTGTATATTTATCCTCTCCAGATTGAGTCGCGGTATCCATAAGGTGGAGAAATACATTGACATTTGAGAAAGCTTGGTCACTACTCTTCGTTCTGTAAATGTGAAATTTGTGGCTTATGTCTTGCCACCAAATCTTGGTCCAAGGCCTGCCCCAATCGTGATTTTGACAACTTTGATGCTACTATATGTCTACTCTGTCATCCAGGTTAGGACCCCTTTGACATGATAGTTGGCTTTCCCGCCCCCATTAAGAATGGCTTTTCGCCTCATGTTCATTGTATCTTTATGGGTGGTCAGCGTGTTGAACAACCATTGCCACCAGTGAATTATCTCAAAACACAAATCTTATTGATTTTGTCTTTCGTGTCGGTGCACCTATAGTGAAGAGAATCTCACTTCTATGTCGTCTACCGTTCTCCACACTTTGTGTGTTTTCCTACAACAAGTGGCCTTTTCCTTGCTCAATCGATGCTTGGGTTCATCTTTTTGTGCTCCCTACCTGTGTTCTGCTTCCTTCTCAAGTCTTCTCAAGAATGCTCAAAACAAAAGTATGCCTCATTCCAACAAATTATATCCTTAAGGCCCTATAAACATGAAATTCAGAACCTAAGGGTATCCAACAATTCCTCACCAGATCATGACCCACCATTGTCCTTTCTAGTGTGAACAATCTATTGAAACTAGAGTTTCCCGCGCCAAGCCAAAGATCAAGGATGGCCAATTTTTTAGTTGTCATCAGAGTTTTGTCCTCTAGTAGTGTTTCCCCCTATAAATTTTCTCCTCATTTGGAGCTTGAAGAAAAACCTCTCAAGTCCTGCCTCTTATGGTGTAGCATGTGTTTCCTATGTTATGGTTGAAGAGTCCATCTTATATGTAACATACTCAAATCTAGGCATAGGTGTTAAAACTCCCTTCTTATTGGCTCCATTCAATCATGTTAACATATGATTTTTTTCCTAATACAAAGTACATTAGGAATTATTTGGGACAATTAGTATCATGGATATATAAATTAATATTTGATATTTAAGGTCAAATAACCGTAATACATTCAATAATAAGACTTAGTGAACAAACATACCAAATAACATGTTAGAGTCTATTTTGACACCATAAAATATTCTTAGGGGTAGAAGATGAAAGAAAAATGAATTAATATGTGATATAGTGTTAAGATGAGTGAATACATTAAATGTATTTGTACATACAAATAATGAAGTCTACTATCAAAATGTCTTCAAAAGGTAAAATTAATGGAAAATCTGGACTTTATACATCCTAATTATTGTGCATACACTTCCAAATAATTGATTGAATTATAATCTTTTGATTGATATTAATGGATAAAAAAGGTTTAGCTAGACCTAGTTCCATTTCAATACCACGCATGTGGTCTTCCCTTTCCCTCACCGCATCCTCACACTGACCTAGCCCCCACAACAATTAGATACGAAGACAACTTCCCCCTCCTCCTCCTCTCTTGCATTACATCTTTATTCATCTCCTTCTCTCCCTCTTCCTTTTCTCCTCTTCTATCCATAGCTCAAACCTTAGTTTGCCATAGCAGTCCTCCTCTTTGATCCTGCTTTGACAAAGAACAGAGGTCATGGCCACAATAAGGTGTCATAGATACTATGGTGGCAACCTTAGGTCTTTCCAACTTCCTACCACCATAAATACAACCTCCAACTTCAGCCCTAGTAGCATTCCAATCTCATCAAACATGACTCATCACCAACTCCACCTCATATATAAACTTCATATCCTATCTTCCTAAAATGAAGTTTTGAGTTGGTCGCTTCACCAAAGTTAGCGTCAGCCATATAAACCTGAAACATAGTGGCATGATTCTTCTCTCCCACTACCCTACAACCACAACATCAATCACCTATTGTCGTCTTAAACTCCACTCTACTTACGACCATCACCTCGAGTAGCAACGTTAACCCCATTGCCCTCCTCCATGCAATGCCCAATTGGTGCCAAGATAATACTATCTGCTACCTACATGACTGATATACAAACCATCTTTTGCCTTACCAGGATCACCACCAATTTGCAGGTCAAGACTGCTACCACTGATTGCTTGCAAGGTGAACGCCAACACCTACATACTACACTACATACCACGCTACATACCACATATTTCCCTCTCATACATATCCACTATCAGTCAAAATTGGTCTTGATGTCTCCATCGTCTAGCCACTCTCTTCTTTCCTCTCCATGCTCCTAGTTGGTGGATGCATATGCAACATGAGGAGCAACACTAATCTACAAACCTCGACTAGATACATCAACCACCCAAGCCTAGATGGGTTGCCACCTAAGGCTGTTAGACATCTCCTTTGGATTCAATAGCTCCATCGCAAGATCGCATGTCTCCTTTTATCCTCCTTCTCTTATTTGTTTCCTTCTTCCAACCAACAGACCTACAACAATCTAGTCACGTTCCTTACACATGTTGCTTATGAGTACAACCATCACCATCAACTTTTCCTTTCATCAATCTTATCAATATAAACTTTAGTGGTGAGGTGGTTCAAGATTATAATATATATTTTGTGAATTCCCCATAATATGAACTCTAAAGCAAGATGGGAAACCTACTACTACCTTCTAAAATAAGGCTTCACTAGCCACCACCTCTGACTAGATCTAAATAGGTTGAAGGGTGATATATGTATTGATTCATCGATGGGAAAGCTATGGGTAAATAATGAGATGTATCATGCTTTGATCACACAATGAAGATCGTGAGGAATCATCCAAGTGCACCTACCTATAGGCAAGTCATAATGATCTTATACTACATGTTTTAACAAATTAATTAGTAAGAAAAATGGAAATAGATGGGATGCATAATAGTCTTGATAATAATTTATGTCTAAAACATGAAACCTATCCACATAGATGAATAACATAAATCAACCAATCTAGCATGCAAGACAATATATACATGTATACATTGGTGTAGAAGTAATGAATGTTCTGAAAAATATAGTAGTCAGTAGGATATACCTATGCCAATATGTATGCAATCATGACTTAATACAATGTACATGAAATCTGAATCTCAGTGGGCTTATACACTTAATATTGCATGAATTAGCATATAAACTCAAGCTACATTGACTAATGTAGCCAATTCATTTATATACCTAATCCCATTTTACAATTATAACTTTGATGGTACTCATAAATACAAATGGATCTAGGTAGCATATACTATGCAGGTCGACATATGAAAGAATGGTAAAAAAATATACATAATGGAAATAAGAGTATCAATGAGAATGAATTTATGCTTCAGTGAAATTGACATTAAACGACATATTGTGTTTTCATCTAACTATATGACATATACTTGTATTTTCATACATGTTGATATCTACATATGTGTAAATGGTTAATATATATAAAGGCGCTAAGGATTTAACCCTAGATATTCCAAGTGTAAGATTTTGATAAATAATGAGTAGTTTCATCCTTAACCTCATATATGTGTATTCCCAAGGTTTAAAACTGTAAGGACCCTGACCTTCGTTTAGGGTTTACCCTGTTTGTTTTGCTTTAACTTGATGCTTTGGTGGTGATTAGGGTTTGGTTGTGCTTTGTTGAGAGTTGAAGGTGCTACTTGCAAATAACCCAAGTCTAGGGTTTGCGGGCAAGTTTGCCACCTTGTGAGGTGTTCCTCTCTCTCTCTCTTTGCTTCCTCTAGTATAGAGAGGAAGGTTTGGGCTCGTTGTTTGAGTTCTTTTGGGCTTGGTTGAGCTTGTAGGGCCTTGAGGTGCCTTGCTTTGGTTTGGTTGAACCTTGTATCGGGCAAGAAGGGAGTGTGTCGCCCATGGAGGTGTGTCGCCCATAGGGGGTGTATCGCCCATGGTGCTGGTGGTGTGTCGCCCATGACCTTTGACCAAGCTTTGACCTCGTTTGTGTCATCACTAGTGGACACTTGGTGCTTGATGCTTGCATGTAGCAATGACCTTGGACATGTGTTTACGGCTTGCTAGAGTGGTGGCTCGTGCACTAGGACAAGTGTCCCTAGGTGGATGACACCTTGCTTAGTTCTACCTTGTTTTCTCCTCCCTTTCCTTCTATATAGGCGTGTCCTTTCCTTTTCTAAGAGTTCCTTTGGTTCCTTAGTTTCTTCTCCACCTTGGTGTGCACGACACACCCTTCTCCTTTGCCAGTTGGTGGCTGATACCCCTTGGAGGAGCAAGCTTGGTGGCCAATATTGTAACATCCCAGGATTTGAGGCCTCAGATAACATGATCTTAAAAGGAATGATTAGATTACCCATATCACCAAGGTGCAACTCCTTTTCCGGGATCCCATCACTAAGAACTTCATATTTAAGCGTGCTCAGCTTGGAGTAGTACTGGGATGGGTGACTTGTTGGGAAGTTGATCCTAGCATGCACGTCAGTGAGGACAAAGTACACAGTTAAGGCTAGTGGTGGTCTGTGGGGCCAGTCGTCATTCCTAAAACTCTACTAGAGCCTAGGGAAGTGGGCCCTGGCGTTACAAATGGTATCAGAGCCAATTCCCCTCCAGTAGGTGGGGCCCACATGGGCATGGCATGCCAGTCTTGAGCTGTGTGGTCCAGGCATGTAGGAAAGGGCTGTCCATGGTTGACGTAGCCACCCTTGTGCTGGTGTTTCGTGATTGGGAACTCGGTGTCCATGGGTCATTGTGGGTCTGCACTGAAATGGGGAAGAGATTATGAGGCCTTATAGTTGAGCCTTGACGAGGACGTCAAGAGTCTAAGTGTGGGAGATTGGAACATCCAAGGATTTGAGGCCTCGGATAACATGATCTTAAAAGGAATGATTAGACTACCCATATCACCAAGGTGCACCTCCTTTTCCGGGAGCCCATCACTAAGAACTCCATAGTTAAGCATGCTCAGCTTGGAGTATTACTGGGATGGGTGACCTGTCGGGAAGTTGATCCTGGCATGCGCGTCAGTGAGGAAAAAGTACGCAGTTAAGGCTAGTGGTGGTCTGTGGGGCCAGTCGTCATTCCTAAAACTCTACTAGAGCCTAGGGCAGTGGGCCCGGGCGTTACAGATATCCTTTGTGTCTCCTTCTTCCTTGCTTGGTGGTGCTTGGAGCTAGGAGCTTGGTGCTTGCTTAAGGCGGGTTACATAACTCCTAACCCTAACTACTCTATCTCCTTCTATGATCTTGCTTATGTGTTGTTGGTTTAGCATCTTGCTTAAGTATCCATGTTGGCCGATCCGTGTGGTTTAAGGTTTCTTGGTGAGCAATACTCCTTTCTCTCTTTGGTCTAGAGGAGTGAGATTGAGCTCCTAGTTTCATGAGCAACACCCCTCTCTCCTAGCCGATTGAGGTGAGCTTGCGTTCTAGTTGCTTGAGAAACACTCTCCTCTCACCATGGACTTGAAGGGTGAGCTTGGTGATAATGGTGACTCTTTCTAGGGTTTTTCCTTGTGGCCCATTTGGTGATAGATGATGTGCAAGACCCCTCTTTCCTAGTCAATTGAGGTGAGCCATTTTCTTGATCCTCTAGGGTTTTGGGTGTCCTTGTGCTTGAGGTAGAAGATGATCTTATGAGTTGTACCTTGGATGTTGTGAGTTTGGGGAGGTGCTGCCCGACAACCCTCTTGAGCTAGACCTTTGGGCGATATGTTTTGATGGTGGTGGATGATACCTTGTCTCTATGACGGGTGTCACACCATCACTTTGCCCTGTGACGACTGTCAGGCCCTGGTTTGGTTAGCTGGACGACATGTCCTTTGATGGTAGCTTGTGTTGCACCTCTGGACAATACCCCCTGTAGAGTATCTTGCTCGACATGCACCTGTTGTAGTTGTGAGTTGGTGTCGTTGTGCCTTGGGGTGATGTTGTTGTGTGTGCTGTCACGGGCGTCACGTTTAGCCCCTTTGTGTGTCGCCCGATATACACCCTGTGATGAGCGTTGCAGCTGAGATGCCCGACACAGCCGTTGCCCGATAGGCAAGGCGCACGACAGACCATTACGCAGCGTTACACGTTGTGCTTGAGCGCTGGCCATTGTGGGATGGACATTAGGTGAGGGCATGCTGCCCGACACAACCTTTAGTGAGGCTTCTTGGTGCTTCTAGTGAGGGTTATTCCCACATACACATGTCGTTTTACTCAATAGTAATGGTTATGGTAGCGCTAGTCCTTTTTATCTAAATGAACTTGATCATCATGATTATATGTATAAAGCTGAGATAATAATAAGAATGTAATATGGTTTGCTTAATGATGTGCCTTATGCTCATGATCATAAGTCGAATCATGATTGATAAAGTATAGAATCTTTAATGTCACCCTATATTGATAACATGGTCTTCTATTAAGCCTACGATTATTGTGTACTCTAACCATGCAGGTGATGCATAGCCAAGTAAAAAGGGCTATGAAGTATATGTATATGTTGAGTAACTCTGCTGTGATGGTTACTCTTGATATTGAGATAATCTGTACAATGTACTTGACTAAAGTATTGAGGATTGCTATCCCATGATGATGATGTAAGCCTTGAGAGGCAGTGGCACTATGTGATGAGGGATTGAGATCCCATGGTATGTGATGATTCTTGAGATGGATCTAGATGATTGGCAAGAGGCCAAGTTGTAACATGTAATTTTGGATCCTTGTTATGGATCAGGAGGATGTGATTACAATAAAAGAATAATGTTGATCTTATTGTCGTTTATTTCTTATTATAGTTTACATGTTATATAACTTGGTTGAATCTTGCAATCCATATAAAAGATACTAATTAATCACAGTGGAATATATCATGTAGTTGCCCTGGCCATAGATCCATCATCATCAGGAGTTGGTGATGGTGAAACAGGTTCTCCTACGGGTTAACCCGGAGCGCATATTGTTGAATATGTTAGGTTTCTCCTAGCCTAAAGTAAGGAGGTAAGAGTGCAACTTTGGTTGTAGACTCGGAATATGTGATGAGCATGGTGAACATGCTCATGGCTCCGGATATGTGATATAAAGAGCATGAATGCGTTCATGGCTCAGAGCACGGTGAACAGGCCCGTCGCTCAGATATACTAGCACCGTGACCTGTACTGAGGCGGGCTAGAGGGAGGGTAGCCTATGGAGCTGACCTTGTGGCTAAGGCCACTTGAGCATGAGACTACGGTCCTGCTTTGGTTCTCATGCACTGACCACGAGGGGAAAGGCCGTGGAGTCCGACTCTTCCATTGACCTTGTATGGCACCGGTTATGGGCTTCACAGCCAAATGTTGGATTTGAACGGTACGGTTCACTTCCTCAGGGCATAATAAAATATGTAATTCAGCCGTATAGTGTTTACTGCTTGAGACAAAACACGGAACATTGGTTGAGGCCTTGCTTGTGTAGCTAATCTGTTATATCTTGCAGTTGCATCTATGTTCCTCATGTTATGTGGCAAAATATATTATCTTGTTAATAATGTTCCATAAAAGAATTGATTATAGGCCTTCCATACATCTGGTAAGCTTGTCGGTATGAATAGCTTTACTTCATATAAACTGCTCTTATTATACCTCTTATCAGTTACCTGCTGTTATTGCTTTATCTTCTGAGGTTCTGTAGTTCCAGCGGGGAGTTATGTTTCTCGCTGGGACTGTGTGTCTCACCCCGCTGGTTTACACCCTTTTTAGGTGGTTGAGCTAGACGTGGTGGTGGTCTCGGATTTGCGGCCGAGCAGCTAGACGAGCAGTAGAAGGCAAGCGATGGATATGCTTCTATTTTGGATGTTTTGTAGTATTAGAGTCATCCCTGTACTCTCAGGTCCTTGGAGGTATTTTGACGTTGTTTCACGATGTGTAATCGTTGATGTGTTGTATATCCTATTGCTGGCCAGATGTGGGCCTTAATGTATGTATAAATAGGTGATTAACTCATGTGATGGTTAGACAGTTGTTCCTCTAAGCTGTGGACACGTATCAGATCTTGTATATGGTTATGTAACCTGTTTCCTTGCAGGATGAGGACTTGAATGTAATATTTTCTTAGTTTATCAACTTTCCGCAATCAGCTTTAATTAACTCGTATTTTTGGTAATCTGTGGTTATGGTGATTTCCGCATGTTTTCACGTAACACCTCGTTGTCTGTGTGATAGTGGGATGTGTTGCCACAAGTTTTGGTATCAGAGCTCTAGGTTCGCTGATCCTATAGGGATTTAGGACTAGGTTGAATATGTTATTGTGAGTTTTCCAGGTTTTCTTACAAAAATCTTCTACCCTCAACGGAAGAAAAGCCAAGATGTCTGGAAACCATGAAGAACATGCTCCTAAGCATTGTGATGTTGCATCAGTTGATGGAGCTGGAGGACAAACACATGAAGATCGGGTGCCTGAGGTCCCCCAACCTAACCCAGCCATTCTTGAACATCCTTCTTACCAACAGCTTATGGGGCCGATGATGGCTACGATGAATCTCATGGTTGAGCGATTGCCAGTGCCTCCTCCGCGAGCACATGCTCTCCATGGAGAAACATCAGGTATTGGGAAGACCTTCGAGCAGCTTCGCCGAGTCAGAGCTTCGGATTATGTTGGAACGACTGATCCAGCGGATGTAGATCTATGGCTGACAAGTCTTGAGAAGGCTTTACAGATCCTCGACATCCCTGAAGCAGACAAAGTAAAGCACGATGTCTACCTTATGAAGGGTAGTGCTGGTCACTAGTGGATCATCGAGGAAGAGATGTGGCCTAGTGAGGTGATCTGTTGGGAAGTTTTCCGACGTGAGTTTGTCGGAAGATACTTTTCGAAGACGTATCTGGATGAGAAGATCAGTCAGTTTAAGCGTTTGCGACAAGGAACGATGAACATCACTGAGTACGAAGCCAAGTTCATGGATCTGTTGAGGTTTTGTCCTCATATGGGAGCGACAAATGCGGAGCGGATCAGACGCTTTGAGAAAGGTTTGAGCGCTGAGCTGATAACACCTACTTCTGTGTTGGAGAATCGGGAGCGGTTTGCTACATTTGTGGAATCTGTCCGGAGGATTGAAAGGTCAGTAAGGGAGAAAAGAGAGTCCATGTCTCACAAAAGACCTGCTCAGTTTCAGGGACAGAGGTTTGGTGGTTTCAAGAAGCCCAAGTTTTCATCGTCGTCAGTAATGAGAGGTTTTGGTGTACCGTCGCAGTGGTTTCCGAGTAAAGGGAGAGGTTATGTTTCTTCGCCGTCTAAGGCACATAGTATAGCTTCAGTGGCAGTAACAGTTCCATCTAGGCCATGGTTTGACGTTAGAACATGCTATACCTGTGGTTAGATAGGGCATGTCAAGTCGAGTTGTCCCAACAGGGATGATGAAATGATGCAGCAGCTGAGGCAGAATTTCCAAGGGTTAGATCGACAAAAGCCCAGTGGTAGCAAAGGATGAGGACACTGTCAAGCGTCTCAAGCGGGATCTTCTGCTCAAGGGAGAAGAGGACGTGGACAACAAGCAACGGCTCGATTCTATGCTATGAGTTAGCCGGAGGCGATAGTCAACCCGCGAGTAGTGACATGTCAGATGGAGTTATTTCATTCTGATATGTCTTCTTCTTGCTTTATATCTGTTTTGGTTGACTCGGGTGCTACACACTCTTTTATCGCCTATAATATGCTTGAAAACTGTCGTTTACCTATTAGCTGTAAGAAGGATAGCTTGTTGTTAGAAACCCCTCTTGATGGTTCCTCATAGCTTCGAGAAGAGTGTCCATCTTGTGCCTTGTCTTTTTCGGGACACTGTATACAAGTGAATATTATACCACTTGATATGCATGGTTTCGATGTCATCCTTGGAATGGATACCTTAGAGAAATATAAGGTTGTTTTGGACTGTGGTTCCAAGCAGGAAGTGTTTGATGATGGTGGGGAGAAGTGGATCTTCCAGGGAGATAGGAAGATTCTTCCGACATGCTTAGTATCAGCTATGGTGGCAGAAAAGTTGCTATGATAAGGATGTGAGGCGTTCTGAGCTCACGTGGTGGATACCGCTGTGGCTACCAAGGCAAAAGGTCCTAGTCTCGAGGAGGTGTCAGTTGTTCGAGAGTTTGTGGATGTGTTTCCTGAGGAGTTTCCTGGTGTTCCTCCGCCCTGAGAGATTGATTTCGAGATCAAACTGGTTCCAGGAACACAGCCAGTTGCACAGACACCGTATAGGATGGCTCCAGTAGAGATGGCAGAGCTGAAGAAGTAGTTGCAAGAGTTGTTGGAGAAAGGTTTCATCCGACCGAGTACGTCACCTTGGGGTGCTCCAGTGTTGTTTGTCAAGAAGAAGGATGGATCGATGCGGTTGTGTATAGAATACCGACAGTTGAACAAGGTCACGATCAAGAACAAGTACACGTTACTGAGGATAGATGATTTGTTCGATCAGTTGCGTGGTGCTACAGTGTTTTCGAAAATCGATCTACGGTCTGGTTATCATCAGTTGAGGATAAAGGCAGATGACATACCAAAGTCAGCTTTCAAGATGAGGTATGGTCACTTCGAGTTTGTGGTTATGCTATTTGGGCTAACCAATGCACCTGCTGCTTTCATGGACCTGATGAACAGAGTGTTCTGTCTATTCTTAGATCAGTTTGTCGTAGTCTTCATAGATGATATTTTGATCTATAGCCGAGTCAAGCAAGAGCATGAGCGACATCTTCATCTAGCGTTGACTCTTCTTCGCCAACATCAGTTGTATGCCAAGTTCAGTAAGTGTGAGTTCTGGTTAGAATAAGTGACTTTCTTGGGTCATGTGATATCTGTTGAAAGAGTCAAAGTGGACCCGAAGAAGGTGGAGTCAGTTGTGGATTGGGAGCAACCAAAGACGCCGATAAAAGTTCGTAGTTTCCTGGGTTTAGCAGGATACTACCAGAGGTATATCAAGGACTTCAGTGTGATCACGTTGCCGATGACAAATTGACCAGAAAGGATGTACCTTTTGTCTGGGATGATCGATGTCAGCAAGCTTTCCAGAGTTTGAAGGAGAAGCTGACCAGTGCTCTAGTGTTAATCCTGCCAGAACCTGGAAAGGGCTACGTTGTTTTCTGCGATGCTTCCAAGAAAGGTTTAGGTTGTGTGTTGATGCAGGAAGATCATGTGGATTCTTTTGCTTCGCGGCAGCTTAAGAAATAAGAGGAGAACTATCCTACTCATGATTTGGAGTTGGCAGCAGTGGTTCATGCGTTAAAGATTTGGAGACACTATCTGTGTTACGACCCCACCTCCCGATAACCCCCAATTAAGGAAGATCAAGAGGTTGAGCCGCACCCATTAATCCCGGATCAAAGGTTCGACATATAACCATAAACAATTATTAAATTCTAACAGACTATACTGAAAATGGTAATAAAATTTTTCTTTACATACCTTTTGAAACTTGGTTTTCTATCCACATCGATACTAATCTATCTAATCCTCCTTTGTACTTTAATTCTCTTTTAGTATCATAAGTGCCACTTTACTGTTTGTTCTTTTCATTGTACCTAAAACGCCGACAAACAAAACGTCAGTCAGCCGAAGCTGGTATGTGGGGAGAAGCAGATAATTGTTCAACTAAGTTGACAACATAATCATTCAATTAATGATTTAACAAACAAGATTACGTTTTAAACCATATAACTCAATCCATACATATTCACAAACTCTGGGTTGTCCCTGCAGTGGACATGGATATCACCTCTCTTTTAGGTATAGAGTCGCATGGCACTATCCGAGGATAGCCCAATATCTAACTCGTTATGACTTGATGGTCCTACCTCCGTGGTAGCCATGTACTAAGTCAACCATTGACCTGATGGACCTACCCAATGGGTAGCCATGTACTAGGTCATCCATAGACCTGATGGACCTACCCAATAGGTAGCCATGTACTAGGCCTTTATCTAACCTGATGACCTACCCATAGGTAGCCATGTACTAGGTTAGCTATTTTGCCACAGAGAGAACCAGGATCTGAGTTTATAGGTATACACATTAAGTGATAGTCATAGCCACATTATATTTGCAATATGAACATACAAGCATCTTAGTTGCATTCAAAGCGATGAAACGTTCGGGAAACATCGGGAAACATAAGCGGTTAACCATAAGTAACCACATACCTGATTTGATGAGTCATGTAGATTAATCAACATATACTTCATGTACATTCAATCAAGCCAATCAACATATCCAAGCAAGTAATTCAATCATCACATAGTTCCTAAAATAAATATGTACTCTATTTATTACACACTTTATCAAGAATCTACTTTATTGACTTGGATTCACTTTCTAGGGTTTTGTGTCCATTTTAGGGTTTCATTATGCAATTAGGGTTTCCTTTTATCTTTCACCGCAATAAACCCCAATTTTATGCGATTATTCAAAAACCCTAGTTATCTTATCTATTCTTCAATACTAAGGTTATCTCAACAACATATAACCCTATCTCCATATTTAAAAGCACATTAATCATCAATTAATTTCATTAAACTTCTTTTACATTAAAGATACTATTTTTATCCCTTTTAATTCATAACAAGATCATTACGTGCATCTATCATTAATTCAAATTAACATATGACTCATTTTTCCATCAATTCCATATTTTATTCATGAAAAGACCCTAATTATTACTTTTAGGGTATTTATCCAGAAATATGGATTTTCATTTACAAATAACTTAGAAATATCATTTAACAATCATATATTCACATTTTCCAATTTAAATATAATCTTATCTTCTTTTACCCTAAATTAGGGTTTCTAAAAGCTTAATTATTCTCATATGGGGTAAAAACCCTAAAACATGTAGTTATTCATTTAGATCAGGTTCAAGCCCATCATAAAAATTCAACAGGTTAATAATAATTGAATTAACCTATTAAGCTTCATAGGCTCATTCATTAACCTCAATTAGGGTTGTTAACCTAACTTTAATACACTTTTCATTAACTTAAAGTACTTTTGCAATTAGGAACAGAATCAATATCTAATTATATTTTTAATGGATTCCTCTCATTCCCCTGATCAATTTTCATATATTATATATTTTGATCCGAGCTATGAATCATGAGTTATGAAATTTGCAAAATCACTTACTTTTCGACCAATCGGATGGCGCCACGTCCTCCAGGCTCATGCAACGTTGTCCGCTTTGCTTGGAAATATGACGAAATGACATGACTGCCCTTTACTTAACAGGTCGGCGCTTCACACCCCAAAGGGTATTTTCATCCAAAGGCCAAGGGGTCATCCCCTTCCTTCAGCCAGTCGCGCGAGGCTAGCCCTAGCCGCCCTAGGCGCGGCTCTACTCCCTTCCCTGACCGCAAACTTCGCCGAAAACTGCTCCACTACCTCCGCAGCTCCTGTGCGCACCTCAGGGTGCCTTTTATTCGGCGTCCAAGGGGCTCCTCCGCAGTGGCCGCGCCCGCGACCCACAGCAGGCCCTGCAGCCGTGCGGCCACTGCCGCGTGCAGAAAAGGACACGACAACGTCAACCAAACTTCAACCATCTTCGCCGGAACTAGCGCCTCCACCTCCTCCGTCCATGGGCGCACACAGGGCGTCCATACTTCCTGGCCAAGGTGGCTATTACAGCGTTCGTCGGCCATGGGTTGGTGGCCGTCCTTGCAGCCCAGTTGCTGTTGCGGCGCGTGCTCCTGGACATGGCCTCGATGGCCGTGTTGTTCCCTGGCATCGGGGCATCCCTGGGCTCCCTTGTTACCATACGTTAGCCCTCTCTAACCTCCTACTCACGTAGTTTCTTATAGGTATGGTTTAAGGGTAAAAACGAAGAAGAAGAAGGAGAAGGAGAAGAGAGGGTCATGTGAAACTCCTTTGGAGTCATCCCTGGCTCTACCCCTTTTATAGGGGAGTTGAATCACGCCCTGGGATGTCTGCTCATGAAGCAACCAACCCCTTTTTCAAAAAGGAAAACAAATCCTTCAATGAGAAGCAAACCTTCTCTCTCTTCTCTCTCTATTATTCCATATTTCTTGGTTATATATAAATACGAAAATCTTCACCCTTATCCTCATTTATACTTGCCTTTTAATCCATTGATCACGAAATATATATATATTTCCTTATGAAAATACTTCCTTTTATCAACTTTTCACAATTAATCCATTATCTCTTTACTTTATAATTATGGTATTTTCTCTTCCTTTTCCTTTATTGGGACTCCTTGGATCCCAAGATATTCCATTATTTCGAAATTCTCTTCCCAGGATATTTATTATCCTTCTAGATGCATCTTAATGCATTATTTCACATTATCTTGTTTATTTCTTATTATAATATTTCCTTTTGAGGATTTCTTTTTATTTCTCTTCTATTTTCCTCTTTGGCATCCCTTTTTATCATAAGAAATATTTGGGATACGAAATTCCATAAAGGGTAACTCAAATATCCATCTTTCCACTTAATTTTCCACATTTCCTCAATGTTTTCAATTTCTTTCTTCATAAAGAAATATTTAATTAATCTTTTCTTTTTCTTATTTCTTTTCTGTGCAACTTTAGACTCCTTGGAACCCAAGGAATCCAAGAGGCACGATATCCTCTTTGGATTTACCTTCTAGAGGTTTCCACATATTTCTTTTATCCATTATTCAATTATTCATTCACTAATTGAATTTTCTTTATTATTGCCATGTTATTGGGCCCAATAGCCAATAAAGCCCACAAAGCAACCAATCAAGGCTATTGTGAAAAGAGTTCATTTATTCAAAACAAATCACATCATTATTTGTTCAATTATCCTTAGTATGAGAAATTGCATTTCTCACCAATTGAACCCAAAAATTGAGGTTATAACATCCTTCCCCTCTTATAGCAATTTTGTCCTCAAAATTCAAACAAGCAAACAAACAATTCAGGATAAGACTTTTCCATGTCCATCATTGGCCCCTATGTGGCTTTGCTGTACCCATGACATTTTCAAAGAACCTTTATTATCACATATTCTTTTTCTCTGAGTTCTTTCATCCTGGCGTCTATAAACTACACAGGTGACTCAGGCCATTTCAGCCTCCCTTGGGGCTCACTAGGTTCATTGCTCAGCACATGGTCGGGGTACCTCACATAGTGCTCTGAATTGGACACATGGAAAACATATCACGTTACTCTATCATGAGGGGTAGGGTCAAACCTAACCTTCTCCACCCATCCATCTCTAATGGACCCATGTATCGGGGACTCAGCTCTCTTAGCTATAACTTAGAGGGGTCGGATTTTTATGTCACATTTTCTCCCACAGTAACTTGTATGTCAGTCTACTTTGCATCAGCTCACGACTCTCATCGTCTCTAGGCTCCTTTCAGCCCTTGCACAATCAAAGTGACTTCATCTACACGTACTGGGGTCCCTTTTCTAACCATCATGTGGTCCTTTTCTAACCATCATGTGGCCCTTTTCACCAACATCACCTTACTGAAGTGGTGACCGACACAACCTCCCTTACAAAGCTTCATATAAAACCTGATACTGGCTATGGTGGTCATTGTCACATCTTTCATAGGACAAGAACTGTCTCTAGATATCACCCTGAACGAGCACACATGCCCTCATCAGACCCCTTTAGTCTGGATCATACTAACCATAGTTAGGGGTGATAGACTATACTAACATTGAGTTCTTCATGTACCTACTTCCACTTTATGGAAGTGAACCTTTAGGTCAAACTCAAGAACCTTTGAACTCGCTGCATGGTGTAGTCGAACCATCTCTCTCATGGATAGTTCAACTAGATTTGTCCCTTCACAGAACTCTTTCCTTCTTATATCATCTAGGTAAGGCGATCTACCATAACCCATAATGCATCTCGACCTTCCTCGGTCTAGGGGAGACCTATCACAACATCCATGGTGATGAACTCCCATTCCCTCTTAGGGACTCTTTTGTCCTCTATATCGATACACTAGGTTAATGGGATTCGTCCTTTACCTCCTGGCTTGCATGGCCATAAACCACATGCAACTTCATCTTAAGCATCCAAAGTGCTATTGCCATTCTCCACGGTGTATGATGATCCTCCATCATGATTTCTTGTACGTCATGATTCCTTCAAGATCAAATCCTCTGAAACCCTAAACCACTCTAGTCAGGGTTTCGTCACCTTCTCTTCCAAAGAGGTGCATTTGAGGTTCTACCACTATCCTTTCATTGCATCAAGAACTAGGCTGGCTAACCAAACAACCCTTAACTTTTCAACGCATCTTGTTTCATCTGAGTGTTATCCAAACACCTCTCCTTTTCAAACTTAGGGTTAGCCAAACAAACTCTTCTAACTTCTTGTCAAACAAGTCTTAATCAGAGCATTCATTATCACTTCACATCCTTAGGTAACATTACACTTCCATGTATTTTGCTTATCATGTCACCTTAAACTATATGTTCATCTTCATAAGAACACTCTCTGATTCTATCATCATGGTGATCACACTCAACTTGGTATATCTTGTAAGTTCTACATAGCTCATGATACAAACATCCTCATAAGGAGACTACCTCATTTCTTTTAGTGTTTACAAACCATCCATGTATCATTCACTTTACCAGGGTAGATATCTTCTCTCTCCCCATTTCTCGTGGCAACGTTCCAACCTACATCATCTCTTATCCTTGGTGTATGACATGCATAATGTCCTATCTCTCACCCCCATAACAAGAGGAAATAAGCATTTGGCTGCAGTCCAAATACATAGTTCTTCCTGTTCCAAGAGTAGAGATGGTACATCCCACCTTTCCAGTACACCTTCAAATCTAGGTTGAAACGTGACACCTACGTCTCTATTTCACAAACATCTTAATATCAAGGTTACTTCCATGGAACACTGATTTTGAACCTACTTGGGTTTACACACCGTCCTTGGTCATCTCCTCCAGGTCTAAAGGGTACCGACTCTTTTGGAGTCTTCCCTCTTCCCTCATGCATCATGAGAGTGCCCTACCCATCTGCCCTTTGGGTCCCATGAGTTCATGAAGGTGATCAATCTCCTAACCCATGGCCCTCAAACAATGATAGCTGTTACCTCCCGACCCTATGGTCACGTGCAACTGGGGAATTAGGCAACTCCTACCTTTATCGGTCTTATCCCTATCTGACCCTAGGATCGACTTAGGCTTCACCATATTAGTGCATGTTCACTTAGAACCTTACCCATGTCTTCATCATCTCTCTTTCTGCATTCTTGGGCTGGCTCTCATCCTTTCTTAGGGATCATGGCAACCTGCCTACCTTGGTCAAGCCCCATACCGATTACCTCCATGGTAACACATCCATATGCAATTAGAGATGGATATCTATGGGTCTACAGGTTCATTCTCATACCATGTACTTTTCACTTAGCTTCTCAAGATCCTATGAGACCTCTTCAGGTCACCATAAACTAATCAAAACTGATATACCCCCTTCCAAAGGGATCACTCTCCCACGATGGGAGGAAAACTATCTCGAAGGTCACAAAAGCTCTTAGGTCTAGGGTTTACATCCACACGAGCCTACTTAACCCTAGCAAACCATTTAGGCACAAGAAGATCACTTATTGAACTATACTAGGTCATACTTGTCCTCTTTCCTCAATGCTGGATCAAGGTCATACCTTCCTTTATCATCACCCTAGCTATGAGGGGTTCATTACACATACCTTAAACTTTAGGGGCTTCTCTTTTCCTCTATTCATGAGGTGTACCATGCTCGAAACTATAGCAACTTAATTCTCATCATGAGCATTAGGTATACCACTTCCCCTCTCAGGCCTAGGAACCCTAGGTTCACTTTTAGGTGTCCAACTGCACACTCTATATCTGAACCATGAATCAACTGGAAAAAGGCATCTCGTGCACTTCCTATCATCCTTCTTCTCGATCAACACTTAGGGTTGGGTCCTCCTTAAGGACAACTAACAAGGTACAAGGCCTCATAGCCTGCTACCACGCTTTTCTAGGTCTAAGGAACTCATCTTCCTACCGTAGCCACATAGGCACCAGATGCTTCATCTTCTATCTCTAGGGTTCGGTCCCTCTAAAGGCGACCAAGATATCCTCAACCTTCAGGGATCGATCATGAAGCAACCACTATCATCCCTAGTTCAGGGTCTTAGGCTTCCAACCTTCCTGTTGGGTTTCCTACTTTCTCTAGGGCTAACCCTACATTAGAGGTCCTCTCTTCATGAAGGTTCATCATCAAAAGCATGCTCTACATGGGCGAAGCCTAGGTTCGAACTTAGGGTTGCTCAAGATTATCCATAACCCTTTATGCTCTATCATAATTCCTTGTCCAGGGTTTCCCCCTACTATCAACACTAAGACGTGCCCCAAGTGCCAACTATACCCTACTAGCACAAGCCCATAGGGTTTCTAAGGTCCTTCATTAACCTCATCATCTAAGGAGTTATCCTTTACCCTGACATGCACGATCCTTCCCAGGGTAGGGTTGCCAAATGTGCTAGGTCACCCATGGATCATATGGCATCCCAAAGGCATGTCCTGTCAAACACCTGGTCCAACTCATCTCTTTCTAACCATCACTTAGGGTTAGGGTTAGCATCATCCTCAGAGGATGTGCCATGTCTCTACTTGCAATGGAGATCACTATCTCCAAGACTAACTTATCCTCCTGACAAGAAGGTCTACTCTCAGGTCTATTCTGAGGACATGACAACTTATGTCATACGACCTAAGCATGTATCTATTCTTTAATTTGCACTTAATCTATTAAGCTTATGTCCATGACATTTTATTTACATGCTTTTCATTAATTTGATGGAGGATTCCCTTAAACCTTATTAACCTTACCCATTCCTCAAGAGGGTGAGGAGAAGAAAGAAAACCCTAATCCTTAAGGTCCTTATCAGAATTTTGTGATGAGAAGGGATGAATAAGATGAGAAGTCCTAAAGGTATCTTATTTCGATTCATACCCTAAGACTTTGGCCAGGCGGTCACACGGGTCCGGGAGTCCTCGTATTCTGACTAGCGGTGCGGAGGAAAATCTTGCCAGCCCCCGGTCGTGATCCCTTTCTAGACACCTCCGTCTTTCGGATACTCCTCTAATAACTCCCTTGGGTTCTATGGAGTTTGTAAAATTTAATAATTATCAATGGTTAAATGAGGAACCTAAGCTCTGATACCAAATGTTATGACCCCACCTCCCGATAACCCCCAATTAAGGAAGATCAAGAGGTTGAGCCGCACCCATTAATCCCGGATCAAAGGTTCGACATATAACCATAAACAATTATTAAATTCTAACAGACTATACTGAAAATGGTAATAAAATTTTTCTTTACATACCTTTTGAAACTTGGTTTTCTATCCACATCAATACTAATCTATCTAATCCTCCTTTGTACTTTAATTCTCTTTTAGTATCATAAGTGCCACTTTACTGTTTGTTCTTTTCATTGTACCTAAAACGCCGACAAACAAAACGTCAGTCAGCCGAAGCTGGTATGTGGGGATAAGCAGATAATTGTTCAACTAAGTTGACAACATAATCATTCAATTAATGATTTAACAAACAAGATTACGTTTTAAACCATATAACTCAATCCATACATATTCACAAACTCTGGGCTGTCCCTGCAGTGGACATGGATATCACCTCTCTTTTAGGTATAGAGTCGCATGGAACTATTCGAGGATAGCCCAATATCTAACTCATTATGACTTGATGGTCCTACCTCCGTGGTAGCCATGTACTAAGTCAACCATTGACCTGATGGACCTACCCAATGGGTAGCCATGTACCAGGTCATCCATAGACCTGATGGACCTACCCAATAGGTAGCCATGTACTAGGCCTTTCTCTAACCTGATGACCTACCCATAGGTAGCCATGTACTAGGTTAGCTATTTTGCCACAGAGAGAACCAGGATCTGAGTTTATAGGTATACACATTAAGTGATAGTCATAGCCACATTATATTTGCAATATGAACATCCAAGCATCTTAGTTGCATTCAAAGCGATGAAACGTTCGGGAAACATCGGGAAACATAAGCGGTTAACCATAAGTAACCACATACCTGATTTGATGAGTCATGTAGATTAATCAACATATACTTCATGTACATTCAATCAAGCCAATCAACATATCCAAGCAAGTAATTCAATCATCACATAGTTCCTGAAATAAAGATGTACTCTATTTATTACACACTTTATCAAGAATCTACTTTATTGACTTGGATTCACTTTCTAGGGTTTCGTGTCCATTTTAGGGTTTCATTATGCAATTAGGGTTTCCTTTTATCTTTCACCGCAATAAACCCCAATTTTATGTGATTATTCAAAAACCCTAGTTATCTTATCTATTCTTCAATACTAAGGTTATCTCAACAACATATAACCCTATCTCCATATTTAAAAGCACATTAATCATCAATTAATTTCATTAAACTTCTTTTACATTAAAGATACTATTTTTATCCCTTTTAATTCATAACAAGATCATTACGTGCATCTATCATTAATTCAAATTAACATATCACTCATTTTTCCATCAATTCCATATTTTATTCATGAAAAGACCCTAATTATTACTTTTAGGGTATTTATCCAGAAATATGGATTTTCATTTACAAATAACTTAGAAATATCATTTAACAATCATATATTCACATTTTCCAATTTAAATATAATCTTATCTTCTTTTACCCTAAATTAGGGTTTCTAAAAGATTAATTATTCTCATATGGGGTAAAAACCCTAAAACATGTAGTTATTCATTTAGATCAGGTTCAAGCCCATCATAAAAATTCAACAGGTTAATAATAATTGAATTAACCTATTAAGCTTCATAGGCTCATTCATTAACCTCAATTAGGGTTGTTAACCTAACTTTAATACACTTTTCATTAACTTAAAGTACTTTTGCAATTAGTAATAGAATCAATATCTAATTATATTTTTAATGGATTCCTCTCATTCCCCTGATCAATTTTCATATATTATATGTTTTGATCCGAGCTATGAATCATGAGTTATGAAATTTGCAAAATCACTTACTTTTCGACCAATCGGATGGCGCCACGTCCTCCAGGCTCATGCAACGTTGTCCGCTTTGCTTGGAAATATGACAAAATGACGTGACTGCCCTTTACTTAACAGGTCGGCGCTTCACACCCCAAAGGGTATTTTCATGCAAAGGCCGAGGGGTCATCCCCTTCCTTCAGCCAGTCGCGCGAGGCTAGCCCTAGCCGCCCTAGGCGCGGCTCTACTCCCTTCCCTGACCGCAAACTTCACCGAAAACTACTCCACTACCTCCGCAGCTCCTGTGCGCACCTCAGGGTGCCTTTTAGTCGGCGTCCAAGGGGCTCCTCCACAGTGGCCGTGCCCGCGACCCGCAGCAGGCCCTGCAGCCGTGCGGCCATTGCCGCATGCAGAAAAGGACACGACAACGTAAACCAAACTTCAACCATCTTCGCCGGAACTAGCGCCTCCACCTCCTCCTTCCATGGGTGCACACAGGGCGTCCATACTTCCTGGCCAAGGTGGCTATTATAGCATTCGTCGGCCATGGGTTGGTGGCCGTCCTTGCAGCCCAGTTGCTGTTGCGGCGCGTGCTCCTGGACATGGCCTCGATGGCCGTGTTGTTCCCTGGCATCGGGGCATCCCTGGGCTCCCTTGTTACCATACGTTAGCCCTCTCTAACCTCCTACTCACGTAGTTTCTTATAGGTAGGGTTTAAGGGTAAAAACAAAGAAGGAGAAGGAGAAGGAGAAGAGAGGGTCAGGTAAAACTCCTTTGGAGTCGTCCCTGGCTCTACCCCTTTTATAAGGGAGTTGAATCACGCCCTGGGATGTCTGCTCATGAAGCAACCAACCCCTTTTTCAAAAAGGAAAACAAATCCTTCAATGAGAAGCAAACCTTCTCTCTCTTCTCTCTCTATTATTCCATATTTCTTGGTTATATATAAATACGAAAATCTTCACCCTTATCCTCATTTATACTTGCCTTTTAATCCATTGATCACGAAATATATATATATATATATATATATATATATATATATATATTTCCTTATGAAAATACTTCCTTTTATCAACTTTTCACAATTAATCCATTATCTCTTTACTTTATAATTATGGTATTTTCTCTTCCTTTTCCTTTATTGGGACTCCTTGGATCCCAAGATATTCCATTATTTCGAAATTCTCTTCCCAGGATATTTATTATCCTTCTAGATGCATCTTAATGCATTATTTGACATTATCTTGTTTATTTCTTATTATAATATTTCCTTTTGAGGATTTCTTTTTATTTCTCTTCTATTTTCCTCTTTGGCATCCCTTTTTATCATAAGAAATCTTTGGGATACGAAATTCCATAAAGGGTAACTCAAATATCCATCTTTCCACTTAATTTTCCACATTTCCTCAATGTTTTCAATTTCTTTCTTCATAAAGAAATATTTAATTAATCTTTTCTTTTTCTTATTTCTTTTCTTTGCAACTTTAGACTCCTTGGAACCCAAGGAATCCAAGAGGCACGAAATCCTCTTTGGATTTGCCTTCTAGAGGTTTCCACATATTTCTTTTATCCATTATTCAATTATTCATTCACTAATTGAATTTTCTTTATTATTGCCATGTTATTGGGCCCAATAGCCAATAAAGCCCACAAAGCAACCAATCAAGGCTATTGTGAAAAGAATTCATTTATTCAAAACAAATCACATCATTATTTGTTCAATTATCCTTAGTATGAGAAATTGCATTTCTCACCAATTGAACCCAAAAATTGAGGTTATAACAATCTGTATGGGGAAGTGTGTCAGATCTTTATTGATCATAAGAATATGAAGTACATCTTTTCACATCATGAGTTGAACATGCGACAACGTCGATGGATGGAGTTGATCAATGATTACGACTGCACTATTGAGTATCATCCTGGTAAGGTGAATGTGGTAGCCGATGCGCTTATCCGAAAGTCTTCTTCTCTTTCTTCAAAGAAGGCTCAGTTGAGTTCTCTGGTATGCCATAGGAGAGATATGTTTGTTTCCTTATGACAGATGAATGTGCAGATGGAAGTTTCCTTGCTAGATGGACTTTTAGCACAGATACAAGTCAAGCCTACGTTGAGACAGCAGATCAAAGATGCACAATAGACAGATGATGCAGTACAGTTGATCAGATTAGAGTTTGGCAGTGAAAAGCGTGATGGGTTCCATGAGTCCGAGGATGGGCTAGTTTGATATCATGATAGGATGGTGGTTCCAGATGCTGATGATCTGAGGAAGTTAGTGCTTGAGGAAGCACACATATCGATGTATGCTATGCATCCAGGTGTCACCAAGATGTATCATAGTCTGAAGGACTTGTATTGATGGCCCGATTTGAAGTAAGCTGTAGCTGAGTTTGTGGCTAGATGTGCGGTTTGTCAGCAAGTGAAAGTTGAGCATCAGAAACCGGTAGGTACGTTGCAACCCTTGACGATACCGCAGTGGAAATGGGATCATATAACCATGGATTTTGTAGTTGGTCTACCCAGGACAACTAGGAATCATGATTCCATTTGGGTGGTAGTGGACAAATTGACGAAGTCTGCCCATTTCCTACCGGTAAAGACAGCGTATACAACTGAGAAGCTCGATCGAGTATACATGGATGAAATAGTACATTTGCATGGTGTGCTAGCAACGATAGTTTCTGACAGAGGTCCTCAGTTCACGAGTCATTTCTGGGAGCAGTTGCACAAAGCGTTGGGAACGTAGTTGAGGTTCAGTACCACCTTCCACCCGCAGACAGATGGGCAGTCTGAGAGGACTATTCAAACTTTGGAAGATCTCCTTCGAGCTTGTGTTTTGCAGTTTCTAGGCAACTGTGATATACACCTCAGTTTGATAGAGTTTGCCTACAACAACAGTTATCAGCGGAGCATTGACATGGCTCCTTATGAGGCCTTGTATGGAAGGAAGTGCAGATCTCCTTTGTGATGGTATGAGTCTGATGAGAATCAGCTTTTAGGTCCTGAGTTAGTACAACAGACAACAGAAAAAGATCAAGGTGATACAACAACAGTTGAAAGTGGCACAGGACAGGCAGAAGTCTTACACAGACAATCGCCGATGACATTTGGAGTTTTAGGTAGGAGACAAAGTATATCTTAAAGTCTCACCATGGAAATGTGTGCTAAGGTTTGGTCGGAAGGGTAAGTTAGCACCCAGGTTTATGGGACCTTACCCAGTTATAGCACATGTTGGCAAGGTAGCTTACGAGTTAGAGTTGCCTCCAGAGTTGCACAAGTTACATCCAGTGTTCCATGTCAGTATGCTAAAGAAAAGTCATCCAGATCTGGGAACAGTGATACAGCCAGTTGAGGTTGAGCTTGATGAACATGTGACCTACGAGGAAGGTCCGGTGGCGATCCTTGACAGGAGGGTTAAGAAGCTGAAGAGGAAGGACCTGGTTCTTGTGAAAGTTCTTTGGCATCGTCGTGGCGTTGAGGAAGCTATGTGGGAGCTTGAGGAAGAGATGAGGAGGAGGTATCCCTCGCTTTTCTCTTCAGATTTTGGGGACGAAATCCCTTGAAGGGGGTTAGCTTGTAAGGACCCTGACCTTCGTTTAGGTTTTAACCTATTTGTTTTGCTTTAACTTGATGCTTTGGTGCATGCTAATCACCTTTAGTGGTGATTAGGGTTTGGTTGTGCTTTGTTGAGAGTTGAAGGTGCTACTTGCAAATAACCCAAGTCTAGGGTTTGCGGGCAAGTTTGCCACCTTGTGAGGTGTTCCTCTCTCTCTCTCTTTGCTTCCTCTAGTGTAGAGAGGAAGGTTTGGGCTCGTTGTTCGAGTTCTTTTGGGCTTGGTTGAGCTTGTAGGGACTTGAGGTGCCTTGCTTTGGTTTGGTTGAACCTTGTATCGGGCAAGAAGGGAGTGTGTCGCCCATGGGGTGTGTCACCCATGGAAGTGTGTCGCCCATAGGGGGTGTATCACCCATGGTGCTGGTGGTGTGTCACCCATGACCTTTAACCAAGCTTTGACCTTGTTTGTGTCACTACTAGTGGACACTTGGTGCTTGATTCTTGCATGTAGCAATGACCTTGGACATGTGTTTATGGCTTGCTAGAGTGGTGGCTCATGCACTAGGACAAGTGTCCCTAGGTGGATGACACCTTGCTTAGTTCTACCTTGTTTTCTCCTCCCTTTCCTTCTATATAGGTGTGTCCTTTCCTTTGCTAAGAGTTCCTTTGGTTCCTTAGTTTCTTCTCCACCTTGGTGTGCACGACACACCCTTCTCTTTTGCAAGTTGGTGGTTGATACCCCCTGGAGGAGCAAGCTTGGTAGCCGATATCCTTGGTGTCTCCTTTTTCCTTGCTTGGTGGTTCTTGGATCTAGGAGCTTGGTGCTTGCTTAAGGTGGGTTACATAACTCCTAACCCTAACTACTCGATCTCCTTCTATGATCTTGCTTATGTGTTGTTGGTTTAGCATCTTGCTTAAGTATCCATGTTGGTCGATCCGTGTGGTTTAAGGTTTCTTGGTGAGCAATACTCCTTTCTCTCTTTGGTTTAGAGGAGTGAGCTTGAGCTCCTAGTTTCATGAGCAACACCCCTCTCTCCTAGCCGATTGAGGTGAGCTTGTGTTCTAGTTGCTTGAGCAACACTCTCCTCTCACCATGGACTTGAAGGGTGAGCTTGGTGATAATGCTGACTCTTTCTAGGGTTTTTCCTTGTGGCCCGTTTGGTGATAGATGATGTGCAAGACCCCTCTTTCCTAGTCGATTGAGGTGAGCCATTTTCTTGAACCTCTAGGGTTTTGGGTGTCCTTGTGCTTGAGGTAGAAGATGATCTTGTGAGTTGTACCTTGGACATTGTGAGTTTGGGGAGGTGCTGCCCGACATCCCTCTTGACCAAGACCTTTGGGCGATATGTTTTGATGGTGGTGGATGATACCTTGTCTATGTGACAGGAGTCACACCATCACTTTGTCCTGTGACGGCCGTTAGGCCCTGGTTTGGTTAGCTGGACGACAGGTCCTTTGATGGTAGCTTGTGTTGCACCTCTGGACGATACCCCCTGTAGAGTATCTTGCTCGACATGCACCTGTTGTAGTTGTGAGTTGGTGTCGTTGTGCCTTGGGGTGAGTGTTGCTATGTGTGCTGTGACGGGCATCACGTTTAGCCCCTTTGTGTGTCACCCGATATACACCCTGTGACGGGCGTTGCAGGTGAGATGCCCGACATAGTCATTGCCTGACACGGTAGACCCTAATGCAGCGTTACACGTTGTGCTTGAGCACTGGCCGTTGTGGGATGGACATTAGGTGAGGGCATGCTGCCCGACACAACCTTTAGTGAGGGTTCTTGGTGCTTCTAGTGAGGTTTCTGCGCACATACACATGTTGTTTTACTCAATGGCAATGGTTATGGTAGCGCTAGTCCTTTTTATCTAAATGAACTTGATCATCATGATTATCTGTATAAAGCTGAGATAATAATAAGCATGTAATATGGTTTTCTTAATGATGTGCCTTGTGCTCATGATCATAAGTAGAAGCATGATTGAGAAAGTATAGAATCTTTAATGTCACCCTATATTGATAGCATGGTCTTCTATTAAGCCTACGATTATTGTGTACTCTAACCATGCAGGTGATGCATAGCCAAGTAAAAAGGGCTATGAAGTATATGTATATGTTGAGTAACTCTGATGTGATGGTTACTCTTGATATTGAGATAATCTGTACAATGTACTTGACTAAAGTATTGAGGATTGCTATCCCATGATGATGATGTAAGTCTTGAGAGGCAGTGGCACTATGTGATGAGGGATTGAGATCCCATGGTATGTGATGATTCTTGAGATGGATCTGGATGATTGGCAAGAGGCTAAGTGATAACATGTAATGTTGGATCCTTGTGATGGATCAGGAGGATGTGATTACAATAAAAGCATAATGTTGATCTTTATGTCGTTTATTTCTTGTTATAGTTTACATGTTATATAACTTGGTTGAATCTTGCAATCCATATAAAAGATACTAATTAATCACAGTGGAATATATCATGTAGTTGCCCTGGCCATAGATCCATCATCGTCAGGAGCTGGTGATGGTGAAATGGGTTCTCCTACTGGTTAACCCGGAGTGCATATTATTGAATATGCGAGGTTTCTCCTAGCCTAAAGTAAGGAGGTAAGACTGCAACTTTGGTTGTAGACTCGGAATATGTGATGAGCATGGTGAACAGGCCCATGGCTCCGGATACGTGATATAAAGAGCATGAATGCGTTCATGGCTCAGAGCACGGTGAACAAGCCTGTGGCTCAGATATACTAGCATTGTGACCTATACCGAGGCGGGCTAGAGGGAGGGTAGCCTGTGGAGTTGACCCTGTGACTGAGGCCACTTGAGCATGAGACTGCGGTCCTGCTTTGGTTCTCGTGCACTGACAACGAGGGGAAAGGTCATGGAGTCCGGCTCTTCCATTGACCTTGTATGGCATCGGTTATGGGATTTGCAGCCGAAGGTTGGATTTTAATGTTACAGTTCACTTCCTCAGGGCATAATAAAATACGTAATTCAGCAGTATAGTATTTACTGCTTAAGACAAAACACGAAAGATTGGTTGAAGCCTTACTTGTGTAGCTAATCTGTTATATCTTGCAGTTACATCTATGTTTCTCATGTTATGTGGCAAAATATATTATCTTGTTAATCATGTTCCATAAAAAAATTGGTTATAGGCCTTCCATACATCTAGTAAGCGTGTCGGTACGAATAGCTTTACTTCATATAAACTGCTCTTGTTATACCTCTTATCAGTTACCTGTTGTTATTGGTTTATCTTCTGAGGTTTTGTAGTTTCGGCGGGGAGTTATGTTTCTCACTGGGACTGTGTGTCTCAGCCTGCTAGTTTACACCATTTTTAGGTGGTCGAGCTAGACGTGGTGGTGGTCGTGGAGTTGCGGTCGAGCAGCTAGACGAGCAGTAGAAGGCAATTGATGGATATGCATCTGTTTTGGATGTTTTGTAGTAGAGTCTTAGAGTCATCCCTGTACTCTCAGGTCCTTGGAGGTGTTTTGACGTTGTTTCACGATGTGTAATCGTTGATGTGTTGTATATCCTTCTGCTGGCCAGATGTGGGCCTTAATGTATGTATAAATAGGTGATGAACTCATGTGATGGTTAGATAGCTGTTCCTCTAAGCTGTGGACATGTATCAGATCTTGTATATGGTTATGTAACATGTTTCCTTACAGGATGAGGACTTGAATGTAATAGTTTCTTAGTTTATCAGCTTTCCGCAATCGGTTTTAATTAACTCGTATTTTTGGTAATATGTGGTTATGGTGATTTCCGCACGTTTTCACATAACACCTCGCTGTCTGTGTGATAGTGGGATGTGTTGCCACAAAAACCCTAACTCGACGTTAGATGACCAAATATTAAGTTTAGATATACTTTCAATTCTGAATTGGTGATTTTAGACTAATATGTGTATCAAACACTTTTTGGTTGAGAAAGATGAACTATGAATATCATCCTTAGATCTAGGGTTAGTCATGTAGACCATGTATGTATGCAAAGAGTGGGACCTAATAGGGGTCCACTCCCTACTTAATTTGAGAACAAACTCATCTTTCCAAAAACACTTGGTAGGTACATTGTAATAGGTGTACTTTTCTTTCTCAAATAACGGTATTCAAAAAGACCAAATTATATCAGCGAAATAAAAACCATGACTATATTCAATTTTATAAAAGTACATCATTATCTACCATATAGGATTTACATGAAAATTACAACATAAGGATATAAGTAGAGGGATATCCAACAATCTCAAGTCTATCTCCCAAGGCTCCTCCTGGCATGTCCATGTCACCATCTCCAGTCTTCCAAGTCCTACATCTGGGGTTGGAAGCATACCCCAGTAAAATAGAAAAGTAGAAGATATCGACAAAAATATTGTTATGTGCATATTGAATATGGATTGAGCAATATAAGGAAATACAGACTTCAAATAAACAAGGATTCTGATAGAAAAGGAAAGGACCACCCAAGCGGGTACCAAAAGAACATAAATTTTTAAAAGATGATACAACAGAAGATCACTTGCCATAGATAAAATATAAAAGTTGTGCTTCAAAGTCATATATAAACTTTGGGCACAAAACTAATCATAATAATATCAACCTGCATGCATGTGAAATCAACATAGCACTAGAAAAAAAATGTAAAGTTAGTGGTGTCTAAGGCTAACAACCTTAAAACCTGACAGAGAATGGAACACAACCAAACTCCCTCAGGATACAAGTCAGGGTATGGGGCTTACAATCCTCCATCCCAAATGTAAGACCCCTGACCTTGTGGTGCACTTCTGCCAATGGTGTTACACACTATTCAATTGGAGTTTGAATAGATGCAACCCCAAAAATAGATGACATGGTAGGTTAAACTTTCAAATTTATAAGTACCTAACTTAACAAACTCTCAAGAACCAAAATAGTACACCTGCAAGCGCACAGGGTCGTGTCATAGTATAGGAGCAAGGTAAGTATATGGTTGATCCATAGGGAGAAAAGGGGGCACTAGAGCTAGGTTAGTTTTTGGTTCTAGGATCCTACTGTGGAGGCTAGGGTTGAGGGTTTGAAGGTTGTTTTGATTATTAAACTAAGGATGAACAAGAAAGCAATTAAAGAAAGACATGCAAGAACAAAATCTAAGTTAACCCTAGACAATTAATTATACTAAGCAAGAAAAAGACAAGGAAAGATAGGAAAAGAACAAACTATGCTAAGACAAGCAAGAAAGGGAACTACACTACACTAAGATAGAAAGCAAGGAAAAAGAGCAATTAAAGACTTAAAGTAGTAAGAAAAAAGCAAGAACAAGGCAATAAGCTATCTAAGCAAGAAAAGAGCTAACAACTAGTTAAGCAAGATGGAAATTAATGTGGGCTGTTTGGGGGATGCACTTATCAATTAGGTTGGGGGTGATGTGTGAACATTATAATTTCATTTAGATTATCCAGCCAAACAATAAGTTAGAGTCTAATGAATTATCTTAAACTACTAATTGGCCATGGATATACTAGGTTGTGTATAGGGGAACTAGTCCCTAACACCCCTACTACCCTTGTGAGGCTCAATTGGGTTAGGGTTTATGTGTAACTCAATTAGAGTCTAAATAAGCCTAGGTTTCTAGGATAGATGATTTTAGGATGATTAGGGACTGAGGCTAGTAATGGGAGTGGAAGTGAGGCTTTAGGCCTGCCATCACTCACATTCTAGCCTTGAGAAAGCTCCATGCTAAGCACACTAAATACATCTAAACTATCTACTTAGAAATCTCAACTAGGGTTAGGATAATTTATTAGAATGTAGGAGGATGGGTAGCTAGCTAGGGATCCAAGAATTAGACCTAGGAGAAAATCCCAAAATTCACACATACAAGCAATTTTACTAAATTCCTAGGCGATTTCAAGCACAAATCAACAAGCAATTCATGAAGAGTGAAATAGAAATAGAACATAATCATTAGGAAATGAAATTATAATGTTTACATATCATTTCCCCCCAACATGGTATCAAAGTGATGTTTTTGACCCTAAACAGCCCACCCAAGGGGCCTAGCTACTCATGGAAATGGAAAATACAAAAAGGGAAGAGAAAGAGGAAGAAGTAACCATGGAGCTTGGTGTATATGAATGAATCCTCCTCTCTAGCTACTGTAAGGTCTACCTCCTCCTTCTTCTTGGATGGAATGGTGTGGAATGATGGTGGGAAGTGGATGGAAGGCTTGGAAATGAGGGTTTTTTTTGGGCACCGAACCATAAATCACAAATTAAACTTTTAAATATCGAAGTAAGCTCAGCGGAAGCATTCAGTTAGCAGCGGAATACGAAAAATCACGAAAAATAAAAACCTTCTGAATAAAGATCTCAAATCATAAAACTTCTTTCATAGAAATAAGATAAACAATTTACATCTCTGTTAAATCACCTCTTGAGTGATTATACACAATCAGATACAAAATCTCAAGATTTAAAACCAAAATCTCAGACCTATCAACTCCTAGGACCTGAGAGTACAAAGACGACATAAGACCATCTAACTACAGGACTCGGCAGACAGTATCTCCACCTGAGATTCATTGCTGCTCCTAGTGATGCTGCTGCTGGTAGTGCTCACCCGCAGACTGGTTCCTTCATCCTCGGCGACCACCTAAAAAGTTAAAGTCTACGGGGTGAGACAATCATTCAGATAATTGTCCCAATGAGAGTTATAACTCTCCTCTAGAAACTTTGTTATAGAAAATTAGAGATAACAAAACAATATAATCTTTAAGACATTCAACAGCAGATCTAATGCTAAGCAAGTCACTTCATTTAAAGATTATGACAAACAAGTAATCTAATTACTTAACAGGAACATTTATAGACAAATAATAACAATCATTGTTTCTCACAATTCAACCTAGGCAGATATGCTACACGGCTGATTATGTTTTACAAACATCATTATGCCCTGCGGAGATGAGGTATACCGCTCATACTCCAACCGATCACTAGTAAGTCGCATCAGTATCATACTAGGTCATCAAAAGAGCCGGATTCTTATGACCTCATCTTCCTCAGTCAGTATGTGGATCTACTTAAAGGACATCTAGTGTCTCTGCTACTATAGCTAGCCAAGGTATTCTGGCACTTCGCTATTTGAGTCACAGTGGCATTCTGTACTCTCTTCGCTATCGGAAGATCTCTTGTTTATCTCTCACCGATACGACATTACAGACTTCCTCGGGAGATTAGTGAAACATCACCCTGACATAAACACATAGTGTAGGGTTGATGGATTTGAAGTACATCTACATCAATACCTACACTAGGACGTAAGGATATTCACGTCCATAATCCCCCACATACTCAGAAGTATGTGATCCAGGAGTTCCCTTGGGAAAACCTATTTCACCATCATTAAGTTACTGAAAATGATGGATCTATGATCAGGGCTCTACATGGTATGATTATACTTGATTATTTAGGTGCATTTCAGTATTCTTTTAACATCAAGCATGTTTCCAAACATTTAACTATTAAAATACTGCTATACAAGAAGAATATTAAATGTATCAAGTTTAACTCATAGATTTCTGAACCTTTGCTTTGTCTACAGCTATCGCCGATGATGGCTAGATTTGTTAGAGGGGACTAGGCAAGGTGGAATAGAAAGACTATGAGGAACGTGCATGGAGGGGTTTCTGGGAGGTGTTTAGAGTTTCTATATGTATGAAGGTTATTCCAGGAGAGATACTTATAGCTTCAGTAACTTGAAGGGACCAAGTTAAGGTTGGTCTTGATCCCTTCATATGATTGACATATATGGCATAGGATCCCAGGGATTTTGGATTGCATGGTCTTGTAAGGTGAGATGAAGCATGATGTAAGATGTACATATACCTGGACTCACCAAAGTTGATAAGATTATAAGTGAAGATGTCTTGGTGCCATGTAGAATCCCATTTGGACTGAGACAAGTGAAAGAGATGGTGCCTCACTGTTAGATGAGTCCATAGAAAATGAGACTCCAAAAACACCACCCAGTCACAAAAGGAAAGAAAGAGCACATGATAATAGATATTATGAGATATCATATTAATATGGCATGTATTGCATAAAGTATTCATCATCTACATTACATACTTTATAGTTTCTTATGTGTTTGAACTCACTATCAAAACAAGGTATGACTGGAACCATATTTTGCATGATGACTAAATTAACCATGAGGATACTGAAAAACAAGTCATTTTTTTAAAGTCACAACTATTTTTCCTTGCCTTTTTAGGATAAACATATCTTTAATCACCTAGGCATGTCTATAAACAATTTGGGGTTCATATTTTGTGGAAATTCCTAACATACATGTTTTAAGATCATATAAAATTTGTTAGGTAGAATTACTCTTATGAATAAGGTAAATATAACTTTAATCCCCTTATGTATTACTAATATATCAATTAGGGTTATATTAAATGAAAGAGATGGCGCCTCACTGTTAGATGAGTCCATAGAAAATGAGACTCCAAAAACACCACCCAGTCACAAAAGGAAAGAAAGAGCACATGACCATAGATATTAGGAGATATCATAGTAATATGGCATGTATTGCATAAAGTATTCATCATCTACATTACATACTTTACGGTTTCTTATCTGTTTGAATTCACTACCAAAACAAGGTCTGACTGGAACCATATTTTGCATGATGACTAAATTAACCATGAGGATACTGAAAAACAAGTCATTTTCTTTTTTTTTTAGAGTCACAACTATTTTTCCTTGCCTTTTTAGGATAAACATATCTTTAATCACCTAGGCTTGTCTATAAACAATTTGGGGTTCATATTTTGTGGAAATTCCTAACATACATGTTTTAAGTTCATATAATATTTGTTAGGTAGAATTACTCTTACGAATAAGGTAAAGATCACTTTAATCCCCTTATGTATCACTTATATATCAATTAGGGTTATATTAAATGAAACTAAATTACAATTGGATTGAAAATGTGAAATTATCTCTTAATTTAGTGGGAACATGGTTTAAAAAATATAATTTGGTCTTGTAGTAACATCAAGGTTTAATTGATGCATGAAATTTCAAAACCTTAAAACTATTGTGTTTCTAATTAGGGGTTAATCTTAATGTTACACTTCTAATATGTTATACATGCAATATCGTAGTCATATATACATATAGTACCTTTTTGAAGATGCATCATTGGGGTATCTACATACTTAGGACATCATATTGGCTCAACAGACTTGTTCATCTGACATCTATAATCCTATGAGGAAATGGGGGGAAATATGAGCTCTGAACCTCATATGGAACAATCAATGGCCATTAAAATAGGAATAATTTTTTGTGGATTTTGGTTGTTGGATGTTTGCCCTTAATGTATAGGTTGAAAGAGAAGATATAGTGAAATAAGGAACATATATGTAAGATTTGTAATAGGGATTGAGAGACTTTGAGATATTCCTTGATCTTATATTCTACTACCAACACAAGTGGATAAAACTTCTTGGACAACTCAGTCGAAATGGGTAGAACAAGCTATCAATGTGTTATGAGACATGTTGAAGTCTACATAAGAGGCAGAGTGTACATCTACCACTATGACACTCTGCCTTGTGGACACTTTGCAATGATATTTTGGTTATGACCAATACTAGACTATGGTATTATTGTCCTGTGATGCTATCAAATATGATGGCATAATATCAAATGCATATGCTGAAGATTAGCAAGATGAGTGATGATACATAGCTAAAGGGTAAGCAACAATTGACAAAACTAGAGACGTGCTCGGTGACACTAAAATATGGCACTTAATTAAAGGATACAAAACATTTGGGTCAAGTTGGGTAGCCCAAAACCAGGAGATGTCCATCCAATGGTAGGGAGGATAACAATTTAGTGCAGTCTGAATGCACTGTGTGTGAAAGTGGAAGCCTCACATTGGGGCGATATTACATTGATGAAGGAGAAAAAGTACCCAAGAAGAGGAGTTCAGATTGATTCCATGTCGCTGGTTTAGGCACTGAAAGGAGCATAAGAAGACCATGAATACCTGGATCTGACAAAGAAGGGCATTTAGGCCACCTGAAGTAGCTACTACTTGTTTAGAGTTCATCATGTATCTTGGGAGGTGACTACTGCAACTAATGAGTTAGCAAAGGTTGTACAATCAGTAAATGAGTGTATTATAATGTACTAGAAGTTTGAAGAATCCACACATATGTATGCATAAATGATTTATTGTAATGTGAATATGTAAGCATTTTCCCTAACAAACATTACATGATAATTAATCAAGATAACCAAATGGGACTTCATTGAATGAATAATTTGTAAATGGACTTCAAGTTATTGGAATTGATTCAATCATACTTATAAGGTCCAATTTCTAGTATGTTACAACAATTCACTTGTACCTCACTATCTTTAGGTGATGCACCATGTTGCAACATTCGTCCAGGTGTGGACCACTACAAAACGCACACCTCATGATATGTTGCAATTAATTCACACTCATGCATTGAAATGCGTGGTGATGCCATCTACCTAATATTTTGAGATTTGTGATTATATACACATGAATGACATTTTTGTTTCTCCCAAGACCTTTTACTATTTCATCCATAAAGATTCTCTTAAGCAATTTATTTGCTTCACTAGTTTTCTTCATCAAGAAATTACCTCATGTGGCTACATAAATGTTGGAGGTGGTTTCTTGAAAGTAGTGATATATATATCCACTCAAGATGTTGTAGTTTGGACACCTATAGAGAAACTATTTATATATTTCCAAAACCCCAACAAGCTAATGTGATTCCTTGTAACGAACCCACCCCTCAACAACCCCCAATTAAGGAAGGCCAAGAAGCTAGAGCTGATATCCCAAACAAGATCGTATGGTTTTACAAATAATAAAAAATAATTAATAATTTCTACCACAACTAAGATTAAAGCAAGATATAAAAAAATTCTTTATGCATCTTTAAAAAAATAGGATTTTTGAACTTTACCCAGGGAGAAAACTAGCTAACTAAATTTCTCTAAAGATTACTTAGCCTTTCTCTTTTTCAATGCCACCTTTTTACCGAATACTCACTTCCTATTAAGCTTATAGACGTAACTATATATTATCCAAAAATTCCAACAAATACAATGTCAGTCAATATAATGAATTATACGGGTATGTGGGGGAAACAAAAAGTTTGCATCTAGTTGTAACAACATATTACAACAAAGTTATTGTTTAACAGAACAAACTTTACAACTTAATCGTAACTACTCAATCCTGATCTATCCAACCCTCAGTGTTGTCCCTGAAGTGGACATGTATACTACCTCTCCTATGTGGTAGATCCTCAATAGCCCTCTTTGGTCCAACCTCAAAGGTAGACCAAGACATATATATGTATAGTCTTCTGATCCTACCCAAATGACTCAAGTCACCCACATCAATCCTCCAATACTGTCACATGACTTGGAACCTTTATTCACTTCCGAGGATCTATAATGACTAGTGGCCATCCAAAAAGGTATACATTGTTGCACTCTCCATCACCAAATTTATGATACATGTTTCCTATCAAAACATTCCCATACCACAAAAACCATTTCCTAGCAACTTGATTTTATCCAAATTTGAAAAATTACCATGAGGCTCTTCAACACTATAGTTGGAAAACTGTAATGCTCAAGGGAATGACAACATAGTGTCAGGATGGGTCTTGGGATCTTGATCCCCTTCATAGACAAAAATATAGTCGGCTCACAATGGGTCTTTTCTACCAAATTTAAAACTGATGGATCGGTGGAATGGGTCAAAGCTGATTTATTTCCATAGGGTTCACCAAAATATATGGCTTGATTTTATTTGAAACCTTCTCGTTGGTCACCCACACTACTTTTTTAGGACCGTGACTCTGTTTATACTCACATGGATTGGCCTCTTTTCCAGCTTGATATTATACTTCCTCCATGGTGATTTAGAGGAGGGGATCTATATGTTGTAGCCTCTAAGATTTTATGCTCAAGGAGAGTCTTCACAAAGACTGTACCAACTCAAACACTCTTTATATGGCCTCAAGAAATCATTGCATGCCTGGTTTACAAAATGTAGTGTAGTTCTAACTAGCATAACTTCAAATAGATCATTCAGTGATCAAAACCTCTTCTTTCCAACATCCCAATCTAGAACCATTATCCATGTCATCAATGTTGATGACATCATTATCACCAGTAGTGATTCTCATGAAATTTCAACATATAAGTAGGTACTTCAACTACCTTTTCATACAATGATATGGGACAACCTTGATAACTTATGGGAATTGAGATGATTCACTCTTTTCATGACACTTATTTATCCCAACAATAGTATGTTCTTGGCCTCTTTAAGGATTATGGTATGATGAATTGTAAACCTATTTCTTCACCTATGGACTATCGCTACAAAGTTCTATCACAATTGGGAAACTCATTTATCTTACAAGTACTCGAACAGACATAGACGTTGTTGTTAGTAATGTTATTCAAAACATGAGCAAACCCCCATATGCCACTAGAGTTAGGTACTACATATTGTACAATATCTAAAAAGTGCACATGGTCGTGGTCCTATACAAGAAACCACCTTCTACATATATCTCTTTAACTTGTTATGCTGATGCCAAATGGGATGGATATGTGAACAATAGGAAATCCATTTCTAGATTCCACATTCTGTTAGGTGGCCGTCCCATCATTTGGAGGAATATGAAGAAATATAGTATGGCTCCTTTTGTTGAATCCATGTCTAAATTGACTAATCCCTTATTTTTTATGATGACTACACCATTCCACTTATTTGTGTCTATTTTTTTCTACTTGAGTAATTTTATATTAGACAGACACACTCCAATTGCCTAAACTTGGAAGTCCTAATTTGCAGAAGTCAAGTCATACATGCAGAAATTTCAAGTTTGAATATTAAATAGATTATCTCCTTAGATCTATTTTTGAATCACTTGTAATGATTGTATGACTTGTAATTAATCTCAAAGATGTATTTTTTTAGATTGATGACTAAGGTACTTTTACAAAAAAAATAACCAAATTATAGTGTGCTTCATTAGCTGAGATTGTTTCTGTACACCTCTCAAGTGATGAGGGATTTAGCTTGATCATGCATGATCATCGATCGAGATGCTAATAGATAAGTATCTCGGACGATGACTTTAGAAGACTTATCTTTTAGTGTCAACGGTGTGATAACCTTTTTACATCTTCATTGATGATACTATTGATATAAAATGTAAAATAGTTGTTGGACAGAGTCCAAAAGTACAATATATATGTTGGACTCTCCCCAAATGTCAAGGATTCATCCTAATTTATTTTAGAAGCTAGGAGGCATCCTCATATATATAGGACCCTTAAGTTTCTTTCCATGTTTGGAAAAACACTATGAAGGTTCATAAACTATAGTTGAACGAGATTTTCCCCAAAGAGCCCCCTTACACTCTAATGAGCTTAACCACTTGCTATATAGGGTAAGAGATTTGTCATCAAGATAGTGGTGCTCGTATATCTTGTGAGGCTCTCATTCCTCTACCTTCAAATATCTCTTTCTATAATGAAGATGAAGATTCTCTCTCATGACTAAGAAAGGAGAACAAGAAGAGTAGGAGGCCCTTGGTGAAAAGGTTCTTCTTGGTGTAGATGATATCAAAGGCGGAAGATCCAAGATAAGAGTGGGTAATTTCTTGAAGGCCAAAGACTCATTGAAAGAGTGAGTAAGTCCTTGCTAAAGTAGGAAGACTCTTGTAAGAGTAGGTAAGTCCTTGTTAAGGCAAAAGACTCTTGGTCAAGGATAGGTAAGTCCTTTGTAATAGTTATTAGCTACCTTGTCCTAAAAGGGAAGCTAGTTACAGTTTAACCTATAAAAGGATGGTTTTACTTGTAACTCTTATAATGGAATATAAGGAGTGACACATGGTTAAAAATCCTAGTGCTTGACCACTCTAGGTAATGGATATACATCTCCTAGTTTGGATGTTATAAACACTATAAGTTCTTGTGGTATATGGTGTTTGTTTAATATCTTCTCACTTTCTGTGATTGTTTAGTTATATTCAAATTTTGGGCAATATTATCTTTAAAAATATCTAGAACATCTAATGAATTTTGTGTTAGTGGTTTTATCTCTATTCATTCCCCCTCTAGATCACATTATAGATCTAAAAATCGATATCAGCGAAAGGTTTTCTCCAATCAATACTTGCACAAGTATTAGAAGATGGGTGATAATCTAGGAGGGAAATACTACTTTAACATTTCATCATTGATGGAAGCAACGTTCTACTTTGG